>CM062804.1:1077484922-1078739557 GCA_031772625.1 Pinus tabuliformis | reverse complement strand
CTCCCTATTCGAGTTGCTTTTGTGTTGCACTTGGATGCTTCTTCTAGCCTCACCGAACCTCATATTTATATGCTTCCTTTGGGTGCCAAAGAATTGTCCTTGGGGCACATTTCTACCCTAGCCGACTTGACTTCTTCTTGTGCAAACCCAACCAACACACAAATAAATTCATATGTCACAAATTACTAACCGTTTCTTGGTGTTCTTTGCATCCCCTAGCTCCTTTTAGGGTCCTCTACAATCCCCACGGGTTAGGTCATCAAATCTCCTTGTAGTTTCATACCCACAAGCTTGGGTGCAAAGCCCACACCTTGGGTTCTAAGCCCACAAACCACTTTTGTGGTGCCCATTCCTCCAAACCCCGAACCCTAGGGCTTGGAGTACCTCCCAAGCTACAAATCTCAACACTAATCTAACCTCCTATAAGCGTAATAACAACATTTATTCAAAAGAAAGGAGACGAAAAAGGAGAGCACACACTGTATTTACGCGGTAAAAACCCAATTGGAGAAACATCCACGGGAAGGTAATAATGTCTTTACTATCTTTAGAAATCTCCAATCTTACAAGAGCACCACCACACATGCTTCACCACTTTACCATGATAAGACTATAATATGGCTTCTTGTGTATTTTATGAGACTCCCTAACCTATATTATATACCGAGAGGTATTGAGAAATTACATTCCCATAATACATATGGGATAATGTAATTTCATTTTTTTATATAATAAACTATTACAAGTGTAATTTACTACATGATGAATGTGGGATGTACCTCATTTACATAAAATTAGAGTTTCTTTCGACATAATCTAGACGTTATTACCTTCAAAACTGACATATTCCAATGCTCCCCCTTAATAATGACTAGGGAGATGGAAAATTTATGCAGGAAGATGTGATTACATCAACACTCTCCCTTGATGACAATATCTTGTGTTCCCAAAAACTGTCGAAGTCATACAAACTTCACCTCTGTCATCGATTTAGTGCAGATATCAGTTTGTTGTTCAGTGGGACAATACCTCAAATAAATAACACTATTCACAACAAGATCTCGAAGATAGTGAGTATCCAAGTCAATGTGTTTGGTTTTGGAGTGATACACTGGATTATATGCAAGTTGAATGGCACTTTGATTGTCACATCTTAACTCGATAGCTAATTCATGAACCAAGCCAAGCTCGGTAAGAACATTCCACAACCAAACTGCTTCTTTAAATGCTTCCTTAGCTGCCCTGTACTCTGCTTCATGTTGATTTTTGGTAGCATCAGATGTGTTCTAAGTCTCAAATTTTGCAGGGAGGCTTAGGCATATGTATTCCAAAGAACCTAGAAAGCATTTTAGGAAATTCTACCCGGAGACAATTTTATTAAAATACTTAATTATTTTTAATGGGTCCCTAAGTCTAAACTTAAGAAATTAAAATAATTAATGGGTATTAATCTAATCGTGGATGTAACTTCTAGAAGAAGATGAGGATCAAGCATAAATGATCTTAGCCATTGATTAGCTTCTAATATGGGCTGTTGAATGTCAACGAGAAGATTATTTAAGGAGGCTTGAGGGTCATTTGGAAAACACACAAAGAGTTGATCAGTTAGATCGAATTGCTGAAGCTAGAGCAGTGCAGTGATTTCGTAGTGATCACGCAGAGAGGGGCAGAGAGAGTTTTGGCTGGAGTATCTTCTTCGGAGCCAAGAATACTCAGCAGAGAGGCAGAGAGACACATAGAGGAGGCAACGCAGTGCCCAGAGAGGGTGATGCAGAGCCAGGAAGGGCTCACGCAGAGTAGCACAGAACCTTCACACAAAAGTTCGAGATTTTCTGGGGGATTGACGTTCTGAGCCGGGGAGGGATGGAGTCAGCTCCTGAGAGCAAATTGATCCAGCAAAGAGGTGACGCAGGCCCACGCAGTGACTGTGTAGGGGCAGCGCAGAGGTAGCCAGGGACTCGTTGGTTCAACTGTCGGATCAGCCGGGACTTGTAGTGTAGAGTGAGGTAATCTCACTAATTTCTTCTGCCGAGTGATATTCTTTGTACTGGATTGCCAACAAGGCATCCAGAGGTTGTATTCAGAAATAACTTCTGCTTAATAATAAAAACCCTCAGATATGCTGCACCGTTTTCCCGCATTGGGTATTTCCGGGGACGTTTGTCCAAAAACAACTATGTCATTTGTGTTGTATCTTTTTCTTGTTCAGTTTCTTGTTTCAACATATTTAAATGGTTTAGACTGTATTGTATGTATTTCAATGTTTGCCATAGGAAACTGCAAATAACTTGTTCATGTAAATCTAACAAGTAGGAGAAATATCATCAGTTGCTGCAGTAGGGATTCCAGGTTTAAGGAATTTTCACACTTCACAAGAAGAGAGAGAAATAGTTCTCCACTTCTTACTGGACCATGAAATCAGACCTGAACCAAGCTGAAAGATGTATCGTGCAGTAGACTGTCTATCTGAACTATCACCTGCCCAATCAGAATCTGTATAACCAAGAAGAGAAACTGTATCTCTGCTTGAGTAGAAAACACCATAATTCACTGTCCCTTGTAAATATTTGAGAATTCTCTTTGCTTCCTGCCAATGACTTTCATGAGTCTTGTGCATAAATCTTGAGACCATACTGACGGCAAAAGACAGATCAAACTTGTTGTGTGTCAAATAAATCAAGCTTCCGAGTAGCTGACGATAAAGAGTAGCATCAACACGAGTAATGCAATCAACAGTGAAAATTTTACATCTGAGTGATATGGTGTTGGTGAAGGCTTGCAATCACTCATACTGAACCGAGCAAGTAAATCTGTCACAAATTGAGGCTGCGAAAGAAATATAACTTCAGACATATGCCAAATTTCAAGACCCAGAAAATAGTGCAAGATGCCTAAATCCGTCATTTCGAATTCATTCTGAAGTTGATTATTCAGTTCCTGTAATGATGCAGGCTGGCTGCCAGTGATAATAAGATCATCCACATATAATACAATAATGAGGATTTCATCATCAAAGTGCTTTACATACAGATTCAGATAAGATCTACACCATTTGAAACCATTCTTCAAGAAATAAGTATCAATTTTTTCATACCAAGCCCTAGGTGCTTGCTTAAGACCATATAAAGACTTGTTTAATTTGCATACTAAACTTGAAGTGTCAGCAGTGATAAAACCAAGTGGTTGTTGCATATAAATGTCTTCATGAAGATCACCATTCAAAAAAGTACTCTTGACATCCATTTGGTGTAGCTCCCATTGAGAAGATGCAACAAGAGAAAGAATAGTTCTTATAGTGTTCATTTTAGTGTTGATTTTTGTGTAGCATCGGGAGGTATTCCCACATGCCAAAAGGCCTCCCAAGTCGGCCAAAGAAAATTATGGAAATGAAAAAATTAAAATTATGTATTTTTGGGCTTCATGTAGGCCCCAAATGGTCAAGTCGGCCCCACCATGAAGGGGTGTGACTTTTGGTCAAAAAGTCACCCATTTGACAAATATAAAAACACAAGTTGACCTCCTCATTTGGACCAATTCAAAAACACACATTATTCTATTTTCTGATTCACGCTTGCGAAGTCAAGAGGAGATCTGAAATTTGACTGAGATTAAGAAGCTTCCATTTGACCTAATTTGACTTGCTCTGACCAAGAATCTGCTATTTGACCGAGATCTTGACTGAATTTGACCACATACAGAGGGGCAAGTTTGACTGCAGATTTTGGCTGCAGTGTAATGTTCCTTTCTTGGAAAATCCCACAGAAATCTCTGAGTTTATATGGACTGGTTCATATAGTTGTTTTAACAAACAATTTGTGTGCTTACTAAGTGAAAATTCAGAATAATGACTCTGTTATTCCAAACAACTTCAAGCAATGTTTCCAAAAATGTTTAAACATTTGGCATGCAAAAATCCGGAGAATACCCTCAACAAATAGTTCAGAAAATTAGTCAAAACATTTCAAGAGTAAACTAAGGAAATAACTCCAGCCCAGAATATGAGGCAAAATCTGAATTCACTATTGGGACTGTTCTTCAATTTTTACAAGGCAAAGGGGAGGGCAACACCTGGAAATTCGCCACAGCTGATGAAAGAAAAATGCCATTAATTTCTGCCTGGAAATTAAAATCAGATTCAGCTCCTCAGTAAACAACTTCACCCTTCAATTACAGGTGAGTCTGCTGCAGCAGAAATAATACAGCAGTACTATGCTCTGATGAGGACTCTTTCTGCTCCACTGGAAACACAAAATTCAGCCTGATAGTGAACTGAACTCGGCCTATAGAAAGTGAGAACTTCAACCTCTTCCAAACTGTTATAAAACCACTGTATTGTGCCTAATAATTCACTTCTCCTCTGTTGGATTAATTTCAGTCTTTGATCTGTGCGTATATATCCTTCCTGTGGGTGATTTGGCTGCCCTCTCAGTAGTGGTATCTTCCTTTGATATCATAGTAGATGGGGCATTGGAAAATGATTTCCTCCTCCATTTATGGCTCCTGTAAGTGGCATAACAAGAAAACATTGTTCGATTAGAGGATGTGGTGATTTGTCTCAAATTAGAGTTTGTGGAACTCACGTGAAATTAACCAAGGGGGATTCTAAGGAATGGCATTTAGTTTGTGCATGTGACTGGAGGTCAGACAATGACACCATCTCTCAATTGTAGAAAGTGGTCAAAATCGAAGGTCATCTTTGGGCCAAAAAGCTGTAAGGGTGTGATCTAGGTAATTTGGATATATTGTCTATAAATATCCTGTTTGATTGCTTGATTTAGGTCCCACTCAGATGAAAGAAGGTTCCCTAGCATATGTAGGGAGCAGTGAAAGGGGGAAGATGGCCTGGAGAGATGGGCACAAATAGAGTGCCAATGACGTTCATAAATCTCTCATATACATGAACATAAAATATTGCTAAGAAATGTACTTTAACATGATATTCATATGTATAGGAGTTGGTCATGATGATACATTTCAATTTTTTAGGGGGGCTCTTTATACATATGAGGCAACATACCCTTTGGCACTATGAATATCAATAACACCAAACATAAAAGACACAAGTGCCGTATGCACATAATGCACATATGTATGCTCATCCCCTCATAATTGCTACATGACTTGTTAATGCTCTCATTATATCACCACTCTTATCATGTACATAATTACATTATTCATGGTAATAATCATTTTGGGATAGGACAAAGCAAGTAGATGCCTTCTAAAAGTATGGAGTTATTTTATAGCATGTGTAAACAAGCTATGCCTCAAATCTTCTATTGTTTTTCAAATTTTTATAAATCCTTTCTCATTATTTGAGGGCATCTCCTTTTTGACTAGTAGTAGTTTTTTTTCTTGAAAATGCATCATACATGTTACCTCCCAAACCTACATTTCAAATCTTTATAAAGTCTTGTAACCAAGTGTGGTCCAAAGGGGATTTAGGAGCCCAATGTCACCACAATAATGCTTTCTCTTGCTCTAGGCTAATCTTTTCTTTTGGCACAAGGGGGGAAACCCTAGGAAGGATTGCTTAAGATATTCTTTGAAATAAATGGTGAAATAATGGACAACTGTCAACTCAGCTGGGGGATGGAGTCAAGATCAAAGTCAAGAGGGTTCAAACAATATGGAAGGAGTCATAATTAGTATGTTATTAATATGTTCTAATCAATCGCATGGACTTCATAGAAATTAAAGGGGGAGGACCCTTCCAAAAGTGCGCCTCTTCAAAAATTACAAATCAACTAATGTGCAACCGTGAACAATAAAAGATAGGGATAACCTCTCAACATACATAAATGACTATAAATAATCAATTATTGAAAAAAAATAACAAGAAGCGACAAGGAGGGTTTCACTTCAACATTATTTCTTCTTCTTGGAGTAGAATTTCCCTTCTTCAAAGGTTACTTCAATGATCAAATTCATCCATGAAAAGATAAGATAAGACTGTGAACCTCACAGAAATTTCCCATAACGTCCTTTCTCTAGTTAGACATTTAAGTAAGCCCTTGGAACTTCTTCATGCTCCTTTGGCCCATTAGCTTTTCACTTTTTATATGCACATTCTGCTATTTATGTGTATCGAACCTAGGTCAAACTCTAATTAGGGTGCTCCTGCAAAAAGCCCCTTCTTTTTCTCACAAGCTTTCCAAGAGGCCAAGATTCAACTTTGAAGGCTAGGGAACACCTCCAAATGCTCCTCTAAACCATTGCACACCACTTCTTTTCTCTACATGAGTGCTCTAATGATCTAATTTTTCACCTATATGGAGCTTATACTCCTTTTTGTTCATTGGGTCAAGGTTATGTTAGCTTTTGGGGTTACTCTGTAAGTGTTTTGATTTTGCTAGGAGAGCGCTATGTTGCGTAACTCCTTTTTGATGCTTCATCAACATATAGATGGCTTGATTTGGGGGATGTTGGACTTTCTTAGAGTGCTAGCATGGCTCCATTACTTAGGAGGTTGTTATCTTACTTAATTGTTGACTAGCCCATGGGTGCACACATTTGGGGAGTCGGTTGCTTGATTAGAGGAGCTACCTATCTAGGAGGAGGAGCATTGGGCACTTGGAGAAGGGAACTCAGCTCTTGTAGCTTGGGACTGTTACCTCTCAAACTAGCAGGGGTCCTAAAAGGGGATCCTTGAAGGGTTACTACTAGGCTAAGGGCAACAATGGAGCGATAGCCCACTGTCACCTCGGCTAAAGTTCCCTACACTTTATGGACTTTCACCGATGGGAGGAGACCCGTTATGAGAAGGATCACGAAATGGATGGACTAATGATAAGGCGAGGGGTGATCCTGGAAGCCTATTCACAAGAGAGGCTCAAAGGTGACTGCTAGCCTGGCAGTTTGGAGCTCGAGAATTAGGCCTACCTAGAGAGCAGATTGGATCAGCTCGTGTACATGCTACAGAAGTGACTTGCAACAGTGTTAGGTGGCAGCCCTCTTGGAGTCTCAATGTGTTGTCCTTTGAAGGACTAAGGGGCAACTAGTGAGCAGTACGAGAGCAAAGGACCGACATGATAAGATACGACATAGAAGCTGCAACGACGTTTGTCATTGTATCTTGTATACCATAGACTGTTGTATTATTCAGATTTGGTTTAACATAACGAAGATTGGGTTGTACATTATTGTACAATATTTGTTAAAAATTGGGTATCTTGTGCATATGTGATTTACTGCTTTATATTTTCCACTGTGCAAAGTAGTTCTTGTTGAGATTCTTGGTTTGGTAGCATCATAGATTTTAAGATTCTAACTTGGGACCCAAGATCGTGGAAATTCAACACCTAGCCCCTAAAGGGAAGGACATGTCCAAGTTACATCCTTCAATTGGTAGGTTTCCGTTTCATGTGGATAATGATGAGGTGGATGGGGGCACAAGGGTCTCAAGGCCAAATGCCATGGGCTCAAGGGTGGTAATGGTGAGGGATGTCCACATATTTGGGTGTATGAATGTAGGAGGGAGCAATCGTGCTACATGAGTTACTTCGACCTTTGTTTTTCCACCCTTATTTATATGCCTTTTTGCCTTTTATTGATGTGTATGATATAACAATGATTACCCCCTTGAGGTGGGGCAATTCATCGCCCACCAAAGGTTGGGACATACATGGGTTTCTTAATGATGCAAGGGGCACTCGTAGGGTCCTTAGGAACCAGGGTGACGACCATAATGATAAGGGGTAGAGCTCATGTTTGGCTTTTTCCCACACGCTAAATTTTATTGTCTCGACCATCTTTTGCATTTTGTGGTATTATTTCCTTTTGTATGTGGCCATGATATGCTTTTATCTTTTTTTTAGCTGCATCAACCTCTGGGGCATCGTTCCAGGCCCGACCTAGACATGTGGACAAGGGGAGGGGGAGTACTAGAGCCTTGTGGACCCAGTGGTCATGTGGAACCAAAGAGGGAAGATGATGAAATAGGGCATGTAATGTGTGGAGGGGAGTGAAAAATGTGGAACGGGAAAACGGGACCGCGCTACCAAAATCGGGGTTTCCCAAGTAGTGCCCATCCTAAAGCTGCAAGCCAGTAGGGGATATCCCACGGGATTAGGGTTGAGGATTAACCCCCAGTTAAGGTAAGGGAACAAGACTACAATCAAAACCCTTCCTCCTTCCAAGTCGCCCAATAATCCATACCCAAGCGTGCCCAAGAAAAACAAGCATAAGCACTTGATTGCATAATGAAAAACCATACCTTTAGGATTGGATGGCCCACCTTCAAATATACGATCTCGACAGATGGGTGAGGGGACATATGACTGGCTCAAGAAGTGGAGACTTCTGCCACAATATTGGCTACACTGTTGGCTGTCAAGGGCTTCCGGCTGAAAACTGTTGAATTGGATGTGCTCTAGCCATGAAAATTGGTGAAGAGGCTAAAGCACATGAGATCTCCAAGACCCATAAATGGTTTGGGCAGATTCTACCCGGTTAAGGAGATATTAAAATAATTAATATTTTTAATGGAGTTCCTAATTCTAAACTTAGGAAAAATAAAATATTAATGGGTATTAATATAAAATTGGGTTAGAAGGTTTCAAATGACATGGATCAAGCCAGATCTAATCTTAGCCATTGATTAGAGATGTAATCTCGGCCGTTGAAGGACCAACAGGAAAAGTATAAGAGGAGGCTTGAGGGTCAGCTGGAGAATACACCAGAGTGATCAGTCATTCGATTTTCTAGAGCGGGGTTTGCTAAGAGAAATCGGATCAGTGATTAGTTTGCAGCGAGGGGCAGTGAGTACGAGACAAAGAGGAAGAGATAGTGTCGGAAGACCAACGCAGAGGCAGAAAGGCAAACACAGAAGCTAGAGGGAGCCACGCAGAGGCTAACAGAGGTACCACAGAGGCCAGGAGGGCCTGCATCATCCACGCAGAGGCTGCAAGAGTGACGTAGAGAGCCAGAAAGGCTATGTAGAGCCTCAGATAGATGTCGCAGGGAGGTTTCAGGCTGACAGAGAGGCCAGGAGTGCTGACACAGTGCTTTAGTTGTGTTGGAGAGGGTTTCGTGGGGCAGACTTGCTGAATATCTGCTTCCGAATAGAGAGGTATTACTGCTGGATTATTTTCTCTGTTGGGTGAGCCAGTTTGGCACCCAGTTGTACTCAAGGAAACACCGCATAATAAAATAACCCTCAGAATTTCTGCACTGATTTTCCCAAGTTGGGTTTTTCTGAGGACGAGTTGTCTAAAAATAACGGTGTCACTTGTGTGTTTGCTATTTCTTTCAGCTGTTGATCTGTAGATGGTTGAGATTGTATTGTGTTTATTTCGATATTTATATGTTTAAATAACTTGTTCATAATTAACAAGTAGGAGAAATAAACCAGAGAATACAGATAAAATTTCTAACGGGTAATACTTAGAAATTTCAACATGGTATCAAAGCGTGGTTGTAGATCACAGGAGAGCTGAAGGCACCAGCTGAAGCAAAGCATTTGCAGCAGAAACAACTGTCCCGAGTGACAGAAGCTGTTCCTTGCAGAAAGCGACAAAAGAAGGCTTGACGCAGAGGGATTGCGTCATCAGTTCGGGCAAGAGAGAGGCCAACGTAGAGGTTGAGGAGGGCAGAAAAGGCTAACGAAGAGCCACGTAGAGACTAGGAGGATTGATGTAGTTGGCTAGGGGAGCATTTCAGCCAGTGCCGAGATTGCGCAGAGCCTAGAGGCTCAATCCTTTAGTCGCTGGGGCATAGGAAGCTGTGGGCAGAGTACGGGGAGTAAAGCTGGTGGGGTGTTGTTGCAACTTGCTGCCGAGATAAAACAGTACCTATTGGGGCAAAACCAAGGTAGAGGGAGTCACTACCTAGGCGGATTTCTAGCCAAGAGATCCAGATCAATGTTGCAGGTGCATAGGAGATCGAAGAGGTGCGACTCGATGGTTGGCAGGCAGATTTCTAGGAGGGAAATCGAGACTCAGAGGGAGTCTAGCATAGAACTTCCATACGGGAAATAGAGACTTAGAGGCAGTAGTAAAGAGAACTTCCAGAGGGAAGTAGAGACTCAGAGGAGTCGAAAGCAAGAGCAGAGAGATGGCCATGAATGGATTGAGGGATCAGGACAGACTAGACAGGGTGTCCAACTTTGTGGTCTAGAAGGCCAGGATCCTGTCCATTGTAGACAGACATCGCATCAAGGCCTTTGCCTTGAGAACAGTGGCTATCCCAGTTGACCCAGCTGACAATGAAAAGTACGAGGAGGCAATGGCCAAGGCGAAATGCATCATCCTTGATGGGGTCAAGGATCATGTGGTCCAACATATTGCCGAGAAGGAGACGACAAAGGAAATGTGGGACACCTTGAAGATGTTGTACTAGCATACTTCCGTGCAGAGGAAGATGTTACTTGAGAATCAACTGCGGTCATACCAGATGCAGAAGGGGGAGCAGATAAATCACTTCCTCGGTAGATTGAAGGAGATCCGGGACCAACTAACTTCTATAGGGGCCACGCCGGATCAGGAGTTGATCGTGAGGACCGCCCTAAATGCAGTATCCGAGGAGTGGGAGACATTTGTCTAGAGCATTCTGGGCAGAGCGAATCTTCTAGATTGGGAAGAATTGTGGGCAACTCTTCACCAAGAAGAGATCAGACGGCTGTCCAAGATGGGAAGTAACAACAAAGGAGTCCGGATCAAGAATGAAGAGGAAGAGGATGCAGCTCTGGCATTTGCGGGGAAGCAGGAGAAGAGGACGAAAAGGGACCTCTCCAAGATAAAGTGCTTCAACTGTGGGGAATTGGGGCATTATGCGAACCAGTGTCCGAGGAAGAAGACTAAGGGAGAGGTACTTGACTCCAAGGCAGTGCCAGCGAACGCAGAAAAGGAGGTAGAGGAGGATGACGATTGTGCCATGAGTGCTCATGTACCTCTAGAAAGGAGGTGGGGAGACATCAAGTTATCGTCAGGAGGACTACAGGCGATGAGGGGCAGGATCCTTGAAGTACCCAAACTCTTGGATCATACCTTGCTACGGGAACCCCGAAGTGAGAGTAGCAGGACTGGCAAATGTCGGTAGAAACGGATGCGGATGAAGCAGCAGAGAGTGCTACAGTGCAGTAGTCCCGGGCAGCGTAGAGAGGGCTGTAGTAGTGCGAGAGGCACAAAGGAGGTTGCAACAGTGCAGGATGGCACACAGAGGTTTGCAGTGGTGCGAGAGGTTGGGAGTTGTTGCAGCAGTGCAGAGGCAGTAGAGGGAGCACGAGATAGCGGCAGAGAGAGCTTCAACATCGGGAGTGTTTCTAGATTGACAGGGATGTCAGTAGTTGGGTGGATCAGTTACTTCTTAGTAACTGAGTTGCAGTGCAGTAGCAGTTGGTAGTAGCACAAGGGCAGATGCAGTGTTGGGAGAAAGGACTAGCAACAGCATAGATGCAGAGGAAGCTACTGTATGGTTGCAACAGTGGCAGTGGCAAAGCCATGGACAACAGTACAGGATGCAGCAGTGCAGAGGATGTTGGGCGGGGAGGCCTAGCATCAACACAGGTATCGGTGTCGTATAATCTGAGTGATGCTCAGTGTGGAGTATTACTAGAGCACAATCCTTGCTAAGAGGGAGTGTTGATTTGGGGTAGCATCGGATGTGCTCTAGCCATGAAAATTGGTGGAGAGGCTAAAGCACATGAGATCTCCAAGATCTAGAAATGGTTTGGGCAGATTCTACCCGGTTAAGGAGATATTAAAATAATTAATATATTTAATGGAGTTCCTAAGTCTAAACTTAGGAAAAATAAAATATTAATGGGTATTAATATAAAACTGGGTTAGAAGGTTCCAAATGACATGGATCAAGCCAAATCTAATCTTGGTCGTTGATTAGAGATGTAACCTTGGTCGTTGAAGCACCAACAGGAAAAGTATAAGAGGAGGCTTGAGGGTTAGTTGGAGAATACACTAGAGTGATCAGTCATTCGATTTTCTAGAGTGGGGTTTGCTAAGAGAAATCAAATCAGTGATCAGTTTGCAGTGAGGGGCAGCGAATACAAGACAGAGAGGCAGAGATAGTGTCGGAAGACCAACGCAGAGGCAGATGCAGAAGCCAGAGGGAGCCACGCAGAGGCTAGCAGAGACAACGCAAAGGACAAGAGGGCTTGTGTCATCCACGCAGAGGCTGCAGGAGTGACGCAGAGAGCCAGAAAGGTTGCGCAGAGCCTTAGAGAGCTGACACAGGGGGTTTTCAGGCTGACGCAGAGGCTAAGAGGGTTGATGCAATGCTTCAGTTGTGCTGGAGAGGGTTTTGTGGAGCAGACTTGCTAAATATCTGCTTCCGAATAGAGAGGTATTACTACTGGATTATTTTCTCTGTCGGGTGAGCCAGTTTGGCACCCAATTGTACTCAAGGAGAGACTGCATAATAAAATAACCCTTCGAATTGCTGCACCAGTTTTCCCAAGTTGGGTTTTTCCTTGGATGAGTTGTCCAAAAATAATGGTGTCACTTGTGTGTTTGCTATTTCTTTCAGCTATTGATCTGTAGATGGTTGAGACCTTATTGTGTTTATTTCGGTATTTATATGTTCAAATAACTTGTTCTTAACTAACAAGTAGGAGAAATAAACCAGAGAATACACATAAAATTTCTAACAGGTAATACTTAGTAATTTCAACAAAAACAAATCTAGGAGAAAAATTCTCGTATGGGGTCACCCATAGGTGGTGGGTGACATAGCCCAAGGTGTGGATTAGGCGGCAACACTATGAACAATGCACCTTAAAAATGATGAGAAACAAATAATTGCAGTGCACCTCAAGAGGGAAACCTGTTTTTACAATGAATACAATGTATAAGATAAGATTTGATAATTCTAAGACTAGGTCTCCTTGGTATATATATAGGAGACAAAGGGTACAATCATAATGAAAAACGGTACAATGAATGTTTCTTGCCGAAACATACAATATAACAATAGAAATGTAATAACCTGATATCTAGGGCTTAGTAAGGGGTTTTAGGGTTAACATGGGGCTTGTCTAGGGATTAACAGAATTTCTGCAATCAATAAAAGAGACAGATGCCAAAAATATTAAAAGAAGAGGGCTATTGCATCTCTGCTCTTATATATAGCTAATCTCTCTATTAATGACCATGTATGTACAATGGTAGGAATGTGAAAGAAGAAAGTATTTATGGCTCTTCTGCTATGCCCTAGGTGGTCTCCCATTGATGCATTTGGCGTTAAATTTTTGCTTACTCCTCTGGAGCCCTTCGTGTCAACAGTTTCTAACTATTAACCACTTTTACGTGCAGTTTCCATACCTGTACAAGAAGCACATACCAGTTACTGTTGTCAGCGAAGGTGGCCTCTGAGTGTAGGCTGCAGCTAGTTACTGTGGGAATCTTATTGCATGAAATGAATTTTGTGATCAATGCCTGTATGAATCAGAATCATTGAGCTAAAGTCTGAAACTGCTTTTGGATATTTGCCAAAAGTAGCTTAATCTTCACCTTACTGGTCCATGCCCATTAAGGCTTAATGATTGATGCTAAGAGCCAAAACCCATGTGCATGCTTGTATGGGGTCTTAGTCCTTTTTGCAATATGGACTAAGAGTGGTTGTTTGATATAAGCAGGTTATCTTAAATTTGATGCATGTGAAATATATGGTGTCGAATTTATCATTGTTCCTCTTTTAATGAATTTCTAAAGCTCCAAATACTTCCAAATTGATATCTGGCAGAAATTTCAAAACTATACTTATTAACGTAGTCTTAACTGTGTATTGTGGGTTTGAGGTAAAACTTAAATTATTTTCATTTAAACTGTCTTTGGAGGTGCCCTTCTTAGTGAAAGACTTTTCTGCTTAAAAATAGGACCTGGAGCTACAATTGGAGGCATGTGCGCAACACGTTGCTCTGGCTCTCTTGCAGTAAGGTATTAATCTTATTTTAAAAAGTGTTGCAAACTAGTAACATGCTTTTATCTGGGGTTGAAAATCAATATTCAGTAGTGCTAAACTTGAAATCAATAAATGCAATATGGATGTTTGGTTATTGTACTTACAGTTGGCACACCCAATACTTCAAATTTTATGTTTAAGTGCTGCTTAATTAGTGGGAATTGATGGTTAAACTGTGCTTTGCAAGGCATTTGTTACTTTGTTTCAATTACTAGACAGCAAGAAAAGCGTGCAATTTCTTATCTAGTACATTGGTAATGATTGCATTTCAAAACTCTCATGATTGCAGATATGGAACTATGCGTGATAATGTTATTAATCTCCAGGTTGGTTTTCTCTACTTCTAAACAATTCTTGCTCGGTATTTTTCAGAAACCCTTTCCAAAGTGCTCAACATTTCTGTCACATTGACAGGTGGTTCTAGCAAATGGGGATGTTGTTAAGACGGCATCCCGTGCACGCAAGAGTGCAGCCGGGTATGTTCCATTCTGATTTCTTCATGAATTACTCATATGAATACTTGCAGAGGAAATAATTGTTGAACATGTATCCATGTTAGGCTTCCAAAACTTTGATATTTGTTCTGGGAGAAAATTGTAGGGTAGAGAACAAGAAAAGATGAGAATTGAAAAATAGGTCATGGTAATTATTACCCCCCGAAATGCAGATGCATTTTGAGATTCCTTACATCGGTATAAATCTGAAGAATATTGGCATTCTTGTGTTCTTGAATGCATTGTTGACTGTGAAAATAATAGCGACTACTCCAGCTTTACCTTTTTAGTCCTGTAGCTTATGCTCAGTGGTAAGGGTGCCCAGTTTGAAGATTTCTTTCAAGCATGCATATGAACCCTTAACACATCATTTACACTGGAAAATGAGGCTGCTGTTATTAGTTTTTGAATGCTGACTTGAAAGCTGGCCGCTGCATCAAGGACAGCAACATGGGCATCAGATGTAAAGACCAAAGGTTACATCATTAGATGGAAATGGCATTGATGACTGCCACTGAATTTATATCTACAGAGTCAGTTTGATGATGCAAGCTAATTCAGACATAGAAAACAAGTCAGCAAGGAGAAGAATACAGATGGAGTTCATTTCTATGTTTGGTCATTGACATTTAGAGTTCAAAAGGCATGGAACATCAACTGAGAAGGTGCCTCATCTGAGGTCTTGCTCAGATTTTGCTGGATATGTTTGTGACTATGAATGTTTTCAGTTCTGAAGAGCAGTTCGGTGTTGCAAATTGAGGATGTTTGTTGTTGATTCCATGAGGAGCCAGCCTATGCACAGGGCAATGCTCTTCATTGAATTTTGTTAAATTATGGTATGTTCTATGCTTAGAGCAGTTTACTTCTTTTCTTCTTATTAACCACTGATTAGCAATCACATATACATTAAGTAAAGTGCAGATAGAACATTAAATGATCGACAGAAAACAAGCCAAGACAAGAGACACAAGATGTGGCGGCTAGCCAGGGACAAACCCCAATGCGGGGAAACCCTTTGATCAAATCTTCTTTTATCTTCAATAGTTCAGCAGAGAGAAATAGTACAAAATCAGAATTCTGTAATTTTATATCAGCAGCAGCAAACCCTAAATCAACAAAGTCAAACTTAGTCAAACGAGATGAAATTGACCTCCAATATGCTTGGTCAATTTCCTGATCAACTAGTCTTCGAACAGCCTAAAGAATCAGCCCTTAAACAACCCCAAATACACAGTCAAACTGCAGTTGACTAAAGTCAACCTGCTGCCCCAAACTAGGGCAGTCAACGCTGGTCAAACCTGAGGTCAGATTGCCTCAATTTTCGTGCCAAAAAATGCGGCCTGCCTAGGAGAGGCAGCCACACCAAAACCACACTCTTCTAAGGTCAACGCTTGGTCAATGCTGGTCAAAGAGACCTTCAGCAGCTTCTGCGTCCTCCTTGCCCTACTGCGTCCTCCTTCCCACGTGTGAGCTGCTCCTTGTGTAACCCAAAGCTAAGGAGAGAGAGAGAAGAAATGAGTGAGATGAGATGATGATAAAATGAATCAACCTCACTTGTATTTATATGATTCACTGGGCATGTGTGCCACACATTTCACTGCTGGCCGACCTTTACCATTTGTCAAGTAAATACAAATAAATTCATAACTCCATAAATACTTGTCGGGATCGGATGATATTTAGATCATTCCTACACCTCTCGACAAGAGGAATCTAGGAAAAATATCAGCTGCCATAAATGAGATGACCCACATATAGTTTGGCCCTAGTTGCCAATTTTAACACTCCCTCTCAACTAGGGAGAACTCCATCTGCTAATCTGTCTGGTCGTCGGTACTGTCCCAGCCATCAAATGCACTACCTTGCACTGCTGGCTCTGCTGAACTATGAAGAAGAAAAAATAATCGAGGATATATCATACCATCCTCCACTGACCCGAAGTCAGTCTTAGAGGGTGTCATACCACTCCCGCTGATCCTAGATCAGTATCATTGATCTCAAATCAGTGGAGGTCATTCTAGCATAGGGAGTATGGTAGATACAACGATGCGTCCGTCGATAGTACTACTAATGGTCCCTAACCTCATTTCCCTACTCATTGATCAGATGAGAGGTACTTCCCATGAGTCCCAGACTGCATGGGTAGGATGCCTCGATAGGAGAACTAATCATCCTGTCCACAGGAGAATGAATCATCCTGTCCAATAGTCATCGCAGGAGAACTAATCATCTTGGCCCACAGGAGAACTAATCAATCCTGTCCCACAGTCGCCACGGGAGAACTAATTATCTTGGCCCACAGGAGAATTAATCATCTTGTCCCACAGTGGCCACGGGGTGTCACAGGGGAAGGTTGAACCTTTCACCTTGTACATAGTGCACTTCCAGGGGATGGTGAGTCGCCCTGTGGTCGCATGTCGCTCCAAGAAGTACCCCGCGCCCCCCCTGGTGCTCCCAGAGCTCAATATATGCATCATACACGACCCTCATAAGAGGCTCTCTCAACGACACCAAGTCGTTCTCAGAAAGTCGAGAATTTGACATTTCCTAGGGGATTTGTCAAAATTTCGGCGACCTGTTCATCTGTACTGATATGTTGGAGTCTTATTGCTCCCCGCTATACCATATCCGGATATAGTGGTACCTGATATCGATGTGCTTGGAGCGATCATGAAATATATGATTCTCTGGTTGTCACACAGGATCACGGTAGTATCCGATGTGAATCCAAACAACTCATTGAAGAGCTTCCGCAACTAGATCGCCTCACAAGAGGCCATATTAGCAGCCTCGGCGGTGCTCAAAGCCACCAACATCTGCTTCCTGCTCATCCAGGATATTGAGGAAGATCCCAAAGAGAAATAACACACTGCCTGCCCAATCAACATCGGTATATCCAAGTAGTCTCACATCTCCGACATTGTATCTCAACCCATGAGTGATTGTGCCACGAAGATATCTCAACAGATTCTTGGCACCAATCCAATGTGTGTGGTGAGGCTCAACCATATGTTGACTCAACGTGTTGACTGCAAAGCATATATCCGGACGAGAGTTCACCAAGAACATCAATGCTCTGACGAGTTGACGATACTCGGTAGCATTTCGTAAAACAGGTCCGGCAGCACTACTGCTTAACTTCTTGAAGTCAAGCTCCATCGGGGTAGTCACGGGCTTGCAATCCACCATACTGAATCTCTCCAATATTTTCACCACATATTTTCCTTGAGATAGGAAAATCTCCCCTGGTTTCTGCTAGACTTCCAGTCCTAGGAAATAGTGCATTAGTCTTAGGTCTCTCATCTCGAACTGGGAAGCCAACTCCCTCTTACATTTGAGAATGAGAGGGTCTACATCTGTTAGAAAGAGGTTGTCAATGTATAGCACCAGTATGAGAGGATTGTCATCTTCAACCTTAAAGTAAAGGTTAGGGTCGGCTTCACTCCTAGTGAATCCCAGCTTCATTAGGTAGCTATTGATGCTCTCATACCATGCTCGGGGTGCCTGCTTTAGCCCATAGAGGGCTTTCTTCAACCTGCATACGTGAGATTCCCGATCATGAATCTCAAATCCTTCGGGTTGTTCCACATAGACTTCCTCTTTGATCGAACCATGCAAGAATGCGGTCTTGACATCCATCTGATGTAGGTTCCATCCTTGCGAAGCAGTAAGGGCTATGATCGAGCGGATGGTGGTATATCGGGCAACAGGTGCAAATATCTTGTCATAGTCTATACCTTCCTTCTGAGAGAAGCCACGAGCGACAAAACGAGCCTTATACTTTTCTGCACTTCCATCAACTGCATACTTTATCTTGTAAATCCATTTCGAAGTGACAACTGCTTTGTCCTGGGGTCTGGGGACCACATCCTAGACATCGTTTTTCATGATGTACTCATATTCCTCAGTGATAGCATCCTTCCATACTTGATGCTTGATAGCTTCTGCAAATGATGAAGGCTCATTTTGGATGATCATGCTCATGATGGTCAAGTAGCCCTGATACCTAGCCGGCTTCTTACTTTCCTGGAAAGTCCCTCTAGGTGCAATGTGTCCTTCAGTGTCATCAAGTGTCCCCCTAAGCCATGAAGGCCTCTTCCTACAAGAGGAAGGCTCTTGCGGAGGGGGATCAATACTATCCATAGGTTCTTCCACATCGGGCATCGTCTCATCTTCCTTTTCCTTCGGTTCCCTGGTGTCAGCTTCTTTAGATCCCCTTTGAGTAGGAAGATTGTCAACTTTGCTAAGAGCCATATCTTCGTCAAAGGTGACATCATGGCTAATTTCGATTTCCCTTTGACCAGCCACATAGATTCTATAGCCCTTAGTATTTTTCGCTATAGCCCACGAAGATTCCTTTATTTCCAGATGCACCCAATTTATTCCTTTTCTCCTTCAGCACATGAAAATATACAGGACTTCCAAAAATTCTAAAATGAGATACATCAGGTTTCTTACCAGTGAACATCTCTTCGGGAGTCTTGGAACCCAATGCTTGGTGAGGGCATCGGTGTTGCACATATACGACGGTATTCGTAGCTTCGACCCATAGAAACTTCAGAAGTCTTTGATCATGGAGCATAGCACAGACAACTTCCACAATCGTACGATTCTTCCTTTCTGCGACACCGTTCTGCTCAGGAGTATATGGTGTTGTAGTCTCCCTCTTAATGCCAACCTCTTTGCAAAAGTCATGGAACTCATTGGATTCATACTCAGTCCCATTATCAGTCCTTAAGATCTTGATTTTCTTTTTGGTTTGATTCTCGATCAAGGCATTGAAGTGACAAAACCAAGTGAACACTTCATCCTTCTTTTTCAAGAAGTATATCCAAGTCTTGCGAGAATAGTCATCTGTAAAAGTGAGGTAATATAAATATCCTCCCAAGGAGTTCACAGGCATCATACCAGATATGTCTGAGTGAACCAACTGCAATATATCAGATGTCTTGTTTTGGCTTGAGGGGAATGGTCCCCTTTTGAGCTTCCCTTCGGCACATCTAGGACATACACCTTCTTGCTCTACTTGGAACTCGGGCATCCCTGTCACCATTTGTCTTGCATTGGGTAGAGCTTTATAATGAAGGTGAGCAAACCTCTGATGCCATAGTTCGGACTAAAGTGATGTGTCACAAGACATGAAAACCAGCGGACTTCCTTCGACCTGATATAATGAATCGAATCGAAACCCAAAAGTGAAAGCTTCTTTAAAATTCTTTTTCCATACACGTACCTTGCCATTGATGAAGGTCACCTTATAGCCTTTGTCTTCCATTGCCGAAACAGACACTAGGTTCTTTTTGAGATCAGGTACATATAGGACTTCTAGCAAATGAATTGTATTACCCTGATTCAATTTAAGAGTGACATTCCCTATGCCTTTCACGGGATATTTTGCGTTGTCCCCAAGAACAATTTCCAGGTTGGTCTCCTTCTCTATCAGATTAGAGAGAGCTTCTTTGTAACTAGTGAAGTTCCTTGAGGCACCGCTATCAATAAGCCAATTTCCCAGCGAGTTCGGGGGAGCAGTAGTAGAGAGGGCCACTGGTATACAATATTCATCTTGCTTATTGCTAACAACGTTAGATTCATACCTGGAGTTTCTTGCCTTTTTGAAGGGTTGTCCTCTTCCTTGATTTCCGGTATTTCTTTTACCTCTGCCATTGGACCTGCCATTCCTTTGATTACCTTGAGAGTGATTTTGATCATCGTCATGGTGTGAGTCCCTCTTATCAGGGCACTCCCTCGCATAGTGGCCCATTTTGTTGCAATTGTAACATCGTCCTTTTCTTCCACCCTTTGGTCTAACCTTTCCTTTGGATTTAGTCCCAGTATTGTTTCTTCTATTAGCATGAGAAGAAAAGGCAGAGAGATTGCCTTTAAGTGCGGGCATTTCTTGCTCTTCCATCCTTGTTTCTTCTTGAATACATCTAGCCATCAATTCCTCAAATCCTGGGATGACATTATTGTTGAGAAGAGTAGTCCTGAATATATACCATTCAGGTGGCAGTCCACCAAGAGTTGTGATAGTCATTTCCCTGTCAGGAACTACTTCCCTGATAGATAGGAGATCATTCTTGATCTTGGTGATCCTTAAGAAATATGCTTGCATACTTTGATCTTTGCCCTTCTGATCCAGGTGGATATTGGTGGCCACCTGCCAAGTCCACTTGGACCCTGTTGTAGCTGTTGCGACAACACCTCCAAAAATCCCAGTAAACATAGAATTTTGGACCCCCTACATCAAGCCTAAGCTTCGGCCCTGTTAGGCCCTTCCCGAAGTTTTGTTAGTGTCAGTAAATCCGAGGGAATTCCACATTTTGGCTAAGTTAAACCAATTCGCAACTCCATGAGACAAAATCGGGTCGCATAATCGCAACGTGACTATAGCATATACCCGTGACCAAGACAACCCTTGTGACCTCAGCAACCTGCCAGTCGCAAGGTCGCAAAGTCGCACTCTCGACCGCCTATATTCCATGTGACCATGTGACTCCGCGACTCGCAAGGTCGCAAGATCGCATTTCCAATTCACATCTTCCAACGCGACTTAGCGACCATGCGACTTCGCGACTCGCAAGGTCGCAAGATCGCATTCCTGATTCACATCTTCCAACGCGACCATGCGATTTTGCGCCCCTTGAGTCGTAAGGTCGCACTTTACCTCCTCGTGACCTTTGCGACCTCCACACTTGCGATGATTTTTATAAATAGGAGGGCACCTCGGTCGCATTTTACAGAGCTCTATTGGTCGCACTAGAAGGCATAGATCCCTCCGACCGACTTCGCACGCGCGTCCGACTCCGGTAAGTAACGGTCACCCCTCCTGCAATGATTATTTTCTTCCAAATGGCATAAACTGCATCCCCTGACCTCCGGTTGACCTCCTGCCCTATGGTTTAACTCGTTATTTAGCTCTCCTCCCCGGTTGTGCCCCATAAATCATCCTGGCCTTCCCCTACTCTTTCACTCTTCCTTACACCTGTTCCTCCTGGTTAGATCAAGAAATCGAAGTCTTACCTTTTTTTTGAAAGTGACCTAGGTCCCCCCTAAGTTGTCCAGAGGCCTCCTCTGGGACAATCTGAATCGTAGTCGCACGCCCGCGGCCGTGATATCCTTCTCGCTGTGACTCTGCGACTCCGCGACCTCGCGACTCCCTGTTCCCTGCGACCTCCTACCTCCGCGACCTCGCGACTTCCCTTTCCCGCGACTCTGCGACTCCGCGACCTCGCAACTCCCCGTTCCGCGCGACCTCGCGACTCCTCTCTCCCCGCGACCTCCTACCATTGCAACCCACAGTCTGCCCCTTCGCATCTCGACCTCACGGTCGCACCCGACCTGTGGCCTCGGTCGCACTATCGCATCAGATACCTTGCGACTCCCTCATTCCCGTGACCTCCCTTTCACTGGCTAAGTTTTCTTTTGGTATTTTCAGTTTATGGTTATGCCCTCTCTCTCATCGTGGGATTGCATTTTTGACATGCCAGGTGACGTCGAGCTCGAGTGCATATCCATTTCCTCTTTTGAAGACGAGATGGGTCATCCAACTACTAGAACAGCTCAAGGTGCATCGGGAAGCGGGACATGGGAAACAGATCCAGACGAACAGTCGCCTATCTTCGCAGATACAACGTGCAACATAAGTAAGACCACCAGGCTCTCCTGGTATGAGATCTACGAAGAATTTGCTAAGAGGGATATCCCAGAGACACAAGAGGACTTTCACGTATATATCAACGTCAAAAAGTCAAGGTTACATAAAGTGGCGGCTCATCCACCAATATTCCCGTGCGTTGAAGTCATCGAATGGGTTTTACAGTGCACAAGCACAAAAGATTGGATGATTAGGGGTCATGATGGGGTGCCTATAGCTACCATTGCTTCCTTGAATATCAACGCCTACTATAAATTGCCTGAAAAGCAACAGATTTTTAACACCAAGTGGCTCACCGGATTCACTACCCCGACGAAAGACATCTTGAGGAATTGGTGGCAAGAACTTGCGAAGTTCCAGGTTAGGACAGATCAGGCATACAAGACCGAAGGGCTACATAGGGTGTATCAGTTAATCGCTGCAATGATGTGTCGACTATATGGCAAGGCAGACTGCGATGTGTTTTATGGCACGTGGGTTCCACTCATGTATGCCATCGCCACTCAGGGAACTATTTTCAATTGGGCGAGCATCTTGTCATCATCTTTGAGAACCAACATAGCCGCCGCTCAGAGCCCAGCTCCCGAACAACCCCCAGAATTTTATATGTCTTCGTACCTCCTTGACGCTGTTTGTTCAAGGTGCCACTTTGAACACTGGAGCTGCAATTGGGACTCATCAGCACCCCTACCTGTCCACTGCCACTACAAGGTTTTCTGGGACACGACTTATAGAGCCACGTTGGATATAATATCTGAAACATTTATCATCCCATTATACCAATTGTTGTTTGGGGAAGATCCACCTTGCATGTCCCAAAGAGCCATGAGGACCGTGGTTAAAGTAGCTCACTGGTTCCCTATCGATGAGGGAACAGTAGTCAGGGTGTTTGGTACTCACAGACCTCCGCACGCTCTGCCCAAGTTCGCCACAGATAGGACTCTTCTACGAGAGGTCTGCTACTAGATGACACAGGGTTTCTCGAAAGTGTTGCACAAAGGTAAGAAGAAACCTTGGCTGCCTTTTCCTCTTACTATTGGGGCGTACGTAGTAGAAAACTTCAAGCAGGTGGAAGCAGAAGCTGAAGAACTCGAGGGGAGTCATTTCGTGACCCTGAATTACAGAACGTACGACCCCGAAAAGATCGTAGTTGCCCACTGTAAGAAGGAAAAATTCAGTTGGTCTTACACCCACACTAGGAAGGACCTCGAGGACGGAATTAGGAACTGGTATAACTCCACAAGGGAGATCAGCCCCAGTGAGCAACAAGCCATAGAAGATGAACTCCTTGATGATTTCCAGGATGATGAAAACCCCAGAGAAATAACACCGAAGAGAGCCGAAACATCAAGGAAACGAAAAGGAAAAGAAGCGGAAGATCCTCTAAGCGACAGCGAGGAAGAAGAAATTACACTCATACAAAGAAACGCCAAACTGGCAAGAAAGAAGCGAGAACTGAAGAGATAGAGAGAACTGGAAAGCAAGTAATCGTAGGAAGAGAAAAGAAGGGAAGAAGAGGCCGAAAAGCAGAGACAAGCAGAAGAAGCTGCGAAGAGAAAACAAGAGGAACAACAAAGGTTAGAACAGGAACTGAAGAACATGGAGGAAGAGCTAGAAAGGCAACGAGCACTAGCAGAAAGGGAAAAGAGACAACAGGAAGAGGAGATTAGGGCAAACAAGGAGAAGGAAATGGTAGCGGTTGAACAAGCAGAGACGAGCAGGGTGGTCGACCCAAGCCTAGGACAGAGTGAGCTTCCTCCTTTGGACGTACCTCCCATTCCTCCCCTCACTGGCGAACACCTACCCTTCCTAGAGCTAGGCATTACAGAAGATTAGGAGGAAGAGGTTCTAGATTTGACTAAGATCACATTTGATGAAGTGAACCTCAAGATTATACGGACAGGAAGAGATCTTATAGCAGAAACCCAGCTGACCCATTATCGGTAACTATGGCGACAGACATTGTGCCAAATATCACGTCAAACCCGCTAATGATCGCCTCTGCTGGTACAACATTCGTAGCCGCCACCGAACACAACGTAGCTCGGATGAGTAGACAAATTGTAGATTTGCAAAACAGGTTATACGCATCCGAGCAAAGGGCCAATGTAGCGGAACAAGGGAAGAGGAACTTGGAGGAGGAAATCGCAACACTCTGCTTGCTACATACAGGATCAACTGATTTCCAAACAATAGTCGCATCAGAAACAGAAATCCTGGGAGAGACTATGGTTGTAGTTTATGAGGAGATGGCAAAACTGCACCACACTATAGCTCCCATAGTGGCTATTCAGACTCACTCAAAGGAAAGGGTTGCCATGCTCAAAGAGGCCATGACCGCCCTAGATAAAATACATGAGTGGTTTGAAAAGTACCTCGAAGCCCCGACAGTAGTACCCAGGAAAGATTGGATTGCTATGCAGAATACTAGAGTCCAACTTCGTATCAAAATGCAGTCCAGAGATAAATTGGTCAAAGATGCAGAAAGGGTGTTGGCTTCCTACAGGCAATTGTTCAGCAGTCTGGAGTCAGTGATCCAACTGCACGGGTCCCCTTCTATAGGAGAAATCGGACAGAACAGGAACCAGGAGGAGATCAACAATGAGGTGCAAGCATTCATGGAAACATATAGACAAGCTGCCCGCACAGGAGATATGCCGGTCTCAACGGAAAATATCAAGCGTTACATTGTGGAACCAATAAGGCTCTACACCAAGTTGGGCACCCTGAACAATCATGTTGGGTCCCTATAATACTAGTGATTACCCCATCACTATTGTAGTTATACCCCTTATTTATATTGTTGTGCCCCTATTACCCCCATATTGTTATTTCTGTGCCCCATAGAATCCCTCTATTGTTATTTTTGTGGCTTTATATTATTATTGTTAGGTCGGCTGGATTATATTGTGACTCCTTAGACTCCTATATATAGAAAGGAGGTTTTGTCATTTGTATCATCCAATAATTGTTCATTTATGTAATGTAAAGGAGGTTTCCCCCTCGAAGAGGCTGAATTCTAAGGCGTTGATCTATCTTTTCTATCTTTTCTTGAGCTGGTTTCATAACATTTGGTATCAGAGCTTTGGATTCTAGGGTTTCGCTGCTCCAAACAGGTCATCGTGGCATTTTCGCTATAACTTTTTTCTGTGACGTTTCAGAAGTCGCAAAAAAAACCCATTTGAGAAGAAATCGCATTGAACCTTGGGTCCAAATTTCAGAGCTTTTCGCGCGATATTTGCGGAGATATGATCTGAGGAAGTTGGTCTTTTTGCAGACTCCTGAATTACATTCAAAACAGGTGACCTGGGGAAAATCGTCATAACTTTCTCTCTGGAATCAGATTGAAATTTCGTAAGAAGGTACAGAAAGAGGACGGACTGTAGTTTCTTGTATATCTTTTTCAGAACCAAAGATCGAAAATTGTACACGTGGCACTTCATACAAGTTCGCTCTTCTGAAAGGTCTATAATCAGGTCATCTTGGGAGATTGTGCATAACTCTTTCTTGGAGAATCCAATTTGGATCAGACTGGTGGCATTGGAAAGAGGACACAGAGAGCTACTACAGGTCACAAATTCAGAACTAGATGATTGGAAAGTACAGAGATACATCAGAGGCAATATCAAACTCCTACAAAGTGAAAAAAGGTGTGTAGATTTTTTTAAATTTTTGCTTAAGCTTGGTTTGAAAATTTATTTTGAAGGAATTCAAAGGGCATAGTAGAGCATTATTATTGGTAACTGATGCCCCGAGGAAAGAAAATGCAAACACCTAGTAAGGAACCTGAAAGCTCTAGCATGACTCATGAAGAAGAGGAAGAAATGCTACATGATATATCAAAATTACAAGAACAAGTGCAACAAATGTCACGCTCACAAAAGTTAACAGAAGCTAAGATAAATGGCGTGGAAGCTAAGATGAATGGCATGGAAGCTAAGATGGACAATTTGAAGATAGATTTGAACACAAATTTGAAGACAGGCATGGCAGATTTGAAGACAGATTTGACAAATTTTCTACAAGAAATACTTACTAATGGTGAAAAGGTAGTAAAGGAAACTCATGATGAGAAAAAAGAAATGTTAATCATGATTCCATAGATGCTAATGTTGGATCGAAGAATCACCATATTCCAAAAATCGATATGAGGAAGTTTGATGGCAAGGATCCCGCCACATGGATATTACAGATGGAGCAATTCTTCGATCTCAATAATGTGCAAAACGCACAAAAGGTACGTATGGCAACTGTATATTTGGAACCAAATCAGTTTGTATGGTATCAATGGCTTTGTTCTCGTAAACAATTTATCACTTGGGCAATTTTTACGGAAGAATTGATAGCACATTATGAGGATACAAAAAGCAACACTTTTTTTAGCCAATTGATAAGTCTCAAACAAAAGGGTTCAATAATGGAGCACATTGAGGAGTTCCAAAAATTGAACATAAGGGTAAAAGATATTCCAGAGGAGCATAGGATTGATGTGTTCATAGGGTCTTTAAAGGATAATATCCAACATGATGTTCGCCTTTGGGAACCTGATTCATTAGAGAAGGCATTCAGGTTAGCAAGAAAAATGGAAAGCAAAATTATGGCAACTAGGAAGCATACCACTCACAACTATAAAGACGGAAGTGTTGTTGCCCCTAGTCTTCCACAACCTACAAGGTTGACACCACAACAATTGGAAGAAAAAAGAGCAAAAGGGCTTTGTTACAATTGTGATAGCAAATACACAAAAGGTCATAAGTGTGCTGAGAAGAAATTATTCTACATAGATTGTGAAGAGGAAGAAGAAAAGGAGCAAGAAAGGTCAAAAGAAGAGGATATACTCCAGGAACAAAGCCTAGATGAAGAACAAATAAATCCGACCATATCTTGTAATGCATTGGCGGGAATTACCACTCCTCAAACCATCAAGATAGAAGGACAAATCAAGAAGAAAAAGGTAATAGTGTTGATTGATTCAGGAAGCACCCACAATTTTATTCATTGTAGGGTAGCAAAAGAATTGAATTGCTTCCTATATCCAGCACCAGAGTGTCAAGTGATGATTGCAAATGGAGGAACAATAAATTGCTCTGGAAAGTGCCATAATATCAAGCTATCCATGGGAGAATATGTATTGACTAGCCCAATGCTTTCCATTCCAATGGGAGGTGCTGATGTTGTACTAGGAGTCCAATGGCTACAATCCTTGGGTACAATAGCTTTTAATTTTCAAGAACTTTTCATCAAATTTTCTACGGAAGGAAAGGAAGTTGAATTAAGGGGTATTGCAGGGAAACCAGGAAAGATAATCAGCTCTAATGGCATGACAAAGCTTCTAAAAAAGGAGCAAAGAGGTGTAATTGCACAATTATGTTCGCTAGATGTTTCCACATTGGAATCATCTATTTCTCCAGATCTCCAAAAAGTCCTGGACAATCATTCCAAGGTATTTGAGACTCCCAAAGGTCTCCCACCTATGCGTGATCATGATCATGCTATTCATCTGATTCCAGGAAGTGTTCCTCCAAACATCAGGCCGTACAGATATCCCTATGTCCAAAAAAGTGAAATTGAACGTATGGTTGCAGAAATGCTAGAGGCTGGTATAATTCAACCGAGTCAAAGTTCTTTCTCAGCTCCAGTAGTATTGGTGCACAAGAAGGATGGATCATGGCGCATGTGTCCAGATTATAGGGAGCTCAACAAGCTCACTATTAAAGATAAGTTCCCCATTCCTGTCATTGATGAATTACTGGATGAATTGCATGGATCAATTTACTTCACCAAGTTGGATCTTCGTTCGGGATATCATCAAATCAGAATGAAGATTGAAGACATTCCGAAAACGACATTTAGAACTCATGAGGGTCATTATGAATTTTTGGTCATGCCTTTTGGCCTTACCAATGCACCTTCAACATTTCAAGGTTTGATGAATTCAATTTTCAAACCATTCCTTAGAAAATTTGTGTTAGTATTTTTTGATGATATACTAATCTACAGCAAGTCTTGGAAGGATCATGTTGAACATGTTGACAGGGTGCTACAACTATTGGAGGAGAAACAATTATATGCAAAAAGATCCAAATGTTTCTTTGGAGTCCAGGAGGTGGAATATTTGGGTCATATTGTATCTCATGAAGGAGTTAAGGTAGACCCTAGCAAAATTAAAGCCATTAAGGAATGGAAAATCCCCACATCCATAAAGCATCTGCGAGGATTTCTTGGGTTGACAGGGTATTATCGCAAGTTTGTTAAGAATTATGGGAGAATAGCAGCACCTCTAACAACATTATTGAAGAAAGATTCATTTTCATGGACTCCGGAAGCAACAAAGGCCTTTGAACATCTTAAAGAGGCAATGTGCCAAGCACCGGTCTTAGCTACACCGGACTTCACAAAAACCTTTATTGTGGAATGTGATGCTTCAGGAAATGGAATTGGTGCTGTTCTAATGCAAGATGAAAGACCCATTGCTTTTGAAAGTCGTCCAATCAAGGGAAAGTTTTTAAGCAAAGCTATTTATGAGAAGGAAATGTTGGCAATACTCCATGCACTTAAGAAATGGCGACCCTACCTAATGGGAAGACACTTCAAGGTAAAAACGGATCATGATAGCCTTAAATACTTTTTAGAACAAAGATTATCCTCTGAAGAGCAACAAAAGTGGGTCACAAAGATGTTGGGTTATGACTTTGAAATCATCTACAAAAAAGGGAAGCAAAATGTGGTGGCAGATGCACTCTCAAGAAAGGATGAGGATGTGGAAGCATTGTTGTGTGCCATTTCTATTATCCAACCAGATTGGATAAACGAAGCAAGGGAGGAATGGAAGAATGACGAAGAAGTGTGGGCACTTATTCGAAAGCTACAACAAGATTCCAGTACTTCTGATACATTTAGCTGGCAAAATGATTCGTTATGGTACAAAGATCGCTTATACCTCTGTAAGAATTCCCAGCTAAAACAAAAGATTCTTATGGAATTGCACACTTCTCCCTTAGGAGGGCACTCAGGATTTTTAAAAACTTACCACAGGGTTAAGAAGGAATTTTTTTGGGATGGCCTTAAATCAGATATTCAAAAGTTTGTGGCGGAATGTTTGGTTTGCCAACAAAATAAAGTTGAAACAATTAAGACACCGGGTCTATTACAACCTTTATCCATTCCAAGCCAACGTTGGGAGGAGGTTTCAATGGATTTTATCACAGGTTTACCCAAGTCTGAGGGAAAGAGTGTCATCATGGTGGTAGTTGACAGACTTACCAAGTATGCACACTTTTGTGCATTATCACATCCATTTAAAGCCAGTACAGTTTCTACTGCATTTATGGAAACAGTTCAAAAGCTACATGGAAACCCAAAGATTATTGTAAGTGACAGAGATCCCATTTTCACTGGAAATTTTTGGACAGAATTATTTTCTTGTCTTGGTACTCAGTTAGCTCATAGCTCATCTTATCATCCTCAATCTGATGGGCAAACTGAGATAGTAAACAAATGTTTGGAAGGATATCTTCGTTGCTTTGTATCTGATAAACAGACACAATGGGTCAAATGGTTGCCTCTGGCTGAATGGTGGTATAACACTTCCTTCCATACAGCAACAAAAATGACCCCATTTATGGCACTTTATGGGTATCAACCACCATCCATCACATCATATTTAAGAGAAAATTCTAAGGTTCAGGCAGTGGAACATCACATCGAACATCAACAACAAGTCCTCCAACTCTTAAAGGATAACCTCGTGTTGGCACAAAATAGAATGAAACAACAGGCAGATCAACATCGCAGTGAAAGAAGTTTTGATGTAGGTGATTGGGTATTCCTACGGCTACAACCATATAAGCAAATGTCCCTAAAGCAAGCTAAGAAGGATAATAAATTATCACCAAAGTATTATGGTCCGTACAAGGTGTTGCAAAAGATTGGTACTATGGCATACAAATTGGAGCTTCCTGCAGCTTCTCGATTGCACCCAGTTTTCCATGTTTCATGTTTAAAGAAGGTTATAGGCGACAAGCTCCCAATTCAAACAATATTGCCAGAACTTGACGAGGAAGGAAAAATTATATTGGAACCAGAAGCAGTCACAGAAACAAGAACTCGACAGCTACGAAATCGATCAATTTCAGAGTATCTTATCAAGTGGAAGAACTTATCCGCTGAAGATTCCACATGGGAGGATGAGAATTTTATGCAGAAGTATCCAGAACTACTCAAGCGTTGAGGACAACACTTTTTTGAAGGAGAGGGGCATGTTGGGTCCCTATAATACTAGTGATTACCCCATTACTATTGTAGTTATACCCCTTATTTATATTGTTGTGCCCCTATTACCCCCATATTGTTATTTCTGTGCCCCATAGAATCCCTCTATTGTTATTTTTGTGGCTTTATATTATTATTGTTAGGTCGGCTGGATTATATTGTGACTCCTTAGACTCCTATATATAGAAAGGAGGTTTTGTCATTTGTATCATCCAATAATTGTTCATTTATGTAATGTAAAGGAGGTTGCCCCCTCGAAGAGGCTGAATTCTAAGGCGTTGATCTATCTTTTCTATCTTTTCTTGAGCTGGTTTCATAACAAATCATATACGTGCCAAGCGAAATACTCTTATCTCGGACGCGTTGGAATGCTTACATAGACATGATGAAGGCCAATCGCCAATCTACCCCATCGCGGCAGAATACAACATATGGCGCACTTACCTGACCGAAAAGCTCGGGCTCAGCATCCCGAAACTCGCCATCTGCAACTTAGTCAACTAGGATGATAGTCATTTCCTTTTTTCCGTTTGTGTGTGTGCTATGGTAGCACGAAATACTCTATGAACACGAAAGGTCACATAGAATGCTAAGAGTCATGTGGTTGCCGAAAGGTCACTTGGAAGTCCAAGAGTCAAGAGTAGACCAAAGGTCTCTCTCATCCTATAAATGTAACTTCACGTCTCATTTGAAAGGACTTTTTTGAGCGAAGTACTTTTGGATAGTAATAGACACAGTGCTTAAGAGAAGTGTGGTTCTTCTAGTCAATACAAGAGTTAATTGTATGTTTTCACTATTGAATGCTTCAAATATCTATGTGTTGGTACCATGAGTATTTTCTACACTTGACGGATCGAATGTTCCCGAAAGCTTCTTGATGTGCAGTCGCTCCACATGCTATTTCGTACCCCGAATCTGGTTTTGCTACGTATGAATGGTATTTGGTTTATTTCACTCTATACGCATGCTAATGAACTATTTCCTTAGGTGTTAGTATAATCTCTCTTTTGACTGCACGTTTTTGTATGATGGTAAATGGTTGATTATTGTGAACTGATTTTGCAATCGTTAAGCAGTATCTATTTAATTTGCACAAGTCTTGTTTAAAGTCCTGCTAACAGTAACTTTACATGAGACTGCGTGGCTTATCTCTTGCTATTCATGGTATATATGTATGACACAGGATACTTGTCAATTATTCTCTTGTGTTTCTTAAAACTCACACTTTCTACTAAGTTCATATCACACCTCTATCCGAAGCTAGCTCTGCAAAACTGAGTGGCAGCCAGGCCCACATACCGGAAGGGATCTCCAACACACCCAGTGCAGGCTCTAGTTGGGAACCTACACCGGAGAGATCCCCTTGACTGTTGGTGATAAATTCCAGCACATCAACAGATTTGGCGCTAGAAGGAGGGCCATGGCAAGCACTAAAATCCCTCCTCACACAGAAACTTCCCATCAAGGAAGTAATCAACTGCGGCCTCCCACACCCCCTGAGGTACGGTATAACCCTCTGTTCGGGCCGCCCTTCACAAAACCCCTCCATGAAGAAACTCCTATTCCCCCTCTTGAAGACACCCTTGGGGGGAGGAACTTCCCATGTATGAAGTCACTAATGAATAGCTCAGGGCTTTGCGCCCTATCACACGCCAATTCGCTAGGGGTTTAAGATGTATCCCCGCCACTAACTCCCTAGCCAACTCTCGCACCTCCAACCTTCAACATACGCGTCAGGGCGTCCTAGTTAACTCTGTATCGCAGTTAATTGGCTTAGCCCTGGATGATTATGCAGATGCTGTCGAAAGACTATCTATCGAAGGATTGGAAAGCCAGCCGGAAGATGAAGAGGGGGAGCCTAAGAATACCTTTACTGGTGAGAATAACCAGACACATAGGAGGGAAGTGCGCGGGAACAATCGAAGAATCACTGAGGAAACCCCTGCCAACGATCAACCTCTCACCGAGGGCACTCATGGGATCTTGGGACAAGAGGTCGGGGACTACCTTAGAGACCGAATAAACTTTTACAACAACCAACGTCTCCTTAGGAACCTAAGAGACAACTGGAACGTGAGAAACACGAGGGATCTAGGACATCTCAGAGTGCCGAGGAGAGAAGCCCGACGCCCTCCTCGCACCAGCGGCAGGTCAGGCACGGACAGTGAATCAGAAGGCAATGATCGCCGCCCCTTTTTCAACCCTAGACCAAACTGCCGTCCCCCGCCACTAGCTTGGATGGCGCAATCCCCTTTAAACCTTAGGGGCTTCCTACATGATATGCCTCGACATTCTGAGAAACACCTCCCAAAATTCGATCCGGAGAAAGGGACCTCAGCTGATGACCACATTAGCAATTTCTATTTAGCTCTGCAAATGATGAAGGTCCAGTATGACGACGTAGCATGCCGCCTATTCCCGCATACCCTTGAAAATAAAGCGGCCACTTGGTATCGATCGCTACCCATCTCCTCCATCCGAACATGGGATGAGTTCTAGAAATCCTTTCTAGACAAATTTTCAGATGATAAGACACCTTCCATGCTTCTCACCGAGCTCAGCACGCTGAAATGCAATAAGAAGGAGAAGGTAAAGGATTTTAATCAACGTGTCACCACTATTTTAAACAAGTTCCCCATGGATGTAGCTCTTGATGATTCCATCATGATTGATTACTACACAAGGGCCCTGCCATGGGACATTGCTGTTTTCGTTAAGCGCGAAGCAAAGCTCACTCTGGTAGAGAATTTTTCCGCGGCACTCGAGGTTGAAAAGGATCTTCTTTCAATTGGCGCCCTAGAACACGAGTCGCGAGAGGATCCAAAGTCCTCCGGTAAGAGGAACCAGGCTTCCTCAAGTAAAACAGCCGATAAAGACAAAGATCCTTTTGACTTTGAAGGACTAACCAAATCGCTAAAACAACTAACCAACGAAGTGTCTGAGCTAAAGCGAAGAACCAGTGATGCTTCTGGAGGGTCCAAACCCACTAAGCCCTTTTTTTGAAAAACCAATAATTTCCCCCCTAAAGTTTCGCAAAACCCTAGTTCTACCTTCAACGTAGAAGAATTAGGCAAAGACAACTTCTGCACTTTCCATCAGGCTTCACACTCCGAGAAAACCTGCCCGCAATGGTTACATAATATGACTGTCGTAGTCACCCAATTATTAGAAGACTAGAACACCGGCGAAGCGGAGGATGAAACAGACGAATCAGGAGAAGATGATTCCCCCCTTGGTGAGGATTCCCCCTCCGCTGTGCTAACTCTCGAGATCCTCCGGGGTGGAGACGTGTGCACTACACAAGAAACCTGTGTCAGAGAGGCTCCCCAAAAACCCCCCAAAAGTTACAATCTTAGGAGTAAAGGTGCAGTAACGGACTCTTCCTTAGAAGAAAAGAAGAAAGCTTTGTTGCGTAGGATCTTGCCCCCGACTGATACCAGTCAAACCTCTGTCCCCTCACCCAGAGGAACGGATGATTTACACCCGACCAAATCACCTGCTAGCGTGAAAAGGAACCCCTCCACACCTAAGGATGCATCCAAAGGGTTTACTACTAAGACTATCACGGCTACGCCACGCGTAACGCCAGAATCTTTGCCTGCCGAGTTAGATTACAATATTATCGAAGATTTAAAGAAGACGTGAGCTAACATCTCGTTATTCGAGTTGTGCAAATTGGCGACTCAGCGGGAACTCATAGCCAAAGCCCTCACTTTCTCCCTTGACCCAGTTAAACCCATCGCTTCGAGCAAGGGAAATCCCGTAAGCCGATCCCCAGCCATAGTCGACCTCCAAGCTATAGTTAATGCCACCAACACCAACTCGAGAGGCTCAACCCCCCCATTCCTCTTAACCTTTGAGATGTTTAATTTCAACGTCCACAACTGCCTCATCGACTCTGGTGCATCTACCAATGTTATGCCCTGGTTGGTATGCAAGAAACTGAATGTTCAACCAGAGAAAACCGATGCCAAAATTATCCAACTCGACAGATCTCAAGTCCCAGCCATTGGGGAATTAAATAATGTCATCATTCGGTTATCCTTTGATGCCCGAGTGCACCAATGCATTGACATAATCGTTGTAGACATCCCGGAAGCTTATGGTCTTCTTCTCAGCAGAGATTGGTCTTGCAAGTTGCAGGGCTACTTTGCCACCGATTGGTCTCACTTATGGCTGCCTTACAAAGGAAAAAATAACCAGATCAGGGTAAATAGTGAACCTTGTATGAAACATACTGTTTCCGACCTTGAAAGCTCTAACGAACCAATCAGTTACGCACAACAAGATCTACGAGTATGCCTCCTCGAATCTTCATTCGGGTGCTATCAACCTCAAACCTCAACCGTCTCCTCGGATACCCAGATTGAAATCCCCATGCAAACCCCAAGCTGCGATGATGCAATTCTTTCTTTAAACTTGCATACGTCAGGTTTACCCTTTCCCAACATGGAGACATGGACGCTGTACTATGACGGTTCCAAAACCCACGATGGAGCAGGGGTCGGATGCGTCCTGCTAAATCCCAAAGGAGAAAGATTTTTGATCTCTTGCAGGTTAGAATTCCAATGTACCAACAATACTGCTGAATATGAGGCATTGGTGATCGGCCTAAAAAAGGCCATTGACTTAAAAGCAGACTGCCTGAAAGTCATTGGGGATTCGGAAATCATCACGAGACAGGTACGCAATAGCATCCATTGTTTGTCTCCACATCTAAAGAACTACCAACAAGAGGTATGGCATCTCATGAATTCCTTTAAAGCTTTCAATATCATGTTTGTTCCTAGGTTTAACAACGCTGCTGCTGATACTCTAGCTAATGTCGTAGCTAGGTTCACACCCCTTAGAGATGGTTTTTCTATTGAAATTTTGTATAAACCAGCTGTACCGGATAACGTAACTAACTTACGTGTGTTTAATGATGACCAACAGATTCTGGAATTCATGGCAAATGCTGAAGTATTCAAAGATGCAGCTATTGACGAAGAGGAACATGAAAAAACATTACAAGATGAGGTGGATTCCTGGAAGGGAAATACCTTACCGAAAGGGGTGGTGTCATTGGAAAAATTGTTTGACCTTCAGAATCGCTTCAGAGGTCCGCCAAATGCCAAGACGCATAGTTCCACCCTCTTACATGAGAAAATCAATCTCGGGACTGAGTGTGACCCCAAATATGTTAATCTGGGAATAGAATGCACCCTAGAGGAAAAACAAGCTTTCATCAGTTTGTTTCGAAAGTACCGAGATGTCTTTGCTTGGACTTACGATGACCTGAAAGCGTATGATACTCGGATTATTCAGCATGTTATTCCTACCAGAGAGGGGGTCAAACCATTTCAGCAGAAACTGAGGAAGGTGCATCCCGCCTTAGAACCCCTCATACAAAAGGAGTTAAAGAAATTGTTGGACGCCCACATTATTTTTAAGGTCAGACACTCGACATGGGTATCTAACCTGGTACCAGTAAGGAAAAAATCTGGAGAAATACGCCTCTGCGTCGATTTCCGGAACCTTAATCGGGCGTCGGACAAAGATAACTACCCTATTCCATCCATGGAGCAGATCCTTCAAACTGTCTCAGGTTCCGAGCTCTTCTCTCTACTGGATGGGTTCTCCGGTTACAATCAGGTCCTGGTCTCAGAACCTGACAGGATTAAGACCACATTTTGAACGAGGTGGGGAACATTCGCTTTTCGTCACATGCCATTCGGGCTAATAAACGCTGGGGCAACTTTCCAAAGGGCTATGGATATCGCTTTTTGGGGGTTAATGGGGCAGAGTGTGGTGGTCTACTTGGATGATGTCACCATTTTTTCAAAAAAAAGAAGTGATCATCTCCAGCATTTGAAGCAGATTTTTGAAAGATGCCGAAAATATGGGATCTCTCTCAACCCCAAGAAGAGCATATTTGCAGTCTCGGAAGGCAATCTGCTGGGCCACATCATCACCAAGAAAGGGATCACAGTCGACCCTGACCGCGTGAAAGCCATAGCGCAAATCCCTCAGCCAAGCACCAAGAAAGGTATGCAATCTTTCCTCGGTAAAATTAATTTCCTGCGCAAGTTTATTTCAGATTTTGCACAAATTGCCAAACCTCTGCAAAACATGATAAAAAAAGATACAGTTTTCAAATGGGACCGGGAAGAAAAGGAATCATTTGATCGGATTAAGGCAGCAATCGCGGAGGCACCTTCACTCTCAAGCCCCGATTTCGACAAAGATTTTATCTTATACACTTTCGCTTCAGATTCATCACTGGCTGCGGTCCTCACTCAAAAGGACTGCGACCATGACGAACGTCCTATATCTTTCATGAGTACAGGACTCCAAGGGGCAGAGCTGAATTACCCAGACATCGATAAGCAGGCTTATGCTGTCTACAAAGCAGTGAAACACTTCAGGCCTTACATCCTAAAAAATCACGTCACCGTAATGGTCCCCCATCCCGCTGTTAGATCCCTCTTCGTACAACAAGAGTTGGGGGAGAGAAGAGCCAACTGGATGACATCCCTCCAGGAATACGACTTAGAATTTAAGCCCTCGCACACTGTAAAAGGGCATGGTCTTTGTAAGCTGGCCGCCAAAGCCATGGATCTGCAGGGCATGGAAGTTGACCGATTGGCCCAAGAAATAGAAGGATGGGAGCATGAAATCGAAATGTACCACAACGAACTCATCGGCTCACATGACTCCCCATCATGGTATGCTGATTTAAAACAATACCTAACACAGGGTTTGTTGCCTGAAGCAATGTCCGCTAAACAAAGAAGAGCCATCAGACTGAAAGCAGCCTCATATCAGATGGTCCAGGGGAACCTCTTTAGGAAGCATCACCTTGGTGTGTTGCTAAGATGTCTAGAATATGACGAAGCACAGCGGGTGCTCAAAGATCTACATGACGGATCGACAGGAGGTCATTACGCGGGCGACACCACAACGCACAAGGTTATGCAGGTAGGTTTCTACTAGCCCACTCTATTCAAAGATGCTCATGACTATGTACGAAAGTGTTCGATCTGCCAAAAGCATGCTGGCAGGCAGGCAAGGTCATCGGCCCCCTTGCAACCCATAGCAGTTGAGGAACCTTTTCAACAATGGGGTCTGGACATCATAGGCGAGATCATTCCTCACTCGTCAAAGCAGCATAGGTACATACTCACGGCCACCGACTACTTCACTCGATGGGTAGAGGCAATCCCACTTCGAAAGGTTAACGACGATGAGGTAATATCTTTTATTAAGCAGCACATCATCACCAGGTTTAGCGTTCCAACCTCCCTTGTTTTTGATAACGCTACTTACTTTTCGTCTTTGAAATTATATAATTTCGCTCTGGAAAATAGCATAGTGTTAAAACATTCCGCTAATTACTACCCTCAAGGGAACGGCTTGGCTGAATCGACCAACAAGAACCTCATTCGTATCATCAAAAAAACCTTGCTTTCGCAGTAGAGGAATTGGCATAACGCCCTCAGTAACGCTCTTTGGGCTGACCGGGTCACTCCCAAAACCTCAATAAGCACATCGTTGTACTTCCTGGTCTATGGGAAAGAAGCCATCTTACCCCCCAATCTGTACCTCCCTACCCTTAAGCTAGCCCAAGAGTCGCGAGGCACCCCTTGCCCATCTATACAAAGCCGGATCGATACCTTGGTGAAACTAGAGGAAGAAAGGTTCAAAACTAAGGAGAAGTTTGCCATTCACCAAGCCCAGATCAAAAGATGGTTTGATGGGAAATCCGTAGGGTCCCACAAGTTTGAGGTAGGGGACCTAGTGCTCAAATGGGACCGGGCTCATGAAGACAAAGGCAAACACGCAAAATTTCAAGCCTTGTGGTTGGGCCCATTCCAGATTGTAGAAAAAATTGGTCATCACACTTTCAAATTACAAACCCTGGGAGGACGGGTGGAACCCCTTCCAGTGAACGACCATGACCTTAAACATTACTTCACCTAGCAACCCCAGAGTTGCTAGGTCCCACCTTGTACTATAGTCTACCATTGCTTTCATAGATAGTTGTCATTTACTGCCATTTAGTTTCAATCTCTAGTTTAACGGTTGTTTGTTGTTTTCTGGAATAAAGTAGAGATGGCAGGTCAAAGTTAAAACAGCCCTACACTTTAGGTCCCTCAGACGCTCTCCGGATCTGTTAACGGACCAAAGTTTAAGTACGACAAGAGTATAGTACGAAAGATAGGTCCTCATTCTCACCCACGTCGGTCTATCCATGCTACTCGCATGATCTAAATTCTTGAAGCCGTTCTAGCTCACCTACAGTCTTAGGGACAAAAGGGGAGCCGAAGGAACCAGCAATGAGTATACACATATCTTGGGAAAACAATAAGGACTTTGTAAGCCAGAAACAACCTCTTTGCAAGTCAAATAAGTCGGGATCCCTCATCCGCCTAGGTTTTAAGCCTACATTAAAATAAGTGCAATATACGCACAGGCAAAATAAGTGCTCATGAGCACCTACACCTTTCATAATAAGGGCTAAAGGACTGAGAAAGGCTTCCTGCGCAAAGAGGTGAAGCAACGACTCCGCCAGGGTACTGTTCAGGCTCGCTGGCAGCGGAGCAACGTTCGCGATTTCTAGGTAGTGACTCCGCCGGGGTACTGTTCAGGCTCACTGGCAGTGGAGCAACACCAGAGTACCATGACCACTATACCGGGAATACTCTAAAACTCATGCTGTAACTTCGGTTCTCCCTTTCAGGCCCTAGGTAGCAGAAGGTAGTGCCCCCTTTTCTTTTGCATGTGTAAAGATCATGTTGAGACAAGCAGGACAACTGACCAAGTTTGAAAGGAGAACCTGGAATATCATCAGTGGGACCCGCAGCCCAATCAAGAAATATCTATTTCAAGTCCCCTTAAGCGAGGCCCGTAAACGTCAGAGATCCTGGGATCTTCCAGGGAATCGCCAATTGTTGTAGCTGTTGCGACAACACCTCCAAAAATCCCTGTAAACATAAAATTTTTGGACCCCCTACATCAAGCCTAAGCTTCGGCCCCGTTAGGCCCTTCCCGAAGTTTCATCAGTGTTAGTGAATCCGAGGGAATTCCAAATTTTGGCTAAGTTAAACCAAGTCGCAACTCCATGAGAGAAAACTGGGTCGCATAATCGCAACGCGACTATAGCATATACCCGCGACGAAGACAACCCTTGCGACCTCGGCAACCCACCAGTTACAAGGTTGCAAAGTCGCACTGTCAACTGCCTATATTCCACGCGACCATGCGACTCTGCGACTCGCAAGGTCGCAAGATCGCATTTCTGATTCACATCTTCCAACGCGACTTAGTGACCATGCGACTCCATGACTCGCAATGTCGCAAGGTCGCAAGATCACATTCCCGATTCACATCTTCCAACGCGACTTCGCGACCATGCGACTTTGCGACCCCTGAGTCGCAAGCGACCCTTGAGTCGCAAGGTCGCACTTTACCTCCTCGCGACCCTTGCAACCTCCACACGTGCGATGATTTTATAAATAGGAGGGCACCCTGGTCGCATTTTACAGAGCTCTGTTGGTCGCACCAGAAGGCATAAATCCCTCCGACCGACTTCGCACGCACGTCCGACTCCGGTAAGTAACGGTCACCCCTCCTGCAATGATTATTTTCTTCCAAATGGCATAAACTGCATCCCCTGACCTCCGGCTTACCTCCTGCCCTAGGGTTTAGCTCGTTACTTAGCTCTCCTCCCCGGTTGTGCCCCATAAATCACCCTGGCCTTCCCCTACTCTTTCACTCTTCCTTACACCTGTTCCTCCTGGTTAGATCAAGAAACCGAAGTCTTACCTTTTTGAAAGTGACCCAGGTCCCCCCTAAGTCGTCCAGAGGCCTCCTCTGGGACAATCTGAACCTTAGTCGCATGCCCCGCGGTCGCGATATCCTTCCTGTCGCGACTCTGCGACTCCGCGACCTCGCGACTCCCCGTTTCCCACGACCTCCTATCTCTGCGACCTCGCGACTTCCTTTTCCCGCGACTCCGCGACTTCGCGACCTCGTGACTCCCCGTTCCTTGCGACCTCCTACCTCTGCAACCTCGCGACTCCTCTCTCCCCGCGACCTCCTACCATTACGACCCATAGTTTGCCCCTTCGCATCTCGACCTCACGGTCGCACTCGACCTGTGGCCTCGGTCGCACTATCGCATCAGATACCTTGCGACTCCCTCATTCCCGCGACCTCCCTTTCACTGGCTAAGTTTTCTTTTGGTATTTTCAGTTTATGGTTATGCCCTCTCTCTCATCGTGGGATTGCATTTTTGACATGCCAGGTGACGTCGAGCTTGAGTGCATATCCATTTCCTCTTTTGAAGACGAGATGGGTCATCCAACTACTAGAACAGCTCAAGGTGCATCGGGAAGTGGGACATGGGAAACAGATCTAGACGAACAACCGCCTATCTTCGCAGATACGGTGTGCAACATAAGTAAGACCACCAGGCTCTCCTGGTACGAGATCTACGAAGAATTTGCTAAGAGGGATATCCCGAAGACACAAGAGGACTTTCACGTATATATCAACGTCAAAAAGTCAAGGTTACATAAAGTGGCGGCTCATCCACCAATATTCTCGGGACAAACCAGCGTCAAGTTTCATCAGGAGAAGGGTATAGTGGAGAACACCTTTCTTGCTAAGAGAGAGTGTTAGTTTTTGATGGATATGGTAGAATTGGACTGGTGTTCTAGTCTCAGATGATGCTAAGAGGCTAGGGAACATTAGATCTCCAACAACCAGGAAAGGTTTCGCGAGATAAGCTTGGGAAACACCTTAATTAAATTAATTTTCCATAATTAAATTATTTCCAAAGTCTAACTTAGGAAAAGTGGTAAATTAAGGTTAATTAATTAAGGATGTTCAAGATTGCTCTAGAGGCTTCTATTGATGAAGTCTAATTGATCTTAGCCATTGATGGAGATTAAATTGTGGTTGCTAAGAATCCAACAAGAGATTATAAGAGCAAGACGAAGGGCTTGGGGATAACATCAGTGTGATCATTGAGTGTGAGGTAGATCGAGTTGCAAGAGAGCAAGGCAAATCGAGCTACCCATTTTGCATTTTTCAGTGAGGGTACAATTCGCCAGGGAAAGAGCATCAAAGAGAGGCAACAACAGAGATTTGGGAAGAGCAGGATTCTAGAGATATTCCCAGTGATTTTCCAGTGTCAGAGAGATAGGAGAAGGGAGGCCAAATTATCTGCAGAGAGGGCCACTACAACTAGAAACCCCAATGCGAGTTGCCAGAGGCCGGATATAGTTCCAAAAGGAAGAGCGAATCCATTCCAGAGTCAGAGAGACGCATGACGTTTCAATTAGAGGCAGTTTCAGGGTTGTGCGAAATTATTCTGAGCAATAGTGCAAATTCTTGGAGGGAGTGCAGAATCCAGACAAGGGTGCGAGTTGCCCAGAGAGAGGCCAGATTAGTTACAAATGAGACAAGATTGTCTCCAATATATTTTGCCAGTGTATTGCCGTGGGTTTGCCAGTTGGGCAACTAGTTGTAATAATTTTCCCAAATTGCTGCATAATAATAATAGAAATCTTATCTGTTGCACCAGTTTTCCCTTCAAGGTTTTTCCTGGGACTATTGTCCAAAAACAACTGTGTCAATTTTATGTGTGTGTGTGCATCTATTTCTCAATTCCTATTTTATTTCCACTACATATTTTATTTTTTGTAGAATTGCAGTGTGGTTTATACGCTATTTGCTGTAATAATAATTATAGAAGACAAATAAACTGTTAAGTTAGAAGAATAATACTTAGTTGCTGCAGTTCAAGGAATTTTCACAATTCTCTCTACAAGTGACATATGTCAAGGTCTAATGTGAAGACATGCAACAAGCAAGGCTCCAAGGCGAAGGGTTGAACGCTGTACCTCCACAATCCTCCAAAGCTCCAACACTCTTCCTATGCCACGTGCTCCTCTAGATCCACCCCACCTACATGATCACTCCCTCAAACTTATGTCAAGCACAAGCCTTCATGCAAGCAACTAGGTGTTCCCATGTCATTTAATGTTCAATTCCCTCCTCCAAGATGCCCATCACTCTACCTCTAAAGGAAGTCATCCTCCCAAACAAGTGACCAACCTCCATGTAGCCATCTTGAGGAAGTCACCAAGCTCCTTAGGTTTTCAACTCTCTAAGAAGGAAGCCACACAAGCTCCAAGATGAGGTCTAACTATCAATGATCAAGTTAATTCCAAAGTATATGTCTATCAGGGAAAAACCAAGGGTCATCCATACACCATGGACTCCACAACACATGAAACATCGCCAAACATGTTATAAATGCTTTCAGAGCAACCCCATAAGCTAGCATTATAATTGCATTTGTCAAGGTTTGGCACCCTCTGAGCATGGAACATCCATTTGGCAGCAAGGATGCTCCCTAGGGTGGCCCGTTGATCAATCCTTGCCCCGCTCATCCTTTCACATGATATCTATGTCTTATGGGACCATTGGAAGACCCTTCTCTCCACCAAACTTCAATCATGGAAGCTAGCAATGCAATAACACCTGTCAAGGTTTGGTACCCTTTGATCAATGGAACATCCATTTTGCAGCAAGGATGCTCCCTAGGTGTTAAAATTGGCAACCAGGGCAAAACATCATGTGGGTCATCTTATTCATGGCTAATAATATTTTTATTAGATTCCTCTCGTCGAGAGGTGTAGGATTGATATAAAAATCATCCAATTCTGATAAGTATTCATGGAGATATGAATTTATTTTGATTATGGAATTATTATCAAGCCGACCTACAACTCATGTAGGCTCAGAAGCCCAATAGTCGCATCTATTCACCCACCAACGTTGTGTATAAATATAAGAGGACTTTTCCTCATTTGGACTCACTCATCTCATCACATCTCTCTCTCTCTACTGCGCAGATATGAGTCTCTTCTTTACTGCGCTGAAATGGGTCTCTCTCTCTCTCACATGTGAAGCCGGAAGTTGTTGAATTTGAAGCTGCAACTGCAGAAGTAAAGATTGACTTGCGTGGCCTAGAAGATCTCCTCCTTGGAACTGCGTTGTAGGTTCATCTGAACCTCCTTTGAAAGCCGCAACTTTTGGTGGTGGAATGAAGTCAATCCGACGAACGGTTTGCAAGATATCGACTGCCCTAGTTTGAAGCCGGAAACTACTGAAACTGAAGCTGCAACTGCAGAAGTAAATATTGACTTGCGTGGCCTAGAAGATCTCCTCTTTGGAACTGCGTTGTAGGTTCATCTGAACCTCCTTTGAAAGCCGCAACTTTTGGTGGTGGAATGAAGTCAATCCGACTGTCGATTTGTGAGATATGGTCTGCCCTAGTTTGATAATGAAGCCGCTAATGCTGATGCTACTGATCTAGGGTTTGCTACTGCTGATATGAATCAGATTTATTGTACTATTTCTCTCTGCTGAATTATTGAAGATAAAATAAGATTTGATCAAAGGGTTTCCCCACACATTGTGGGGTTTGTCCCTGGCTAGCCGGCACATCTTGTGTCTCTTGTCTTGGCTTGTTTTCTGTCGATCGTTTAATCTTCTATCTGCACTTTACTTTATATACATGTAATTGCTAATCGGTGGAATATAATAAGAAAAAGAAGTAAACTGTTATAAGCATAGAACATACCACAACTTAACATGGTATCGGAGCTGGGGTGAAGACAAAGCCCGAGCAAGAGCAAGAGCAATCATTGAAGAGAAGATTGGCAAGGCTATCCTAAAAGAACTATGGGGTCCTCAACACTCTTTCCTGCCGAAGACAAGCTCCGTGAGAAAGCTGACTGTCACGGATGGAAGATGTCTATCGATCTAACCCTTGAAGATCAAGGAGTGCTGGACCATGTAAGAGGCAATATTGTTGAGCCTTCATCAAATGCATTTGCTGCTGCTTGGAACAAATGGAAAAATGGAGAAGTCAAAACAAAGAAGATCATTCGAGACTCTATCGACAAGCACTTGGTGGCCTACATCTCTGATCTAGACACCTCCAAGGAAATCTACGACAGACTGGTGAGTTTATTTAAAGTTAATGATGCAAATCAAGTTTTGTTTCTTAGAAATAAGTTGAGGGAAATCAAGAAGGGTAAAGATGAAAGTATGCAAGCATACTTCTTAAGAATCACCGAGATCAAGAACGATCTCCTATCTATTGGGGAAACCATTACTGACAGAGAAATGGCACTCACAACTCTCGGAGGATTACCATCTGAATGGTATGTGTTCAGGACTACTCTTCTGAACAATAATGTAATTCCTAGTTTCGAGGAATTAATGGCTAGATGCATTCAAGAACAAACAAGGGTAGAAGTGCAATAAATGCCCATGCCTAAAGGTCCTCCTGCTGCTTTTTCTTCTCATGCAAAGAGAAGAAAGGACTCACACCGGGACGATGATCAAAATCCCTCTGATGGCAAATCAAAGGAATGACAAATTCAACAGCAAAGGTAAGAGGAGAGTTGGAGATAGAGGAAGAGGACAACCATTCAGGAAGGCTAGAAAGTCCAGGATGTATTAAATGCACCCGACCTCAAAAGGAACCTAGTGTCCATCTTGGCTATGGAAGACAGAGGCTACAAGGTAACCTTCAGCAATGGCAAGGTATGTATATGGAAAAATAATGATAAATATTCCTTTACTCTTGGGTTTAGTGTTGATTCATTATATCAGGTCGATGGAAGTCCGCTAGGTGTCATGTCTTGTGACACAACTCTTTAGTCCGAACTTTGGCATCGGAGGTTTTCCCACCTTCATTACAAAGCTCTACCCGATGTAAGACAGATGGTAACAGGGATGCCCGAATTCCAAGTAGAGAAAGAAGGTGTATGTCCGGGATGTGCCGAAGGAAAGCTCAAAAGGGGACCATTCCCCTCAAAGCAAGACCTCTGATATATTACAGTTGGTTCACTCAGGCATACCTGAGGTTGGCATTAAGAGGGAGACTACTACACCACATACTCCTGAGCAGAATGGTGTGGTGGGAAGGAAGAACTGCACGATGATGGAAGTTGTCCGGGCCATGCTACATGATCAAAGACTTTTGAAGTTTCTATGGGCTGAAACTACAATCACCGCCGTATATGTACAAAATCGATGCCCTCATCAAGCATTGGGTTCCAAGACTCTTGAAGAAAAGTTCACCGCAAGGTGAACAATCTTCTGACTTTGAGGAGCTCTCAAGAAGCCGACACCAGGGAACTGAAAGAAAAGGATGATGAATCAATGCCTGATGTAGAAGAACCCATGGATCTGATTGATTCTCATCCACATGAGCCTTCCTCTTCTAGGAAGAGGCCTTCATGGCTTAGGGGGATACTTGATGATTCTGAAGGACATGCTGCACCCTGAGGAACCTTCCGTCAAATTAAGAAACTTAACAAGTATCAGGGATACCTGACCATCATGAGCACGATCATACAAAATGAGCCTTCATCATTCTCAGATGTCGTCAAGCATTAACTATGGAAGGGTGCTATGACCATAGAATATGAGTCTATTATGGAGAATGATGTCTGGGAAGTAGTTCCTAGACCCTGGACAAGACAATTGTTACTTCAAAATGGCTTTACAAGATAAAGCATGCAGCAAATGGAAGTATGGAAAAGTATAAGGTTCATTTTGTTGCTCGTGGTTTATCCCAGAAGGAAGGTATAGACTATGATATTTGCACCTGTTGCCAGATATACGACCATCCGCTTGATCATAGCCCTTGTGACTTCACAAGGATGGAACCTACATCAGATGGATGTCAAGACTGCGTTCTTGCACGGTTTGATCAAAGAAGAGGTCTACGTGGAGCAACCCGAAGGATTTGAGATTTATGATTGAAAATCTCATGTATGCAGGTTGAAGAAGGCTCTCTATGGGTTGAAGCAAGCACCCCGAGCATGGTATGAGAGGATCGATAGCTACTTGATGAAGTTGGGATTCACTAGGAGTGAAGCCGATCCTAACCTTTACTTTAAGGTTGAAGATGAAAAGCCTATCATACTGGTGTTGCATGTGGATGACCTCTTTCTACAGGTGCAAACCCTCTCATTCACAAATGTAAGAGGGAGATGGCTTCTGAATTTGAAATGAAGGACCAAGGACTTGAAGTGTGGCAGAAGCCAAGGGAAATTTTCCTATCTCAAGGAAAATATGTGGTAAAGATATTGGAAAGATTTGGTATGATGGACTGCAAGCCTGTGACTACCTCGAGGATCTTAACTTTTAAAAGTTATATGGTAGTGATGTCGGACCAGATTTGGGAAATGCCTCTGAGTTTCATAAACTCATTCGCATTGATGTTCTTGGTGAACCTCCATCCGAACATATGTTTTGCAGTTAGCATTGTGAGCTCATATTTGGTTGAGCCTCACTGGATTGATGCCAAGAATCTTCTGAGATATCTTCGTGGCACAATGGGTTAAGATACACTGTCGAAGATGTGAGACTACTTGGATATACTGATGCTGATTGGGCAGGCAGTGTGGTGGACCGTAAGAGCACTTCCGAGTGTTGTTTCACCTTGGGATCTGCTTCGATATCCTAGATGAGCAGGAAGCAGAAGTCGGTGACTTTGAGCACCGCTGAAGCAGGATATACTATTGCTAGCATGACCTCGTGTGAGGCAGTCTAGTTGCGAAAGCTCTTCCGTGAGCTGTTTGGATTTACATTGTATACCATTGTGGTTCTCTATAACAACCAGAGGTGGGATTCGATTATTGAGGAATCCCGTATTCGTCGATTGCTCCAGCAGATAGACATCATCTGGGATATGGTAAGTTGATGAGCAAGGAGGCTCCATCGCATTAAGATGATGTACAGGTTGCTACACTTTGTCAAAGCCCTGAGGAAAGATCTAATTTGTGATTTTCCCAAACGACTTGGAGTCATCAAGAAACCCTTGTACAAGGGTCCTGCATGTTGCATACATTGAGCTCTGGGAGCTCTGAGGGCTTGTGGTTCTTACTGGAGCAACATACGACCACAGGGTGACTCACCCTCCCCTGGTGGTGCGCACTGGAACAAGATGATTCGCTCTCTTGTGGGACAAGATGATTCGCTCTCTTGTGGAACAGGATGATTCGCTCTCCTGTGTAGCAGGATGATTAGTTCTCCTGTGAGGCCTGGATTGATGTGTTCTCCATGGCGATTGTAGCAGCATTGATGTGTTCTCCTGTGAGGCCTGGATTGATGTGTTCTCCATGGCGGCCTAGATTGATGTGTTCTCAATGGCGATTGTAGCAGGATTGATGTGTTCTCGTGTGAGGACAGGATTGATTAGTTCTCCTGTCGAGGCATCCTACCCATGCAGTCTGGGACTCATGGGAAGTACCTCTCATCTGATCAATGAGCAGGGAAATGAAGTTAGGGACCATAGTAGTACCGATGGATGCATCGTTGTAACTACTGTACTCCCTACGCTAGGATGACCTCCATTGATCTGGGATCAATGATACTGGTCTAGGACCAGTGGTATGAGTTGTACCATACTATGACGCTGACTTCGGGTCGGCTGAGACTAGTCTGGGATCAGTGGTACATACTCTGAGACTGACTTTGAGCCAGTGGAGGATCATATTGGTCTGGGACCATTGGAGTTGTACTCACTATGACGCTGACTTTGGGTTGGTTGAGACTGGTCTAGGACCAGTGGTACATACTCTGAGACTGACTTTGAGTCAGTATGATAAATCCTCGATCATTTCTTCTTCTTCAAAATTCGGACAAAAGCAGAGTAGAACAGAACAATGCAAGAGCAGAGCAGAACAGAACAAAACAGTACAGATCAGTGCAGGGCAGAACAAGACAAAGCAGAACAGAACAAAACAGTACAGATCAGTGCAGGGCAGAACAAGACAAAGCAGAACAGGCAAAATAGAGCTGAGCAGGGCAAGGGTCAGGTTGTACAAGGCAGTGCATTTGATGGATGAATAGTAACGACCGATAGACAGATTGCAGATGAAGTTCTCCATGGTTGAGAGGGAGTGTTAAAATTGACAACCAGGGCAAAACATCATGTGGGTCATCTTATTCATGGCTAATAATATTTTTATTAGATTCCTCTCGTCGAGAGGGGTAGGATTGATATAAAAATCATCCAATTCTGATAAGTATTCATGGAGATATGAATTTATTTTGATTATGGAACTATTATCAAGCCGACCTACAACTCATGTAGGCTCAGAAGCCCAACAGTCGCATCTATTCACCCACCAACGTTGTGTATAAATATAAGAGGACTTTTCCTCATTTGGACTCACTCATCTCATCACATCTCTCTCTCTCTACTGCGCAGATATGAGTCTCTTCTCTACTGCGCTGAAATGGGTCTCTCTCTCTCTCACATGTGAAGCCGGAAGTTGTTGAATTTGAAGCTGCAACTGCAGAAGTAAAGATTGACTTGCGTGGCCTAGAAGATCTCCTCCTTGGAACTGCGTTGTAGGTTCATCTGAACCTCCTTTGAAAGCCGCAACTTTTGGTGGTGGAATGAAGTCAATCCGACGAACGGTTTGCAAGATATTGACTGCCCTAGTTTGAAGCCGGAAACTGCTGAAACTGAAGCTGCAACTGCAGAAGTAAATATTGACTTGCGTGGCCTAGAAGATCTCCTCTTTGGAACTGCGTTGTAGGTTCATCTGAACCTCCTTTGAAAGCCGCAACTTTTGGTGGTGGAATGAAGTCAATCCGACTGTCGGTTTGTGAGATATGGTCTGCCCTAGTTTGATAATGAAGCCGCTAATGCTGATGCTACTGATCTAGGGTTTGCTACTGCTGATATGAATCAGATTTATTGTACTATTTCTCTCTGCTGAATTATTGAAGATAAAATAAGATTTGATCAAAGGGTTTCCCCACACATTGTGGGGTTTGTCCCTGGCTAGCCGGCACATCTTGTGTCTCTTGTCTTGGCTTGTTTTCTGTCGATCGTTTAATCTTCTATCTGCACTTTACTTTATGTACATGTAATTGCTAATCGGTGGAATATAATAAGAAAAATAAGTAAACTGTTATAAGCATAGAACATACCACAACTTAACAGTGGCCCTGCCAATCAATCCTTGCTCTGCTCATCCTTTGGCATGGTATTTATGTCTTATGGGACCATTAGATGACCCCTGTCTCCACCAGACTTCAACCATGGATAAGATCTCAAAATCTGGTCTCTCCAAATGAACCTAGATAACTGGATTCGTCCTATAGGCCCCACGAATCCCGAATCCATCGTGTCCGACACGATTCTCTCGAGATTCGTGTCCAAAAACCATGACACGTCGTGTCCTATTTTGACACGTCGAATCCGACTACGTGTCACGATTTTGGCAGTATGTCCTGTTTTCCAGGACTCGTTAGGTGGCAAAAGTGACCTACACGGGTATGAAAAGGCCGCATTTGGTCATTACAGCCACGCATATTTTCATTTGGCAAGCGTTTTGGCAGCTTAATGATCAAGTATAGGCCCTAGTATTCATATGCTATTCATGGTAATGTTAAATTCTTAAAGTAATACCACTTTTACTTAAATTTTTAACATTACCATGAAATGACTCAGGATGTTTGAGAGTGGTTCCGACCTCATTGGATTTCATATGGAGAAAGTAGAATTTTAGATTTCATTCAAAATCCAACAGACTTATCAGTTTTTCAGGATTTTAGGATTGGGGGATTGCAATGTTTCCATTGAATTTTGTCATGTATTAGGGTATGGAACTCGTATTTAATCAAGAGCACCACTCGTATGTACCTTGATGTTAGTGACATTGGTTGTCGAACTCCTGTATCATGACCCTCCTAAAAATGTACGCATCACTCAAACAAAATATTGACTTGACATTTTATGCTTGTTCCATCTTATGTTAATGCTTAAAGGGTGATATTAATGACAAATATCCCTATACAGATATAGAGGTAATGACAAAGATACCTCTAGATATTAATGCTTAGAGGGTGATATTAATGACAAAGATCCTGATTTTCCAACAAGACTAAAAAATTAGACATTTCTCGTGGTGGGAAGAGGGCCAAGCAGAAGAAATAGATAATAGATTGACATGTATTTGAATTTTGTACATACTATGCATGCTAATAGCTATAGATGAAGATCTATATTTGAAATCAATAAATTTGTATCATTAATTAAAATTTGTGTAAGAAATATCTAATTTTTAATATATCTATATATATATATATATATATTTTAATAAAATAATATATAACGAATCCTACGTGTCCTGTTCCGGGGGGTCAACGTGTCCAAATCCGACACCACGAATCCTGAATCCTATGAATCTCGAATCCCCATGTCAGGTGACTTAGAAATGAATGTATATATAAAAGTAATACATACATACATACATACATATGGTAATTTTTTGGTGCTTGGGTACTTCCCGGGGAAGAAAGTCAGCCTCCCTCTCAGCCCGAAGGCAAAAGAGAGGTTGCTGGTACTAGGCCAGCTCTCGGTATAGACTCACTTAAGAGCGCAACAAAGTTACTGTATTCCAGAGCGTCAACATGTCAACTTATGAGACTTGAACATGGATGGGAAGGATAACAACTATTCTGCCCAACCAACCAAGCTTAACTCAATATATATATATATATATATATATATATATATATATATATATATATATTGAGATTAAATAAATAATATATAAACACAAAGATCTATTATTTTGAACATTTATAAAATAGAAATGCATAAACACACATTGAGACAGGTTTTTGACTTGTCTAGACACATCTTTATGCATTCGTTTTTGAAAACTTTTGAACATTTTTTGGTGTGGGAGTCATGACATGCAGGGTCTGAGTGTCAGACACGTTTGTCCCATGCATGTCTGATGCTTTTATGGCATGTCTCCAACACGTTAACTTGTTGGACATGGAGACACACGACACACAGTCCTGGAAGGACATGTCACATAATTTTGTGACTTGGTGAGAAAGCATGAGCTACTCAGATTTCCTTTGAAATTTCCATTTTACCTTGTTTCTCTAGTGCACTCTTAAAATAGTTATATCATGCACTATATCTTTGTTAGTTTTGTTTACTTTGTTCTTTTTTGGTCCTTTCTGATATTTCTTTTATTTGTTGCTGTCAGATATGATTTAACACGGCTACTCATTGGAAGTGAAGGGACGCTAGGTGTAATAACACAAGTAACATTGCGTCTACAGAAGATTCCAGAATCAACTGTGGTACACTTCCTTTATTAGTTTGTTGTCTTAAAAGAACAAGATAAGATTTCCCTTAGTGGTCTTTCACGGTATCAGAATCTGTAATGAAGAACCTCTTTTAGGTGACAAAACTTTACAACATTGGTGCATGTCAAGTGCTGTGGATGGGATCTTAGTTCTGGGTTATTTTGAGAAGTTTCATTACCAATATTGTAAATATAAGGGGTCAATCACTTTCTAAATGGACTTGTACACTGTCACAACCATTTCTGTACCTATTCACATAATTGTGGAATTCGGGCAAGGAGCTAGTGGGGATATTCGGATATCAAGTTTTCAATTTTTTATAGACATTTACATGTTAATAATAGGCAAAATAAGTATTGCTGTAAATGATCCGAAATCTTGCTATAAACTAGCACTTTCAATTTGTATTGCTACTAAAACAATTTTTCTGGTCGCAGAATTGTGCTTGCTAAGATTATCATGCCACTTGATGCCCTCTTTCATTGATTATCTGAAAAGAGGACAATATAATTAAACTGAAAAGGCCAATCCTTCTTTTCAGGTTGCAATGTGCAATTTTCCTACTATAAAAGATGCAGCTGATGTGGCTATTGCTACCATGCATTCAGGTATTCAGGTAATGTGGACACCATGTATCAAATAAAATGGCAATGGAAGAGAATTTCTCCATGTCTGTTTATTGTTCAATGAGCTAGTTGTGAGTCACTTTCATGTCTATAATGATGTGTATCCATATGCGACCTGTATTTTAACATATTTGGGGTGATGAACTATTTCAGAATATTGTCTTAATAGGTAACACCATTTAAGAATGCTTGACACAATAAAACATACTATATTTTTGTACAGTATTACAAAATTAAATCCCTTACATATCTTGGTACTTCTGTTGGTTTTATGCTTATAGTTTGTCTGAGGATTATATTTTCGTATTTTATTTAGAAGGAACTCATAGTTGTTATTATGTATAGTAATTTTTTTGTCATAAACTATCGTAGATTACCATAAGTTTAGGAAAAATAAAGAAATATGACAAATAGAGGTTACAATTTTAGCTTTTGTGGAAAAGATTCAAGATTTCCAAATTGCTGACTTGCTTTCTTGTATGTTCAATTACACTAAAGTGAAAACGAGTCAGTTGTTTTATCATCCCATTAGTGTTTATACCCGTAAGTGTTGTTTGAATTAAAACGTATTCTAGGATCTAAATTCATCTATGAATGCTGCTAATATTTATTTCAAATATTCCTATCATGTACTTATGCGCTAAGATGTACCTTGTGGAAAGAGCATCGAGAAAGAATAAAGTAAATTTAACTTTATCAAATGTATATTTATCACACTATTTTCCGTGTGTCAAAAGAATTCTGTATTTTCTGACATCTGTCATTTCTAAAATACACGGGGATCTAATTTCTCCATTTTAGGCCCTAATTTTCTCTCCTTAGGTGAGTTTGTCCTAGTAAACCCTAATTTTTCTAAGCTTCAAATTGAGGGTCTTTTGAAGGTTTCTTATACCATAGGCTTGCTAATATTCATTATTGGAAAGCTTTTCTTGGCTTATTGATCCTAGGATATCCCTTTAAGCTTGCTTTCCCTGAATCCCTAGGTCAATTGTGCCTTTCCTTGGTCTTATTAGAGGATGCAAATTGCCTCTCTTAGATTGATTAAGCCTTGTCCCTAAGAAGAGTCATCCTCTATAAGCCATATGTAACCTTATTCCCTGAACCTAGCATATCTTACATAGGTGACCTATATATTGAGAAGCCTCCCATTGGTGAAAGTCCGTAAAGAGTAGGGAGTGGTGGCTGTGGTGACAGCGGGCCACACCTCATTGTTGTCACTTGGTCTAGTGCTTGCCATGTAAAGGTACCCCTCTATAAGACCTACTAGATTTTGAGGCAACAGGCCCCTTGAAATGTTGAGGGTCTATGTCAATGGCTCTCACCAAAAACTGCCAATAGCAATATCCAACCATGTTAAAAGTGATACCACAGCAATGATGGTTTTTCCCCTCTTGTTTGAGTTTACTCTCTCCCTTGTTTGTTGAGCATTTTCAACAATCTATTATCTTTAGTTGCAATTATAAGTTTGGATATTTCTTCTTCTACTTGTATGGCCCTCCTCTTCCTTGCATCATGGACAAATCTTGTCTCATTGCTAGCACCCAAGTGAAAATTTCTAGTGCTGCCCATACCAATTTTCCATCTTTGATCCTTCAAATTGAGTATCATTTTTCTCTTTTTTGAAATGTAACCCTCACCTCCAGATTTCTGGTATGTGCACAAATTTCAATGCCCCTTATCTCTTCATGCAAAATGTGAGTGTTGGCTATTGTGTAATACCCCTTGTGGGTCCTCTCACATTTACATAAATTGCACCTCCATTCACATGAACCCCCATCACCCATTTACTTGAGCTTGGTAACATGCTTGCAAAGAGGATAGTATTCTAGCTGCTTGTTTGTTTGAGGATCTCTAGGGGCATTAGAAATGACACTATGAGAAGCCATGAATGCAGCGAAAATAGTAAATAAATCTACTCATCAAATAAATCTGATGCCCACATCTTACTTTTTTCTTCCCACAGTTGTCCTCTTGCTGGAAATGCACCAATGTTTTCTCTCAATGGTCTAAAACACAAGTAAATGCTTGCTGCTGCTGTTGAAAGATCTTCTCACTGAAGAAAGTGTGAGGATTGAGTGGATGAATTGCTTTCTTATAGAAAAGGAGAGGCTGTTAGGGCTTTTAGATAATTGTAAATTTTATTCTTTTCAAATAAATGTGAAGATGAGTTAATTAGGTATGTGAACTGATTATCTTTTTTAGTGAATTAATTTTCTTTTTGCCAGAGTCCCACACCCTTCTTGGGCACATGAATGGGCCCACAAAACAAAAAAAATATGCCGAAATGATTCATATTTGCATTGAAACAGTTTGGAAACATTGTCGGCTTACTGCATTGCTTTCCAAATCATGAAATATCATTTGGTAAAGCCAATGATGTTTTCAGGCCATTTTGTACGAGTTTTGTCATTTCTAGCTATTTCAAGTACTAGTATATTGGTTTTGGGGGTGTTTCTTTCAACATAGGTTTTTCCTCAATGTATGTGCCAAAGGGGAAGTGCCTAGACTCATGTATACCACATGGACTTTAAGCTATAGTGCCTAGTGTTGAAAATAGTGTAAGTAAGTTCGGTCTTCATTATGTCAAATGATGTAACAATGTAATTCTTGTATTTTTATTATTATTATTTGAGCATGCGTTTCATGCTCAAATGTTTATTTTGAAGTTTAAAAGACAACTGTGAGTTGTTACACTCGTAAAGTCAATAATTGTCAAAGAGTCCTTCCAGATCATCAAATGAAAACCACCAAAATGTACCCGCCGAATTCATGCCCACCGAAATCAAAAGAAATGGTATCCGCTTGGAATGTCAGCCTAAGAGAAGGAATCACGTCGGCTTGGAGAAGGGGATACAAGCCTATAAATAGGTCACTATGATCTCACCTTGACACATAACTCACTCACTCTCATTCTCGCATCAAGGACGAAGAGAAAGAGATGAAAAAGTGGCAGCCGCAGGCAGTGAGGAAGTCTGTTCCCTCGTCCGAGAATATCTTCAAGTCTGTTCACACGTGCGGAGGTCAGATCCAAGCTAGGGCATCCATGCATATTGTTCATTGATTGGGTTACAAGTTCGATCAAGCTACAATCTGAAGAGAGGATCCATTATCCAAGAGATTGAAGCAGTGAAAGGGCTAGAAGAGCCCTAAATTCTTCTCGCATGTGGACCCAGAATCTGAAGGAGACTGTCATGATCTTGCTATTCTTGGACAGTCACTGTTTCGGCATTTAATACAGTGGATCAAGCTCATGTCAAGGAGCTATCTCTTGTGTGACTAATATACTTGGAAAGAAAAGGAGCAAAGAAGCTAAGGGGAGCTGTTCTCGACATCATTTTGTTGACTGTCATCACCTTGGTGCAGACTTGCTATACTCTGCGAAGTTGCAGAAGAAGATTCAGTGATTGGGTACATTTCGGCAGGTTTGTCATCTTAATGTTGAAGGCTATATTGTGTCATGAAACTTCTCAATATAGATTCTATAAGAAAGAGTTCAAAGGGTTTTTCCTCTCAAGGTTAGGAGAGGTTTTTGCCGTGGTTTGGTGCCAATATCTTGTGTACGTGTGTATCTTGATCTTCTTGTTTTGGTAACTATTTGAAGATAATAATACAAAAGAAGCAGAATCTAAAGAAGTAATATCTCAAGCAGCTATCATAGTTAAGAGAAATTGAATAATTAAGATTGCCCTTAATTTCTCAACATGGTATCAGAGGGAGGTTCCTGCAAAGGGCATGAAGAAGATCAGAACTTCACACTTTCTGTCTGAAATTTCGTGTGAGTATTGGGTGCAGGTATACGCAATCTAGAAGGGAGAGATCTCACATAAGAAGGGACAGTTCTCGCATATCTCTGAGATCTGGTATGGAGCAGATCCACATTGAAAAGGGTTCAAGGGTCTGTCTGCATCTCAGATTGGTATAAGGGCAGACAGACCAGGTCTCGGATCTCATAAAGAAAGATGGAGAGGCATGGTTTATTCCAGAGCACAGTCATGAACTCGACATATATATATTCGTGACATGAGTCTGTTGAAAGTAATTTCAGTGAAGACAGTAACTACTACAATCTGGGCGAACAATGATCTGCCTGCGTCATTGGATGGGCTTAAGGTGCAGGCAGAAAGGATTTCAAACATTTCGCATTTTCTCTCTGAAATTTCGGATGGGTTTAGGAACAGAAATCCGCATTACAGAAAGGCAATGGTTCAGGTCTATGGATGGTGTGTTATCACAGTCATCTTTGCATGGGTAAACACAAGTATAGTCTCGGTATTACAGTGAAGAGTATTTGGTCTCCTAGCAGCCACAAGATATATATGTATCTCGGTGATCTCACAACAACCCATTATCTCGGCACTTATTTCATACGCAGTCACCCATGATGGATCAATCTCGACATATATTTGTATATACTATCTCAGTCATAAATATTGTTTCGGCTTACATGTATTCTCAGCATAATCATGTTGGAAGGAATTTTGATAATAACTGTGAATACTGCAGTCTGGGCATAATTTGAAGAAGCAGTAAATAGAACAGTCTTGGCATAGTGATAAGTCGCAGAGATGATCAGTCTCGGAGGATACAGTCTCTGCATAATGAAGAGCCATTACAGTCTCGGCATATATGGGATAGTAAGGATCTCAATGCAATAAAGAATAGTATCACATCTCGATGGATCTATTTCCTAACAGTCACTATATATATATATGTGATGGAAAGATCTTCGGATCCCTCACTGCCTTTGCATAGTCTCACTGTCTCGGTTTAAGAAAGATCACAATGATCCTACAGTCACAATCACAGCTCGGCATACTCACAGTCACAGTTATGATGATTCCAGATAGACGCAATACAGATAATGACTAAGGTCTCAGGTATATTCGCGTGATATAAAGATCTCACAAAGTGACTCACCTAGTCTCGACATATAAATGCAGTAAGCATATGTGGAGTTTTTATAATGATACTCTGTCTTGTTATATATAGTATGGTCGATGGTAATCATGATCTTGGTCAGATTCTTGATGAAAATCTCTGTATAGATCTCTGAAATTTTGAGGCAGAAAATGTTATGCGAAGAAGCAGTGCTGATTTGGATGAATGTGCTGCAGTTTAGTAGTGATAACATCGATGATACAGGCAGTGATGATATCAGTGATGCAATCACAGGGACCTCAGTGTAGTATCAATAATGATGATTATCTCAGCAGTGTCTGAGAAAGGGATTGATGATCTTGGTCTTGGAGTGGCAGAATATGTAATGCCCATAATTCAAAATACAGGAAACATGTAAATACTCATAAACTGGAAAACAGGAAGCATAAAAATGTAATTTGCACTTACCTGAACTGCTAGCTGATTGCTGATTCTGCTATTGAACTGGTGATTCCGCTGCTGGTGATGCCGTGGCTATTTTGATCCAATCTTCGGGAGGCCAATACCACCCAACCAGACTGAGCAAACCTAGCTGCTCAATCCAGAAAGCTTCCCAACAGAAGCCCTCTGTCCCTCCGTGCCCAGAACCTCAGACCACTTAAAGCTCTTCAATGGATAATTCCCTTCTCTTGGTTTCCTCCTGGTGAATTTATGCTTCTCGTTCTCTGCTGCTCCTCTCTGGTTTCCCCCCCCCCTCATCGGTTCAGATTAGCGATTTATAATGGCAGGCTTGGCGGTGGCCACCCTCCTGCTTCCGGCCACCGCTCTCCTTCCTCCTGACACGCCCCCGCATGCAATTTAAGTCTTAGATCTTTTCCCGGCCAGGTGCGCTCTGCCATAAATTTTCAGGTATGCTACAGCTGCCAGCATATGGTTGCTTTACGTTTAACATATGAATATTTATAATTTCAGTTTATCTTATAACATTAAATCTATATAAATATTATAAAGTTCCATTTATATAGTTTATATCTTATAACATTTAAATCTATATAAATGTTATAAAGTTCCATTTATATAGTTTATAAGATTTATATTATAAAGTTCAGATATATATATTTTATAAATTTAATATATGTAAATTATAAAGTTCAATTATATTTTTTTTTATAAAGTTTAACTTATATATGTTTATAAATCTAAATTGTATTTATAAACTTAACATATTTATTGCTTAAATTTCATCACATTTGTTTTATTATAAAGTTTAAAACCTTATATAATGGATCAATTTAGCGGGGTCGTTACATACACCCCCCCTTCTGAGAACTTCGTCCCGAAGTTTAGAATTTTAGGTTCAAGGTTTTAATGGACATGACCCTTTTCTATCCAGGTCCCCAAGCTATTCAAAATCATCCTATTCTCCCTAATCTCTTATGCTCCCATCCTATCCGTCCTCTACTGGAGTATGCCATGGCGTCAATTTTACTGACCTAACCATTCATAAACACTAAGGTGACAACGTCGGTTATACCGACCTGATTCCCAGTAGGCAGCCGACAGTCATCATCACACGTCTAGGGGAGCGTGGCTCGCACAGTCCTCCCGTGACTCCAGGGTTCGGAGGATAAACGGTGGGTAACCCCTCCACCCCTCCCAGTAGAATTAGGGCTACTAGCCTATCATAGGATCATTTGAGCTTTAATTGTTCTGAGGTTCTATCATCACGTGGTCATCTCGAAAATTGGATCATTTATCTGCAGTCATACACTTACCCATGCATTCGTAAAATGTGCATCAGCATATTCAAAATAACTCATGTATTATTTACATATGTCACTGACTCACTACAACATAACATATTTTGCCATATTCCAAGTACGTCTTTGGCGTTCATCTAGAATGTATTCACTTCCTGATTTCTATCCTATTGATCATACTAACAATAAAATAAATCAGATCTATAATATCTTAATTTTTATCAGAAGAAAACTTATTCAACTGCCTTAACTTTACTTCAACATTTATAATTTAGTAAAATAAATCACATATATTGTTTTGGTATCCATGTACCAACAGGAATTAAACACATATTATTTTGGTATCCATGTACCAGCAGGAATTTAAACATATATTACGCCACAAAATTTCATGTTTATTCCTAATCATTCAAATGTTTTTGGGTCCCTGATTGTAGTGAAGTAAATATATACTAAACATAGCGTAAAGTTCTTCAAAATGGACATAAACTAGGGTATCTCTGACATATGTCCTCTGTATTCTCCCAAGTTGCTGATCCAGGACTATACTTGTCCCATTGGACCTTAACTTGGTCCACCAGACGGTTCCTCAACTGTCGAACTCTACGTTCCAGTATACGTAAAGGTTCGACCGTTATGACTCCCTCGTCCGATACCTGCAATTCTTTCCACTGGATGTTATGAGATAGATCAGCTACATAATGTCTTAATACAGAAACATGAAATACATTATGAATTCTATGCAGGTGGGGTGGCAGGGCAAGACGATAGGCAACAGGTCCAACTCTTTCCACGACTTTGAACGGTCCTATAAATCGGGGTGACAACTTTGTCCCTTTTCCGAATCGAATAGTACTTTTATTTGGTTTGATGCGGACGAAGACCTGGTCCCCTACTTCATATTTCCTATCAGATCGGTGAGCATCAGCATAACTCTTTTGTCTATCTTGTGCTTCCTTTAATCGTTGTCTAATCTGGCTGACCTGCACTTCCATTTCATGGATTAATTCCGGTCCTATTATCACTCGATCTTCTAACCTGTCCCAACTTAACGGTGTTCTGCATGGTCTGCCATATAAAGCTTCAAATGGAGGCATCCCAATCGAACTGTGGTAACTGTTGTTGTATGCGAATTCGACTAAGGATAAATACTTTTCCCAGTGTGATTGCTGATCCATTACATACATTCGCAACATGTCTTCAAGTACTTGATTTACTCTTTCAGTTTGCCCATCAGTCTCAGGATGGTAAGCAGTGCTTAAATTTAGCTGAGTACCTAAGGCTGTCTGCATGCAAGTCCAGAATCTGGAAGTGAATCGCGAATCTCTATCGGATATAATCTTCTTAGGTACTCCATGAAATCTGATAATTTCATTTATGAATACTCGAGCTACGTCAGCAACATCATAAGTATCTCGTACCGGAATGAAATGGGCGCTTTTTGTTAATTTATCCACCACTACCAGAATGGCATTGTGTCTTTGAGAAGTAAGAGGTAGTCCAGTGATAAAATCCATAGAAATGGTCTCCCATTTAGACATAGGAATGTCGTGGGGTTGTAAGAGACCCGTTGGGTGACAATGATCTGCCTTTACTTGCTGACATTCCAAACATTTTGCAACAAATTGAGTGATATCACGCTTCATGCCTGCCCAAAAGAAGAGTTTCTTGGTATCCGCATACATTTTCCCTACTCCAGGATGAGCACAATATACTGCTTTGTGAGCTTCCCTAAGGATGGTATCTCGAAGATCTTTGTCATCAGGAATGTACATCCTTCCATGGAATCGTAAGATCCCATCGCCTTCTAATTCATAACCCTCAAATTTAGATTCTTTAGCCTTAATACCCTCTAGACTTGCTCTCACCTTTAAATACCAGCTGTCTTTTATAAGACGATCCAGTACTCGTTGTCTTAAGTCTACTTTAATGGGTATGAGAGAAAATATCCGAGGTCTTCTGCTTAAAGCATCGGCTACTACATTTTCTTTTCCCTTAATATATGATATTCCGAAGTCATATTCACTTAGGAATTCACTCCATCGTCTTTGCCTGGCATTAAAGTCCCTTTGGGTGAACAAATATTGTAGACTTTTATGGTCGCTTTTAAGTGTAAAATTTCGTCCCACCAGATAGTGTCTCCAGATCTTTAAAGCTAGAATTACAGCGGCCAATTCTAAATCGTGAGTAGCATAGAGTTCTTCATGAGGTTTTAGCTTTCTAGAAGCATAAGCTATCACTCCCTTATCCTGCATCAACATTGCACCCAGCCCTTGCTTGGATGCATCAGTACATACCGTAAAGTCTTTGCCCATATCAGGGACTCTTAGGATTGGTGCACTGGTGAGTAGTCTTTTGAGTTCAGAGAATGCTTTATTACATTCCTCGATCTACTCATACTTAACACCTTTACGCTGAAGGGTTGTGATTGGCTTTGCGATTTTGGAGAATCCCTCCACAAATCTCCGGTAATAACCTGCTAAACCCATAAAGCTTCGTATCTCATGTGCATTTTTCGGTATTGGCCATTCCATGATCGCTTTTACCTTCTCAGGATCTACTGAAATCCCTTCACCTGATATGATGTGACCCAGATAATGAATCTTTTCCTGAAAAAAAGAACACTTGGATAGTTTTCCATATAACTGACGTTCTCTAAGGCAGGACAATACTAGCCGCAAATGCTCTTCATGCTCTTCTTCATTCTTGGAATAGATGAGAATATCATCTAAAAAGACTTGTACAAATTTATCAAGATACTGACGGAAAACACTATTCATAAGATTCATGAATACGGCTGGCGCATTTGTTAATCCAAATGGTACCACAGTAAATTCATAGTGCCCAAAACGTGTCCGGAATGCAGTCTTAGAGATATCACTTTCAGAAATCCTTAGCTGATGATACCCTGATCGAAGGTCAATTTTTGAAAAGACAGCAGCTCCTTTCATTTGATCGAAGAGATCATCGATTCGCGGCATTGGGTATTGATTCTTTACTGTGGCTCGATTCAAGTCTCGATAGTCTATGCATAATCTTAAGGATCCATCTTTCTTCTTCACAAAAATTACAGGAGCTCCCCAAGGTGAGGTACTGGGCCGGATAAGCCCTATATTGAGTAGTTCCTTCAACTGGATTTGCAATTCTTGAAGTTTTGGAGCTGTCATTCTATAAGGCGTTTTAGAGATCGGTTGGGTACCTGGCTTTAATTCAATAGTGAGATCCAATTCTCTTACCGGGGGTAATCCAGGTAGTTCCTTTGGAAATACATCCGAGAACTCGGCTAACACCGGATATTGTTCTAAGGATGGCCCCTTTTCCTGGCTCACTTCGTGAATTTCATAAGCCTGACAACCCTTTCTTAAACAACACTTCACTTGCATTGCCGAAATGTAGCGTAAAGAAACTTCCCTCTTTATTCCTTGAATTTGGATTACTTCTCCCTCGTCGCTTATGCCCAGAATCCTTTTTCCATAACAGTCCACCCAAGCTTGGTGAGCTTCCAGCCAATCCATACCGATGATAAGGTCATACGTTCCTAAGGCTGTGACATAGACTTTTAGTTTAGTAGAACAGACCCCTAGGTCAATATTGCATTGATCCACACTCAAGCCCACGGTTTGGAGTTCTCCTGAGGCCATTTCCACTTGGTGGAAATCATTTTGTCTACGAGCTGCCAACCCACATTTGTTTAATGCATATGACGAAATGAAACTATTTGTGGCACCAGTATCAAATAAGATTTTGAGTTTTACGCCATTGATAGTACCTGAAGATTCCACTACAGTGGATTGATGGGCTGCTTGGTCGTGGTTGACTACTGCATGAATTCTATGATTACTTCGATTGGCTGATATCGGCTCCTTCCCAGTCCTTTGCAATATATTCGATGAAGCTTCTGGGCAGTTACGCTGGAAATGCGGCCCCCCGCATCCCCAACAATTGAGCTGTGCTGATCCTCTTGAGTCAAGGTGTGAATTTCTAGAGAACGAGCCGCGTCCTCCCATGTTGATTCCTCTCGCACTCCTTCCTCTACCGGTAGTCCCTCGCGATGCCCATGGTCTGGTGTTGGACGATTCCGCGGCTATAGTGTTTACTGCCATGGGAACTCTTGTCCCCACACTTGGGGTAAACCTGTTACCGTAAGGTGGCCTCGAGCTACCTCCTCTGAAAAAGTTCCGGGGAGCCTTCCCTGGAAACCCTGATTGTAAAGGCCCTGCTGGCCCCATATCCTTTTTGATTCCAAGGTGCTCTTCTGCATAACGGCTACATTCGACTGCCTCGGCTACAGATGATGGTTTCCACATACTTACCAAGGCTCTGATGCGAGGATTTAACCCAAATATGAAGCGTTCAGCTTGACGTTCATCAGAGTCTAAGTAGGGAATGTATTTTACCAGCTCCATAAACCTTATTTCGTACTCTTCCACCGTTTTACTTCCCTGAATTAGTGTATGAAAGGCTCTGGCTTGCTGTTGTTGAAAGTATGGAGGTAAATACTTTGCGCGGAACTTTTCCTCAAATAGTTCCCAAGGAACATTATCCGATGTAAGGTGTAGCTGCTTTTCCAGGTTTCCCCACCAAATCAAGGCACTTTCCTTTAGTTGAAACACGACAATTTTTGTTTTTGCTGAAGGTGAATATTCTCTTAACTTAAAGCACCGGTTCATCCCTTCCAACCATGCCTCAGCGCGTTCACCAGCTCGACCACCCGAAAATTCTGGGAGTCTAATTTTCTGAAGCTCTCTAGAGATGTCTTCTCTCGATCTTCTGGGCTCCAAATTATTTGGTTCCTCTGAAGTGGTGGCTACATGCTGAAATTCCTCTTTGTTTTTAGCCTTAGTTGATTCCTTTAATGTCTCCAATAAGGCTTCCAAAGAGTTCATTATCACAGTCAACTATGGCGTTGGAGCGTTTGATGTTGACGGTTGCCTTGGTGGTGACGAAGGTGATGGGGATGCTGATGGCGACGATGGCTGCATTAATGGTGATGATGCTGCCTGGTCACGTAGTCGTCGCTCATACGTCCTTACCATTGCAATGGTCCCTGAACACAAAATAAAATTTATACATATAAAAAAAAAATGAGGCGGATAACCGAATTTTAACACACAAGTTGCAACTTCACATTTATAAACGGGTATAGTTTTGCTATTTTTACCCGCTAGGCGGATCTTACTGGTACCGTGGTCAAGGAGGGTGGTCTCGCGACCTCCTTGTCCTAATGCAGGGTATTCTATCCTAGAATGAATAATGCAGAAGTATGGTTATAGACTCCTAACAATTGGGATAATTTCTCTGTCTGGGATGTGATTTGCTTCAATGGAGGAATCACATGAATAATACTGTAATGAATTCATTTAAAGATTTTTTTTTTTTTTGTTTTTTTGTTTTTAAATTCAAAACACCCAGATTCCTCAACTTGGATATGGTGACAAGGCAAGGAGCATTAACAAGCTTGCTCGTTTGGCCCGCAAGCAAGGTCTTTATGATGTGTCACTGAGCTGAACAAAATGCTGGCTATTTCACACGGGAGTTCAAGCACGAAAGATTTGTGAAAATAAGAGGACAAGCAAAACTGATTTAGAAATGAGAGGGAAATTAAGAACTGGGATCAATTTAATTAATAGTACCAATCTGGAAAATTGTCCTAGTCAGCACCGGGCAGAGATTTTCTGCCTTAAGGGAGAATATCTCTAGAAAATGAATAACGGTACCTATGCTAATGAAATTAAGATATCTGATCTTGTTTCTTGATGAAATATTTCTGGTTTCAACAATAATTTCTGTTATCATATGATTTTTGTGTTTTAGATTTTACTAGTTTTGATTATGACTCTTGATTTTAATTTTGTCACATATTTGATATACACACATGCATATGACACACTTGGGACACCTACTAACCTGGATTTTAAAATTGGCATCCCCATATATACCCGTACGGCCATCAATGGATTTCGACAGCCGTGGGGATTTATAGGACTATAAAATATCCTTATCAAAGTTATATTCTGTGAAACTCACTATTTATGATAAAAAAAGATGGTTTTGCAGATGAAGCATTAGAATAAGACTTTCGGGAACAGCTGGAAGAATGTGATAAGGAGTTGTTCACTGTCCTTCAAAAAGGGACCTACTGTACCTTTCTGTCGAAGATGACAAGGCTGCTTTTAAAGAGAATGCAACAGATCCACAGTAAGAATAGAATAATTCAAAGAACGATGGCATTGATGCTATGAAAGGCAATTGTGTCCCCCATGATACTACGAGGAAAAATAAAATCATAGGTGCTATGAAGAGCTATTAGATTATGCTTTAGTATCTACCATGTTCACAATCAGCTTAGGCATTATAACATCACGTTAAAGTATCAAATCTATACCATGAGATCAGGACCATGCATCTGTCAGCTGAAGCATGAGGCTGGACAGAGTTGATACAGGATGTCTGGGGCATCTGAGAGTGATGGAAGCTCTGCAGTCATGTAACTGAGGGAGAATAAGGAAAATCTACATCTAATAGGTATAAAAAGAGACCTCATGCAGCTGGAACATGCCACACGGGTTCATTGGATGGCTTGGGATTGTTACCCGTGAAGAGGCAACATTTGCAATCTAGAAATCCCCCTTAACATGAAATAACACTTTTTATGATTACCCAGATTGTATTTAGCTCACTACAAATTTTTTTTAGCATACTGTCTCAATAATTTTATAGAACTATTGATGTGAAGACTGTTTATAGGTCAATTCCTGTCCAATGGGTCACCCAGGTAATCGACTGTGGTGTCCACTGGTTCTTTTAAAGAGTCATGTAGCTACATGCCACAGTTTTAATTCAATAATGACCGCATCTCCTCTCAGAGAAGATCATCCCGAAAACGTCTTTAACATCAATGCAAACAATTCTGACTGACGTGCTCAGTGAAAGCGAAGTCATTTCGGAGCAATTATCGTCAATATTACTTAGCAGATTAAGAAGAGAAAAAAAATGGGGATATTTCTCTGGCTGCATATAGGCTAGCCATGAATGTTATGAGGTGTGTGGCAATTAAGCTTGAGAAAAAATGTGAATCTTTTTCTTACATCGGTAATGTCAGCCAAAAGAAAATCTGCAAATGATCTATGCAATTATCATGAGATCATTTTTTTTTAACATCTATCAGTGTGCACTCAAGATATTGCGGTCTGTCATCCCGAATTTGACTCAAGAGCTTCGGTCAGAGTTGTCAGATGTGCGATTGAGTGCAGTAAAGCTTCTTGGGAGTATCACTACGATTCCAAGTCATGAACTTGCAAAAGAGTTTCAACCACTTCTCTCAGAATTTTTTAAAGAGATTTACAGACAATTCTGTGGAGGTTCGATTAGCGGCTGTCAAATATGCTAAAGAATGTATTTTGTCAAATCCATTTAGGCCTGAATCATCTGGCATAATTGCTGCTCATACCGCGTGAAGTTCCCTGCGAAAATAACATGCGGTAATGTGGATGGAACAAGCGGCCTTCACTGCTCCTCGTACGGCGGATAGCGTGAATCGAACACGCGACCGCTGATGCTATTTGCGCTTTTGCAAGTTTGAAGGTTCTCCAGTATTGATACCGGAAAGGGGGCGACTTATGAAAAAGGTCTATAAACCATTCTTTTGGCTATCGATTGTAGAGCAGATCTCTCCGTGAAGAAATAAACAAAAAAAGGCGATGAACGGAGCAGCGAAGCTGGGAGTTCAGAAAAGAGAAGTTCGTATCTTAAAAAAAAAAGGGCTGAGACGGTTGCAGGTAAACGACGGTGATGATATATAGCAGGAAATTGAGGTTTCAAGTTTCCTCAGAATTCAGTTCGATACAAACCCTAAGACTGTCGTATCTACTTATTCCAGAACGAATTAAATCATGGCAGAATTAAATCACAGCGTACAGGAGCGTAGGCCTGGGAGGTCCCGAAGGTTTGAACACGGGCTCTGATACCATGTGTAATGCCCATAATTCAAAATACAGGAAACATGTAAATACTCATAAACTGGAAAACAGGAAGCATAAAAATGTAATTTGCACTTACCTGAACTGCTAGCTGATTGCTGATTCTGCTATTGAACTGGTGATTCCGCTGCTGGTGATGCCGTGGCTATTTTGATCCAATCTTCGGGAGGCCAATACCACCCATCCAGATTGAGCAAACCTAGCTGCTCAATCCAGAAAGCTTCCCAACAGAAGCCTTCTGTCCCTCTGTGCCCAGAACCTCAGACCTCTTAAAGCTCTTCAATGGATAATTCCCTTCTCCTGGTTTCCTCCTAGTGAATTTATGCTTCTCGTTCTCTGCTGCTCCTCTCTGGTTTCCCCCCCCCCCCTCATCGGTTCAAATTAGCGATTTATAATGGTAGACTTGGCGGTGGCCACCCTCCTGCTTCCGGCCACCGCTTTCCTTCCTCTTGACACACCCCCACATGCAATTTAAGTCTTAGATCTTTTCCCGGCCAGGTGCGCTCTGCCATAAATTTTCAGGTATGCTACAGCATATGGTTGCTTTACGCTTAACATATGAATATTTATAATTTCAGTTTATCTTATAACATTAAATCTATATAAATATTATAAAGTTCCATTTATATAGTTTATATCTTATAACATTTAAATCTATATAAATATTATAAAGTTCCATTTATATAGTTTATAAGATTTATATTATAAAGTTCAGATATATATATTTTATAAATTTAATATATGTAAATTATAAAGTTCAATTATATTTTTTTTTTATAAAGTTTAACTTATATATGTTTATAAATCTAAATTGTATTTATAAACTTAACATATTTATTGCTTAAATTTCATCACATTTGTTTTATTATAAAGTTTAAAACCTTATATAATGGATCAATTTAGCGGGGTCGTTACAGAATAAGTCTGTATCATGATCTCGGTCTAGTATTGATTATGAGAAGATCTTGGTCTTGGAGTGGCCGAATAAGTTTGTATCATGATCTCGGTCTAGTATTGATTATGAGAAGATCTTGAGATCTCAGTGTTATAGCTATGGTTTCGTTAAAAGCACAGAGATTATCTCAGTAAAAGAACTGTAAAGTTCTCAATGAGAATGTTACAGTAAAACAAGCAGTTATGATCTTATTCTGTTATGAAGACAAGGTCCTGAGCATGATCCTGGCTATGATGAAGGTAAGGTCCTAATCCCTATCTAGGTGTAGCTATCATAAAGACCTCATTGTTATAAAGGTTTGGTACTCAAACAAGACAATTTAGTATAGCTAAGACTCAATGCTATGGGAAGGTTATGAAGAAGAATTCATATCATCTGAAGGATAGAGGAATCTTAAGGAAAGAGGGAGTAATAAATCTCCAGTATGAATGAGATGGTATCCCTTTCGATAGGATCCTATCAGAAGTCCTTGCAGATATGATCATGGTAAGAAGATGCATCATGGCATCATGGAAACAAGAGCTCGTATTGGAATCATGAAGAACATAGCTCTTGGGAATCTCATTGAATATTAAAGGAAAGGAAGAAGTCATCCAAGACAAAGGGAACATTTTCCAGATAGGGATAGACTAGATCCTTAAGAGTCTCTGATAGAAACCTCAGCGGAGGATCCCCTAGTCTGTGTAGGCAACAAGAGCTTCATTAGGAATTCCAACTTATGAAAATCTTGAGATGAAGGACTGATGACATGATGAAGCAGATCAAGGGATTGAAGATCCATTCAATCAAGAAATCTGCGGAAAGAAGCCTGAAGGAATAATGAGGTATGAATGCTTGTATTTGTTTAATATTGTAATGTCATGTCATATGGTTGCAGGTAATATGAATCAAGCATGATCAAAAGGGAAAAGATCTCCTCCTCTGAAAGGATGCTGAAGGACATAAGTCACATTAGATGAAATCAACATAATATCCTCATATGAAGTATGAGATGGTTGACTACGATTGAAGAACTCTGATTGATAGCTCCTGGGATGGAAGGTGTGAGGATGGAAGAGACCGTGAATCATGCAACCATGATGAAGGCAATCAACATCCAGAGGATCAGGAAGACTTCACCAGGAAATCTCCCAGAACGATGTAAAGACCCTGATGGGAGTCAACAGATATCATTGGGAGATGTGTCAACATGTATACAGGATGTTGATACCTACAAGGAGATGTCATTGGAAAAAGGCCATCACCAAAAGGTAACTTGTGATTTGTTTTTGGTGTCTGAATCTGGGAAAAGTCTGGGTTTGTGTGCAGGATCAAGGAAAGGAGAGTTGTGAAGGATGTCACAACTATGTACCTTGTGATCCAGAGCAATCACTGTTGAAGAAGAGTGAAGACAGATGAGCTTATGAAGGAAGCCCCAGATATGAAGCCAAGGAGGATACTTTCCGGGAAAGAAGGAATAACATGACAAAGGAAAGTGATGGATGGATGACCCTACATATGAAGAAATTGATGATATCGAGGACTTCAATCATCAGTCACCTAGAAGACCCTATAAAGCACTTATGATAGAGTCCCTGGGTAAGGGGGAGCTCTGGGAAGTTTCTATGAGTAAAGGAACTCGAGCAAGTTTCTGAGTGAAGAGAAACTTGGAACTCGTCCCTAGTTAAGAGGGAGAGTTAGACATGACATTCTTGTCTTCAGTTTGGAAGAAAGAATGGAGGATTGTGTAGTCATCTGGCATCCGACACTCTTTGAGGATGTGGTAGGGCATCCAAGACAAGAGTGGGCAAGAGGACCGATATTCTTGAGGGCTGGGAACAATGTTGTAGAAACCGTCCCCCCACAAGGATCCAAAGGCAGATCCGTGTCTCGTATGGATCCACCACCGACCTTTTGGCAGAACCGCGGATCAGAAAATCGGATCCGCGGTTACTCCTTTTCTTTTTATTCTTGCAAAATTGGATCCGCGGCTCCTACTACCCGATCCGCAGATCCGGAAAGGATCGCGTGTGGATATGTGGAGGTTCGGACGTGTATCCACCGTGGATGCGAGAGAAGGTAGACGATTCCACGGGGCTTTTTTTGTTTTTTGGAAATTTCGAGCTATTCTATGAGGAACTACACTTTCCGAATACTCCCAAGGTGCCCCTTCATACTCCCTAGATGCTTCCTAGATTCTCCCTAATGGTAATGTTAAATTCTTAAAGTAAAAGTGGCATTCTCCTTTATCTTTCATTTCCATCCTTTTACTTAAATTTTTAACATTACCATGAAATGACTCAGGATGTTTGAGAGTGGTTCCAACCTCATCAGACTTCATATGGAGAAAATAGAATTTCATATCCTATTTAAAATTCAGCAGGCTTAACAGTTTTCAGGATCAATGGGATTGTGGCATTTCCTTGGATTATATCATGTATGAGGGCATGTGATTGGCATTTAATCAAGAGCAACAAGCCCTATATGTACCCCAATGTTGGTGTTATTGATCGTTGAACTCCTTTGTCATGGCCTTAGCAATTATGTACCCTTCAATCAAGTCAAAATCATTTATCAGGCATGTTAAGCTTTCTCTACCATATTATAAGGTTTGGATTGAGCTGTTTGATCAAAATTAGGCAATGTTGACTAAAATCCCTATAGAATTGAAGTAGAGGAAAGGGCTAGACAAGAGAAGAGGAATCTAGATAGTAGATGGTTGATGCTGGAATAATTAATCATTAATGTACAATGGATGCCATATCTATCTTGATTTATGTAAAAATATGCATATTTTCATGTGTTCTACAACTAATTTGGTATTTGGGATGCTTGTTTTGAATATAAATACAAATATATATATATAGTAGATGCTTCTGAGACGCTTCGCTTCCTAGATTTTTGGAAAATGACGCTTTCGCATCCCTGCTTCGTCCTCGCTTCGTGCAACATTAGCTGGGAACCCAAGATGAGAATAGTCCTAGTAGGGCATACTCGGAGAACCCCCGGGTGGGTATGACCCTAAGAGAGACAATGATGATGCGTGTCTATCAGTCATTGGTCTCTCCAACATTGTGTGCTCTGATCTAAGTGAGAGATAGAGCTGTTAGTCAAGGCCTTGCTAAATAGAAACAATGTTGGTTGAAACGATGCTATAACAGATGGATAACTAATTTGACTCTTTGCTTATGAGAACTCTTGTATTGAGAATGTCCATGTACCATGTATGTATGAATACCTCCCTAGTTAAGAGGGAGTGTTGAAAATAGTGTAACTATGTTCGGTCTTCATTATGTCAAATGATGTAACAATGTAATTTTTGTATTTTTTTATTATTATTTGAGAATGGGTTTCATGCTCAAATGTTTATTTTGAAGTTTAAAAGACAACCATGAGCTGTTACACTTGTAAAGTCAATAATTGTAAAAGAGTCCTTCCAGATCATCAAATGAAAACCACCGAAATGTACCCGCCGAATTCATGCCCACCGAAATCAAAAGAAATGGTATCCGCTTGGAATGTTGGCCTAAGAGAAGGAATCACGTTGGCTTGGAGAAGGGGATACAAGCCTATAAATAGGTCACTATGATCTCACCTTGACACATAACTCACTCATTCTCATTCTCGCATCAAGGATGAAGAGAAAGAGACGAAGAAGTGGCAGCTGCAGAGAGTGAGGAAGTCTGTTCCCTCATCCGAGAATATCTTCAAGTTTGTTCACACATGCGGAGGTCAGATCCGAGCTAGGGCATCCATGCATATTGTTCATTGATTAGGTTACAAGTTCGATCAAGCTACAATCTGAAGAGAGGATCCATTATCCAAGAGATGGAAGCAGTGAAAGGGCTAGAAGAGCCCTAAATTCTTCTCGCACGTGGACCCAAAATCTGAAGGAGACTGTCATGATCTTGCTATTCTTGGACAATCACTGTTTCGGCATTTAATATAGTGGATCAAGCTCACTTCAAGGAGCTATCTCTTGTGTGACTAATATACTTGGAAAGAAAAGGTGCAAAGAAGCTAAGGGGAGTTGTTCTCGACATCATTTTGTTGACTGTCATCACCTTGGTGCAGACTTGCTATACAGTGCGAAGTTGCAGAAGAAGATTTAGTGATTGGGTACATTTCGGCAGGTTTGTCATCTTAATGTTGAAGGCTATATTGTGTCATGTAACTTCTCAATAAAGATTCTATAAGAAAGAGTTCAAAGGGTTTTTCCCTGGCTTGGTGCCAATATCTTGTGTACGTGTGTATCTTGATCTTCTTATTTTGGTAACTGTTTGAAGATAATAATACAGAAGAAGCAGAATCTAAAGAAGTAATATCTCAAGCAGCTATCATAGTTAAGATAAATTGAATAATTAAGATTGCCCTTAATTTCTCAACACCTAGTGACTAATTATCAAGTAAAACTTTAGGAAAAAGGCCTCAATGAAGGATTAGAACAATAAAGTACTAATAGGCCAATATTAGGAACTCAACACAAGGCTTAGGATTTTAAGTTGTAATGAGAATGTCTTAAACTAGTTTAGTGTGTTCACACTGCAAAAAGTGGAAATATGGGATTTTAAGGGTTAATATGTAATAGATCTGACCTGCAAATATATGAAAATGATACCAATATACCCAATAACTGTAAATAATCACCAAAAATAAAAAGATTTGAATATAGATAGAAATGCTTCTTTATTGATCAAACCCTTAAGGTAGGGCAACACCATACGTTCACTCCTTAAAGAAGGAGAACACTCCACAAGCCATATGCTTGTCCATACAATATTCCTTGACATCTCTCAATGGGAGTCTCTAGCCTCTCTATAGGCCTCATACATACAATACCATGGGTCATTACCATGGTTCCCTCAATACCATCTATCTAATACAATGGGCTTATTACATTATTGCTAACTACTTGTGGTTCCTTACATGATACGAGTTAACCACCTTATTTATTACTATGGCCCATCCCATTATTACATTATTCTCTTGGGTACCTCCCTCTGTACCCCATACTATCCCCCCTAGGTATGCTACATTCCACCCCCCTTAAACATGTTTCGTCCCCGAAACATAACAAGAACACAAATAATAAGACCTACTCAAAAGAGTAGTCCACTGGTACCATGCATGTGCATCTAGCCATCCAAGAGAAAGGTGAACCCTCAATCTAGCTGGTGTCTCACTCGCTTGAGGTGGGAGTTGACCCTGGCGGCTCTTCTGTGTTGATGTGTAGTAGGTGGATTGTCGCCCCTCTCTATCTGTCATGCGGGGATTGTTGTCCTTGTGGCTAATTTGTTGCCATTGTGTTGGTTGTTTTCTTGCGGGGTGATGTGGGTGGTGATATGCTGAAGTTTTAACCAACGGTGTATCTTTTTTTAATTCACCACCTAATGGAGCCTGATTGGTATCTGGTACATGTTGTGGCGTCTGTTGTTGTTGCTTATCTTCCAATATTACTTCAACCACGGATTCCTCATCTGATGTATCTGTACCTGTAACATTTTCTGCTTCAGCCTCCTTGGACTCTACTTGTTTTTCTCATACCTGGTTTGATGTTTGTGTTTGGTTGTTGACCATCAAGGGCTCATCATCTGTCGTGTCAATCCCTGGAACATTTTCTGCGTCAGCCTCCTTGGACTCTACTTGTTTATTGATGGAAATATCCTGTAATGTAATTTTCTTCTTTTTATACCAGAGCTTCAGGAATTTCTTCTGCACATTAATATTGATAGTACCCACAGATTCCATCCAAGGGTATCCCAAAACAACATCCACATTAGCCATATCTGAAGCATAAAAATTAGAATGCAATACATACTTGTCCATAGAAATCTTCAAATCTTTATAAACTTGCACCTCCTCATTATTAACCTGTGCTCCATTTGTATAGCTGGAATTTGCAATCTTTTTGCCAAATTAACATTTATAAAATTTTGCTTGCAACTAGGATTTATAGACACAATGATCTTCTCCTTCTGAATATATCCATGAACCTGTAATAAGGAGATACCAGTAGAAAATAACCCCTTACATGTCTCATTCCCCTGTTTTCTAGTATGAGACCATTTGTCCAAAAGGACTTTTTCAAATTCTTCATTTGAAAATTTGAACACCTGGGTGCCAAGTGAGTGCCACCATATGGCAGCCTCTTCTTTCAAAGTAAGCCATAGGAAACTTGTCCAAGATTTCGGATGGTTTTTCTTAAGATCTTTTATGAATTCTTCAATAGTAGGACCATTATCTTTTCCTGTAAAAATAAGATCTTTGCTAGGTTTTTTGGTTGTCTTCTTTCCAATATGAGACCATTTGTCCAACAATAGTTTTTCAATTTCATCAGCACTACATAACTTTAGAAATTCGCTGTCAGGTGATTTCCACCATATAGTAGCCTCATCTTTCAAATAATACCCTATGGAGTCTTTCCAAAAGAATGACCTATCACACTTCTGATATTGTATAAATTTTTCAATAGTCGGCCCATCATTTTTTCCTGAAAACATATTGCTAGAAGCCATGGAGAGGGTTTTGAAAAAAATCACTTGGCGAAAAATTAAAATGGCCACAATTCAGTCAATATTGCTAAGAATCCCTATTATGATTTGTTTTCGGAAATGGAAAGACCATTCCGCAGCTTCCCATGTGATAGAAATCCTGATCTAGGCACTGGAATTTCAGATTTGTGTTGCAGCTGTCCCGCCATAACAAAAATTTCTGAAAAAGGAGCTGATTTTAAATCAACGCTATCTCCCTCATCCAGACTCCGATTCGATCGATTTTTTTTTGAAATTGGGTAATTTTTCGCAAAGAACCCAGATCTGCAATTAGATTCTACAAATGTTGCCCTAGAACGTATAGATCTGCTCTGCAAACTCGCCGCCCTGAAAAATATTTGCAACACAGCAGATTTTTAAATCAGCGACATCTCCCTCATTCAGACTTCGATTCGGCCGATTTTTTGTTTGTTTGAAATTGGGTATTTTTCGCAAACAACCCAGATTTGCAATTAGATTCTGCAAATTTTGCACCAGAACGTACAGATCTGATCTACAAACTCACCGCCCCAAAAAGTTCCTGCAAAAAAAAAAATTCTGCTTTGCCCAAGAAAGTGCTATGATACCACTTGTAATAGATCTGACCTGCAAATATATGAAAATGATACCAATATACCCAATAACTGTAAATAATCACAAAAAAAATAAGATCTGAATATAGATAGAAATGCTTCTTTATTGATCAAACCCTTAAGGTAGGGCAACACCATACATTCACTTCTTAAGGAAGGAGAACACTCCACAAGCCATATGCTTGTCCATACAATATTCCTTGACATCTCTCAATGGGGAGTCTCTAGCCTCTATATAGGCCTCATACACACAATACCATGGGTCATTACCATGGTTCCCTCAATACCATCTATCTAATACAATGGGCTTATTACATTATTGCTAACTACTTGTGGTTCCTTATATGATATGGGTTAACCACTTTATTTATTACTATGGCCCATCCCATTTTTACATTATTCCCTTGGGTACCTCTCTCTGTACCCCATACTATCCCCTCTAGGTATACTACATAATATGGTTGAAAACTTAGGGAATTATTGACAAAAGGTACCATGTGCCTTTTAGGAGACGGAGTGCAATGAAATGTAGGAGTTGTTGATTTTTGGTATACTACATAATATGGTTGAAAACTTAGGGAATTATTGACAAAAGGTACCATGTGCGTTATAGGAGACGAAGTGCAATGAAATGTGCTCTAGCCTTGAAATTTGGAGGAGAGGCTAAGGCACATGAGATCTCCAAGACCCAGTAATCATTTTTAGAAATTCCACTCGGGTGAGGAGTTATTAAAATAATTAATATTTTTAATGGGTTCCTAAGTCTAAACTTAGGAAAATAAAAATATTAATGGGTATTAATAAAGATAAGGGTGGGAAGCTTCTATGTTGGATCATGTTTGTTTTAATCTTAGTCGTTGATTAGAGACTTAATCTCGATCGCTGATTCAACAACAAGAAAAGTATAAGAGAAGACTTGAGGATCATTTGGAGATACACTAGCAGGTACTCATTATCTCAAGGAAAATCAATTCTCAAGAGAACGAGATCGATTTCAGAGGGAGAGTTGCAGGGTGGAGGAAGATGAGGGCATCAACAGTAGTCAATGACTGAGGAGGAGGTGACGCAGGGACAGTGAGAGACAGTGCGGAGAGAGATGCAGTCTAGAGGGGAGATGTAGCGCTCACACAGGCTGACGCAGAGGGATGCAGAGCCACGCTGAGTGACGCAGGAGTGGGAGAAGGGTCTCCAAAGTGTCAGAAAGTCTTAAAGGGAAAGTCTTAAGTGTTTTCTTTCAGTTTCTATGTAAAATCATTCCTTGTAAAAGCAGCTGTTGTTGAAGATTAATAAAACCCTCATCTGCTACACCGATTTTCCCGCATTGGGTTTTTCCGGGGACAATTGTCTAAAAACAGCTGTCTTGATGTGATTGGTTCTGGTGCATGTATTTTTCTCTGTGTAATTATGTGATAACTGTAGTAGAATTTATTTTAATATTTGTTGAAGGTATTTTCGTAAATAATTTGTTGTGAAGAATAAATAGGTGAAATCAATGAGTTGCTTCAATAGAATTTCAATTTAGAAATATTCACATGGTATCAGAGCAGAGATCTGGCAATAGGAGAGAATAATTGACCATGGGTCAAGAGCATGATGTAGAGGCATCAACTCAAAGGGACTCACGCAAATTTCTAGAAGAATGCACAAGGGACATGGATCACGATTATTCTATGTTAGCTTCCAGATTGGAAGAATAAGTCACTTGCCTAGCAAGATCTGCCTCCTCTAAGGTTTGGTATATAGACAATGGAGCTTCCTGGCATATGACAGGAATTTGCGAATGTTTTTCAGATTATTAGGAAGAAAGAATGATTTTCATATCACCATGGGAAATAAGGCAAAGTGTACCCCAGTAGTAAGAGGAACTGTAGTCTTTCAAATCGAAGTAGGAGAGCGGCTTCGAGCAACCAATGTGCTGCATGTACCAAGATTGAGGATGAATTTACTCTTGGTGTCTCAACTTCAAAACAATGGCTATGGCGTTTTCTTCATTAAGGAGAAAGTATATGTCAAACACCTGAGTTGGAAAAGGAAGGCTTAGACTGGAATCAAGATTCAAAAGTAACAGGTTGTACAAATTACAGCTAGAATCACCAATGGCACTGATAGGCCACAATGGAGACAAAGATTTGAATGAACTATGACACAGGAGGATGGGACACTTACACCGTGGGGCTATGAGAATTCTTAGGGAAATAGTATCAGGAGTTCCAGAACTAAGTACCGAACGAGATGATGTATGCAGAGGATGCGCTCCATGCAAGTATGCCAAAGCAGCGTTTTCTAGAAGTAACATTAGAGCTAGGGGTGTGCTAGGGTTGATACACTCAGACAATTGCAGACTGATGTCCACAAAAGCTCTTAGTGGTGTCGAATACTTCATCACCTTCATCGATGACCATTCCAGGAAGACTTGGATCTACTTTCTGAAAACCAAGGATGAGGTTTTTGGTCGATTCAAGGAGTTCAAGGCTTTACTGGAGAATCTGACAAGAAAGAAGATAAAAGTGTTGTGCTCAGACAATGGTGGAGAGTATGTTGACAAGGACTTCACCAATTTTTGCGCTAAGGAAGGCATCAGAAGAGAGTGGACAACTCCCTACAATCCAAAGCAGAACGGGGTAGCAGAAAGGAAAAACAGGACTATTGTGGAAGCAACTAGGGAAATGCTGTATGATTAGGATATGCCCAAATTCCTGTGGGCAGAGGCATGCAACACGACAATTTTTGTCCAAAACAGGACTCCACACAGGGCATTGGGAAAAATTACTCCGGAAAGGGTCTTCACCGGGAAGACACCTGAAGTCAGTCATTTCATGATATTTGGGAGTTTAGCCTTTTGTCGTGTACTCGAAGAAAAGAGAGAAATTAGATCAAACTGCTGAGAAAGGATATCTAGTGGGATATAGTGAGAATGCTAAGGTGTATAGAATTTATCTTCCAGGGAGTAGGAAAGTACTAGTTCGGCAGGATGTAAAGTTCATGGAGGACAAAGCTTTCAGGAAATCCCGAGAAATGCCTTCCGAGGAGCAGTCAAAAGATGATTTGTTGGTCCAACCACTTCGACCAACAGAAACTAGTACCAAAAATTCTCCTAAAGACAAAGCTTCAGAACAGGAGGAATCTCAGGAAGAGGAAGAGCTGATAGATGTGGCCACTACCAGTGGAAGAACGAGCCGGGAACTTCGACAGATTCTATGGGATGTAGAGGACTTCATTGGTGCACCCAGGAATAATAAACGGGAGCGAAGGCATCCAGACAGATACCAGGCCCTAGTAGCTCAGGTTGGGGAACATTCTAGTTTTTAGGAGGCCGTTCAGCATCAAGTATGGGTAGATGCTATGATGGAGGAATACAGTTCTATAATGGTCAATGATGTCTGGGAAGTGGTACCTAGGCCTTAAGACAGGTCAGTGGTAGGTTCGAGATGGATCTACAAGGTCAAATATGCTGCAGATGGTAGTGTGGAGAAATATAAAGCCAGGTTTGTGGCTAAGGGGTATGCTCAGAAGGAAGGGATAGACTACGAAGAAACCTTCGCCCTAGTAGCCAGGTATACTTCTATTAGAACCGTGATATCTTTTGCAGCACAGATGGGGTGGAAGGTTCACCAAATGGATGTCAATATGACATTCTTGAATGGGGTAATTGAAGAGGAAGTATACATTGAACATCAAGAGGGTTTTGAGACACATGAGAAGAAATCTCATGTATGAAGATTAAGGAAAGCCTTGTATGGGCTCAAAACAGGCACCTAGAGCATGGTACGGTCTAATTGATGGCTACCTGCGGAAGATGGGGTTCATCAAGAGTGACGCAGACCCTAATCTCTACTACCTTGTCGTAGAGAATGAACCTCTAGTCCTAGTGTTATATGTGAATGATATTTTCCTGATAGGATCATCTAAGGTCATCAAAGACTGCAAGAAGAACCTAGCCACAAAATTCGACATGAAGGATTTGGGATAGATGCATTATTTCTTGGGGTTGGAAGTTTGGCAGCAAAAGGGTGAGCTATGTCACAAGGTTCATCGAACTTCAACCTTGAGGTTCGAATTTTGGCAAACCTTAAAAAAAATTTGAGGTTCGGCGAACCTCATCGAACCTCATAGCCATTGACCAAGTCCATAGATCAAAACTGATAACTTTGTGTCGCAACTCAAGCTTGTAATTTATCCTTGCAGTGTCCATGTCTGTGATAGCATTTTTGATGTTTACCGATGTTCATTTCTTACTATTTTATCGTATAATTCATTTTAAATTAATATATATAGGCGAATCTAATGACGAACCTCATCAAAACATTCGAACTCAAATCGAACCTAATCATTGTCGAACCCGAACCCGAACCATGTGACATTGAGGGTGAGATCTTCCTTGGACAAGGGAGATATGCTATAGAGATCTTGAAGAGATTCAGGATATAGGACTGTACACCTATGGCTGCTCCAATGATCACCAACTAGAAGAAGATTGATGCATCAAAAGAGAAAGACGTTGATCCCACTTTGTACAGGTAGCTTATAGGGTCCCTGATGTATCTGGTCAATACCAGGCCAGACATTTGTTACTCTGTCAACACCCTAAGTTAGTTCATGGTGGAACCCAAGAGGGCATACTAGGTAGCAACAAAACATGTTCTCAGGTATATACAAGGAACAATCGAGCATGGACTATTGTAGACCCAAGGCAATGACATCAGGCTAAGTGGGTTCACTGACGCAGACTGGGCTGGAAGTTCAGTAGATCGGAAAAGTACAACTAGGTATTGTTTCAACATTGGATCAGGAATGACCTCCTAGTGTAGTAGGACACATAAATCCGTGGCTTTGAGCTTAGCTGAAGCAAAATATATGGCAGCTAGCACAGCTTCGTGCGAAGCCATATGGCTTAGGAAATTGCTTGTGAATATATTCAGGAGAAGGATGGATGCGACCAGGATTTTGTGTGATAATCAAAGTTGCATCAGGCTCTCTGAGAATTTAGTATTTCATGATCCGTCGAAGCACATTGATATCAGGTGCCACTTTGTCAGAGACTGTGTCCAACGAGGGGCAGTACAATTGAGGTACACTCCTATAGGAGAATAGGTGGCAGACATCCTCACCCAGGCTCTAGGAAGAACAAAGTTTGTTTATTTCAGGGAGAAGATGGGGATGGTGAAGAATCCATTTCAGTAGCAGAAATGGATAGGTGTCAGGAGTTGCAGTGCAACAGTTAGCAGTGGCAGTGCTATGGGCAGCATGATGTAGCATGTTGAGAGGGCGCTACACTACAGATATAGCAGTGGCAGTGGTAGTGTCATGGGCAACCGTACAGGAAGCAACAATGCAGGGGATGTGAAGTAGCAGGCCAAGCATCAACACAGGTACTGATGCGGAAGATCAGTGTGATGGTTATATGGTGAAGCATTGTTAGAGCACATTCCTCGCTAAGAGGGAGTGTTGATTTTTGGTAGCATCGGATGTGCTCTAGCTTTGAAATTTGAAGGAGAGGCTAAGGCACATGAGATCTCCAAGACCCATAAATCGTTTTGGAAAATTCCACCCAGATGAGGAGTTATTAAAATAATTAATATTTTTAATGGGTTCCTAAGTCTAAACTTAGGAAAATAAAAATATTAATGGGTATTAATAAAGATAAGGGTGAGAAGCTTCTATGAGACGGCGATCAAGTCTGTTTTTATCGTAGTCGTTGATTAGAGACTTAATCTCAACTGTTGATTCATCAACAGGAAAAGTATAAGAGAAGACTTGAGGATAATTTGGAGACACACCGATAGATACTCAGTATCTAAAAAAAATCGATTCTCAAGAGAAGGAGATTGATTTCAGAGGGAGAGTTGCAGGGTGGAGGAAGAGGAGGGCATCAACAGCAGTTAGTGACTGAGGAGGAGGCGATGCAGGGACAGTGAGAGACAGTGTAGAGAGAGACATAATCTAGAGGAGAGACGTAGCCCTCTCGCAAGCTGACGCAGAGGGACACAAAGCCACTTAGAGCCATGCTGAGCCATGCAGAGTGACGCAGGAGTGGGAGAAGGGTCTCCAAAGTGTCAGAAAGTCTCAGGTGTTTTCTTTCAGTTTCTTTGTAAAATCATTCCGTGTTAAAGAGACTGTTGCTGAAGATTAATAAAACCCTCATCTGCTGCACTGACTTTCCCGCATTGGGTTTTTCCGGGGACAAATATCCAAAAACAACTATGTTGATGTGATTGGTTCTTGTGCATGTATTTTTCTTTGTGTAATTATGTGATAACTGCAGTAGCATTTATTTTAATATTTGCTGAAGGGATTTTTGTAAATGACTTATTGTGAAGAATAAGTAGGTGAAGTACATGAGTTGCTGCAATAGAATTTCAGTTTAGAATTTTTCATAGGAGTAATTTAGGATGTTACCTAGAAAAAAGGTTAAATGTGATGTGATAGTGATACACATATCATCTAGGTAAAATGGTGAGAAGTGGTGAAAATGTATGTAAGAAGTGGATTTTACCTATAAAGTCATACTATGCTTGCAATAAACAACTTGCCTTCGGAAAATTATGGAATTGACATAAATATAAATGGAACTAGGTAAGTGCATCACAATGCTAGAGATTAACCTTGCAACACTAAGTGAAAGTGACCAAGATTTGACCACCATGATGGAGACTTGTGAAGAAAAAGATATACTCTTGAAGCAACTTCACCAACATTCCAACACTTTGGAAGGCTAGAATGATCCGTCAATATGCACAAGATCATGTTTGCCACTCATGTCAATATGAGGGGTGATGGTTCCCACCGTACATTCAACAACAGAGGACCATGTCGAATGCCCCCTTTTAGTGACATCATTTATATAACATCACCATCACTAGGATTCACTAGGAAAAATGACATATGAAGTAGCATGCATCCATATGTCAAGAGAGTGGCCCGTCAAGCAAAGTTATGAAAGTAGCATCAAAACCATCAAATGAACATCAACCATGATAGAGAAATGAAGCTCCTCCACCAAGGTTATGCATAAAATAATCCACCACGATGAAGAGAAAAAGGCTCCCTAATGGTGTATTACCCCATGTCCATCCAAAATCTCGAAAGGTACCAATACTAAACTCTTTCAATGTGATGAAAGTCAAAATGTGAAACCTCATACGATATGAAGTGCAACACCCCCTTTATAATAGAGAAGAGCTTGCCTAAAGTGAGGAAGAGTTGCTGAGGTGAAGGTGAGTAGCCTTCTTGATCCACACAAAGCTACCACCTGGGTGCTTGGGACTCTACACTTTTGTGGCTGCTAGTGTTTGTTGTAACAACCCCAAGCCATTCTTCATCCTTGGGCACAATACAACATCCAAAGGAACCATAAGGAGACCTCGAGGTGCATTGTACTTGGCCTTAAAGTATGACTAGAGGAGCTGCTCCAACTGATGTAATTGATTCCTACGAGGAAGCTAGCAAGACACATAAGATATATGAGAAGCTTGGAGGATCCTTCCCACCACAATCAACTTGGCAACGAATGGGAGGTCATTTTAACATCAAAAAAGGAGTTTACTCTACAATTGCTCAAATCCCATATGGGAACCAAAGAAGGTCCCGACCCAAATAGGATGCCAAGATATCTCATGATAGCACTTGGGCAGACAAAAGTCAAAGCCAAAGGAATCTATGCAAGGGCCTCAGCAAGACCAAACAACCAATAATCAGTCTTCACTCCATGATCCTGCAATTGTTGAAGGTCCGTGGGACTTGACAACTATATTGTACTAAGGTTGAATAAGAGGGCCTTCCTCCTTGTGATTGAGACACCATTATGCCTCTAAGGTAAAACAATCTATGAAGATATTTTATGCTTAGACACAATAGCACTCTCTCCACTTAAGTAGAGGTGCCAATTTATCATCTAATAATATACTGTTATTAATATTGTAATTTACAAATGCAATTGTTTGTGAAACCCTGGTGTCTTGGAAACTTGTATTTGTTTCTTCGTTTTAAGTGATGCATCTTTTGAAGCATTGCAACTTATTTATTTCTTAATTAAATATTTGGTATTTGATCCTTATGGCATTGTAACAGATCTAATGGTCATTGCTAGGAGCCATTATAAAATGAGGAACACACCCATATATCCAAAATGAGGATTAAAAATAGTGATATAAAATTGGATGATAGATGATTGCATTGCTTATGTGACCACATTTAAATACAACTTGGAAACAAGGTCACATGAATAGACATTTCCTTTGGTAATAAGTTGACTAACATTGATAATATTTATTATTATGAGCTAATTTTATGATCTTTATGGTAACTATGCAACTTAATGATTTCTATGATAACTAGGTAACGTTGAATTTCTTTTATTTTAACCTTCATTCAGGTTTCAAGAGTGGAACTTTTAGATGAAGTTCAAGTACGTGCTCTCAACAATGCAAATGGAAAGGACCTACCTGAATTTCCGACATTAATGTTTGAGTTTGTTGGAACAGGTATTGTAATTTTTTTTTGACTTTGCTTTGATGTTTTAAGTGATTTTATTGCTTTAGAAACTGCAGATTTAAGACTTTGGAGGCACATTCAAACAACACATAAATGGATCCAAACCATGAATCATTTTATAATATTGCAGTCATAAATGTACATGTGGTAGTAGTACAAATTGATAGGCTTGGGGAGTGGAACATATCCTCAACTACATCAAAACGTCTCTTGAGAGTTTTTAGGATGATTCAATACTTGTATAACCTTTTGTAACATATTTTTTTCCTGCAGAAAATCTTGTGAGGAAATTGAAAGGATGTTTCTCCACCTTTGTGGATGGCATCCCTGGTAAACTCGTTGATGTGGATTAATGTGCCTCACCTAAGGCGATTCAAGATGGGCATGTGTTGCCATGGAACTAGTTAGATGCCCAACAACATTGGCAACAGCTAGTTAAGCTAACCCCTTGGGCTTTGAACTTTTTGTAATAGATCCATTAACAGAAATAATAAAAATATAAGTGAATAATAATAGTATATATTGTCACATATTTACATAGCGATGTGTCCCTAAATATTTTTGTAGAATAAATAATAAACAATTGTATTCTTCACATTCACCAATATCTGATATATAATTCTTATATTTTCCATATTTGCATGTTTTCTCCACCAAACCTAGTCTCTCCTTCAACATCTTGAACTTCCCCTTTGCTTGGGGGTTAGTTAAGATATCTGTAACTTGCTGATCTGTTTGAACATTCTCTAGAACCGTTAGTTCCTTCTAAATACTTTCTTAGAGGAAGTGACGCTTGATGTTATTGTGCTTGGAGGGTCATGGAATATTGGATTCTCAAAGAGTTTGATACAATTATGATTGTCACAATAGACCATAATAAGCTCCAATACCTTACTTGTTAGTGTTGCTTTCAACTTATGGAGCCATATGGTTTCACAACTTCTAGTGTTGGTTGTTATGTACAATATCTCTATTAAACTCATTGCCTCAAATTCTTTCTTCCCATTGACCCAAGATATCGCTCTTGAACCCAAAATGAAGCAACAACTTCAAGTCTCTTGCTATGAATTGCATACCTTTCCTAGTCAAGACCAACAAATTTATGCAACATCATTTCACTATATCATGCATATCTTAGACCATAATGTACTATGGCTTCAAGTATCGTAGCACATGTTTTACTGCTCTCTAGTGAAACTATGTTGAATCAACCATATATTGGTCCAAATTGTTGACTACAAAACATACATAGAATTTGTAATGAACATGTTGTCGCTTAGATTGTACAGGCACGGTGCAACAACGACTCAGGTCGGGGTTGTCGCTCTAATCCCCGACCTCTCCATTCTAGCTGTCTCCCAATAGTAGGCTATGGGGGGTAGTCCCTATGAAATGTGAAAATGTAGGACTCATTGGCGACCAACAAGTCTAGGAGACACGATTGAATGGCCTAGCCACTTGGTTGATTTAAGCAAGTTTTAGAGATTAGGTTAAATTAATATGTGAGACCAGTGCCTTATGGAGTCAATTACTTGCTTTATATCAATTAGGTACCAAATGACTAGATGAACAATCGCTGCTTAAAATGCTTTGCTAACCTATGTGAGATACAAGTCCTAGGAACTAGGTGATATGCAAAGAATCTTGGTTTACTTTAGTTATATGCCTAACTAAGTGTATCCCTTAATCCTTAGCTATTTTGAGGCTAGCCTCTAAGGTAGGTTGTAGAGAGAAGTGAAGGCGAAACAAGCAAATGCTTGGTTAACAACACCTCCCCTTGAAATCTAACAACCTGGTGCCTCTGGCACTGCAAAGGTGTGGCTCTGACGGTTGCAAGGTCATTGTTTTAACCACTAGAGAGGGTCTAGCGTTCACAAGCTAAGACATGAAGGGTGTTCCTATCTTTCTATCAACCAAGCTTATGCTTGGAGGTACGTTAATTAATGCAAATCTAGGCCTAGGATGCAAATGCAAATTTCTTTTAAGTGCTCTTGGGTTAAGGTTGATTATGATCTTAAGTACTTAATTACGATTTATCTTATCGCAGAGAGTACTTAACAATGAATGAAGGATAATCTTATACACAGGACAAAGTGCTCAATTTTACTAGTGCTCAGAAGATTTACCAAATACAGCCAAGAGATATTTGCTCAATTACAAAACCAGAACAAGATAGATGCGCTTAACAATAAATCACCAATATGCCCAAGATAGAATTATCATTTACCAATAGATATTAACCATGAAACAATAATGACAATGATGGCAAGCAAGAAATAGGAGCACTTGAACACAACATCACTTGAAACAATAAACCAAGGCTCTTTTAGAGACAATGCAATAAACAATTACTCAAGAGATTGGTAATTAGATGATTTACAATTAGCAATTCTTCAAGTGATGTCAATAAGATATAACAATGCCAATTGTATGTAATTAGATCTTCAATGTTAATTGTGAGAGATACCAATATGCAATAACTCCTTTGATTACCATCTTAAGCAATATTATCCATTCAACCAACAAGGTATTAGATCTCTTGAGATTTAAGTGCTTGTGTGAGTGAGCTTATTAAGTGCAAATTTGTGACTTTGGAAACTATGAAACTCACAAGAAAACACAATGTTAGATCTCTTATTATGAAATAATGAGGAACTAAACCAAAATCTAATATTACCAATGCTAACAATCCTTTCCACAATAGAGCATTAAAGCAATCCAAGAAACCTTATGTAACTTATGTTCCAATGACACCAATGAGCAATAGTTTAAACTTTTAGGACAGAAGTATGCAATCTTATGCCAAAAATGCCAAAAACAGTCCCAAAATTATCTCTTTCTCTTGTTTAAATGAGAGCACTTTAGATGAGAATGCAAATAGTGAGAAAATGCTTATGAATGCAAGCATGTAAGAGATGAATGCTTATGCCACTGTTATGTATATCACAGACCTTATGATGCTTCCAAAACAGTATGACAGTCATCCAAGATTCATGAAACAAGCCAAATAATGATTATCCAATTTATGCAAGTGACTTAGCAATATGTTAGGAAACTTGTCAATTAATTTTATGTCACTTGGATATTTTACCACTGTTATCAAATGATTAGATGGATGTAAGAAAAACAGTGAGGGAGTGAGTGTTTGAAGAAGCAAACCACTTGGCTTTTTAGGCCTAGAAGATGGCTAGAAGACTTGTGCAAAAACGTCTTCAGTGGAGTAACCACCTTGTTAATTTTAGATAACAATGGTATGCTCTATGCTTAGCACAATTACTTCAATGTTCCTTTAGCAGCCCAATGACAATTTCAATTTAGTCTTCCAATAGAAATCACATTAACCATTAATCACATTGATAGTGAAAGTAGATAGAACATGAAACAAAATGCAGAAGACAAGCCAAGACAAGAGGACACTAGATTTGCCAGATGCCAGGGAAAAGCTGGAAATGCTGGAAAATCCGAAACTGCCGGAAAAGCCGGAACTGCCAGAAAATCCGGAACTGCCGGAAAAGCCGGAATTGCCAGAAAAGCTGGAAAAGCCGGAACTGTCGTAAAAGCCAGATAAGCCGGAACTGCCGGAAAAGCTGGAACTGCCGAAAAAGCTAGAAATGCTGGAACTGCCAGAAAAGCCGGAAAAGCCGGAAATTCTGGAACTGCCGGAAAAGTTGGAACTGCTGAAAAGCCGGGATTGCCGGGACTCCCAGAACTGCCGAGAACAACCAGAACTGCTGGGAACAGCTGGAACTGCCAAAACTGTCAGGAACTGCCGAAACAGCCGGAGCATCTATCTCCGAAGGAGAGCAACATGCAAGGGAGAGCTAACTAACATTGGGACAGTTGTATGGTACTTAGTAGCAAATACACCAAGCATGCAATGTTACAACTAGCATGCAAGGGACAACTAGCATGCAACAAGAAGCATGCTAAGGACAACAAGCATGCTAGGGACAACAAGCAAGCAAGGTGCCGCCAACACATAGGTCAGGATGGCAACATGGTGCAGTAATGGCACATAATGCAGTACAGTGATGTGTACAGTCATGATTAATAAAGCGTGATGAGATGCAGGATAGTGATGATGGGTGCATCATGGTGCAACGCAGTGAGGTGCAGCATGATGACGAAATGCAGCACAACGATAGGTGAAGGAGTCACCTTGGAGAATTAGTTGAAGCAACATGTCTTCAACTGATCTCATGTATCATCTTCTTAGAGATGATCTATGCTCTTATCTAGATAAGTCAAAGTGTTGACTTCTGTTGTAAACGTACTATCTCTCTCTCTCTCTGCTGAACTATTGAAGAACATATAAGAAGAATTGATCAAGGGTTTCTCCACATTGGGGTTTGTCCCTTGCTAGCGCCACATCTTGTGTCCTCTTGTCTTGGCTTGTCTTTTGCGATTTATGTTTATGTTCTATTTGCGGTTTACTTTAATGCTAATGTGATTGCTAATTTGGAAAAGATATTGAGCTTACTGTGAAAATTGAAATAAATTGCTCTAAGCATAGAACATACCTAAAATTTAGCATGGTATCAGCGCTGAGGTGAAGACAATGCCCAAGCAAGAGTGAAAGAGCAATCACCGAAGACAGTTGGGAAAGGACAAAAGGATCAGTGGATTCCTCATCCCCCTTCAAATTCACCAAGGGTGAAGTTGAAGCAGAGAATATTATCAGAATGGCGCAGCGGAATATGGCCTACCTAAAGATCACTTCATTGGAAGACCGAATCTCAGGGTGGAAGGAAAGGCAAATAACTAGTTCGGCCATTATGTGAAGGAGTGTCCGAATGGCAGGGACACATCACTTGATGATGATAACAATCATTCCAGGGACATCTTCAATGATCAAAGGAATGACAGGTAATGCAGGTCATCAAGGAAACGACTGACTCTTTAGAGAAAGCAAAGAACCCCAGGTATGAAGAATCAAATGTTGTTTCTGATAAGATAAAGAATCGTTATCTTGTATTGGCCCTCTCCATTAGATTCTTTGGGAATCTGGCTTATTGATCGTAGTGCTTCAAGGCACCTCATCGGATAGAAGGGTGCTCTCTCGAATTTGGTAGAGACGGAAACAACCGTGAGATTATACTTGGAGTCGATGCCACCTATCCTGGAAAGGGTGTAGGGAATGTTACCCCTCAATTGAATGAGGGTAATTGGATTCATTTATAGAATCTTTTTTATGTACCTGATCGCAAGAAGAGCGTGGCGTCCATCTCGAAAATGGAAGTCAAAGGTTTTAGGGTGGCATTCATCGATGGAAAGGTACGTGTTAAAAAATAAAATTTTCAAATATGTTTTTTCTCATGGGTTCAGGGTTGGCAATTTGTATCAAGTTGCAGGATGGTCCATTGGGGATCATGTCAATTGACATATCGCATCTATAACACTGGAGGTCTACCTATGGGGCCCTACCTGATGTGAGTCAAATGGTGATAGGGATGTCTGAATTCAAGTAGAGCATGAAGGTACATGTCTGAGATGTACTAAAGGAAAATCTTATAAGGGGACCATTCCCCTCATGCAGCAGGTCCACAGGTTTGGAACAACCTGAGGAGTTTGAGATTCATGATCGGGAATCTCATGTATATAGGGGGAAGAAAGCCCTCTATGGCTTGAAGCAAAACACCCCGGGTGTAGTATGAGAGGATTGATAGCTGTCTGATGAAGCTGAGATTCACTAGGAGTGAAACCGATCTAAACCATTACCCGAAGGTTGTGGATGATAGACCTCTCATACCGGCACCTTATGAGGACGACCTATTTTTGACAGGTGCAGACCCTCTCATTTGCAGAAGTAAGAGGGAGTTGGATTTTGGATGTGGAATGATAAACTGCAAGCCTGTGACTACCTCGAGGATCTTAACTTTCAGAAGTTATATGGTAGCGATGTCAGACCAAATTTGGGAAATGCCTCTGAGTTTCATAAACTCATTCGCATTGATGTTCTTGGTGAACTTCCTTCCGGACATATGTTTTGCAGTTAGCATGGTGAGCTTGGTTGAGCCTCACTGGATTGGTGCCAAGAATCTTCTGAGATATCTTCGGGGCACAATCTCTCATGAGTTGAGATACATTGCCGGAAATATGAAATTGCATGATTATTCGAACGCTGACTGGGCAGGCAGTGTGGAGGATCACTAGAGCACTTCTCAGTGCTGGTTCTCTTTGGATTCTGCTTCGATATCATGGATGAGCAAGAAGCAGAAGTCGATTGCTATAAGCACTGCCGAGACCGAATACATAGCTACGAGTATGATGTCATGTGAAGCTGCATGGTTGCAGAAGCTCTTAAGTGAGCTGTTTGTACACATGATGAATACCACTGTGATTCTCTGTGACAACCAGAGGGGGGACTCAATTATTGAGGAATCCCGTATTCGATGATTGCTCCAGCAGATAGACATCAGATACTGCCTTATCTGCGATATGGTAAGTCGATGAGTGAGGAGGCTCCATCGCATTGAGACTAATGTACAGGTTGCAAACATTTTGTCAAAGCCTCGGGGAAAGGTCAAATCCGTGACTTTCTCGAATGACTTGGAGTTGTTGAGAGAACTTCTTATAAGGGTCTTGCATGTTGCATGCATTGAGCTCTTGGAGCTTTGGGGGGCTTGGGGTACTTACTGGAGCAACATACGACCACAGGGCGAGTCACCCTCCCCTGGTGGTGCGCTATGAACAGGATGATTAGTTCTCCTGTGGGCCACGATGATTTGTTCTCCGTGGCGACTGTGGAACAGGATGATTAGTTCTCCTGTGGGCCATGATGATTAGTTCTCCGTGGCATCCATTGATAGGATGATTCGTTCTCCTGTGGACAGGATGATTAGTTCTCCTGTCGAGGCATCCTACCCATGCAGTCTAGGACTCATGGGAAGTACCTCTCATCTGATCAATGAGCAGGGAAATGAGGATAGGGACCATAGTAGTACTATCGATGGACGCATCGTTGTATCTACCGTACTCCCTATGCTAGGATGACCTCCATTGATATGGGATCAATGAAACTGATCTGGGATCAGTTTCAGTGGTTTGAGACACTCTCTTGTGACATTGATCTGGGATCAATGAAACTGATCTGGGGTTAGTATGAGTGGTTTGAGACACTCTCTTTTGATATTGATCTGGGATCAATAACACTGACTTCGGGTCAGTAAGAGTGATGTGACACGCTCTCTTCAGATGAAACTAACTTCGGGTCAGGAGAGAATGGTATGAGACATTCTTGATCAATTCTTCTTCATGGTTCAGTAGAGCAGAGCTCAGCAGATCAAAACAGAGTAGAGCAGAGCACTGTAGGGCATTGATGGCAGAGATAGTATAGTTGGACATATGGATCAACAGATGGAGTTCTCCCTAGTTGAGAGGGAGTGTTAAAATTGGCAACTAGGGCCAAACTCCATGTGGGTCATCTTATTTATGGCAGCTGATATTTTTCTTGGATCCCTCTCATCGAGAGGTATAGGATTGATCTAAGGATCATCCGATTTTTATAAGTATTCATGGAGTTATAAATTTATTTGCGATAAGATAATTCGTTAAGGTCGGCCAACAACCAAATAAACCCCACATGTGCTCAACGTTTTAGTATAAATAGAGGTGGCCTTCAAGTCATTTCAACACACTTGGGATCTCTTCGTCTATCTACTTGTCTTTGGGTTTTAGTAGGAGGAGAGATCCTAAGGAATAACGTTGCCCTGATCCGGAGGGCAGAAAGTCGGAACTATCGGAAAAGCCGGAACTGCCGGAAAAGCTGGAATTGTCGGAACTACCAGAAAAGCCGGAACTGCTGGAAAAGCCAGAAATGCCAGAAAATTCGGAACTGCCGGAAAAGATGGAAAAGTTGGAAAATCCGGAACTGCTGGAAAAGTTGGAAAAGCTGGAACTGCCAGAAATGCCGGAAAATCCGAAAATGTCGGAAAAGTCGGAAAAGTCAGAACTATCTGAAAAGCCGAACTGTTGGAAAAGCCGGAACTGCTGGAAAAGCCAGAACCGCCGGAAAAGATGGAACTGTCGGAAAAGCCGGAACTGCCGAAAAAGCCAGAAATGTCGGAAAACCTGGAACTGCCAGAAAAGCTGGAAAAGCCGAAAAAGCCAGAAAAGTCGGAAATGCCGGAACTGCCAGAACTACTGGAAAAGCTAGAACCGCTAAAAAGCCGGAACTGTCGGGAACAACCAGAATTGCCGGGAACAGCCGTAACTGTCAGAATTGCCGGGAACTGCCAAAACAGTGGGAGCATCTGTCTCCGAAGGAGAGCAGCATGCAAGGGAGAGCTAACTAACATTGGGACAGTTGTATGGTACTTAACAACAAATACACCAAGCATGCAATGTTACAGCTAGCATGCAAGGGATAACTAGCATGCAACAACAAGCATGCTAGGGACAACAAGCAAGCAAGGGACAACAAGCAAGCAAGGTGCAACCAACACATAGGTCAGGATGGCAACATGGTGCAACAATGGCACATAATGCAGTATAGTGATGGGTACAGTCATGATTAATAAAGCGTGATGAGATGCAACATAGTGATGATCGGTGCAACATGGTGCAGCACGGTGAGGTGCAACATGATGACGAAATGCAGCACAACGATAGGTGAAGGAGTCACCTTGGAGAATTAGTTGAAGCAGCATGTCTTCAACTGATCTCATGTATCATCTTCTTAGAGATGATCTATGCTCTTATCTAGATAAGTCAAAGTGTTGACTTCCGCTGTAAACGTACTCTCTCTCTCTCTCTCTGTTGAACTATTGAAGAACATATAAGAAGAATTGGTCAAGGGTTTCCCCACATTAGGGTTTGTCCCTGGTTAGCGCCACATCTTGTGTCCTCTTGTCTTGGCTTGTCTTCTGCGATTTATGTTTATGATCTATCTGCAGTTTCCTTCAGTGCTGATGTGATTGCTAATCTAGAAAATATATTGAGCTTACTGTGAAAATTGAAATAAATTGCTCTAAGCATAGAACATACCTAAAATTTAACAACTGGCCTACACACTCCCTGCTTGAGGTTGTAGATCTGCCCCTCTCCACTGCTATTCAACAAGTGAGAATTTAGACTCCTTGGCTGGAAGTCCTTTGAGGAAGAATTCTCTCAACCGTGTCTCTCTCTTCCCTCTGACGTCTTTCTGCCCAACAATTGCTTGTAGAAAACTGCGTCCCACCAAAAACCCCTCTTACTTGAAGCTTCTGCTGCGCTGCTCCATCTGCCGTTGACAAATCTCGATCTGGAAATTCTACCTCTCTGTCGACTCACTCAGAGAGAGATTTACCATGAAAATATTGCCCTCCTAGCCTGACTGCGCAAACGCTCTGGGGATTCAAATTGCTGCCTCTGCAGGAATTTCAAACTCCCTTCCTCCTTCAACACTGGGCTCTTTTGACACTGCTCTCTTGTTTCACCTGTAGCTCTGATACCATGTGAAAATTTGGATGCCCAAATTCCTACTACAAGAACTGATTACGTTTCTCCTATTTGTTAATTACTGAACCAAATTATTTACTGTTTCCTACAGTAAATACTGAAACGAATACACTGCAACCTTCACCATTTAAATAAAATATGGAAACAAGAAACTGAACAAGAAAGAAATAACCAACACATCTACACAATTATTTTTGGATAAATGTACTTGGAAAAACCCAATGCAGGAAAACCAGTGCAACAGTTGTGGGTTTTATTATTATGTAGTAGTAATTTCTGAATACAATTTCTGGATGCCTTCCCGACAATCCAGCTACAAAGAATATCACTGACAGAGAGATTTGTGAGATTACCTCACACTATCATTGGAAGTCCTGGTTGATCCAACCCTTGAATGAACAACCCTTGGTTGCCTCTGCGTAGTGTCTGTGTCAGCCCAACGTCACACTGTCTAGGGCTTGCGTCACTCTTCTCGGTTGAGCGATTTGCCTATGAGATTCTGACTTCTGCTCTCCCGGCCTCACGCCTCGGCTTCCAGCTACAGAAATCGAACCCTCCAACAACTTTCAGACTCCCTCAAGGCTTCTGCGTTGCGTCTACGTCAGGCTACGCTGCCTCAACATGGCTCTATGTCAAATTCTCTGGCTCTGCGCTGCCTCTACTTGATCTCTCTCTCTCTCCTCTACTGAGTATTCTTCCACTGGGAAAGATTTCCCTTCAGATACTATCTCTGCCCCTCTCTGCGAAAGATCACTATAGAAAATCTCTTAGGCAGTTGCTCTATTTCATAAAATCAAACTTTTGATCTCCCCACTGTGTGTTCTTCAGGTGCCCCTCAAGCCTCTTCTTATATCTTTCTATTGGACAACCAACGACCCAAATTATTAATCTAAACTGTAGGTGTAACTTCTAGAAGAAGACGAGGATCAAGCCAAAATGATCTGAGCCATTGATTAAATTCTAATCAATGGCTCAGATCATTTTGGCTTGATCCTCGTCTTCTTCTAGAAGTTACATCTAAAGTTTAAATTAATACCCATTAATTATTTTAATTTCCTAAATTTAGACTTAGGGTCCCATTAAACATAATTAATTATTTTTAATAAAACTGTCTCCGAATGGCATTTCCTAAAATGATTTTTGGGTATTGGAGAATATATGTGTCTAAGCCTCCCTGCAAATTTTGAGATTTAGAGCACATCTGATGCTACCAGAAATCACCATAGTTAGCACGACTGAGGTTGAGTATATTGTTGCTATTATGGCTAGCTACGAGGCAGTATGGTTGAGGAAGCTCTTTGGAGAGCTATTTGAGCAAGTACTAGATATGATTGTGATATATTGCAATAACAAGAGTGGGATCTGGTTTTCAGAGAATCCCATGTTCCATGACAGGTCCAAGCACATTGAGATCGAATATCACTATGTTTGAGATATGGTGCATAGAGGAGTCATAACACTCCATAACATTTCAAAAGATGAATAGATAGCTGACATTCTTACTAAGTCTTTGCCGAAAGGAAAGTTCTTGGTCTTCAGAGAGCAGCTTGGACTAGTGGATGTGACCTTTCTAGGAAAGGGTCACAACTGATCAAGAACACTGAGCTATGCTCTTCCCCTGTTTTATCTCCCAAGGTGGGAATGGAGTTGGAGAGCTCCTGGGGTTGAGGGAACTTTGGACAATAGGTGTGTGTGATCCCTACCCTTTGTGGTAGGTTGGGTATCTCCCCTATTGTCACTATAGGGTGTGTGATCCTTGTCATTTATGGCAAGTTGGGTATCTCCCCATATCAAGTATGGGACTTGACAGAGTATAACCTAGTATGCACCCTACCCACAAGCTGGCCTTGTTGGGATTGCCACCCATTTGGCCAATGGGTGAGGAAACATGGGTGTGTGTGATCCTTACCACTGGTAAGTTGGGTATCTCCCCCAAGGTAGAGGATGCAGGTGTTCTACCACTTGATTCTTGAGGATCAAGGTGGGAAGATCAATGGACAATCAAATGGTTGTGATCCTTACCTCTCATGGTAAGTGGTATCTCGCCTATTGTCGTTGGACAATAGGATGGTTGTGATCGTTAGCTCTCAAGGTGAGTGGTATCCCGCTTATTGTCATTGGATATAAAGCGGTATATTTAACTCCCCTATGATGATTCTTCTTCTTTAAATCAAGAGTGTTCAAGCAGATGAGCAGAGACGAGATATGATACGATACAACAATGATGATGACGAGATATCTGAGATTAAACTTATGATGTAGTCGAAAATTCCTCCCTAGCTGAGAGGGAGTGTTGAAAATTGGCAGTTTAGGGAGAAATCCCCTCCATGGAGAAGCCCTTCTCACTCTAAGGAGACCCTTCTAACCCTTGGGAAAAATTAGATTTTGTATTTGGAAAAATATTATTTTTAATGTTGGTCTATGTCACATCAAAAAGTACAAGTCGGTCTGGAAGAGGAAATTCGTCCACCAAATCCACATATAATTAGACATCACTTGGCATCACTTGGAGGCATCATCATCACACATCTTTCTTCTTGATTTGGTTCATACATCTCTGAAATTGCAGGACCCGAGTTCAAACGCGTGAAGGAGAGAGAAAGCTTTCTATTGACTTGTGTTTTCTTCTAATTTGGCATTGTTTGAACAATGTTGAATTTGAAGGATTTGACTTCGTTTAACATGAATTTGGATTTGTTTTGGAAGGTCGAGTTTAGGATAGAGAAGACTGAATTTTTCTGGGAACTTTGACCCACACTGACTACAGTTTCCAAGCTAGGGATTCCACAGGTCAAACATTGACTTTGACAAGATTTTGTGGGCAGACTTTTGGGACAGTTTTGATCGATTTTGACCAAGCAAGGAAGGCTGCATTCTTTGACAGGCTGACCAAACTTTTTGGAGCAGATTTGACCGTTGACTTGTGATTTGTTAGGTCTGCGTTGACTACTGTTTGACTTTGAATTGCAGAAGTGAAGTTTGACCAGATTTGATTTTTATGCTCATAATTGATTGGATATTGATTGGTTGACTTGGTTGGTCAAGGCTTTGACATTTGAGTAGTTGCTAATGTACTTGGACTATGTATCTCTCTGCTGAACATCAGAAGACAATCTAATAGAAAAAGAATTTGGAAAGGGTTTTCACCCTTTCGGGGTTTTTCCCTGGTCTTTGGCCAAAATCTCTGTCTCTATTGTTCTTGGCTGTCTTCTATTGTGCATATGGTTTTATGTTCTATCTACAATTTCTTACTGTTATTGGGTGATTGGAAATATATTGGATAATTAATTGTTATTGGAAGAAAAAATGTTACAACATAGAACATTGAAAAAATAACAGTTTCTTTAAGTAAGAGGATACAAACCTCATTGTATATGCCTTTATGTTTTCATTTTTTTTTTCAGCTGATATAAATGATTTTTTTCATATATAAGGAATAATTTTTATAAAAAAATGAAGATAAATAATTTCTTTGTAGGTTTTTATATAAATTGCAGATGCCTTAGTCACTCCCTTGTTGTACTAAAGTTATGCATTTAGCATGTTGGTTGATGGAACCTTTGTCACTGATGGACATCAATAAAGATTTACTTTACCTCTTTCTGTTCATAATCAGTTAAACTAAAGTTTGTGCATACTTTTGAAGTATGTTTAGGTCAGATTACATATAAGTTTTAATGTTAACATGTGAAATGATTCATGTTTCAATGGTTGATTTCAGAAGCTTATGCCCGTGAGCAAACACTCCGTGTGCAAAACATTACCAAAGAGCATCATGGATTTGACTTTGTATTTGTTGAAACCCCCGAGGAGAAAGAGAAGTTATGGAAGGTATGTTCTTTATGCACATTGGGAGATAGTGCCATTGATCTAACTTGATATCTTAATTTTGAAATCCGTATAAGGTACTACTTATGATATCTTACAGTATTATCTCATTAAAATAGAGTCTTATTTCAGCTTGTGCTGTTTGTAAAATATAAAAGCAACATTATACAAATTGAGTCTTTTCAAAGTTTCATGATTTAGTTAGCTAAGGTATTTTCCAACAAACATTCTAAACCACTATTTTCTAGCAAGAGATCATGTAAGTTCTAGTACACACGCTAGATGTATTTGCTTAAAAAGCCTAATGACACTTCACATTCATGATTATGATTTCCTCACGGTGAGTTTTATTTAGGATTTTCTTCGATGCTCAAAGTTCTATTTAATTATTTCTAGGTTTTAGTCTGTTGCTCGTCACAATATTTTATTTCGTATCTGCTATCTCTTCTTCAGACCCATCCTTAGAACAATGCCACTAATAACTAATAGAAATTCAGGTGGAAAAGAGAGAACAGACAAAATATACAATTTAGTATTATTGATCTTTTCATTACAATAGATAATGTAACAGCCAAACTGTGTTATATCTCTTCCTAAAACCAAACATATTTTGGATGTTGAAAATGTAGTGAGTAAATGTCTTGGGCACTTGAGGATCTTTGGCTTCCCTGTCTACTTTCATGTGCCAAAGGAAAAGAGGAACAAGCTGGAAGCTTTAGGTAAGAAATGTACGTTTGTCGGTTATTGTGAAAAATTCTAAAGCTTATAGAATATACGTGTCTAGTCAAAGAACTATAGAGTTTAGTAGGGATGTAACATTTGATGAAGATGCAACTCTTGGAAAGGTAAGAGACATTCCTCCTCCTATCTAATGTTGAAAGTCAGGATGATGCTTTGGATGCTCAAGAAGATCCTGAGCGTGAGCCTGATCTTGCTGATGAACCCATGGAGCCTATTACCGACCACCTATGGGTAGTGTATATAGGAGAAATTTTTTCTCCTAGATGGTCGTCAGCTGGAAACCGGTAGCCCCTTTCAGCGACCAGATAGCTCAATGTGCCATTGTCTCCACCACCTAAGCCAACCATGTGGTCCCTCAACCATTTGTCATGATTGTATGTTTGAAGGTGGGCCTCCTGATCCCAAAGGTATAGCTTTTCATTGGTATATTTGAGTGATTTTTCTTACTTGTCATGGGCAATTTTGGGCATGAATTGGTGGTGGGATTTGGCCGAAAGAGTGGGTTGGGTTTGTATTCTTGACTCCACTGCCCAATTTCATGGTTATCCTTGTATTCTAGTCCCTTGGGATCTCCTTTACTAGCCATTAGCTTTAGGGTTGGCACTACATGGGAAATCCCGATTTTGGTTGCGTGGTCCCGCTTCCTGATACCACCTACATCACTCCCCTTCCACTCATTTTAGCCCCATTCATCTATTTTCCCATCAAGGTCCACATGTGTCCACTAGGTCCACATAGGGTTAGCCTCCCCTTCCCCCTGCCCCCACAACTTGGGTTGGGCTTGGAATGATGCCCGAGAGGTTGATGCATCTAGAAAGAAAAGAAAAAGCATAATTTGGCCACTCTCAACAAGGAATGTACCACAAGATGCAAAACATGGTTGGGACATACAAATTTAGCACGTGGGCAAAAGCCAGACATGAGCTCTACCCCTTATCTATGGACATCACCCTGGTTCCTAGGGGCCCTAAATGAGCCCCCTCCATCATTAAGGAACTCATGATTGTCCCAACCCCTAGTGGGTGATGAATTGCCCCACCTTAAGGGGGGTATCTACTGCCACATATTACACATCATGCTCTTGTCACCTGAAGCCCTGAGCAGTTATGAAGAAAAATCAATCAAAGGAAAAGGGCATGTGAAGAAGGGTGGAAACACAAAGGCTGGGGTAACTCATGTACCACGATTTTCTCCCTCCTACACTCATATACCCAAGTGTGGGCTTCTCTTATTATAGCTACCCTTGTACCATGCCATATGGTCTAGATGATTCCCCTGACCCCCACTTTGATCTGCCTCCATATTGTTTGCCACCTACCACTTGGGGGATGTACCATGGCCATGTCCCCCTCTTTAAAGGTTGAAACCACCTAATAAGGTCCTTGATTAACCCTCTTATTGAACTTGGAGACACTCGTACATGCCAAATCCCACTATGGAAGGGTATGCCACCATGAAGTGCCCCATTGATTCCATAACTTGTAAGGTCTTTTATTTGATTGTTCTAATGATTTGTTGTATTGGAGGGCAAAGGGGACGCATTGGATCTTATGCAAGTGTTGTAGCGACTACAACCACCTTCCAAAATTTTGCCTTAGCTTTGTTTTGGAGCCTCCCTTCCAACCTTCATAGCAGCTTCCCTTGCTTCGTCAAGTTCAGGAGCTTCAGTGTCTTTCTTGCACAAAGGCAGCCTGTCGATCACAGCTTGATCCATTCCCCTCAGAGGTTGTTCACAGGGACTTGGTTCAGCTGTAGGTTGAGCAGCTTCCCCAAGAAAATTGCGCACTTCTGGAGGGCAACCAACCTTCCCTCCAGAAATTGCACAATCCTGTCTGGCGATCTTCTGGGCTCCAAGATTGCGCAATTCTGCCAGTCAACATTCTCAACAGGAATTGCACAATTTTCCCCATCAAGGCTACTCAGCCTAGAATTTGCGTAACTCTAGGCAGCAGTCAGTTGCTCTGCCCAAAAATTGTGCAAATCTCTTGGGCAGTCAACCCAACTCCCAGCTCGAAATGTGCATTTCCTTCAGGCAGTCGAGTAGTCTCCTGCATATGCAGCTGAGTTGACCGGTTCCCTCTGGGACCGAGCAAAACTGACTTGCATGCATAGGTTGCTTCTCCCAAGGCAGCGTGCAAAGCTAAGTTGCACGAAACGGGGAAACGGAAACGAGTTTCCGAAACGGGAAGCGAAACGAAACGCGACCTCCCCAAATTTTGGAAACGGGGAAACGCGAATATATATAAAATATATATATATATATATATATATATATATATATATATATTAGGAATTTAAGAAATATGTGCAATCATAAAGCATATATGATACATTCTAATTTATTACATTATGATAAAATTGTCAATTGTCAATGCATAGACTATAAGTATCTAAATTTACATCACATTTACTCATGAATAATCACATAATGAAAATAGAAATATCCAAAATCAGCCACGAGAAATTTCTAATTTTTTGTCTCGTGGTTGATTGGGAGTCTCCTCCTACATAGTCGAATGACCTTAGTGCTCTTGATTAAATACAAGTTTCATACCCTAGTACCCTACATTCTCTTGATTATTGGGAGTCTCCCCTGCATAGAGGGCTTTGTTCTCTCGATTAAATACAAGTTCCATACCCTAGTACATGATAAAATCCAATGGAAACATTGAAATCCCCCCAATCCTGAAATCCTGAAAAACAGATAAGTCTGCTGGATTTTGAGTAAGATCTAAAATTCTACTTTCTCCATATGAAATCCAATGACGGCGAAACCACTCTCAAACATCCTGAGTCATTTCATGGTAATGTTAAAAATTTAAGTAAAAGGATGAAAATGAAAAATAAAGGAGAATATCACTTTTACTTTAAGAATTTAACATTACCATGAACTGCATATCAACACTAGGGCAAACAAATGTAAGAGATCTACATTAGAAAAAAAAAATTAAAAAACAAATGTTTTTTTGGGGGAAACGTGGCCCGTACGGCCTGGAAACGCGTTTCCGGCCGTACGGCCACGTTTCCGTTTCGGGAAACGTGGCCGTACGGCCGGAAACGCGTTTCCAGGCCGTATGGTACGGGGAAACGCGTTTCGTTTCGTTTCCCCTGGAGAAACGCCCCCTAGGGCCACGTTTCCTGCAACTTAGGTGCAAAGACATCCGTTGTTTCAAGGATCTATGTTTAGCAGTTGGAGGTTACATGCAAGGATCATTTTAGAAGCCTCCCACCAAGTGTCGTTTTCCCTAAATTTGTGGCATGCGTGTCACAACCTCGATGTTATCAAATCTCATCAACTGGACGCTGCATAGCTCATTCCTCACATCAACCTTGCAGCTCTGACATCCCACATCACATCTAGGAGCAATTGGCACATTCAACTCAGCTGTTTTGGGGTAAGCCCGCTTCCCATGCCTTGTGTTGCATTTCTGTTGCTTTTTGTGTTTTCTCTTGTATGAGTACTGTTTGCTTGATTTCTTTGAACGCTTGCTATTGTTTACATGTATATTAGCTTTTCCTAGCACCGTTTCAGTTTTCGTCAACATCTCACTGCTGTCGCATGCATGAAACTATTTTTCGCGAACGGTTGCCGATTCAGCAACTCGCCTCACCCACATGCATGTTGTTCCATTTTCTAAATTTGTCATTCACCATTTGCATGCATGATCATTCACTTATGCTTACACTCAGTATCAACATGCATTCACACTCACATTCACTTTCAGTTGCCCGTCGGCGAGTCTGGGCAGCCTTGGCCTGGACTTTGCCTCACCAAGACAGCATTGCGCAATCCTGAGAGGGAAGGGTTTGCCTTCCTCTCCAGAAATGCGCATTTCTGCCCAGCAGCTGATCCCCAGGCCTGCTTTACGCAATCCTGAGGGACAATGACTACTGGCCAAGAAAATTGATCAACACAGTCATTGAGCCAGCAGCAATTGGCAGTTGAGATTGCGCATTGCGCAATCCCAACAGTCAGCAGCCAGACTGGACTATGCATTGCGCAGTTCGAGCAGTTAGTCAATCTCCCAGCAGCCTAGACTGTGCCTTGTGCAGTCTTGGTAGCTGGTCTCCCGACCTCCTGGCTGAAATTACCCAACCTTCCTGATCAGTCACACAGGGATGCTGCCAGTCAGTTCTCAAGTTCATTTTGGTTTTTGACTGACAGATTTCTTGCCATGAGTGTTGCCATGTCTCCAGGTATTGTAGGTGTTCATCTGCCTCTCAACAGTGCAGGTACAATGGTTTCCAAGAGAGCAGAGTCGAAGACATCGTCCAAAGCACACCTGGAGATGCAATCGATCAGATGTCTATGAGCTTGCCTTCTCACGAAGATATCAAGTTGTTCGTAGACAAGGACATCAAGATATGACAACAACAACATCACAACAAGCAACATCATGAACAACAACTGAAGGCAGCATATCGAATGCAGCGGATGCAACAGATGTAATGAATGCAATGAATGCAAGAGGAAGGTTGTTGACAACACAGAGGCGGAACAAAGTTGCAAGCTCAAGCAGATCCACTGATGATGAAAGCAACTTTGGAGACTCAGGCTATGAGGTGACGGCGTGACATGAAGATTGCGTGAAGATAGGGAATGGAACAAAGAAGGAGTTGCATGTGTTGAAGCAGCAACTCAAGGAAGAACATGAAGTTGCACAGATAGAAGAATGAGTTGTAGCAGGATCAGGAACAGCAGTGGGCACAACATGCACTCACGGATGAAACTGCACCCGTACAAGTTAAAGATCCATCCCAGCAGCTAACACAGAGCAAACATGGTGAGTAGTGCTGGTGATCGCATGCAAGGGATTCAGCAGCATGCATGTCTTTATGTGCACACATGCAACCCAACCCATTCAACACACTCACCAGGGCGAAGACAAGAAGCAAGTCCAATTGAAGCTGAACATGTACTTCGACAAGTTGATGCACATGACCACCAGCACACTTCAAGATCAGCACGAACATTATGCATTAGTGTGTTGCCTGTTCAGCCACACCCAAGAAGACCATGTGCATATTAGCAGACGATTTGGATGAAGGGGCCAAACCAATGCACTGGTTGGAACAGAGGCAAGAATTCGCTTCAGCAAGATGTCACCATGAGGTGCATGCACACCATCACGGATGACCAAGCTTGGCATCAACTCACCACCTTCACCATCACGAGCATGTCAAAGAGTTGGTCTCATCATAGTGGACCGAGTGTCAGTGATATCTTGCATGGCTTGCTCAAGCCATGTTGTCTCACATGAGTACATGTGCATTGTAATGTTGAGTCATGTCAAGTGTAAGTCAAGTGTCAATAGTTGGATGTAACAATCATAGAGTAGGTGAAGAGTCATGAGGGTAGTTGAACTGTCACAAAGGGGAATGTCAAGGGTCACCCCACCCTTTGTTATAAATAGTCCCTCATAACTCATTGTAAGGGCTTTTGGTCAGCCAAGCTTCTGATAAGACTATCTTGGAAAGAGCTTGGACAATATTGTAACGCACCTTGGCTTCTCCACTACATGGAGCTAGTTCATCTCTTTGGAGGAGCAGGCAGATGGGGTGGGAGATTCACCAGATGGACGTCAAGACTGCGTTCTTGAACAAGGTGATAGAAGAAGTATACATTGAACAACCAGAATGTTTCGAGACACATGAGAAGAAATCTCATGTATGCAGGTTGAAAAAAGCCTTGTATAGGCTTAAACAAATGCCTAGAGCACGGTATAGTCAAATTGATCCTTACTTGCAGAAGATGAGATTCGTCAAGAGTGACGCAGATCCCAACCTCTACTATCTAATTGTAGAGAATGAGCCTCTAACTATGGTGTTGTATGTGGATGAACTTTTTCTAACAGGTTTGTCTAGGCTCATGAGAGATTGCAAGGAAAACCTAACTACAGAATTTGACATGAAGGATTTGGGGCAGATGCATTATTTCTGGGGTGGAAGTTTGGTAGCAGAAGGATGGAATATTCCTTGGACAAGGGAGATATGCTACAAAAATTATGAAAAGTTTCAGAATGCAGGACTGTAGACCTATGGCTACTCCAATGATTACCAACTGGAAGAATATTGATGCATCTGAAGATAAAGAAGTTGATCCCACCTTGTATAGGCTGCTCATAGGGTCCTTGATGTATCTGGTCAATACTAGGCCAGACATTTGTTACACTGTCAACACCCTCAGTCAGTTCATGATGGAACCAAAGAGGGCGCACTGGGTGGCAACCAAGCATGTGCTCAGATATATACGAGGAATAGTCGAGCATGGACTAATGTACACCAGATGCAATCACATCTGGCTGAGTGGGTTCATTGACGCAGATTAGGCTGGAAGTTCAAGAGATCGGAAAAGTACCACTGGGTACTGTTTCAACATTGGATTAGGAATGACCTCCTGGTGCAGTAGGAAACAAAAATCCGTAGCTCTGAGCTCAGCTGAAGCTGAATATATGGTAGCTAGCACAACATCATGTGAAGCCATATGGCTTAGGAAGTTGCTTGTGAATCTATTCAGGAGAAGGATGGAAGCGACCAATATTTTGTGTGATAATCAGAGTTGCATCAAGCTCTCTGAGAATCCAGTTTTTCATGATCGGTCGAAGCACATTGACATCAGGTGTCACTTTATCAGAGATTGTGTGCAATTGAGGGTCAGTACAGTTACGGTACACCCCGACAGGAGAACAGGTGGCAGATATTCTCACCAAAGCTCTAGGAAGAACAAAGTTTGTTTATATCAGGGAGAAGATGGAGATGATTGAGAAACTGTTTCAGTAGCAGAAGCGGATAGTACAGGAAGTTGCAGTGCAACAGTTAGTAGTGGCAAAGCTATGGGAAACATGATGTAGTATATTCAGAGGGAGTTGCAGTGCAAATGTAGCAGTGACAGTGGTAGTGCCATGGGCAACAGTATAGGTTGCAGCAGTGCATAGATGAGGGGCAGCAGGCCGAGCATCAGCAGCCCAGAGGACCGATGCCATGGATCAGTGCGATACTTCTATTGGGATCTATTGCTAGAGCACATTCCTCGCTAAGAGGGAGTGTTGATTTTGGGTAGCATCGGATGCACTCTAGCTCAGAAATTTTGTGGAGGGGCTAGAAGACATAAGATCTTTAAGACCCAGAATAGATGAGGGGCAGCAGGCCGAGCATCAGCAGCCCAGAGGACCGATGCCATGGATCAGTGCGATACTTCTATTGGGATCTATTGCTAGAGCACATTCCTCGCTAAGAGGGAGTGTTGATTTTGGGTAGCATCGGATGCACTCTAGCTCAGAAATTTTGTGGAGGGGCTAGAAGACATAAGATCTTTAAGACCCAGAAATCGTTTGGAGAAATTCCACCCGGATTGTGAGTTATTAAATTAATTAATATTTTTAATGGGGTTCCTAAGTCTAAAATTAGGAAAATAAAAATATTAATGGGTATTAATAAAAATATGGGTGAGAAGCTTCTAAGAGATGAGGATCAAGTCTGTTTTAATATTAGCCATTGATTAGGGACTTAATCTCGGTTGTTGATTCATCAACTGTAGGAATTTACAGGTTAAGTTCCTTAGATGGAACACCAAAACACACCGCTCACAAACATATCACAGATCAATACTCTAGTATTCTTGACATGGTTAAAACCCTCAACGAGGGAATTAGTCCACGTCTTGAGCCAACACAGCCACTTCAGGCAATTTATTAATAAAAGAAAGAAAATTTACATAAGCTTCTCTCATGAACGGTCACCTTACAAATGACCCTCCATGCTCTTTAAATAGAGATCATGGACCAATCGGGTGTTAAGCCACGAATCAAGTGTCAGTAATACCGAGGAGAGAATGAATCGTCGGATCACTTCATGTCTAGAACATATCGTGACTATCAGATTGTAAGTTACAAAAGTGCATAGTAAAGAAACACACTTTACCTAACTCTACACTAGACCAAGTTATACTTAACTATTTCCTATGTGTCAGAATATCCTAACATCCCCCCTTAAGAACAACTTGGGATAGGATTGAAGGATGTACAAATATGACACAATAGGAGAAGGAAGGAGGCATTAGAGCCTATCCCCACTTAGTGACAACTTCCTGAACTACAACCATAAATCGAAGTTTAGTAAACTTCGCCTCTGTGAGAGCCTTTGTAAAGATGTCTGCAACTTGATCATCGGTTGAACAATATTGCACTTCAAGAACATGGTCATGAATGAGCTTTCTGATGAAGTGCATGTGTAGTTCAATGTGTTTGCTGCGCTGATGTTGGACTGGATCTTTGCATAGTTGAATGGCACTTTGATTATCACACCAAAGTGTAGTCGGATGTTGTTGCTGAAAGCCAAACTTTGACAGGATCTGCGAAGCCACGTGGCTTCCTTACTAGCTTCTACGACACAACGATACTCTGCTTCTGCTGAAGAAAGAGAAATGGTACTTTGTTTCTTGCAAGCCCATGTAATAGGTCTAGAACCAAGTGTGAAGACATAACCTGCAGTAGACTTCGATCATCAGGGTCACCAGCCCAATCAGAATCAGTGAAACCAACCAATAGAGGAGATGCTTCTGCACTGTCATGAATCACAAATTGAACTGTACCTTGAACATAACGAAGTATTCTTTTAGCTGCGTTCCAATGACTTTCATGTGGGTTTTGCATAAACCGAGCAATAAGGCCAGCAACAAAGGAAAGGTCAGAACGGGTATGGGTAAGATACAAAAGTTTTCCTACAAGCTGACGGTATAAGGTAGCATCAACTTCAGGGGAAGTACAAGTGGCTGAAAGTTTGGCTCCAGATTGAAAGGGAGAAGCGGCTGGCTTACAGTCTTCCATGTGAAAGTGGTGTAGAAGATCACATGTATACTTGGACTGGGAAAGGGAAATACCTTCCTTGGATTGCAAGTCTTGAAGACCAAGAAAATAATGCAAGTGTCCTAAGTCTGTCATTTCAAATTGATTTTTAAGGTTGGACTTCACATGGTTTTTAAGGTTGGGATCACTACTAGCAAGGATAAGATCATCAACATAAAGAACAAGAATGATAAGAGACTTACCCACTTTCTTGGTGTAGAAAGTATTGTCAGAATGACACCTAGAAAAGCCATTATCTAAAAGAAAGCTATCCATTTTGGCATACCAAGCCCGAGGGGCTTGCTTGAGACCATAAAGGAATTTCTTAAGCCGACATACAAGGCTGGAGTCTGTTTGTATAAAGCCAGGAGGTTGTTCCATATAGATTTCTTTATGCAAGTCCCCATGCAAGAAGGCAGATTTAACATCCATTTGATGGACTTCCCATTTGAAAGAGGCAGCAAGGGAAAGAACAAGGTAGATAGAGTTCATTTTGAAAACAAGGGAGAAGGTTTCAGTATAGTCAATGCCTTCAATTTGTGAAAAACCCTTAGCAACAAGACGAGCTTTATATTTATCAACTTTTCCATCTGGTCCAAACTTGGTTCTGTAAACCAATTTGCATCTAACAAGTTTTCGTCCCTTTGGAAGAGGAACAAGATCCCATGTATCATTTGCCAATAATGAATGATATTCTTCGTTCATAGCTGCGTCCTAATCTGGATGGCCTGAAGCTTCTGCAAAGGTGTCAACATCATAATCGCTGAAGCTTGAGCTAGTAAAGAAGAGGCTTTATCGAACTGAGAACGTGTACATCGCTGATCTGTAGGATCACCTGCAAGAGCACTTGTTGCATCCTGAGTAGCACGGACCCATTTTGGAAGCTGAGGAGCTGAAGGAGGATCCTAAGAAGGTGGGGGAGGATTGTCATCCTCACTGTCATCATTTGAAGAAAAAATATTTTCAGAAGTAGAAGGGATAGAGAGAGGTGGCACATCCGCTGAACTAGGCTCGTAGGTCGATATATTTTCAACAAACTTTACATCTCTTCTAATGATAACATTTTTGGATTTAGGTGAAAGAAGTCTATATCCTTTGACATCTTCAGAATATCCAACAAAAATACATTTTTCACTCTTAGGTTCTAAGGCTTTATGTTTCTCATCGGGAATATGGGCCCATGCTTGACTTCCGAAAACACGAAAGTGACTTATATCTTGTTTAATTGAGCTCCATGCTTCTTCTGGAGTGATATTCTTTAAAACCTTAGTAGGAGTGTGATTTACTATGTAATTTGCATAGTTAATTGCTTTTGCCCAAAAATTAAGACCAAGTCCTTTAGATTGAAGCATACAATTAGCCATTTCCTTTAAGGTGCGATTCTTCCTTTCAGCTACACCATTTTGTTGTGGAGTATATGGAACAGTATGTTGCATTTGAATTCCATGCTCAGTGCAAAAGTTGATGAATTTGTTGTTAACATATTCTCCGTCATTATCAGATCTTAGCTTAAGAATTTGATGTCCAGATTGTTTCTCAACAAAGGCCTTAAAGGCCAAAAACATGTTAAAGACTTTGCTCTTGAGTTTTAAGAAATATACCCAAGTGTGTTTGGAGAAATCATCAATGAAAGTTTAGAAATACTTGTAGTCAGAGAATGAAACAATTGGAAGTGGACCAAATAAATCACTATGCACAAGCTGTAAAGGGGCTGATGTAACGACCCATCCTTAAATACTCATATTATATGCCCTGTATAAATATATATTAATAAATAAATAAAAATGATATTTATAAAATAGAATAAAAAAAAAATCAAGTATTAATATCAAAAATTAATTAACCTAAAAATTCTAAAGTTTATATTAAAAGAAAACAAACATACATAAAGTGATAAGGTACATACTCAATATTATAAAGTTATAAGGTGAAAGGCTAAAGTTTATAAACCTGAATACTCCCCATAAACACCTGTACGAGAGGATGACTCATGCTGGAGGAAGCTGTCACCACGGGAGGAAGCGGTGGAGTCGCTGGTGTACAGGGCGGCCACCGCTTAGCCCAGGCTATAAAACCGCAGAGATGAGGCTGAGAACAGGGGGAAAAATCGAGAGTGGAGGGCAGGAGCTGAAAATCAGGAGTACAAACCAGAGGGATAAGATTTACCAGTGGAAGAGCTTTAATCGGTCTGAGGTTCTGGGCACGGGGGCAGTGAGATTTTGCGAGAAGCTTACTGGATTGAGAAACCATCTGCTCAGTCTGGCTGGGAGGAATTGGTCTCTCGGAAATTGGATCAAAATAGCCACGACATCATCAACGACACCAGTTCAGTAGTAGAATCAACAGCAGTTAGCAGAATCAGCAGCAGTTAAGGTAAGTACAAACTTAAATTCTTCATGCTTACTGTATTTTTGTTCTGGTTATTACCGTATATAAGTTTATGGGTACTACACATGGTATCAGAGCGTTGGTTCAAACCCTTTCAACCTCATAGGGCCTGCGTTGTGGTCTGTGTAAGCTTCACTTCATCATAACAGGGCTGTGTTGCTGCCTTACCCATTTCGCTTTGGCATTTTTAAAGCTTCCGCATCACTGTTGGTACAGGTTAAGTATCTTGTACCGAGGGTTTTGCATACCACCAATGCGGGATTTGCGTCCATCATGGCTGCATCATCACTCTGAGACTCCTCACATCAAGCCGAGTGTTCTTTAAACAAAATCCGACCCACGGTTATTCTGTGTGTAAGATGATGTAAAACCCTACCCAGCTATTCACATCAGAGAAGATTGGCCAGCCTAAATTAGTAAATTCAGACCGATTTACCGATTCGGTTTCAACTTCTACCAATATTAATAGTATAAACCCTAGCAGTTTGCAGATTCACCGGCAAATTTCATTTTGAGGGACACCTGTAGTGAAATTCATCGCCAGACGCTGCCAAATACGATTCAACACTCTCATGAACGGGGGCTTTTCGATTGGTTGGTAGAAGACGGATCAATCTGTCAAGAAGCAACGGGTTACGACATTAATGGTTGGCGATCTGCATGTAAAGTGCGGGTTATTATAAGAAAATTCGAAGATACGGCGTCCGAAGTTATTTCTCGTGTTAAAATTGTTCGCCATGGGTTTTGAACCGCGGATGGGATGAATACGCGTAACAATAACCATATAATATCACCATTTTACCAAGCTTGCCTCCGCATTCTTTACTGTGTTAGATTTGACGCCAATGTCGGGGATGGGGTAGAGAAACAGAATACGCGGCATATTCGAGGTGTCTTCTCAGTAAGTTATTCGGAACAGTAAGGCTGCCGGCTTCACATTTAGTGAACAAATTTGTTACCGCAGATTCGGTGCCAAACTGGGGGTAGAAGGAGGAGTAGGGCGCTTCGTGCGCTTCAACGAAGTGCCGTCGCCTGCGCACCAGATGGCGTCGGATATCAATCTAAGTCCTGCATTGAGCGACATCGATGGCCAGCTTAGGGATCATTTCCGTGCTCTCTCGTATGTAATTATACTTATCTGCCATTTATTTTGCTTGCATTTGGGTTAAATTGCATAAACTCTTTCTTGTTTTGTCTGCAAACTGAATGACTCTGCGAGATTCGAGCCTGGAAACATTGATTAGCGTTTTTCAGACGTTAACGTCTAGAGACGCGTTTTTCACGGAGTCTAGTTTTATCATGGAGGAGCCTTGCTACTATTTTCTTTGTATTTTTTTTAAAGTTTCTCGATAATTTTTGATATTTTATTTTAATTTTTCCCCGATATTCCTGATAAGTTAAATTTCAGACCTCCGACGTTAAATTGCCGATAGCAATAAATGTAACGTTATTTTTAGCATTGTGGATTGGACTGTGTGAGAGTTACATGCGATAGATAGATATCTCTTTGCCATTATGGTTCCATAGCCCAGCTTTGGGGTGGCATCTATAACAGACATCTTCAGTTGGGTTGTGAATTACTCTTTTGCATCCGAACTGCTCGGACAACCTGGCTAGCACATGTTATCCAGCTCAGATGCCTATGGTTGAGTGGTGAATTACTTATTTGCAGCCAGTTTGGTGATCAATTTCCAGGAAAAGATAAGTGTTAAGTATTTACTCATGTTACTAGTTATTTATTTGTGTTATGTATTTTATTTACTCATCCGCGCTGCTCGTGATCGTTCTATTTTGACATGGCACAGGATGGACTTGACCATGCGTCTCCGCTAGAAACAAATCCTAACTCCATCGATAGTTACCATTAGACAGCGCCGAGGTTACTGCTGTTTTGAAGTATTTTCAGTCTGTTTATTTTGTACTGTGTATATTTTATTTGAAAAATATACAAAAATGCACCTTCAGTCATGTGCATGCAAACTGTTTGACAAAACTAAGCAAACGCAAAAATTTTAGTAGGAAAACTGAGATATTCCTAGGGGGATCTCTTATATTGATCATATCACTATGCCATGTATGAAATTAGTATTCACATGTCTCGGCATTATTATAACAACAATATAGCATGATTGCTCTCAGTTATGATTGCACTGATTGTCATCTCAGCATGTGTGACATCAAGTTCTTAACCAAGTGAAGACAAATACATTGTGCTTGCAATGAAATCTCTCAACTGTGATGTAAATCTGTCCATTGAATCTAGGAATTGCTACTAAAACTGAGTTATGTTTGAATAGAGGAACAATGGAAAGAGCTATAATGGCAATTTCCCGGTTAGAGATAAAAACCTCCATCCACTGTGGGATTTATCTATCCAACCACATGAACATAGTGTTATCTTGGTTCAACAATATATGCATGCAAGGACTCAGGAGTATATTGTTTTCACTAAGCCTAACATTACAATTAGTTAAAGTAAATTAATAAGCCCTTGAAATAATCTAGCATGCAGCCTTTATGAACCACTTATATTACAGGCAAAAATAGCATTACATCAGCAAGCCATCAGATAAATAGACAATATTGCTATTGTTCCCTCTACTATCATAAGGGAGGAGAGCAAGTGTGTCTGCCTTAGCTATACAACTTCTGTCTGGAAAGCTATCTTATATTATAGTAAAAAGAATGATTACATCAGCAAGCTGCAAGACCATCAGTTGCCTTGTATAATACTGCAATTAACTCTCCCTCCCAACTTTCGTGAGCAGAGCCAATGCATTCATCTTAGCACCAGTCTGGACAGAGTCTACATCTTTCTATGCACATATATTATGGTTGTTATCTGTTCTGCCAAACCAATTTTAAATACAGTCAACTATCCAAGACAAGCATTAGACTAGTTATCATTGCAAGTTGTTGTACACCTCTCCCAGGGGAAAGTGAACCCTTCTAACAGGTTCCTTTTATGTTTCTTAGCAGTAAACAAATCTAACTTGATAGGTTCCCTGTTATGTTGTTTGATCATTCATAGTCTCCTAGAATTGCCAGTTTCCAGTTGAAAGGAACAGCTAAGAGGGGTGTAATTTGAGAGACCCATACCCAATAGGTTCAAGAAGCAATACAGTTCCCAAAACACCTCTTTTACAATTTCTTCCTTTGGTGTTTCTCTCAGTCTGCAACTTTTGAAGAACCATGCATAAAGTACCCGGGTATTATTAATTCATCTCCTGGAGTACAAGAACACCTCCCTATCCTTCCTTTGGAGGACTTAGTAAATACTAAATACTAAACCATGTCATAGAAGGAATTAATAAGTAAAATATATATGATATTAAGAAAATTACAAAAGTACCCATACATTATTTAGTCACATAGACAATGGACCTCTTAATTGGTGAAGATAAAAGAATCTACTCAATCATTCGCATCAGATAATTTACCACGACTAGAAATAATAAATTAAAACATGATTTCTTTGTTGGATTCTCATTTTTACCATCATTGTCAACATACTCAGGGTTATTTAATAAAATAATTATGTATGACCTTCTTTAAATGTAATAGTCAGATTGAAGTATGACAGGTATGTTACCGATGTACATTGTAACGAGACATCTAACATTTTCATTTTGTGGATGTTATTAGGTAAATAAACTTTAGATGTCTTACCTTAGGAGCTAATAACCATACACTTCTGCATTATTCATATTAGGATAGAATACCCTGCATTAGGACAAGGAGGTCGCGAGACCACCCTCCTTGACCTCGGTACCAGTAAGATCCGCCTAGCGGGTAAAAATAGCAAAACTATACCCGTTTATGAATGTGAAGTTGCAAAAGAAAATTGTGTGTTAAAATTCGGTTGTCCACCTCAAAATTTTTACGGAATTTTATTATGTGTTCAGGAACCATTACAATGGTAAGGATGTATGAGCGACGACGACGTGATCAGGCAGCATCACCACCATTAATGCCGCCACTGTCGCCATCATCATCCCCATCACCATCGTCACCGCCAAGACCATCATCAACATCAATCGCCCCAGCGCCAGAGTTGACTGTGATAATGAATTCTTTGGAAGCCTTATTGGAAACATTAAAGGAATCAACTAAGGCCAAAACCAAAGGGGAATTTCAACATGTAGCCACCAGTTCAGCGGAACCAAATAATTTTGAGCCCAGAAGATCGAGAGAAGACATTTCTAGGGAGCTTCAGAAAATTAGACTCCCAGAATTCTCAGGAGGTCGAGCAGGTGAACGCGCTGAAGCATGGTTGGAAGGAATGAACCGATGCTTTAGGTTAAGAGAATATTCGTCTTCAGCAAAAACAAAAATTGCGGTGTTTCAACTAAAGGAAAGTGCCTTGATTTGGTGGGGAAATCTGGAAAAGCAGTTGGACCTTACATCGGATAATGTCCCTTGGGAACTATTTGAGGAAAGGTTTCGCGCAAAGTATTTGCCTCCATACTTTCAACAACAGCAAGCCAGAGCCTTTCATACATTAATTCAGGGAAATAAAACGGTGGAAGAGTACGAGATAAGGTTTATGGAACTTGTAAAATACATTCACTACTTAGATTCTGATGAACGCCAAGCTGAACACTTCATATTTGGGTTAAATCCTCGCATCAGAGCCTTGGTAAGCATGTGGAAACCATCATCAGTAGCCGAGGCAGTCGAATGTGGTCGTTATGCAGAAGAACACCTTGGAATCAAAAAAGATATGGGGCCAACAAGGCCTTTACAATCAGGGTTTCCAAGGAAGGCTCCCCGGAACTTCTTCAGAGGAGGTAGCTCGAGGCCACCTTACGGTAACAGGTTTACCCCGAATGTGGGGACAAGCGCTCCCATGGCTGTAAACACTATAGCCGTGGAATCATTAAACACCAGACCATGGGCATCGCGAGGGACTGCCGGTAGAGGAAGAAAAGCGAGAGGAATCAACATGAGAGGACGAAGGTCGTTCTCTAGAAATTCACACCTTGATTCAAGAGGATCAACGCAGCTCAATTGTTGGGGATGTGGGGACCACATTTTCAGCGTGACTGCCCAGAAGCTTCATCGAGTATATTGCATAGGACTGGAAAGGAGCCGATATCAACCAATCGAGGTAATCATAGAATTCATGCAGTAGTCAACCATGACCAAGCAGCCCATCAATCCACTGTAGTGAAATCTTCAGGTATTATCAACGGTATAAAACTCAAAATCTTATTTGATACTGGTGCCACAGATAATTTCATTTCGTCATATGCATTAAACAAATGTGGGTTGGCAGCTCGTAGACAAAATGATTTCCACCAAGTGGAAATGGCCTCAGGAGAACTCCAAACCGTGGGCTTGAGTGTGGATCAATGCAAAATTGACCTAGGGGTCTGTTCGACTAAACTGAAAGTTTATGTCACAGCCTTAGGAACGTATGATCTTATCATAGGTATGTATTGGCTAGAAGCTCACCAAGCTTGGGTGGACTGTTATGGGAAAAGAATTCTAGGCATAAATGATGAGGGAGAAGTAATCCAAATTCAAGGAATCAAGAGGGAAGTTTCTTTACGCTACATTTCAGCAATGCAGGTGAAGCATTGTTTAAGAAAAAGTTTTCGGGCTTATGCAATTCAAGAAGTAAGCGAAGAAAAAGGGCCATCCTTAGAACAATATTCGGTGTTAGCCGAATTCCCGGATGTATTTCCAAAGGAACTACTGGGATTACCCCCGGTAAGAGAATTGGATCTCACTATTGAATTAAAACCAGGTACCCAACCGATCTCTAAAACGCCTTACAGAATGACAGCTCTGGAACTTCAGGAATTGCAAATCCAATTGAAGGAACTACTCGATATAGGGCATATTCGGCCCAGTACATCACCTTGGGGCGCTCCTGTAATTTTTGTGAAGAAGAAAGATGGATCCTTAAGATTATGCATAGATTATCGAGACTTGAATCGAGCTACAGTAAAGAATCAATACCCTATGCCTCGAATCGATGATCTTTTCGATCAAATGAAAGGAGCTGCTGTCTTTTCAAAAATTGATCTTCGATCAGGATATCATCAGCTAAGGATTTCTGAAAATGATATTTCTAAGACTGCATTCCGGACACGTTTTGGACATTATGAATTTACTGTGGTACCATTTGGATTAACAAATGCGCCAGCCGTGTTCATGAATCTTATGAACAGTGTTTTCCGTGAATATCTTGATCAATTTGTGCAAGTCTTTTTAGATGATATTCTCATCTATTCCAAGAATAAGGAAGAGCATGAAGATCATTTGTGGATAGTATTGTCCTGCCTTAGAGAATGTCAGTTATATGGAAAACTATCCAAGTGTTCCTTTTTTCAGGAAAATATTCATTATTTGGGTCACATCATATCAGGTGAAGGGATTTCAGTAGATCCTGAGAAGGTAAAAGCGATCATGGAATGGCCAATACCGAAAAATGCACATGAGATACGAAACTTTATGGGTTTAGCCGGTTATTACCGGAGATTTGTGGAGGGATTCTCCAAAATCGCAAAGCCAATCACAACCCTTCAGCGTAAAGGTGTTAAGTATGAATGGACCGAGGAATGTAATAAAGCACATTCTCTGAACTCAAAAGACTACTCACCAGTGCACCAATCTTAAGAGTCTCTGATATGGACAAAGACTTTACGGTATGTACTGATGCATCCAAGCAAGGGCTGGGTGCAGTGTTGATGCAGGATAGGGGAGTGATAGCATATGCTTCCAGAAAGTTAAAACCTGATGAAGAACTCTATGCTACTCACGATTTAGAATTAGCTGTTGTAGTGCTAGCTTTAAAGATTTGGAGACACTATCTAGTGGGACAAAGTTTTACACTTAAAAGCGAGCATCAAAGTCTACAATATTTGTTCACCCAAAGAGACTTAAATGCCAGGCAAAGGCGATGGAGTGAATTCCTAAGTGAATATGACTTCGAAATATCATACATCAAGGGAAAAGAAAATGTAGTAGCCGATGCCTTAAGCAGGAGACCTTGGATATTTTCTCTCATACCCATTAAAGTGGACTTAAAACAACGAGTACTGGATCATCTTATAAAAGACAACTGGTATTTAAAAGTGAGAGCAAGTATTGAGGGTAAAAGGGCAAAAGAATCTAAATTTGAGGGATATGAATTAGAAAACGATGGAATCTTACGATTCCATGGAAGGATGTATATTCCTGATGATAAAAATCTTCGAGATACCATAATTAGGGAAGCCCACAGAGCAGTATATTGTGCTCACCCTGGAGTAGGGAAAATGTATGCGGACACCAAGAAACTCTTCTTTTGGTCAGGTATGAAACGAGATATCACTCAATTTGTTGCAAAATGTTTGGAATGTCAGCAAGTAAAGGCAGATCATTGTCACCCAACGGGCCTCTTACAACCCCGACATTCCTATGTCTAAATGGGAGACCATTTCTATGGATTTTATCACTGGACTACCTCTTACTTCTCAAAGACACAATGCCATTCTGATAGTGGTGGATAAATTAACAAAAAGCGCCTATTTCATTCCGGTAAGAGATACTTACGATGTTGCTGACGTAGCTCGAGTATTCATAAATAAAATTATCAGATTTCATGGAGTACCTAAGAAGATTATATTCGTTAGAGATTCGCGATTCACTTCCAGATTCTGGACTTGCATGCAAACAGCCTTAGGTACTCAGCTAAATTTAAGCACTGCTTACCATCCTGAGACTGATGGGCAGACTGAAAGAGTAAATCAAGTACTTGAAGACATGTTGCGAATGTATGTGATGGATCAACAATCACACTGGGAAAAGTATTTACCCTTAGTCGAATTCGCATACAACAACAGTTACCACAGTTCGATTGGGATGCCTCCATTTGAAGCTTTATATGGCAGACTTGCAGAACACCGTTAAGTTGGGACAGGTTAGAAGATCGAGTGATAATAGGACCAGAATTAATCCATGAAATGGAAGCGCAGGTAAGACAAATTAGACAACGATTAAAGGAAGCCCATGATAGACAGAAGAGTTATGCTGATGCTCATAGAACTGATAGGAGGTATGAAGTAGGGGATCAGGTTTTCATCCGCATCAAGTCAAATAAAAGTACTATTCGATTTGGAAAAGGGACAAAGTTATCACCCCGATTTATTGGGCCATTTAAAGTCGTGGAAAGAGTGGGACCTATTGCCTATCGTCTTGCCCTACCACCTCACCTGCATAGAATTCATAATGTATTTCGTGTTTCTGTAGTAAGACATTATATAACTGATCTATCTCATAACCTCCAGTGGAAAGAATTGCAGGTATCGGACGAGGGAGTCATAACGGTCGAACCGTTATGTATAGACTGGAACGTAGAGTTCGACAGCTGAGGAACCGCCTGGTGGACCAAGTTAAGGTCCAATGGGACAAGTATAGTCCTGGATCAGCAACTTGGCAGAATACAGAGGACATATGTCAGAGATACCCTACTTTATGTCCATTTTGAAGAACTTTAAACTATGTCTAGTATATATTTACTTCACTGCAATCAGAGACTCAGGAACATTTTGAATGATTATAGATAAACATGAAATTTTGTGACTTAATATATGTTTAATTTCTGATGGTACATGGATACCAAAACGATATATGTGGTTCATTTTACTAAATTATAGTTGTCAAGGTAAAGTTAAAGGCCGTTAAATGATTTTACTTCTGATAGAAATTAAGACATTATAAATCTGTTTTATTTATGCATGTCAAGATGAACAATGGAATGGAAGTCAGGAAGTGAATACATTCTAGATGAAAGTCAAAATACATGCATGGAATATGGCAAAAAATGTTATGCTGTAGTGTCATATGTGAATAATACATGAGTTATTTTGAATATGCTGATGCACATTTTACAAATGCATGGGTAAGTGTATGATTGCAGATAAATGATCCAATTTCCGAGATGACCACGTGATGACAGAACCTCAGAACAGTTAAAGCTCAAAGTGATTCTATGATAAGGTATTAGCCCTAATTTTACTGGGAGGGGTGGAGGTGTTACCCACCGTTTATCCTCCGAACTCTGGAGTCATGGGAGGACTGTGCGAGTCACGCTCCGCTAGACGTGTGATGATGACTGCCGGATGCCTACTGGGAATCAGGTCGGTATAGCCGATGCTGTCACCTTAGTGTTTATGAATGGTTAGGTCAGTAAAACTGACGCCATGGCATACTCCAGTAGAGGACGGATAGGATGGGAGCAGAAGAGATTAGGAAGGATAGGGTGATTTTAGAATAGCTTGGGAACCTGGATAGGGAAAGTCATGCCCATTAAAACCTTAAACTTAAACTCTAACTTCGGGACGAAGTTTTCTGAAGGGGGAGTGTATGTAACGACCCATCCTTAAATACTCATATTATATGCCCTGTATAAATATATATTAATAAATAAATAAAAATGATATTTATAAAATAGAATTAAAAAAAAAATCAAGTATTAATATCAAAAATTAATTAACCTAAAAATTCTAAAGTTTATATTAAAAGAAAACAAACATACATAAAGTGATAAGGTACATACTCAATATTATAAAGTTATAAGGTGAAAGGCTAAAGTTTATAAACGTGAATACTCCCCATAAACACCTGTACGAGAGGATGACTCATGCTGGAGGAAGCTGTCACCACGGGAGGAAGCGGTGGAGTCGCTGGTGTACAGGGCATCTGTTATATATCTAGGGGGGATAATATGGGGTACCAAGGGAGGTACCCAAGGTAATAATGTAATAATGGGATGGACCATAGTAATAAATAAGGTGGTTAACCCATGTCATGTAAGGGACCACAAGTAGTTAATAATAATGTAATGGGCCCATGGTATTAGTTTTATGGTATGAGGTAACCATGGTAATGACCCATGGTATTGTATGTATGAGGCCTATATAGAGGCTAGAGACTCCACATGGGGAGAGAGTGAAGGATTATTGTATGAACAGGCATATGGCTTGTGGAGTGTTCTCCTTCCTTAAAGAGTGAATGTATGGTGTTGCCCTACCTTAAGGGTTTGATCAATAAAGAAGTATTTCTATATATTTTTATCTTGTTATTCTTGGGTATATTTATATTTTCAGATTAGATCTACAACAAGTGGTATCAGAGCATTTTCTTGGGCAAACCGTGGAGAATCTATTTCTCTCTTATTGTTTATGGGTTTGTTTGCATTATCTATAATATTCTTGGGTTTATTTCTATTATCATATAATTTCATATCAGATCTACAACAAGTGGTATCAAAGTAATAACAAGTGGTATCAGAGCACTTTCTTGGGCAAACCGTGGAGATTTTTTTTTATTTTTTGCAGGATTTCAGGGGCGGCGAGTTTGCAGATCAGATCTGTAAGTTTTGGTGCAAGATCTGCAAAATCTAATTGTAGATCTGTATTCTTTGTGAAAAAATAGCCGATTTAAAAAAAATCGGTTGAATCGGAGTCCGGATGAAGGAGATATCGCTGATCTAAAAATCAGTGAGGTTGCAGACAATTTTTCAGGGCAACGAGTTTGTGGCGCAGATCTGGATGTCTTGGTGCAAGATTTGCAAGATCTAATTGTAGATCTGGAATCTTTGTGAAAAAAACACCTAATTTCAAAAAAAAAAAATCAGTCGAATCGGAGTCCAGATGAGGGAGATATCGCTGATTTAAAATCAGCTCTTTTTTCAGAAATTTTGGGTGACGACGGGAGAGTAGCAGCGCAGATCTGGAATTCTAGTGCCTGGATCAGGATTTTTATGACATGGGCAGATGCAGAATGATTGTTCCATTTCTAAAAACAGGTCATAATAAGGATTCTGAGCAATATTGACGAAACTGTGACAATTTCAAATTTTCGCCAAGTAAGTGAATTTTTCTCAAACCCTCTTCATGAAGATGATATATTTTACAGGGAAAGATGATGGTCTTACTATTGAAAAATTCATACAGAGATACAAGTACATACATGGATTCTAATGAAGCTTAATCTGAGAGATGCGGATAAAAAATGGTGGTTATCACTTGACCACAAGCAGTTGACCAAACTTTCAGATGCAAAATTTGAAAACTCTTTTTGGACAAATGGTCTCGGGCTAGAAAAAAGGAGAATGAGACACATAAGGGGTTATTTGCTACAAGTGTCTCCTTATTGCAGGTTCATGGATTGATTCAGAAAGAGAAGGTCATTGTTTCTATAAATCCTAGTTGCAAGCATAATTTCATCCATGTTAATTTGGCAAAAAAATTGCAAGTTCTTGCAAAAAACATTAAAAACACACAGGTGGAGGATGAGGATGTTCAAGTGTATAAGGATTTGAAGATTTCTATGGATAAGTATGTGTTGCATAGTGATTTTTATACTTCAGAGATGGATAATATGGATGTTGTTTTGGGATATCCTTGGATGGAATCTGTGGGTACTATCAATATTAATGTGCAGAAGAAATTCCTGAAGCTCTGGTATAAAAAGAAGAAAATTACATTACAGGATATTTCTATCAATAAACAGGTAGAGTCCACGGAGGTTGACGCAGAAGATGTTCCAGGGACTGACATATCAGATGATGAGCAGTTGATGGTCGACAATCAAACACAAACAGAGGCTGAAGCCGAAAAGGTAACAGGTGCTGACACATCTGATGAGGGTTCAGTGGTTGAAGTCATATTGGAAAAGAAGACACCACAACAAGCACCACAGCAAGGTGAATTAAAGAAAAAGACATCGTGGGTTAAAACTTCAACATATCATCACCCACATCACCCTGCAAGAAAACAACCAACAAGATGGCAACCAATTAGTCACACGGACAACAACCCCTGGATGACGGATAGCGAGGAGTCCAGATCCACCTACTATACATTAACACAAAAGAGTTGCCATGGTCAAGCGAGCGAGGCACCAGCAAGATCGAGGGTTCACCTTTCTCTTGGATGGCTAGATTCACGTGCATGGTACCAGTGGACTACTCTTTTGAGTAGATCTTATTATTTGTGTTCTTCCCATGTTTCGGGGACGAAACATGCTTAGGGGGGTGGAATGTTATATATCTAGGGGGGATAATATGGGGTATCAAGGGAGGTACCCAAGGTAATAATGTAATAATGTGATGGGCCATAGTAATAAATAAGGTGGTTAACCCATGTCATGTAAGGGACCACAAGTAGTTAATAATAATGTAATGGGCCCATGGTATTAGTTTGATGGTAGGAGGGAACCATGGTAATGACCCATGGTATTGTATGTATGAGGCCTATATAGAGGCTAGAGACTCCACACGGGGAGAGAGTGAAGGATTATTGTATGAACATGCATATGGCTTGTGGAGTGTTCTCTTTCCTTAAGGAGTGAATGTATGGTGTTTCCCTACTTTAAGGGTTTGATCAATAAAGAAGCATTCCTATATATTTTTATCTTGTTATTCTTGGGTATATTTATATTTTCAGATCAGATCTACAACAAGTGGTATCAGAGCTATAACAAGTGGTATCGGAGCACTTTCTTGGGCAAACCGTGGAGAATCTATTTCTCTCTTATTGTTTATGGGTTTGTTTGCATTATCTATAATATTCTTGGGTTTATTTCTATTATCATATAATTTCAGATCAGATCTACAACAAGTGGTATCAGGGCCACCGCTTAGCCCAGGCTATAAAACCGCAGAGATGAGGCTGAGAACAGGGGGAAAAATCGACTGTGGAGGGCAGGAGCTGAAATCAGGAGTACAAACCAGAGGGATAAGATTTACCAGTGGAAGAGCTTTAATCGGTCTGAGGTTCTGGGCATGGGGGCAGTGAGCTTCTGCGAGAAGCTTACTGGATTGAGCAGCCATCTGCTCAGTCTGGCTGGGAGGAATTGGTCTCCCGAAAATTGGATCAAAATAGCCACGACATCATCAATGACACAAGTTCAGTAGAAGAATCAGCAACAGTTAGCAGAATCAGCAGCAGTTAAGGTAAGTACAAACTTAAATTCTTCATGCTTACTGTATTTCTGTTCTGGTTATTACGTATATAAGTTTATGGGTACTACAGCTGAGGCGTGCCAAGAGGCATGTTTTTCAAAACTATCCCGATGATGTTTTCCAAGTACACATCCAGAACAAACAACATCTCTTCAAGATACCATAGTAAGACTTGTCACCATATTTTCTTTACATAAATTTTGAAGGGAGCAATAGTTTAAGTGACCAAATCGCTCATGCCAAAGTTTTCTCACTTCATAATTGTGAACAACAAATGCCGAGGAAAGAGTTGATGACCCAAAGTTGTTAAACTTATACAATCTTGTAGAATCATCAACAATTCCAGTAGCTAAAATTTGTCTCGGATCTCTTAGGTCCTTAATTACAACATCGTGAGGTGAAAATTCGACGGTTTTACCTTCACCTGAATGAGTTATCTGATATACAGATAGAAGGTTGCAGGATAAGGTTGGAACACATAATACATAATTAAATTGACCATTGTCTAGATGAATAGTTCCAGTCCCTACAACACTAAGAGATCTATCATCACCGACATATATATTTTTGGTGTTACAATCATTTAAAGAATAGAACATGGCTTTGTTTTTGGCCATGTGATAAGAAGCTTCAAAATCAATGAGCCACTCATGAGAATGAGAAGAAGAAGATACATTTAGTGCATAACCAGACTGAGATGCTTGACAACCACATGCATAAAGTGGTATTACAGAAGATGAAGTTGAAGTTGAAGAGTCCTCCAAATGGATGTTATGCTTCTTCATTGCTGCTTCCAAGGCTTCCATTGTCTTAAAGCATTTGGATTTTAAGTGGCCATCTCGATTGCAAAAGTTGCAATGTCTATCAGTCTTCTTCTCTTTGTTTTTATTTGCCTTATCATTTTGTTGAATTGATTTTTCATTTTGAGACTAAAAGTGCTTAGGACCCTTGGTTGGTTTAGGATCATTCTTTTTAGGATGTTGCTTCTTATAATACTTTGAACTTGGTTCCTGCTAGGCGGCTAAAGCTTTCTTAAAAGAGTTTCCAAGATTAAGAAGACCAAGATGTAAGAGTTTTTTTTGTTCTCTTATTAAAGAATCACAAAAGGCATCAAAAGAGGGGGACTTGTAGTCCTGTCCTTGAGAAATAAAGGCTTCTCTAGTAGAATGGAACGTGGAAATAAACACAAAGTAGGCTGGTCCCAACTTAGTAAGAATGGAATAAATAAGGATACCATCTTCTTTCTTAACCTTAACACCTTCCAAGAGAAGTCTAAGGGTCTTGAATTTGGACAAAAAATCTTCAATGGAAGAAAAATTATTGGGGTCCAACATAAGCAACTCATTTTCAAGTTGATGGGCTCTAATTTCATTTTTAATTCCAAAAACTTTATTGAGCTGTTTCATTGCTTCATCTTGGGTATCAATTTCTGCGATATGGAATCTAAGGTTTGGAGAAATAGACATTCCTATCAACCCACATGCTTGATCTTACCTATTTTCCCATTTGGCTTGCTTATCTTTATCTTTAGGTTTAGACTCTTGGCCTGAGGCTATTCTACAAAGACCTTTACTTCTAAGTAAATCCTCCATGTAGGACATGCATTAAAAGTAGTTGGTGCTGTTAAGAATAACTTGGCATGGACTTTCCATTTTAACATAAACTAAAGCTGTAGATGCTGAAACTAAGTGTTCCAATGGAAAGATCTCGAAAAATTAGGTCGATTAAAAGGAAATGGCTCTGAAAATGGCTTCCGGATGAAAAAGTTATGGCTTTTTGAAGAAAATTTGTTGAAGATGCCGATGAAGTGCGTGAATGTGCGGAAGTGAATGATAATGTTATATTTAAAAAAAATTCTCCCTCTTTCCAAACTTAATCTAATTAGCTCACTTAAAAAAAATATATATATTTTATGTGACCCACTTTTATAAATAAGTGAATGTCACTTTTACAGTGGTACTTTATGAGCTACCCACTAGATTGTAACTTAAATAAAAGATAAAGAAACTTTATAATTATAAGCGACTCACGTTTTATAATGGGTGAGAACACTTTTACATAAAGTAACTTTAAAACATAAGTTACAGGTGCTTTTTGAAAAAGTAATTCAACAAAAATAAAGACTTGAACCCAAGACCTCTATTCTCATAAAGTAACTTTTGACCAAGTGAGTTAGTTTAAAATGTTAATAATTTTTGGAAAAGAAAAAGGGGTTTTTTTTTTTTTTTTCTAGTCACTGAAACTTTGGGGTGTGTGCTTACTTGAAAAATCACTTTTTGCCTACAAAACAAAAACCACACAACCCAACAAAACCTTATGGCTTGAAGTTAGTTTTCGTCGGAAACTAAATATTTTCCTCAATGTTTATGATTTTCTGAGATCACACTAAGGTGCGGCAGAAAAGAGCATATGCATGAGAAAAATCCTTCATTTCTGTTTCTGATTTGCCCAGATGACACATAGTCATGGGGCAAAGAGCATATGCAGAGATGAAAGGTATAGATCCGATAATAAAAAACAGAGAGATAAATAACTAAAACTGCAAATAAAGGCTATATACCTCTAGATCTTAAAAATGACGTAGCTAAGGCTACTGGAAACCTTTTCACGTGAAATGAAAGGGGTTCTTTAATGAAACAGATGCTCCTAACACAATAGAGCAATCCTCTCGGCCTGAAAGCAGTCAAAAACAGTAGATCTAGGAAACGACAATCGGATGCAGTTGTACCGGCTCCAGATTTGGATCACCAACGGATGCAGCCCTCAAATAGCTTTGATACCATGTAAGAATTTACAGGGTAAGTTCCTCAGATAGAACACCAAAGGACATTTCTCACAAACAGATCACAGATCAATACACTAGTATTCTTGACGTGGTTAAAAACCCTCAAAGAGGGAAACAGTCCATAGCCTGAGCCAACTTATTAATAAAATAAAGAAAATTTACATAAGCTTCTCTCATGAATGGTCACCTTACAAATGACCCTCCATGCTCTTTAAATAGAGATCATGGACCAATCGGGTGTTAAGCCACGGATCAAGTGTCGGTAATACAGAGGAGAGAATGAACCGTCAGATCACTTCATGTCTAGAACATATCGTGACCGTCGGATTGTAAGTTACAAAAGTACATAGTAAAGAAATGCATTTTACCTAACCCTACACTAGACCAAGTTATACTTAACTATTTCCTATGTGTCGCAATATCCTAACATCCCCCTTAAGAACAACTTGGGATAGGATTGAAGGATGTACAAATATGACACAATAGGAGAAGGAAGGAGGCATTAGAGCCTATCCCCACTTAGTGACAACTTCCTGAACTCCAACCATAAATCGAAGTTTAGTAAACTTCGCCTCTGTGAGAGCCTTTGTAAAGATGTCTGCAACTTGATCATTGGTCGAACAATATTCCACTTCAAGAACATGGTCATGAATGAGCTTTCCAATGAAGTGCATGTGTAGTTCAATGTGTTTGATGCACTGATGTTGGACTGGATCTTTGCATAGTTGAATGGCACTTTGATTATCACACCAAAGTGTAGTCGATGCTATTGTTGAAAGCCAAACTCTGACAGGATCTAACGAAGCCACAGGGCTTCCTTACTAGCTTCTACGACGCAACGATACTCTGCTTTTGCTGAAGAAAGAGCAATGGTGCTTTGTTTCTTGCAAGCCCATGTAATAGGTCCAGAACCAAGAGTGAAGACATAACCTGCAATAGACTTCTGATCATCAGGGTCACCAACCTAATCAAAATCAGTGAAACCAACCAATAGAGGAGATGCTTCTGCACTGTAATAAATCCCAAACTGAACTGTACCTCGAACATAACGAAGTATTCTTTTAGCTGCGTTCCAATGACTTTCATGTGGGTTTTGCATAAACCGAGCAATAAGGCCAACAACAAAGGAAAGGTCAGGATAGGTATGGGTCAGATACAAAAGTTTTCCTACAAGCTGACGGTATAAGGTAGCATCAGCTTCAGGGGAAGTACAAGTGATTGAAAGTTTGGCTCCAGATTGAAAGGGAGAAGAGGCTGGCTTATAGTCTTCCATGTGAAAGTTGTGTAGAAGATCACAGGCATACTTGGATTGGGAAAGGGAAATACCTTCCTTGGATTGCAAGCCTTGAAGACCAAGAAAATATTGCAAGTGTCCTAAGTCTATCATTTCAAACTGATTTTCAAGGCTGGACTTCACATGGTTTATAAGGTTGGGATCATTACCAGTAAGGACAAGATCATCAACATAAAGAACAAGAATGATAAGAGACTTACCCACTTTCTTGGTGTAGACAGTATTGTCAGAATGACACCCAGAAAAACCAGTATCTAAAAGAAGCTATCCATTTGGGCATACCAAGCCCAAGGGGCTTGCTTGAGATCATAAAGGGATTTCTTAAGCCGACATACGAGGCTAGAGTGTGTTTGTATAAAGCCAGGACGTTGTTCCATATAGATTTCTTCATGCAAGTCCCCATGCAAGAAGGCAGATTTAACATCCATATGATGGACTTCCCATTTGAAAGAGGCAGCAAGGGAAAGAACAAGGCGGATAGAGTTCATTTTGGCAACAGGGGAGAAAGTTTCAGTATAGTCAATGCCTTCAATTTGTGAAAATCCCTTAGCAACAAGACGAGCTTTATGTTTATCAACTTTTCCATCTGGTCCAAACTTGGTTTTGTAAACCCATTTGCACCTAACAAGTTTTCATCCCTTTGGAAGAGGAACAAGATCTCATGTATCATTTGCCAATAATGAACAATATTCTACATTCATAGATGCGTCCTAATCTGGATGGCCTGAAGCTTCTGCAAAGGTGTTAGGATCATAATTCGCTGAAGCTTAAGCTAGTAAGAAAGAGGCTCTATTGCACTGAGAACGTGTACATCGCTGATCTGTAGGATCACCTGCAAGAGAACTTGCTGGATCTCGAGTAGCACAGACCCATTTAGGAAGCTGAGGAGCTGAAAGAGGATCTTGAGAAGGTGGGGGAGGATTGTCATCCTCACTGTCATCATCTGAAGAAAAAATATTTTTAGAAGTAGAAGGGATAAAGAGAGGTGGCACATCCACCAAACTAGGCTCGTAGGCTGATATATTTTAAGCAAACTTTACATCTCTTCTAATTATAACATTTTTGGATTTAGGTGAAAGAAGTCTATATCCTTTGACATCTTCAGAATATCTAACAAAAATACATTTTTCACTCTTAGGTTCTAAGGCTTTATGTTTCTCATCAGGAATATGGGCCCATGCTTGACTTCCGAAAACACGAAAGTGACTTACATCTGGTTTAATTGAGCTCCATGCTTCTTCTGGAGTGATATTTTTTAAAACCTAAGTAGGAGTGTGATTTACTATGTAATTTGCACAGTCAATTGCTTCTGCCCAAAAGTTAAGACCAAGTCCTTTAAATTGAAGCATACAATTAGCCATTTCTTTAAAGGTGCGGTTTTTCCTTTCAGCTACACCATTTTTTTGTGGAGTATATGGAACAGTATGTTGCATTTGAATTCCATGCTCAGTGCAAAAGTTGATGAATTTGTTGTTAACATATTCTCTGCCATTATCAGATCTTAGCTTAAGAATTTGATGTCCAGATTGTTTCTCAACAAAGGCCTTAAAGGCCAAGAACATGTTCAAGACTTCGCTCTTGAGTTTTAAGAAGTATACCCAAGTGTGTCTGGAGAAATCATCAATGAAAGTTTAGAAATACTTGTAGCCAGAGAATGAAACAACTGGTAGTGGACCAAATAAATCATTATGCACAAGTTGTAAAGGGGCTGAGGTGTGCTAAGAGGCACGGTTTTCAAAACTATCCTGATGATGTTTTCCATGTACACATCTAGAACAAATGCCATCTCTGCAAGATACCATAGGAAGACATGTCACCATATTTTCTTTACATAGATTTTGAAGGGAGCGATAGTTTAAGTGACCAAATCGCTCATGCCAAAGGTTGCTCACTTCATCATTATGAGCAACAAATACCGAGGGAAGAGTTGATGACCCAAAGTTGTTAAACTTATACAACCTTGTAGAATCATCAGCAATTCCAGTAGCTAAAATCTATCTAGAATCTCTTAGGTCCTTAATTACAACATCGTGAAGTGAAACTTCAGTGGTTTTACCTTCACCTGAATGAGTTATCTGATATACAGATAGAAGGTTGCAGAATAAGGTTGGAACACATAATACATCATTAAATTGACCGTTGTCTAGATGAATAGTTCCAGTCCCTACAACACTAAGAGATCTATCATCACTAACATATATACTTTTGGTGTTACAATCATTTAAAGAAGAGAACATGGCTTTGTTTTTGGCCATGTGATAAGAAGCTCCAGAATCAATGAGCCACTCATGAGAATGAGAAGGAGAAAATACATTTAGTGCATAACCAGACCGAGATGCTTGACAACCACATGCATAATGTGCTATCCCTGAAGATGAAGTTGAAGTTGAAGAGTGCTCCAAATGGATGTTATGCTTCTTCATTGCTGCTTCCAAGGCTTGCATCTTCTTAAAGCATTTGGATTCTAAGTGGCCATCTTGATTACAAAAGTTGCAATGTCTATCAGGCTTCTTCCCTTTGTTTTTATTTGCCTTATCATTTTGTTGGATTGATTTTTCATTTTGAGACTGAAAGTGCGTAGGAAATTATTTTTAATGGGTACGTAAGATTAAACTTAGGAAATTAAAATAATTAATGGGTATTAATCTAACCGTGGGTGTAACTTCTAGAAGAAGACGAGGATCAAGCAGAAATGATCTTAGCCATTGATTAGCTTCTAATTTGGGTCGTTGATTGTCAACAATAAGATTATTTAAGGAGGCTTCAGGGTCATTTGGAAGACACACAAAGGGTTGATCAGTTAGATCGAATTCCTGAGGCTAGAGCAGTGCAGTGATTTCATGGTGATCATGTAGAGAGGGGCAGCGATAGTTTTGGTTGGAGAATCTTCTCCTGAGCCAAGAATACGTAGCAGAGAGGCATGGAAAGATGCAGAGGAGGCAACGTATTGCCCAGTAAGGGTGACACAGAGCCACAAAGGGCTCACGCAGAGCAGTGCAGTGTTTTCAGTGCAAAAGTCCAAAATTTAGCTGGGAGTTCGATGTTCTGAGCTGGGAGAGTTGAAGTTGAGGCTGCTAAGAGCAAATCGATCCAGTAAAGGAAGTGACGCAGTTCCTCAGAGGCAGTGACACAGGCCCATTTAGTTATTGCGTAGGGACAACGTAGAGGAAGTCGGGGACTCGTTTCAGTTGTCAGATCAGCCGGGACTTGCAGTGTAGAGTGAGGTAATCTCACTAATTTCTTTTTCCGAGTGATATTTTCTGTACTGGATAGCCAACAAGGCATCCAAAGTTTGTATTCAGAAATTGCTACTGCATAATAATAAAACCCTCAGATTTGCTGCACCGGTTTTCCCACACTGGGTTTTTTAGGGGACATTTGTCCAAAAATAACTGTCATTGTGTTGTATCTTTTCCCTATTTAGTTTCTTGTTTTGGCATATTATTTTAAATAGTGAATGCAACAGTTGTATTTACTTCGATATTTACCATAGAACATAGTAAATAACTTGTATGCATTAACAAGGAGGAGAAGTAACATCAGTTTGCTGCAGTAGGATTTCGGGTTTAGGAATTTTCACATGGTATCAGAGTTGTAGGTTGAAGACCCAGTGCTGAAGGAAGAAGGGAATTTGAAATTCTTGTAGAGGCAGCAATTCGAATCCCTAGAGGGTTTTCACAGTTCAGGTGAGGAGGGCTAGATTTTCATGGTAAATCTCTCTTTGAGTGAGTCGACAAAGAGGTAATATTTCCAGATCGAAATTGGTCAGTGGCATAGGGAGCAGCGCAGCAGAAGCTTCAGTGAAAAGAGGTTTTTTCTAGTGGGAGGCAATTTTCTGCAGGTAGTTGCTGGGCAGAAAGACGTCAGAGGGAAGAGAGGGACATAGTTGAGGGAATTCTTCCTAAGAGGGCTTTCAGCCAAGAAGTCCAAATTCTCATCAATTGAGCAGTCGCAAGGGGCAGAAGATCTACAGACTCCAGAAGGGAGTGCATAGGCTAGCCTAGTAGCAATGTAGAGGAGAGAGGGGGCCATTTGACTTTCTATTTGGCAGAGATGGCAGCCTGTGAGTAGAGAGATCAGGAGAGATTGGATGGGGCATCCATCTATGTGATCTAGAAGGCAAGGATGTCGTGCCTTCTAGATGAGCATTTTCGCAAGGCCTACGTTGACAGTGTGGTGGTTGTGCTCGGGGATCCAGATCTGCTCAAGAAGTACAGAGGAGAAATGTTGAATGCAAAGAGAATGATCCTCGATGGAGTGGAGGATCATGTGGTTTGTCACATCGCTAGCAGAGGGATTGCTAAGGAGATGTGGGATATGTTGTGTACGCTATATCAGGGATCTTCTGAGCAGCGAAAGATGTACCTTGAGTAGAAGATGAGATCCATACAGATGCAGAAGGGGGAACACATAGGTCCATTCCTCACAAAGCTTTAGGAGACCCGTGATGAGTTAGTAGTTGTGGGGCCTACATGTCAAGGATTCAAGATGGTTGGACTAGCTCTTAATTCAGTCTTAGATGAGTAGCAAGTCTTTGTCCAGAGTATCCTGGGCAGGTCGACTTTGCCAAATTGGGATGAGATGTGGGCAACTCTTAAGCAAGAGAAGTTGAGGAGAGACTTGGTCAAGTGTAAGCTTGATGGAAGCAGTAGCAGTGGGTTCAGGCCCAAGGAGGAGGAAGAGAATGTAGTCCTTGCATCCAAGGGGCAGCAGGAGTAGCGGAGGCGGAAGAAAGACATCTCGAAGATTAAATGCTTTAGGTGTGGTGAAATCGATCACTACGTAACACAATGTCCTCTCAGGAAGAAGGACAAATATGAGAAGCACGATCCGAAGGCTGCACCCACGAAGATCGAGGAGGAGGAGTTTGCCATGATAGCCGAGATACCTCCAGGAGGGAGGTGGGCTGATTTAGAGTTGTAGTTCGAAAGAGCTACAGATGGGCAGGATCCTTGAGGAGCCCACCTCTCGAATCAATTCCTTGCTACGAGAGCCTAGATCAGAAGTAGCAGGATGGATTAGTGTCAGTTGGTGCAGAGGAGTGTTGGAGCGACAGATGCAGTGGCTAGAATGCCAAGTCTGAGCAGCGTAGTGCAGAGTTGCAACAGTGCAGGGAGGCACAGTGCAGTAGCAGCAACAACGCAGTGGCTTTAGAGGGACAGCGTGGGACTAGCAATAGTCAGATCTTAAGCATCGAGATGCATCTATACTGAACATCGGTTCAGTAATTTTGGATGTTTTTTTGTTGCTGATGTAGTAGCAACAACAGTTTGCAGTGCAAGGGCAGTGCCAACAGCAACACGGATGCAAAATTCAGAGAGAGCTATAGTACGGATGAGGTGTTGACAGTGGTAGTGTCAGCAGTAGTACAGTTGCAGCAGCAGTGCAGTAGTTGGTGGACAACGTGTCAGACATTAGCAGTGCAGACGACGATGATATGAAGTTAGGGTGATGCTTCAGTGGGAGGCATTGCTAGAGCACATTCCTCGCTAAGAGGGAGTGTTGATTTTTTATAGCATTGGATGTGCTCTAAGTCTCAAATTTTGCAGGGAGGCTTGGGCACATCTATTCCAAAGAACCCATAAAGCGTTTTGGGAAATTCCACCCGGAGATAGTTTTATTAAAATAATTAATTATTTTTAATGGGTCCCTATGTCTAAACTTAGGAAATTAAAATAATTAATGGGTATTAATCTAACTATGTGTGTAACTTCCAGAAAAAGACGAGGATCAAACAGAAATGATCTTAGCCATTGATTAGCTTCTAATCTGGGCCGTTGAATGTCAACTGTGAAAATTTTTAAACTGAAATTCTATCACTGCAACAACTGATTTATTTCACCTACTGATTATTCTCAATAAGTTATTTACGAAATTCTTTGAGCAAATATTAAAATAAATGCTACTGTAGTTATCACACAATTACCCAGAGAAGAAATACATGCACACGAATCAATCACATCAACACAGTTATTTTTGGACAATTATCCCCGAAAAAACCCAATGTGGGAAAAACCGGTGCAACAGATGAGGGCTTTATTAATCTTCAACAACGATTGCTTTTACAAGGACTTATTTTACAAAGAAACTGAAAGAAAACACCTGAGACTTTCCTTCTGAGACCATCTGATAATTTGGAGACCCTGCTCCCACTTCTGTGTCACCCCTGCATCACTTTGATTGACCCAGCGTGGCTCTGAGTGGCTCCACGTTCTGCGTCAGCCTGCGTAGGCTCTACGTCTCTCTTTCTATGTTGTCTTCCACTACCCCTGCGTCACCTCCTCCTCGATCACTGCCTGTTGCTAAAGCCCTCCTCTTCCTCCACCCTGCATTTCCCTCTAAAATCGATTTCCTCTTCCTTGAGAATTGAATTTCCTTGAGACACTGAGTATCTGCCTTTGTGTCTCCAAATGATCCTCAAGTCTTCTCTTATACTTTTCCTGCTGATGAATCAACGACCGAGATTAAGTCCCTAATCAACGACTAAGATTAAAACAGACTTGATTCTCGTCTCTTAGAAGCTTCTCATCCTTATCTTTATTGATACCCATTAGTATTTTTATTTTCCAAGTTTAGACTTAGGAACCCATTAAAAATTTAAATTATTTTAATAACTCCTCATCTGGATGGAATTTCCCAAAATGATTTCTGGGTCTTGGAGATCTCATGTGCCTTAGCCTCTCCTCCAAATTTCAAGGCTAGAGCACATTCGATGCTACCAAAAATCAACACTCCCTCTTAGCGAGGAATGTGCTCTAGTAATGTTCCACTATAGAACCATCACACTGATCTTCCGCATCGGTACCTGTGTTGATGCTTGGCTTGCTGCCTCACATCTCCTGCACTGCTGCGTCCTGTACTGCTGCCCATGACACTATCACTGTCACTGCTACATTTGTACTGCAACTCCCTTTCAACCTACTGCATCATGTTGCCCATAGTACTGCCACTGCTAATTGCTGCACTGCAACTTTTGATACTTGTCCATTGTTGTAATGGATTCCTTACCATCTCCATCTTCTCCTTGAAATGAACAAACTTTGTCCTTCCTAGAGCCTTGGTGAGGATATCTACCATCTGTTCTCCTGTAGGAGTGTACCTCAACTGTTCTGCCCCTCATTGGACACAGTGTCTGACAAAGTGACACCTGATATCAATGTGCTTTGACCGACCATGAAATACTGAATTCTTAGAGAGCTTGATGCAACTTTGATTCTCACACATGATCCTAGTCGCTTCCATCCTTCTCCTGAATAGATTCACAAGAAATTTCCTAAGCCATATGGCTTCGCATGAAGCTGTGCTAGCTGCCATATATTCTGCTTCAAATGAGCTCAGAGCAACAGATTTTTGTTTCCTACTGCACTAGGAGGTCATTCTTGATCTAATGTTGAAACAATACCCAGTTGTACTTTTCCGATCTACTGAAATTCCAGCCCAATTTGCGTCAGTGAGCCCACTCAGCGTGATGTCATTGCCTCTGGTGTACAATAGTCCATGCTCGACTGTTGCTTGTATATACTAGAGAACATGTTTGGCTGATGCCCAGTGCGCCCTCTTAGGTTCTACCATAAACTAACTGAGGGTGTTGATAGCATAACAAATGTCTGGCCTGATATTGACGAGATACATCTAGGACCCTATAAGCTGCCTGTACAAGGTGGGATCAACATCTTTATCTTTTGATGCATCAATCTTCTTCCAGTTGGTGATCATTGGAGTAGCCATAGGTCTACAGTCCTGCATCCTGAATCTCTTCAAGATTTCTGTAGCATATCTCCCTTGTCCTAGGAAGATCTCACCCTTCTGCTGCCAAACTTCCAACCCTAGAAAATAATGCATCTATCCCAAATCCTTCATGTCGAATTTTGTGGCTAGGTTCTTCTTGCAGTCTTTGATGAGCCTAGATGATCCTGTCAGGAAGAGATCATCCACATATAACACTAGGATTAGAGGCTCATTCTCTACAACCAGATAGTAGAGATTAGGGTCTGCGCTACTTGACAAACCTTGTCTTCTGCAAGTAGCCATCAATTCGACCGTACCATGCCCTAGGTGCTTGTTTTAGCCCATACAAGGCTTTTTTTAATCTGCATACATGAGATTTCCTCTCATGTGTTTCAAAACCTTCTGGTTGTTCGATGTATACTTCCTCTTCTATTACCCCATTCAAGAATGTCGTCTTGACATCCATTTGATGAATCTCCCACCTCATCTGCGCTGCAAGAGATATCACGATCCTAATAAAAGTATACCTGGCTACTGGGGCAAAGGTTTCTTCGTAGTCTATTCCTTCCTTTTGAGCATACCCCTTAGCCACACACCTGGCTTTGTATTTCTCCACATTGTCGTCTGCAGCATATTTGACTTTGTAGATCCATCTCGAACCTACCACTGATTTGTTCTGAGGCCTAGGTAGCACTTCCTAGACGTCATTGATCATTATAGAGCTATATTCCTCCACCATAGCATCCACCCATACTTGATGGTGAACGGCCTCTTGAAAACAAGAAGGTTCCCCAACCTGAGTTACTAAGGCCTGGTATCTGTCTGGCTGTCTTCACTTCCTTTTACTATTCTTGGGTGCACTAACGAAGTCTTCTGCATCCCGTAGAATTTGTCGGAGTTCCTGACTCGTTCTTCTAGTGGTAGTAGGTACATCTGTCAACTCCTCTTCTTCCTGAGATTCCTCCTATTCTGAAGCCTTGTCTTCAGGAGGATTGCTGGTACCAGTTTTCGTTGGTTGAAGTGGTCTGACCAACAGCTCGTCTTTTGACTGGTCCTCGGAAGGTATTTCTTGGGATTTTCTGAAATCTCTATCCTCCATGAACTTTACATCCTGCCGAACTACTACCTTCCTACTCCCTGGAAAATAGACTCTATATGCCTTAGCATTCTCACTATATCCCACAAGATATCCTTTCTCAGCAGTTTGATCTAATTTCTTTCTCTTTTCTTCGGGTATATGACAATATGCCAAACTCCCAAATATCCTGAAATGACTGACTTCAGGTGTCTTCCCAGTGAAGACCTTCTTTGGAGTGATTTTGCCCAATGCCCTGTGAGGAGTCCTGTTCTGGACATAAACTGTTGTGCTGCATGCTTTTGCCCACAGGAATTTAGGCATATCCTGATCATACAACATTGCCCTAGCTGCTTCCACAATAGTCCTGTTTTTCCTTTCTGCTACTCCATTTTGCTCCAGATTGTAGGGAGTTATCCACTCTCTTCTGATGCCTTCCTTAGCGCAAAAATCGATGAAGTCCTTGTCAACATATTCTCCACCATTGCCCGATCGCAACACTTTTATCTTCTTTCCTGTCAGATTTTCCACCAGAGCCTTGAACTCCTTGAATCGACCGAAAACCTCATCCTTGGTTTTCAGAAAGTAAATCCAAGTCTTCTTGGAATGGTCATCGATGAAGGTGATGAAGTATTCGGCACCACTAAGAGCTTTTGTGGACATCGGTTCGCAGATGTTTGAGTGTATCAATCCTAGCACACTTTTCGCCATATTGTTACTTTTGGAAAATGAAGCTCTGACATACTTGCCCAGAGTGCACCCTTTGCATACATCATTCCGTTCAGTACTTAGCTCTGGAACTCCTGATACTGTTTTCCTGAGAATTCTCAGAGCCCCATGGTGTAAGTGTCCCATCCTCCTATGCCATAGCTCATTCAAGTCTTTGTCTCCATTACTGCCTATTAGTGCCATTGGTGATTCTAGCTGTAACTTGTACAACCTGTTACTTCTGATTCCAATCTGAGCCTTCTTTTTCCAACTTGGGTGTTTGACATATACTTTCTCCTTAATGAAGAAAACGTCATAGCCCTTGTTTTGAAGTTGAGATACGGAAAGTAAGTTCATCCCCAATCCTGGCACATGCAACACATTGGTTGCCCAAAGTCGCTCTCCTGCTTCAGTTTGAAAAACTATGTTACCTCTTCCTACTGGAGTACACTTTGCCTTATTCCCCATGGTGATCTGAAAATTCATTATTTCTTCCTGATAATCTGAAAAACATTTTCGGATCCCTGTCATATGCCAGGAAGCTCCCCTGTCTATATACCAAATCTCTGAGGAGGCAGAGCTTGCAAGACAAGTGACTTCTTCTTCCAATTTGGAAGCTAATATCGAATATTTGTCCCTTGTGCATTCTTTTGGAAATCTGCGCGGGTCCCCTTGAGTGGATGCCTCTGCATCATGCTCTTGATCCATAATCGATTTTCCTTTCCTATTGTCGGATCTCTGCTCTTATACCATGTGAAAATTTCTAAACTAAAATTCTATCACTATAGCAACTGATTTATTTCACCTACTTGTTATTCTCAATAAGTTATTTACGAAATTCCTTTAGCAAATATTAAAATAAATTCTACTATAGCTATCACACAATTACCTAGAGAAAAAATACATGCACAAGAATCAATCACATCGACACAGTTATTTTTGGACAATTGTCCCCGGAAAAACCTAATGCGGGAAAACTGGTGCAACAAATGAGGGCTTTATTAATCTTTAGCAGCAATTGCTTTTACAAGGAATGATTTTACAGAGAAACTGAAAGAAAACACCTGAGACTTTCCTTCTGAGACCATCTGACACTTTGGAGACCCTACTCCCACTTCTGCGTCACCCCTGCATCACTCTGATTGACCCAGCATGGCTCTGAGTGGCTCTGCATCCCTCTGCGTCAGCCTGCGTAGGCTCTGCGTCTCTCCTCTGGACTACGTCTCTCTTTCTGCGCTGTCTTCCATTGTCCCTGCGTCACCTCCTCCTCGATCACTGCCTCTTGCTGAAGCCCTCCTCTTCCTCCACCCTGTAACTCCCTCTGAAATCGATCTTCTCTTCCTTGAGAATCGAATTTCCTTGAAATACTGAGTATTTGCTGGTGTGTCTCCAAATGACCCTCAAGTCTTCTCGTATACTTTTCTTGTTGATGAATCAACTAACGAGATTAAGTCCCTAATCAACGACTAAGATGAAAACATACTTGATCCTCATCTCTTAGAAGCTTCTCATCCTTATCTTTGTTAATACCCATTAATATTTTTATTTTCCTAAGTTTAGACTTAGGAACCCATAAAAAATATTAATTATTTTAATAACTCCTCATCCAGATGAAATTTCCAAAAATGATTTCTGGGTCTTGGAGATCTCATGTGCCTTACCCTCTCCTCCAAATTTCAAGGCTAGAGCACATCCGATGCTACCAAAAATCAAATTAGTCTAACTGTGGGTGTAACTTCCAGAAAAAGATGATGATCAAGCAAAAATGATCTTAACCATTGATTAGCTTTTAATCTGGGCCGTTGAATGTTAATGAAAAGATTATTTAAGGAGGCTTGAGGGTCATTTGGAAGACACACAGAGGGTTGATTAGTGAGATCGAATTGCTGAGGTTAGAGCAGCGCAATGATTTCGTGGTGATCACACAGAGTGGGGCAAGGATAGTTTTGGTTGGAGAATCTTCTCCTGAGCCAAGAATACACAGTAGAGAGGCATGGAAAGACATAGAGGAGGGAACGTAGTGCCTAGTAAGGGTAACGCAGAGCCACGAAAGGCTCACGCAGAGCAGCGCAGTGATTTCGTGGTGATCACATAGAGAGGGGCAGATATAGTTTTGGTTGGAGAATCTTCTCTTGAGCCAAGAATACGCAGCAGAGAGGCATGGAAAGACACAGAGGAGGCAACCTATTGCCCAATAAGGGTGACATAGAGCCACAAAGGGCTCACGCAGAGCAGCGCAATGTCTTCAGTGCAGAAGTCTGATATTTAGCTGGGATTTCGATGTTCTGAGCCGGGAGGGTTGAAGTCGAGGCTCCTGAGAGAAAATCGATCCAGTAGAGGAAGTGACGCAGTTCCTCAGAGGTAGTGACACAGGCCCATGCAGTGATTCCATAAGGACAACGCAGAGGAAGCCATGGACTCGTTGTATCAATTGTTGGATCAGCCGAGACTTGCAGTGTAGAGTGAGGTAATCTCACTAATTTCCTTTGCCGAGTGATATTATTTGTACTGGATAGCCAACAAGGCATCCATAGTTTGTATTCATAAATTACTACTGCATAATAATAAAACCCTGAGATCTGCTACACCGCTTTTCCCACACTGGGTTTTTCTGGAGACGTTTGTCCAAAAATAACTGTCACTGTGTTATTTCTTTTTCCTGTTTAGTTTCTTGTTTCGACATATTACTTTAAATAGTGAATGTTGCAGTTGTATTTACTTCGATATTTATCGTAGAACACAATAAATAACTTGTATGGATTAACAAGTAGGAGAAGTAACACCAGTTTGCTGCAGCAGAGATTCTGGGTTTAGGAATTTTCACACAGAGGGGAGTGATATATGTGGTGTCAGGAAGTGGGACCACACAATGAAAATCGAGGTTTCACATGTAGTGTCAGTCTTAAAGTTAGTAGCCAATAGAGGAAATCCCACGGGACTAGGATACAAGACTAACCACCAAGTTAGGACAAGGAGACAAAAGTAATGACCAAGCCCATTCTTTCTGCCAAATCCCCCCACTAATCCATGTCCAAACTTGTTCATGATAAGCAAGCAAAAATATCCAATTACATAATGAAATGCCATATCTTGAGGGTTGGAAGGCCCACCTTCAAACATACCATCATAAGAAATGGGCAAGGGTGGATAGTGGCTGGTTCTGGTGGCAGAGGATGGTGGCACATCAAGCTACTTGGTGGATGCAAGGGGTTGTTAGCTACCAACTGAAGAAAAATCTAGGAGAAAAATTCTCCTATAGGGGTCACTCACTAGTGGTGGGTAACTCAACCCATCATATTACGCATATTATGGCTTCGTTGATCAAAGTTGCCTCTATATTATTTTATAAAAGTCAGAAATTATTTTTGGGTCAAATTGTCATTTTGTTGAACATTTAACAATTTCCAGTGATCTACTAGAATTCGGTAATCATTTTTGTAAAACTGGAACGGTTTCTTGTCAATTTGTATAACATGCTCTGAAAGGAGCATTGGGTAGAATATTTAATTTATTATATGGTTTTTAAGTAATTATGGGTTTTCTGTGGTGAGTATTGATTCAAATTGAAAACCAAAAGATGTCGGGTTATCAGGGTTGAGAATCAGATGCAACTATTTTAAAGTTGTCTTGACTCATATTTAGAAAGAAAAGAAACATGTTGCAAGTGTTTTGATTACATGAAGTAAACAGGGTGGCATTGATGAGAGTGATCTTCTTGGTGATAACAATGACAGTAGTAGCATTGACAACCAGCTACAGAGAATGATATGATTCTTTTTGACAACTATATTATGTAGTGACATGTTATTGTGACATTGACAGTGGTAACAAGTTGAATGACAGTATGATGGTCGCAGTGGTTGGACATTGATTAGAGGAACTGATGTGTTGTGCAGTGATCAAGAACATTGGCTAAATAGTTTTATGTATCTTATTTAGTTATCTTCTATTTTTAGGGTGGTTGGGTGTTGCTACATTGTCCTACCAAGAGTTTGACAGAAGCACATTGAGTAGGGTTATTGACATGTGTAGTGCTCGCTTGAATTAAGACTATATGGTCGGATGGTTGACAACATGTTGATGATGAATAGAAGCACTGAATGAGCAAAAGAAACAAAGATAGTATTACAGGTTCTTTTATTGATATTGAGCACAGGTGGATCGAGTCTGAATATTGTTAAACGTGGTTTGCTGACAGATCAGGGTGGCAGGGTAGTGCAAGGTAAGAGAGTGGAGTTTGCTTCAGGTTGGATCCTGGGAACACTTCAGGGTGGTGCTAGGGCAGGTTGGAGCATGCATAGGGCTTTGGAGCATCCTTCTGGTTGCAATTGGTAAACAGGGTGTTGGAGCATCCTTTAGGTTGGATCCTATAAACAGGGCATTGGAGCGTCCTTCCAGTTGCAGTGGGTAAACCAGGGCGTTGGAGCATCCTTCCAGCTGTAGTGGGTAAACTAGGGCATTGGAGCGTATTTCAAGTTGGAGTCTGTAAACCAGGGAGTTGGAGCCTCCCTCAGTTGGAGTTGAGAATATTGATGTAAATTTTATTCAAGACAAATATTGAGAAGGGTTTGATGGTTTTTCTCCCAGAAGGTTTGCCTCCTAAAAATCTCTTGTGTCTACCGTCTTCATTATTGTTAATTGTTGAATGGTGTTGTTTACTGTTGATTTATGTTTCAAACTTTCATCTGATAATGTTAATTAATGCTATGTAAAAGTAAAATTAACTGATTATAAGTGAAATACTAATTCAGCCCCCTCTCAGTGTTTCCAATAGTTCCATCCTCATTTTGCTGAATTACCCTTGTTTTGAATAGTATAATTGGACTTATCATGTGTGGAACATATTTGTGCCCTATAACTTTAAATGCACCTTTTCAGATTTTGGAGTTGATTTTATTTTGTGGAGACTATCTGTGTTTTGAGGTTTTAACTCACACATTTGATGGAATGGACTGGCTTGTCTCTGAAATTAATGATCTATAGACTGTAATAGACGAAAAATCTTGGTTTTGTTTATGCTCACTTTAATGCCAATTGTGTAAATGCTATAGTAATACTAGGAAATAGTTTATTTTGTATCTCAAACGTGGCATTTCCCATCTGAATGCAGCAAAATTCAGGACCTGTTATCAAAGAAAGTTAATTGCATGCTTCTTATCAGAATTGATACTTCTGAAGTCTTTGCATGAGTTGCAGAAATGCAATATGAATTCTGTGACCTGTTAATATTCTTAGAAGTTGTACTATAACGGTTTCAAGTAGTAGTGAAGAATATGCATATATATGTTATTTATTGGTTGTGCCTCTCGTCTTGAAACTTTTAGATGAGAAAGGAGGCACTTTGGGCCAACTTGGCAATGGAGCCTGAATGTGAAGCAATGACAACGGTAATCCTCTTGAAACCACTGTTTGCACTGCTATTTTTCTTTTCCTTTGATAACATTATAATTTCACGGTTAGGAGGATCAAACACTCTAGCTGTGCAATATAACATCCCTTTTTTTAATATGATTTCAAATAGAATGCAGCAGCCAACATGCATTGTTGTTGGTTTCAGTTTTTCCTGAACACTTCATACATTATGATTTGGTCATTTCTTGCAATTAGGGAGTGCAATAAATATGCAAGTATATAATGATAGCTTTGAACATTGTGTAGTAGACATGCTGGGATACCTTGTTCAACTGAAGTACATATTTTGCAACAAGTGAAACAAGGAAAAGTTATTATAAAACTAGTCTTCACTGTCTCTTATGTAATATTTCCCTGTATCTTGAGAGGAGAATCATATTTGAGAACATATGTCTGCATCTCTTAGAAATTCTAAGATTCATACACGCTATTGAGGTAATAGGAGATGTAGCTGATGAAAGAGGAAGTCCTTTTAATGTTGTATTTTTAAATACCTTAGATAGTTCTTGTGTGGTTTTCTCCAGAATTTTGAAATTCTATGACATAAAATCTCCAATACTTCTCTCTTCTAGATCAGTATTCTCTCTTACATGATTTGTAATGTTAACTAACTTGTCTTAACCCGTGTTTTCTTTCAAATAAAATTTTCTTGTTCAGTCATGATTTTTGTTGTTCGTTACTTAACTCAAACTTCACAAAGTCAATGGTGATTGAGCACTTAAAACTGCAATCCCTGACAAGGATGCCAAACAGTCATTTCACATTCATGAGAAAAGCTAAACAATGTCAATCAGGAGTTGGCAAACAAATTAAATAAAAATTGTTCAACCAAACACTAGAATGCAAGCATATGGCAGACTGAGTGGGTAAAAATCTATTAATATCTCTCAGCACTTGGTTTAGTAAAATGAGAGTTGGATTCAAATGATAAAAGCCCATCCATTTCCTAGAGAGGTCACGACGTCTAGAGTTTCATAAGGGCGCATACATAACACAATAATATATAAACATAGTTTGATAGTAATTGTCACATTTGTTAATGATACTGCAGCAAGTACATCTAAGAGACCTTGAGGTAGGCTACTCACAATACACATACCACTCTCTCTTCTAATCATCTGTCAATACATCATTATATACCCACCCTATGTTGTTTATGGCTGCGTAACACCTAACACTTAACCTCAAAATTATGATATAAATATGGTCAAAGTTCACTAAAATATTAAGTGATTTGAATATTGTTTTATGTTATATTTGAACATGAATAAAATCAACATGAAAATACTATACATGGTTGTAATGTACTTAATAAAAAAAAAAATGAAATTAGGGAAATATCCAACAATGCCTGGAAAGTGGTGAATGCTCCTGTCAAGGGCATCATATATTGTTGCTTAAGGAATCTACATGATAAGCTTTATGGAAGTAGAAAACTGCAAGCTCACCTATTATGCTTTAAATGGGATATGATCACCGTCACTGCAAAATCTAGCAGCCTAGTGCAAAGCCTCACTAAGCACTCTAGGTCTTAGGGCAACAAAGGAATTAGCCATCACTGTTACCTTAGAGGCCTCTCGACTGTGGTTTCGTGCTCAGATGTTATCCCCACAAGGGAGGCTTCCCTAGTAAGACCTAGAGGTTAGAGGACCTAGGGATCTAAGGCAGATAGATTTCTAAGGAATTTGCAACCAAACACCCTAAATGATCTTCAATAAAGATAGGATTAGGTATTGAGAAATCTAGGGGCAAGAAATGAGGTGATTTCTCTTACCTTGATAACTGCTTGTGATGTATTTTACTCAACTTATTTAGCTTCTTCTTTTACTTGATTATGTTTAGTGTTCTTATCATCAAACGATTACCAAATCATAAAGACCAATAAGACAAGAGGACACAAGATATAGGCGATCAGCTAGGGCCAAAACCTCTCCTCTTGAGAGGAAAACCCACAAGAATTCTTTTCTTATAGAACTTCAATTGACTAATTCCAAGATCTATGACCCTTGACCAAGACCCCTCCAAGACCAAGTCAATGCCTCTCCTTGATGGGCTTCTCTTTCACAAAGTCAACTTTAGTTAAACTCGCTTTCCAATAGTTGCAGCTTCTTCTTCAACCTCTTTTTCGGACCTTCAACTTCTTGTCTGCAACTCGGCCTTATTGCAAAAAACCTAGGCCACACGTGTGAGTGAGAATATGGAGAAATAGTCCCCTCTTCTTTGCTTGGTGGGTTGCTTTTTCTTTAACAATTCAGCTTTGCAATATGATCCCTTTGTCACCAAAATTCGGTCTTCTAGAGTGATTGTAATTTTCGGGCTTTCTACTGTAATAAGAGCCCTAATTTTCTCTCACGTGTGAGATGAATGAGGCCCAAAACAATCCTTAAATAGCTTTGCTCTTTCTTCCTTTATCTCTCCTTTCCTTTGCTAAGTATTAGGCTTCTTCTTCTAGCTTGATCGAACTTCTTGATGCTTGAATGAATGATGATTTGAATGAGGTCGATGACTCTTATATATAGTCTTCCTTGGAGGTCGAATAACTGTCCAATGAGGCCGACTTGTCCTCTCCTTGGGCAGACTTGCTTTGCATGATGACAAGATCTTGGAGGGTCTATTTTACACTTTTGACTTTACATAAATTTTCTTTTACAATATGTAACATGCCCAAGATGGCCTTAAATACATTACAATGACCCAATTGACTTGTAAACTCAATGACAAGCCCTAGAAGCACTCAATGGGTGCTTCACCTATAAATCAAATAACCTTGACTATGAAACCCATGCCTCCAAAAATAACAATAATAATTTAATTTTTTCTCTTTACATCAAATACATAGAATCATGATTACATATGTCATTATGAAGACCGAACCTAGTTACATATTTCAACACTCCTTAACTAGGGAGGTATTCATAATCCGTACAAGGTACTTGGACATTCTCAATCTGAAGAATTCTCGTAAGAAGTTAGATTGGTAAGCCATTGGATTGGAAGTTGAATTGCTCCTGCAGCACGCTTCGAGCGGGAGTGAATCGGGAGTTCCTTGGGAGTGCACTCCCGAAATTCCCTCCCGTCGCGCTTTTGCAGAAAAAAAATTTGCTCGGTTTTTTTCACAATTTTTTTGTCATAAAGATTTTCCAAACACATATTTCAAAGAAACAAGCTTTTTTGAGTAGGGTAACCTAATATTCAATTTTATGGCCCTAGCATTGATATGCAATTCATGGTAATGTTAAATTCTTTCATTTTCATCCTTTTACATAAATTTTTAACATTACCATGAAATGGCTCAAGATGTTTGAGAGTGGTTCCAACCTCATTGGATTTCATATGGATAAAGTAGAATTTTAGATCTCACACAAAATCTAAGTAGACTTATCAGTTTTTCAGGATTTCAGGATTGGGGGATTGCAATGTTTCCATTGGATTTTGTCATGTACTAGGGTATGGGACTCGTATTTAATCAAGAGCACCAAGCCCTCTATGTACCTTCATGTTAGTGAAATTGGTTGTCGAACTCCTCTATCATGACCCTACTAAAAATGCACTCATCACTCAAACAAAATCTTGGCTTGACATGCTACATTTTTTCTATCTTATGTTAATTGCTTAGAGGGTCATATTAATGACAAAAATCCCAAGATAGGAAATGATTTTGATGATATATAGCTGTTTGTTGTAGCATGTTTTTTTGGATGCTAGAGGCCATCTAGAGCCTATTTTTTGATGTATTTTCAGTTCAAAGATGGATTACACTCGATGCTATTTTGGTTATGTGCACCCTTACATGCTATATAAATGAGAACTTGTAACTTGTGGACGTGGTTGATGAAGATTATAACTTTTACATGATTGATGTTATATGGTGTAATCCATGTTTTTATGCTTTTTATATCTAATTTATCATTCTACATGCTTTTGCTGACATATATGCATCAAAATATATATTATATAAAAATTTGCTCCCGATTCACTCCCAAACCAGGAGCTTTTGAAAATGTTGCTCGCTGCTCCCGCTTCCGCTCCCACTCCCCGCTTCTACTCCTGCTTCCAAGTAACCATGGTTTAGACACTTTTTGAGGGTTGAAATTATGTTTATCCCCTTAAATTATTTTTATTTTTTTTTTCCGACAAAAAATGGCTAAATAATTAATTGGAATTTGGTCAGAAAATAAAAATGAGAGAGAAATAAATTCTCTCCAAGTGAAAAATATTAAAAAGTGGAATGTGCACTTTCCAAGAAGGGAATCTCCACAAATCAAGCAAGCAAAAATTCAAGAAAATATTTTTGGTCTAGAAAAAAGGAATTAATTGTCATGTCCCTTCCCAAATAAATTTGTAACATGTTTTGGTCTCTCCACATTTTTGCATAAATTTTGATAAGTAAAAGAACCCAAACATTTTTTACTTAGGAAATCAGGAGAATGGTGTTGATTTGGGGTGGCATCTGATGTGTTCTAGCCATGAAATTTGGTGGAGAGGTTGGGGCACATGAGATCTCCAATACCCAGAAAGGATTTGCGCAGATTCTAAACAATTTGGGAGATATTAAAATAATTAATATTTTTAATGGAGTCCCTAAGTTTAAACTTAGGGAATTAAAATATTAATGTGAATTAATATAAAACTGTGTTAGAATGGTCCAAAATACATGGATCAAGTCAGATCTAATTTTAGCCGTCAATTAGGGACTTAATCTCGGCCGTTGATATGTCAACGAGAAAAGTATTAGAAGAGGCTTGAGGGTCACTTGAAGAAAACACTAGATGATCAATGATTCTATTCTCTAGAGCGGGGTTTGCTAAGAGAGATAGAATCAGTGATCGCAGTTGCAGCTGAGGGGCAGTGAGTACAAAGAGATAAAGAGGCAGAGATAGTGCCGGGAGATCAGCGCAGGAGCCAGAGCGAGTGACACAATAGCAACCAGGGCTCACACAGGGCCACGCAGAGGCAACCAGGAGTTGCGTAGTGCTTAAGGGAGGCCAGTGTTGCTGATGCAGAGGGCCAGAAGGCTGATGCAGGGCCAGCGCTGGGCAGAGAGAGGCTAACGCAGTCTAGAAAGGTTGACGTTGGGGTTTTTGGGGCAGATTGGAGTTGAGGAGCTGTCGGAGGGTTTATCTGGGGTTTCTGCCGGGACATTTGTCTTAGACTGAGAGGTACTACTGCCAAGGGCATTCTTTGTTGGGTAAGCCGGATTTGGCACCCAGATTGTACTCTGAAATTGCTTAATAAAAAAACCCTCAGATAGCTGCATCGGTTTTCCCGCATTGGGTTTTTCTGGGGACATTGGTCCAAAAATAATGGTGTCATTTTGTGTGCTTGTTTCGGTTTCCTTCAGTTGATGATCTGTAATATGTTGAGTATGCACTAGTGTTTATTTTCAGTGTTTACATTGTAAATGATTTGTTAAGTAATAGAACAAGTAGGTAGGAATAAATCAGTAAAGTGCATGGAGGGTTTCTAACTAATAGACTTAGAAACTTCAACATGGTATCAGAGGGTTGTTGCAGATCACAGGAGAACTGAGGACATCAGTTGAGCGGAGCAATCGCAACAAAAAACAACGGTCCCGAGTGACAAAAGTTGTTCCTAACAGAGTAGAAACAAGGGAAGGGTGACGCAGTGCCTGCGTCATCAAGAGTGAGCCAGGAAGAGGCAGCGCAGAGGCCAAGGGAGGCAAAGGGATGATCACGCAGAGGGCCAGAGGGCTGTGACACAGTTGGCTGAGAAGGTCGAGTTGCTGGTGCCAGGATTGCGAAGAGCCTAGGAGCTCTCATCGTCCGGTTGTTGGGGTTTAGGAGGCTGTGGGAAAGTTGCAGAGTGAAGGTGGGGTACTATAGTCAGAACAATACCTAATAGGGCAAGGCCAAGGAGGAGGGAGTTGCTACTGAGGGTTTGTAGTCGAGAAATTCGGATCAGTGGTGCAGTAGCACAGACAATCAGAGTAGGGGGCATCTCGACATCGTTAGAAGGATTTCCAGGAGGGAAATCAAGACTCAGACGAAGTCACATCGAGAACTTCTGGGAGGGAAGTAGAGGAGCAGCATGGCACTACACGGAGTAAGAGACCAGGACAGATTGGATGGAGCCTCGAACTTCGTAGTCTGGAAGGCCAGAATCTTATCCGTACTTGACAGAAATCGTGTCAAGCACTTCGCCTTGAGGATGATAGCTATCCCAGTCGACCGAGCTGAGAACGACAAGTACGAGGAGGCAATGGCGAGGGCCAAGACCATCATCCTTGATGAGGTCAAGGACCATGTAGTACCACACATTGCTGAGAAGGAAACAACAAATGAGATGTGGGAGGCCCTAAAGAAATTGTACCAACATATTTTGTGCAGAGAAGGATGGAACTAGAAAATCGAATGAGGTCATATCAGATGAAGAAGGGAGAACTGGTTGACACCTTCCGCGGAGGATTGAATGAGATCTGAGATCAGTTGACTTCCATAGGAGCCATGCCGGAGCAGGAATTGATGGTAAGGACAACCTTGAATGCAATCTCAGAAGGCTGGGAGGTATTTGTCCAGAGTATACTGGGCAGAGGGACACTTCCACCTTGGGATGAGATGTGGGCGGCTCTTCGCCAAGAAGAGATCAAACAACAGACAAAGGTGAGAAGCAATAATAAGGGGATCAGAGTCAAAAAGGAGGAGGAAGATGTTGCCCTAGCATCTGAGGGAAAGCAAGAAAAGTAGAAGAAGAAAGATCTCTCCAAGATCAAGTGCTTCCACTGTGGGGAGCTGGGTCATTATGCGACCCAGTGTCCAAGGAAGAAGAGTAAGGGAGAGTCTTCTGAGACTAAGGCAGCGCCAGCAAAGGCAAAGAAGGAAGTGGAGACAAACAATGACTGTGCCATGAGTGCACATGCACCACTTGAGCAGAAGTGGGGAAACATCGAGCTGTAGTCAGGCGGACTACAAGCGATGAGGGGCAGGATCCTTGAGGTACCTAGCCTTTTGGATTAGACCTTGCTATGGGAGCCCCGAAGAGGAGTAGCAGCACTGGTTGATGTGGGTAGAGATGGATGAGGATGGAGCAACACAGAGAGCTACAGTGCAGGAGTCCTGAGACAGCGTGAGGCCAGTAGGCTGCAGTAGTGCGAGAGGCATGGGAGTGTTGCACTAGTGCAGGATGGCACAGAGGGGTGCAATGGTGCGAGATGCAGGGAGTTGTTGCAATAGCGCAGAGGTCAGAGAGGGAGCACTTGTCAGCGGCAGAGGGAGCTTCAGCATCAGGGGGGTCTCTAGCCCAACAAAGAGCTCAGAGTTGGGAGATCAGTTACTTACTTCTTAGTAACTGAGTTGCAGTGCAGCGGTGGGCAGCATGATGCAACATGATGAGAGGAGTTGCAGTGTGGATGTAATGTTGGGAGAAAGGACCAACAACAACACGGATGGAGAGGGAGCTATCGTACAGATGCATCAGTGGCAGTGGCAGAACCATGGGCAATAGTACAGGATACAACAGTGTAGAGGATGGTGGGCAGTAGGCCTAGCATCAACACATAGATTGTTGTACTCAAATACTATGGATGAAGGTAGCTCTAAAAGATGTCAACATAGCTACAAATCAACCAATTACCATCTATTGTGATAACACAAGTGCGATCAGCCTTAGCAAAAATCCAGTGATGCACTCAAAGACCAAACATATACCAATCAAGTATCATTTCCTTCATGAACAAGTGGCTGAACAAAACATCATCTTGGAATATATCAATACTAAGGAGCAGACGCTGATATTTTCACAAAACCTCTTCCTCGAGAAGCATTTGAACATATTTATCAAAAGATGGGAGTTATCTTTTTAGCATCACTTAAGTTGATTCATAAAGATGTTGCAGGACAGGGGGAGTCGTTGTGCACTCCTTTGCCACTGATGTCAAGGGGGGAGAGAAGAAGAATATTGCCATCAATGAACAAGGGGGAGATTGTTGACTTGGATTGTCATTGATATCAATATGGCAATATTCTGGATGAGTAAACAATGGTGTGAAGGCAAGCAAAGCGGATCCATGAAGAAACAGGAGCAAGAAGCCGAGGAGCAAAGCCATCAGAAGAGGAACACATCAGAGGAGTATTGCAGAATATCAGAGCAGAGAATATCGGAAGTCACATCAAGAGAAGCATATCGGAAGAGTTCATCGGAAACAGGTTATCGGAAGCCATCATGAAGCGAAAGCGTAAGAGGAAGAGGTCATTGGAAGCAAAGAGGAACATATCAAAGCAGAGAATATTAGAAGTTGTCAGCCGTGGAGTCGTATTGGATGGCGTTAAGAGATGAATGGCGGAGATGAGTTTTTCATTCTAGCGGAAAAGGAATCCGGAGGAGAGCCGTGGAGCCGTCGATGGTAGAAGATCTACGGTCATTGGAAGAAAATCAATTCGGGCGTTAACCAAGACAAAGGACGTATTTAAAGCTATAAGTGGGATTTGGGGCGGATGCAAAATGGTGAGTGGTATTTAGAGGGGTGCCCGATTCCATTCAATGGTTGACACGTAACAACTAGAGGAGAGAGAAAAACCGCTCATTTCGGTCGGGTAACTCTCGTGCAGGTAGTCCACCCGAAATCGCTGTAGACCGTCGAATTTTGGGGGTTGAAATCTACGATGGAGAATGAACCCAATAAAGTTAAACCTCGGGAATTGTGTTCAAGCGGATTACGTCATCACCATTGTAATATGCCCTAATGCTATATCGCATCTGCCGTATCGGAGGTTATGCATCGCAAGTTACAAAGGAATGGCACACTATAAACTGCGATTGCGATATATATATATATATATATATATATATATATATATATATATATATATATATACGGACCCGACAGAATTATTAAAAACAATTTATAATCATATCGCATCCAGTAGGGGAAATCGACAATCGGCCATCGGCGATGTTATAGGCACGATGTATAAAAGACCTCCAGAAACTTGCGATTGCGATTGAGATAGTGACATGGCTAGGTTGCGATTGCGCTTGTGGGATTATTAATGTATATTGTATGAATATTTAAAAAAAAAGGGGCCTCTCTGATATTTTCTTTAATATGCAACATTATTGTAATTCGGCCTCTCTTCCACATTAATGTGTCTTGTGAGTATTGATGGATTCGAAGAGACAGAGGAAGTCGGAGAGTGAGCGCAGAGGAAGCTGAAGGAACAAGCGAGCGTTGAGGAACCTGAAGCTCAAGCGAGCAAGGAGGAAGCCAAAGTTTAGGTGCATCAGGCATATAAAACAAAGAACAAGGAAAGTTTAGAGTTGCTGGCAAATTGTAAGAAAAAAAGGAAGCCGAAGTTTTGGCAGAAGTGGAAGGAACAGGAGGACAAAAGTAAGTCATAGGTCCAATAGGGTTGGGAGCAGAGAATTACAACCAAACAGATCCAAACAATTTACAGTAGAGGGTTGGAGCCCTTGAGGTTGGTGCCTCAGAGCTGAAAGGATTGGTGTCCTAGGAGTTGGTGATCCTAAATTCAAGGTTGGTGCTTTGACAAGACAGAGTTGGTGCTTTGGAGGTTGGAGCCTCACAAAGAGTCCAAGTTGGTGCTCTGGAGGTTGGAGCCTTACAAAGAGTCCAAGTTGGTGCTTGACAACTGATTGAAACCATATATATATATATATTATTGTACTTGATTTATTGCAGAGATAAAATTAATAAAAACATCTATTCTTGTTATCTATTTTTGTGTTCCAAATATAAATGTTTTTAATTGATAAAAATTGTAATTGAAAAGAAATACTGATTCACCCCCCCCCAGTATTTCCAACAATTGGTATTAGAGCGGGCTTCTTCATATCAGCCTAACAGCTTGAAGAAGGATTCTTAGTCAAGATGAGAAATCAAGAACTGTCAGGAAGACCTCCTCTGTTCGATGGCACAAATTTTGGTTTCTGGAAAAAGAGAATGTCCTACTACTTAATGTCCCTTGGACCTAAAGTTTGGCATTCAGTCTTAAATGAGTACTGTTGACCACTACGTGTCAACGACCCATAGCAGTACACCCTCTTTTTTCGCAAAAGGGATAGTGCTTGATCAATGTGTCCATGCCGTTCGACTATCATCATCAGCATGATCATGTTATATTGTAAACCTAGTCTGCATGTGTATATTGTAAATAATCTCAGTAGATCTCTGTCATGTATGTAATTGCCTCTAATTTTCTGGTGATGATGTACATTCCGGAAGGTTTTTTGTCTCACTGATCCATGATCGGTAGAGTTTTCCTTCAGCCTTACCCCAAAGCTGGAATGGATTTTGTCATTAGAATCTTAGGGGAGTCCTAGTGTGTTAGATCGAGTCTATGCAAAAGTGATTTAGGAATAATCCTAACTATTTGGTTAGGTTATTTTATTACAAATTGCTTGATCTGCTAGATTATGTTTGTGTCGCAGAACTGGGTAGTCTACGAGGGTCTATATCAAATGAGTTTTCCCCCTTGAGATGAAAAAATGTAAAATTCATGATGTAAAATGTCTTGAGGGTTGGAAAAATAATTTATCCCTTCATAGGTCCTAGGTTCTACGTAAATTTAAATTTTCCAGAGGTAAAATTCGCGGATTCTTTAAAAAATTAAATCTTAACTGGTCCAGGGACTAAGGTTGGTTGATTATTTTGCTAAATTTTATGTCTTAGGTCCCTAGCATTAAGTCAAAGTCAAAGTTTTGAGGAAATAATGCAAAATTTTAATTTTTAAATATATTAAAATGCATTTAATTGAAAAATTTGAAATTTTTAAAATATTTAAAATTTCGACGGATGAGATTAAAAGAAATCTTGATCCTCATCAACGGTCGAGATCGCTTTGACAAGGATCACTTGAACTAGCCGTTGGGAAATTTATCTTTAAATAGTATTAGAATATTCCTATTTAGTATTTAATACTCATTCTTTTAGCTACTCTGCTATTTTTATTCTTTTAAGCAGTTTCTTAGATGAAACTGATTGTTTCCATATTCTACATAGAAACTTGATGTTTCTATTATTGTAAATTCATTGTATTATTATTGAGCTTCTGCTTGCTCAAAATTAATTAATTCATTCGACATTCTTTTATGGTATCAGAGCCAGAAAAAGAGATTTCTTGAACAGTTATTCCCTCTGCATCCTAATCTCTTGAGTTCTTTCTTTCATTCCTTTCTAAGGTCGAGCCCTCTGTAAGCCAGGTAGCCTTCACTGAGTCTTAGCCTCGGCTTTGCTCACTGTGATAAAAGCTTACAGTCGTCTATCTCGATACAGAAATGGATTCTTCTCCTGCATTTCTGAGGAATTAGAAATTGAAGAAACTCTTGGATCTGGTTTAGAACAAAATTTAGCCTTCCCTGGCTGGTGTACCGATTTTGTTTGGATAATCGCAGTCGGTTCTTCCTGCGTCTCTGTCGTGTTCTCATAGGGCGGAAATTTCTCCTTAATTCTACAGATTTCAAACCTGAAACCCTCGCCGACACTTTCAACTGCAGAAGTGTCAATGGATTCATTCGGCTCGGTTATTATTACAGTTGTTGTGCGAATTAAGGGAGCTGCCATGTAAATCATCGGGAGACACGACGCTGCCGTGTTATCATCGAGGAAGGCATCGATGGTCATGGAGGGAGCCATCGTCTAATTCAGAGTGAGCACTTGAGTTTACCAGTGATAAAGAAGGAGCTATCTGACCGCAGTCCGTCGCGGAACGTAGCAAAGACAGTGAAAATTTGAGGCAAATTGAAGCCGCGGCAGTATTCTCCGACACGCAATCTGTGTGCAGCGTGGGCTTATGTGTATACGTGCTGCCTAACCTCGCATAATTTGCTGTGTGAGAATTTTCAAAACGACGGCTCACGTGGTTTCATTTTTGAGTCCACGTATTGGTCATTATATTGTTTCTTAGTTGCATGAATTAAGTGAAAAATCAGACAATTGGAGTTTCGTCTTATCTAGAAAAAATAGCCACTCAGGTTTTTTTTTTTTCTGGTTCAAAATATAGCGCTCATTTTTCTGTGGAGATTTATTTTTGCTGGGTATATATATATATATATATATATATATATATATATATATATATATATATATATATATATTTTTAAACCTGTCTCGCAGAACAAATTCTGTTTTGATTTGCACCAGGATAAGCGGGCAGCTACATTAAAATTTGTGTCAGACTTCTGTATTGTCTTTGGGAAAATGGCCACGCTCACCAATCTGATGTTAGAAGGAAATCAATGCTTTAATGGCAACAACTATAACATTTGGAAACAAAGAATGTTGACCATTTTTGAATACAGGCGTCTTGATCAGCTCATTTTGGGCAAAGAGCTTCGTCCCGGTACAGCTGGTACCGATCAAGATAAATTTGATGATCGAAATCGAGAGGCTGTTATGCTTCTCAAGCTCTCTGTCGCTGATGATCAGTTACCACAGATTCCTTCTGGCAAGACAGCTGCCGAGATCTGGCAACAGTTGAAAGAACTGCACGAGACATCTGACAAAAGTAGAGCCTTTTTTCTCAAAAATCAGTTGTTCTCCATCATGATGGACGAACATATGTCTTTACAGGAACATCTCAACAAAATTAAAGACATTCGAGATCAACTCGAAGCCATTGGTCGAACCATGGAGGAAGAAGATATGGTAGTCATTACTTTGAAAAGTCTACCGAAATCTTATGAACACTTCATAGAAACACTCAACATTACCACCACAAATGTTGATCTGAAGTTTCCAGAGTTATGCACCAAACTTCTGCAGCAGGATCGGTGGAAACAACAGTTTGGTAGTGGTGCTTCATCAGTGTCCTCGGAAAATGCATTTGCTGCAAAATATCAGTCCTCTTCATCAGTGTCCTCGGAAAATGCATTTGCTGCAAAATATCAGTCCTCTCAGTCCTTTCAGCAGAAAGGCTCTTCTCAGCCTTTTGATCCTGCTAGGAAGAAAAGTGTGCAGTGTAATTACTGTCACAGGTTCGGTCACATGAAGAAAGATTGCCGACAGAGGATTGCTTCTGAAAAGAACAAACAGGGAGGGCCCCATCAGACAGCAAATGTTGCAGAACATTCCGAGCAAATAGATTTTGCCTTTTACGCCTTTATGGCTAAAAGGTCTTCAGATCATGTTCCTTCCTCTACATGGTACATTGATTCTGGTGCATCACGCCATTTCTCTCACAGGCGTGACTGGTTTATTGACTTTTCACCTTTCAGTGATTCCGTGGTATTTGGCGGAGGTGAAAAGTACACAGTAGTTGGCAGAGGTACAGTTCAAATTCAGTCTGGTGGGCGCACACTCATATTTTTGAATGTACACTATGTTCCTGGTATGGAAATTAATCTGCTATTTGTCAGCCAGATTATGAGGAATTCTCCTCAACTTGATGTAGTGTTCAGTGCACACAAGTGCTCCATTATTGACAGGGAGACTAGTCTAACAGTTGCTGTTGGCCTAGAGGACCATGGTCTATACAGGCTACTTGACACTGGTGACTCTCCAGAAGTGGCTCTAGCAGCACGTATCTCTCCCATCAACACTCTATGGCATCAGCGATATGGGCATCTAAATATGCAGTATCTCTCTCAGCTCTCTCGGGAGGGACTTGTGTCAGGATTACCTGATATTCAGACTCAGCAGTTGGGGGTATGCAGCGCCTGTCAAGCGGGAAAGCAACATCGATCTTCATTCAAAGATGGAGAATCTTGGCGCGCATCTAAGGTACTTCAGTTACTTCATGCTGATATTTGCGGTCCTATGAATACAGCTTCTATCACTGCTTGCAAATATTTTTTACTTATTGTAGATGATTTCAGTAGAAAGATGTGGGTGTATTTTCTAAAAAGTAAATCTGATGCTCTTAGTACCTTTCAGAAGTTTAAAACCTTAGTTGAAAAAGAATCTAGTTGTAACATCATGACCCTTAGGACCGACAATGGGGGGGAATTTTGTTCTTCAGCTTTTGCCAACTTCTGTGATATTCATGGCATCAAACGTCAATTAACCACACCTTACACTCCTCAGCAGAACAGTGTTGTCGAGCGTCGCAACTGCACGGTTGTTGAAATGGCTCGTTCCATGTTACAACACAGGAGTGTTCCAAACAAATTCTGGGCTGAAGCAGTATTTACTGCTGTTTATCTTCTTAACCGATCACCTACTCAGGCTGTTAAAGGGAAGACTCCTGAAGAGGTTTGGTCTGGCCGTAAGCCTAAGATCAGTCACCTCAAAGTATTTGGCTCAGTTGCATATGTTTGGATTCCACCTGCTAAGCGCTCTAAGTTGGATTCCAAAAGCCAGAAACTCATGATGACAGGTTACAGTGATCATCACAAGGCCTATAGGCTGATAGATATAGCCACCGGTCGTCTTAGCTTCAGTCGGGATGTAGTATTTGATGAAGACAGAGGATTTTTTCAGTCTTCTTCTTCTAAGCAATGTTCTGAGGATCAGCTTCACAGTGTTCTTCTTCCGGTCGGTCCACCTGATGGGAGGGATGATGTAGCATCAGTATTTGATAATACTCTATCTGAGCTTCCTCCAGAAAATAACCCTCCTCTTGCTGATCCTATTGATCTTGAGTCTTCTCTATCTCCTTCTGATATTGGTTCCTTTACTCTTCGGCCTAAATGGTGGGCTAAAACCATTGGTGATCTCCGGGATGATGAGCTTCTTGAAGGTAGAACTTCTAGACATAAGAACAAACAACAGTCTACAGTCAATTTTGCTCTTATGGCTAACCTTCACAGTATTTTTGAGCCTCAAACCTATTCAGAGGCTAAGGGTACATCTGAGTGGGAACATGCTATGGAAGCCGAATTCCAGAGTCTTCAGAAGAATCACACATTGACACTTTCTGATCTTCCTGCAGAAAAAAAACCCATAAGCTGCAAATGGGTGTATAAAGTGAAATATAAAGCTGATGGCACCCTAGACAAGTATAAAGCTCGTCTTGTGGCTTGAGGGTTCTCACAGAAGGAAGGCATCGACTATGAAGAGACTTTTGCTCCTACAGCCAAGATGAGTACCATAAGGCTTGTCCTTGCCCTAGCAGCGCAGTTCAATTGGAAAGTTCATCAGATGGATGTAAAGAGTGCTTTCCTAAATGGTGATCTCCAAGAAGAAGTCTACATGACGCAGCCTCCAGGATTCAAGGTTGCTGGTCAAGAACATAAAGTGTGTCGATTAGCTAAAGCAATCTATGGATTGAAGCAAGCTCCTCGGGCTTGGTACATGAAAATTGATCTATATCTGACAGATCAGGGTTTTCAGCGGAGCCCATCTGATGCAAACCTGTATATCAAGCATACTGGTGATGATATCTTGCTTGTGGTTGTATATGTGGATGATCTTATCATTACTGGCAGCTCTGCACATTTGATCCATGCGATCAAACAAGATTTATGCAGAACTTTTGAGATGACAGACTTGGGACTTCTTCATTACTGTCTGGGGGTTGAAGTTTGGCAGACTAAAAATCATATCTTTCTCTCTCAGTCCAGGTATGCCAAAAATCTTGTGGACAGGTTCAGAATGCAGGATTGCAAACTGGCCACGACTCCTATGGAACCAGGGCTCAAACTTTCATCACAGTCATCCTCTCCTCCTGTGGATGAAACTTTATTCAGGCAACTAGTGGGCAGTCTCATCTATCTTACTGCCACCAGACCTGACATCAGTTTTGTAGTAAGCTATATTTCCCGCTTTATGTCAGCACCTAAAGCTGATCATTGGATAGCAGCAAAGCGTGTGCTACGATATGTGCGTGGTACTTCTGATTATGGCCTCCTATATACTCGCAGTTCCAATCCTATACTCAGTGGTTACACTGATTCTGACTGGTCCGGTTCGGTTGATGACCGTAAATCTACAGCTGGGTATGTGTTTAGTCTAGGATCAGGTGTTGTTACTTGGACTAGTAAGAAGCAACAGGCAGTGGCTCTCTCCTCAACAGAAGCAGAGTATAGGGGAGTAGTTAAGGCATCCTGTGAGGCAGTTTGGCTTCGACGTATGCTTGCAGATATGCATGTTTCCCAGACAGGGCCTACGTCTTTGTTTTGTGATAATCAGGGAGTGCTCAAACTTGCCAAAAATCCAGTCTTTCATGAAAGAACAAAGCATGTGGAAACTCATCGCCACTACATTCGCCAGCTTGTTGAAGACGGCTCAGTTCAGTTGCAATATGTTCCCACAACAGAGTAGCCTGCCGACATCTTCACCAAGCCTCTTGGTCCTGATAAATTTGTAAAATTCAGAGGGTCTATTGGTGTTGTAAATAGATTGAGTATTAAGGGAGGGTATTAGAATATTCCTATTTAGTATTTAATACTCATTCTTTTAGCTACTCTGCTATTTTTATTCTTTTAAGCAGTTTCTTAGATGAAACTGATTGTTTCCATATTCTACATAGAAACTTGATGTTTCTATTATTGTAAATTCATTGTATTATTATTGAGCTTCTGCTTGCTTAAAATTAATTAATTAATTCGACATTCTTTTAAATAGGGGGTCTGTTGTCATTTGAGATCATTCGATCTTTGAGTCATGTGCTAAGGAAAGCTCTTTTGTAATCGTTTTTTATGTGCAATAAAGAAAGACTTTGGGGTTAATTTCTGCTCGTGTTACTGTTTGTGGAAATGTTGTAAGATGTATTATTTTCATGCATATATTTCTTTTTAGCCATTGATATAGCTTTATGAAGAGTGATTTAAACACAGGTATCTTGTTTGGTCATTGGGATTTGAATGGTAGTTTAAATTCTGAATATAATGGCAGGTATCTCCATTAGATCTGAATTTTATTGTCGTTTTCTCTCTCTATGTTAATGGTTGAATTAAGTTGTGCAGGAAATTATTGATTTTGAGATCATTGGGCGTTCAAGGAAGTTTTCAGTTGGACCAGCCAACTCCCGAATAGCATTTTCTAAAGAGCCCAGCTGCTTTTGATCCCGAGCTTATCATTAGAACTTCCGTTGTGGATGCATGAAGGGTTTTTTGAAGCACCTCATCTTAAATTTAAAATTTTAAAAATATATGTGTGGCATAATGATAGATCTGGCTGCTTAGAGCCTTTAACTTGTGGATATTGTAATTATTTAGCTAGTTTTTGGGGTTTTTTTCTTAATTTAGTCCTTGCATATATTGTTTTTGGGTGTTTTATTTTGCCATTGTAGGTTGCAGATCTGAGGAAAAATTCTTGTTTGAAGCTAGATCAAGGCACTAGAGGGTAAGATCTGGCCTCAGGATCAGCTCTTGCAGGAGTATCTATTTCAGATCTGGAAATTTCTTGTGGTTTTCATCAGGCAAATCTGAAGCAAAGAATTTAAATTTTTTTTATTAGATTTTTGGAGAGTTTTAAGGGTTTCCTGGGCTGTCTGTTTGTTGCTGCCTGGGGTCTTCAATTTTTGGAAAAAAATTTCGAAATTTTTTAAAGGGTGTACACTGTCCACTTCTTCCACTCTTGCTGTCACCCTGCTTGCAGTCACGTAGACCAAAACCCTCTCTCTTTCTCCTTCAAAACCTGCAAACAAGGGGCTGCCCTTCCATCCCCACACAATCCTCCTTCATCCATCTGTGGCACCATCTCTCTGCCCAACGTTCATCGTTGTAGCCTGCCGCCATCACACGATGCCTACGCAAAGCATCCACCCTATCCTCGGATTTTCTTTTGCGTTTCATTTGCTTCCCGTAGAACAAAATTTTCCATCGTGAGCCTCTCCCTCATCCCTATTTGCACTGCTCTCTCCGCGATTCTTGTTTTTCTTCTGCGTGCTATTTCCAGCAACAAACCACATCTCCAAACGTAGCTCAGCCCCTTGGCTCCCCTTGCCGTTTCATCGCTCCCTGCTCCCCTCCAGCGCCATGCAGTCATTGCTGCGCCTCATCAACATGCGGATTCCTGCGTCCATTTTCCTCTAGCGCTCCACGTTGCCATCCAAACCCTCCCACGCACACTCTACACAGCCCCTTCATCCTTCACGCTGCCACTTTCACGCAAACCTAGTTCGCATCCTCCTGCCGTCAAGCTTCTCTTCTCATCCGCGTACCTGCACACAACAGCTAACAACGCATTCAACTTTTCATTTTTACATTTCACTTGTATTTTATAAACACTTAGGGTTAGCGTAGTTTTTTTTAGTTTCATTTAAAATTTGGGTTTGATTTTTATTTCGTTGGGTTTCGTTGAATCCCTTTTAATTAGATTTGAATTTCGTTTTATTTTTGTTATATTTTGATTTTAATTTCAAATCTTTGCCTCGTTTGTTATTTTTTTTTTTTTTATGTATATACTTTATTTAGGTGAGTTCACATTTTTGTAATAGTCTAGTTTATTTTTAGTTTACATTAGTTTTAGTTGGTCACTTTTTAAGACATTTCAATTTTCATTTTGATTTTATTTGTTTTGATTTTCTTTGATTTCAAAAAAAAAAATAAAAAAAAATAAAAATATATACATTTAAATTTTTGAGCAAATTGGATATGCTTGGTCATTTTTTAAAATTGAAAATCTTTTGTTGATCATTTCCTGCATTTAGTCTTGCTTAGCATATTGAAGAATTCACCTAAGGAATTGTTAAATTTGAAATTGATTTTGGTGTCTTTTTGGTGCTAAGGAAAGATTTAACAACAAATTTTTGTGGTGTTTGTCATTTTACTATAGTTAAATGTGCTTAAATTTTTATATCTAGAGATTAGCTATTTGAAGGTGGTGAAATTTTCCTGGATTTGGTTCTTTAAGCATACATCTTTTAGTTCTGGGATCTGAATTGGTTACCTTTTAAATTTCGTGGTTTTTTAAAGCATTTGTATCTCTTGAATTTTAATTGTTAAAGCATTGTGCATCCAATGAAATTGATCGTTTTGCTTGAAATATTTAATGCTTATTACATGAAAGACATTTTGCAAATATTTTCAAGTAATTGTTAAAGATTTTTATTGCAAATAGATTTCGTCTTCCTAAAGCAGTAGTTGGTAATCAATTAGCTATATCATTGACTCCATAAGGCACTGGTTGTAATCATTTAAAATTTAATCAAATTCTAAATCTTGCTAGGCCTTAATTAGGTACTTGATCGCCTCGTTGTGTCTCCTGGACCAGTTGATTCCCAGCTGGTTCTTCTTTTCCATAGGGTCTACCCCCCTTAGCCTACTATAAGGAGACAGCTTAAACGGAAAGATCGGGGATCAGGGTGACAACCCCCGATCTGAGCATTGTCATGGTGCCTAGACACTCTGTGCGACAACATTTTTTGGCGCCATTGCCGGGGACTGATTTATTGGGCCTGGGCTTTACGACATTCATCATTCATCTTTCATCTTTCTATCATTCATTTTAGCCGGCAACACCAACATTTTTGGTGCCGTTGCTGGGGATATTTTATTCTCAGCGTTTCAACGACATTTCCTCATCGTTTTTAATCATCTCATCTTTTCCGCCATTCATTACCCTATCAAAAGGCACAACATTTCCTGGCGTCATTTGATATTTTCATCGCCCTATCTTTCGTCATCTCGTCAATCATTTCATTTGCACCTTTAGCACCTGGACACCTCGGTTTGTTTCTTGTTTGGGTGGCGACTCTATTTCTTTTCATTTATTTTTTCTTAGACAGGAAGCCCTCCCTTATATCTGGTTGTTTGTTGCCTTTTGGATCCTAGAGTTATATTCATGTTCAAATGGTGACTCCACTTCTTTCATTTCTACAAGAAGCTTGCTTCTTGCGGATCTCTTGATTTTCTTGAGCAGAGGTCTCTCCCTATCATCCATTTGGTCCCTCATTATTCATCATGGATTATTCATTTACCCCGTGTCATTTTACTGATGTTCTCCATGATATTCCGAAAGTGGTCATTTCTAAATTGTTTTTGTTCTCGGGTGGTGATTCAGTCGTTGTTAGAAAGCATCTATGCAGGTTTTCTCGTATAATGCTCATATATTGTAATTCTCCCCAGTATGATTATGAAGATGTCAAAATGCATTTATTTGCCTTATCTTTAGAGGGTGATGCTTTGAATTGGTTTAATAATTGTCCTGAAGATTCTTTTGCTTCTTTACAAGACATCGTCAATGCTTTTAAAGATATATATGGTTATCAAGATAGCTCGCCTTGTGCCCCTAAAATTATGCAACAGAAAGAAAGTGATCTTGTGAAGGGTCCAGCCGTCGATGAAAGATTTCAAGACAATTCTCCATATCAGAATGTGCCATCCACCTGTACCGTTGTAGATCAAATCCATGATAGTGGAAAAGTAGGGACAAATTGTCAAATTAGTGTCGACAATGAAAGGGAAAATCAGAAGCAAATTATAGAGGAACTAATGCGGTTGGTAAAAAATATGGAGATTAATCAAGAAAAATTTGTAATTGATTACGTCAATGATATGAGAATTTTGTACACCCACCTGGAAAAGCGAGATAAGGAGATGGAAACCATGAAAGCTAATCATGATAGGGAAATTAATTCTATGCAAAACAAGTTATTAACTATGGATGAAGAAATGACTATCATGACATTCGATTATAATAATCAGTTGGTTACCATGCAAGCAAATCATAAGAAAGAGATAAACTTTATGCAACATTGCTTGATGACCATAAAGGCAAAGAATGACAAAGTAATAAAAGATATGGAAGCTAGTCAGATATGTCTTCAAAATAAGTTATTGAGCATGGAGGAAGACCATGCTAGGGAAATCAGTGCTATGAAGGTTGAACACTCCATCAAGATGGATGCCATTACAATACATGTATAGAAGCTTCAGCATCAGTCAAAGGATGAAAGAAACAAGGAGACGTCAATAGATCAGAAGCCTCCTTATCTGCTGTAGCAAGCTCCATCTTATTATGAGGAGGTCATTGGTTCCATTGAAAAGTGGTTAATTGAAGGGGACCCGGATAAAATTGAAAACGATAAAGATAATATGCAAAATGAAGAAAGATATGTCACGCATATCTTACATACTTCATCTGAGAGTTTTGAAGCAGAGTGTTCCACAAAGAAAAAACGCAAGAGAAAGAGAACAAGAAAGCGATTTGATGCATCAGATAGCTAAAAGCAGCTTGGTTTTCGGATAGGAAAAAGCCCTACCTTATGCAGAATTGGACATGGCACATCCGAGAAACAGCCGACAGATTTGCCCAAAAGCAGGCAAATGCTTAGTATGCACTATATTGAACGCATCTGATAAGGAGATGTCAATAGATCAGAAGCCTCCTTATCTGCTGCAGCAAGCTCCATCTTATTTTGAGGAGGTCATTGGTTCCATTGAAAAGTGGTTAATTGAAGGTGACCCGGATAAAATTTAAAACGATAAAGATAATATGCAAAATGAAGAAAGATATGTTACGCATATCTTACATACTTCATCTGAGAGTTTTGAAGCAGAATGTTCCACAAAGAAAAAACACAAGAGAAAGAGAACAAGAAAGCGATTTGATGCATCAGATAGCCGAAAGCAGCTTGGTTTTCGGATAGGAAAAAGCCCTACCTTATGCAGAATTGGACATGGCACATCCGAGAAACAGCCGACAGATTTGCCCGAAAGCAGGCAAATGCTCAGTATGCACTATATTGAACGCATCTGATGCCATGGTGCATCTTTGTATTGTATTTCTAACCTTATGCTTTGTTATTTCAATGTTTCATTTTGTAGTTAGATTTGGTTTTTCATGTTGTTAGACCAGTTAATAAATGAAGAGCTTATATCTTTCCTGTGCTTAATGTTATATGATGATTTTTGGATGGATGCTAATTATGTTTTATTGTGTGTTGTGTGGATGCAGATGCTGGATCCTCACATTCCTACAGTGCAGCAACGTGTTCCCAAGTAGAGCCAGATGTTGACCACTATGTGTCAACGACCCATAGCAGTACACCCCCTTTTTTCGCAAACGGGATAGTGCTTGATCAATGTGTTCGTGCCGTTCGACTATCATCATCAGCCTGATCATGTTATATTGTAGACCTAGTCTGAATGTGTAACTTGTAAATAATCTCAGCAGATCTGTGTCATGTATGTAATTGCCTAGTTAAACCTAATTTTCTGGTGATGATCTACATTCTGGAAGGTTTTTTGTTTCACCGATTTATGATCGGCAGAGTTTTCCTTCAGCCTTACCCCAAAGCTGGAATGGATTTTGTCATTAGAATCTTAGGGGAGTCCTAGCGTGTTAGATTGAGTCTATGTAAAAGTGATTTGGGAATAATTCTAACTATTTGGTTAGATTATTTTATTACAAATTGCTTGATCTGCTAGATTATGTTTGTGTCGCAGAACTGGGTAGTCTACGAGGGTCTATATCAAATGGGTTTTCCTCCTTGAGATGAAAAAATGTAAAATTCATGATGTAAAATGTCTTGAGGGCTGGAAAAATAATTTATCCCCTCATAGGTCCTAGGTCCTAGGTAAATTTAAATTTTCCAGAGGTAAAATTCGTGGATCCTTTAAAAAATTAAATCTTAACTGGTCCAGGGACTAAGATTAGTTGATTATTTTGCTAAATTTTATGTCTTAGGTCCCTGGGGTTAAGTCAAAATCAAAGTTTTGAAGAAATAAATGCAAAATTTTATTTTTTAATTATATTAAAATGCATTTAATTGAAAAATTCAAAATTTCCTCAATATTTAAAATTTTGACGGATGAGATTAAAAGAAATTTTGATCCTCATCAACGGTCGAGATCACTTTGACAAGGATCACTCGAATTAGCCGTTGGGAAATTTATCTTTAAATAGGGGGTCAGTTGTCATTTGCTAAGGAAAGCTCTCTTGTAATCATTTTTTTATGTGCAATAAAGAAAGACTTCGGGGTTAATTTGTGCTGGTGTTACTCTTCGTGGAAATGCTGTAAGATGTATTATTTTCATGCATATATTTCTTTTTAGCCATTGATATAGCTTTATGAAGAGCGATTTAAACACAAGTATCTTGTTTGGTCACTGGGGCTTGAATGGTAGTTTAAATTCTGAATATAATGGCAGGTATCTCCATTAGATCTTAATTTTATTGTCGTTTTCTCTCTCTGTGTTAATGGTTGAATTAAGTTGTGCAGGAAATTATTGATTTTGAGATCATCGGGCGTTCGGGGAAGTTTTCAGTTGGACCAGCCAACTCTCGAATAGCATTTTCTGAAGAGCCCAGCTGGTTTTGATCCCGGGCTTATCATTAAAACTTTCATTGTGGATCCATGAAGGGTTTTCTGAAGCACCTCAGACTAAATTTAAAATTTTAAAGATATATGTGTGGCATAATGACAGATCTGGTTGCTTAGAGCCTTTAACTTGTGGATATTGTAACTATTTAGCTAGTTTTTGGGGTTTTTTTTTTAGTTTCATCCTTGCATATATTGTTTCTGGGCGTTTTGTTTTGCCATTGCAGGTTGCAGATCTGAGGAAAAATTCTTGTTTGAAGCCAGATCTAGGCCCTAGAGGGTAGGATCTGGCCTCAGGATCAACTCTTGCAGGAGTATGTATTCCAGATCTGGAAATTTCTTGTGGTTTTCATCAGGCAAATCTGAAGCAAAGAATTTAATTTTTTTTTATTAGATTTCTGGAGAGTTTTAAGGGTTTCCTGGGCAGTGTGTTCGTTGCTGCCTGGGGTCTTGAATTTTCGAAGAAAAATTTCGAAATTTTTTAAAAGGTGTACACTGTCCACTTCTTCCACTCTTGTTGTCACCTTGCTTGCAGCCACGCAGACCAAAACCCTCTCTCTTTCTCCTTCAAAACCTGCAAACAAGGGGCTGCCCTTCTATCCCCATGCAATCCTCCTTCATCCATCCGTGGCACCATCTGTCTGCCCAACGTTCATCATTGTAGCCTGTCGCTGTCACATGTTGCCCACGCAAAGCGTCCACCCTATCCTTGGCTTTTCTTTTGCGTTTCATCTGTTGCCCGTAGAACAAAATTTTCCGTCGTGAGCCTCTCCCTCATCCCTATCTGCACTGCTCTCTCCGCAATTCTTGTTTTTCTTTTGCATGCTATTTCCAACAACAAACCACATCTCCAAACATAGCTCAGCCCCTTGGCTCCCCTTGCCGTTTCATCACTCCCTGCTCCCCTCCAGCTCCACACAGTCATTGCTGCTCCTCATCAACCTGCGGATTCCTGCGTCCATTTCCCCCTAGCTCTCCACGCTGCCATCCAAACTCTCCCACGCACACTCTATGCAGCCCCTTCACCCTTCACGCTGCCACCTTCACGCAAACCTGGTTCGCATCCTCCTGTCGTCAAGCTTCTCTTCTCATCCGCATACCTGCACACAATAGCTAACAACGCATTCAACTTTTCATTTTTACATTTCACTTGTATTTTATAAACACTTAGGGTTAGCGTAGTTTTTTTAGTTTCATTTAAAATTTGGGTTTGATTTTTATTTCGTTGGGTTTGGTTGAATCCCTTTTAATTAGATTTGAATTTCGTTTTATTTTTGTTATATTTTGATTTTAATTTCAAATCTTTGCCTCGTTTGTTATTTTTTTTTATGTATATACTTTATTTAGGTGAGTTCACATTTTTGTAATAGTCTAGTTTATTTTTAGTTTACATTAGTTTTAGTTGGTCACTTTTTAAGACATTTCAATTTTCATTTTGATTTTATTTGTTTTGATTTTCTTTGATTTCAAAATAAAAATAAAAAGATAAAAAAAAAATAAAAAAATATACATTTAAATTTTTGAGCGAATTGGATATGTTGGTCATTTTTTAAAATTGAAAATCTTTCGATCATTTCCTGCATTTAGTCTTGCTTAGCGTATTGAAGAATTCACCTAAGGAATTGTTAAATTTGAAATTCATTTCGGTGTCTTTTTGGTGCTGAGGAAAGATCTAACAACAAATTTTTGTGGTGTTTGTCATTTTACTATAGTTAAATGTGCTTAAATTTTTATATCTAGAGATTAGCTATTTGAAGGTGGTGAAATTTTCCTGGATTTGGTTCTTTAAGCATACATCTTTTAGTTCTGGGATCTGAACTGGTTACCTTTTAAATTTCGTGGTTGTTTAAGGCATTTGTATCTCTTGAATTTTAATTGCTAAAGCATTGTGCATCCAATGAAATTGATCGTTTTGCTTGAAATATTTAATGCTTATTACATGATAGACATTTTGCAAATATTTTCAAGTAATCGTTAAAGATTTTTATTGCAAATAGATTTCGTCTTCCTAAAGCAGTAGTTGGTAATCAATTACCTGTATCATTGACTCCATAAGGCACTGGTTGTAATCATTTAAAATTTAATCAAATTCTAAATCTTGCTAGGCCTTAATCAGGGACTTGATCGCCTCGTTGTGTCTCCCGGACCGGTTGATTCCCAGATGGTTCTTCTTTTCCATAGGGTCTACCCCCCTTAGCCTGCTATAGGGAGACGACTTATACAGAGAGATCGGGGATCAGGGTGATAGCCCCCGATCTGAGCGTTGTTGCGGTGCCTAGACACTCTGTGCGACAACAAGTACATAGCTCCTTCCACTTTTCCAACAGATCAAGACGAGAGGAATGTCTATGTTGCAAATGCAAAAGCCTTAAACTCCATCACTAGTGGAACCACTGATTCTGAATTTACGAAAGTCATGAATTGTAGCTCTGCCAAAGAAGTATGGGATAAGTTAATTGGCTTATACGACAGGGACTTCAATGTCAAGAAAGCAAAGCTTCAAACTCATAAGAGGCAATTTGAAAATCTAAAAATGGATGATGAAGAAGATATTGCATCATACTTTCTCCGAGTAGCTGAAGTGCTCAACTCTCTTAAAGGATTGGAAGAAAACATTGAAGAAAACACCATTGTTCAAAATGTCTTAAGATCTCTCCTAGACAGATTTGACTCCAAAGTAAGTGCCATAGAAGAAATGAAGGATCTAAATACTCTCAAGATGGATGAACTGCATGGAATCCTCATCACCTGTGAGATGAGAAAAGGTTGCCCAAGTTCCAAAGATGCAACATTCAAGGCCTCAAAATCAAAAAAGGGGAAGGAAAGGAATGTCAGTAGTGATGACTCCGATGTTGAATCCGAATTGGCGCAATTTGTACGAAGGCTGAAGAAAGGATCTAAGCTAAAAGGTAAATACCTTTTTATTTGTTTCAAATGTGGAAAAATAGGTCATTATGCTGCAAAATGTCCTCATAATCATGATAGTGATGATGAAGAAAATTCTAAAAGGATGGTATATAAAAAGGAAGGGTTCAATAAGAAGAATTTCCTCTCTAAGCAAGATGAGTCTGATGAAGATGAATTTGTAGTCATCAAAAAGAAATCAACTAACTAGTTCCCTCACCGCAAAGGAGGTAATGAAGAATCAGATGAAGAAAATGACCATGGTGGAAACCAAGAAGTATTATTCATGGCATTCACAAATGATGATGACTCAGGGCTAGATGGAAATGTAGATGAATTATTAATAAGTGCCATTGAAGAAAATGAGAGATTACGGAATAAAATCATTTCTCTCGAGGTAGAAAACGAGGAAACAAAAAGAAGGGAAGATCTCTTGAAAAATAAGCTAAAAGAAAAAGAAGAAGCTTGCAAAGAAGGTGAATCCGAAATAGTATCTCTGAGGAAGGAATTGGAGCAAGTTAAAAAGGGTTGGAAAAGCTCCCAAATACTTGACACTATCCTAAATAATCAAAAACCTCAACATGACAAATCTGGAATAGGTTTTAAAGGAGAATCATCAAGTACTAAGAATAATGCGAAAAGCTATGCAGACCTACTTTCCAGCAACCCAATAGAAGAAAGATTATTTCATCAAAGGCTCATCCCAGATCCAAAGAATGAAGAGAGAGTAACTCCGAGGAAGAATGTTGATTCGAATCATGGATGCTACAACAGATACAAAGCAGTATTTCATCCAAGGCCCATCTCAAATCCAAAGAATGAAGCAGGAGTAACTCCAAGGAAGAATGTTGATTCAAATCATGGCTATTACAATAGGTACAAAACTATCTTTCTTGGGCATTGTTTCCATTGTAAAAATTTTGGTCATCAAGCTAGACATTGCATGGCTCGTACGATTGACACACCAACACTGAAGGATCAAATAAACAAACCATATGGCCCCAAAGGGCAAGGACAAATCAATGCCTACAATTCTTTTCATCCCTTGGCCAAATTTGATCTGATTTGCTCATTATGTAATAATAATGGACACAATGAACAAAATGGCCCACTCAAAAGAGGGAAAGCAAGAAGTGAGAATCCCAACACAGATAAATGTGGCCTAGTTCTATGTGCTCAAAATAAATAAAATCATTGGTTTGTGGATAGTGGGTGCTCCAGACACATGACAGGAGACAAAAGGAAGTTTGTCTCATTGAACAAAAAGGAAGGAAATGTATCCTTTGGAAGTGGATCTGCCAAAATTGCTGGAAAAGGAACTGTTACTCTTATTAATGGAAAAGGAAAAGCTCAAAATGCTTTGCTAGTAAACGGGCTCAAACACAACCTCCTGAGTGTTAGCCAAATCTGTGATCAAGGACATAATGTTGTCTTTAGCACCAAAGATTGTGAAATAAGGAACTCTTCCTCAGGGGAACTTGTGGCGAAAGGGGTTAGAACACCAGACAAGGTCTACATTTTGAACAAGATTCAAGAAGATAAATGCTACTTAAGTCAAACAGATGAAAGTTGGTTGTGGCACAAGCGACTTGGACATACAAGCTTCGATAACTTGATCAATATCAGCAAGATTAAAGCAGTACGAGACATTCCAAAGTTATTCAAACCAAATCAAGGAATATGTGGTCCATGTCAACATGGAAAGCAAACCAAAACCAGCCACAAGACCAAGGATTTTTCTACATCAAACCCTTTGGAGATCATCCATGCTGATTTATGTGGACCAACTAGAACTTCGGCACTCCAAGGAGAAAGGTACTTTGCTTTATTTGTTGATGACTATACTAGAATGATGTGGATATATTTTATAAAATATAAATCCGAAGCATTTGAGTGTTTTAAGAATCTTAAAGCTCTTGTAGAAAATGAAAAGGACTCAAAGATTAAGTGCCTCAGAACAGATAGAGGGGGAGAATTCACATCAAAAGAATTTAATGAATTCTGTAAAATACATGGAATTAAAAGAGAACTCTCTGCTGCCAGAACACCCAAGCAAAATGGGGTAGTTGAAAGAAGAAACTGAACAGTTCAAGAAATGGCAAGAACAATGTTAATAGCAGTTGACTTGCAACCAAAATTCTGGAGAGAAGCAGTCGGGACAGCTGTCTATACCTTGAATCGAACTCAATTAAGACCAAATAATGAAAAGACTCCTTATGAATTATGGAAAGGAAGACCTGCTTCAGTAAAATACTTCAAGATTTTTGGAAGCAAGTGCTTCATAAAAATCAATGATGGCTCACTAGGAAAGTTTGATTCTTGGGTTGACGAAGGGATCTTCCTTGGATATTCTACACGGAGCAAAGCCTACAAGTGCTACAATAACCGACTACGGAAAATAGTGGAAAGCATTGATGTGAAGATTGATGAAGACCTTCCAGAGAAAGAAATTGAAGAACATGAAGTTGATCCTCTCATTGAAGAAGAAGAACCTGAAGAAGAAGAAAAAAATCAAGAAATACCCAAGGAAAAAGAACCATCTCAAACTCCTTCAAAGATGAAACTTCTCCAAAAATATCACCTGTAAGAGCAGATTATTGGCAATATAGATGAAGGGATGCAAACTCGAAGAAGAATGACAAATGCACCAAAGAAAAATGATATTGCTCTTCTATCCATGATAGAACCAGAAACATTTACTCAAGCAAGGATCCTCATTGGGTAAAAGCCATGGAAGAAGAAATGTCTCAAATCGAGAAGAATGAGACATGGGAGTTGGTACCTCGTCCAAAGGAAAAAAACATAATAGGAACCAAGTGGGTGTTTAAAAACAAAATGAATGAAGATGGACAAATCATCAGAAACAAGGCAAGGCTTGTTTGTAAAGGCTATTCACAAATTGAAGGAATTGACTTTGAAGAAACATTTGCACCAGTAGCTCGTGTGGAAGCTATCAGGATGTTCTTGGCATTTGCTTGCTCAAAAGGATTCAAAATCTATCAAATGGACGTAAAATCAACATTTCTGAATGGGGAACTCAAGGAAGAAGTCTACATGGAGCAACCAGAAGGGTTTAATCTAACAAAATAAAAAGACTTTGTTTGCAAGTTGAAAAAGGCATTATATGGGTTGAAACAAGCTCCTAGAGCTTGGTACACAAGATTGGATCACTATCTACAACAACAAGGCTTCAAGAAGGGGATGGCAGGAAGTAATCTCTACATAAAGACGAATGAGGATAAGTTACTAGTCACACTTGTTTATGTTGATGATCTAATTTTTGCTAGTAATAATGATGAGATGAGCCATGAGTTTTCTCAAAATATGTCAAAAGAGTTCGAGATGTCAATGATAGGAGAGTTATCTCACTTCCTTGGACTACAAGTATCTCAAAACACGGCAGGCATGTTTATATCTCAAGCCAAATATCTTAAAGACATGCTTAAAAGATATGGAATGGAAGATTGTGCACCCATGAGCACACCTATGACCACAAGTTGCAAATTGAGCAAAAATGATGACTCCCCTCCGGTAGATGCAACTCATTACAGGTCAATAATTGGAGCCCTTCTGTACTTAACTGCTACGAGACTCGACATTATGCAAGCAGTAGGAATGGTGGGAAGATTTCAATTAGCTCCTAAACAATCCCATTTGTTGGCTGTAAAAAGAATTCTCAAATACCTGAAAGGAACTCCTGATTTCGGTCTCTGGTACCCTAAGAGCTCAACTCTTACTTTGACTGCATACACCGATGCTGATTAGGCTAGAAGTGTCGATGATTGGAAAAGTACTAGTGGAAATGCATTCTTCCTGGGAGACTGTTTAGTATCTTGGCTCAGCAAAAAACAAACATCCATATCACTATCTACAGCTGAAGTCGAGTATATAGCTGCCGCAGATTGTTGTACTCAAATACTATGGATGAAGGAAGCTCTAAAAGATGTCAACATAGGTACAAATCAACCAATTACCATCTATTGTGATAACACAAGTGCGATCAGCCTCAGCAAAAATCCAGTGATGCACTCAAAGACCAAACATATACCAATCAAGTATCATTTCCTTCATGAACAAGTAGCTGAACAAAACATCATCTTGGAATATATCAATACTAGGGAGCAGATAGCTGGTATTTTCACAAAACCTCTTCCTCGAGAAGCATTTGAACATCTTCGTCAAAAGATGGGAGTTATCTCTTTAGCATCACTTAATTTGATTCATAAAGATGTTGTAGGACAGGGGGAGCAACTCGACAAGGGGAGTCCTTGTGCACTCCTTTGCCACTGATGTCAAAGGGGGAGATTGTTGACCTAGATTGTCATTGATGTCAATATGGAAATATTCTTGATGAGTAAACAATGATGTGAAGCCAAGTAGAGCGGATCCATGAAGAAACAGGAGCAAGAAGCCAAGGAGCAAAGCCATCAGAAGAGGAACACATCAGAGGAGTATTGCAGAATATCAGAACATAGAATATTGAAAGTCACATCAAGAGAAGCATATCAGAAGAGTTCATTGGAAACAGGTTATTGGAAGCCATCATGAAGCAAAAGCATAAGAGGAAGAGGTCATTGGAAGCAAAGAGGAACATATCAGAGCAGAGAATATTAGAAGTTGTCAGCCGTGGAGTCGTATTGGATGGCGTTAAGAGATGAACGGCGGAGATGAGTTTTTCGTTCTAGTGGAAAGGGAATCTGGAGGAGAGCCGTGGAGCCGTTGATGGTAGAAAATCTACGGTCATCAGAAGTGAATCAATTCGGGGCGTTAACCAAGACGAAGGACGGATTTAAAGCTATAAGCGGGATTTTGGGCGGATGCAAAATGGTGAGTGGTATTTAGAGGAGTGCCCAATTCCATTTAATGGTTGACACGTAGCAACTAGAGGAGAGAAAAACTGTTCATTTCGGGCAGGTAACTCTCGTGCAAGTAGTCCACCCGAAATCACTGTAGATCGTCGGATTTTGGGGGTTGAAATCTACGGTGGAGAATGAACCCAATAAAGTTAAACCTTGGGAACTATGTCCGAGCGGGTTACATCATCACCATTGTAATATGCCCTAATGCTATATCGCGTCCGCCGTATCGGAGGTTATGCATCGCAAGTTATAAAGGAATGGCACACTATAAACTGTGATTGCGATATATATATACGGACCCGACAGAATTATTAAAAACAGTTTATAATCATATCGCATCCAGTAGGGGCAATCGACAATCGGCCATCAACGATGTTATAGGCACGAAGTGTAAAAGACCTCCAGAAACTTGTGATTGCGATTGAGATAGTGACGTGGCTAGTGGGACCACCCATTATATATTTCTAACTATGTTAATGGGGCATCGGCTAGGTTGCAATTGCGATTGCGGGATTATTAATGTATATTGTATGAATATTAAAAAAAAAGGGGGGCCTCTCTGATATTTTCTTTAATATGCAACATTATTGTAATTCGGCCTCTCTTCCACATTAACGTGTCTTGTGAGTATTGATGGATTCGAAGAGACAGAGGAAGCCGGAGAGTGAGCGCAGAAGAAGCTGAAAGATCAAGCGAGCGTTGAGGAAGCCGAAGCTCAAGCGAGCAAGGAGGAAGCCAAAGGTCAGGTGCATCAGGCATATAAAATAGAGAACAAGGAAAGTTTAGAATTGCTGGCGAACTGTAAGAAAAAAAAGGAAGCTGAAGTTCTGGCAAAAGTGGAAGGAACAGGAGGACAAAATTAAGTCATAGGTCCAGCAGGGTTGGGAGCAGAGAATTACAACCAAACAGATCCAGAAAGTTTACAGCAGAGGGTTGGAGCCCTTGAGGTTGGTGCCTCAGAACTGAAAGGATTGGTGTCCTGGGAGTTGGTGCTCCTAAATTCAAGGTTGGTGCCTTGACAAGACAGAGTTGGTGCTCTGGAGGTTGGAGCCTCACAAAGAGTCCAAGTTGGTGCTTGACCACTGATTAAAACCATATATATATATATATATATATATATATAGATAGATAGTACTTGATTTACTGTAGAGATCATATTAAAAAAAGCATCTATTCCTGTCAGTGTTGAAAATATCGGTATCGGCAAAATATCGGCGAGGGTCCAGAAAATATCTTATCGGCAATATCGGCTAAAATATCGGCAAGCATAAAAAATAATTTTTTCAGATTTTTAAATATAGCCGATATTTTCAAAATATCGCGATATTTTGCCGATATTTTCCGATATTTTCCGATATTTTGAAAATATCGCGATATTTTCAAAACAGAAAATATCGCGATATTTTCTCGGCGATATATCGTTTTGCCGAAAATATCGCGATATTTTCGAATATCGCCAATATTATCAACAGTGATTCCTGTTATCTATTTCCGTGTTCCAAATATAAATGTTTTTAATTGATAAAAATGATAATTGAAAAGAAATACTGATTCACCCCCCCCCCAGTATTTCCAACATTTATTGATTGTATCTCATTTCTGTGAAAATTTCTAAATTGAAATTCTAGTGCAACAACTGATTTATTTCACCTACTTATTCTTCACAATAAGTTATTTACGAAATCCCTTCAACAAATATTAAAATAAATTCTACTGCAGTTATCACATAATTACACAGAGAAAATACATGCACAAGAACCAATCACATCAACATAGTTGTTTTTGGACAATTGTCCCCGGAAAAACCCAATGCGGGAAACCTGGTGTAGCAGATGAGGGTTTTATTACTCTTCAGCAACAATCGCTTATACAAGGAATGAGTTTACAGAGAAACTGAAAGAAAACACCTGAGACACTCCCTTTCTGACTTTCTGACACTTTGGTGACCCTTCTCTCACTCCTGCGTCACCTTTGTGTCACTCTGCATGGCTCAACCATGCTCTGAGTGGCTCTGCGTCAGCCTACGTGAGGGCTACGCCTCTCCTCTGGACTGCGTCTCTCTTTGCGCTGTCTCTCAGTGTCCCTGCGTCACCTCCTCCTCAGTCATGGACTACCGCAGATCCACTCTTCCTCCACCTTGCAACTCTCCCTCTGAAATTGATCTTCTTCTCTTGAGAATCGATTTTCCTTGAGATACTGAGTATCTTCCGGTGTGTCTTAAAATGATCCTCAAGTCTTCTCTTATACTTTTCCTTTTGATGAATCAATGGCTGATATTAAGTCTCTAATCAACGACTAAGATTAAGATAGACTTGATCCTCATCTCTTAGAAGTTTCTCACCCTTATCTTTATTAATACCCATTAATATTTTTATTTTCCTAAGTTTGGACTTAGGAACCCATTAAAAACATTAATTATTTTAATTACTCTTCATCCGAGTGGAATTTCTCAAAATGATTTCTGGGTCTTGGAGATCTCATGTGCCTCAGCCTTTCCTCCAAATTTCAAGGCTAGAGCACATCCGGTGCTACCAAAAATCAACAATTTTTGGATGTTGGTTTGTTTATTTGCTTTGTGTATCACTGAATTTCCTAGTTAGGAACATTACATTAATTGCCCCATAAATCATTTTTTTAAGAAAAAATGAGTTTATGGTGCAAGTTGGTTAAGTGAATGGGAGCCTTCGAGGAGAAAAAGTTGGAAAAAATATTTTTTGGACCAAGAAAAAATCCTTCGTCAAGGAATTCAAATTTTTTCTCAAGCAATCAACGCTGCAGATTATTTTGACATAGATCAAGCGTTTAATCAATGAAGATCAAGTCAAATTTGTGCACCTTCATGGATCTAGCCGTTTCTTACTTGGAAGAGTCTTAAGAGCTCTCGTTTTTTCTATATAAAGAAGCATATGCTCCTCATTGTAACATCTCTTGATTCTCTGTTCTGGTTTTTTGTTCTTGAAGCTTTCTCTATTTTCAAATAATAATACACAAGTCTTTGGGGTGAAATATTGTGGCTCTTCTCTTATGGATATGGTAATGAATTCTTGAACTTAATTTTCTTCTGGTGATTATATTTGCTGCTTCATTTGCTTACATAGAATTATTAGTGTATCGCTATCTTACATTGGTTGTTGAAAAGATGCAACAAGAAAAATCCTAATTTAATTTGTCGTTGAATTTGTTGACACCTAATTATCAGGATTGGGTAATCACTGAAATTGATGTAAATAAATAAGAGAAAATACAGATAGTCACCGGGAGATGAAATGAACAGTCTCTCCCTCATGTATATAATAAAGACCAACCTGAATGAATATCAATGAATTGATTTGAGGAGTTACCTCCTGGTCTGACATGGTATGAGAGCCAACACCATTTTTGGCTTCCAGCTCCATTTTGTAACTCCCTTCTGCCATTTCTTCAGAAGTTTGTCCTGCATTTTTTCTGCCAATTTTGTAACCTCCCACGCTCCTCTGACATAGTCTAATAACGCTGCTCTACTACGCTGCTTGATACCTGCACCCTTGTCAACAGTATGGCATTGCGCACATTTCGTTTTGAAGATTTTCTCTCCGGCCTTACCATCGCCTGGAGGAGACTCCGTTGAGTCGTTCTATCGATCCTCGGCTTTTCTATTGGCCGAACCAAACCTCTGCTCCTTCTGTATGGATTTGTAACTGGAACAAACCACGGGTCGGAGTAATCGTATCAGAGAGCACATGGCAATGGTCACCGAATGGTAGTTGTGGAGCCGGTGCTCGCCTCCGAGAACGCGGAAGCTGATGACATGGTGCGTGTGTTGCCTTCTGGAATGTCGACGACATATGACTCGAGGACCACGCCATCACAAACATGGTATCATTGATAATGCTGGTTAATACCACTCAACAGTCATATGAATGCGCAATATGCTCTTTTGTACATGGTATTTTTTCAGTGTTGTATTTTCTCTTGTCATTACATCTTCTGTACATGGTGTAATACCGCGCTAAAAAAAAAATTGCGCTGCCTCTGTTGTGTAATACCGCGCTGCGTCTTCTATCCATAGTGGTTTGGAGCTCGATGCTTGGCACTTAGTCATTGACTTGGATTGTGACTTGTGGTTGAATGAATCTTGGTGCATTGGCTGATAGCTCCGGGCCTAGTTTGAATACTCTACATTTTTCATTATAGTACTATGTTTCAATATAGTACTGTCATACCAATGCCCCTTTGAATTGTAATTTTTTTTGCAAAATTACCACCAAAAGTGCATTTCTTTCCAACAGAAGTATTTTTTTACATTACACAAATTTTACAATGCATTCAATCATATCTATTGTGGGAATAGTTCTCACTGGCAAGGAGAACTATCTTGAGTGGTCTCGGATGATAAAACACACCCTCATTTTCAATGAGTTGTGGAAAGGAGTATGTGTTGGAGACGGAGACAAAGAGCCAGAATGATCCAGACTTAAATAGGAACGCAACAAATTACCGAGATAACCAAATACACAAAGATGCAACGGAAATAATACTTCATTTCATTAATGGAAAATACTGAAATATGCTTACAACCAGAAATGGAAATAAACCAGCTAGGGCGATGGTAGCTTATCTCTGAGAAGAGATGTGTGGCTACATGCCTCTGAACTGTCTTACAATGAGGCTCGAAGGCTTATTTATTGTTGAGAAACAATGGAAAACCCTTCACTTTCCAAAACCTAACCCTAGAAGATGAAACGCCAAATTGTGGGCCTCGTTTTTGGGTAAGTTGGTACATCAACTTCCCGGGGTCGCGAATTGGTCGTACTATCTCCGTTTGACGCGCATGATAGCCCGTTAGAAAGATCTCTCCAAGGACTACGACGAAAAAGATGATCGTTAGACAAAAAAATCGTTGGCGGTAGATTTCCCAAAAAACGTCGTTTAGGGCCTCAAAACGGCTCCGGAAGTTTATGACCCGAAAAACTTCTAAAAATAGTAAACTGTGCTATAATTAAGGAAACTGAAAAAACTGAAAGAAGCACTAGAGGGGATCCAAGTGGAATTAGCGGGTGGCCACCAATATCCCACCTGGATCATTCCTCCCCCCTTAGGAAGCAATGGTCCCCATTGCGTTGAGTTCCTCCATGAGATGAGGGAACTTCTGCTGCACTTGGTCCCTGGTAAGCCACTTGCCCTGGTGAAGGAGTTGTCCTACTTTGACAACTCGATACAGCTGGATATTCTGCTGGCGAGTGTGCTTGATCTGTGTGTCCATGATCCGATTAGTTGCAGCTTGTTCCATGCAAGCTGGATTTAACTCTGTGGGTGTGAGTTGTTCTGCAATGTCAGACGTGTCTAGTAATGGTGGAAAGTATGGCCGAAGGTGGTCGACATTGAACACTGGGTGCAGGCCAAGGAATGGGGGAATGCTGAGCTCAAATGCATTGTCTCCCACAGCCTTGGTAATGGTGTAAGGGCCATATCAGAGTGGTCTGAGTTTCCGATAGGCTTCGGTAAGGCATTCCTTTTGCAAATGCAACCAGACTTTGTCACCCACCTGAAACTTGTGTGGCACCCGATGTTGATCATGTCGTTGCTTGTACTTAGCATTTGATTTCTCCAGAATTTCATGGACCTGCTGGCGAATATGTTGGATGTGCTCAATGAAGCTATTTGCCTTATCTGTTTCGGACTGGACATGAGCAGAATCTACTCGAGTAGCTGCAAATGGCATGGCCACATCGATGGGACATAGTGGCTGGAATCCCAAGCCCACTTGAAAAGGGCTATGGTCAGTCGAGCTGTGGAGAGCCCGGTTGTAGCTACGCTGAACATAGGGGAGGCTCTCGTCCCATGTACGTGGATGCTTTGAGTTGTACATGCGCGGAATGTGTACGATCATCCTATTGACAACCTCTGTCTGGCCATCAGTTTAAGGATGGAAGGCTATGGACTTAGTGAGTTTGGTGTCCAACATCGACCAGAGACTGGACCAAAATGTACCGAAGAACTTGTTGTCCCGATCTGAGATGATAGATTGTTGGATCCCAAAGTGTACCCACACTCGTTCAAAGAAGAGTTTAGCAGTGGCTTCTGCTGTGATATTCTTCTTGCAGGCCGCCATAATGGCCATCTTTGAGAACCTGTCGACGACCACAAAAACACAGTCATTTGCATGCTTAGTGGAAGGAAGGCCTGATATGTAATCCATGGAGATGGATTCCCAAGGTTGACTAGGGGTAGGTAGCGGGGTATAGAGGCCTTGCTTCTTGATGGTCGGTTTAGCAATGGCGCAGGCAGTGCATGCCCTGATGTACTTCCCGACATCCTGTCAAAGATTCGGCCAATAGAAATACTTCTGCAGTACTGCCACCGTTTTGTCGACTCCAAAATGTCCAACAGCCTGACTGTAGTGTGCTTCCCAAATCATCTTGGCACGCTTGCTTGAAGGAACACAAAGGTGACCCAGGTGGCATAACAGGCCGTCCTAGAGGTGAAAATCTAGAACATGCTGACCCTCCAAGAGGTTCTGGTATGTGTGGCCGAATTCCGGGTCACTTTTGTAGAGCAGTGGCCAATCAAAAGTCTCGTGCCCACAAGAGTTGAGGACGGTGGTTAACGCCATGATCGGTGGTCGACTGAGGCAATCTGCAACATTATTAGTGCTGCCCTTCTTATACTTGATATTCAAATGGAACTGTTGCAGGTATGTGGACCACTTCTGATGGCGATCATTCTGTAATTTCCCTTGGGTCTGTATGAACCAATGTTGCACGAAGCGGGAGCGAAGCGGAAGCGGAAGCGGAAGCGGAAGCGTGGAAGCGTCATTTTCCAAAAATCTAGGAAGCGAAGCGTCCGCGGAAGCGTCTGCTATATATATATATTTTTATATTTTTTTGAATTTATACTCAAAACAAACATTCCAAATACCAAATTAATTGTAGAAGACATGAAAACATGCATATTTTTGCATAAATCAAGATAGATATAACATCCATTGTACATTAATGATCTAAAATCATGATTCTTCTCCTCTTGTCTAGCCTTTGCCTCTACCTCGATTGTCTAGGGATATTAGTCAACATTGCCCAATTTTGATCAAACTACCTAATTCAAGACTTAAAATATGGTAGAAAAAGCTTAACATGTTTGATCGATGATTTTGACTTGATTGAAAGGTAATTTTTTGCTAAGGGTGTGCCGCGTGACAAAGGAGTTCAACAATTAACACCACCAACACCAGGGTACATATAGGGCTTGGTGCTCTTGATTAAATGCTAATCGCATACCTTCATACTTGATATCAGTGTTGATAATATCGGTATCGGGAAAATATCGGCGAGGGTCCAGAAAATATCTTATCGGCAATATCGGCGAAAATATCGGCAAAATATCGGCAAATATCGGCAAGCATAAAAAATAATTTTTTCAAATTTTTAAATATAGCCGATATTTTGCCGATATTTTCAAAATATTGCGATATTTTGCCGATATTTTCCGATATTTGCCGATATTTTGAAAATATCGCGATATTTTCAAAACAGAAAATATCGCGATATTTTCTCGGCGATATATCGTTTTGCCGAAAATATCGCGATATTTCCGAATATCGCCGATATATTATCAATAGTGCTTGATATAATCTAATGAAATGCCACAATCCCATTGATCCTGAATACCTGAAAACTGTTAAGTTTGCTGAATTTTGAATAGGATATGAAATTCTATTTTCTCCATATGAAGTCCAATGAGGCTGGAACCACTCTCAAACATTCTGAGTCATTTCATGGTAATGTTAAAAATTTAAGTAAAATGATGAAAATGAAAAATAAAGGAGAATGTCACTTTTACTTTAAGAATTTAACATTACCATGAGGGAGCATCTGCTATATTTATATTTTTTTTTGCTTTCATTTGTCACCCTAACCCAAGGTGGACCCACCCCCAACAAGCAAACTCACCTAAAATTTAAAAAAAAATTGAAAAAAAAACGATTTTCTAAATGCTTTTCTGGAAGCTTTTCTGGAAGCGTCTAAAAATTTCGGAAGCATGCTTCCGAATTTCGGAAGCGCGCTTCCGGCCAAGCTTCCTAGGCGCTTCCGTACGGGACGCGCTTCGGGGCTTGGAACCCGGGGGGGGGGGGGGGGGCGCTTCGTGCAACACTGGTATGAACTGCAGGGGTTGGTGGTCTGTGTGGATGACCATTTCCTTCCCCAAAATGTAATGCTTCCATTGTCGACAGGCCTGCACAATGGAATACATCTCTTTATCATAAGTGGGATACTTCCGGACTGTGTCTGAAAGTGTTTCACTGTGATATGCCACTGGATGCCCATGTTGAGTAAGGACTGCCCCAATAGCATAGTCAGAGGCATCTGTCTCGACCTCAAATGGTTGTTGTAAATCTGGTAAAGCGAGCACTGGTGCTGTGCAGAGGCGATCTTTCAACTCTATGAATGCCTTCTGTTGAGATTCAGACCAAAAGAATTTTGCCTTCGCCCCTCCCTTGGTGACTTGACTCAAAGGCCAAGTGATATGAGAAAACCCCAACACGAACCTGCGGTAGAAGTTGGCAAGACCTAGAAAGCTGTGGAGCTCTGTCAGAGTGGTCGGAGATGGCCAATCCCGAATGACTTTGATCTTGGCTGGATCCACATGCACCCCCTGTTCATCAATAATGTATCCCAGATACTGAACCTGGGTCATGCCAAAAGTGCATTTCTCCAAATTGGCACATAGCTTGTGTTGCCGCAGTGTTTGGAGAACTTGTCGGATGTGGTGGAGGTGCTCTTCCCAACTCTGGCTGAAGATCAGAATGTCATCCAAGTATACCACTACAAATGAGTTGTTGAATGGCCGCAAGATGTCATCCATTAGCCTCATGGAGGTTGCAGGAGCATTCGTCAACCGAAAGGCATAACCAATCATTCGAAAAGTCCTTCTTTGGCTTTGAAGGTAGTCTTCCACACATCAGAGGGTTCGATTGGTACTTGGTGATATCCTGACTTCAGATCAATCTTGCTGAAATATTTTTCCCCCTTTAGTTGGTCCAGGAGGTCATCAATCCGCGGGATCGGGTACTTATTACGGACAATGATCTTGTTCAGCGCCCGATAGTCAATACAGAGTCTCCAAGTCCCATCCTTCTTCTATACCAACACAATTGGGCTCCCGCAAGGCGATGAACTCGGACGGATGTGGCCTTTCTGCAGAAGCTCCTGAATCTTCCTCTTGATTTCATCGTTCTCTAGAACGGAGTGCCGATAAATTGGTCCATTGGGTAACGGCGCACCTGGGGTCAGATCGATGGAGTGCTTGACCTGACAGTGCAGAGGAACCCCTACGGGCGAGGTGAAGATGTCCTCGTACTCCTCCACGACCTTGTCCATCTGTAGTTGTCGTGCAGAGGGGCCCTGTCTGGAGGTTGTGGCCACCATCTTTTTCTTTCCTTGAGGGCGTATCATCAGGAAAACAAATTTTCCAGTTTTGGAAATGAGCTTACTGCATTGTTTTGCAGTAATCAAAGAGATGGCAGCAGGCGATGCTACCTCTGGTATCCTATACAACTGATTTCCCAAAGTAATAATAACAGCACGGGGCCTTGATTCATACATAGCATGTCGCTTCCACAAGTATGGTTGTCCTAATAATACATCACAAACTTCAAGCGGAGCAATGTCACACAATACCTCATCTGTGAAGGGTTTGATGTTGTATGGAAGGCGACACTGTTGGCTCACGCGAAGATCCCGTCCTTGGTGCAGCCACCCGATGGTGTACGGTTGTGGATGTGCTGTGGTTGGTAAGCCCAAACGCTTCACGACCTCTGCCGAAAAGAGGTTCTTTTGGCTCCCGCTATCGACAATGAACTGTAGTGGGGAGCCTCTTACCCACATCTGGGAGTGGAAGAGACGCTCCTCCTCCTTTGGATCTTCGGGTTCATTTTTCTGGATCTTGGCAGTAGCAACAGTGGCGTTCGGATCCGCATCAATGATCTGCTTCCTTTTGTCATTCCCCTTGTCGGTTTCTGACTCAGAGTCGGAACATGCATCTGATTCTGAAACCTTTAGTTCAGCCACCAGTGACTGCTTGGCCTGACACTCACTTGTGTTGTGAGTGGAGCTCTTATGGAACTCACACCATTTTCCCGTGTCCTTTTTCGGCTTTGCGGCACTGTTCTTTGCTTGTAGCTTTGGCGGGTTGTCTTGGGCTGCCCCGCCTTGGCTTTGTCCCTTGTTCTGTGGTTTAGGGGCACCTTTCCCTTGCTTTGGATTTGCCGATCCAAAGTCTCGCTTCTTTTGTTTAAACTTGTGCTCGATCTTGACAGCATATCGATATGCTATGCCGAGCGATGAGATGTTCAGGAATTCCATTTCTTCCTGAATGTACTTGTGCAGGTAGCCGCGGTATTTGAGTATCAAACGCTGCTCCGAATCCTTGATACCCAACTTCGTGCGAAGGGTATGGAAAAGATTGGTGAACTCTGGCACATCTTGATCCCTTCCCTGCCGCAACGTGGTCCACTTTATGTATTCGTCCTCATAGCTTCCAACAGGGTAGTATTGCTCCTTAATGGCATCCCGGAATGAATTCCAGGTGGGTGTGGCTGAAAATAGCGAGCCTGTAGTTTCATCCTTCTGCTCGCAGTAGGTTTCCCACCAGTCCTTGACGTGGGGGGCTGCTTTGAGAAGAGCGAAAACAATCTTTTCTCGACTCGAAAATTCATGAACAGAAACATAACCCTCTAGCAGATTTAACCATTTATCTACGGTATCTGCTTCTATCTGACCCTCAAATATGGGGATTTCAAAATTAACTTGTACCTTAAAGGGCGTGGCGTTTCCTGAGTAGCTGCTGGAAGCTGATGCGTCACTTTTGGGTAGCTGCTGAAGGATTTGGGCAAAGTTGTCCATCATCGTGTTCCGTTGTCGCTCGAGGGCTTCTTCGAGCAAGATTTTGATAGGATCTCCTGCTCCCTCGTCTTTCTTCTCATCCACCATGGGAGGCCGGCAAGATTTGCGAGGCTGGTCTTGCAAAGGTTCGAGCAGCTCAAGCCCTAACTCCTTATATCCCGACCTCGTTGGGGACATGCAAAGAAAAACAGAGAAAAAAACAGACCACTCTGATACCACTGATCCAGACTTAAATAGGAATGCAACAAATTACCGAGATAACCAAATACACAAAGATGCAGCGGAAATAATACTTCATTTCATTAATGGAAAATACTGAAATATGCTTACAACCAGAAATGGAAATAAACCAGCTAGGGCGATGGTAGCTTATCTCTGAGAAGAGATGTGTGGCTACATGCCTCTGAACTGTCTTACAATGAGGCTCGAAGGCCTATTTATTGTTGAGAAACAATGGAAAGCCCTTCACATTCCAAAACCTAACCCTAGAAGATGAAATGCCAAATTGTGGACCCCGTTTTTGGGTAAGTTGGTACATCAACTTCCCGGGGTCGCGAATTGGTCGTACTATCTCTGTTTGACGCGCATGATAGCCCGTTAGAAAGATCTCTCCGAGGACTACGACGAAAAAGATGATTGTTAGACAAAAAAATTGTTGGCGGTAGATTTCCCAAAAAACGTCGTTTAGGGCCTCAAAACGGCTCCGAAAGTTTAGGACTCGAAAAACTGCTAAAAATAGTAAACTGTGCTATAATTAAGGAAACTGAAAAAACTGAAAGAAGCACTAGAGGGTATCCAAGTGGAATTAGCGGGTGGCCACCAATATCCACCTGGATCACAGAACAACCTACCTCAGACAAAGAGTTTGCCATTTGGGAAAATAAGAATAGCCAAGCTTATGCATTAATTGCAGCATCTGTAAGTGAAGAGGCGACTCGCCATATTTCGCCATTCTCAACTGCTTTCGAAGCCTTATAAAAGCTGAAAGAACTCTATGACTCACACTCTGCATTTGAAGTTGTTCAACTCATGATTAAACTCTTCACTCTTGAATTACAAAACATTGACCCTCTTGCTCTTGCATCAGAAGTAAAATCTATAATACATGATATCAAAGTCACTAATCTTGAACTGGATATTCCTCTAATAGTTTTTCTCAAGGCACTTTATCCTACTTACTCCAATTATCTTGAGTCATTGCAAACAAATGGAAATCTCAAAGATATTACCTTTGACTCTCTTGTGGAAAAATCTGCTGAAAGAGAGAGCTTTTGGAAAGAAGACAGCCCCTGAATCTTCTGAAGAGGCTGTGTGCCTTGCTCATAAAGAAAAGAATCTTGCCCAAGATTCTTCTAGAGGAAGAGGTAGTCGAAGAGGAAGATATTTCAGAGGCAGGGGGTGCAGACACTCTCAAAGAGAAAAGTCAGATTTGCACTACATATGCTGCAAAAGAAATGGATCACATGATGCCTCCACATGCAAGTTACCTTGGGACAAAATTGAGCAGCAAAGAAACCAACCCAAAGGTAAAACTAATGACACAGACAAAGGTAAAGCACCTGAATCTGCTCATTATGTTGTGGCACAATGTAATATTGGAGTAAATGAAGACTTATTTAATGCTTCACTTGCTTCTTGGAAAAATGATTGGTTGCTTGATTCAGAAGCAACTTGCCACATGACTCATAGAAAAGATTTTTTTGAAGAATTTACTGACAATGTTAATGGAGCAGTATACTTTGCAGACGAATCAAAAATCAAGCCATCAGGGCTTGGCACAATCAGGCTTAAATTGCCTGGTCTTCCAGACTTTTTTCTGCATCATGTTCTATATCTCCCATAGCTGAAGAGAAACTTGATGTCCTTGGTCCACATCCGCCAGCAAGGTCACTCCATTCATATGTTTGATGGCAAGCTTGAGGTGAGAAAAGCATTTGACCACTCACTTGTCATGAGGGGGATAGAAGAAGAAAGGCTTCTCAAGCTGCAAGGTACCTTTGCTCGTGCACAACATTTCTCATACAACTCTCATTATGAAGAAGTTACACTTCCATCAAGTTTATTATGGCATGCTAGATTTGGACATTTGTAACTATGACATCCTCCGCTTGTTGAAGAAAATGGTGTTACTGGTTTGCCTACAATTCCTAGGAAACTTAAGCAATGTGATGCTTGCATTCTAGGAAAGCATAGCAAACAATCTTTTCATGATTCACATTCAAGAGCACATAGAAAACTTGAACTCATTCATTTAGATTTATGTGGTCCAATGCTCGTTCCTTCTGCGAATGGAAATAAATATATGATGACATTTATTGATAACTACACCAGAATGTGTTGGGTTTATTTATTGAAGAACAAATCTGATTCTTTTCAAACATTCAAGAACTTTCATGCATGGATTGAAAATGATGCACAATCTCATATTGGCTCTACTCGCACTGATAATGGAAAAGAATACACTTCAAATGAATTTGAAAACTATTTTCGCCAACACGGAATCAAACATCAAACAATTGTGCCTTATAATCCCCAACAGAACTGTGTAGCTAAAAGAATGAATAGGACAATCTTAAATATGGTGCGCTCCATGATGTTTTTCAAAAATGTAAAATTGATGTTTTGGGCTGATGCAGTTCTATGTGCTGTATATATAAAGAATAGATGTCCATCTAATGCTATTAGAAACAAGACTCCCTATGAAATGTGGAATGGGCACATTCATTCGGTAAAGCATCTCAGGGTCTTTGGTTCCACATGTTATGCCTTTATACCAAAGGTACATAGAAACAAACTTGGTGCAAGAAGTCGTAAGTGTATCTTCCTGGGGTATTCAAACACCTTCAAAGCATACTGTATCTATGATGAAGTCAATAAAAATTTTGTTGTATCTAGAGATGTAATCTTTCTTGAAACATCCAAAACTGACAATGTTGTTGAGCGACAACTTGATCGCTTGGATAGATTCGCAAATGCAAAATCATTTCAAGAATTTGATAATCAAATTCCACGTCTTGAAGGGGGGATTCCTGTACTAGATCAACCTGTGGAATCTTCTTCTGAAGCACTCTCTCCCCCGCATGAAACTCCAACAACAGATGATACTTTAAGTGATGTGGTTGATAGAATTGGGAGACTCGATCTTGATTCAGTGCCAACTCAATCAACCGAGCAGCCTGGACCATCTGAGAAAGGTCCCCCAAAGTGGCTGACAAAGACACTTGAAAGCGTTCATCCTAATGAGTTTGGAAAGACAAGAACTAGAAATTCAAACCGGCAAAATGGAGGTGATGTAGATGATTCTGCTTCACCTGTTGATATGGATGTTTTTTATGATTTTGAATTGAATTTGTCTACATATTTCGAACCAACTTCCTTCAAAGAAGCTGCTTCTCATGATGAATGGAAAGAAACGATGCAAAAGGAGTATGATGCCCTGATAAAGAATAGCGCTTGGAAGCTGGTTGATCCTCTATTAAGAACCAAACCAATTCGCTGCAAGTGGGTCTACAAGAACAAGTATAAAGCTGATGGCTCACTTGACAAGCACAAAGCCAGGCTTGTGGTAAAAGGTTTTGCACAGAAGGAAGGGGCCGATTATGAGGAGACTTTTGCCCCCATAGCAAAATGGGCTACCATCCGAACACTCTTTGCCCTAGCATCTCAGAACGGTTGGAAAGTCCATCAAATGGATGTAAAAACTACTTTCTTGAATGGAGATCTAAAAGAAAATGTTTTTATGTCCCAGCCTAAAGGATTTGCTGTGAAAGGACATGAACATAAAGTATGCAAACTTGTGAAATCCTTATATGGCCTCAAACAAGCACCGCGAGCCTGGTATGAAAGACTAACTAAGCATCTTCTGAAACTCAATTTCAAACATTATGATCTTGATGATGCAACTTTATTTGTCAAGAAAGTTGGCAAAACAATTGTATATCTTGTGGTATATGTAGATGACCTTTTGATGACAAGGAACACTGAAAGCTACATTACATCCATAAAGAAGGAATTGAAGAAAGGTTTTGAAATGACTGATTTGGGCTATGTTCATTACTATCTTGGTATTGAAGTAACTCAACATCCGAAATCCATATTCCTTTCTCAAAAGAAGTACATTGGAGATCTGTTGAATAGGTTTGGCATGACAGAATGCAATCCTCTTACTATTCCAATGGAACAAAACATAAAGCTGACATCCATTGAAGGAAAAGAATTTGAGGATGCAACAAAATACAGACAACTTGTAGGAAGTCTCAACTACCTAACTACTACCAGACCAGACATTTCATTTGCTGTTGGAATCCTCTCCAGGTTTATGCAAAAGCCTTGTGAGGGACATTGGTCTGCTACAAAAAGAGTTCTAAGGTACTTGAAGGGAACTCAAGACTTTGGAATCAAGTATACACAAGTGGACGACTTCAGCTTGATTGGATACTCTGATTCAGACTTCGATGAAGTCAAAGAAACTGGGGTATCTACTTCAAGTTATGCTATGAGTCTTGGATCAGGAGTTGTCTCTTGGAGATCACGCAAACAATCAGTTCTAGCAAATTCCACAACAGAGGCAGAATATGTGGCAGCAGTTGAGGCACAAAACAAATTGTGTGGCTCAGGAAAATTCTTGAAGATTTGCAGGTAAAACAAGTACAATCGACTCCACTCATGATTGACAATACCTCGGCAATAAAGTTCGCCAAGAACCCAAAGTTCCATGATTGAACGAAGCACATCAATACTAAATATCTTCTGATTCGACATCATGTTGAGGCCAAAACAGTCCATCTCCGCCATTGTTCCACTAATGAGCAAATTGCAGACATCTTCACCAAAGTGCTTGGAAGAGAAAAGCTTGAAAAATTCAGAACGATGCTTGGACTCACCAACATCCCTTCAGATTAAGGGGGGGGAATGTTGACACCTAATCATTAGGATTGGGTGAATAACTGAAATTGATGTAAATAAATAATAGAAAATATGAATAGTCACCGGGAGATGAAATGAATAGTCTCTCCTTCATGTATAAAGACCAACCTGAATGAATATCAATGAACTGATTTGAGGAGTTACCTCCCGGTCTGACAGAATTAAATTGTAATTCTAATTCTCATAACAACTTGTAACAGTTAACTAAGTTAAGTTGACTTAGTCGACTCAGTAAATTCGAGTTGGGAGTTTATCTAGAGTCATGTAGAGTGATCCCTAAATTTTAGGGGCCGAGGTTGAGTTATGATTGAGTTGTAATTATTTAATTTAGTTTAACTGGGTTAAAATCAGTTAAACTAGTTCTAACTGATGGAGGAACTAGTGATAGGTCAAGTGAATTAAAGTGGATTTAATTCACATGCAGTGATCAATTAGATAACTGATAATTCACTTATAAATAACTCATGCATGTCAGTTCTCAAAAAGACAATTGAGATTAGAGTTTAGGGACAATGTACTATCAGTTGTAAAATCATCTAAATTAAACCGATGGTGCATGCAATCAGAGGAAGGCCTATGGATGAATTGCACAATTATGGATGACGAATTTACCAATTAAATATGGGCTAATTCCCTAGGAAACTGTGCAAGGAAGTAGGAGCTTGGCAGACAACATATTTGGCTTGAGCTGGTTTATGAAGCAGTGAGATAGGTTGTACTTGTACAAAGATTGTTCGAGTTGAACACGCATTGTATTTTATTCTCAGATCTTCTGATTAATGCAATATGTAGATAACATGGGTTTTTAGCTGTGGTTTTCCCCTGAAAATTATTGTGTTATGTGTGATTGAAATTCTTCCTTTTCTACTTCGTGATTTCATCAATCAATTTTTGTTTCCGTTGATGAGTAGAGTAGATTCAAGTCAATTGTTTTAGCATATCACAATATGAAGTTTGAATCTACAAGAAAATTCTACATGGTATTAGAGCTGAAATCACTATAGAAGAGGAGAATACGAGTTTGTTTTGCAGGAGAAATCGAATTTGTAGTATCATACTTCAGAGCTAGCAGGATGTCGTTCTACGGATTGAGACTTGAGTATGCCCTTGAGGGTAGCTCGAATTACATAGCTTGGAAGGACAAGATGGAGGTAGTGTTGGAAGACAATGGGATAAAGGAATTCATAGATCATGATATCCTAAAGCCTCCAACATCTGATGCTAAAGATCTGGCAGAATGGAGAAAGTGTGTGGCAAAGGTGAGAAGGATTATCCTAGAAGGAGTTCGAGATCATATTGTCTCGAATCTCCACGATAAAGAAACTCCATTTGCAATGTGGAAGGCCTTGACATAACTGTTTCAAAAGAGCTGTGACCTCAGGAAGCTGGCACTGAAGGACAAGCTCAGAAAGATCAAGATGGAGAAGGGCGACTCAATACCAAAGTACTTGACCAAGTTCACCCAATGTTGGGATGAGCTTAGAAGTGTCGGTGTTACAGTCGCCGAAGACGATATGGTGAGCCTAGCACTTCTAGGACTTCCCAAGAGCTGGCACAACTATCAAGACTCAGTCAATGGGAGGGAGAAGCTACCAGAGTGGGAGCGATTGTGGTCCGACTTGGTATAGGAAGAGATTTGGCGGAACGCCAGAGATGGATCCTCATCCAAGCATGATGATGAGGAGAACTGTGCCTTAGCTGAAAAGGAAAAGAAAGGGAAAGGGAAGTCATCCCATTCCAAATCAGATTCCAGTCGGGGCGGCAAGAAGAAGGACATGTCAAAAATTAAATGTTTTCACTGTCACGAGTTGGGACATTATGCCACAGTGTCTGCGCAAGAAGGCCGGTAAGAAGCTGTCAGGAGGAGTGGCAAATGAAGCCCTTGCTTCACAATTCGAATTGGATTTTACCCTCATTGCTTGCATGGTGACATCGATGGTGGGTAGTGTGTTGTATGTGGATAGTGGAGCTTCATTCCATGTGACCGACAACAAAGATCTCTACAGTGACTTGCAGGAGAAGGACCTCCAGATGCACATCGAGATGGAAGATGATGGGAGGTATAGCGCGACCAACATAGGTACTGTTACCTTTCAGAGGGAGTCTAGTTCTACCTCACATTAAAAGATGTCATGTGTGTTTTGGGTTTGAAGAAGAACTTGGTTTTTGTTGCAATGTTGGAAGACTGTGGCTACAATGTGAGATTTAGTAAGGGAAAGGCTTTCATTCGTCACATAGCCTCATGACAGGTGAAGCGAATCTGGGTTCGAGTGAAGAACCTCTACAAATTGGATGTAGAAGACTGCGCTGCTTTGAGCACTAAAGCAGAGAAGGTGCAGAGCCGAGACATTGGTGAGTTGTGTTAGAAAATCAGAAAGGCAGAAAGATTTTCTTATTCTTGATAATTACTTGTGATGTTTCTTGTTATTACGATTCTTTATATCTTCTTTCTTTTAGTTCATCAAGCAATTACCAAAGAAGCAACACATAAAACAATAGACATCAGATGTAGGCACAGTGCCAAGGCAAAACCCCCCTCGAGGGGAAAAGCCCAGTCAAGAAATTCTTCCTTTCAATAGTATTCTTTGAGACTCTTCACTCTAGACCAAGACAAGACCTTCCATCCACACCAAGTCAGCCTCACAAAATTTCGATCCCTTTCCAGCAACTTCGACTATGCAGCAACTTCCGACAACTGGCAACTTCTGGCAACAACGAAACTTGGAAGATTTCGATCTCCCAATCTAGGACACAAAACAGGGAGGGAGGCACCAAAATTTCGATTTTTCCTTTCTCCTTAGACTTCCCCAAACTTGCATTCACTTCGGCTTCCCGGCAACAGACTTCACACTTCTTCCCAGCTACAAGAGAATTTCACACTTCTTCCCAGCTACAAGAGATATCGAACTTGTGTGTGAGAATGATGATCCAAATGAATTTGATGAGCTTGCATTTATAGGCTTCATGTGAGGTCGAATAGGGTCCTTAGGCCGACTTGATCTTCTTCTAGGCCAACATGGTGTGGAGGTTACATAAATCATGTTTGACTCAATACTTAACCTTTTTAAATGATTCAAAAGCCCAAGAAGGGTCTCTTTAAAAGTACAATGACTCTATTGACTCAAAATAAATCCTACAAGTCCTCAATGGGGACTTTGACCTAAAACATGGTGACCCAAGCATGAAACCCATGCTTTAATAAGTCACAATAATAATAATAAAAATATTTTCTTTATTCTTTTGACAAGTACATTACATGACGACTCAAGTACATTAATGAAGACTGAACATAGCTACATTTTCCAACACTTCCTCTTAACTAGGGAGGTATTCATAATGTACAAATACAATGGAAGATCTCAAACTGTATGAACCATGAAGAACTTTAGGCACTGCAATGCCATGGACTAGATTCCTGACTAGGGCAATCTATCCAATGGTCCCTCAACAATTTAGGCACCACAATGCCACGGACTAGATTCCTGACTAGGGAAATCTATCCATGTGGTCTCTCAATAATGAAGGCACTACATTGCCACAAACTAGATTTCTTGACTAGGGAAATCTATCCAAGTGGGAATAAGATGGACTCAAGCTTTCAACCCCTCTAGGTACCATTGAGCTTACTTGCTAACCACGAACCTAAAAATCCAGGTGTGTATCCAAAACAGAGCTCAATAACCAACACCACCTTTCCAACTTCGAGACCTAGACATCAACACAAAGTGTTAGCCAAATGTCTTCCCAGGCAATGCTTCACTCACAAAGCCTCAACACTCCTTGATCTAGTAGATCTAGGATGACCAATTGCTCCCAATCAAATCGATTAGTAACGAGCATGCTATCAAAACCTTCGAGAGATTCACCTATAAAGTTCCAATCCCAATCAATAATATACTTTAACATGTACATAATCAAATGCAAACCTCTGGGGTTGTTCTAGATGTTGCTCCTCAACTCAGGAGGACTATCAATCGAATCTTTGACAAAAGATTCCTCAATCATATGCTTTCCATTCCTACTTCTTATATAGCAACATATCCTCCGAAATTCATTCTTCAATCAAAACCAAGCTATGCCCTCTCTCTCAACCAAGAAGCATCTCTTCATCCAGACTCCCTCTTAATCTTAGGGAGTTCTCTTCTATTCAGGCTAACTCAGGGAGATCAACATTTTCTTTTCGTCATCGGAGAATCTTTCATGGCTTCCAACCATTTCATTAGAGTTATCATTATCCTCATCATGCTTGTCACCTCGAACACCTTCACCAAGTTGAAGATTGTTTACCTGCACAACTTAGATAGCAAGTACAACCAAATCCATAGAAGCATGAAGTGAGCCATTTCAGAATCACGGAAGAATTTCAACTTTATACATATTATATACCTAGACTACTTCATAATAACTTTTATTTCATCTAGGGTTTCAATATCTTTTCCAAAGGTATGGCATACCTTACTACAACATATAGCAAACCCCAGAAACAATTCAGACAAATATAAAGCATCCAACAACCTTTTAAAATTCATTTGTTAGACTTCTCACTAGGGTTTCATACAAATCCTAGATTTCATAAAAAAGAATCAATCAAAGTCAATCACTGGTTAGTCATTATCATGACCAACTTCCACTAGGGTTAGTTCCAACCCCTAGGTTTTCAATCAACCATCAATCACAACTAAAACTCAGATTTCAGCAATCTTACACAAATCTCAAATTATCATATTGTCATCATACATCAGAGATTTCTACTTCTACTAAGGTTTAACTCCAAAACCCTAGAATTCCATTTTCACAATCTCAACAATCATTAAATAGATTTTAGATTACTATCCAGTGTGGTTCATCATCGGGACCAGATGAAGAGGCAAACCAAGGCTCAGGCTTAAATAGAGAGAAATGTAGAGATCATTACTTCATATGACGGCTATAAACGACTAGTTTATGAATAAATTTATTTAATTTATAATATTAATTATTAAGATCAAATAATATTAAATATATTAAAGTAATAGGTAATAATCGAAATATATAAATAATAACAAGAATCAAATAATCAAAGTCAAATTGCAAACAAGGAGTGAAGTAAAAAAAATATATGTATATAAAAGGAATCAAGACCTTGTTAATAAATAATTGAGTCAAGATCTTGTAATAAATAAAAATAATTACTAGAAAATAAAATAAAATAAAAGAATTCACAAGTAAAAAATAATTAAATTCAAACAGAAGTAATCAAAATAAGAGAGAGAAATGAAACAGGGTCAACCATAATGTGCGGGGTTGAGGCCCTCTAATCAATATAAGGAGTCAAGAAAAATCAATAAAATAAAGAAAGAATAACCTAAAATACTTAAAGGGGCCAAGAATGAACAAGATGATAAAAATAATAAAAAAGGTGCCAAGAAAGATCAAGAAGAAAAGCTTTAATGATGAAAAACCAACGACAATAAAAATACTAAAAAAGGTGCCAAGAAAGATTAAGAAGGAAAACTTTAATGATGAAAAAACCAACAACAAACAATACAAAAAGGACTCCTTTATTTGGCCCCTTCAAGTATTTTAGGTTATTCTTTGTTTATTTTATTGATTTCTGTTGACTCCTTATATTGATTAGAGGACCTCAGCCCCACACTTTATGGTTGACCCTGTTTCATTTCTCTCTCTTATTTTGATTACTTTTGTTTGAATTTAATTACTTTTTACTTGTGAATTCTTTTATTTTATTTTATTTTATTTTCCAGTAATTATTTTTATTTATCACAGGATCTTGACTCTTTTATTTATTAATAGGGTCTTGATTCCTTTTTTATATATTTTTTTGATTTTGCTCCTTGTTTGAAGTTTGACTTTGATTATTTGATTCTTGTTATTATTTATATATTTCGATTATTACCTATTACTTTAATTTACTTAATATTATTTGATCTTAATAATTAATATTATAAATTAAATAATATTATTCATAAACTAGCCGTTTATAGCCATTATATGAAGTAATGGTCTCTACATTGCTCTGTATTTAAGCCTGAGCCTTGGTGTGTGTCTTCATCTGGTCCTCATGATGAACTACACTGGATGGTTCGAAACATGTCAGCAAAAATTCTCCTATGTGATTTCTACCGAAAGACTTTTCTTAATTCATTATGGATCACCGAAGCCTGAATTCAGTGATTTCAGATTGTTACATACTAGCCAATGTTACTACTAGGATTTAGCTGCAAAGCACCAAATTTCCAAATATCATCATCCTAGAATCTCAGACAAGGACTTCCATTAAATCTTAAAACTTATGACCATCAATAACTAGGTCAACACACATATTTAGGAATTCATAATCATACATAAGCATATCATATGACCGACAACATCAATACATCTGACCTAGATTAATCTAGGGTTTCAATCAAAAGGACATATCTATATATGCCTAGATTTTATCATCATGCAAAGACATTTCATATCAGGTGTTAGTCAAACCACCTTCACAATGATCAATAAGAGTTAGATACACAACAATCTTGATTACACTAGGGTTTGATCAGACACACACACCCATACCAAGGAAATCATTTCTAAGACAATATAAGAGTCTAACACACTCCACCAAACCCTTATTGAGCTAAGGTTTCAATGTAGAGACATATCAAATCCAATATTACTAGAACTTCAAAGGTTTTGGTTTTTAGACCTTATCATTCAATCCTAACAAGTTAGGGTTTCCTGATCATACCAAACTCCCAAACATGACATCATCAATAAAATTTCAAATAATATTTCACAATATCCCTAAGCTGTAATATCCCTTATCATGGGGTATCCCTCAAACACAAGCAAACTCCAACCAGACATGGACTAGGAGGGCGTTTATCAGATATATCGCCTCTGAAAAGAGGACGAGAACTGGAGGCTACTTGGCCCTTTCCAGGCTTTGTCTAAGGGTATAGGAGAAAAACACACAAGTATTATAGTAGCCGGGGAGCTCAAAGAGATAAAAATAATAGTAGTGCAACATGCAATAATGTATACATGGAATATAATCAGATACTCGAGAAATGCAGAGAGAAATGCTAAGCCATTTTATTATATTGAGTAATGGAAAGAGTACAAGAGGTGATCAGAAAGATAGCACCTCGACTTGCACAAGGCAAGTGAAGAAATACACTCAGAATGGTAAGGAAATGGCCTCTCTCTGAACTGCGTCCAAGTTGCCGGAGAACTGCTATGCTGCTGCTACTGCTGGAATCAAGTGAGGATTTGGGGCTGTTCCCCTCCTTAGAAAACGCTGAAACTCTGGAATCAACCTCTGCTCAATAAACCTAGAAAAGCCCAGAAAGCTTTTCTAAAATAGCTGACCCTCGAAAATCACCCCCTTGAGGATCTACGCTATCCCTCAAGGCTCTGCGCTGCCCCTGAAGAGAATCCTCCAAAACTCTACCCGAGACTCTGCCAAAATCCTCCAATATGCAAAGGCTGATCCCTTGCTCGATCTCGAAGCTCAAATCCTCCACATAATCCCAACCCGGAGCTCCTACCAAAGGACACTGTGTCCTCCCCTCTCAAGACTGCATAGTCATCAAAATGCTCAGTTCGTCCTCAACTCCAGAGATCGCTTCTCCTACAAAATACTGATGAAACTACCTTGCCCGAGCAGGCACTCGAAGTCCCCTGGGGCTAAGGGTGAGATCTCCAAACGGAGACACTCGATGCACTAAACAGTGCTGCAAACAGGCTAAACAGCCAGCGTTCTCTAAGTCGAAGTGACTAGCTCAAATGCAACATAATCCAATCGAAATGAGGAGGCTCCTCTCTCCTTTATAGCGTTGGCCTCTCTCAAAACCCTAAGGCCCACCTCCTCCAACGTAGCCTCTCTCTTGCCACGTGCTCCTTCTCCATCTGCGCAATCCCTCCAAGTGTCTACGTGGGCCCCCTTCTCTACGCGATCCTTTGGCCCCCTTGGCTCGCCGTTTAAGTTACAACGTTGTGCTACTAGGGAGTGACTTTATTCAAAAAGTGAGTTATGTCCCCCCTTTCCTCACCCTTTTATTTATAAATAACTATAGAAGGCAAAATTGAGCAAAATCAAATATTCCAATTAGCCATGGCTAATTAGGAATATTACAGTCTCCCTCGACAAAATGTTGCTTGTCCTCAAGCAACTGAAGTGATGGATGCTACAAAATTTTCTCACTCTCCCAAGTGGCATCCTCATTCGGTAAATTCTTCCACCTCACCAAGAATTCCCGGACCATCCTGCTCTGCAGCTGCCTCTCCCCGGTATCAATAATAGCCTCTGGCTGCAACACCAAATGCCCCTCATCATCCATGGGTGGTAGCTCATCTGTCACTGTCACCTGCTGCTCCAATGCGTTCTTCAGGCATGATACATGAAAAACATTATGAATCTTGCTGCCGTGGGGCAGCTCCAACTCATATGCAACCTATCCAATCCTGCGTATCACCCTGTATGGCCCATAAAAGTGGAGCTTGAGCTTCTCAGCTCCCTTCTGCTTCAGTGACGACTATCGGTATGGCTGTAATCGTAGGTAGACCAAGTCCCCTACCTCAAACTGTCTCTCCACCCGACCCCTGTCAGCATATAGCTTCTGCTGGTTTTGCGCTGTAGCCATATTATCCTTGAGATCTCGGAGAATATCCTGACTCTCTTGGATCCAAATCTTGGCTCTCGGAGCCTTGCTAGCACCAAACATCATGTCAGCAAAAGATAAAGGATGATATCCATACAAAGCATAGAATGGTGACATACCAATGGACATGTGATGTGTAGTGTTGTAGCAGTACTCCCCCAGATGCAGCCACTTCAGCCATGCTCGCTGCTGCCCACTGACATAGTTACGCAAGTAGCCCTCCAGCCACTTGTTAACTATCGTTGTTTGCCCATCCGTCTGTGGGTGATAATAGGTACTGATGTCAACTCCGTCCCCACCAACCGGAAAAGCTCCTACCAAAACCCGCCCATGAAACGGCTGTCCCTATCACTGATGATGGTCTTAGGAAGACCATGTAGCCTGAAGACCTCTCTAAAGAACAACTCGGCCACCTGCGCTGCTGTGTAGTGTGCGGATATGGCGAAAAAATGTGCGTACTTTGTCAGTCGATCAACAACGACAAAGATACAATCTTTGCCTTGCACCATGGGCAGCCCTGTGATGAAGTCCATCGAAATACACTCCCATTTCCCCTCCGGAATGGGAAGAGGCTGCAATAATCTTGCGGGATGGCTCATCTCCCCCTTGTTCCTCTGGCAAATATCGCACTCCCAGATATGCTGGAGTATGTCCTCCTTGAGGCCCTTCCATGAGAACCTCCCTCTAATGGCCCTGTAGGTTTTAGTAAATCCCTGATGGCTGGCCAATGGTGAATCATGTGATGCCTGAAGTATCTTCTTCTTGAGCTGAGATCCCTTAGTCAAGAAGATCCGGTTCCTATAGTAGATGATCTCATCGACTACCCTGTACCTGTCATCCACCACTTGCCCATCCAGAACCGCACATGCAAATCTGTCCTTGGAGTACTCTACTAAGAGTCGAGCCCTCCAGTGTGTGTCCAAGCTCATAAGAGACAACGTGGCCGGTCTATTTGAAAGGGCATCTGCTACCACGTTGTTCTTACCCTTGACATAATGTCAAAGTCATATGCTTGGATCTTACTGATCCACTTCTGCTGCCTCTTCTGTAGCTGTTTCTGCTCCAAAAAGAACCTGAGGTTGTTGTGATCAGTCCTCACCCTAAACCTGTTACCCACTAAATACTGCCAGAATTTGGCCAATGCATGCATAATGGCCAACATCTCCTTGTCGTATATAGAATACAACCTCTCGTGCGGAAGGAGCTTCCGGCTCTCAAAGGCTATAGGGTGACCTTCCTTCATCAACACTGCGCCGATCCCCTCTCCCGACGCATCACACTCCAAAACAAATGGCTGCGAAAAATCCGACAATGCAAGCACTGGGCAGTTGCTCATAACCTCCTTGAACTTGTCAAAGGCTTGCTGCGCTGTATCCGACCAACTGAATGCCCCCTTCCTTGTCAGATCTGTTAGGGGTGCAGCAAGCTGTGAGAAACTCTTGACAAACTTTCGGTAGTAAGTACAAATGCCAATGAATCCCTGAAGTTCTGTCACGTTCCTCGGCTCCGGCCAATCTCTGATGGCCCTGATCTTCTCCTCGTGGACTCTCACTCCGTCCACCCCTATGATGTGTCCCAAGTACAACATCTCCATCAACCCAAACTCACACTTGGAGAGCTTGGCATAGAACTGCTGCTCCTCCAAGATGCGCAAAACTGTCTCAATGTGCTGGAGATGCTCCTCCCAAGTCATGCTGTAAATGAGAATATCATCAAAGAACACCAACACAAACTTCCTTAAGTGACTATGGAAGATGTGATTCATGCAGGACTGGAATGTAGCTGGGGCGTTGGTTAGCCCGAAGGGCATCACCAAAAACTCAAAGTGCCCATAGTGACACCTGAAGGCGGTCTTGGAAGTGTCCTGCTCCCTCACGCGAATCTGATGGTATCGAGATCTCAAATCAATCTTTGAGAAGAACTGTGCTTCTCTCAACTCATCCATCAACTCATCGATCCTGGGTATGGGGTACCTGTTCTTTAGGGTCCTCTTGTTCAAGGCCCTGTAGTCAATGCACATCCTCAATGTGCCGTCCTTCTTCTTCACCAACACCATGGAAGAAGCAAAAGGACTCGTGCTCGGCCGAATGTGCCCAAGAGCCAACAACTCCTGAATGGCCCGCTCAATCTCATCCCGATAGGCCTTGGGATGCCTATAGGGCGTAGTAATCACTGCCTGTATGCCCTGCTCAAGCTCAATGGTGTGCTCAAACTGCCGATTCGGTGGCTGTCCTGGCGGAATCTCCCCAAACACTGTGGCATACTGGTCAAGGATGGAATGTATCTCTGGGTGCACCGTCTGCCCTATAGTCCCTGCCTCTGATGCACGCAACTCCACTGACCACTCTACGTCTTCCTTCCGGAAGACTGCCTCCATCTGACGAGCCGAAACAGTCTGAGGCGGATATGTGTGCTGTCCCTGTATCTTCTCATGCCTTCTTGTATTCTCATCATCCCAGTCCATCTCCAGGGCCTTCCAATTTGTCGTGACCTTCCCTAGAGTGATAAGCCACTGAACACCCAGTATCATGTTGGTGTCCAGAATATTGACCATGAAAAAGTGGTCAATCAGTGTGTAGGTGCCCATCGTCACTGATAACTCTGGGACATAACGAGCACACACCATGGTCTGATCTCCTGGGACCAAAACTGAAAAGCCATCGAAGCTCTCTGTCTGTATACCTCTCTGCTCAACCATCTGTGCATCGATGAAGTTGTGGGTTGCCCCACTGTTAATCAAAACTGATACTCGCTGGCCACATACTGTCCCCCGTATGTGCAGCGTCAAATACTTGGGAACTGCTCGCAATGCTGCAAGGGCCCCTTCGGTAGGTGCAAAAGCTGCACCACCTGCTGGTGGTGGTGGAGGTGGCAAAGGATCCTGCGCGACATGACTATCTCCTGCCTCCACATCATCCTCCTCATCCTCTTCCCTGCTGCTCTCGGAGAAGACCTCAATAAAATGTCCTTTGCCAGCAGCACATCTATGTCCCGGTGCCCACGGCTCCTGACGGGTAAAGCACAACCGCTTCTTCTTCAGCTCCCTCCTAGCATTATCATCACTCTGTGCTCATCCTGGGTTCCCCTTTGGAGGCAGAATCCTCACATCCTTCCCCTTAGGCTGGAAAGCCTGTCTCTGGGGGTAAGGTGTCCGGGTCCTGGGTAAGGCATCCTGTAAGTCCCGGGTCCTGCTAATAGCATCTTGGAGTGTGGTTGGTCTAGTGGATTTGACTAGACCCCGAAGTGGCTCTGCTAACCCCTCAACAAACATGTAGATCCTCCGTGCCGCGGATAGATCTAGCACAATCACTGAAACCCTCAAGAAGTCTGGAATGTAGGTCTCTGGATTCCCAGTCTGTTTGAGCCTCGTTAGCTCAACAAAGTGCTATTCCGGATCCCTCCGGTCAAACCTCTTTATCAATCTCCTGGTGAACTCGGCATATGTCGTCACTCTGGAGTGTCCGAGTGTAACCATCCCATGGAACCACCAGTCCTGGGCCTCACCATCCAAATGTAATGTCGCCACCTTGATGGCCTCTGTTTCGGACATCTGGTTAAGCTGGAAATAGATGTCCAACTTCTCCACCCAAGACTTTGCCGAACTGTTTGATGAGGCATCAAACGTAGGCAAGTGGAATCTACTAATTGTGCGGTGGGTGTCTCCATCATATGATAATACCGGTATCCTCTGTGATGGTCGCGAGGTCTATTATCCCGCTGGAGTTGAAAAAAGTCTCTGAATGAGAGAGCATCCATGAACTCCTGCCCATAGGCCTGGTAGTCTGCAAAATAATCGCGCATATGACCGGGCTCTGCCTCTTGCTGGGCTCCGGCCCCTGTGTCTACTCCTAGGAAAGTGGGCATGGTAGAGCGTGTAGGGGCATGTGAGGCCATCTGCTGAGTAGTATCACGCTGAGGGGCACCCTGCTCTGGCAAATGGTGGGATGTACCCGATCCCTCACCAACCTGGAAAACCCGTGGGTTCTCACGCTATCTAGCCTCCACCGCCGTGAATCTCTGCCCCATCACCTTGATCTGCCTTGACAAATCCTGCACTGATTTGAGGAGAATGTCCGCAAATCTCTTCCCGTCCACATCTGCCATCGAATCCTCTTGCTCTGCGTCCACCACAGGCTCCTCCTGTTCTGTGTTCACCACAGGCTCCTCCTGTTTTATGTCCACCACCCGAACACAGTCTCCCTCTTCGTAGGTGTTCTCCAACCTACACTCAATATCTCTGTATTTCCTACCTCTATAACAGATGTAGGGCTTCTCCCTCGGTGTCATAGACTAGCTCCACAGGCTGAGCCAGATCTATGCTCTAATACCATAGTAATATCCCTTATCAGGGGGTATCCCTCAAACACAAGCAAACTCCAACCAGAGATGGATTGGGAGGGCATTTACCAGATATGTCGCCTCTGAAAAGAGGACGAGAACTAGAGGCTACCTGGCCCTTTCCAAGCTCTGTCTAAGAGTATAGGAGAAAAACACACAAGTAGTATAGTAGTCGGGGAGCTCAAAGAGATAAAAATAACAGTAGTGCAACATGCAATAATGTATACATGGAATATAAGCAGATACTCAAGAAATGCAGAGAGAAATGCTAAGCCATTTTATTATACTGAGTAATGGAAAGAGTACAAGAGGTGATAAAAAAGATAGCACCTCGACTTGCACAAGGCAAGTGAAGAAATACACTCAGAATGGTAAGGAAATGGCCTCTCTCTGAACTACGTCCAAGCTGCCGAAGAACTGTTGTGTTACTACTACTGTTGGAATCAAGTGAGGATTTGGGGCTGTTTCCCTTCCCCGAAAATGTTGAAACTCTGGAATCAGTCTCTGCTCAATAAACCCAGAAAAGCCCAGAAAGCTTTTCTAAAATAGCTGACCCCCGAAAATCACCCCCTTGAGGATCTATGCTATCCCTCAAGGCTCTGTGCTGCCCCTGAAGAGAATCCTCCAAAACTCTACCTGAGACTCTGCCAAAATCCTCCAATATGCAAGGGTTGATCCCTTGCTCGATCTCCAAGCTCAAATCCTCCACATAAACCCAACCCGGAGCTCCTACCAAAAGACACTGCGTCCTCCCCTCTCAAGACTGCGCAGTCATCAAAATGCTCAGTTCCTCCTCAACTCCAGAGATCGCTCCTGCAAAATACTGATGAAACTACCTTGCCCAAGTAGGCACTCGAAGTCCCCCGGGGCTAAGGGTGAGATCTCCGAATGGAGACACTCGATGCACTAAACAATGCTGCAGACAAGCTAAACAGCCAGCGTGCTCTAAGTCGAAGTGACTAGCTCAAATGCAACATAATCCAATCCGAAATGAGGAGGCTCCTCTCTCCTTTATAGCATTGGCCTCTCTCAAAACCCTAAGGCCCACTCCTGCAATGTAGCCTCACTCTTGCCACGTGCTCCTTCTCCATCTGCGCAGTCCTTCCAAGTGTCTACGTGGGCCCCCTTCTCTACGTGGTCCTTTGGCCCCCTTGGCTCCCCTTTTAAGTTACAACGTTGTGCTACTAGGGAGTGACTTTATTCAAAAAGTGAGTTATGTCCCCCCTTTCCTCACCCTTTTATTTATAAATAATTATAGAAGGCAAAATTGAGCAAAATCGAATATTCCAATTAGCCATGGCTAATTAGGAATATTACATAAGCAGTTTAGGGTTTCAGACATTCACATTAGCATACCCTTAGGCTAGGGTTTTCCAGAACTCGTCTAGGGTTCTACATAATCAATCAAGAGTATGAGTGGGGAGGGTAGATTTATCAAGTGATGAATCACCCAAAACAAGAACCACTATGGTTTAATATAGCTAAACATAACAATGTTACTAATAGATTATCAAATGAATAATCCTTTCAATATCAATGTATTCAAAGCATACTTTTGTTCCTTGACCAACCTTGTCTTGAGAGATCCTCCTTCATACTCTTTGCAGGTGTTTTTCCTAATCAAGACAATAGAGGGAGAATGGTGATTAGTATTTAATATAATCAAAACTAAATGAATACATGAACCCAAAAAATGAAAGGAAATGAGGTACTTATCTTTGGGAGTTGTTGGGGGCTCCCTCTAAAGCTTGAGGGATACCTACAAACTTATAAAAACAATAAAAATGTCTTTTCCCAAATATGCTAAAAACCTATAAATTTTAAAACATATAAAACAAGAGATATAAAGCTACAAGCAAAGGACTTAGTAGTGCAAGTCCCTAATGTGAGAGTCTTCGGGCTTGACTTTCTTTGGGTCTCCTTCTTTAGCAAAGTTGGCTTGATCTCTTTCTCTCTTCTTGTTTCTTGGATTGTTGGGACAATAACTCCTATAGTGACCTTTCTTATGACATTGATAGCATTTGACCTGAGACATGTCAACTTTCTTCCTCGGTCCTTTCAATTTCTTTCCTTTATGTTGAGCAATGTAGGCATTTGAAACACCTTTAGAATTGGCAACTAAAGAGATCCTCAATTCTTCTTGACTGTAGGCAATCCATAGTTCTTCAAAAGTGGGAGCTTCCTTCCAACTGTTAAGACCTGCAACAAATGCACCCCAAGTAGGTGGTAATCCTAATAGGGCAGTGATCACGAGTTCTTTGTTTGGAACAATTTCATCAATGGCCAAGAGATCATCCCTGATTCTAGCTATCTTCACAAAGAAGGTTGCCACAGTGTCTTCTTTAGTCATCTTTGTGGTCCTTAGCTCATTCTTCAAACTTGCTACTTGACCAATGTTCTTAATAGTAAATAACTTCGACAAGGCTTCATACATTTCCTGAGCATGATCGATGTTAGCTATGAATGGGACAAGGTTGTCCTTTATTCCTTCTACCATCAGAGTGATGGCCACCAATTCTAATTCCCTTTATTTCACTTTGTCAGCAACACTGGAATCCTTTGTAGGCTTCTTTACTTTTCCTTTTACCAAGTCCAATACCTTGTTCTTTTCAAGGATTAGATCAAACCTCTTCTTCCCGGACATGTAGTTAGAGGACATTGTGTTAGACATCTTCCTTGAATATAGTAGACTCCTTCCTTGAGATAGTCCTTTTGAATGGTTCCTTGATGAAGTGCTTGAGACTGGCTTTTACTTCCCTCTTCACCAAACCTCTAATACCATGTTAGAAAATCAAAAAGGCAGAAAGATTTTCTTATTCTTGATAATTACTTGTGATGTTTCTTGTTATTACGATTCTTTATATCTTCTTTCTTTTAGTTCATCAAGCAACTACCAAAGAAGCAACACATGAAACAATAGACACCAGATGTAGGCATAGTGTCAGGGCAAAATCCCCCTTGAGGGGAAAAACCTAGTCAAGAAATTCTTCCTTTCAATAGTATTCTTTGAGACTCTTCACTTCGATCTCCCAATCTAGGAAACGAAACAGAGAGAGAGAGGCACCCAAATTTCGATTTTTCCTTTCTCCTTAGACTTCCCCACACTCGCATTCACTTCGAATTCCTGGCGATAGGCTTCGCACTTCTTCCCAGCTACAAGAGAATTTCGTACTTCTTCCCAGCTACAAGAGATATCGAACTTGTGTGTGACAATGATGCTCCAAATGAATTCGATGAGCTTCCATTTATAGGTTTCATGTGAGGTCGAATAGGGTCCTTAGGCCGACTTGATCTTCTTCTAGGCCGCCATGGTGTGGAGGTTATATAATCAGATTTTGTAATGTTTCTAAGTAGGAATGTGAATGATATTAAGCAAATAAATAGTGCAGCAACATATAAAATTAAAAACACGCATTAGACATCCAGGAAAACGTTGCCAATCAGGAACTGCTAAGCCATATTATTAAAAATCAGAGGGCTAGATACAATATAAAATAGATTAGTGCACCCAGGATTGTCCCAATGAACAAGAAATACCAACCCCAGGTGGGAAAATAGCTGAGCTGAAGGCTATCCAGCTATTGCACCACTCTGCACTGCGCTGCCCCAGTAAACTCCTGCCCTGCTGAACTTCGAATTGCTGGAAGGTGCCCAAAACTGCCCAGAAAATTATATCCTTTCAACCTCGGACTCCTTGGACAAAACCCAGAAAAACCTAGAAGGGAATTTCGCTGGTTTTGACTTTGGATTTTAGCCTCCTTGGAGCCTCTCCCCGGTTTCGACTGCCAAATTTGACTTGCAGGAAATAGCCTACAAATCCCTCTATAAACACCTTTAAAATGTTGGTTATACCTGTGTTATCCAACTCCTTGCTCTCCGGATGGCTCTTGGCCAAGATTCACTACTCTCCCAAGTGCCCACGAATTGTTGCTACAGGCCTCTACGCAATCCCTCTGCTCAGAAATTCGAATAACTAATGCACTGGTCTAGCTGGTTGCAAACTCCAGTGAAAATGTCCTCAACAAGCAACCTCCTCAGCTCCCGGAACTCCCAGCAAGAAATGAATCTCTTCGCTAGCTTCCAACCTCTCCTGCGTGTTTCTAGCTGCCCAGGAAGTACACAATTCCCTCTATGCGCTGATGGCTGAAGTGTGTGATTGTACCGAACTCCCTGAAACTCTTGTGGAACAACCTCCCTAGGGTGGGCACGGATGGTCCCCCGAAGAAGAGATTGAATCTCCCGCGTGAGAGATTCGTGGCTAAACAACCGATAGACTCGCTAAGCAGCAGAGCATACAAAAGAGTGCTTGTTTGCAAATGTTCAAGATGAAAACAAAATGAGAGCTGATCTCTCTTTATAACTCCTTGGGCCCCCTTAGCGTCATGTGGGCCCCTCCATCCACCTATTCGATTTTCCCTCCAAGCATATCGAATGGCTAATTTGAACTCCTATGAGGGTGCCCCCCACATTCCACTAGTAGCTAAATAAAGTCAATTTGGCCCCTAAGTCCCTAAGTCAAAAGTGTGGGGCTCTCTTCCTTAGTAAAAAATGTGCAAAATTGTGTAGCAACACCATGTTATTATTGTGTTTGAGAAGGGACACGACAGTCCTCCCCTCCCAAATGTCGCTTGCCCTCAAGCAACCTCAAAGCTGGGTGCTCCAAAATATGCTCACCCTCCCAGGTGGCATCCTCATCTGGCAAGTTCTTCCAATGCACCAAACATTGCTTGTCCTCGAGCAATTCTTGAACAAACACCCTTTCTCACTGTGGCCCCCACTATCACTGCAAATTTCACCAGGGTCCCAAATGTGCCATTGGATTGTCCCTGATTGTTGTACTATCCTATAGTGAAGGAGTCCCTCGATACCAGGATCCCAAGACAACTTGATCAATGTGAAGCCCCCCTTGCTCCATTCACTATCCTGCCAGATATGGGCATTAGAACCCCTGTGTCTATCACCAATAAGTAGAGCATCCTGACGATGTAAAACTCTACCCAAATCCTCATTAAGATGCTCTATCTAATAGTCCACCCCATGCACTCTGATTGTGGGTCCTTGAAGATACAACTCAATCCCTATGCGAATGAAGCCTCGCTTGCATCAGCTCCTCTTGAAATCCTCTCGCTGGCCATCTTGCCATGTTGATGAAGTTTCCCACGCCCTTAGCGAATCACTGAAACCCGATGGAGAATGTTGATGACCCTCCCTTATAGAAACTAGCTCACCCCTATGGGTATCTGAACTGCTAAGTACTATGATGCTAGGGTCCCATGCCCAAGCAGCAAGAAACTGTCCTGCTGACCCCGCGACACCCTGGTCATCACTAACTGTCTAACATGCTCGTACACGAGCCACCTCTCGCATAGGTCTTGGCCACGATGTATGCAATGATTGAGGTTAGGCCCAACCTGCCAAAGTGACCCAATAATGTCAACGTCTATCCCTCCATGGCTGGCCCCAATCTTGTGCAATAATCTACCTTTCCCTATGGTGAGGGCGTCGGTGATTCCCCATGCGTTTGCCTGTGAATTAATCAATTCGAATGTTATCCTGCCTATGCTCACTGAGGAGTGGAGTATCCCACCAATCCACTGGATCCTTGGATCCCATAACCATACTAGAGGTCCACAACCCCCAATCCTCTCTGCTTGTCGCTGTCATATGTTGCTAGCTATTGGGACTCCTCTGTGCCTTGTCTTTGACTCCTGTAGGCATCCAATAGGAAGGCATCGAGCATCAAGAACCTGTGTTGTGAATAACCAACTTCTCCGTGCTTGCCAAATCACATAGCAAGATCTACTATCCCAACTCCTGATGATGTGCGTTGGTCCTGTTGGAAGCCTAGGCATCATCCTGCCAACAAGGGCTACCATCCCTCGCACCTCATGCTTACCTAATTTCTCAAGTTGTTGAGCTGGAAAAGCACCATACAACTCCCTCTCGGTCACCTCCCCAAGTGTGAGTCTAGTGGTGGAACATATGCTTCCTTGACAATCAACCATGCTATCCCTAAGCCTATATCTGTCAACTCGTGCACCTACCAAGTGTCTCAACTGGAGAGTCTCCTCCCAGCCCATGACACGCATTGTCTCATCCAACTGCCTAGGGTGAGCCTCCCATGCCCTGCTGCCTGAATGGAGAGTGTCAAGGGGAAACAACCAAACACTATGTGACTGTAAGCAGCACCGGAGGAGGATGGGTGGGTATGATCAAGAGTCTGCCAGAATGCTCAAGAGTAATCCTATAGACATCCCTATCTCTGCCTTGGATTCGCTGACAACCCCCTCGAGGCTCTATCTCTGCTAAACATGGTGTCACCAGATGCTCAACCATGTCCTCATTAATCCTAAGCGATATGCATCCAATAGTACACCTATTGCCCTTGCCAATAAATCTCCTCGGAGGTAACGCTCCAAGCAGCCATTGCACTACATCATCTGCCACTGCATGCCACCCAGTATCACCGCACTCATCGACATGCCACTGTATACCACAACCTGACTTTGCACACCATGGAATACCACCGGCTACAACCATACCATCCTGTATCGTCTTGTGTCTTGCCTGTGTCACTGCACGTGTCACTCCCCACACGTCCTCAATGCGATGTGAGTCACTCCTACGCCGTAGTATCAACCGACATGCTGTGGTATACAACCATGTATCTCCATGCTCCTTTGCAGGCCACTGCACTTCCCTGCATAGCCCTACACACCACTCGGTGTTATGGCCTAGAATTGGGTCTGTATGCATCAGGCCACATCCCTCTATATAAAACTAGACGCTACGACCTGACTCTGTGCAGTCTTGTGTACCACTGCCTACTATCATATCACCCTATAACATATGGTATCCCGCATGTGCCAAAGTGTTTGCCACTCTGATAGTGGACCCACCATGACATGCGTCATGTCCCCTTGTCCATCCTGGTAGACTTGAGCACCCTAACTCCACTCCTGCTAGGGGGGATATCTCTGCTGTGCCGATCCTCTGTGACCCCTGAGTCCTAAACCTCAATGGGAGAACATCATCTCCATACAATATTTGGTCTGGTGGCATACCCATGCCACCTCCTCCAACCAGCTCCTTCCAGAGAATGCTAATCATCCTGTGCCCCCATGCGCAACCAACATGCCAAAACAACCAATGGAGTCTGCTCACAAACCACCTGGCCACTAGCATCAACTGGAACTCCCCTAAGGAATGCATGCGCTCAGGCACGGGGTTGACTACCTCATCAATGCCATAGCCTTCCCACATGTTTGATATCGGATAGGAAGCCCCGCCTGGATCCCAATGCCAACTTGAGCCTCTAGCACCCTCATTGTCTGAGAGTTGCCGTTGAGCTTTACCCCGGACTACGATCATCTTCATGAGTTTAGCCCACTCCACTGGGTACCAACTCTGAATCTCTCGCCATCCAACCCCAGGAGAGGGATCGAATGCACAAACGCTAGCACATAGAACAAGCCGTCCATCCTGCGAGTGTTGCACCCTACGCAACTCATGTCGCCTCAACTCACCATCCTGGTCAACACATAAAATTTGTCGAGGAGTCTCTGCATCTCTCTCTCCGTGGTGCAAAGGTAGTCTAGCAATGTTGCAAGCCCCATCTATATAAGCCCAGAGAGAGCTATTATCTGGAAGTAATGCAACTCTATTGACGGTTTGTGCATCTAACAACTCTAAGTCATTGGTGGGCCCCAAAGAAGACTGCTTGTCCTCCTCCACCATGGCCTCAACACGAGTCATGAACTACCCCTCCATGACTAGCTCACGCCCCTCTATGTGCTCTCCATGTTGTTGTAGGTGATTTTCATCTCGCAACTCTATCATAGATTTGGGTGCCTTTGTACCTACCAGATCCTCATCAAGGGTGATGATGTCTCTCGGCACCTCATCATCCTGTCGTGCGCTGCTATCACTTGAAAACTCGGTCACGACCCCGGATATCTCAACAATGGATGTCACCTTCTGAATGGTGGACATGTCTGTGTCTCCTGGCACCTCATCAATGGATGGTCCTATGGGTGTATGCTTTACTTTCTCCCCCAAGGTGTCAACTGGTGCTATCAAAGAGGCCTCCAATGATGGTGACTCTTGTGCCACACTAGGTATACCAATTTGATCCTCACATTCTCGCGTGTCTTCTGCCTCATGTTCAATCTCCTCCTCAGGTCCCTGATGTCTAAGACCAAGTCTCCACCAGAAAAGTCCTCTCCTTGGCTCATCCTCTAACTATCTTTGGCCTGCCTGCTCCTTTTCAGGAGATCATATGCCCTGATTATGTCGGCTTTCCCCACATAGTCTAGACGGTTGTACTCCCACAATTTGTGCACCTCTAGTGTCTACGCTGTAAGGACAAGGATGGATCTGGTCTAACACCTTCCTCAACTGAGCCAACCTCTTATCGCTCTAGCAGATTCCACCCCAAAATTCCTGCATACTAAATCTCCCTTGAGCCATGGGTATTATACAGAGTAACTCATCACTATGCATACATGCCCAAATCTCCCATGATCTTATTGGTTACCCACAGCTAGGCCAAGATCATGCCCTGTTACCATTGTAATGTTCCTAAGTAGCAATGTGAGTGATATTAAGCAAATAAATAGTGCAACAGCATATAAAAATAAAAGCACACATTAGACATCCATGAAAATGCTGCCAATCAGGCACTGCTGAGCCATATAATTAAAAATCAGAGGGCTAGATACAATATAAAATGGAATGGTGCACCTGAGCTTGTTCCAATGAACAAGCAACACCAACCCCAGGTAGGAAAATAGTTGAGCTGAAGGCTTCCCAACTGCGGCACCACTCTGCACTGCACTGCCCCAGTAAACTGCTGCCTTGCTGAACTTCGAACTACTGGAAGGTGCCTAAAACCCGCCCAGAAAATTACATCCTTTCAACCCCGGACTCCTTGGACAACCCAGAAGAACCTTGAAGGGAATTTCGTTGGTTTTGACTTTGGATTTTCGACCTCCTTGGAACCTCTCCCCAGTTTCGACTGCCAAATTCGACTTGCAGGAAATAGCCTGCAAATCCCTCTGTAAACACCTCTAAAACGCTAGTTATACTTGTGTTATCCAACTACTTGCTCCCCGGATGGCTCTTGGCCAAGATTGACTGCTCTCCCAAGTCCCCACGAATTGCTGCTACAGGCCTCTACGCAATCCCTTTGCTTGGAAATTCGAATAACTAATGCATTGGTCTAGCTGGTTGCAAACTCCAGCGAAAATGTCCTCAACAAGCAACCTCCTCAGCTCCCGGAACTCCCAGCAAGCAATGAATCTCTTGGCTGGCTTCCAACCTCTCCTGTGTGTTTCTGGCTGCCCAAGAAGTACGTAGTTCCCTCTCTGCGTTGATGCCTGAAGTGTGTGACTATACCGAACTCCCTGAAATTCCTGTGAAACAACCTCCCTAGGGTGGACATGGATGGTCCTCCGAAGAAGGGGTTGAATCTCCCGCATGAGAGATTCGTGGCGAAACAACGGTAGACTTGCTAAGCAGTAGAGCGTACAAAAGAGTGCTTGTTTGCAAATGTTCAAGATGAAAACAAAATGAGAGCTGATCCTTCTTTATAACTCCTTGGGCCCCCTTAGCCTCATGTGGGCCTGTTAAATTATGGTAAGTTCTATGCTTATAATAGTTTACTTCTTTTTCTTATTATATTCCACCGATTAGCAATTACATGTACATAAAGTAAAGTGCAGATAGAACATTAAACAATCGACAGAAAACAAGCCAAGACAAGAGACACAAGATGTGGCGGCTAGCCAGGGACAAACCCCACAATGTGTGGGGAAACCCTTTGATCAAATCTTCTTTTATCTTCAATAATTCAACAGAGAGAAATAATACAATAAATCTGATTCATATCAGCAGTAGCAAACCCTAGATCAGCAACATCAGCATTAGCGGCTTCATTATCAAACTAGGGCAGACCATATCTCACAAACCGACAGTCGGATTGACTTCATTCCACCACCAAAAGTTTCGGCTTCTAGAGGAGGTTCAGATGAACCTATAGCACAGTTCAGATGAGGAGATCTTCTAGGCCACGCAAGTCAATCTTTACTTCTGCAGTTGCAGCTTCAGTTTCAGTAGTTTCCGGCTTCAAACTAGGGCAGTCGATATCTTGCAAACCGTTTGTCGGATTGACTTCATTCCACCACCAAAAGTTGCGGCTTTCAAAGGAGGTTCAGATGAACCTACAGCGTAGTTCCAAAGAGGAGATCTTCTAGGCCACGCAAGTCAATCTTTACTTCTGCAGTTGCAGCTTCAGTTTCAGCAGTTTCCGGCTTCACATGTGTGAGAGAGAGAGACCCATTTCAGTGCAGTAGAGAAGAGACTCATATCTGCGCAGTAGAGAGAGAGAGATGTGATGAGATGAGTGAGTCCAAATGAGGAAAAGTCCTCTTATATTTATACACAACGTTGGTGGGTGAATAGATGCGACTGTTGGGCTTCTAAGCCTACATGAGTTGTAGGTCGGCTTGATAATAATTCCATAATCAAAATAAATTCATATCTCCATGAATACTTATCGGAATTGGATGATCTTTATATCAATCCTACACCTCTCGACGAGAGGAATCTAATAAAAATATTATTAGCCATGAATAAGATGACCCACATGAAGTTTTGCCCTGGTTGCCAATTTTAACACTCCCTCTCAACCAATGTTGTTAAAAGCGCAATCGGGATTAAATCGGCGCGGGGAACGAATCGGAAAAAATCGGAAAAATCGGGAAAAAATCGGAAAAAAGCGGGAAAAAATCGTTTGGTACAAAAATATTCATTTTTTTTCATTTTTTTTAATATCTAAACCATCTACAACATAAAATAAATACATTGACACATAAATATGATAAAAAAACTAATATATAAGATGTTTAATATCATTTCTAGCGCTAAAATCACACATAACATTGAATCATGTCCTGAATAGTAAGTCCCAACTCAGCCTCAAAATATCAACAAAAAATATGATAATGTATCTCATCATGTCATAATGTCATATACAATAAAATGAAAGTCTAATCCTATTGATTTCCTCTGCCCCTCTTGCGAGAAAATGCCACAGCTTTCCCTTTCCCTCTAGATGTAGATGTTGGTGCCCGTGCAGGTGGAAATGGCAGTGGAGTCTGATGTGATCTAGACGTTGAAGAACTAGAAGTAGGAGCTATAGGAGGTAGACCACGTCCTCTACTGGTGGCAGGGGTAGCCCGGGCAGGTGGTGTCACCTGGAAACATTACAATCTCCCAATCCTGAAATCCTGAAAAACTGATAAGTCTGCTGTATTTTAAATGAAATCTAAAATTCTACTTTCTCCATATGAAATCCAATGAGGCTGGAACCACTCTCAAACATCCTGAGTCATTTCATGGTAATGTTAAAAATTTAAGTAAAAGGATGAAAATGAAGATTAAGGAGAATGTCACTTTTACTTTAAGAATTTAACATTACCATGAATAGCATATCCATACTAGGGCCTAGACTTGATCATTAAGCTACCCCACTCAAAAATTATTTGTTTCTTTCAAAAAACATTGCATGAAAAAACCCAAAAAAAGTTATAAAACTATGCTGTCCTGAGCCCCCACGATTTTTTCGTTAATTTTTTGAAAAAAGCGCGATTTTTTCGAAAAAATCGGCAAAAAAAAAGTAGGCGATTTTTTCGTATAAAAATCGCGATTTGATCGGCAAGCTGAAAAAATCGCGATTTTAACAACACTGCTCTCAACCATGGAGAACTTCATCTGCAATCTGTCTATCGGTCGTTACTATTCATCCATCAAATGCACTGCCTTGTACAGCCTGACCCTTGCCCTGCTCTGCTCTATTTTCCTTGTTCTGCTTTGTCTTGTTCTGTCCTGCACTGATCTGTACTGTTTTGTTTTGTTCTGCTTTGCTCTTGCATTGTTCTGTTCTACTCTGCTTTTGTCCGAATTATGAAGAAGAAGAAATGATCGAGGATGTATCATACTGACTCAAAGTCAGTCTCAGAGTATGTACCACTGGTCCCAGACCAGTCTCAACCAACCCAAAGTCAGCGTCATAGTGAGTACAACTTGAATGGTCCCAGACCAATATCATCCTCCACTGACTCAAAGTCAGTCTCAGAGTATGTACCACTGATCCCAGACCAGTCTCAACCAACCCGAAGTCAGCGTCATACTATGGTACAACTACCACTGGTCCCAGACCAGTATCATTGATCCCAGATCAATGGAGGTCATCCTAGCGTAGGGAGTACAGTAGTTACGACGATGCGTCCATCGGTACTACTATGGTCCCTAACTTCATTTCCCTGCTCATTGATCAGATGAGAGGTACTTCCCATGAGTCCCAGACTGCATGGGTAGGATGCCTCGACAGGAGAACTAATCAATCCTGTCCTCACAGGAGAACACATCAATCCTACTACAATTGCCATGGAGAATACATCAATCCAGGCCTCACAGGAGAACACATCAATCCTGCTACAATTGCCATGGAGAACACATCAATCCAGGCTGCCATGGAGAACACATCAATCCAGGCCTCACAGGAGAACACATCAATCCTGCTACAATGTCACCATGGGGTGTACATGTATACCACCAGGGGATAGTGAATAATCCTGTGGTCATATGCTGCTCCAAGAAGCACCCCGCACCCCCCTGGAGCTCTCAAAGCTCAATGCATCATACATGACCCTCATTGGAGGGTCTTTGAACAACTCCAAGTTGTTCACAGAAAGTCAGAAATTTTACTTTCCCAAGGGGTTTTGTCAGAATGTCGGCGACCTGTTCATCTGTACCGATATGATGGAGCCTTATAGCTCCCCGTTGCACCATATCTCGAATATAATGGTATCTGATATCAATATGCTTGGAGCGATCATGGAATACGAGATTCTCTGACAAACGAATCCCACTTTGGTTGTCACAAAGGATCACAGTGCTATCCAATGTGAATCCAAACAACTCATTGAAGAGCTTTCGCAACCAAACTGCCTCACAAGAAGCCATGCTAGCAGCAGTATACTCTACTTCGGCGGTGCTCAAAGCCACCGAATTTTGTTTCCTGCTCATCCAGGATATCGAAGCAGATCCCAAGGAGAAACAACACCCGAAAGTGCTCTTACGGTCCTCCACATTGCCTGCCCAGTCAGCATCTGTGTATCCAAATAGTCTCACATCTCTGGCAATGTATCTTAACCCATAAGTGATAGTGCCACGAAGATATCTCAGCAGATTCTTGGCACCAATCCAGTGTATGTGGTGGGGTTCAACCATATGCTGGCTCAACGTGTTGACTGCAAAGCATATATCTGGACGGGAGTTTACTAAGAACATTAATGCTCCGACGAGTTGCCGATACTCGGTAGCATTTCGAAAAACAGGTCCAGCAGCACTACTGCTTAACTTGTTGAAGTCAAGCTCCATCGGAGTAGTTACAGGCTTGCAGTCCACCATTCCGAATCTTTCCAATATCTTCACCACATATTTTCCTTGAGATAGGAAACTTTCTCCTGGCTTTTGCCACACTTCAAGTCCTAGGAAGTAGTGCATCAGTCCTAGGTCTTTCATTTCAAATTCAGAGGCCAGCTCCCTCTTACATTTGTGAATGAGAGGGTCTGCACCTGTTAGAAAGTGGTCATCCACATACAACACCAGTATGAGAGGCTTGTCATCTTCAACCTTAAAGTAAAGGTTAGGATCGGCTTCACTCCTAGTGAAGCCCAACTTCATCAAGTAGCTATCGATCCTCTCATACCATGCTCGGGGTGCTTGCTTCAGCCCATAGAGAGCTTTCTTCAACCTGCATACATGAGATTTTCGATCATAAATCTCAAATCCTTCGGGTTGCTCCACGTAGACCTCTTCTTTGATCGAGCCATGCAAGAACGCAGTCTTGACATCCATCTGATGTAGGTTCCATCCTTGTGAAGCGGCAAGGGCTATGATTGAGCGGATGGTCGTATATCTGGCAACAGGTGCAAATATCTCATCATAGTCTATACCTTCCTTTTGGGAGAAACCTCGAGCAACAAAACGAGCCTTATACTTTTTCGTGCTTCCATCTGCTGCATGCTTTATCTTGTAAAGCCATTTGGAAGTAACAACAGTCTTGTCCTGGGGTCTGGGAACTACTTACCAAACATCATTCTTTATGACAGACTCATATTCTTCAGTCATAGCATCCTTCCATACTTGATGCTTGACGACATCTAAGAATGATGAAGGCTCATTTTGTATGATCGTGCTCATGATGGTCAGGTATCCTTGATACCTATTAGGTTTCTTACTTTCACGAAAGGTTCCTCGGGGTGCAGCATGTCCTTCAGCATCATCAAGTAACCCCTTAAGACATGAAGGCCTCTTCCTAGAAGAGGAAGGCTCATATGGAGGAGGATCAATCGGATCCATGGGTTCTTCTACATCAGGCATTGATTCATCATCCTTTTCTTTCGGTTCCCTGGTGTCGGCTTCTTGAGAGCTCCTCAAAGTCGGAAGATTGATCACCTTGCTGAGAGCCATATCTTTGTCAAAGGTGACATCATGACTAATCACGACTTCCCTTTGACCGGTGGTGAACATTTCTTCAGGAGTTTAGGAACCCAATGCTTGATGAGGGCATCGATTTTGTACATATACGGCAGTGATTGTAGTTTCAGCCCATAGAAACTTTGGAAGTCTTTGATCATGTAGCATGCCCCGGACAACTTCCATCATCATGTGGTTCTTCCTTCCCACCACACCATTCTGCTCAGGAGTATGTGGTGTAGTAGTCTCCCTCTTAATGCTAACCTCAGGTGTGCTTGAGTAAACCAATTGTAATATATCGGAGGTCTTGCTTTGGATTGAGGGGAATGGTCCCCTTTTGAGCTTTCCTTTGGCACATCCCGGACATACACCTTCTTTCTCTACTTGGAATTCGGGCATCCCTGTTACCATCTGTCTTACATCGGGTAGAGCTTTGTAATGAAGGTGGGCAAACCTCCGATGCCAAAGTTCGGACTAAAGGGTTGTGTCACAAGACATGACACCTAGCGGACTTCCATCGACCTGATATATTGAATCAACACTAAACCCAAGAGTAAAGGCATCTTTAACATTATTTTTCCATATACATACCTTGCCATTGCTGAAGGTTACCTTGTAGCCTCTGTCTTCCATTGCCAAGATGGACACTAGGTTCCTTTTGAGGTCAAGTGCATTTATTATAATACATCCTAGAATTTCTAGCCTTCTTGAATGCTTGTCCTCTTCCTTGATTCCCAGCTCTCCTCTTACCTTTGCTGTTGAATTTGTCATTCCTTTGATTGCCATCAGAGGGATTTCGAGTTGCACCACTGCATACTGTACCATGCTTCTCTAATCATGATTATCATCATGCTGCCCATGTCCATGATTTTATCCTTCATAATGCTGCTCAAACTAGTGTGCATCATCATCATGCTATCCTATATGTCCATGATCTCATGTTGCCCTTTATGTCCATGATCTCATTCATCATGATGCTCAGATCTCATACATAGTGACTTGCTTTATCACAAATGTAACATCATCATTTTCTTCTAGCCTTAGGTCCAGCCTTTCCTTTTGATTTAGTCCCGAAATTATTTCTTTTCTTTGCATGAGAAGAAAAGGCAGCAGGAGGACCTTTAGGCAAGGGCATTTCCTGCTCTTCTACCCTTGTTTGTTCTTGAATGCATCTAGCCATTAATTCCTCGAAACTAGGAATTACATTATTGTTCAGAAGAGTAGTCCTGAACACATACCATTCAGATGGTAATCCTCCGAGAGTTGTGAGTGCCATTTCTTTGTCAGTAATGGTTTCCCCAATAGATAGGAGATCGTTCTTGATCTCTGTGATTCTTAAGAAGTATGCTTGCATACTTTCATCTTTACCCTTCTTGATTTCCCTCAACTTATTTCTAAGAAACAAAACTTGATTTGCATCATTAACTTTAAATAAACTCACCAGTCTGTCGTAGATTTCCTTGGAGGTGTCTAGATCAGAGATGTAGGCCACCGGGCGCTTGTCGATAGAGTCCCGGATGATCTTCTTTGTTTTGACTTCTCCATTTTTCCATTTGTTCCAGGCAGCAGCAGATGCATTTGATGAAGGCTCAACAATATTGCCTCTTACATGGTCCAACACTCCTTGATCTTCAAGGGTTAGATCGATAGACATCTTCCATCCGTGATAGTCAGCTTTCTCACAGAGCTTGTCTTCGGCAGGAAAGAGTGTTGAGGACCCGATAGTTCTTTTAGGATAGCCTTGCCAATCTTCTCTTCAATGATTGCTCTTGCTCTTGCTCGGGCTTTGTCTTCACCTCAACTCTGATACCATGTTAAATTATGGTATGTTTTATGCTTATAACAGTTTACTTCTTTTTCTTATTATATTCCACCGATTAGCAATCACATGTACATAAAGTAAAGTACAGATAGAACATTAAACGATCGACAGAAAACAAGCGAAGACAAGAGACACAAGATGTGGCGGCTAGCCAGGGACAAACCCCACAATGTGTGGGGAAACCCTTTGATCAAATCTTCTTTTATCTTCAATAATTCAGCAGAGAGAAATAATACAATAAATCTGATTCATATCATCACTAGCAAACCTAGATCAGCAGCATCAGCATTAATGGCTTCATTATCAAACTAAGGCAGACCATATCTCACAAACCGACAGTCGGATTGACTTCATTCCACCACTAAAAGTTTCAGCTTCTAGAGGAGGTTCAGATGAACCTATAGTGCAGTTCAGATGAGGAGATCTTCTAGGCCACGCAAGTCAATCTTTACTTCTGCAGTTGCAGCTTCAGTTTCAGCAGTTTCCGGCTTCAAACTAGGGCAGTCGATATCTTGCAAACCGTTTGTCGGATTGACTTCATTCCACCACCAAAAGTTGCGGCTTTCAAAGGAGGTTCAGATGAACCTACAGCGCAGTTCCAAAGAGGAGATCTTCTAGGCCACGCAAGTCAATCTTTACTTCTGCAGTTGCAGCTTCAGTTTCAGCAGTTTCTGGCTTCGCATGTGTGTGAGAGAGAGACCCATTTCAGCGCAGTAGAGAAGAGACTCATATCTGCGTAGTAGAGAGAGAGAGATGTGATGAGATGAGTGAGTCCAAATGAGGAAAAGTCCTCTTATATTTATACACAACGTTGGTGGGTGAATAGATGCGACTGTTGGGCTTCTGAGCCTACATGAGTTGTAGGTTGGCTTGATAATAATTCCATAATCAAAATAAATTCATATCTCCATGAATACTTATCAGAATTGGATGATCTTTATATCAATCCTACACCTCTCGACGAGAGGAATCTAATAAAAATATTATTAGCCATGAATAAGATGACCCACATGAAGTTTTGCCCTGGTTGCCAATTTTAACAGGGCCCCTCCATCCACCCATTCGATTTTCCCTCCAAGCATATCGAATGGCTAATTTGAACTCCTATGTGGGTGGCCTCCACATTCCACTAGCAGCTAAATAAAGTCGATTTGGCCCCTAAGTCCCTAAGTCGAAAGTGCGGGGCCCTCTTCCTTAGTAAAAAATGTTCAAAATTGTGTAGGAGCACCCTGTTACTAATGTGTTTGATAAGGGACATGACATATTTGACTCAATACTCAACCTTTTTACATGATTCAAAAGCCTAAGAAGGGTCTCTTTAAAAGTACAATGACACTATTGACCTAGAATAAATCCTAGAAGTCCTCAATGGGGACTTTGACATAAAACATGTTGACCCAAGCATGAAACCCATGCTTTAATAAGTCATAATATTAATAATAATTTTTTTTTCTTTATTCTTTTGACAAATACATTACATGATGACTCAAGTACATTAATGAAGACCAAACATAGTTACATTTTCCAACAAGTTTTGGCATAGAGGATTGGGTCACTTGCACCACGGAGCTTTGAAGATCATGTAACAAATTTCTACAGGATTTCCCAAGGGTACACTAGAGTAGAGAGACACATGCAAAGGGTGTACATTGGGGAAGTACGCCAAAGCAGTCGAGCACAAGCGATTCTTGGTCGAGTTCACTCAGATGTGTGTGGACCATTTTCAACAACATCCACGGTCAAGTACAGATATTATGTAATATTCGTTGATGATTTTTCTCGTAAGTGTTGGATTTTCTTCATGCAAAAGAAAGATCAGAGTTTGTTAAATTTTGTGAGTTTAAAGCACTTATCGAGAAAGATACTGGTAGGAAAGTTAAAGCTCTCAGAAGTGATAACGATGGAGAATATGTGTCAAATGAACTCAAGAACTTCTATGCTTCAGAAGGCATTCGACTGGAGTTAATAACACCTCATAACTCGTAACAGAATGGGGTCGCTGAAAGGAAGAACAAAAGTATTGTGGGAGTGGCATGGACGATGTTACATGATCAGGGCCTACTGTTGCACTTGTGCGCTGAAGCATGCAACACAACTATTTATTTGCAGAAAAAAATCCCTCATTGAATTCTCAGGATGAGTACACCAGAAGAAGCTTTTTCAGGTAAGAAACTAGATGTGGCACACTTCAGGATCTTTGGTTCATCAGTCTACTGTCATGTTACCAAGGATGCATGGAAAAATCTAGAGCCAACAGCTGAGTTGGGCATATTTGTGGGGTACACTGATACACCTCACAACTATCGGGTGTACCTGCCAGTGTTGATAATATCGGTATCGGAAAAATATCGGTGAGGGTCCAGAAAACATCTTATCGGCAATATCGGCGAAAATATTGGCAAGCATAAAAAATCAATTTTTCAAATTTTTAAACATAGCCGATATTTTCAAAATATGGTGATATTTTGCCAATATTTTGAAAATATCGCGATATTTTCAAAACAGAAAATATCGCGATATTTTCTCGGTGATATATCGTTTTGCCGAAAATATCGCGATATTTTCGAATATCACTGATATTATCAACACTAATACCTGCCATCCAATAGGATGACAGTGGTTCGTAGAGATGTGAAGTTCGATGAAGAGAAGGCCATGAGATGTTCCCTTGAGAGGGAGCTTTAGTTACATGCAGATGAGGAGCTTTTAGCTCCAAAGGAGGAACCTCAGGATGATGTGGAGTAGCCACATGCAGAGGAGCAGAGAGTGGAAACACCCACTCATGTAGAGACTTCCAGAGATGGGAGAAAGCGCACTGGAGAGGCTGACAGATTGATGCATGATGCTAAAGAGACTTTGGGAGCACCCACATCACAGCGCAGGAAGAGGAGGTCACCAGATCAGTACACTGGCTACATGGCTCTGATGAGCGAGAGTGTAGAGATTGAGCCATCCTCATTCGAGGAAGCAGTGCAACAACTAGTATGGGTTGATGCCATGGTTGAGGAGTATGACTCCATTATCGGAAACAGTGTTTGGGAGTTGGTCCCAAGACCAACAGACAAGTCAGCAGTGAGTTCCAAATGGCTTTACAAAGTAACACAAGCAGCAGATGAGAGTGTGGAGAAACACAAGGCCAAATTTGTGGCTAGAGGGTTCTCTCAGGTGGAGGAAATTAATTACGATGAGACCTTTGCTCCTGTAGCAAGGTACTCATCAATCAGATCTATTCTAGCATTGTCAGCGTAGATGGGATGGAAGATACATCAAATGGATGTAAAGACAACATTCCTCAACGACATGATTGAGGAAGAGGTGTATATTGAGCAGCCGGAAGGATTTGAGACCTTTAGCAGAGAGTCGCATTTGTGCAGACTCAAGCGAGCATTGTATGGACTAAAACAAGTACCCCATGCTTGGTACACCAGGATTGACAACTATTTCACTGGGTTGGGCTTCACCAAAAGTGAAGCAGATGCGAAACTTTACCATATTGTGGTTGAAGGTAAATTGTTGATTATAGTATTATATGTCGATGATTTGATTCTGATAGGTGATGAGAAGCTGATTAAATCTTGCAAAGAGGATCTTGCAAGAGAGTTTGAGATGAAGGACCTGGGGCTTATGCATTACTTTCTTGGTATGAAAGTATGGCAAAGAGATGGGGAACTGATTGTCTCTTAGGGCAAGTATGCCAACGAGACACTGAATTAATGGTAATGTTAAAAATTTATGTAATAGTGGAATGCTCCTTTATATTTCATTTTCATCCTTTTACTCTAAGAATTTAACATTACCATTAATTGCATAGCTCTAGTATGGTCTGGACAAATCCCCTTCCCAACATTCAGAATCCCTTCTAACATTGCTTAATCGCCCTTAGCTACACTCCAAAAAATTTGAGAGCTCCAAACTTGTGACTGAATTGTGTGAGAATGAGGCAATAAATTTATTTTAAGATGCTTTTGTCACTGGACACATGTCCAAATTTTGGACACCAGTAGGGCTTGTGTTTGGAAACAGTCAAAGTTGTGTCCAGTGAACATGGCACAAGTCGAAATCATGTTGGACAGGTGTCACCCACATGTTGCATCTGACATGTGAAATATGTGACATAAGGGGTGGGGAGGTCATGTCATGTTACTTTGGTTATAGTGTTAGTTGGTAAGTTTAGGCCATTAAACATGATTAAACCACCATAATTGTTTATACAGTTATAATTTTGTGACGCGATATACATGGGGGTGTGTGATGTATGAATAGCCGATATTAGCGTAGCTTTTTTGCAAAGCTTGTTATAGATTTAATATGATTTCATATTCTCTCCAGTTTTGTGTTCCTATTAGTGTTATCAAAGCAGACTGGAACTGGTTGAGCTAATTAGTCCACCCGTTTTCAGGGGCTAATCGGTTTGAACGGTGGCACAAAACTGGAAAAGTCATTTTGGTACCAAACCAAATGGTTTCTGTATGGAACTACCTTTTTTCATTAAACCAGCCAGTTCAGTATGTGCTAGCTAATTTGTACACTTTGTAAATTGATGTAAATTTTAAAAATCAGTAGTATAAATCAACAATCATATAGGAAAATCTTCCCTAAGTGTCACTAGCAAATTTCCATCTCCTTTTAATTTGGTGCTTGCCAACCTTTTATATCAGCTGTTTAGGGAGATATATACAAAATAACTTAAACGCAGGTCTCATATCAACCCCACTTTATCCAGAATTTGCGAACTCTTAACTCAAATGCATGAAAAATTACTAGTACATCAGCCTCTGTTCTAAACATATATTTGAAGAAACTCTTATGTACTTTCAGTCGTTTCTCTTGTGGCATGTACTGTTACTGTATATGATTCATGCACCTCCCTTCTTGATTTCTGACAATATGCTAAACACTCATGAGTCATAGACTTATTCTCACAGTGGAAAATGTTTTAAAAAAAGTGATGTGGGCTGCCTTCAAACTTTGTACTACTCAGCTATATCTTGTTTGCTCATAAAATTACTTTTCATTTTGCCCATTTCATAGAATTTTTCCTCACTGCTTTCATATGACTTATCAGAACATGAGTAAATTATTTCTGTTATACTGATAAACCAGGGGTTTGTTCCACTCAGAGCCTTTTTTCGCTCATTTTAGAGAACTTACAACAGTCCTCTTACTCATGCAACCTGGTTGTATGACTTAGTGTTTGTTCAGTTTTCACATGCAAAATAAACAGTGGCTTGAATTTGAAGCATCTTTTCCCAACCATCCATGCATTGCCACATAACATGCATTTCGTTTCCTTTTGTTAATGTCCATACTCCTGCAGCTGTGATAAATACTATATAAACCATCAGCCCACATGATCGATCAGTCCAACCAATGAGCCAACCTATTTTGATATACATGCATGATGAAGTTATTTCTGTCATAAGTTTTTAATCACTTGATCTTTCATATGTTTGTTTCAAGCATCTGAATCGTTTCCCTATCTATTGACATTTCGAAACTTGTTATTCCAGAAACATTAGACATCTCAGACTTTGAGAAATATTATTGCTTAAGTGACTTACCTTGCAATGGGCATATGATGTCACTAATATATACCCTTCTAATGATGAAGCCAAGAGCTTACACAAGAAAGGACAATCTCTTTAGCATTTAAGTTGCTGGTTTGTTAAACTAACTGGTATACTCGTTATTCTTGGGTGAAGTGTAGTGAACAATTTATCCAAATTAGAAATGGGGCATGCCTGTTTATACATTAAATTCAGTGTTGCAAACACCCCGATTTTATCACGAAAAATTTGTGAAATCATAATTTTTTGGTCTAGCTGATTTTATCAGCCAACAAAATTGGCGATTTTTTCAAGGGTGAAAAAATTGTGATTTTATTGTAGACCGCATGAAAAAGTTGCCATTTGATTGAAAAAATTAGTAATTTAAGTGATTTTTTGGGTTTTTTTTTCTTAACTTTTTTGACTTTTTCAAATTTTGTATTTTTTTATTGTTGCCGATGTTTGCTGTTTTTTACCAATATTTTTATGATTTTAAAGATTTTTTGGTTTTCTGAACACCTGCTGAGTCTATCCTGATGCCGATGTTTGCAACATTGATTATATTCCTCATCTATTGTGCTTTCTTGACAAGTGGACGGACAGTTCTATGTCAAATAGATGGTTGAGTCGTATCTATCCATTTTCAGTTCACTTATCTGTTTTGTTTATGGTTGTAGGATGTTTGTGTCCCATTATCTCATCTTGCAGAAGTTATTGCGAGAAGTAAAGCAGAAATTGACTCTTCACCTCTAACATGGTAGGTATACTGGCACGTTTTGCAGTTTTGTCTAGGTTTTCTGTAAACAGATCTATTTCTCTTACTGTTTAGAATGTCTGGTAGTTTTCTTTCTCTAATTTGTAAATAGGAACGTAGATATTTTCGTAAATCATTGTATGTCCAAGTAAATTGTTTGTGATTTTCTCTGATAGTTTTCAAGAATCTGCTTTTTGTGTCCACTACAATATACTTTAGGATTTAACCTTGCAAAGTAAAATATTGCTGAATCTTCTTTTGTCAAATACAGTCCAGTTATAGCCCATGCTGGTGATGGGAATTTCCACACTGTAATATTATTTAATCCTGAGATAGAAGAACATAGACAAGAAGCGGAACGCTTGAATCATTTTATGGTCGATGCTGCATTGTTGTTGGAAGGTAAGACATTTTCTGCCAATGTTTGCGTGGCATTTATGTTTGAAGTTATCATAGGAGAATACCATTTCCTTTCCGATAGCAGAGATGTATATAAAGAAATCTATAAAGGTAGAGATCTACAATTTTGTTCACTAGTCGAAACCTTTTAAAGTAGGGTAGATCATTATTCTGCTTTATGTCAATACTATAAAAATAGATATATGATCAGGACTATAGCACCTGACTTTCATTCTTACAGTTGATGTTTTAGACAATTTTGATTTCATTTAGCAATTATGGATTATTGTGACATGATGGTTGTGGCCATTTTTATTTTTATTTTGAATTACAAACAGTTCAATGATATTATTATATTAGATTTTGGATATATTATTTGAAGCTACTCTTAATGATGAGGCATGACATTGATAATTTAACATTATAAAGTGGTATCTGTTACACCTCATATTGTATTAATGAGACATTGTGATTTTTATTACATTGATTTATTTACAAAGACGATTACGTGTTTATTATAAGAGAGATGAAGCTCTCTCTATATAAAAGGGACTTTTATCTCAATTCATGGGTAATTGGGGATTAAAAGATTGGATTTTCGGAGTGTGATTGAGAATGAATTGTGTTGCTGCTCAAATTGTATGTTCGAATGGTGAAAACTACAACCCAGATTGCACAATCGAAGTGGAACCTTGATAGGTCGCCCACTCTCATCTTAGTGACCTACCTTTGCCTCTTTAAGTGATTCTCCTCCAACCTGTGATTTGTAAATTTCCATGGATATTTCATTGGACAATTTGTCACAATGGATCTACTAAAATGTGTTTGAAAATCCAAAATCTACATTATGAGGGTTAATTTTTCCTTAGATTTTTGGATTTGTTAATTACTATGTTATGCTTATGCATGGAATAGATAAAATATGGAAAATAGACAACTACGAAATAAAACTCACAAACCACAACACAATATATGACTTGGGAAATCCTTACAGGAGAAAGCCCAGCTAAAAGGTGAGCCTTTTTTGTTTTCTCTCTCTCTCTCCAAATACGAATGGATGCAAGTACAAGGAGTGAGACCTGTGGTTTTTTAGCTGCTATAGTGCACAAAGCCTTTTTATTCTCTCTCTCTCTCTCTCTATTCTCATTTATGGAAAAAATGCACTCCCATTGGATGGAACCCCTTTTCCTCTTAGTGGCTTAGTTATAGCAAATGTTGATAGCCTACCAGTGGTTAAGTTTGAATACAACTCTTCACAAGAATTACAATATTGACTCTTCTAGAGTCTTCTTCATCATGATCATGTGGCTAGTCACTTTCCATGAATAATGCCAGTTGACATGGCCTCCTCTTGACTCACGGTGATCAGAACAGGATGGTCAACTTTTAGTTTGCATAACTTTTGCTTATGAACTTCGTTTGAGGTCTTTCTTGCATTGTTGGAAAGGAATTTGAATGTAGAATAACGCTAGGAGTGTAGTGCTTAAGTGAAAATGTTTTACCCCCCAAAAAATGTTGTTTGATGACTCAAACTGTTTTTGGAAGGTTTGAGAACACAATTTGCCAAACTAGGACCCATCAATAAAAATTGTCCTCTGAGCTGAATCCTCCAATTTTTCCACTCCAAAAGCATCAAGATGGATGGCAAATAATATAGTGATCCAATCTAGATCATACCTCCCCATATTGGGAGGATTTTGGTCCCTAAAGCTTTTACTGAATGAGGTGAGGAAAATTTTCCTCTACCTTCTCTTGTGCGTACCAATTAACTTTTCCTAGAAGTTATCCTTTCAACCCAATATTCCAAAGCTCATGCTACCCCTGTGTTGTAGGTTTGGACCTCTTCTGCAAAATTGTATCCTCCATCAACTTTATTCGAGCATCTAGTGCTAAGTCTCTATAGAAGGGATGACCAACTTTATCCAACATGGAAGGGTCAAAGAGTTTAAATTTTCTACATTCACCACTTAGTAAATGTGCATGTATGGGGGTAGATTGAGTTCACAAGTTTTATCTCCCACCTTTTTCAGTATCTTAAATGGACCATATTGCAGAGCCTTGGTTTTCTTATTGGGACATGTTGCACACTTCTTGTCAAAGTTCCAAGGAATTAAAGTTGCCAAAATTTTTCAAAGGATCGGATCATCAATCAACTGTTTATTGTGTCATTGTAAACCCGTTTTGGAAATTTATAATGGAAATGATGCTAGTAAGACCGTGTGTGTATGTAACAACCTAAGTAAGCCTATTATTTTGACGAGAACTTCAACCTAGGAGGTTTTTCGTCTCACTGATTTATTTGTGTTTCTAAACACAGATGGCCGGCAGAGTTTTTCCTTCCAGCCTCACCCCAAAGCTAGGGTAGAATTATTCATTAAAGTCTTAGGTGAGTCTTAGTGTTCTAGTCGAGTCTTATGTAAAAGTGATTTGGGAATAATTTAAGCTAATTGGCTAAATTATTTTATTACAAAGCACTTGGCCTACTAGATCATATTATGTCACAGAATTGGGTATGTAATTTGAGGGTTTAAGCTGACCGAGTATTCCCCCTTTGAGGGTTGAAATTGTAAATCTTATGTAAAAAATATTTTAATGCATGGTCCCTCATACTTAGCTACCATGGTTAAAATATTAGAGGGTGGAAAAAACATTTAACCCCTCAAATGTCGATTAATTAAAAATTTTGGTGGAATTAAATTAAAATCCTAAGCCAAAAAATTAATTAATTAGAATCAAATTAAAATGTCTTAGGAAATTTAAATTCTCCAAGTGGAAAAATTCGTGGGTCTTAAAATAATTAATTTTTGGAAGTCCTCCACCAAGGGAATTTTGGATATTTCAAGAAAAATTGGACCCTTGGACCTTGGTGGTTAAGTCAAAGTTAAGTTTTCGAGGAAATTAGCTCAAAATAATTAATTTTGAGCTAATAAAAATTGAATTAAATGATAAATTCTAAAATTCCTCAAAAATAAAAATTCAATGGCTAAGATTAAAAGATGATCAAGTATTTTTGGACTCCTCGATGATGTGGATTCTTCTGATATTGATATATGACTCGTTGTTGATGATGTGGACTCCTTAATGATGAATGATGATGTTGACGATGTGTATTACTTGTTGATGATGATAAGTACTCCTTGCCGACACTGTTGTATGACTCATTGATGACGTGGATGATGTGATTGGGGTCTTGGATGATGATTTGGACTCCTTGATGCTTACTCTTTGATGATGATGACATGAACTTCTTAATGATATGGAGTCATTTGATGACGACTCAGACAAGTTCGACTCCTTGACAATATGTACATGATTGGCTCCCTAATAATGTGGATGAAGTTGTCTCCTTGATGGTGATTCCTTGTTGATGTGGTTGAGTTTGATTGGGTACAAGGAGGCTAAGTTCAAGAGGGAGTTGACTCACTCTCAAGAGATAAGTGCCTTCTTATTTATTTTTATTGTTGTTTTGTGAGTCTCTTGTCTTTGCATATGTTGTTTGGTTGTATTTCTTCTTCCTTGGCCTCCTAGTGAGGATTGCAGGTACATAATGAAGACTGCAAACGTGTGGCAATCATTGAGAGTGGATGGAAGAACAAAGTGACAAGAAGACTCATGTTTGATGAGCCTTGGACTTCGAGAGAACAAACAAGATCAACTTGATTGAAGCATGTTTCAATCCCTAATGTTCAATATGAAGAGGACATGAAGTCTTGAAGGATGATGCTGATCTACTGAAGACGAGTTCATGAACTCCACTATTATGAGTTGATGATATGTTTTTGACAAAGGCTAAGAACCTCTTCAGTGTAAGAGGGAGCTGATTGAAAGTGTTGTATGAGCTTGATGAAATATCTGATGAGAATGTGGCATGATGGGCTGTGAGTCCATGAATACTTGCTTGATGAAGAAGAATTTGCGAGACTCCATTGTTGATTTGGCCTATTAGGTGTTGTATTGATCTGTATGGTATGGTTGTTGTTTTCACATTTCTCACATGAAGCTGATTTATGAAACAATGTGGCTTCAAGATGCTTGATGATTTGCGTGATCAAGAGATGAAACGACCATGGTGTACTTTTTTTCTTTTGAGCAAGTTGATGATTATGTGAGAAGCATGGAATGGCTAAGGATCCATTTGAGAGGGAGCATTGGTTTGATAACATCATAGCAATACTCCCTTCGGCTTACTGTGAGACCTATGTGGTTGGGGATTTGGTTTTGAGGCATACATTGATCTCTTTAGGTTATCATGAGGTACTATATTCATCTCTCCTTGAGAGAAGATTGATGGTGTACTATTTTTATCTCTCCTTGAGAGAAGATTGTTGGTGTACTATTTTCATCTCTCTTTTAGAGGAGATTGATGGCGTATTTTTTTCATCTCTCTTTGAGAGGAGATTGATGGTGTATTATTTTCATCTGTCCCTTTGTGAGACATATGGTATGGTTGGGGAGATTGATGGTGTATGTTTTCATCTCTCCCTTTGTCATACTTGTGGTATGGTCGGGGAGATTGATGGTGTGATCCCTTCCTTGGATTTTTGTGAGACCTATGATTTGGTCGGGAATAGGGTTGCGGGGGAGTGACCCCTCTTCCCCTCGAATTCGCTCCCAAAGAGCGCTCCACTTGGGAGCGCTCTCCCTTAAAAAAAATTGCTCCCTAGTTTTTCGGGAGTGACCTAGGGAGCAGTCACTCCCTGACCATTCTTGTTCGCTCCTAGAACAAATTTTTTAGGTGGGAGCGGTTGGCGAGCGATCGCTCCAGAACACTCCCGCCTAAAAAATTCGCTACCGATGGGAGAAAAAGGCGCGGCCACGCGACGGGTTTTTGGAGGGAGGGGAGAGGTCGAAATAAATAAAAGGCTCTCCTCCCCTCACATAATTCACCATTTGCATATTGTGAGAGCAAGAGAGGGCTTTTGGAATTGGAGCTTGAGTTGAGGAGGAAGATTAGAGGAGGATTTAGAGGGTTGCTTGGGATCTTGAGGAGCTTGCAAGGGAGATTGGAGCTTGGGATTGAAGGCCAAAGAGGTAGGATCTAGACTCTAATCTAGCATTTGTGTTTTTTATATGTTCATTGTTAAATGAAAATGTTCTCTTCTCTCTTTCCCATTCCCATTCCTCCATTTTATTGCAGATAAGAAACTATAACTCCACCAAGGTTCAAAACTTCAAATTTCATGGCTATATGGCTTGACATTATTTTGATGTTGTTTCCTTTTTTGTTATGATGGTGTTGGGGAGCAGAAGGAGGAGTGGTGAAGAGGATGAAGAAGTGGGTAGTGGTGGATTTGAAAACCTTGGAGAGGAGGAGGATAATGAGAGTGGAGATGATGAGGGCACAAAAACCAAACCAGACCAAACCCCATTGTGGAAATATGTTTCTAGGCCTGCAGGAGGGAAAGGGGGTGGAACCACTAAATTTACATGCCTCCATTGCAAAAACACTTACATAGGTTCATACACCCATGCGAGAAAGCATCTTTGTGGGAAAATACCATGGGATGGAAATAAACAAATAGGAATCAAAACTTGTGGAAGTGTCACAACATCAAATTGCCAAATACACAAGGTAAGAGGAGGAAGCCCAATACAAATCTAAAAGATCAAGGGGTGACTTTGAACATGACACCAACAGCCCACAATCACATAGACTAAGAACTCCATTAACATCCTTCCATGGCATTGGATATGGAGGCATAGGGACAAACATCCCTTTAAGGCGTAGAACCATATCAGATTTCCTTGACGAAGGGTGTAGGAATGATGTGGATGAAAAAATTTACTGGTTTCTCTATGCATGTGGGATACCATTCAATGTTCTTCGCTCACCTTATGGGCATGAAATGGTTTCCGCTATTAATGAGGCCGCCAAAGGATGCAAGAGCCCGGGTTATGACAAGGCTAGAACCGTGGAACTTGATCATGAAAAAGCATAAATAGCACATGCTTTGAGTAAAATTACAAGTTCTTGGAATGAACATGGGATGTCCATTGTATCAGATGGCTGGAGAAATGTAAAAGGAAAGCCATTGATAAGTCTTCTTATTGTGTTTACTAGTGGTGCAGTCTTCCTTTCAGCATATGATTACTAAGAAAAGTTCAAGACCGCTGTCAACGTTTTAGAACCATTACTTCAAACGATTGAAGGAATTGGGCCATACAATGTCATCTAAGTCATCATTGATAATGCTTCTAATTGTAAGGTAGCGGGAGCAATTATTGAGGATAGATACCCCAACATATTTTGGTCTAGATGTTTCGTTCACACAATGAACCTTTTGATGTGTGCTATTATTAAGAGCGAAGACCCTCAATACAAATGGATTGGTGATTTGTACACGAGAGGCGAGAGAATGATAAAATATTACCAATGCCCATGGGCTTTTCCACAATCACTCAAGTTTGGAGTTGTTGAAGATTGCCAAGATTAGATTTGCTAGCTATTATCTCACCTTCAAGCACCTTTTGAAGGTAAGAGAGTCATTGGATAGCATGGTATCAAGTCAACACCAAAAGGTATTAAAAGACAAGGCTCCAACTGTAGTTGACACACAAAGTTTTGAAGAGGTGGAGGAGACCGCTCTTGATGGTTTTTTTTGGGCACATGTGAGGGAAGTTTTGCAATACACCATGCCGATTTATAACATAATCCGTTTTGCAGATACAGATGCACAAGTGATTGGGGAGGTGTATGAGCAGGTGGATAACATGTTGGGGAAAATAAAAGATATTGTTCAGCAAAAAGATCCCAACTTGTATGATATTATTCACAATTTTGTGTGTGCACGATGGGATAAACTTAATGTTCCACTACATGCCTTGGCATATATCCTTACGCCAAAACACTGCTCTCCATCTTGGTTGGGAAAACCTACTGGGGGTGGTGGGGTTAGTGCCAAATCCCATATAGATCCATAGGTACAAATTGGGTATATGACAACATTAGACAAGCTAGTCCCTGACAGGGAGGAGTGTGCTAGATTGCGTCTTAAATTAGGAAGATACTTCACTAGCACTAGAGTGTTTGGTTCTTTGCATGCAATGGAAGATAGGGACATATTGATGATATCACATGGTGGGACGTGTATGGTGGCCAGGGACTTTTGCCAAAATTGGCAAAAAAAGTGCTTTCGCAGGTTGTAAATACTTCTTTTGTAGAGAGGTGTTGGAGCACTTATAGCTTCATCCATAATGTGAGAAGAAACAAACTCAATGAAAACCGGGTAGAAAGATTGGTTTATGTGCACTGCAACTTGAGGTTGTTGAGTCATTATTGTGATCGTGCTCGTGATGATACATCATATGAAACTTTGGACAACAACCCAAAGGAAGATAATTTGGAGGATGGCGCTCTACATCTAGAAGAATTAGAAACAAAAATTTTGAAAGATGATGATGAAGCAACGACAACCATGCCACCCCCATCATCTAGTAGTAGTGCTCGAGTTCCACAATCTTTGCCTTTGTTGGTGCCACCTCCATCTACATCCTCATGTGGAGGTCATGTGTCTTCTGGTTCTGGCCATCCGACTATGTGGGAGGAGACTCCCAGTAGACCACCACGGGCTTCTCAGAGATTAGACATTTCTCGTGGCAAGGGCCACTGGAAGCAATAGATAATGGGTTTACTTGTCTTTCTAGTTTCTAATAGTTTTTATAACTATTGACTCTTTCATATTTATTATGATATTTTTTGTACACAATATATGACAATTTAAGTTTGAAATTTGAAGTTGGCAATTATAACTCATCGGTAATGAATTATGAATAAGATGCTTCGTGAAAGTTGAAACATTACATTTCATCTTAGATATTCTTTATTATCATTTGGTTACTTGGAAATGGTAATGGTTACAAGTTACAACTTTAATGATCAATGGCGATAAATGTTACATATCAAATTTTGAAAGCTTGAAACTTTAAGACTGATGAATCATGAGACTCAATACGTTGTATGTTACTAACTTGTGGACGTGATTGATGAAGATTATAACTTCTAGATGATTGATGTTATATGGTTCAATCCATGTTTTTATGCGTTTTATATCTAATTCATCATTCTACATGCTTTTGTTGACATATATGCATCAAAATATATGAAAATATATATTATATAAAAATTTGCTCCCTAACAGGGAGCTTTTGACAATGTCGCTCCTTATTCCCACTCCCAAGTAACCTTGGTCGGGAAGGATGAGTCATCTTTGTGAGAGATGGACTGTCATGAGTATGACCTCATGAACAATGGTGTTTGGTTTGATGCTATCAACTTTTGTTACATTGAGATTGATCGAGGGAGAGAGAATGAAAAGTACCTCCCTGGTTAAGAGGGAGTATTGGAATGTGAGTAGCCATGGTCGGTATTTTCATTTTGAAAAGAAATCAATTAAATTCGAAATTAATTTTTCCTCCAAATTTGATAGGTCGGCTAGGCCTCTTTGAGGCGGCCATTTGACCCCCTTTGATGACTATTTATATGTCAGGAATTGCTCCTCATTTGAGCAATTCATTTTTGCATCTATTGTCTCTGTTTCTACGAGCTAGAGAAGGAAAGAAGAGGACGAAACCTGTGGAAAGTGTAGAGGCTTATTTTTTGGCTTTTGTTCTAGTCAGCTATCATGTTTATCTTTCTGTTTATGGATATTTTGATTGACATTAGACTCTCTCTTTCTTTGGCCTTGGGCCTAATTCTTTGTCTATTGTCTCTTTGTTGCAATGCTATCTTTACTGCTCATGTCATGGTTAAATGTTAAATTTTCTTTTGTGTAACTGCTTGATGATGCTATAATTAATGGATAAATATTGTGAAATTAATCATTAGAAGTAGTTACCTGTTGAAGGAAATTATATCTAGTCTGCCCTGCTAGAAAATCAACACTATAATGGTTTTGTTCTTTCTCTTGGCAATACCATTTTGTGTTAGATTTTTATTATGGTTTCATGAGATATGGCTCCGAAACACCTTAATTAAATCAATTAGCTATTAATTAAATTATTTCCCAAGTCTAACTTAGGAAAGTTGGCTAATTAAAGTTAATTAATTAAGGATGTTCGAGATTTCTCTAGAAACTTCTATTGATGAAGTCTAATTGATCTTAGCCGTTGATGAGGATGTAATCCTAGCCGTTGAAGTCTCAATGAGAGATTATAAGGGAAACTCGAAGGGATGAAGAGAGACAAAGTTGTGAGAGCATCTGTTATTTTGGCAGATTGAGCTACCCAATTCACAACTTTAGTGATGGGCGCATTTCAAGCCAGACAGAGAGAATCAGAGAGGGAGAAATAGTAAATTAGAGAGGAGGATTCTGGAGTATTTCCCACCAGTTTTCTAGTGCTGGAAAGACAGGAAAAGGGAGACTGAATTCTTCTACAGAGAGAGTTGTCTAGGCAGTGTGTGTTAGCCAGTCCAGGAAAGTGAGTTGCCAGAAAGAGTTCGTTTAAGTTACTAGAGGTCGGATCTGAGTCTAGAAGGCAGAGAAAACATTTTCTAGAGGCAAAGGGAGGCTAGACAACCTAATTGGGGGCAGATCTAGGGTTGTGTGTATTGTCGAGCCAACAATGCGAGTTCTAGGCAGAGCGAGATTGTTAGTGTGGGGTTCAAGCAAGGTCAGGAGAGGCTTAGTTGATTGCAGAGGGAGGAAATCTTCTCCAAATAATTTTGTCAGTATATTTGTCGAAGGATTTCCATTTGGGCATCCAGATTACTGTACTCTCAAATTTGCTGCATAATAATAAAATAAACCCTCATCTGCTGCACCGATTTTCCCTTCGAGATTTTTTGGGGACTTTTGTCCAAAGTAATTCTCAATTTTTATGTGTGTGCATCTATTTCTTAGTTCTTGATTTACTTCTGTAACATATTTTTTATTGTGAAGAATTGCAGTGTTTATTCATTGTTTGCCATAAAACAAATACACTGCTAAATCGATTAGAAGAATAAATTCCAATTGCTGCAATATCAAGGAAATTTCACATGGTAACAGTGCATTGTTGATTAGATTGGAGACTCAAAGGAGAAATATTAGAAAATTGTGCAATTCCAGAGGGAGATCTACAACACAGGGTTCAGATCTGCGCAGACCAAGCTAGGGGTGTGAATGGCAGAGATAGAGTGTTCGATTTCCAAATTCAGTTTGGAGGATAATTCGAATAGCCTCAAAAGCAGTGTTTGCAGGTAGCTGTGAAAATTTTTGAATCTTTACAAACATAAATCCTACTGCAGTCACTAATTTATCATCTCCTACTTGTTATTTCATTCAACAAGTTATTTAATTTATAAACAGTGATGAAATACACTACTACAGACTACACTGACATACAAATCATAAACTGAAACAAATATATGAGACAAACACACAAGGGACACCGTTATTTTTGGACAACACGTCCCCAGAAAAACCCAATGCGGGAAAACTGGTGCAACAACTCTAAGGGTTTTCTATTATTAAGTAGTAGTTCTGAATACAACTCTGGATGCCCTCTTGGCTATCCAGTTATAGATATAAAATATATTGGCAGAAACCTAAGTGAGATTACCTCACTTCACCCAGAAAAATTCCTCCGATTCGACAACTAGACTGACTATCCCCGGGTACAACTGTGTTGCCCCTTCGCATTAGCTGCGTGGGCCTACGTGGAGCACTCTAAGACTCTGTGTCAGCTTTGCGCTACCTCCTCCGCCTCCTGGAGCTCTGACATCAGCCTTCTCGGCTGATCCTGCTACTCCTGACTGAATTTTGACTTCTGAAGGAGGGCAGCTCTTCCCCTGCGTTGGCACTGTGTCAAGTAATGTGTGGGCCCTCTGGGCCGAGCGTCAGTCTCCCTGGTCTGCATTCCTCCTATGGATTATCTCTGCCTCTCTTTGTTGTGTATTCAGGTTCCTGGAGAAGATCCTCCAACCGCAACTATCCTTGCCCCTGTACTGCAACTTAGATCAACAATTCGATTTTCTCAGCAAACCATGCCTCAGAAAAATCGAACTTATTTGATCACTTGGTGTATCTCCAACTGACCCTCAAGCCTCCTCTTATACTTTTCCTGTTTATGAATCAACGACGAGATTAAGTCCCTAATCAACGGCTAAGATTAAAACAGACTTGATCCTTGTCTCTTAGAAGTTTCTCACCCATATTTTTATTAATACCCATTAATATTTTTATTTTCATAAGTTTAGACTTAGGAGGCCCATTAAAAATATTAATTATTTTAATAATTCCTGATCCGGGTGGAATTTCTCCAAAATATGTATGGGTCTTGGAGATCTCATGTGTTCTAGCTTCTCCACAAAATTTCGGAGCTAGAGCACATCCGATGCTACCCAAAATCAACACTCCCTCTTAGCGAGGAATGTGCTCTAGCAACACTTCTCAATAGAAGTATTACACTGATCCACTACATCGATCCTCAGTGCTGCTAATGCTTGGCCTTTTGTATAATGTTCCAAACTTAAATAAATAGCGATATACAAAGGAAAAACGATTTACAACACAAAAATTTTAAACAGTCAACAAATGCTCATAAAAACTCTGGAATTAAGAACCAACTGAGCCATTTTATTAATCAATGGAGCAAGTACAATAGTACGGAGGAATTAAGTTGGGCTTGCCTCAATGGCAAGTGTGACAAAACCCAGGTGATAATACAATGATCTCAAATGTTGGAAATGACTGCTCCTCTAATGCTCTGCGCTGCCCAGAAAACTTCATTGTTGCCTGGAAAGGGACTGCAAGAAACTCCTCCTCCAGTGCTCAGAAAATGATGAAACTTCAGCCACAAACTCCTTGGCCAAAACCCACAAAAACCCAGAAATGGTTTGGCCTGATTTGGACTTCCCAAAATCGACCCCCAAAGGCACTATTCAATCCCCAACAATTCTACACTGTCTGCTGCAAAGATACAGCTTAAAACCCCACCTCCGGTGCTCAGAAAATTATGAAACTTTATATTTGGGATCCTTGTCAAAAACCCAGAAAGGATTTTCGCTGGTTTAGACTTTTGAAATTCAACCCCCTTGGAGCCCAACCTTAGCTGCAACTGCAAAACTTGGCCTACTAGAAACTGCCTGTAAATCCTCCCAGAAATGCCCCCAAAGTGTTGGGCTGACCCTTTTTATCTAATCCCTGACTTCTCGGGTGAGCTCTTGGCCTAAGACACCTGCTCCTAAGCTCCACGAAAAATTGTTGAGTGGCCTCTATGCTATCCCCTAGCCTAGCAATTCGAATTGATGGAATGCTAACTCTGCTGGCTGTAAAACTCAGCGAGAATGCTGGTCTATTGCTGTTATCTTAGCTCTCTAACTCTCTGACAAACAATCTGATCTCTGTTGGCCTCTATCTCCCTCTATGTATTCTTTGGCGACCCAGAAATACGCACTCCCTGCTATGTGCTAGTTGGTGGTGCTATGTCATTGCCCCAAAACTCCTGAAATCCTTGTAGAACTGCCTCTCTAGGGCGGGCATGGATGGTCCCCCGAAGTAGAGGTTGAATCTCTCGCTTGAGAGATTTGTGGCTAACAACCGGTTGACTCAACTAAACAACAGAGTGAAAAATCAAGTGATTTTGTTTGCAAGATGTATGAATGAATCGCAAAATTAGAGCTGCTCCTTCCTTATAACTCCTTGGGACTCCCTTGCTTCATGTGGGCCCCTCCATCCACCTATTTGACTTTCCCTCCAAGCTATTCGAATGGGCCAATTCGAATTCCCATGTGGGTGGCCCCCACATTCCACTAGCAACCAAATTAAGTCAAATTGCCTGCTAAGTCCCTAAGTCGAAAATGATGGGTTCTCTTCCTTAGCCAAAATTGTGTAGCAGCACCCTGTTACAAATGTGTTTGAGAAGGGACATGACATGCTGCCCTTCATCCACTGCACTACTGCATCTTGTACTGCTACCCATGACTCTGCCACTGTCACTGCTACATCTATACTATAGCTCCCTCTCAAAACGCTGCATCATGCTGCCCATAACACTACCACTGCTAACTGTTGCACTGCAACTTAGTTACTGAGAAGTAAGTGACTGAAACTTCACCCAGAAACTGACATGCTAGTCAGTATGGATGCCTCTTGATGCTGAAGCTACTTCTGCTACTATTATTTGTTGACCCTCTGCTGCTGCAATCTGCTATGTGCCTCTCACACTGCTACAACACACTGCGCTGCTTCAGACTTTGGCACTCTAGCTCTGCCATTGTTGCTGCATCACACCTTGCACCAACCGACACCCGTCATTTTGCTACTGTTGTTAAGGGCTCCCGTAGCCGCATGTGGTCCAAGAGTTTGGGCACCTTAGGGATCCTGCCCTCGGCGTAGTCCTCCCAACTACAACTCTATGTCACCCCACCTCTTCTCCAGAAGTGCATGAGCACTCATGGCACAATCCTCGTCATCATCCTCCTTGTCAACTTTCGCTGGAGCATCCTGTTAGCGCTTGAAATTTCACCTAGGTTGAGATAGACAAATCTCAAGGCTACATCAAACCATTCAGCCTCGTAGCTAGCCCTACGAGGCAGGAGAAGGCTCTCTCCGGTCAAACTCGGTAGATCTTTCAATAGGATGAGCTGACCCAATTAGGAACACTGATATTAGGCTAGTAAACTGATAAGGAGGGTTGATTTAAAGTTTTTTGGGGTTTTTGGTGGCAATTGGAGGGAGTGCAATTCAGGGTGCGGGGATTGAGCTCAGTTTTTGCAGGTGGGTCTTTGGGGCAAGGTAGGAGTTTGTGCTGATGCCTTTAGCTGAGATGGATGATCAAGGAGGAAAGAAGAGAAGCTAAAGAGGGCAAACAATGACTTTGAATCCTCTTTAGACAGTGGAAAACATAAACATTAAACGAATTTGAAAGTTGAGCATGACATGCATGAATTCAAACTTTATCACTTCATTTGTTTAATTAGCAGCAGTAAAGAAAGGGATGGAACACATAAACACACTTACAATTACAATAAGAGAACACACCATCAACACAAGAGTCCACAAGAATCTCAATGATGTCTGCAAAACCCTGGTCTTCCTTTTCCTCAAATTGCAGAGATACAAGTAAAATATACAATAGGAGCTTCTCCCTCAAGAGTCCAACCATGAAAATGAGCAAGAGAAGGCATAATATAGATGATCTAACTCCTTTCCCCACCTCTAGGGGTCGAGCTCAGCTTCCTAGGAGCTGTTTCAACTAATTCTAAACTGAGCACTAGATAATAGGCAGTCAAAACAACTTGCCTCTAAAACTTAGGAAACCTATCCATGCATTAAATATTTACCATCTACATCAAAGAATCTTCTAGAAGTGATGAAGGAGAGTAAAAGTATCTAAGTGCCATGAAAATTACACAAAAATTCATCATTTACATGCCTCAAAAGTCAACCAAGATGAAAACAGTGTTTTGCTGGCCGAACCGGTCAAAACAGGCAAATTTCCCTGACAGGTCGCGCACATCACTTTGACAGGTCGCGCACATTCACAACTCTGTTTGAGGGCCTTCCCGGTGTCCAAATCAAGTGCAAGATAGCTCGTTGGAAAGGTCTGCGAGTCTACTTTCCAACCTCACCGGAGTTTTTGAATTTGGAGTTGATTTGACCCCTCAAAAGTCATTTCTCCCAAGACAGCTTTCTGCAACTCAAAATAGGGGCAGAAAGTCAAAATTTGCATGGATTTTGAGCTTTTGGAAGCCCAAATCTCCATAAAATCTGAAACCCATCCATAGGCAAGTGTATTTTTGCATGACAATTCCAAAAATGCAATGTTTTCCCCATTCTGAGTTGCCCCCATGTAGGGTCGCGCGCGGGGTGAGACCCGTCAAATGGCCAAAACCTGTAAAATTCCAAAAAATGCCAAAAATGCTTCAAAACTCTCAAAATTTCTTGGGTTTGCTGCTAGGAGGATGCTAATGAGTATCATGGTGAGTGAGAGAGGCCTCAGCCAAGATACGGAGCGGGTTGGTCTTCTTCCTCTTGCGGGCCTCGGACAACCTCCTCTGGAATATCTTCATCTTTGCTTTGCAAACATGCATCCTCGCCCAGTAATGATTCTTCATGTTTCCGTAGCAGTCTCTTGTCCTGGTTGGCCTTCTCCAACAGCCTCTGCAAGTGTGCATTCACACGGATAAGCATGGATTCCCTCTCCTTGGGCAGCAAGTCACCGGGCCTCCTACGGTTGATGACTCGGTCACTTCGAATCCTCCACAGCTCATCCAACTCTTTCTCATCCTCAAGTTGCTTGTTGCGCTGCTCAAGATAGTTTATTGTCCATTGGGCCATGTCGAGCTTCTGCTATAACAAGCGGTTTTCCGCCTCTCTCTGTCGGATGATCTCATGCAAACCTGAAGTGGGGGAGCGAGCATCAAGATCAATGATGTCAACCTGTGTGTCACCGGCTCTCTCCTCCTCTGTCATGGGCTGTTTGCCCTCTCGTACTGCTGATGGAGAACGCGAGGCCCCTTCCACCTGGTGTGGAGATAACACTCGCTGACCTGTAGATGATGATGGCGAGACCCCTTCCACCTGCTGTGGAGATAGTACTCGCCGAGCTGCTGCAAACAAGGCCCTCGGGCCTTTCTGATAAGTGAGCTGAGGTGAGGAAGCAACATGTCTCGGAACAGTGATCTCAGGCTGGTGTGACGGACCTCCCTCCTCATAAATGGCCTCTGGCTCTGGCTCTGGCTGTGGTGGCACTGTAAAGAACTCATGAGAAATGAAGTCTGCCCATGGAATGCCCTGCTGACTCAACTGATGGGAAACAATGAGCTGGATGAGACCATGATGGCACAAACTCCTATACTGCTGAGCTGGGGACCGCCTCTGAAACACGGACACCATCCTCTGAATGTCCTGGAAGAAGAAAACCGGGATGTTCATCATCCTCACTCGGGTAAAGTGCATCAACAGGCGAATGTGATAAGAGAAGACCTGTGAAAATCTCCCCTCACATGTGAAGTAATGCATGATAAGCCGCATGATCGGAGCATACTCCCCCCGGAGGAAATTGAAAGGAAAGACCCCCAACAAGTGGCTCATGAATGCTGCCCTAACATATGGCTCAAAATAAACATAATCCAGCATTTTGCGCTTGGGCCACACCTCACCCACATTTGGTATCCCGGTAGCCTCTGAAATCACCTCCGGAGATAGCACAAAATTCACCCCTGCAAGAGTGACCTGCCCATCATGAAGGTGCAAAACAAATAAGCGGGCCAACTCCCTGTGGTGCTGAATCTGGGCAAGCCTCTCACAGAACTGAAAACATGACATATAACGGAAACAATTCACTGCCATAGGACAGGCCTGCAACTCTGCCAAAGAGGTGGGCTCCTCTCTTTTATGATGACCACCTTTGCCACCCCTACGAGGCCTCCGTTGTACCTCAACCTCTGTGGAAGAAGACCGGTCATCACCTTGCTCATAGGTTTCAGTGGTTGACATGGTGCTTTTGAGCAAAGTGGAGAAAATAGATAAAGTAGACTGCTGCCCTTGCCTGCAAAAATGCTGAGCTGTATGCTGTTTTCAAGGGGAACAAAATCATGAAGGAAATGTTAGGGGAGGGGATTTTTCATAAGGAAAGGGAAACATATAAAAATAAGGAATTTCTAAGGGACAATTCACAAACTGTCAAACATACAATCTCATCTTAATCACCGGGAAATCATTTGCAAAGAAATGTTTTTATTAGGGAAACATGGATGATAATAACCAAGGGAAAGGATATACATGCTCAACAGGGGGTAAGGGACAGCATGTATAACAGGGGTATGGGGCAGCATAGATCACTAGCATCAACAACTTGCTCTTTGATTTTGTCCTTTGACTGTACATTATAAGGCATACTCTGTTTTTCAAGGGATTCATGTACATTTGATGCCACGGGAAACAAGGGATTCTTTTACATTTGTCATAGGGGAAGGAGGGCTTTATTTACATTTTTGTCAAAAGGGGAAAAGGGATTTCATTGACAACTTCAAAAGGGAAAAGAGTTGTATTGAAACAAGGATATTAGGGGATAGAAGGGAAAAGGGAAAACAGGGTTTAGTTTTGGGAGACACAACAACATTATTTTTGTAATGAATACTCAAAGCAATATGTCTTTTTGATAAATATACACAGCTACATTGTCTTTGTTTTTGCTTTGAATATACACAGCAATATGTTCTCTGTTTTGTAATGACTATGCACAGCCATATTGCCTTTCTCTTTTTGCACATCATTTTGTTTTTCTTGCATAGAAATTTGTTCTTTTGCTGTGTGTGTTTTTATATCACAATGGAGGGTATTAGGGTTTTGGGAATATGTTTAGGGAGGGATAGGGTTTGACATTTGGAGATGGGAAAATTTTAATTTCTTTGCAAATGACATATGATAGAGATGCATAATGACAATTGCGAAATCAATGGGAAAAAATGGAGGGAATATAAATGGGAATAAAAACCTTGAAAAAACACCAACCCTAGCACTATGCCTACATGAACAAGCAATAACTAAAATCCATTTCTCTTTACATTCTTGGTAGCAAAAATATATATAAGCACAAGCCCAACATCCTTGATTCAAGCATCCAACATGTTAAAAGACCCTACCTCGATTGATTTGGCAAGCACGAGGGCGATTGAGCAAATTTTGAAGCGGTTTTGTGAGTGACAGGTTGACGGGTCGCGCACAGGCTTTGACAGGTCGCGCACGGGCTGACAGGTCGCGCCCGTTATGTTTTTGCACTGCGGAGAGGCGCCTGACAGGTCGCGCACCGCCCAACAGGTCGCGCACCGCCCAACAGGTCGCGCACAGTCCCTGACAGGTCGCGCACCTAAAAAACGACCAATTTCTCTGCGCTTCGCCTTTGTTCGCCTCTTCGCCCTAACTCTTTGCCTTGCAAGCTCTTAGATGCACAATGAGGGTGTTTTAGAGGGAATTTGACTCTTTATAGGCCCAATTTGAAAAAATTTACTTACCAAACCCACTTTCTAATGTTTTGTTTTGGCATTCACTTTTAACACTGATTTGAGTTTTCTTTGTCCTGAATTTGGCTCTTTGAGTGCTTTAACTCCGTTCTTTTTGCAGGTAGACCATCTGATGGACTCTGGCGAGAAGACAAGGGCTATTGCCGACATTTTGAAGAATTTTTGAAATTTCCTTATTTTTTGCAAAAATTGACATGACCTTGGGTTTAAAAACAGGGTTTTTAAATCCAAGGTATAAATGAGCTGTACCTGATGAAAATATCAATGAAACATATTTACATACCTCCTTCTGGCTTGCTGGGGACTCATGGACTTTTGACTCATGACATTGCAAAGACTTTTGACCGAAACCCTAGACCTAAGACTTTGGACTTCAAGACAAAGCAAAACAAATGTGACACAAGCTCATTAACTGATATGTCCTGATCCAGCAAAGCCAAGAAGGGAATAAGGACCAGCTCCTCCATCAGTTTTATGGCATGCCTAACGGAATGCAAAACTGACATTGATGAGACACCTACCTATGCATAATGCAAAGAGCTTTTGATCACCGATGGAGGGCATCATGACCGACACTAACATTGGCTCCAATGGGGATGGTAGCTCCTTGGAGGTACCAAGAACCTTAGACCTCTGGGAGAGCAGACCAGTGTTTTATTCATTGGGCAAATGGAGTCAACTTGTACATACATGACCAAACTTGAAATGACTGTATTGGACTTTGACTGAAAACTGAAATTTTCAAAGGACTTTGACACAAACAAACTAACTTTTGCAGAAAATAAACAATCTGAAAACTTCTCACCAACCAATCCCCATCCTCAGAATTATAGCTTTCACCGCGGGCCCCAAACTAAGGATGAGAGATCAGTTCACACTTGCTGTAATATGAAAGAAAAACGGTAATTACAATGAGGATGATTAGAGCAGCAATTGCTCAAGCATGATATCTTTTCAGAAGCCGGCCATTCACCGACCCACCGGGACATTCATCACTATTCAACTCTTTGAAAAGGAAAGCATTGGGACCACGATATGCAGCAATCTTATAAGGACCTTTCCACAAATTATCAAATTTACCGTGCTTACCTTTGTCCTCATTTCGGGCATCCCATCTCAAAACAACATCCTCCAGCTGAAAGTTTTCTGACTTTGCCTTCTTGTCATAGATTTTCTTGATGCGCTCTTGCAATCTCAAAGAATTTTGGAGAACCTCTTCCCTTGTTTGCTGTAAGTGAATCATTTGATTGATTCGCCGTTGCATTGGATCCGGATCTTCACCGGCTTCTTGAAGCAATCTCGCGACCGGTACACTAAGTGATGTTGGAAAAACTGCATCAATTCCATAAACGATCTCAAATGGTGACATGCCAATTGACTTCTTTTGACTTACTCGATCAGCCCACAATGCATTTACCAACTTCTTGTGCCAAATTTTCTTGTTAATTTCCAGCATTTTCTTGATAATGTTCACTAGTGACTTATTTGATGTTTCGGCCAGCCCATTACCTTGCGGATGATAAGCCGTGGAGTGCCCCAAGCTGATGTTATAGTTATAGCAAAAATCAACCATCTTATTGGACTTAAATGCCGCTGCATTATCTGTAATCAATTTGAATGGACAGCCAAAACGTGACAATATATTATTTTCAAGAAAAGAGATGATTACTGAATCCGTGGCCTGCCGAGTGGGAATTGCCTCTATCTACTTTGTGAAGTAATCGGTGGCAGTTAAGATCCATCGATGCTGCCCGGATGATGCTGGGTGGATTTCGCCAATGAAGTCTAAACCCGACTGCTGAAATGGTGCGCTGATTTCCACCGGTTTGAGAGGCAATGGCTGCATCCTTTGTTTTCCTTGGAATATTTGGCACTCATGGCAGCTCTTCACCGTTTTGTACACATCAGAAAATAGAGAAGGCCAATAGAAACCAGCTCGCAAGATCTTATTGGCTGTAGTTTTCCAAAACAAATGACCTCCACAGTCGCCTTTATGGAAATCCTCTACTGTTGCCTTTGCTTCCTCTTCGACCAAACAATTCAGCAAGATGCCCCCGGGATCTTTCCAATATAGTGCTGATTTCATAATGCAAAACTTAGCAGCCTTTAACTTCAATGTCCTTGCTTTGTTTCTTGACATTCCAGGAGGTGCGGATACATTCTGAAGTACATAAACTATATCAGCATACCAAGGAGAAGTAATAAAAATATCCGATACCTGAACCGCTGAATTTTCTTCATCACCATCGGACAAGGCAGCAATCAAGTTGATGTCAAGGGCATGGAGGTTTGTTTCAACCATCAACTTAGCGAGACCTTGTCCTTTAATCAGCTTGGTAGGCTTGATTTCAACATCATATTCTAAAAGAGCAGCAATCCACTTACCCCTCCTACCTTCCGGCTCCGTTTGTACCAAGACATCTTTTACGGCTGCACTAGGGACATATGCCAATACATGAGAGTTAAGTATATATACCCGAAAATCTTTCGGAGCCTTAATCAGTGCCAACGCTTGCTTCTCAATGATGTTATAATTTAGCGCCCCATCTCTTATGATTCGGCTGAAAAATGCAATTGGCCTCTCAACTCCTTCTCTCTTTTGCATCAATACGGCTGCCAATGTATGCTCAGAAGCAAAAGAAAACAGAATGAAATCTTGAGTGTAATCGGGGCTGATCAAGGTTGGGGCTGAAGACAAGATTACCTTGATTAAATTGAAAGATTTTACCGCCTCCTCAGTCCATTTTATCTCGCTGTCCTTCCGAAGCATATTGGTTATCTCTCTAAGGTGCTCTGCAAGATTAGGAATGAAGCGACGCAGAAAATTTAATTTGCCATTAAAAGATTGTATTTCCTTCTTATTTCGGGGCTGCTCTAGCTGCTGAATTGCTTTCACCCGTGCAGGATCAATTCGAATACCATCTTTGGAAATGATATGTCCCAGCAACTTGCCTTCACTCATGGCAAAAAGACTCTTTTTCGGATTTAAGGAAATGCCATATTTTCTGCATTTTTGGAACACTTTCGTCAAATGAAACAAATGCTCTTCATCTGATTTGGAAAACACAGTTAAATCATCAAGATAAACAACTAAGAATATATCCTTTTCATTGGCAAAGGCCATATCCATAGCTCGCTGAAATGTGGCACCCGCGTTCTTCAACCCAAATGGCATTTTGGCATAGTGAAATGTTCCCCAAGGTGTAGTGAAGGCTGTCTTGTCACGGTCATCTTCATGCACTAAAATCTGATTGTAGCCGGAGTATCCATCTAGCAATGACATCCTTGAAGCGCCTACTACCCGCTGCAATATGTAATCCATTTTGGGCAGCGGATAGTTGTCCTTGAGAGATACTTTGTTCAAATTTCTGAAATCTATGCATAAGCGTATTTCACCAGTCTTCTTTCTCACAGGCACTAGATTGGAGATCCAATCGGAAAAGCGAATAGGAACTATAATTCCGGACTTGTAGAGCCTATTTATTTCCTTCTCAATCAAAGGAAGCAACTTGGGATTGATCCTCCGCAACTTTTGCCGAAAAGGCTTTTGATTTGGCTTTATGGGAATAGTGTGTTGAATAATGCTTGTATCATAGGTCCTTAGATCTGAATAATCCCAAGCAAACACATTAGAAAACGATGACATTAATCTAATGTATTGATTCTTTACCTTGAGTGGCAATGCCTTTGATAACTTCACCATCTTTGGATTCTCTGCTGTCCCAAGGTTCACATCTTCCACACCTTCGTCTGTTGGCATCAAAGTTGGCTTGCGGGCCACATCATCTTGATCAAAATGTTCTTCTAAAGGAATCAACCCTTTAGGAATATAGTTATCTTTCAACTGCAAAACATCCATTTGATTCACTCCTTCAGGCTCCATGTCTATTGAGATTTCTTCAAATTTACCTTCTCCATGCAAGAAGTCTTTGATTTCTTCGTCATCTTGAAAGACTTGCCAACACCTTTGATTATCCGGGATTGTAGGACGATGCTTCACATAGATTTCAAACTTGTTGCTTGAATTCATTGGTATTTTCAAATTACTTGCTGCCTTTGCCAATGCATCCGCAACGCCATTTTGTATCCGGGGCACACATGTCAAGGTATGTTCTGAAAACCGCTTCAAAATGTCTAGAACAGCATTGCGATAAGCCCGCATACGAGGGTGTTTGGCTTGAAATTCCCCCTTCACTTGTTTGATAACTAATTCGGAGTCGCCATAAACCGCTATCTTCTTCGCTTTCAACTTTCGAAGGATTTTCAAACCAGCAATAAGGGCCTCATATTCCGCTTCATTATTCGAACAATCAAAAGCCAATTTATAAGAACACACTCGTACCTTGCTTGGAACTTAGTTAGGGACTGAAAATGGACTACGAATCCACACACCTATGCCAGCTCCATCGCTGCCCACTGCACCATCAAAATCCATGGTCCAAAGACCATCCTCATCATCTTCCAAGGGCTGCACTTGTGATGTTGTTGCAGTTATGATTTGCTGCCCATTTGTTTCAGCAATTGACCTTATGACAGCACTCCTTTCTTCACTTTCCGTTCTCAATACTTCTCTGAAATTTTCTGCAATGCCTGGGATATCTTCTACCTGAACTAACTGACTATCTACCTCATTAAAATTATCAGCAAATAAAACATAAGATTCTAGATCTGTTTGTACATAATTTACAGGATGATTTACTGGCTTTTCCTTGCTAGTAATCATATACTTCATCTTTTGCTCTCGATACACTTTCCTCATTTGTCCAAACACCGGAATAGTAGCATATGAAAAATCCAGCTGAAGTGTACCTTTAAGCTTTGATCCCCATGACCTTGAGAGGAGCATGCCAAACCGTGGAGGAATGTCCGCCACTACCACATCCATCAAGAGATTCTTTGCTGGAATTTGATCCAGACTAACAACCAAATCTTTAATTAAACCGATGCATCTAACCCGGCTGGAATCAAATGAATATAGATCATGGTACTTTCGAGTAATATCAAGCCCCAACTTCTCCATAATTGCCTTGGGCATTAAATTATGTGACGCTCCCGAATCGAACATAGCATTATGAAGCACATAATCATGTATTCTCAAGCTGATATAGAATGGAGGAACATCACTCTCGGGGGACTCACCATTTAGAGCTGGCCCAAAGATCAATTCCGGCTGGTCATCCTCTACGTTCACCGCATCTAACATTGGGTCAATGTTGAACATCTTGGAAATTTGTGCTCGATATGTACTGTTCTTCATGACTTCTGTCAATGGAATGGACAATTTCAATTTTGCAACTTCATTCTCAATGCTGAATGCTTGACTCTTTTCACCTTCCTTTGCCGGATTGTCTCGTTTTTCTGCTCTATCTTTGGGTACATTTGATGGCTGATCCATCTTGTTTGCTGGAACTGTTTGAGTTGATGAAGGATCCATGACTTCTTTACCTTTTCTCTGTGGAACAGCAGCACCATTCTTTGCCAAGTTTTCCGCCCTCTTTTGAATCGGATGTATGGGAATCGTCCGGTTTCTCAATTGTCTTTGCTGGCCTTGCTGAGCTGATAAAGCGTGTAAATAACCTCTTTGATACTCTTCAGACTCATCTTGAAGTACAACATCATTAGATAAAATGTAATGCTCATCTTGAGGTGTATAAGCATTACCTATCAGCTCTTCTTCCTCCGTGATGTATGTGGGCAGATCATCGGGAGTGAAGAAATGATTTTCTTCACCAACACCTTCACCTTCATCTTCTGATTCTTGAGTGACATAATTTTGCTAAAGTGGAGGTTGGATTGGCTGCTGCACGGCCGCCTCTTGTGCTCATGTCTCCCGCTGTTTGATTCTATATTGGGGCTGCTGTTGTTGACCTCTGAAATTTGGGTTTCGAACTTGTGGTTCCGGTTTGCCAAGACTAAGATTTTGGAGTGCTTTTTTCACCTCCTCAACTGTACGAAGAACCTGAGAAGTGGATGCTGCCTCTTCTTTGATTGTGACCTTTTTCTCCGCCTTCATTCTTGCCCTTTTGTCATTCAAATTAGCCTCCACACTGACTGCAATTTTCTGCATTTCCTCCAAGGTAGGAGGATCTCGGTCCCGCAGTGAGTAGGCCATCTCTGGATCGAAACCATCCGGGAACTTAAGCAATGCGGACTTTCTTGATGGTTTCAAATCATCGGGGATAGCGTTATACACTGAATTAAATCTGATTATATAGTCTTGAACCGACTCACCTGAATTTCGCTTGAGGTTGTTGTACTCGGCATTGATTTGCAGCGGGTCTTTTCTTATTTCCCATCGGTCCAAGAATTGCCTTTCAAGTACTTCCAAAGAGACGATACTACCAGCTGCCAGCCCTCTGAACCATTTCCGAACTTCTCCTCCAAATGTCTGAACGAACAATCTCATTGTAACATCTTCCTCGTCTAACTCATATAGATAAAAAAAGGTAGTCATCCGGTCTATATGCTGCTGCGCTGAAACACTTTGAGGAGTGCCATCAAACATGGGTATTTTGCTTTGATAGTCAGCTGGCATGTCATGAAGATTTTGGGGAAGAACAAGGGGAGCAAACCGGGCAGCCATTGCTCTAGGCGGGGGAGGTGGAGGAGTAGGATGTGTTTGAGGAGGGGGAGGTGGGAGTATGATAACAGGGGCTGTAACAATGGGGAGAGAAGTTTGTGGAGTTGAAGGGGTGGGAGGAGTTTGAGGTGTATGAGATGAAGGGGAACCAGCAGGGGTTTCGGGATGAGTTACTATAGGTGAAATGGAAATAAAAGGAGGGAAGGATTCTTGGTGAGCCGTGTGAGAAGATCCAATATTATCAGAGGTATTAAGAGCAGATCCAATATTATCAGAGATGTTCTCAAGAAAATCAACAAGGGTAGTGGTTTGAATGTCTGTCTGGAGATGTCTCAATATAAAATTTTCAATCACCTTGTTGTGTCTCTCGTAGTCAATGGAGGCTGCAAAATTAGGATCAAGGACTAAAGAGTCGAGTGCACTGTCAGACTTAGTTTTAAACAAAGACAATTCAAAACCTTCGTCAAAATCAAGATCTTCAAAATATTTAATAACAGCAGGCAATGAATTAGATCTAACAATTGGTCTTGGATCAGAAGCCAGCTTGTATTCGCGAATAGACTAGGAAAGGAAAAACCGCTCAGCCGAATGGAAACTCTTAGCCTATCATCCGAAGCTTAGAGTCCATAATGATACTGGGATAAAGATGTCACTGAAGTGAGGGTTTCAGAAGCTCACGGAGATCGACTGAAGCAGCGTTTATCTACTCACGCTGATGTAAAACAAGAGCGTTTTCGAAGTCTACCTGGCGTATCTTCAGACTCCGTCTAAGACTTAAGAAATCACACTACAATGAGCAAATTACAAATTTGTTCTCCCCAGTATGGTCGCCAATATGTTAGCGCTTGAAATTTCACCTAGGCTGAGATAGACAAATCTCAAGGCTACATCAAACCATTCAGCCTCGTAGCTAGCCCTACGAGGCAGGAGAAGGCTCTCTTCGGTCAAACTCGGTAGATCTTTCAATAGGATGAGCTGACCCAATTAGGAACACTGATATTAGGCTAGTAAACTGATAAGGAGGGTTGATTTAAAGTTTTTTGGGGTTTTTGGTGGCAATTGGAGGGAGTGCAATTCAGGGTGCGGGGATTGAGCTCAGTTTTTGCAGGTGGGTCTTTGGGGCAAGGTAGGAGTTTGTGCTGATGCCTTTAGCTGAGATGGATGATCAAGGAGGAAAGAAGAGAAGCTAAAGAGGGCAAACAATGACTTTGAATCCTCTTTAGACAGTGGAAAACATAAACATTAAACAAATTTGAAAGCTGAGCATGACATGCATGAATTCAAACTTTATCACTTCATTTGTTTAATTAGCAGCAGTAAAGAAAGGGATGGAACACATAAACACACTTACAATTACAATAAGAGAACACACCATCAACACAAGAGTCCACAAGAATCCCAATGATGTCTGCAAAACCCTGGTCTTCCTTTTCCTCAAATTGCAGAGATACAAGTAAAATATACAATAGGAGCTTCTCCCTCAAGAGTCCAACCATGAAAATGAGCAAGAGAAGGCATAATATAGATGATCTAACTCCTTTCCCCACCTCTAGGGGTCGAGCTCAGCTTCCTAGGAGCTGTTTCAACTAATTCTAAACTGAGCACTAGATAATAGGCAGTCAAAACAACTTGCCTCTAAAACTTAGGAAACCTATCCATGCATTAAATATTTACCATTTACATCAAAGAATCTTCTAGAAGTGATGAAGGAGAGTAAAAGTATCTAAGTGCCATGAAAATTACACAAAAATCCATCATTTACATGCCTCAAAAGTCAACCAAGATGAAAACAGTGTTTTGCTGGCCGAACTGGTCAAAACAGGCAAATTTCCCTGACAGGTCGCGCACATTCACAGCTCTGTTTGAGGGCCTTCCCGGTGTCCAAATCAGGTGCAAGATAGCTCGTTGGAAAGGTCTGCGAGTCTACTTTCCAACCCCACCGGAATTTTTGAATTTGGAGTTGATTTGACCCCTCAAAAGTCATTTCTCCCAAGACAGCTTTCTGCAACTCAAAATAGGGGCAGAAAGTCAAAATTTGCATGTATTTTGAGCTTTTGGAAGCCCAAATCTCCATAAAATCTGAAACCCATCCATAGGCAAGTGTATTTTTGCATGACAATTCCAAAAATGCAAAGTTTTCCCCGTTCTGAGTTGCCCCCATGTAGGGTCGCGCGCGGGGTGAGACCCGTCAAATGGCCAAAACCTGTAAAATTCCCAAAAATGCCAAAAATGCTTCAAAACTCTCAAAATTTCTTGGGTTTGCTGCTAGGAGGATGCTAATGAGTATCATGGTGAGTGAGAGAGGCCTCAGCCAAGATACGGAGCGGGTTGGTCTTCTTCTTCCTCTTGCGGGCCTCGGACAACCTCCTCTGGAATATCTTCATCTTTGCTTTGCAAACATGCATCCTCGCCCAGTAATGATTCTTCATGTTCCGTAGCAGTCTCTTGTCCTGGTTGGCCTTCTCCAACAGCCTCTCCAAGTGTGCATTCACACGGATAAGCATGGATTCCCTCTCCTTGGGCAGCAAGTCACCGGGCCTCCTACGGTTGATGACTCGGTCACTTCGAATCCTCCACAGCTCATCCAACTCTTTCTCATCCTCAAGTTGCTTGTTGCGCTGCTCAAGATAGTTTATTGTCCATTGGGCCATGTCGAGCTTCTGCTGTAACAAGCGGTTTTCCGCCTCTCTCTGTCGGATGATCTCATGCAAATCTGAAGTGGGGGAGCGAGCATCAAGATCAATGATGTCAACCTGTGTGTCACCGGCTCTCTCCTCCTCTGTCATGGGCTGTTTGCCCTCTCGTACTGCTGATGGAGAACGCGAGGCCCCTTCCACCTGGTGTGGAGATAACACTCGCTGACCTGTAGATGATGATGGCGAGACCCCTTCCACCTGCTGTGGAGATAGTACTCGCCGAGCTGCTGCAAACAAGGCCCTCGGGCCTTTCTGATAAGTGAGCTGAGGTGAGGAAGCAACATGTCTCGGAACAGTGATCTCAGGCTGGTGTGACGGACCTCCCTCCTCATAAATGGCCTCTGGCTCTGGCTCTGGCTGTGGTGGCACTGTAAAGAACTCATGAGAAATGAAGTCTGCCCATGGAATGCCCTGCTGACTCAACTGATGGGAAACAATGAGCTGGATGAGACCATGATGGCACAAACTCCTATACTGCTGAGCTGGGGACCGCCTCTGAAACACGGACACCATCCTCTGAATGTCCTGGAAGAAGAAAACCGGGATGTTCATCATCCTCACTCGGGTAAAGTGCATCAACAGGCGAATGTGATAAGAGAAGACCTGTGAAAATCTCCCCTCACATGTGAAGTAATGCATGATAAGCCGCATGATCGGAGCATACTCCCCCCGGAGGAATTGAAAGGAAAGACCCCCGACAAGTGGCTCATGAATGCTGGCCTGACATATGGCTCAAAATAAACATAATCCAGCATTTTGCGCTTGGGCCACACCTCACCCACATTTGGTATCCCGGTAGCCTCTGAAATCACCTCCGGAGATAGCACAAAATTCACCCCTGCAAGAGTGACCTGCCCATCATGAAGGTGCAAAACAAATAAGCGGGCCAACTCCCTGTGGTGCTGAATCTGGGCAAGCCTCTCACAGAACTGAAAACATGACATATAACGGAAACAATTCACTGCCATAGGACAGGCCTGCAACTCTGCCAAAGAGGTGGGCTCCTCTCTTTTATGATGACCACCTTTGCCACCCCTACGAGGCCTCCGCTGTACCTCAACCTCTGTGGAAGAAGACCGGTCATCACCTTGCTCATAGGTTTCAGTGGTTGACATGGTGCTTTTGAGCAAAGTGGAGAAAATAGATAAAGTAGACTGCTGCCCTTGCCTGCAAAAATGCTGAGTTGTATGCTGTTTTCAAGGGGAACAAAATCATGAAGGAAATGTTAGGGGAGGGGATTTTTCATAAGGAAAGGGAAACATATAAAAATAAGGAATTTCTAAGGGACAATTCACAAACTGTCAAACATACAATCTCATCTTAATCACCGGGAAATCATTTGCAAAGAAATGTTTTTATTAGGGAAACATGGATGATAATAACCAAGGGAAAGGATATACATGCTCAACAGGGGGTAAGGGACAGCATGTATAACAGGGGTATGGGGCAGCATAGATCACTAGCATCAACAACTTGCTCTTTGATTTTGTCCTTTGACTGTACATTATAAGGCATACTCTGTTTTTCAAGGGATTCATGTACATTTGATGCTAAGGGAAACAAGGGATTCTTTTACATTTGTCATAGGGGAAGGAGGGCTTTATTTACATTTTTGTCAAAAGGGGAAAAGGGATTTCATTGACAACTTCAAAAGGGAAAAGAGTTGTATTGAAACAAGGATATTAGGGGATAGAAGGGAAAAGGGAAAACAGGGTTTAGTTTTGGGAGACACAGCAACATTATTTTTGTAATGAATACTCAAAGCAATATGTCTTTTTGATAAATATACACAGCTGCATTGTCTTTGTTTTTGCTTTGAATATACACAGCAATATGTTCTCTGTTTTGTAATGACTATGCACAGCCATATTGCCTTTCTCTTTTTGCACATCATTTTGTTTTTCTTGCATAGAAATTTGTTCTTTTGCTGTGTGTGTTTTTATATCACAATGGAGGGTATTAGGGTTTTGGGAATATGTTTAGGGAGGGATAGGGTTTGACATTTGGAGATGGGAAAATTTTAATTTCTTTGCAAATGACATATGATAGAGATGTATAATGACAATTGCGAAATCAATGGGAAAAAATGGAGGGAATATAAATGGGAATAAAAACCTTGAAAAAACACCAACCCTAGCACTATGCCTACATGAACAAGCAATAACTAAAATCCATTTCTCTTTACATTCTTGGTAGCAAAAATATATATAAGCACAAGCCCAACATCCTTGATTCAAGCATCCAACACGTTAAAAGACCCTACCTCGATTGATTTGGCAAGCACGAGGGCGATTGAGCAAATTTTGAAGCGGTTTTGTGAGTGACAGGTTGACGGGTCGCGCACAGGCTTTGACAGGTCGCGCACGGGCTGACAGGTCGCGCCCGTTATGTTTTTGCACTGCGGAGAGGCGCCTGACAGGTCGCGCACCGCCCAACAGGTCGCGCACCGCCCAACAGGTTGCGCACAGTCCCTGACAGGTCGCGCACCTAAAAAACGACCAATTTCTCTGCACTTCGCCTTCGTTCGCCTCTTCGCCCTAACTCTTTGCCTTGCAAGCTCTTAGATGCACAATGAGGGTGTTTTAGAGGGAATTTGACTCTTTATAGGCCCAATTTGAAAAAATTTACTTACCAAACCCACTTTCTAATGTTTTGTTTTGGCATTCACTTTTAACACTGATTTGAGTTTTCTTTGTCCTGAATTTGGCTCTTTGAGTGCTTTAACTCCGTTCTTTTTGCAGGTAGACCATCTGATGGACTCTGGCGAGAAGACCAGGGCTATTGCCGACATTTTGAAGAATTTTTGAAATTTCCTTATTTTTTGCAAAATTGACATGACCTTGGCTTTAAAAACAGGGTTTTTAAATCCAAGGTATAAATGAGCTGTACCTGATGAAAATATCAATGAAACATATTTACATACCTCCTTCTGGCTTGCTGGGGACTCATGGACTTTTGACTCATGACATTGCAAAGACTTTTGACCGAAACCCTAGACCTAAGACTTTGGACTTCAAGACAAAGCAAAACAAATGTGACACAAGCTCATTAACTGATATGACCTGATCCAGCAAAGCCAAGAAGGGAACAAGGACCAGCTCCTCCATCAGTTTTATGGCATGCCTAACAGAATGCAAAACTGACATTGATGAGACACCTACCTATGCATAATGCAAAGAGCTTTTGATCACCGATGGAGGGCATCATGACCGACACTAACATTGGCTCCAATGGGGATGGTAGCTCCTTGGAGGTACCAAGAACCTTAGACCTCTGGGAGAGCAGACCAGTGTTTTATTCATTGGGCAAATGGAGTCAACTTGTACACACATGACCAAACTTGAAATGACTGTATTGGACTTTGACTGAAAACTGAAATTTTCAAAGGACTTTGACACAAACAAACTAACTTTTGCAGAAAATAAACAATCTGAAAACTTCTCACCAACCAATCCCCATCCTCAGAATTATAGCCTTCACCGCGGGCCCCAAACTAAGGATGAGAGATCAGTTCACACTTGCTGTAATATGAAAGAAAAACGGTAATTACAATGAGGATGATTAGAGCAGCAATTGCTCAAGCATGATATCTTTTCAGAAGCCGGCCATTCACCGACCCACCGGGACATTCATCACCATTCAACTCTTTGAGAAGGAAAGCATTGGGACCACGATATGCAGCAATCTTATAAGGACCTTTCCACAAATTATCAAATTTACCGTGCTTACCTTTGTCCTCATTTCGGGCATCCCATCTCAAAACAACATCCTCCAGCTGAAAGTTTTCCGACTTTGCCTTCTTGTCATAGATTTTCTTGATGCGCTCTTGCAATCTCAAAGAATTTTGGAGAACCTCTTCCCTTGTTTGCTGTAAGTGAATCATTTGATTGATTCGCCGTTGCATTGGATCCGGATCTTCACCCGCTTCTTGAAGCAATCTCGCGACCGGTACACTAAGTGATGTTGGAAAAACTGCATCAATTCCATAAACGATCTCAAATGGTGACATGCCAATTGACTTCTTTTGACTTACCCGATCAGCCCACAATGCATTTACCAACTTCTTGTGCCAACTTTTCTTGTTAATTTCCAGCATTTTCTTGATAATGTTCACTAGTGACTTATTTGATGATTCGGCCAGCCCATTACCTTGCGGATGATAAGCCGTGGAGTGCCCCAAGCTGATGTTATACTTATAGCAAAAATCAACCATCTTATTGGACTTAAATGCCGCTGCATTATCTGTAATCAATTTGAATGGACAGCCAAAACGTGACAAGATATTATTTTCAAGAAAAGAGATGATTACCGAATCCGTGGCCTGCCGAGTGGGAATTGCCTCTATCCACTTTGTGAAGTAATCGGTGGCAGTTAAGATCCATCGATGCTGCCCGGATGATGCTGGGTGGATTTCGCCAATGAAGTCTAAACCCCACTGCTGAAATGGTGCGCTGATTTCCACCGGTTTGAGAGGCAATGGCTGCATCCTTTGTTTTCCTTGGAATATTTGGCACTCATGGTAGCTCTTCACCGTTTTGTACACATCAGAAAATAGAGAAGGCCAATAGAAACCAGCTCGCAAGATCTTATTGGCTGTAGTTTTCCAAAACAAATGACCTCCACAGTCGCCTTTATGGAAATCCTCTACTGTTGCCTTTGCTTCCTCTTCGACCAAACAATTCAGCAAGATGCCCCCGGGATCTTTCCAATATAGTGCTGATTTCATAATGCAAAACTTAGCAGCCTTTAACTTCAATGTCCTTGCTTTGTTTCTTGACATTCCAGGAGGTGCGGATACATTCTGAAGTACATAAACTATATCAGCATACCAAGGAGAAGTAATAAAAATATCCGATACCTGAACCGCTGAATTTTCTTCATCACCATCGGACAAGGCAGCAATCAAGTTGATGTCAAGGGCATGGAGGTTTGTTTCAACCATCAACTTAGCGAGACCTTGTCCTTTAATCAGCTTGGTAGGCTTGATTTCAACATCATATTCTAAAAGAGCAGCAATCCACTTACCCCTCCTACCTTCCGGCTCCGTTTGTACCAAGACATCTTTTACGGCTGCACTAGGGACATATGCCAATACATGAGAGTTAAGTATATATACCCGGAAATCTTTCAGAGCCTTAATCAGTGCCAACGCTTGCTTCTCAATGATGTTATAATTTAGCGCCCCATCTCTTATGATTCGGCTGAAAAATGCAATTGGCCTCTCAACTCCTTCTCTCTTTTGCATCAATACGGCTGCCAATGTATGCTCAGAAGCAAAAGAAAACAGAATGAAATCTTGAGTGTAATCGGGGCTGATCAAGGTTGGGGCTGAAGACAAGATTACCTTGATTAAATTGAAAGATTTTACCGCCTCCTCAGTCCATTTTATCTCGCTGTCCTTCCGAAGCATATTGGTTATCTCTCTAAGGTGCTCTGCAAGATTAGGAATGAAGCGACGCAGAAAATTTAATTTGCCATTAAAAGATTGTATTTCCTTCTTATTTCGGGGCTGCTCTAGCTGCTGAATTGCTTCCACCCGTGCAGGATCAATTCGAATACCATCTTTGGAAATGATATGTCCCAGCAACTTGCCTTCACTCATGGCAAAAAGACTCTTTTTCGGATTTAAGGAAATGCCATATTTTCTGCATTTTTGGAACACTTTCGTCAAATGAAACAAATGCTCTTCATCTGATTTGGAAAACACAGTTAAATCATCAAGATAAACAACTAAGAATATATCCTTTTCATTGGCAAAGGCCATATCCATAGCTCGCTGAAATGTGGCACCCGCGTTCTTCAACCCAAATGGCATTTTGGCATAGTGAAATGTTCCCCAAGGTGTAGTGAAGGCTGTCTTGTCACGGTCATCTTCATGCACTAAAATCTGATTGTAGCCGGAGTATCCATCTAGCAATGACATCCTTGAAGCGCCTACTACCCGCTGCAATATGTGATCCATTTTGGGCAGCGGATAGTTGTCCTTGAGAGATACTTTGTTCAAATTTCTGAAGTCTATGCATAAGCGTATTTCACCGGTCTTCTTTCTCACAGGCACTAGATTGGAGATCCAATCGGAAAAGCGAATAGGAACTATAATTCCGGACTTGTAGAGCCTATTGACTTCCTTCTCAATCAAAGGCAGCAACTTGGGATTGATCCTCCGCAACTTTTGCCGAAAAGGCTTTTGATTTGGCTTTATGGGAATAGTGTGTTGAATAATGCTTGTATCATAGGTCCTTAGATCTGAATAATCCCAAGCAAACACATTAGAAAACGATGACAATAATCTAATGTATTGATTCTTTACCTTGAGTGGCAATGCCTTTGATAACTTCACCATCTTTGGATTCTCTGCTGTCCCAAGGTTCACATCTTCCACACCTTCGTCTGTTGGCATCAAAGTTGGCTTGCGGGCCACATCATCTTGATCAAAAAGTTCTTCTAAAGGAATCAACCCTTTAGGAATATAGTTATCTTTCAGCTGCAAAACATCCATTTGATTCACTCCTTCAGGCTCCATGTCTATTGAGATTTCTTCAAATTTACCTTCTCCATGCAAGAAGTCTTTGATTTCTTCGTCATCTTGAAAGACTTGCCAACACCTTTGATTATCCGGGATTGTAGGACGATGCTTCACATAGATTTCAAACTTGTTGCTTGAATTCATTGGTATTTTCAAATTACTTGCTGCCTTTGCCAATGCATCCGCAACGCCATTTTGTATCCGGGGCACACATGTCAAGGTATGTTCTGAAAACCGCTTCAAAATGTCTAGAACAACATTGCGATAAGCCCGCATACGAGGGTGTTTGGCTTGAAATTCCCCCTTCACTTGTTTGATAACTAATTCGGAGTCGCCATAAACCGCTATCTTCTTCGCTTTCAACTTTCGAAGGATTTTCAAACCAGCAATAAGGGCCTCATATTCCGCTTCATTATTCGAACAATCAAAAGCCAATTTATAAGAACACACCCGTACCTTGCTTGGAACTTGGTTAGGGACTGAAAATGGACTACGAATCCACACACCTATGCCAGCTCCATCGCTGCCCACTGCACCATCAAAATCCATGGTCCAAAGACCATCCTCATCATCTTCCAAGGGCTGCACTTGTGATGTTGTTGCAGTTATGATTTGCTGCCCATTTGTTTCAGCAATTGACCTTATGACAGCAGTCCTTTCTTCACTTTCCGTTCTCAATACTTCTCTGAAATTTTCTGCAATGCCTGGGATATCTTCTACCTGAACTAACTGACTATCTACCTCATTAAAATTATCAGCAAATAAAACATAAGATTCTAGATCTGTTTGTACATAATTTACAGGATGATTTACTGGCTTTTCCTTGCTAGTAATCATATACTTCATCTTTTGCTCTCGATACACTTTCCTCATTTGTCCAAACACCGGAATAGTAGCATATGAAAAATCCAGCTGAAGTGTACCTTTAAGCTTTGATCCCCATGACCTTGAGAGGAGCATGCCAAACCGTGGAGGAATGTCCGCCACTACCACATCCATCAAGAGATTCTTTGCTGGAATTTGATCCAGACTAACAACCAAATCTTTAATTAAACCGATGCATCTAACCCGGCTGGAATCAAATGAATATAGATCATGGTACTTTCGAGTAATATCAAGCCCCAACTTCTCCATAATTGCCTTGGGCATTAAATTATGTGACGCTCCCGAATCGAACATAGCATTATGAAGCACATAATCATGTATTCTCAAGCTGATATAGAATGGAGGAACATCACTCTCGGGGGACTCACCATTTAGAGCTGGCCCAAAGATCAATTCCGGTTGGTCATCCTCTACGTTCACCGCATCTAACATTGGGTCAATGTTGAACATCTTGGTAATTTGTGCTCGATATGTACTGTTCTTCATGACTTCTGTCAATGGAATGGACAATTTCAATTTTGCAACTTCATTCTCAATGCTGAATGCTTGACTCTTTTCACCTTCCTTTGCCGGATTGTCTCGTTTTTCTGCTCTATCTTTGGGTACATTTGATGGCTGATCCATCTTGTTTGCTGGAACTGTTTGAGTTGATGAAGGATCCATGACTTCTTTACCTTTTCTCTGTGGAACGGCAGCACCATTCTTTGCCAAGTTTTCCGCCCTATTTTGAATCGGATGTATGGGAATCGTCCGGTTTCTCAATTGTCTTTGCTGGCCTTGCTGAGCTGATAAAGCGTGTAAATAACCTCTTTGATACTCTTCAGACTCATCTTGAAGTACAACATCATTAGATAAAATGTAATGCTCATCTTGAGGTGTATAAGCATTACCTATCAGCTCTTCTTCCTCCGTGATGTATGTGGGCAGATTATCGGGAGTGAAGAAATGATTTTCTTCACCAACACCTTCACCTTCATCTTCTGATTCTTGAGTGACATAATTTTGCTGAAGTGGAGGTTGGATTGGCTGCTACACGGCCGCCTCTTGTGCTCGTGTCTCCCGCTGTTTGATTCTATATTGGGGCTGCTGTTGTTGACCTCTGAAATTTGGGTTTCGAACTTGTGGTTCCGGTTTGCCAAGACTAAGATTTTGGAGTGCTTTTTTCACCTCAACTGTACGAAGAACCTGAGAAGTGGATGCTGCCTCTTCTTTGATTGTGACCTTTTTCTCCGCCTTCATTCTTGCCCTTTTGTCATTCAAATTAGCCTCCACACTGACTGCAATTTTCTGCATTTCCTCCAAGGTAGGAGGATCTCGGTCCCGCAGTGAGTAGGCCATCTCTGGATCGAAACCATCCAGGAACTTAAGCAATGCGGACTTTCTTGATGGTTTCAAATCATCGGGGATAGCGTTATACACTGAATTAAATCTGATTATATAGTCTTGAACCGACTCACCTGAATTTCGCTTGAGGTTGTTGTACTCGGCATTGATTTGCAGCGGGTCTTTTCTTATTTCCCATCGGTCCAAGAATTGCCTTTCAAGTACTTCCAAAGAGACGATACTACCAGCTGCCAACCCTCTGAACCATTTCCGAACTTCTCCAAATGTCTGAACGAACAATCTCATTGTAACATCTTCCTCGTCTAACTCATATAGATCAAAAAAGGTAGTCATCCGGTCTATATGCTGCTGCGCTGAAACACTTTGAGGAGTGCCATCAAACATGGGTATTTTGCTTTGATAGTCAGCTGGCATGTCATGAAGATTTTGGGGAAGAACAAGGGGAGCAAACCGGGCAGCCATTGCTCTAGGCGGGGGAGGTGGAGGAGTAGGATGTGTTTGAGGAGGGGGAGGTGGGAGTATGATAACAGGGGCTGTAACAATGGGGAGAGAAGTTTGTGGAGTTGAAGGGGTGGGAGGAGTTTGAGGTGTATGAGATGAAGGGGAACCAGCAGGGGTTTCGGGATGAGTTACTATAGGTGAAATGGAAATAAAAGGAGGGAAGGATTCTTGGTGAGTCGTGTGAGAAGATCCAATATTATCAGAGGTATTAAGAGCAGATCCAATATTATCAGATATGTTCTCAAGAAAATCAACAAGGGTAGTGGTTTGAATGTCTGTCTGGAGATGTCTCAATATAAAATTTTCAATCACCTTGTTGTGTCTCTCGTAGTCAATGGAGGCTGCAAAATTAGGATCAAGGACTAAAGAGTCGAGTGCACTGTCAGACTTAGTTTTAAACAAAGACAATTCAAAACCTTCGTCAAAATCAAGATCTTCAAAATATTTAATAACAGCAGGCAATGAATTAGATCTAACAATTGGTCTTGGATCAGAAGCCAGCTTGTATTCGCGAATAGACTAGGAAAGGAAAAACTGCTCAGCCGAATGGAAACTCTTAGCCTATCATCCGAAGCTTAGAGTCCATAATGATACTGGGATAAAAATGTCACTGAAGTGAGGGTTTCAGAAGCTCACGGAGATCGACTGAAGCAGCGTTTATCTACTCACGCTGATGTAAAACAAGAGCGTTTTCGAAGTCTACCTGGCGTATCTTCAGACTCCGTCGAAGACTTAAGTAATCACACTACAATGAGCAAATTACAAATTTGTTCTCCCCAGTATGGTCGCCAATATGTTAGCGCTTGAAATTTCACCTAGGCTGAGATAGACAAATCTCAAGGCTACATCAAACCATTCAGCCTCGTAGCTAGCCCTACGAGGCAGGAGAAGGCTCTCTCCGGTCAAACTCGGTAGATCTTTCAATAGGATGAGCTGACCCAATTAGGAACACTGATATTAGGCTAGTAAACTGATAAGGAGGGTTGATTTAAAGTTTTTTGGGGTTTTTGGTGGCAATTGGAGGGAGTGCAATTCAGGGTGCGGGGATTGAGCTCAGTTTTTGCAGGTGGGTCTTTGGGGCAAGGTAGGAGTTTGTGCTGATGCCTTTAGCTGAGATGGATGATCAAGGAGGAAAGAAGAGAAGCTAAAGAGGGCAAACAATGACTTTGAATCCTCTTTAGACAGTGGAAAACATAAACATTAAACGAATTTGAAAGCTGAGCATGACATGCATGAATTCAAACTTTATCACTTCATTTGTTTAATTAGCAGCAGTAAAGAAAGGGATGGAACACATAAACACACTTATAATTACAATAAGAGAACACACCATCAACACAAGAGTCCACAAGAATCCCAATGATGTTTGCAAAACCCTGGTCTTCCTTTTCTTCAAATTGCAGAGATACAAGTAAAATATACAATAGGAGCTTCTCCCTCAAGAGTCCAACCATGAAAATGAGCAAGAGAAGGCATAATATAGATGATCTAACTCCTTTTCCCACCTCTAGGGGTCGAGCTCAGCTTCCTAGGAGCTGTTTCAACTAATTCTAAACTGAGCACTAGATAATAGGCAGTCAAAACAACTTGCCTCTAAAACTTAGGAAACCTATCCATGCATTAAATATTTACCATCTACATCAAAGAATCTTCTAGAAGTGATGAAGGAGAGTAAAAGTATCTAAGTGCCATGAAAATTACACAAAAATCCATCATTTACATGCCTCAAAAGTCAACCAAGATGAAAACAGTGTTTTGCTGGCCGAACTGGTCAAAACAGGCAAATTTCCCTGACAGGTCGCGCACATCACTTTGACAGGTCGCGCACATTCACAGCTATGTTTGAGGGCCTTTCCGGTGTACAAATCAGGTGCAAGATAGCTCGTTGGAAAGGTCTGCGAGTCTACTTTCCAACCTCACCGGAATTTTTGAATTTGGAGTTGATTTGACCCCTCAAAAGTCATTTCTCCCAAGACAACTTCCTGCAACTCAAAATAGGGGCAGAAAGTCAAAATTTGCATGTATTTTGAGCTTTTGGAAGCTCAAATCTCCATAAAATCTGAAACCCATCCATAGGCAAGTGTATTTTTGCATGACAATTCCAAAAATGCAAAGTTTTCCCCGTTCTGAGTTGCCCCCATGTAGGGTCGCGCACGGGGTGAGACCCGTCAAATGGCCAAAACCTGTAAAATTCCCAAAAATGCCAAAAATGCTTCAAAACTCTCAAAATTTCTTGGGTTTGCTGCTAGGAGGATGCTAATGAGTATCATGGTGAGTGAGAGAGGCCTCAGCCAAGATACGGAGCGGGTTGGTCTTCTTCTTCCTCTTGCGGGCCTCGGACAACCTCCTCTGGAATATCTTCATCTTTGCTTTGCAAACATGCATCCTCGCCCAGTAATGATTCTTCATGTTTCCGTAGCAGTCTCTTGTCCTGGTTGGCCTTCTCCAACAGCCTCTGCAAGTGTGCATTCACACGGATAAGCATGGATTCCCTCTCCTTGGGCAGCAAGTCACCGGGCCTCCTACAGTTGATGACTCGGTCACTTCGAATCCTCCACAGCTCATCCAACTCTTTCTCATCCTCAAGTTGCTTGTTGCGCTGCTCAAGATAGTTTATTGTCCATTGGGCCATGTCGAGCTTCTGCTCTAACAAGCGGTTTTCCGCCTCTCTCTGTCGGATGATCTCATGCAAACCTGAAGTGGGGGAGCGAGCATCAAGATCAATGATGTCAACCTGTGTGTCACCGGCTCTCTCCTCCTCTGTCATGGGCTGTTTGCCCTCTCGTACTGTTGATGGAGAACGCGAGGCCCCTTCCACCTGGTGTGGAGATAACACTCGCTGACCTGTAGATGATGATGGCGAGACCCCTTCCACCTGCTGTGGAGATAGTACTCGCCGAGCTGCTGCAAACAAGGCCCTTGGGCCTTTCTGATAAGTGAGCTGAGGTGAGGAAGCAACATGTCTCGGAACAGTGATCTCAGGCTGGTGTGACGGACCTCCCTCCTCATAAATGGCCTCTGGCTCTGGCTCTGGCTGTGGTGGCACTGTAAAGAACTCATGAGAAATGAAGTCTGCCCATGGAATGCCCTGCTGACTCAACTGATGGGAAACAATGAGCTGGATGAGACCATGATGGCACAAACTCCTATACTGCTGAGCTGGGGACTGCCTTTGAAACACGGACACCATCCTCTGAATGTCCTGGAAGAAGAAAACCGGGATGTTCATCATCCTCACTCGGGTAAAGTGCATCAACAGGCGAATGTGATAAGAGAAGACCTGTGAAAATCTCCCCTCACATGTGAAGTAATGCATGATAAGCCGCATGATCGGAGCATACTCCCCCCGGAGGAAATTGAAAGGAAAGACCCCCGACAAGTGGCTCATGAATGCTGGCCTGACATATGGCTCAAAATAAACATAATCCAGCATTTTGCGCTTGGGCCACACCTCACCCACATTTGGTATCCCGGTAGCCTCTGAAATCACCTCCGGAGATAGCACAAAATTCATCCCTGCAAGAGTGACCTGCCCATCATGAAGGTGCAAAACAAATAAGCGGGCCAACTCCCTGTGGTGCTGAATCTGGGCAAGCCTCTCACAGAACTGAAAACATGACATATAACGGAAACAATTCACTACCATAGGACAGGCTTGCAACTCTGCCAAAGAGGTGGGCTCCTCTCTTTTATGATGACCACCTTTGCCACCCCTACGAGGCCTCCGTTGTACCTCAACCTCTGTGGAAGAAGACCGGTCATCACCTTGCTCGTAGGTTTCAGTGGTTGACATGGTGCTTTTGAGCAAAGTGGAGAAAATAGATAAAGTAGACTGCTGCCCTTGCCTGCAAAAATGCTGAGTTGTATGCTGTTTTCAAGGGGAACAAAATCATGAAGGAAATGTTAGGGGAGGGGATTTTTCATAAGGAAAGGGAAACATATAAAAATAAGGAATTTCTAAGGGACAATTCACAAACTGTCAAACATACAATCTCATCTTAATCACCGGGAAATCATTTGCAAAGAAATGTTTTTATTAGGGAAACATGGATGATAATAACCAAGGGAAAGGATATACATGCTCAACAGGGGGTAAGGGACAACATGTATAACAGGGGTATGGGGCAACATAGATCACTAGCATCAACAACTTGCTCTTTGATTTTGTCCTTTGACTGTACATTATAAGGCATACTCTGTTTTTCAAGGGATTCATGTACATTTGATGCCAAGGGAAACAAGGGATTCTTTTACATTTGTCATAGGGGAAGGAGGGCTTTATTTACATTTTTGTCAAAAGGGGAAAAGGGATTTCATTGACAACTTCAAAAGGGACAATAGTTGTATTGAAACAAGGATATTAGGGGATAGAAGGGAAAAGGGAAAACAGGGTTTAGTTTTGGGAGACGCAACAACATTATTTTTGTAATGAATACTCAAAGCAATATGTCTTTTTGATAAATATACACAGCTACATTGTCTTTGTTTTTGCTTTGAATATACACAACAATATGTTCTCTGTTTTGTAATGACTATGCACAGCCATATTGCCTTTCTCTTTTTGCACATCATTTTGTTTTTCTTGCATAGAAATTTATTCTTTTGCTGTGTGTGTTTTTATATCACAATGGAGGGTATTAGGGTTTTGGGAATATGTTTAGGGAGGGATAGGGTTTGACATTTGGAGATGGGAAAATTTTAATTTCTTTGCAAATGACATATGATAGAGATGCATAATGACAATTGCGAAATCAATGGGAAAAAATGGAGGGAATATAAATGGGAATAAAAACCTTGAAAAAGCACCAACCCTAGCACTATGCCTACATGAACAAGCAATAACTAAAATCCATTTCTCTTTACATTCTTGGTAGCAAAAATATATATAAGCACAAGCCCAACATCCTTGATTCAAGCATCCAACATGTTAAAAGACCCTACCTCGATTGATTTGGCAAGCACGAGGGCGATTGAGCAAATTTTGAAGCGGTTTTGTGAGTGACAGGTTGACGGGTCGTGCACAGGCTTTGACAGGTCACGCACGGGCTGACAGGTCGCGCCCGTTATGTTTTTGCACTGCAGAGAGGCGCCTGACAGGTCGCGCACAGTCCTTGACAGGTCGCGCACCTGAAAAACGACCAATTTCTCTGCACTTCGCCTTCGTTCGCCTCTTCGCCCTAACTCTTTGCCTTGCAAGCTCTTAGATGCACAATGAGGGTGTTTTAGAGGGAATTTGACTCTTTATAGGCCCAATTTGAAAAAATTTACTTACCAAACCCACTTTCTAATGTTTTGTTTTGGCATTCACTTTTAACACTGATTTGAGTTTTCTTTGTCCTGAATTTGGCTCTTTGAGTGCTTTAACTCCGTTCTTTTTGCAGGTAGACCATCTGATGGACTCTGGCGAGAAGACCAGGGCTATTGCCGACATTTTGAAGAATTTTTGAAATTTCCTTATTTTTTGCAAAATTGACATGACCTTGGGTTTAAAAACAGGGTTTTTAAATCCAAGGTATAAATGAGCTGTACCTGATGAAAATATCAATGAAACATATTTACATACCTCCTTCTGGCTTGCTGGGGACTCATGGACTTTTGACTCATGACATTGCAAAGACTTTTGACCGAAACCCTAGACCTAAGACTTTGGACTTCAAGACAAAGCAAAACAAATGTGACACAAGCTCATTAACTGATATGACCTGATCCAGCAAAGCCAAGAAGGGAATAAGGACCAGCTCCTCCATCAGTTTTATGGCATGCCTAACGGAATGCAAAACTGACATTGATGAGACACCTACCTATGCATAATGCAAAGAGCTTTTGATCACCGATGGAGGGCATCATGACCGACACTAACACATCCTTCGAGTCAGAAGCCTCTTCCTTGCACTTCTTTCGAGGGCACTGAGTGGTGAAATGTCCTAGTTCCTCACACCTGAAGCATCTGACCTTGGATATATCCTTTTTCTTCCTTTTTTGTTGCCCTTGTTGTCCCGATGATGCGAGAGTTGCATCCTCTTCCTCCTCCTTCTTGACCTGGGCTCCTCTGCAGCTACTCCCTGCCTTGGCCAGCCTCTGGATCTCTTCATGTCGAAGAGTTGCCCACATCTCCTCCCAAGTGGGGAGAGAAGCTCTACCCAAGATACTTTGGACAAATGTCTCCCAATCTTTGGTGACTGCATTCAAGGCAGTCTTGACCATGAACTCAGGATCTGGTGTAGACCCCACGGAAGTGAGCTGGTCTCGAATCCCTTGCAACATGAGGAAGGGATCGATCTCTTCTCCCTTCTGCATCTGGTACTGTCTCAAGTGATTCTCCAATATGATCTTTCGTTGAATAGAAGTCCCCTGGTACAAGGTGGTCAGCGTCTCCCACATCTCCCTTGCTGTTTCCTTCTCAGCAATGTGTGGGACCACATGATCTTTGACCCTGTCTAGAATCATGCATTTAGCCTTCGCCTGGGCCTCCTCGTACTTCTTCAGCGGATCAACGTCGATCGGAACAACTACTTTCAAGGCATAGTCCTTGATGCAATTCTTGTCTAGGACTGCCAGGATCCTGGCCTTCCAGATGATAAAATTGGATGCTCCATCCAATCTATCCTGATCCCTTAGTCCATTGACAACCATCTTTCCTCAAACAAGTGTAGAACAAGTTCTCTTCTCCCTCTCTTACTGCTGCCCTAGCAAGACTCGGATCTAGATTTCTTTGGCGCTAGAAATCCTCTAAGGAACATGTTCTTCCATACTCCCTCTGAGTCTTGATTTCCTTCACGGAAATCCTCCTACCAAATTTCGAATCACTCCTCTCCAATCCTCCTTTGCTGCTGCTCAGAAACCCAGATCTAGATTTCTTTGGCCAGAAATTTGTCAAGGCAATGACTCCATCTACCTCGACTTTGTCTCCTCAGACATTGTTCTACACCAACAGTGACAATGTCCCACTAGCACCACAGATCGAAACTGCGCTACTTCTCCTGCCTTGGCAACTGACTAACCTGAGCCTCTCAAGCTCTGTGTTGGCCCAGAGAGCTCACGCAGTGTAGCTCCTCTCAAGTACTGCGCCACCCTCTACATGCTCGAAATGCTGACGCAGGCACTGCATGAGCCTCTGCGTCACTCCTTCAGCTGCTCCTTTGGCTCTGAAACAACGTTGTCACTCGGGACAACTACTTCTCTGCAATAGTTTCACTAGATCTCCCAGCTATGGCTTCAGTGTCCTATGATCTGCAACCCTCTGATACGATGTGAAAATTTCTGAATATGTACAAACAGAAATCCTACTGCAGTCACTGGTTTATCATCTCCTACTTGTTATTTCATTCAACGAGTTATTTAGTTTATAAACAGTGATGAAAAACACTACTACAGACTACACTGATATACAGATCATAAACTGAAACAAATATATGAGACAAACACACAAGGGACACTGTTATTTTTGGACAGCACGTCCCCGGAAAATCCTAATGTGGGAAAAACAGTGCAACAACTCTGAGGGTTTTCTATTATTAAGAAATTGTTCTAAATACTACTCTGGATGCCCTTTCGACTATCCAGTTATAGAGATAAAATATATTGGCAGAAACCTAAGTGAGATTACCTCACTTCACCCAGCAAAATTCCTCCGATCCGACAACTGGACTGACTATCCTCGGCTACAATTGTGCTACCCCTTCACATTAGCTGCGTGGGCCTGGGTGGAGCACTCTGAGACTCTGCATCAGCTCTGCGCTGCATCCTCTACCTCCTGGAGCTCTGACATTAGCCTTCCCGATTGATCCTGCTGCTCCCCGGTTGAATTCAAACTTTTGCAAGAGGGCAACTCTTCCCCTGCGCTGGCACTGCATCAAGTAATGCGTGGGCTCTCCGGGCCCAGTGTTAGTCTCCCTAGTTTGCGTTGCCTCTCCTGGATTATCTATGCCTCTCTCTACTGTGTATTCGGGGTCTTGGAGAATATCCTCCAACCCCAACTATCCTTGCCCCTTTGCTGCAACTTAGATCACCTATTCGATTTTCTTAGCAAACCATGCCCCAGAAAAATCAAACTTATTTGATCACTCGGTGTATCTCCAACTGACCCTCAAGCCTCCTCTTATACTTTCCCTGTTGATGAATCAACGGCCGAGATTAAGTCCCTAATCAACGTCTAAGATTAAAACAAACTTGATCCTCGTCTCTTAGAAGCTTCTCACTCATATCTTTATTAATACCCATTAATATTTTTATTTTTCTAAGTTTAGACTTAGGAACCCTACTAAAAATATTAATTATTTTAATAACTCGTCATCCGGGTGGAATTTCTCCAAACAATTTCTGGGTCTTGGAGATCTCATGTATTCTAGCCCCTCCACAAAATTTTGGAGCTAGAGCACATTTGATGCTACCCAAAATCAACAGTAGTGTGGTTGCCGGGAAGCAATTCTGGTGAGAAAATAAGTTGATTTGCAGAGCAGATCTAGGCACATAATATTTGTAGCAAGGGTTACAGTTGCAGATTTGTGCTAGGTAGGAAGAGAAAAACACACAGGGGAAGAATTTCCATAAATTCTCAGATTGTTTCCAGATCTAATTTCCAGGAAGAGATCTAAAATTTCTAGTAGCAACAGGCCATAGAAGACTAGCTTGACCAACCAATGCGTACTTCAAGAGTAGTAGTTATGTCCCAGATTCTAGAAAAGGACTTTTGGAGGGTAGAGCGAGTTGCCCAGTGGAGGAGTAACGGACAGTGCGAGTGCCAGAGAAGGATTTCTGGAGGCAAGTGAGAGCAGATCTGTGCATTCTAGAAGGGAGCGTGAGTAGCAGAAGGAAGGCCAAGCAAGAAAGAGAAGGAGATTTCCAACACTAGTCTCTAGTTTATTTGAGTTTTGCAGAGATTGCCACAATAGGACTCAGGGATAAAGAAAGACTTGATGAAGCATCTAACTTTGGTGTCTGGGAGGCCAAAATGCAATTCTTGTTGGATGAACATGGTTTGAACTTTGAAGGAGTTCGTGACAAATTTCAAGGCAAAGCTAGCAGATCCACAACAATTGGCTACCTTCAAGAAAGAGATTGCCAAAGCTAAGAGAATGGTCCTGGATGGCTTTCAGGATCATGTTGGCTGCATGTTGCAGATAAAAATACAGCGAAGGATATGTGGGATGCCATCGTAAAGCTATATAAGAATCCATCTGAGAATCATAAAATGATTCTCAAGGAAATGTTGAGGACCACAAGGATGCAGAAGGGTGAAGGCATTACTCCCTATCTCGCCAGACTTCAGAATGTCTAAGATGAACTTGCAACTGTTTGGGAGAAACCTTTTAAGGATGAGTTGGTCCGTACAACTCTAAATGGGTTTTCCAAGGAGTGGCATACATTCGTCCAAGTCATTTTTGGGCAAGACACACTACCAGGGTGAGATCGCCTATGGAGTGACTTCACTTAGGAGCTGAGACTTAGCCTCACATAAGCAAGAAGAGGAGAACATAGCCTATAACGAACAAAGTTTGTGTACTTAGAAGAATGCTTTGATATCAATGTAACGAACAAATTTCGTATACGCAGCAGAATAATCTTCAGATTACTTCGAAGACGTAGACATCCATTGTTGGACAAGTAATTGTATATTGAATATTATATAAAGAATTGAAGAGATGATTACAATGAGGGTGAGGGCCTACTTATTTACTCTAGGCAAGTACCTCTTCACAACGGTTATGTCCTTAGGGACATACCTCTCACTACTACATTAGAGGAAATTTGAACTCAAAAATAGCCACTAGAGAAAAAATTAAGAAATTTATAAAATAATGCCATGTAGATAATTTTTTAATATATCATTTTTATTATTTTACTTTTTTCAAAATTACCCAAATAAATGTGACGTTTATCAAAATAAAAATGTATATAATTTATATTTAAATTAATTTATCATCACAAGATTTAATAAAATTTAAATTTAAAAAGTAAATTTAAAATTTAAATTAGTTATGCGTCATTAAAATTAAATAACAATATATATAATGTTTCATTTAATTTATTAACACAAGATTTAATAAAATTTAAATAAAAAAAATGAATTTAAAATTTAAATTTAAATTAACGAAATAAATGCACTTTTATCAAAATAATAGTATATATATTTTATATTTAAATTAATTTGTTTACACAAGATTTAATAAAATTTAAATTAAAAAAGTAAATTTAAAATTCAAATTACTTACACCTTGTTAAAAATATTATCGATACTATAACTTTTATAAAATAAGATATTAATTTTATTTTTAATATTTAATGTAGTTTTGGGTCACTTGGGCACCATTCACGCTTAAGATAGGTAAATTATATTATTAAAAAAATTGTGAGTGCCTAGTCACAAGTGTATCTCTTTTGAATTTTAAAGGATTTTGATTGGCTTACACATTATGACATGGAAATTCAATGTTAACCTTTTAAAATCAAATTTCCTCTAATGACTATTTAGCTATTTAATCATTAATTGTGATTATTATCGTTTGCATTATCTTCTATTATTTTACTATAAATTATATTCATAACATTGCTTTCCTTTTCAAAAAGGTTTGTCCTCAAAGCTTATCACTAACAAGGCAATCATTTCTTCTTTGTCTTTGTAATCTATTTGCATCTTTTGGAATTCTTCAATTTGTCATCTTCGTTGATACAAAACGATAAGATTCTCTAAGTGATAAACAAAATTGTCGCACTGAGAAGGGATCTAACCATCATAAATTAATCTCTTTTGGAATCTTTTGATTACTAGAAACTTGTAATGAATTGTTATTGTAAGACTGGATGGTGCAAACATCAGTTTTCGACTGGATGGTGCAAACATCAGTTTTCTTTGGAACATAAATCTGTTCTTTCTGTTCTGAGTGATACAAACTCATAGATTCACTGAGATGTCCGTTTTTGTGATTTGGGTGTAGATAAGGAGTTCTTTTGATTTGTCTTTCCCTTATCATGTGTGTGGAAATGTTCTGATTTACTTCAGGTTTTGACGTTGTTGAGTCGGTTACAAAATCTTCATTTTGAATTTTTGTTGTTTGAATTGCAACATTTGAGTGTGTTTTTTTTTCAACTGGCTTATCATCTTCTTGAGTTGTGATATTCACTGTATTGGTATTCATTGCTTTTTCTTCATCTTAAATTTCTACATTTGATGCTTCTTTCTCGATAAATTGTTGTACCTTGTTTTCCAATCACTGCTTGTTTTGCTTTATCTTTTTAACTTGAGTCAATAATTTTTCACTATGGTCTTTAAGTCGGAAATTTTCTTCTTTCTTGTCAGCGTTGACTTTGTCAACTTCCATTTTCATATTTTGTATCGCTTTTTTATTTTCTTTAAGAATTACTTTTGAGATATCTTGTATGTCTTCTAGCATCACGAAATTCGGCCTCAATGTAATGTCTTGTAATGTTGTTTTTTTCTTTTTATAGGAAAATGTCAAAAACTTCTTTTTCGTATTCAGGATAAAAGATCCAAGTGTTTCCATCCAGAGTGATCCCAGAATAATGTCACCTTGATCACTCCATAGGGATTGAGTAGAGAATTGCGACATAAATTTATAATCCCCAATGTTTAACTGTAAATCGGTTATTTTATATTGTTTTTTGTCCAAGTCTAATTTTTTGATTATATTTGACTTAGGAATCACTAATTGGTTTGCAATTTTAGGTTTATATAATTTTTATTTTCAGTGGGCAATATAGAGATAGTAACATCTTTCCTTGCAAGAGTCGCTTTTACTTTAAATAGCACTGAAGCACAGTTATATGAAGTTTTTGGAAATATTCCTTACTTTATTTCCGAGTTAGACTCCATTTTGCTTCGAGTATTATAAGGTCCCTTTAAGTATTAACGTCTTTAATTTTATTTTTAAATAACCCCTTTATAAATTTTACAACTTACTACTATATATTTTATATATATTAACCTTTTTAATATCACCTCCCTTTTTTATAATAAATATTTTTTCTTACACTTTATTTTATAACTCTCTAAATGTTTAGTCATCAAACCTTCACTTCAATATGGTTAAAGTAACTTGAATAGGCTCTGAGTTAATTCCCTTCAACAATTATACTATTCCCTTTTTATGAAATTTGAGAATATAAGAATATATTCTTTTTACTTCCTTTCTTCTTCTCTTTCTTTTTCTTCATTAATAAAACTTCCCACTTTAATTAACTTAATTTTTTGTTTTTAAATAGCCTTATTTATATATATATATATATATATATATATATATTATCCTTATTTTAATAATACTTTCCCTTTTTTTTTTAAATACTCCCATTAGGGGAATTTTGAGGTCTAAAATGGGCCTCCTAAGAAAATGTACAACCAATATAAACTGTATAAGAACTAATAGGATTCAAGATGATGATGTCAACCATGAGGGATGATTCACCATTTTTGGAGTAAAAAAGTAAAAAGATTAAAAAATAATAAAATAATAAAACTACGTTTCCAACTCTTATTTTCAACTTATCTTCCTAAGGTTTTATTCAAATTTTGAGCGGGAATACTCATTGGATGCAAAATTTAATTCCTCATCCAAAGTGTACCCATGTTGCATACTTCCGATGGACCCTATTACACGAAAAATGAGAAATACATGAAAAATTGTGATTGCAATCACGTTTTTTTGTGTATTTCTCATTTTTCGTGTAGCAAGGTCCATAAAAAATATGCAACATGGGTACTCTATGGATGAGGAATCAAATTTTGCATCCAACAAGTGTTTTTGCTCGAAATTGGAGTAAACCCATAGGGAGATAAGTTGAAAAAATAGGTTTTTCTTTTTTACCTCTAAACTTTGATGATGTAATCTAATCTTATTTTATTATTTCGACTATTATTTTATAATTTCCTTAGGAGGCCCATTTTAGACCTCAAAATTACCCTAATGTTTATCTAAATCTACATATATACTCCCTTTCAATAATTCGTGAATGTATTTTTAGTAGGGTTCGTTTGGTCTTAACTCTTAATTAAAGTTTTAATAAAATTTTAACCTTACTCCCTCGTGTTCCTTTTTTATACCTTTAATATATAAAAACTCACCATGGATTAAAAATTTTTCACATTCCAACATCAGTTTTTGATTGTAAAACATAGATCGTTGCCTTTATTGGTTTCAACCCTTTTGGAACTTGTTTTCAACGGTGTTGGTTATGAGTTGTATGAATGCAGCAATGCTTTCCAGGCGGCCTTTACCACGGACATGCTGTCAACGTTATTTTCAATGGATTCACCCGTACAATTTCAATGATTTTGTTGTGGTTTGACGGTGGCTATATGGTTTGAATGTTTCAACGATAGCGAAGAGGGTAGATTGTTGGTGTTAGAAGAGTGGTCGAGAACAACCCTATGCGCAGCTACAATGTTTGTGTCGACTGTGTCAGTGGCTGCACTAGTGGCGATGGCGATGACCACTTTGAGGAGGGTGGTAGAGACAAAGGTAATGTCTAGTGCAGAGGAGTGGCCATAGTATGTGTTATCGCAGTGGTTAGTGTTATGTTAGTAATGGGACAGGCGGTTAGGGGATGCAATGCCACAAGGGTGGGCAGCAAGAAATGCTGCAGTTGCTAATCGATAGCCACAGGTAGTGACACTGCGAAGGTGGTAAGAATTCATTTGACGGGCTGCCGAAAGATGGCGTAGGCAGGCTGTGTCGTGATTGTTCTCGGCAGAGCTTTTATTTTTTTTTGTTTTGAACTTTTAATTTATTATAATTTTTCCTTCTCATAAATATATAGATATATATATATATATATATATATATATATATTTTAATTTTTTTTAATATATATATCTATATATATATATATATATATTTTTAATTATTTTCTTTTATGGTCAAGGGCCAATTGGCAAAAATGGAGAAACTCCAACTTGTGTAGTGAAACGTTTGAATTGTGATGGCAACAAGGTTGACAAATAGTTGATGGCCAAAGGCCTGATCAAAGTGGTTCTTTGTGCAGTAGTGGGGCGGCCAAATGATTGAACAACTCTGATACCAATGTAACGAACAAAGTTTGTATACACAACTGACTAATCTTTAGAATACTTCGAAGATGTAGACATCATTGTAGGACAAGTAATTGAATATTGAATATTATATAAATAATTTATGAGATGATTACATTATGGGTGAGGGCCTGCTCATATACCCTAGGCAGGTACCTCTTCGCAACGGTTATGTCCTTAGGGACATACCTCTTCATTACTAACTATTTAGTTAATTAATCATTAATTATGATTATATCGTTTACATTATTTCTCTTATTTTACTATAAATTATATTCATAACATAACCCTTTCTAGTAAAGGGAAGGCGAAGGAGGGTCCCAGATAGGGACAAAAATCAAAGGGAGGTGAGAAGAAGAAAAAGGACATGTCAAAGGTCAAATGTTTCGAATGTGGTGAGTTTGGTCACTATGTCACTTAGTGTCCAAAGAGAAAGAAGGACAAGAAGGGGCAGGAGCATATGAAAACTTCGGCGAAGATAGATGAGTTGACCTCCAAGTTGGAGGAGTTCGCATTAATAGCAGCTATACCTCCAGATGGAGGAGTGTGATGCTTTAGAGTTGCAGGATCGGGTAGGATCTGTGCGAAGAACATTATTCTTCACTTAAATCAATTCGTTTGCTATGGGAGCCCATAGTACAAAGTAGCAGGATCTGTGTTCAGTAGACGCAGTCAGATGTTGAGGGACAATGCAAAGCTAGTTGCAGTCAGATACTAGAGAGGCATAGAGACAGTTGGGTGCAGTCAAATGCTCAGTAGATATAGTAGAGCTAGTTGTAGTCAGAGACTCAAGAGACAATTGAAGAGCCAGTTGTAGGTGCACATTAGTGATCGAGTTTCCAATTGCAGTTGCAGGAAATTTGTATGGTAGGAGGAGGTAGTGTAAATTGCCCAGTTGTAGGATTACAGGTACAATTCCAACTAGTGTGAGATTCCATAAGGGAGTTTCCATCCAGGAGAGATGTCCCAATTCTGTTTGAGAGGGAGATCATGTGAGGTTAGACTCACTATTGCAGTAATTGTAGCAACAATGCAGTAAAAGCTACAGAGAAATGGAAACAACAGTGTGAGATGGATCATAATATGCCCATTTGTTGGTGGATAGTGTTTTCCAGATTGACTTCATAGTGATTTCTAGTGGCAGGGAGTCAGACCAGTTGAGATGTGAAGAAATGAGGTGGAACAAATGCCAGATATTAGCAGCATGGTCTATCCATCTACAGGTTGTAGTGAAGAGATGATGGGGAGAGAGAACACCTTTATCGCTAAGAGGGAGTGTTAATTTTTTATTATGGTGGTAGCATCAAATAGGTGTTCTAGTCTCAGATGATGCCAAGGCGCTAAGGAAGACAGGATTTCCAATACCCATAAATGGTTTCGTGATATATGGCTTTGAAACAACTTAATTAAATTAATTAGGAAATAATTAAATTATTTCCTAAGTCTAACTTAGGAAATTTGGTTAATTAAAGTTAATTAATTAAGGATGTTCGAGATTGCTCTATAGATTTCTATTGACGAAGTCTAATTGATCTTGGTCATTGAAGTCTCAATGAGAGACTATAAAAGAAACTTGAAGGGATGGAGATACACATAGTTGTGAGAGAATCAATTATCTTGGTAGATCGAGCTACCCAGTTCACTCACAACTTCAGTGAGGGCATAGTTTGAGCTAGAGGGAGAGCATTAGAGAGAGAGAGCAACAATAAATCAAAGAGGAGGATTCTGGACAATTTCTCAGCAGTTTTCAGGTGCCGGAGAGGAAGGAAAAGGGTGGCCAAATTCTTCTGTAGAGGGAGTTGTCCAGGAAGTGCGAGTTAGCCAGTCCAGCAGAGCAAGTTGCTGGAAAGGGTTTGTTTCAGTTGTCGGAGGTCATATTTGAGGCTGGAAAGCAAATCAAAAATTTTCCAAAGGCAGAGGGAGGCTAGACGACCTAGTTGGAGGCATATCTAGGGTTGTGTATATTTCCCAAAGCTCGCAGTGCAAGTTCCCAACAGGGCAAGTTTTCTAGTGTGGGGTTCGAGCAAGCTAGGAGAGGCTTAGTTGATTATAGAGGGAGAAAACATTCTCCAAATAATTATGCCAGTATATTTGTCAGAGGATTGCCAATTGGGCATCCTAATTATTGTACTCTCAAATTTGCTGCATAATAATAAAATAAACCCTCATCTATTGCACTGGTTTGCCCTTTGAGGTTTTTCCGGGAACATTTTAGTCCAAAACAATTGTGTCAATTTTAATGTGTGTGCATCTATTTCTTAGTTACTGATTTACTTCCGCATCATATTTTTTTATTGTAAAGAATTGCAGTGTGATTTATTCGTTATTTGTCATAAAACAAATTTCTAAATCAGTTAAAAGAATAAGCTTCAATTACAACAATTTCAATGAAATTTCACATTTTGTTGAGGGTTGTAGGGGACTATCAACTCCCTTTTAATTCCAACATTCCTGCAAAAAGCAATAAGTTCCGTGGAGGTATATTCTCCACCATTATCAGACCTTAGAATTTTGATATTTCTTCTTGTAAAATTTTCCAACTAAGCATTGAATTCTTGAAAGGTGTCGAAGACTTCATCCTTGGTCTTCAATAAATAAATCCATGTCTTCTAGGATAAATCATCAATGAAAGTTACTGTTGAAATTTGGTACCGGAGGACAAGTGGTTCCCTTAGGCTTTGATCTTTGGCCTAGGGAAAAGTGTCCAAAAGAATTTAATTTCTCTCCTAAAGTGACTTTATAATTTTATAAAGTTAAATCTAATTTAAAAGTGACTTTAAGTGATAAAGTTACTAAGTCTAATTTTAAAGTAACTTTTATAAAGTCAATGAAAAATTAGAAAGGAAAAGTGACTTTGGAAATAAATGACTAAGTGGGTCTTTATTAAAGTGGGGTGAATTAAAAAATAGAAAGTGAGATTTAAATGAGCATTTAATCTCAACCATTGATCTAAATCTATTTCAACCATTGGATTTAGAGATCACCCAAAAGTCACTTGGATCACCCAAAAGTCACTTGGAGTTATATTAAAGGAGGAAAATGAGAAAAAGGTCATTCATTCTTTTATGAGCAGATTGGGAGAAGGAGAGCAAGAGGGCAAGAGAGATTTCTGAGCAGGGAGGAGAAGGAGACAACAGCTTGGCACACATTCCAAGGCAGCAGTTGAGCGGATTTGTACAGCTGATTCAGCACATAGTGAAAGGCAGATTTTTGCACAAAAATCGAGGAGCAGTTTGCTGATTTTTCTGCACACAAAACGGAGGCCGTACAACATTTATTGCTGTCCTGTTTGTTGTAATTTCCAGATTGCTGTGAGGCACGGGAAAGGAGATAAGTTGTAAATTTGCTTGCTGATTTTTTGCTAAATAATTCTCACTGTAAAAAGGCAATTTTCAGAAATAAAGCAGAGCTCTCAAACTGGTTTTCCCCAAAAGTTGTAGGGGGTTTTTCCAGGGTCAAGTTGACCAAAAATATCAGTGTTTTAATGTGTTTTAATCAATGTGGAAAAAGTTGAAGTCGGGATTAATTCGGCAAGGGTCCAAAAGTTGAAAAACTTGTCAAAGTCGGGAGTTTTTTGAAAAAGTCGGCAAAAAATCGGCAAAATTTAAAAAACACAAAATTATTCATTTTTTTTTTTTTTTTTTTAACATCTAGAGTATCCACAACATCAAATAAATGCATTTCCACATAAACATGTAAAGAAAGCTAATATATAATATGTATATGAAGTCTAATGCTACATCACATATCAAAATAGTGAATCAACTCCTGAATTTTGGGTCCTGTCTGAGTCTCAACTCTCAAGAGTCAAAATATCAACAAAAAATATAATAAATGTATATCATGAGTCATCTAAAAGTCATCAAGTAATCAGTCACTGAGATCCTCTTCCCCTTTTAATTTTTGTTTCCGCTAATTGTATTAAGAAATAAGTCATGCATTTATTCAGTAGATTTTAATCTGCTTGGGTAATAACGTGTCAGGTGGTAGGTCCAATGAAAATTAACAGTATCACAGTAGATTTGAAAATTAACGCTTGGTGACTCCAAGCTGCTTATTTTATGAGAAAACAGTAGATGTCAGATTACTAACCTAGCCTTGGCATCTATTATTCAAAAACTCTTGGAGGTAAAATCCACTTCTGATACATAACCTTTGCCAACATTTTCAGGGAGTTCACCACTAAAGAAGATTCTCTTTCAAAATGTGCTCTCATTGCAGGAAGGATCTTTGTTGTCACAAGATTTCACAGGTACTTTGTTCCTGTCTGAAAAATGGGTTCTTTTTTGAGGCACTATTTTTGTTTTTTTTGGACAGGTTGTTGCTATTTGATCTTCATGACCTCCTCTTTGTTGTTTCTTCTGGAAGCATTCAACAACTGTAACAATGTTTTTGATGGTGTGGGGTTCTTTCTACGGAAGACTATTGTATGCCTGTCCTTTTGGTACTTTTGTAATCTTTTGAAGGGGCAGTGGCTGTTAGAGTCTGGATCATTGAAAGCCTGGAGGCTTAGCCAATGTATACTTTGCTTTCTAACTAGAAATATGAAGTATAAAGATTTGTTTTTCCTTGGAAAACAAAAACATATCTTAACCTCAAAACTAACAGATTACAAATGAGACTGCTATGCTTGCAAGAAGTATGACAAACAATACAATGCAATAACTTGAAAATGCATGGATGGAAGCTTCAATTTACAGTTTTTTCACCTTTGCAACCTCTTTATCTGCGGCCTGGGAAGGGCGGCAGAATTTTTGGGTCGACCCCCGATTAAATCGAGTATAAGGAAAAAATCAGGAATTTTTCCTTTGTGAAAAAGTCACCAAAAAGTCGGGGGATTAAATCGTTTAGTTCAAAAAATCGCGTTTTTAGGATTAAATCGGGATTTTTTTCAGACTTTTTCCACACTGGTTTTAATGGTTGTTTTTGATTGCTGATTTTTAATTCTGCAATTTCCAGCATTCTGAAAAATTTCCAGAATTTGTGTTTTCAGCAATATTTTTTTTTTTTTCAGTTTGTTAAATGTATGGTTATGGGAATGGGCATTTAACTACATGGGAGAAATAAGGAGAAACTGAAAACTGGGGTGGGAAAACAGAGATTTCTACATGGTATCAGAGCTTGAGTGTTGAAGGGCAGTTTGGGACAGCAAAAAGGAAAAATTACAGTTGCTGATTTTTCACTCAGAAAATTCTAACAAGCTGATTTTTTCATAAACAACAGTTTTATTTTTACTACAACAGTGCTATTTTTCAGTTTTAGGACAACAGGATGTTATTGGGATTGAGGGTGGAGGATAGGCTGGATGGGCATATAAATTACAGCATTTGGAAGGAGAGAATGCAGAGTATCTTTGAAGAGGCAGAAGTCTGGGATATCATGGTGCATACCGCACAGAACCCTGTTGTTGTGCCCACTGATGTTACTCAGTTGGCTGAGTATAAAAAGAAGAACAATAAGGGTAAGAGGTTGATTCTAGACGGAATCAAAGACCATTGCATTCCTCATGTGAGAGGAAAGAGCAATGCCCATGAGATGTGGACAGCATTGTCCAATCTCTACCAGAGTACCAATGAGAACCGGAAGATGGTCCTGAAGGAGAAGCTGAAGAACATTAAGATGGGGAATGATAGTGCAGCTGGATATCTCACAAAGATTACCAATGTGAGAGATGAGTTGGCAGCGATTGGAGAGGCCATTCCATCCACTGAGTTGGTGCGTATTGCAGTGAATGGCCTCCCCCGTTCATGGTTGAACTTTGTTGATGGGGTTTGTGCACGTGAGACCCTTCCCACATGGGAGAGGTTTTGGGATGATTGCATTCAGACAGAGATCAGGAAAGGACAGCTTGGGGCAGCCAAGCCAGTTGAGCAGGATGAGGACGTAGCACTGGTGGCAGGAGGCAAGAAAGGCAAAGGGAAGAAGCAGGCTTCCACAAGCAGTGGTGGGGGCAAAGGCAAAGGTAAAGGTAAATAGGGGAACACACAGAAGGACTATTCCAAGGTGAAGTGTTGGAATTGTCAAAAGATGGGATACTATGCAGTTGTGTGTCCGGAGAAGAAGAAGAAGAAGGGGAAGAACCAGGACGTGGCAGCTTCAGCAGAGATTGAGGACTTTGCTGGTCATTTTGACCGGGAGTTTGCATTCACTACGTGTGAGTCCTCTAGTGCAGGATCACCTGCCACACAGGTTCAGAGGGAGCATGCTTTTCCCTCGATTAGCGGAGCATCTTCAGGTATCTGGTATGTGGACAGTGGGGCTTCACGTCATATGACAGGAGTCCGTGAGTACTTCTCAGAGCTTTCAGAGAGTGGCACTGATATTGAGGTAGTACTCGGTGATGACAGAGTTGTTAGAGCAGTCGGGGTGGGGACAGTGACATTTCAGAGGGAGTCCAAACCTCCCTTGAAGGTGTCAGAGGTTTTTTATGTGCCAGGGATGAGGAAGAACCTCATATCCGTCTCAGCTTTGGAGGACAGAAGATATGAGGTACTGTTCAGGGGAGGACAGGGGTTGATGTATCCCAGGGGCACTCCAGCTGATTCATCTAGAGTGATAGGTGTACGCCATGCAAAGGTGTACAAGTTTGCATTCCAACCCCTTTTGGCATTGAGCAGTAGTACCGACAGCAGAGCTAGCAGTTCTGAGCTGTGTGAGATTTGGCACCACAGGATGGGACATATGTATCATGGAGCCTTGAGGACATTGCGGGAGATCACTACAGGTGTGCCAGATTTCAGTACTGATCACTTTGATACTTGCAAAGGTTGTGCGATGGGCAAGTTTGCCAAATCCCCTTTTCCTAGCAGTGACAGCAGAGCGACGGGGATACTTGATTTGATTCATTCCGATGTGAGCGGTCGGATGTCTCATGTTTCCTTGAGTGGATATGAGTACTATGTGTTATTCATTGATGATCACTCCAGGAGGACCTGGATTTATTTTTTGAAGACCAAGAGTGAGGTCTTCAAGCGGTTTTAGGAGTTCAGAGCTCTTGTGGAGACTCAGACAGGTCGAAAGATCAAGTCCTTGAGGTCGGACAATGGAGGAGAGTACACCCTTGGAGAGTTTGTTGACTATTGTGCGGAGGCAGGCATTAGGAGGGAGTTCACTGTTCCTTACAACCCCCAGCAGAACGGAGTTGCAGAGAGGAAGAACAGATCCATCATAGGGGCTGCCAAAGCCATGTTACATGATCAGGGGTTGCCATTGTTCTTGTGGGCAGAAGCCTGCAACACAGCTGTTTACTTGCAGAACAGGAGTCTGCATCGTGCCTTGGGGCACATGACTCCGGAGGAGGCTTTCTCTGGGAAGAAGCCTGATATTGGTCATCTTCATATCTTTGGATGCATAACATACTCCTATATACCCAAGGAGAAGAGGACCAAACTAGAGCCCACCGCAGAGAAGGGTATCTTTGTGGGCTACAGTGAGACCTCAAAGGCCTTTCTGATTTACATTCCTGCACAGAGGAGAGTTGTTGTCAGACGGGATGTGAAGTTCGAGGAGGACATGGCCTTTAGGAGGTCAGAGCCCACCGCAGAGAAGGGTATCTTTGTGGGCTACAGTGAGACCTCAAAGGCCTTTCTGATTTACATTCCTGCACAGAGGAGAGTTGTTGTCAGACGGGATGTGAAGTTCGAGGAGGACATGGCCTTTAGGAGGTCACGGTAGTTAGAGTATCTGGATCAGCCAGACCCTCAGCAGCAGTTGAGTCAGTTGCAGGGATCCAGTGGGCAGGGATCAAGAGGATCCGGAGGTACATCTATGAGGATGTCAGGTCCATCAATGAGCAGTGGCTCGCCGAGCCAGAGGGGTGGTGCTCTGGGCAGCATGTAGAGCAGTTCACAAAGCAGTTCACTAGGGAGTCCATTGATGGACAGTTCACACGGTACCTCAGCCTCTACAGGTTCAGGTGCAGGCACGAGGACAGCAGACAGACAGTCAGGAGTTCAGGCTACTGATGGTGATGAGGAGGAGTTTCATTCTCCTATGGGAGAAGCATGCTCAGGGAAGAGGAAGCCCAGTGGCTTCAGGACACCTTGAGAGATGCCACATCTGTTGCTGAGCCGAAGAGGCCGGTCAGAGAGAGTAGACCACTTGAGAGGTTTTGTAGCTATATGGCGATGGTTACCAGCATCCTTGACTCTGAGCCTTCTAGCTATGAGGAGGCAGCTAGCCAGCAGGTCTGGAGAGAGGCCATGCAGGAGGAGTATTCTTCTATCATGAAGAATGATGTTTGGGAGGTGGTGCCGAGGCCTGAGGGCAAATCTGTGGTTACTTCTAGAATCCAGATGGCTTTACAAGGTAAAGCATGTTGCAGATGGCAGCATTGAGAAATTCAAAGCGAGGTTTGTGGCTAGAGGGTTCTCCCAGGTAGAGGGAGTTGATTATGAGGAGACCTTCGCTCCCGTGGCTCGATATACTTCGATCCGCTCCATTATATCGATAGCAGCAGAGATGGGTTGGAAGATCCACCAGATGGATGTGAAGACCGCATTTCTCAATGGCTTCATACAGGAGGAGGTGTACATTGAGCAGCCACAGGGCTTTGAGGTGCATGGGAAGGAGTCCCATGTGTGCAGACTGAAGAAGGCCCTTTATGGCCTGAAGCAAGCTCCCAGAGCTTGGTACTCCAGGATAGATACATACTTGCAGGGGATGGGTTTCACAAAGAGTGAGGCAGATCCGAACCTTTACTTTATTGTGATTGGTGAGGAGCCTCTCATTCGGGTGCTGTATGTGGATGACTTGATCATTACAGGTGCAGAGAGACTCATAGAGCACTGCAAGAGAGATCTTGCGGCGGAGTTTGAGATGAAGGATATCGGCCTGATGCATTACTTTTTGGGTTTGGAGGTGTGGCAGGAGGAGGGGCATTTCTTCCTGGGGCAGGGGAAGTATATTGTGGACATCCTTAGCAGATTCCACATAGAGGATTGTAGACCCATGTCGACATCGATGATCACCAACTGGAAGAAGCTTCATGCTTCGGATTCCGAGTTGGTGGATCCCACATTGTACAGGCAGTTGATTGGTTCCTTGATGTATTTGGTCAACACTAGACCAGATATCTGTTTTGCAGTCAACACGATGAGTCAGTTTATGTGTGAGCCTAGGAAGGTTCACTGGGTGGCTGCAAAACACATTTTGCGGTACTTGCAGGGGACAGTGGATTATGGTCTGGACTACAGGTAGGGAGATGGAGTGAGATTGGCAGGATACACTGATTCTGATTGGGCAGGTTGTGCTTCTGATAGGAAGAGCACTTCAGGGTGTTGTTTTGGGTTGGGTTTAGCAGTAGTGTCATGGTTCAGCCGGAAGCAGAAGTTAGTAGCACTGAGTTCAGCGGAAGCAGAGTATATGGCAGCCAGTCTAGCTAGTTGTGAGGCCATCTGGCTTCGCAAGATGTTGTTTGGCTTATTTGGTCAGCCGTTGAGACCTTCAGTGATTTACTGTGATAATCAGAGTTGCATTAAACTCACGGAGAATCCAGTATTTCATGACAGGTCAAAGCATATCGGGATCAGATATCATTTCATCAGAGACTATGTTCAGAAGAGAGTTGTGAAACTTGAGTATATTTCCACTGATGAGCAGGTTGCAGATATTCTTACCAAAGCCTTACCACGGGGCAAGCATGTCTACTTCAGAGACAAGATGGGTGTGGTGAGGAACACCTTCCTCGGTAAGAGGGAGTGTTGAAATTTGGTACCGGAGGACAGGTGGTTCCCTTAGGCTTTGATCTTTGGCCTAGGGAAAAGTGTCCAAAAGAATTTAATTTCTCTCCTAAAGTGACTTTATAATTTTATAAAGTTAAATCTAATTTAAAAGTGACTTTAAGTGATAAAGTTACTAAGTCTAATTTTAAAGTAACTTTTATAAAGTCAATGAAAAATTAGAAAGGAAAAGTGACTTTGGAAATAAATGACTAAGTGGGTCTTTATTAAAGTGGGGTGAATTAAAAAATAGAAAGTGAGATTTAAATGAGCATTTAATCTCAACCATTGATCTAAATCTATTTCAGCCATTGGATTTAGAGATCACCCAAAAGTCACTTGGATCACCCAAAAGTCACTTGGAGTTATATTAAAGGAGGAAAAGGAGGAAAATGTCATTCATTCTTTTATGAGCAGATTGGGAGAAGGAGAGCAAGAGGGCAAGAGAGATTTCTGAGCAGGGAGGAGAAGGAGACAGCAGCTTGGCACACATTCCAAGGCAGCAGTTGAGCAGATTTGTACAGCTGATTCAGCACATAGTGAAAGGCAGATTTTTGCACAAAAATCGAGGAGCAGTTTGCTGATTTTTCTGCACACAAAACGGAGGCCGTACAACATTTATTGTTGTCCTGTTTGCTGTAATTTCCAGATTGCTGTGAGGCACGGGAAAGGAGATAAGTTGTAAATTTTCTTGCTGATTTTTTGCTGAATAATTCTCACTGTAAAAAGGCAATTTTCAGAAATAAAGAAGAGCTCTCAAACTGGTTTTCCCCAAGAGTTGTAGGGGGTTTTTCCAGGGTCAAGTTGACCAAAAATATCAGTGTTTTAATGTGTTTTAATCGCTGTTTTTGATTGCTGGTTTTTAATTCTGCAATTTCCAGCATTCTGAAAAATTTCCAGAATTTGTGTTTTCAGCAATATTTATTTTTTTTCAGTCTGTTAAATGTATGGTTATGGGAATGGGCATTTAACTACATGGGAGAAATAAGGAGAAACTGAAAACCGGGGTGGGAAAACATAGATTTTTACAGTTACATAGTACAGAAAACCACCCAAGGATTTTATAGACATGGGTCCACACACATCAGAATGTATAAGATCTAAAAGTCCTTTGGACCTACTATCATTACTCGAAAATGGTCCTTTGGTATTCTTCCCAAGTGCACATCCTTTGCAAACTCCTTCATGTTCAACCTTGATTTTCGACAAACCTGTAACAATTTCTTTCATTCTAAGCAAGGCTTTGTAGTGAATGTGTGCATATCTTCGGTGCCATAATTAACAAAGATCAGTGTCATTATGTATCAATGCTTGAATTGATCATCCCAGGAGTCTATACAAGCCTCCTTCTCACACACCAATTACTTTGGCAGAATCTATGCTAGATCCTTTCTTCCATACTAGAACTTGACCATCAACAAAAGCAACTCTATACCCTTTATCTTCCAAGCATGAAGTAGAAACCAAATTCTTTTTCAAACCAGGTACATATAATATATCATTTAAGAAAATGTTACCTCTTGATTCCAACTAAAAGGATGTTGAACCAATGCCTTTGACTGCATATTTTCCATCATCACCAAGCTCCACCTTTTGTGTAGTCTTCTTTTCCACCAACTTTGTGAGGCTTTCATGACTTCTTGTCATATGCTTGGAAGCACCACTATCAACCAGCCAAGCCTCATTGTTATTAGCAATAGAACCTGTAAGAGCAGAATAAAAGAAGTTATCATCATCATTCTTTAGTTTCTTCATATATGTTGAGAAACCAAGATGCTAGTGGTTTAGGATCGAATTCTCTTAAATTGATAATTACTTGTGAATGTGTGTTGGCTTCTTATTAAATTATATTGTCTTCATCAAGCAACTTCCAAAATGTACAAAACATGAAGATCACAAAGAGACAAAGGACACAAGAAATTAGGTTCCAAGCTAGGGTAAACCCCACAAGGGGGAAACCCAAGAAATCCTCTTCTTATAGAATCAGATCAAAGTGAGATATCCAAAACCCAAAATCAAGACCAAGACTGCCACAAAGACCCCAAGTCAACCCTCCTCCAAGTCTCCTCAACAAGTTATACTCAACAAAAGTCAACATTGGTCAAACCTCTCTAAAATTTGGTCAAAAATTTGAAAATCTCAGACCTGCAGTGAAGGTCGAATTTCAGCTCTGTAATAACCTCAGAAAACCTCAGAAATTTCACACATGTGAGCAGAATTAGAGCACAAATAATTCATTTTATCTCTCCTTTGACTTTTGCTGATTTTCTTCTTCTTGCACATAAATCAATGTGAATGGATTGGTGATGAATTGGTTCCTCAAGTGATCGAATTGACTCATATTTATAGCTGTCCAGGAGGTCGAATAACTTCCTCTTTATGTCGACTTGACCAAGAAGGGCCAACTTGGTCTTGTGGATAACTTTTTGACTCTTTGAATCAAATCAAAAATAATTTTCCTTTTCTTACAAGAAGTCCAAATGGGAATTTGACTCAATTACATTTTTTTGACTCAATAAATTTTCTTTTTGATTCAGTTGACCCTATAAGCATAAAAACATGCTTTGACTAAAAACTAAATAATAATAATGAATATAATAAATAGATACATCAATAGTACATTTGAATTACATTATGAAGACCGACACTAGTTACATTTCCAGGACACCTTCTCAACTAGGGAGGTATTCATAATGACACAATAGGATACTCTCGAGTCTCAACTTGAAATATTCTCATAAGAAGGGATTCAGATTGATAAGCATCATAATAGCCAACATTGCCAAAAATAGAAAGGCCTTTACTAACAAGCTAAATCAGAGCACAATGCTAGGAGGCATAAATTTTGACACCACCACCTCTCTAGGCACATACCCCACTTGGATGTTCATCAGGTATGACCTCACAGGACTATTCTTACCTTGGATACACATCTTCAAAGAATATTGGTCTTCAGGACTATTCTTATCTTGGATAAAAATCTTCAAAGAATATCAGTCCCAGATGTTTATCCAATCTACCATTCTCCTTCGTGCCTTTACTAGCCTTACGGTTGTTAGTCCTAGCCATAGTACATGACACAAGGAGAATAAGGTGTCCACCCTCACTCCCTCTCATCTATGGGGGAGATTGTCACTCCTTATTAAATAGGGAGAAATAACCACAAGCCTAAGCTTGTCCCATTCCTTTTTATAGAAAGGAATATCATCAATACATCGGCCTCATGCTTCATTAATGGAGACAAACTGCTACTACACGACTTCATCCTGCACCATGCCATGAATCATAAAACACTTCGAACTTCCTGATTCTCTGACAATATTCATGCATCAAATAGTTCATTTATGGAGCCAAACTTGCACAAACCTTTACATCTTTTTACTTCATATTGAATTTTGCTTTCGTGTTTTTCCAAGAAATTATATCAGCTCCCAAATATTAGTAGCATCTTTATCGGCATCAGTGCTATCAATCAATCAACTTCTAGTACAATATCAAAGTTCTTCAATTTCTTGCTAAAGGGTATTGTCATGTATCTGTCATCTTTGTCTTTTTTTATCATAACCTTGTCTCTTTCCGCCTCTATCGTGTTCACACTTCTGCTATATATATTCTTTTGGGAAGCCATACCATATCCCAAACATTATTGATATCATTCCTAGAGTTTCCAAAACAATCAATATATAATCTCGAGTCAAGTTGTAGGATTCTTCATGTCAATTCTTGCTGCTAGTTCCCTTTGAGGTTAATCATTACTTCCTTTGCATTATCTATCTTCACATTGAATAACATCCAATAGTAGTGTCAACATGAGTTCTGCCAATAATGTACTCCAAGGTTAATGATGTTCAACATATGTCAAACAACCATCTAGGAGAGTCTTAATGATTTGACTTTCTTGCAACTTTTTGACCAAGATATCATGCCTTTTCTATTAACTTTGGGGTTTTTCACTTTCTTTAGATGAGTAACATATAATATTTACAAGCCACCATCCTTACATGTACCAAAAAGATGGAGTTTTTGAGACGAGCCACGAAGCAATAAAACCAAACACTAAAGGAAACACAAGACAAACACGATGCAAAATGAGAAGGGTAAGATGAAGGTGAACAATAAGGTGAAGGAATAAACCACAAAAGGTCGCTTGTTAAAATGACAACAAAATTGTCAAATAAGGAACACTCTCGGTTACCACTTAAGTTTTTTTATATGACTTGCAAGCCCACGTTGGCAAGCCTGCTCACAGACAAGGAAGAAGTGAGGAGACCAAACAAATTTGGAGTTTCCCACTTCATTGATACTAGTAGCATGTAGCATGGAATATTTACTAGCGACCACCCTGATACCTACCAAAAAGATGGGGTTGCTAGGGAAAGCCACAAGGAAGCAAGACTGAACACTTAAAATACTCCCTTGTGTAAAGAAATGTACCCAAGGGTCTTAGAGTGAACCCCTAATGGCCATAAGTGAATTGGCATGACATAAATTGGTCAGTCACTCTTAGATTGAGATTGAAGATAACAATTACACAATTGATATTAATATTGATAGAGGAAAAGGAAAATAACTACCATCCCCCAATATATTGTTGATTTCTGGTAGCATTAGATGTGATCTAAGTCTCAAATTTTGCAGGGAGGCTTGGGCACATGTATTCCAAAGAATCCAGAAAGTGTTTTGGGAAATTTCATCCAGAAACAATTTTATTAAAATAATTAATTATTTTTAATGGGACCCTAAGTCTAAAACTTAAGAAAATAAAATAATTAATGGGTATTAATCTAACTGTAGGTGTAACTTCTAGAAGAAGACGAGGATCAAGCATAAATGATCTTAGCCATTCATTAACTTCTAATCTAGATCGTTGAATGTGAACGAGGAGATTATTTAAGGAAGCTTGAGGGTCATTTGGAAGACACACAGAGAGTTGATTAGTTAGATCGAATTGCTGAAGCTAGAGGCAATGTAGTGATTTGTTGTGATCACGCAGAGAGGGGCAGAGGGATTTTTTGTTGGAGGATCTTCTCCGGAGGCAAGAATACTCAGCAGAGAGGCAAAGAGACACACAGAGGAGGTAGCGCATAGGCCATAGAGGGTGACGCAGAGGCAGGAAGGGCTCACGTAGGCCCCATCCAGAAGTCCGAGATTTGCTGGGAGGCTGACGTTTCTGAGTCGGGAGGGCTGGCATCAGCTCCTAAGAAGAAAATCTATCTCTAGTAGAGGTGATGCAGGGCCTTAGAGGCTGACGCAGGCCCAACAGGGGCAACGCAGAAGTAGCCGAGGAACTCGTTGGTTCATTTGTTGGATCAGCTGGGACTTGTAGTGTAGAGTGAGGTAATCTCACTAATTTCTTCTGCCGAGTGATATTCTCTGTAACTAGATTGCCGAGAAGGCATCCAGAAGTTGTATTCATAAATACTTCAGCTTAATAATAAAAACCATTAGATTTGTTGCATCGGTTTTCGTGCATTGGGTTTTTTTGGGGACGTTTGTCCAAAAACAACTGTCTCATTTGTGTATATCTTTCTCTATTGTTCAATTTCTTGTTTCGACATATTATTTAAATGGTGTAGGTTGCAATGTATGTCTTTTGATGTTTGGCATAGGAAACTGCAAATAACTTGTTCATGTAAATCTAACAAGTAGCAGAAATATCATCAGTGTTGCAGTAGGAATTCCCCAGTTTAAGGAATTTTCACATGGTATCAAAGCAGCAGGTGAAACAAGAAGAGTAGAGCCAGAGAAATCAGCATTGAGCGGAGAAGGAGATTGAATAGCGGCAGTAGGCAGCAGTTCGAATCCCAAGAGGGATTGTGCAGTCCAAGCCAAGAGGGCTGAATTTTCGAGGAAAGTCTCTCTCTGAGTGAGTCGACAGAGAGGAAGGGCTTCCAGATCAAAATCTTGCCGTGGCAGAGGGAGCAGTGCTGAGCCTCAGCGTGAGGAAGAGCTGGTGGGATGCAATTTTTTCAGCAGGCAGATTGCTGGGCAAAAAGTCGTTAAAGGGAAGAGAGAGAGACGGTTGAGGGAATTCTTCCTTGGAGGACTTCCAGCCAAGAAGTTTGATTTCTCATTTAGCTGAGTAGCAGCAGGGAGTGCGTAGGCTAGCCCAACAACTGTGCAGAGGAGAGAGGGAGCAATTCCGACATTTTAGCAGAGATGGCCATGGATGGGTAGGATCAATGGAAGAGCAGCAAATTAGATCCGATTGCTGCAAATTTCTCACATGGATCAGTATCCTTGCTATAGGAGCCCAACAGAATCAGTAGCAGCAGGATAACAGTGCCAGCAAACGTAACTAGTCATTCAAATGATAGTTGCATAGCTAGTTGTAGTCAGTTTCCGGAGGATAGTTGCAGATCTAGTTGCAATGACACAAGCAGTGTGAATTGCCTAGTTGCGATATGTAGGAGCAGTTCCAGCCAGGAGATTCCCAGCGCAGAGCTTCGCAGTCCAGTTTCTAGAGCAGGAAGACTGTGTGAGTTGCCAGGAGGGAGCAGAGAAATTTCCCATAGGGAGATCGAGACTCAGAGGAAGTTTAGTTTCAAAGGGAGCAGTGCTATGGAAGCTAGTACTTCTGGATCTGACGAGATCGGACTCATTATTAGAGTGGTTGCAGTAGTAGTGCAAAAGCATCAACAGAGAAGTAACAGTCGCAGTATGAGTATATCATATTTTTCCATGATAGCCGAGACACCTCTAGGAGGGAGGTGGGCTGATTTAGTGTTGTAGTTCAAAAGAGCTACAGATGGGCAGGATCCTTGAGGAGCCCACTTCTCGGATCAATTACTTGCTACGAGAGCCCAGATCAGTAGTAGTAGGATGGACTAAATGTCAGTTGGTGCAGAGGAGTGTTGGAGCGACAGATCCAGTGGCTAGAACACCAAGTCTGAGCAGCACAGTGCAGAGTTGTAGCAGTGCGGGGAGGCACAATGCAGTGGCAACAACAGCGTAGTGGCTTCAGAGGGATAGCATGGGACTAGTAGCAATCAGATCTTCAACATCGAGATGCATCTATGATGAACACTTGTTCAGTAATTTGGGATGCTTTTCTGTTGCTGATGCCATAGCAACAACAATTTGCAATGCAGGGGCAGTTGGCAGTGGCATTGCCAACAACAACACAAATGCAAAAATTAAGAGGGAGCTGTAGTACAGATGCATTGTTGACAGTGGAAGTGTTAGCAGCAGTATAGTTGCAGCAGCAACGTAGTAGTTGGTGGACAACATGTCAGACATCAACAACGCAGAGGACAATGTTATGAAGACAGGGTGATGCTTCAGTGGGAGGCATTGCTAGAGCACATTCCTTGCTAAGAGGGAGTGTTAATTTCTAGTATCATCAGATGCAATGTTGCATGAAGCCCCCCCCCGATTCCAAGCCCGGAAGCGCGTCCCGTGCGGAGGCGCCTAGGAAGCTTCGCCGGAAGCACGCTTCCGATCTTTTTTTGCCGCTTCCTGGACTTTTCGGAAGCTTGGCTCGGAAGCGCGCTTCGTATGGCACTTCGGGAGTCGGAAGCATGGCGCTTCGGAGGAGGAAGCGTACGCTTCCCGTACACTTCCGGAAAAGTGTTTAGAAAATCGTTTTTTTTTCAATTTTTTTTTTTTTTAATTTTAGGTGAGTTTGCTTGTTGGAGGTGGGTCCACCTTGGGTTAGGGTGACGAATGAAGGCAAAAAAAAATATAAATATAGCAGATGCTCCCTCATTTTCATCATTTTACTTAAATTTTTAACATTACCATGAAATGACTCAGGATGTTTGAAAGTGGTTCCAGCCTCATTGGACTTCATATGGAGAAAATAGAATTTCATATCCTATTCAAATTTCAGCAGACTTAACAGTTTTCAGGAATTCAGGATCAATGGGATTGTGGCATTTCATTAGATTATATCAAGTATGAAGTTATGCGATTAGCATTTAATCAAGAGCACCAAGCCCTATATGTACCTTAGTGTTGGTGGTGTTAATTGTTGAACTCCTTTGTCACGCGGCAAGCCCTTAGCAAAAAATTACCTTTCAATCAAGTCAAAATCATTGATCAAGCATGTTAAGCTTTTTCTACCATATTTTAAGTCTTGAGTTAGGTAGTTTGATCAAAATTGGGCAATGTTGACTAATATCCCTAGACAATCAAGGTAGAGGCAAAGGCTAGACAAGAGGAGAAGAATCTAGATTCTAGATGGTTGATGCATCTAAATGGTTGATGCTCGAATAATTAATCATTAATGTACAATGGATGTTATATCTATCTTGATTTATGCAAAAATATGCATGTTTTCATGTCTTCTACAACTAATTTGGTATTTGGGATGTTTGTTTTGAGTATAAATGCAAAAAAAATAATATATATATATATATATATATAGCAGACACCTCGCTTCCTAGATTTTTGGAAAATGACGCTTCCGCGTCCTCGCTTCCAAAAATCGTCCCCGCTTCGTGCAACATTGATTGGATGTGCTCTAAGTCTCAAATTTTGTAGGGAGGCTTAGGCACATGTATTCCAAAGAACCCGGAAAGCGTTTTGGGAAATTCCACCCAAAAACAATTTTATTAAAATAATTAATTACTTTTAATGGGACCGTAAGTCTAAAACTTAGGAAAATAAAATAATTAATGGGTATTAATCTAATTGTGGGCGTAACTTCTAGAAGAAGATGAGGATCAAGCGTAAATGATCTTAGCCATTGATTAGCTTCTAATCTGGGTCGTTGAATGTCAACGAGGAGATTATTTAAAGAAGCTTGAGGGTCATTTAGAAGACACACAGAGAGTTGATTAGTCAAATCGAATTGTTGAAGCTAGAGGCAATGCAGTGATTTGTAGTGATCACGGAGAGAGGGGCAGAGGTAGTTTTGGCTAGAGGATCTTCTTCGGAGCCAAGAATACTTAGCAGAGAGGTGGAGAGATACACAAAAGAGGCATCGTAGAGCCAGGAAGGGCTCACGCAGGCCCCATGTAGAGCAGCGCAAAGCCTTCACGCAGAAGTCCTAGATTTGCTGGGACACTGACGTTTCTAAGTCGGGAGAGCTGGAATCAGCTCTCAAGAAGAAAATCGATCTCCAGCGGAGGTGACATAGGGCCTTAGAGGCTAACATAGGCCCAACAGGGGCAACGCAAAAGTAGTTGGGGAACTTGTTGGTTCAGCTGCCAGATCAACTGAGACTTGTAGTGTAGAGTGAGGTAATCTCACTAATTTCTTCTGACGAGTGATATTCTCTAAAACTGGATTGCCGAGAAGGCATCCAGAAGGTGTATTCAGAAATACTTCAGCTTAATAATTAAAACCCTCAGATCTGCTGCACCGGTTTCGCGCATTGGGTTTTTCCGGGGACGTTTGTCCAAAAACAACTGTCATTTGTGTATATCTTTCTCTATTGTTTTGTTTCTTGTTTCAACGTATTATTTAAATGGTGTAGCCTGCAATGTATGTATTTCAATGTTTGCCGTAGGAAACTGCAAATAACTTGTTCATGTAAATCTAACAAGTAGCAAAAATATCATCAGTGCCGTAGTAGGAATTCCCGGGTTTAAGGAATTTTCACATATATATTGGCATTGCTTTTAATTATGGTCTAAGTAAAGGACACTTGTAAGTTATTTATGGTTACGGTTATACATATCTTTGTCTTATAACTTGAGTTCAATTTCTTGGGGGAAGAAAAGCATAAACTCATCTAAGTACTTGTGTGAGAGGTACCTCAATGGTGCGTGATGTGGAAACCATTGCATCTAATCTAAGAGAATAAATGTCCTCCCACATAGATGTGGGTTATATCATTTTGTAGTTGTACATGCCAAAAAAAAGAAACATTCACAAATACTCTATAATTAATTTTCCAAATATTCGTCAATTGTAAACTAATACATAATCAATGAAAATATTAAAAAATGTTGTACTAACCTCATCCATGAAACTATCCAAAATAGGAACATCTATTGAGCCATGGCAAGTATGTCTGCAATAAGAGATTTGATGCAAAACAACTACAATGGACAATTGGGTTGGAACTAGAATGACCAACTTGGCTAGATCTCGTGCATGGTATAGAACCAGTTGGGCCTAAAAGGCCTACACCTTGTGGTCTAACATCATTTGATGTTGGTTTTTGATGATATTTTGTCACAAATATGCTATGCTAAATTGAATTACATGTGAAGGATGATATCGTAGTTACTAGTGGCCCAAATTTCATCTCTAGGTTGCGGTGGTTGGAGGGGGCTAGGGGGTACGATATACATAGGAGTGGGTGACCTTCTCAATGGGTTATACTTAGACCCTACTCGACTCTGAAAAGAGTCAATGCCAACCCCTTTGAATTTTCCAATATCAAAGCAATTGACATGGAGACCCATAACAAACAAAACTCATAATTTACAATGAAAAGACAAGGGAAACTCATTGTTATTACATGGAGGTTAATCAAATGTCTTAAACCACCTATCCATCTATTGGTCTTTTCATTGTTGGAATGTGCACCAATCCATGCAAAGGAAACTCTTTCTCGAATCGGGTAGTTGATTGGTTCTAAGGTCAATAAACAGTTTAACAATCATGTATTTCATTATAAGAAAATTATTTATTTATCCCTTACTACGGTTAGTTGAGTATTACTCTCTCATCTATTGTTTTTTGGGTAGCATCGGATGTGCTCTAGCTCCGAAATTTTGTGGAGGGGCTAGAACCTATGTTGTGGGGGAGCGCCCCCCTGCCCCCCCCCCCCCCCCTTCGAACCCGCTCCCAATCCGCACTCCGGGCGGGAGCGGCTCGGGAGTGGGTCAGGAGCGCGGTCCCGAATAAAAAAAAATTCACTCCCTGCCAATTTAGGAATCGCTATCGGGGGCGTCGCTCCCGGAGCGAAAATTACAGCCCGGGAGCGATCGGGGAGCGATCGCTCCTGACCGCTCCCGAATTAAAAATTTTCGATCCGGGAGCGAATCGCGCAGCGCCGAGAGCGATCCGGCTGAAAAAAGCCACGGACCCGAAAAAAATCAAATTAAAAAAAAAATTGTTTTAAAAGCCCAATGGGGCTAAAAATATTTCATTATCACTTGAATGAGTTGAGTTAGCGCTAGAGAGCAAGAGCAAAGGAGCGAGAAGAGCGAGGAGCAAGGAGCAAGCCTGCAAAGAGGTAAGTAACTTAGTAATTGAGTTAGTTTAGTTAGTTTAATTTAGTTAGGTAGTAATTTAGTTAGCTTAATCTAGTCTATTTAGTTTATTAAATTTATTTAGTTTAAAAATCATGAATCTAAATTAAATTAATTAATCTAAATAAATTAAATTAATTTGCAGATTCAAAACCCTACAAATATCAAACACCATGGACCTAACTATATTTCTTGGCATTTTCCTCTTCTTGGTCCCTTTTATGGTTATTATGGTGCTGGAGAGTAGGAAACAGAGGGGCCAAAATGAAGAGGGGGATGAAGAAGCTGGAGAAAGTCGAATGGATGAAAACCCCGATGAGGAAGCGCTGGAGGAGGGTGAACATGACTCTCAAAAAACTAAACAAGACCAAACCCCATTGTGGAAATATGTTAACAAGGCTGAAACAGGGAGAGGGGGTGGAACCACTAAATTTCATTGCCCCCATTGCAACAATGATTACACAGGTTCATACACCCGTGCCAGAAAACACCTCTGCGGGGAAAGGCCTTGGGATGGAGGCAAAAAAATAGGAATCAAAACTTGTCCAGCAGCGTCAGCAGTGGATAGAGCCAAATACATAAGGGAAGAGGAGGAAGCCCAATACAAATCAAAAAAATCAAGGGGTTTCTTTGAACCAAGATCACAACCACAAGCACAAAGAACTCCTTCAGCATCCTCCCAAGGTAGGGGATATGGAGGCACAAGGTCATCATCTTTAAGGCGTAGAACCATATCAGATTTCCTTGATGAGGGGTGTAGGAATGATGTGGATTCAATGGTTTATAGGTTTCTCTATGCATGTGGGATACCATTCAATGTTCTTCGCTCACCTTATTGACACGAAATGGTTTCTGCCATAAATGATGCACCTAAAGGATACAAGAGCCCTGGGTATGACAAGGCAAGAACCGTTGGACTTGATCATGAAAAAGAAAAAATATCACATTCTTTGAATAGAATGACAAGTGCTTGCACTGACCAATGGGGTGTCCATTATATCTAATGGATGGAAAAATGTAAAAGGCAAGCCATTGATAAATGTTCTTGCTGTGTCTGTTTGTGGTGCCATCTTTCTAACTGCACATGATTACTCAGACAAGTTCAGGACCGCCATCAACATTTCAGAAGCATTAGGTGAAACAATTGACCGTATTGGGCCATACAATGTCATCCAAGTCATCGCTGTTAATGCTGCTAATTGTAAGGCAACGGGAGAAATTATTGAGGATAAATACCCCAACATATTTTGGTTTGGATGTTTGGTTCACACTTTGAACCTTCTGATGCATGATGTTGTCAAGAACAAAAATGCACAATACCAATGGATTGGTGATTTGTACAAAAAAGGCAAACAAATGATAAAATTTATTACAAATCATAGCAATACCCATGGCCTTTTCCGCAATCACTCGAGATTGGAGTTGTTGAAGATTGCGAAGACCAGATTTGATAGCTATTACCTCACCTTCAGGCGCCTTTTGAAGGTAAGAGAGTCATTGGCTAGCATGGTATCAAGTCCACATTGGCAGGTACTAAAGGAAAGTGCTATAAATGCAGCTGACAGGGAAGGTTTTGAACTGGTAGAGGAGGCCGCTCTTGATGGTCAGTTTTGGACAAGTGTGAGGCAAGTATTAGATTTCACCAAGCCCATTTATCACACGATTCAGTTTGCAGATACAGACAAAACAGTGATTGGTGAGGTGTATGAGCAAATGGATACCATGTTGGGGCAAATAAAAGATATTGTTCATAACAGAGATCCCAACTTGTACAAACTGATTCATGATTGTGTGTGTAAACGGTGGAATAGACTTAATCTTCCACTACATTGCTTGGCGTATATCCTTACGCCAAAATACTACTCTACATCTTGGTTGGGCCAACCTGCACCAGGGGGTGGGATTAGGACCAAACCCCATTTAGATCCAGAGGTAACTAGTGGATATTTGCAAGCATTAGAAAAGTTGATACCTGACAGGGAGGAATGTGCAGCGGTGCACCTTGAAATAGGCTAATACTTCAGTGGCACTGGTTTGTATGGTAACTTCCATGCAATGGACGACAGAGATAGATTTGATTCTCTCACATGGTGGGAAACATATGGCAGCCACGGACTTTTGCCAAAATTGGCAAAAAAGTTCTTTCACAGGTTGTAGATACTTCTTCTGCAGAGAGGTGTTGGAGCACCTACACCTACATACATAATGTGAAAAGAAACAAATTCAATGAAAACCGAGCAGAAAGCTTGGTTTATGTGCACTACAACTTGAGGTTGTTGAGTCATTACTGTGATCGGGCTTATGAGGATCCCACATATAAAATTTGGGACAATCACCCAGAGGATGACAATTTGGAGGATGGCATTGTACATCTTGAAGAACTGGAAGAGGAACTTATAAGGGATGAAGATGAAGCAGCTGCAACAGCCATGCCACCTCCACCATCTAGTAGCAGTGCTCGAGGTCCGAGTCTTGTTCCTTTGCTGTCGCCACCTCCATCTACACCCTCACGTGGAGGGCATGTGCCTTCTAATTCTGGTCGTCGGTCTGTGTGGGAGACTCCTAGAAGACCACCACGACCTTCTTATACTCCTGGAGACTCTTGTGGCAAGGGCCACATGTAGATTTACAGTTTACTTGTCTTTTCTAGTTTCTATTAGACATTAGTTTTCATAACTGTTGAGTTTTGAGTCCTTGACTCTTTCATATCATAATGATATTTTTTGTAAACAATATATGACTGTGACAATGAAAATTTGAAGTTTGAAGTTGGCAATTATAAGTCATTGGTAATGATTGTGAATTATGAATATGATGCTTCGTGAAAGACTAAAGTTGTTTCATTTCATTTCATTATTTATGCTTCATTTTATAACATTTCATTTCATGTTAACAGTTAGAAGTTAGGACTTAGAAATATCTAAGATATTACTTCTTGTAATGGTTAAACATAGCTTGCAAGTACAACTTTGGTGATCAATGATGATAAATGTTATATATTGAATTTCAATTTTGAAAGCTTGAAGTCGAAACTTTAAGATTGAATTTGATGAATCATGATTCACGAGACTCAATATGTTGCAGTTGTAATATGTATTTTACTAACTTGTGGACATGGTTGATGAAGATTATAATTTCTAGATGATTGATCATTAATGTGATATGGTTCAATGATCAATGATCAATCTATGTTTTTTTTATGTTTTTTATGTCTAATTCATCATTCTACATGTTTTTGTTGACATATATGTATCAAAATTAAAATATATATATATATATATATTTAAAAAATCGCTCCGGGATTCGCTCCCAAAACGGGAGCTTCTGAAAAGGGTCGCTCCTGCTCCCGTTTCCGCTCCTGCTCCCCGCTTCCGCTCTTGCTCCCAAGTAACACAGACATATGAGATCTCCAAGACCCATAAATCATTTGGTGAAAGTCCACCCGGATTGTATTATATTAAAATAATTAATATTTTTAATGGGGTTCCTAAGTCTAAACTTAGGAAAATTAAAATATTAATGGGTATTAATGAAAATATGGGTAATAAGCTTCTAAGTGACGAGGATCAAGTCTAATTTAATCTTAGTCGTTGATTAGAGATTACATCACGACCATTGATTTCTCAACAGGAAAAGTATAAAGGAAGGCTTGGGGTTAGTTGGAGAACATGCACACACATAACAACACTTGAGCTAAATCGAAATCCTAGGGCGTGGTTTGCTAAGAATTTCGAAGTGAGCTTCTAGTGCAAAGAGGGGCAGTTCGGCAAAGGGACTTCAGTCCAAGGCCGAGAATACATAGCAAAGAGGAAGCACAACACCAGGGAGAGACAACGCAACTCCAGAAGGGTGACGTAGAGGCTAGAGGAGCTGATGCAGTCACTTAGAGGCAGTGTTGGGGTTTTTGTGAGGCAGATCAAGTATTAGTTCAACAAATCGATTTCTGAGCCGGGAAGGCTCACTGGGAGGGTGACGCAACTCCTAGAAGAGGTGACGCAGTTCCTGCGTAGAGCGAGGAGCAGCGATCGCTGCACAACACTGGGGTCAACGAAGTCACCTGTCGAGTTTGTTCATCTAGTTGCTGGATTCGCCAAAATATTTGTCTCCGGATAGAGGTACTTCCAGGTTTATTCTCTGTTGGGTGAGTCGGATTTGGCACCCTAGTTGTATTCAAAAATCTTCTTAACAATAAAACCCTCATATCTGTTGCACCGGTTTTCCCACACTGGGTTTTTCTGGGGATGTTTAGTCCAAAAATAAGTGTGTCCTTTGTGTGGTTGTCTCATTTATTTTTCAATACTTGATCTGTATATTGGTGTAGGCTGCAGTGTATTTGCATTAATATTTTCTGAAAATAACTTGTTAAAAATGAAGAACATAAATAGGTAATGCAAATCAGTTTACTGCAATAGGATTTTTGGTTTGTTAGATTCGGAAATTTTCACATGGTATCAAAGCAAGTGTAGATCAAGGAGGACTGAAGCCATCAGCGAGAGCACAGAGGAAAATCTGTGTGAAGACAACTATCCCAAGAGATAGCATAGTCTCTAGTCGAGAGAGCAGAGGAGGGGTGACATAGTCACCAAGGGAGGCTCATGCAGAGCCTGCCTCAGCCTGATTGGGTGACGTTGTTGCTGCAAAGGGAAGCGCAGTGGTTACTGGGCTAGCGCAGAGATCGTTGAGTCTTGTTTTTCTGGTTGTTGTGCCTAGAGGTGCAGCGCAGATTTCATCTAGAATTGTTGGTGGGGTGTTGATTCTATTGTAGTAGAACGATACCTAGTGGGCAGAAGAAAAGTAGAGGGAATCAGTTCCTCAGAAGATTTCTTACCAAGAAATCTAGATCCTGTGCTGAGTAGCAGCAAAGAGAGATCAGAGAGGGGTGGTTCGATAGTGGTTGGCAAAAGGATTTCCGCGAAGGAAATGGAAATTCAGAGGGAGCTTGTTCCTTAGAGGATTTCTAGCCCCAAAGAAATCCAGATCCAAGTTTTGTTGGGGCAGCAACAAAAGAGGTAGAAGAGAACCAGTTTGACATTCATTTGAGCAGAGATGGTCGTTAATGCACTGAGGGATCAGGACAGGTTAGATGGAGCATCCAACTTCATCATCTGGAAGGCCAGGATCCTGGCAGTTTTGGATAAAAATCACATCAAGGATTATACCTTGAGGACGGTCATTGTTCTGGTTGATGCTAATCCTCTCAAGAAGTATGAGGAGGCTCAGGCAAAAGCAAAGTGCATGATCTTGGACGGGTTCAAGGATCATGTGATCCCACATATATCTGAGAAGGACACAGTAAGGGAGATGTGGGAGGCCTTTACCACATTGTATGAGGGAACTTCCGTTCAACAGAAGATGTTGCTTGAGAGTCCGCTGAGATAGATTCATATGTAGAAGGGAGAAGAAATCGATCCCTTCCTTCTCAGGTTGCAAAGGATCCGTGACCAGCTAACTTCCGTAGGGTCTACACCAGATGCTGAATTTATGGTCAGGACTGCCCTGAATGCAGTCACTGAAGACTGGGAAACCTTTGTCCAAAGCATCTTGGGCAGGGCTTCTCTTCCCAGTTGGGAGGAGATGTGGGCAACTCTTCGACAGGAAGAGATTAGACGGTTGACCAAGGCAGGAAGCAGCAGCAAAGGGATCAGAATCAAGGAGGAAGAGGAGGATGCGGCTCTCGCATCAGCGGGACAGCAAGGGCAGCAAAAACGAAAGAAAGACATATCCAAAGTCAGATGCTTCAGATGTGGAGAAATGGGTCATTTCGCCATGCAATGCCCTTAAAAGAAGGGCAAAGAAGAGAATTTTGACTCAAACGCTGCTCCAGCGCAAGCTAACAAAGAGGACAATGATGATTGCGCCATGAGTGCCATGCACCTCTAGAGAAGAGGTGGGGTGATATTGAGCTATAGTCGGGAGGACTACAGAAAGAGGGTAGGATCCTTGAGGTGCCCAAAATCCTGGTTCACATATGGCTACGGGAACCCTTAATGACAGTAGCAGAATGATGGGAGTCAGTTGGTGCGAGGAATGATGGAGCAACATTGGCAGAGCTAGACTGCCAAAGTCTGAAGCAACGCAGTAGAGTGTTGCAGTAGTGTGAAAGACACGGAGAAGATACAACAACGACGCAAAAGCATTAGAGGCTCAACACAGATTAGCAACAAAGGTAGCTTCAACGTCAAGGGGCATCTAGACTTACAAACATGTCAGCGTTTTGGTGGCTTTTCAGTAGCTTACTTCTCAGCAACTGAGTTGCAGTGCAACAATTAGCAGTGGTAGTGCTATGGGCAGCGTGATGCAACATATTGAGAGGGAGCTGCAGTACAGATGCAACAATGACAGTGGCAGTGTCATGGGCAGCAATACAGATTGCAGCAGCACAGTGGATGAAGGGCAGCAGGCCGAGCATCAGCAGCGCAGAGGACTGATGTCGTGGATCAGTGTGATACTTTTGCTAGGAAGTATTGCTAGATCACATTCCTCGCTAAGAGGGAGTGTTGATTTTTGGGTAGCATCGGATGTGCTCTAGCTCCGAAATTTTGTGGAGCTGCTAGAACATATGAGATCCTCAAGACCCAGAAACCGTTTGGTGAAATTCCACTCGAATTGTATTTTATTAAAAATAATTAATATTTTTAATGGGGTTCCTAAGTTTAAACTTAAGAAAATTAAAATATTAATGGGTATTAATGAAAATATGGGTGAGAAGCTTCTAAGAATCGAGGATAAAGTCTAATTTAATCTTAGTCGTTGATTAGTGTTGAAATTTGGTACCGGAGGACAGGTAGTTCCCTTAGGCTTTGATCTTTGGCCTAGGGAAAAGTGTCCAAAAGAATTTAATTTTTCTCCTAAAGTGACTTTATAATTTTATAAAGTTAAATCTAATTTAAAAGTGACTTTAAGTGATAAAGTTACTAAGTCTAATTTTAAAGTGACTTTTATAAAGTCAATGAAAAATTAGAAAGGAAAAGTGACTTTGGAAATAAATGACTAAGTGGGTCTTTATTAAAGTGGGGTGAATTAAAAAATAAAAAGTGAGATTTAAATGAGCATTTAATCTCAACCATTGATCTAAATCTATTTCAGCCATTGGATTTAGAGATCACCCAAAAGTCACTTGGAGTTATATTAAGGGAGGAAAATGAGGAAAAGATCACATTCGATTCAATTCTTTCATGAGCAGATTGAGAGAAGGAGAGCAAGGGAGCAAGGGAGATTTCTGAGCGGTGTAACAGCTGCGGAGTATCAACAACGGTGTATCAGCAACGGTGTATCAGCAGCGGTGTATCAACAACAGCAACGGTGTGTCAGCGGCGGTGTATCAACAACAGCAGCGGTGTATTAGCAGCAGCAGCAGTGTATCAGCAGCGGTGTATCAGCAGCGACAGTGGTGTATCAGCAGCGGTGTAACAGCAGCGGTGTATCAGCAGCGGAGTATCAGCAACGGTGTAACAGCAGCGGTGTAACAGCAGCAGAGTATCAGCAAGGCTGAGTTTCAGCAAGGCTGAGATAAGTTGTAAAACTCTGTTTGCTGATTTTTTGCTGAACATTTCTTACTGTAAAAAGGCATTTTCCAGAAATAAAGAAGAGCTCTCAAACTGGTTTTCCCCAAGAGTTGTAGTGGGTTTTTCCAGGGTCACATTGACCAAAAATCTCAGTGTTTAAATGTGTTTTAATGGCTGTTTATTACTGCTGATTTTTATTTCTGCAATTTCCAGCATTTTGTAAAATTTCCAGAATTTGTGTTTTCAGCAAATTTATTTTTTTCAGCTTGTTAAATGTATGGTTATGGGAAAGGGCATTTAACTATATGGGAGAAATAAGGAGAAACTGAAAACCGGGGTGGGAAATGAGAAATTTCTACAATTAGAGATTATATCACAACCATTGATTTCTCAACAGGAAAAGTATAAAGGACGGTTTGGGGTTAGTTGGAGAACACACACAGAGAGAGCAACACTTGAGCTAAATCGAAATTTTTGGGCGGTTTTCTGAGAATTTTTGAGTGAGCTTCTAGTGCAGAGGGGCAATTCGGCAGAGGGACTTTCGTCCAAGGCCGAGAATACATAGCAGAGAGGCAGCACATTGCCAGGGAGAGACAACGCAGCTCCAAAAGGGTGACACAGAGGCTAGAGGAGCTAACTCAGTCACTTAGAGGCAACGTTGGGGTTTCTGTGGGGCAGAGCAAGCATAAATTCAGCAGATTGATTTTTGAGCCAAGAACGCTCACTGAGAGGGTGACACAGCTCCTAGAGGAGGTAACACAATTCCTATGCAGAGTTGGGAGCAACCATCGTTTCACAGCACTGGGGACAACACAGTCACCTGTGGGGTTTGTTCATCTAGTTTCTGGATTCGCCAAAATATCTGTCTCCAGATAGAAGTACTTTTATCGTGTTTATTTTCTGTTGGGTGAGCCGGATTTGGCACCTTAGTTGTATTTAGAAATTTGCTTAATAATAAAACTCTCATATCTGCTGCACCGGTTTTCCTTTGTGTTGTTGTCTCATTTATTTTTCAGTAATTGATCTGTATATTGGTGTAGGCTGCAGTGTATTTGCATGAATATTTTCTGAATATTTCTGAAAATTAGTGTACTGCAATAGGATTTCTGGTTTGTTAGATTCAAAAATTTTCACATCATCCTATTTGTATATTTGAATATATCAAGTAATTAGCCACAAACATGGCTAGTGGAAGTAACAATGTTATAAAGTAGTGTTCTTAAGCTCATTAATTAAGTTTTTGAGTTCATATAAACATTAATTAACTTCTCGTTTCAGTCTTGTGGGGGGTTTGGGCTTGGATCAAGTTTTTCTCCATAGTGTTAGAATAAAAGCTACATTTAATAACATTTTTTTTGAATCATGTCAATTTCTATAATTTAACAAATATAAAAATGAAATTTTGAATTAAATCTACTTGTAAATGAGAACTCTATAAAAAAAAATTGTAGAGATGCCAATGTTTTTCTTGTCTTTGCCAATATTGGGCAGAAATAAATAGCAATACACTAGTGTTTAGGTACAAGGAATAAGAGTAAAACATCATGGGTTGAGGGAAAAATGAACAAATGGACCCTATCGCTCACAGACATATTAACATAGGAAAATGTGTACATATTAAAAATGTATGCATATTTTTTTTATTAATAAAACTAACCTGGAAAGTTGATTCTATATGGAAATTACCTATGTAGAACGTAGGTGCATTTTTGGAAATCATAACAACACAAAAACATAGTAACTTCGTTTGTATCTTCAAAACTGTTTCGGGGCAGTCAACTATAGAAACCCTAACGCTGCAATTACAAAAAGTGATACCATCTGTGAAATCTCCAAATTGTTTTAAAAAGAATGGAAAACCTGTGCTGTATAATCACGAAAATAAATGATACCACCAATAAAAGTATCCAAAAGAACAGTTTCAAAAAAGGTGAAAGGAGAGCAAGGAGTAAACCGAGGTAGTTAAAAAAAAGGTTAATAAATAAATAAAAAATTAATTATTTTTAATTACTAATTTAACTAACATTTCAATTATTTATTAATATTTTTTAACTAACTATTATCATTAAATGTTTTTTATTTATTTATTTATTATGAATTATGTTTAATTACTAATTTAACTAACATTTCGAGTATTTATTAATATTTTTTTAAACTATTATCATTAATTATTTTTATTTATTTTATTTTAAGGGATTGGTCCCCCTAGGGTAATTTTTTCCCTTAAATATAATTTTTAATTATTCATTTTAACTAACTATTATTTATTTTAACTAACTATTATCATGAATTATTTTTTTCAATTATTTATTAATATTTTTTAACTAACTATTATCATAAAATTATTTATTAATTATTTTTTACTAACTATTATCATAAAATTATTTTTATTTAATTTATTTTAAGGGATTGGTCCCCCTAGGGCAAATTTTTTTTCCCTTAAATATAATTTTTAATTATTTATTTTTAACTAACTATTATCATAAAATTATTTTTATTTATTTTATTTTAAGGGATTGGTCCCCCTAGGGTAACTTTTTCCCTTAAATTATTAAAAAGGATTTTGACCCTGGTACCTAGTCAAAAGTAGTTGTTGGTCTTTTTAGCCATTGGAGGCTCTGCTCTATCTATTTAACTTGCTAAGCTGGATCTGTTTCTTCAACTTGTCCTGACGATGAACCACACTGGTTGGTTCGAAACGCGTCGACAAATGAGATTCCATGTGATTTTCGCCGAAATCTTTCTCAAATCATTCCGATCTATTTATAAGAGTTTATATACTTTAATCATTTTTCAGTACTCGATACTCTTCTGGAAATTAAGACGGATTCAGAAACTGGTTGTTTAGACGGATTTTAAAGGTATCTAGTATTAAGGAATCTTACTTAAATGTTTTGGTTTTCAAAAGGAGGTTCAGGTTTTGAATGTTTTCAATTTTATGTAATTAGAAAGTAGTTATTACACTGCTGTATTATCAATAATTATTAGGTGAATAGTAGATATTTAACCTCCACAAAATAATCTAGAATATTCTTATTAATAGTCAAAAGTTGAGATTTATCTAAAAAATAGTTATGCCCTTTCTAGCTTTTTAATTAAATTTTTTAATTAAAAAAATTGTCATATGAACAACTGCTACATGAAGTGAGTTATGTTTTTTAACTTTTTTTGGGTATGTGGTATTGATAAGCCATGTTCTTAACCCATGGTATTGTAACATTTTGGACACCTAATCCGCTATAAGGTTTATGGTGTGGAATATGAACAGTTATTGGAGTCCAAGAGACTATATTAATATGTATATCTTTGTAAATAAAATATGAATTCAACCATTTATCTTATGTACTGCCTATTTTTTGTGATTAGAGCGGGTGTTCCCACCCTGTTCAAATTTGAACCACTAGTTTTGTGGCCAATTCATAATTCAGTCCTGCCTCCCAAACCAACTGGTGTTTTAACTTTACTATACCTTCCGCTTGTCTTCACTTAGCTACTTGAAGCTGCTGCAAGGAGGTCACTATACCTTCCACTTGTCTTCACTTAGCTAAGGTGACACCATAGACTAGATGTGAAGAGTAAGATCACCAGCCACTGTCAAATAGGTTGTTGCACCACACTGCACTAGAGACAATCCACCACTGTTACCCTTGTCCGAGTGTATAAGTCTTAATCCAGAATACTGTACATCCGAGTTCTGTATATAACCTCTAGTCCGTATATAAAGAGCTGCCCAAAACGGAACTGTAGACACAGTCCTCATGTACAGGCACCACAGTCTGAGAGTATAGAGAAGGATCTGCAGTAAGGTATAGAGCCTTAGCTGAGACACAAATCTGGTCTTTTTATTGTAGACAGTCGAGAGACAGTCCTGTAGTGGGCCCGAGAATCAATCCTGTAATGAGGTCGAGAAACAATCCGCAGTGAGGACAAGAACCAGTCCTGTAATGAGGCCGAGAAACAATCTGTATACAATCCTGTAGTGAATTCGAGGCGCAGTCCTGTAGTGAGTCCGAGGTGCAGTCTTGCTGTCACAGGTCAGAAGGCTATTTATAAATTTTAACCCAAACAAACGTAGCCTTTAGAAGCTTCCTCGATGGTCTAGTTCACGAGTTGTGAACTTTTGATTATATCTCCCGTTTTTCTCTCTGAAGCTGATGGTTAAACCGAAGACTCCAACCTTGTTTTTATACGAATTTGGCTTAAGAATAAATAGACACGTCTTATGGAGATAGGCCGACATGAATGCCAACAGTACAGGTCGACTCATATTAATTATATTTTTCTAAACTTAAAAAAATCAATATCTCATCAACCACTAGGAAGTTCAGGGCAAATAAAGGCTTGTTAGAAAGAGGAAAAAATCTTCTTTAAGATGGTCTATGATCCATTTTGAAAGAATGCCTCCAAGGTGTCCAAAATAATTTTTCTTTGTGTCTGTCCCTAAATTTTTGGTGCAGAAGGTGATTGGGACATCAAGAGGTCATTTTTATGACTCCAAGTTCTTCATCAAAGTGTCTCCAATGTCATCCATGTCATCATTCTAGTGTAGCATCCATGTCATCATGTAATAGTGTAGCGTTCATCAATTTTCCATTAAGAGAGCTCATCAAGAGAGCATATATTTCATCAATGACAATTATTGACCAACAAAATGCACAAGAAAAGATTGAGTTTTTGCAACTCGAATCATAGTTACGACAACGTAATCATCATTTTGAACTGTTTTTTGTTCAAAAGAATCCTTTGTTTGAGATTGAGATAGACTCCCATCAGTAGCTAGAAATTGATCAGATCACTGAGTCCATCTCAGGAACAGATGTGCATAAAGATGTAGAAGTCCATGCTACACTTCCTAAGCCAATCATCAAACCTGAGGAAGAGCTTGTGAGCAACAAGCACAAAACCAGTCATGGATATGATAAGGAGGTGTCCTTTCACATTTTTAGACTATTCTAAGGCCATTTAGTTTCAAAGTCTTGGATTTCTTCTAGGCAACTCAATTTCACCTTATGCTCCTCCACAGCGACCACAGGTTGTAAGATGTTGAAATTTCTAAGTCTAACCATTAGAAATTTAATTTGTATTCTTATGGTTTATTTCTTCTACTTGTTAATTCTGAACAAGTTATTTAAAACATATAAATAACGAAATGAACACAATACAGTCTCAAAATCTACAGATCATCAGCTGAAAGAAAACAAACACACAAGTGACACTGTTCTTTTTGGACAAATGTCCTCGGAAAAACCCAATGAGGGAAAATCGGTGCAGCTATTCTGAGGGTTTATTATTATGCAGTATTTCCTTATACAACTGGGTGCCAAACTGGCTCTCCCGACAGAGAAAAATAATTGGCAGCAATACCTCTCTATTTAGAAACAAGTATTCAGAAAACTTGTCCCACAAAACCCTCTCCAACGACTTTGAAGCACTGCGCTAGCCCTTTTGGCCCCAGCAGCAGCCCCAAACCCCTCTGTGTTAGCCCTCTGAGGCACTGCGCAGCCTCTGGGACCCTCTGCATCACTCCAGCTGCTCTTTGCGTGGATGACGCAATCCCTCTAGTCCCTGTGCTGTCTCTGATGGGATCTGCGTGGCCTGCTCTAGCTGCTGTTTCTTGCTCTCTGCCTCTACACTTGTCTCTTGGCACTGTCTCTGCTTGTCTTCCCAGTGCTCACTGCCCATCACTGTTGATCATTTATTTGACTTTGCTTAGCAACCCCGCTCTAGCAAATCAAATGACTGATCACTCTGGTGTGTCTTCCAACTGACCTTCAAGCCTCTTCTTATAGTTTTCTCGTTGGTCCTTCAACAGTCGAGATTACATCTCTAATCAATGGCTAAGATTAGATTTGGCTTGATCCATGACTTTTGGAACTTTCTAACCCAGTTTTATATTAATACCCATTAGTATTTTATTTTTCCTAAGTTTAGACTTAGGAACTCCATTAAAAATATTGATTATTTTAATATCTCCAAAACCGGTTAGAATTTGCCCAAACCATTTCTGCGTCTTGGAGATATCATGTGCTTTAGCCTCTCCACCAATTTTCATGGCTAGAGCACATCCGATGCTACCCCAAATGAACACTCCCTCTTAGCGAGGATTGTGCTTTAGTAATACTCCTCATTGAGCATCACTCTCATTATACGACACTGGTAGCTATGTTGATGTTAGGCTTCCCCACCCAACATCCTCTGTAATGCTACATCCTATACTGCTACCCATGGCCCTGCCACCGCCACTACTGCATCCGTACGACAACTCCCTCTGCATCCGTGCTGCTACTGGTCCTTTCTCCCAACACTGCATTTGCAGTGCAACCCCCTCTCATCATGCTGCATTGTGTTACTGCCAACTGCTACTGCACTACAACTCGGTTACTGAGAAGTAAGTAACTAATCCACCCATCTTCTGACATCCCTATCAAGCTAGAAACACTCCCGATGTTGAAGCTCTCTCTGTCGCTAACAAGTGCTCCCTCTACTGACCTCTGCATTGTTGCAACAACTCCCTACATCTCGCACCGTTGCACACCTCTGTGTGCCATCCTGCACTGGTGTAACACTCTCGTGCCTCTTGCACTGTTGCAGCCTGCTAGCCTCGCACTGCCCAGGGACTCCTGCATTGTAGCACTCTGTGCCGCTTCATGTGCATCAGTTTCTACCGACATCGGCCAATCCTGCTACTCTCTCCTCAGGGATCCCGTAGCAAGGTATAATCCAAGAGGTTGGGTACCTCAAGGATCCTGCCCCTCATCGCCTGTAGTCCTCGATGTCTCCCGACCTCTTCTCTAGAGGTACATGAGCACTCATGGCACAATCGTCATCCTTGGCCATCTCCCCTCTTCTTATCGACTCCTCTGAGTCTCTCTACTTCCCTCTGGAAGTTCTCTCTTCAACTCTTGTTGAGTCTCTCTACTTCCTGCCTGGAAGTTCTCTGCTAGACTCCCTCTGAGTCTCGATTTCCCTTATGGAAATCCTCTTGCCAATCGTCAAGTTGCACCTCTCCAATCTTCTGTGCACTTGCAACACTGATCCAGATTCCTTGGCTAGAAATCCGCCTCGGTAGCGACTCCCTATACCTTGGTTTTGCCCTCTTAGGTATTGTTCTGCCCCAGTACCTCACCAACTTCACTCCTCGCAAACTACCCGTAGCTTCCTACGCCCCAACAGCTAAAGAATTGAGCCTCTAGGCTCTGCGCAATCCCGACACTGGCTGAATCTGCACTTCCTGGCCACAGTGTCGATCCTTCCTGGCTGGGAAAGATGACCAGGCACTGCGTAGGTTAGATCTGCTTCTCTCTGCCTCTGTGCTGACCCTCCTCCTGGGTCAAACTAATGACGCAGTCCCTCTGCGTCAACCCTTCTTTGCTGCTTTCTGCTAGGAACAACTTCTATCACTCGGTACAACTGTTTCTGCTGCAAATGCTCTGCTTCGGCTGGTGCCTTCATCTTTCCTGTGATCTGTAACCTCGCTTTGATACCATGTTGAAATTTCTAAGTCTAACCGTTAGAAATTTAATCTGTATTCTTATGGTTTATTTCTTCTACTTGTTAATTGTGAACAAGCTATTTAAAACATATAAATAACAAAATAAACACAATACAGTCTCGACATCTATAGATTATCAGCTGAAAGAAAACAAACACACAAGTGATACCGTTATTTTTGGACAAATGTCCCCAGAAAAACCCAATGCGGGAAAACCGGTGCAGATATTCTGAGGATTTATTATTATGCAGTATTTCCTTGAGTACAACTGGGTGCCAAACTAGCTCTCCCGACAGAGAAAAATAATTGACAGCAATACCTCTCTATTCGGAAACAAGTATTCAGAAAACCTGTCCCACGAAACCCTCTCCAACGACTCTGAAGCACTGCGCTGCCCCTGCATCAGCCCCAAAACCCTCTGTGTTAGCCCTCTAAGGCACTGCGCAGCCTCTGGGACCCTCTGCATCACTCTAGTTGCTCTCTGTGTGGATGACGCAATCCCTCTAGTCTCTACTGGGCTCTGTGTGGCCTGCTCTGGCTGTTGCTTCTCGCTCTTTGCCTCTGCGCTGGTCTCTTGGCACTGTCTCTGCCTCTCTTCCCAGTACTCACTGCCCCTCGTTGTTGATCTCTGATTTGACTTTACTTAGCAACCCTGCTTTAGCAAATCGAATGACTGATCACTCTGGTGTGCCTTCCAACTAATCCTCAAGCCTCTTCTTATAGTTTTCTCGTTGGTCCTTCAACGGCCGAGATTACATCTCTAATCAACGGATAAGATTAGATTTGGCTTGATCCATGACTTTTGGAACCTTCTAACCCAGTGTTATATTAATAACCATTAATATTTTAGTTTTCCTAAGTTTAGACTTAGGAACTCCATTAAAAATATTAATTATTTTAATATCTCCCAAACCGTTTAGAATCTACCCAAACCATTTCTGGGTCTTGGAGATCTCATGTGCTTTAGCCTCTCCACCAATTTTCATGACTAGAGCACATCTGATGCTAGCCCAAATCAACATCAGATGCCAACATTGAGACATAGATAGCCATGTGAAAAATCAATGTTTTAATCTTAATCTGTGTGAGCATTATGGTAAGCACACTCATCATTCAAATGGATGTTCCAGAAACAAGCCCCCTGTAAGAATGAAGATTCACCTTGGATGGATCACTTCTTGGCAATGGGCTTCAACAACCAAGAAGATATTTCTGTTATACTACAAAAAAAAAAAAATCTCGAGTATTGACACGTCTTGCGGTTGAGATTTCTTCATTTTCTTACCTTGTATCTAACAGGGGGGAATTGATGGTCATCTACAAGCTTCAAAAATACATCAAACGGGCCTGAGTGACAACCTAGGCCTAGAGCCAGAGTCAGCCATACCCAGATACAAAGTTGTAGCCAGAGACAAAGCAATGCCCCATGAGCATGCCTTTGGTTGGTGGTCTTCCTTAAACCACCACAGGTTGAGACCTTAATGGTATCCCTTTTTAGAACACTTCCTCTAGCAGAAGACTTTAACTTCTAGCCATATTTGGAACTATTCCAGAAACTGCATCAAACGTTCGATGTTGAGACCTCAATAGTCTTCCTTTTTCACAACATTAGGGAGCACTTCCTCTAGCAAAAGACTTCAGCTTGTAGCGAGTTTTGCAATTGTTCTAAGAACTGCACTATGCGTTCTAGTGTTGGTGGTCATCCTGAAACCACCACTGATTGAGACCTCGAGTTCTCCCACCTTATACCATCATTTCAGAGAGCAAAGTCAACCAATTGCTGCCATGCATTTTTTGCATTTTTTTGTTTTTCAGCTCTCTTCTTGGACTCATATATACCCGTTCGGATTAAGGAGAGAATGTTGAACACCTAATCCATTAAGGGTTATGGTGTGAAATATGAACAATCATTGGAGTACAAGGGAGCATTTAGAATATGAAAACCAATGGTCATAAGACTATATCAATATGTATAGCCTTGTGAAGAGAAAATGTATTCAATTATTTATCTTATCTACTCTATCATTTGTGAGTGTTTTAACATAACGAAACCTATTTATAGGTTAAGAATCTCCATGGTATTGTAACAAAACTTATTTATAAAGGAACTCCATGGTTAAGTGTGGTTGAACCTCTATTGTTAAGAATTTTATGACATGTTGTTTTAAATGTATATATATTTAACTCATATATTAATTCTTTTTATAATGAATAATACCAATAATTTAAAACAAAGTTATAATTTAATTCATATTTATTATTATTTTTTAATTTTGGCAATGTGGAATATATTATGAAGTAAAGATTTTGATGCCTATCATAAATTAATTCCTATATACATTTAGTTTATATGGTTGTGTCAATTTTAGATAAATTTTAAAGAAAAACTAACATTTATAAACACATTTATTTTAAATCAATAAATAACAGTTTATGAATAACTAGCTTAACAATGGAATGTTTAAATCCCGGATGCGGGTGCCACGTCGGGAGAACACAGTACGCCACATGGTGTACATGGGCGAGCCTAAGGTTAAGACACTCCTTAAATGCTCCACGCCGCCCTGGCCAGCGAGCGTGAGAGCTAAAGGGAGACGGGACGGCCATTTATGGTCTGCGAGGAGCCTTAATCGCAGAGGCAGAAGGGAGTTATGGGGCACCAGCTTCAAGGCGAACCACCGATGCATAAAACTGCAGAATATGGAGAATGTTGGTCAGTTCGATCTGAGGAGGTGGAGGTTTGGGTTTCAGGGCTCAGAGAGGATTCAAGGAGCCACCTGCGGATTCTCTGGTGCAGTGGAAAAGCTTCAACAGGAAGTGTTGGTAAGTGGGCAGTTATGGCGCCAAGGCAAAGGCCTTTCAGTCGACGCGGCACAGGAAGAAGAGGTGCCTCGCGTCCCCCTGTCAATCCTGCGTCGAGTTGCTGCCGATGCCTTTGTCACAGGGTGGAGGAAGCCAACCCCATCCAAGCTCAGCAATTCATGGAAGCCAAGCCACAGAACCCAGAAGCTGCTCCACTTCCGGCGTTCGGCTCAGCGATTTTCTCTATCAACAATCTGCAAGGTAATTCAAGCATCCAAGCTCATGTTTCAGTTTTATTTGTGGAAGAGGTGAAAGAAATCGAGGGGGAACAATCCCAGGCTCCAATTCAACCAATGGATACTCCCCATGCCCCAATTCAGCTTGCAGAGAGCTCCAAAGCAGCTGAGGACAAAGCTGGGGCACAATCTGAGCCAGAAGCTGCTCTGCCAGCTTCCCAACTAGCACCAGCAAAGGGCAAAGCTAAATACGACTGGGGACCCCCACCAGAAGGAAAATACTGGATCTATCCAGAAGACTCGGAGGAGGACTCTGATGCCTAGTCACGCGCTCAACCCAATTCCAGCTCTCTGTTTGCACTCAGGTTTTTTCGTCTGCTGTTTAATTAGCCACCAACACTTAATGTATGGAGTTAATCATTTTGCTTGGTCAGATAATTTTGACGTTCAGTGTGAGTCCGATCCCCTGCGTGGGTCTCTGATGGTTTTTATTCAAGTTTCTTTTCTGCCCCTGCGTGGGATTGGAAGTTTTGTTTGGTCTAGTCTTCACAGCCCCTCTGCTATGGCATGGGCTTTCAGTTTTCATAGAATGCACAATGAGAATGGTCTCTTTTTGGCCCCTGCGTGGGCGCTTAATCACTGGAAGAAGGCCCCTGCGCAGGCAATGGACTCAATGCAGCTCGATGAGCAAGAGCGCCAACCCAGGCCTCTCGCAATGTATAAACCTGAATGTAATCGTTCTCAGTTTTTACTGTAAATAATAGAAGTAGAATAGCCTTTAACGATAAAAAACAATGGAATGTTTAAAAATCTAAATCAAAAATCATTTAAGAAAAAATCAATCATAAAATATTATATTATAATGAAATATACATTAATTGGTATACATTTTTTCATTTTATATTTTGTAATAAAATATATATCAACTAATATAAATCATTAATTTTATATCTAGTTTTAAATTATATTTTTTTAATATTTAATAATTTTATGTCAAAATATATTTATATTAATATAATAATTTACTATTTATTTATATATAATTGAATATAAAGAAATATATTTGTTCATAGCAAAAAATAAAATTGAAAATACTAGTTACAAGTACTTCTAATGGTTAGAATTCTAAGTTATAATGTTGTTATTTCCATTTCATTTTTAGTTAACTTTGTTGGTTAGATATGCGGATTATTTTATTGAATTAGGGAAATGTGTTTTATTTTTTTTGGGTGGATCGCAGTGCTACGTGACAAATGATAACAGTAATGAATGAGTCTATGTTTGAGTTACCAATTTTCCTTCTCATACAAATAATAAATTATATGTATATATATTTTTTTATAATATTTTTTAAATAATTCAGTGATGAAATAGTAATTAGAGGTGGTAGAGTCGTAAATTTATTTGACATCTTCATGTCTTTAACTTGCAGGTACCTGCACTGGCGAGCACGGTGTAGGAACGGGTAAAATGAAGGTGAGTTTGAGCAAGTTTCTTCCTATTCAATGTTTGTTCATTTTGTATAAACAAATGCAAGGAACTTGAATGTTTTATAAATATGAGATCAATCTGTGTCTACTAACAGCACTCTCTAAGGGCTAGCCTAACGCTACACTCATGATGGGAATGTAGCTCTTTAGATATGAAATGTTTAAGATTTAACTTTACGTTAATAAATTTTATTTATTTAGTTTGTTTTGATGAGAGATGTTTTTGTTTCACTCAACATTATCTCATAAAGAACTGAATTTTTTATTTTGAACTTGCTCATAATCAAGCACTTTTGGATTTTCTCAATTTATTTCCATTTAAAAAAAAAATATTATAAACCCACAATAAAAAAATATTCAAAAAATAAAATTAAAAATATTTGGAAAAAAAATTAAAATATAATATCATTACATATTTCAGAAATAAAATTAAAATATAAATATCTTGGTGGGCGCTGATTAGAAAGAGGATTGCAAACTGTTCGACATGAAAAACCTATGTAATTACAATTAGCTTCATTTTGTTTCCGACGATTGTTTACAAGATTATAACAGAAAGTTCTTCTCTAATTGCTTTTCAATAAATTATAAATTGTTTTATTTTATGCTTAAGATGTTACTTTACCTGGCATTATGACAGAGAAAGTAGGTATTGGTTTTCTGGTTTGAAAAGCCGAACATAGTGTACTTATCCCAGTTGAGTTAGGCTTTAAATGGAGACCAGACTTTTTCTTCCCATTCAAAGCCAGATTGATAGATTATTTTACGTTAAAACGAAGGTCAAAAGACTAAAGGTAAAAGACGATTTCTGATTGAAAAGGGATCGAATTTATTTGAGGGGAACCGGCCACTGGCATGTAGTGGCCAAAGCTTGTTGGTCCCGTATAGACACCTAAGCCACCCAGTTGTTGACCGTACGACTCTACAGAAGTTATACGGACTCCATGTTCAGCCACCCAACGCCGCCAAAGTGCAATGCGAACTATAAAGACGCCCTACAAAAGCTTTACAGAAAAATGACGTAGTCTAATGATTCCACAATTTCTCCCAGAAAATAATAGAAATTTTGGTAGGATTTTAAAAAAATTTAGTAGATATTTTTGAAAATCTAGGTTACTGTTGTTAATTTTCGGGATTTTGATTGCCCAGGGATTCTTGATAGTGCTGAATCTGTTTCGACCATCAAAAAATATTCAAACACACTCATGATTAGATTTTTTGAATTTTTTCAATGGATTTTGACAAAATTTCCCGTCCCAATGAAATTGTGACCTCGGTTGACAATGCCCAGAAGAAATTGGCTTCCTAACAGATCACTTAGTCAATTTACATCAGAAATTTGTCATACAACAATGAAATTTGGGTCAAAGCAATAGGTAATTTGTCCATTTAGTAGAGATTTGACAAATTTCAGCTGGTATTTCTCAATCTTGCTTCTATTATGTGTAGTTTTGAGGAGGGAAGAATAGAGGCTTAACTATAAATTTTTATTAGCATTTTTTAAAAGAGAATGGCTATTTTATCTCATTTGATGTTAGAGGGTATTATAGGAAAAATAATAATACTCGGAAATAAAGAATTTTAGTTATTTTTTTGATAAAAATGTAGATGAAGGTAACAAGGAAAGAAAAAGATGACGATAAGTTTGATATCATCCGAGATTGTAAGAAGTCATGGAGACATCTGCTAGAGACATTGTGAGCCATGTATCCACTCTGAAGAAAGTTTTATGTGAAAAAAATTTGGTTGATCCTCGTCTTTTAAATATATGAATGGCTTTCGAGGGACGCACAACTTCGTAATGTCCTTGATCTAGACTTCCCCTCGCTTCCTCAAGCAAATGACCATTGGCTCTTGAGGGCTTGCCCCTCCTCTCCTTCCACCTGCTCCTGGCATCACTGCATTTGATGCGTTAGTAGCAAGCACACTCTGAGGTCCCAAGAAAAATCCCTCACGATTTGTCAAGAAGTTAGAGGATATCTCCAAAATCATTGTTCATGCAACTCAATCAAGACAGATGGCTCTTAAATTAGCTGAGAAGGAATTGGCAAGGTAGTTTACAGAGATATGGCTCTCACTGTAATCCTTGAATATGTGGGTTGAAAAGAACTCGAAGCCTCTTATCCAGGGTCAAATCTATATTTCCATCTGTAGTAGAGGATTCTTTACTTTTCACTTTGAAAACAACGCTGATAGAGATATGATCTTCAGAAGTGGCCCCTATTTTATGGGGCCTCAGGGGCTTTATTGAGATAGGTGGAACCTAGATTTTAACTCTAAAAATGATGTTCCCTCTATAGTCTAGGTCAAACTTCCCTATTTTCCCCTCCATTGTTGGAATTTTTATACCTCTGAGATAGTAGTAGGTCAGCTACCAATGCCAGAGCATCTAAAATAATTGTTTTGGGGTTTTTGTTTTTAGTTTTGGAAGACCAATGAATGAAGACAGATGTAGAATTGAAATACTTAATCCTTTGGATAATATTAATATTTCAGCAAAGGGCTGCTATAAAGCTTTACACATTGATATAGATCAAATAGTGGTGAGAAGAAGGCAGAAAATAATATGATTATCACAGTGTCCAGACTGTAACAGAACAATCATAAGTATAAAAACCTTCTAAACTATGTTCCAAAGATTCAAGGCAGTATACTTAAGCTTACAAAAGATACTGATGATTTATTGATTAGAGGGGATTAGGTAAACCGACAGTTCATCAATCCATTTTCTTAATAGATGATCACTTCAGAAGTTTATAGGAATAAATTGAGACACAATTATTCCTACCTAGATATCTCTATAAGTCATAAGCATATGAAGGAAAACATAATGATTGATAACTGGAAAAACTTACAAGATAACACAAACTGTGTAAAATCAAATTTAGAATCCTCTGCTTTGTATTAAGGTTCCAAAAAGACTGAGTACATCAAGTGTCTAGAAAAGCTTCGTTCAAAGGTGCAACCAGGTTCAAAGTAGAATCAATAGTCATGACTTAACAAGAAATGAATAATGAACATTGAACCCATAACAACTCGAGAAGAGAGTTATTTATACAATAATGAAACTAAGAAAATATCTTAAAACTGATTAAGATTTATTCTAGGAAATGAAAGATCTTCATGCAAGAAGATAGGGACAGCTATTGAACTGCTTCTTGCTGTCCCTTTTATTCAGGTTGTGCTGGCTTTGTTGTTTGATATTTTGCCCTTTAAGCTGCTTGATTGTTTGTATCCTTTACGCTAGTTGATTCCTTCATTTGATCTTTCATCTGATACTCTTTAAACTCTGTGAATATCCTTTGACCCTGCTAAGTAACCTTTACTGTGTTCCCTTTTACCTTTACTGTGCATTTTAGGTTTTTATTGTGTTTTTCAACAGTAAATTGTTTTAGATTTTATGTTATAGGGTAAAGTGATTTGATATGATCTTCGTATTTGTCTTCCAACTGTACGTAGGCTTTTTTCTTTGTAAGCCTGGAACATAAGTTTTTACCTGCAAAACACAGAAATTGTTAAGAAAAACATAGGTGACAGAGAAGGTCGTCAATGGCTTTATTGAGCTTGAAAGGATATTGGAAGGAGTCCAGAGCGTATCGGAAGGTAAAAAAATGGTTTTATTGGTCGCAGAGGTTTATGGAGGTTTCACTGTGTAAACGGGCGAAACAAAGCAAAATGGTGATTTTTACATTTAAACAGAAAACAATTTACTTTTTGAAATATGGCGCAAAGTGAATAGTGGCCATTTTGTCGTTATGCGGGAGGTGGTTTTGGTTTTCATCACGCTTATGAGGTGCGGGCGATTTTTGGGAGGGATCAGCCGATATAGCCTAGAGCCTGACACGTAGCAAGGGGAGGTTGGTGGAACACTGCTTTTTCGGGCGGGTAATGTTCGAACAGAGAGCCAACCCGAAATCGCTGAGGATCGTTAGATTTGAATGCATTTGATTAGACGATGGTGGAGCAAAAGAGCAACGTGGAGGGGCCCAACGATTAATCATGGCGGTATGGGGTTTTATGGTTAATTAAAGGTTTAGGTTGGTTCTTCGCTTAAATCATAAAAACATTTTAACAAAGAAATCCTTTGCAAAACGCAGTACGATGGACTTGAAATAGTATGAATTCGGGCGGATAAATGAAGTCGGGTCCAGGTTCATCGCATATCGCAATCGCAGTTTAGTGAAGGAAGGCCCATTGGAAAGGAATGCGATAGGGGTCGGACGCGATGTGGAAAATAAATCATGGATAATACTGCGTCGAGTCCGTGCTCCCATCACATATCGGAGATCGCAATGGCAGAGGGTGTATGTTTCAGCTGGGACTTGCGATGAAAGGCGCATGCGAAATGGGCGATGAATTATGAAATATATATGCGTCGGGTCCGGGTCCATCGCACATCGCATATTGCAATGCAGAGGAGAGCGCATGCACGTTGAAAAGTTTGCGATCTGCCGATATGCGATGTATTATGGAATACATAGTTTTATAATAAAACTTATGGTTTCGGGATATTTAATAAAGGGAGTTAATAATATACAGGAAAGAACTTTTAAGGTTTTAATACTCTAAGTTAGCGTTAATATGAAATATGAGCGGAAAGGGGAAATACACTAAGTATAATGCCTTTTCATGAGTTATTTGCTTTTCACATATATACATCAATACTTAGACTAAACATCTTTTTGTAGGTTTTTTTGGGTAAAAGGAGATTTAACATGGGGTTTTCACTTTTCCTAGGGAAAAAGGATTTTAACCTCAGGAAAAGGGGTTTTTTATGGAAAATGAATGAATATGAACTGTATGAAGGTGGGAAGGGGAAATTAGTAATATAGGGATGAATGGGGATGAGAGAAGTTAATTAATTGATCTTGTAGACCTTCATTTGCTTTGTGTAATTGCTTCATAGACATAGAAACATATGGTAAAACATGATAAATATACATTTTGTCCAATCAATCATCGTACTTTTGCAACCTTTTTTCTACTTACCCTTTGCTTATCCTATTATTTTTTCTTCACTTAATGGGTGCATTTAAGCTAGCAAATCTTTTTCCTTTCTTTTTATTTAAAAAAAAAAAAACAAACTATCTAATTCTAACCTTATAACATCCAAGGGCTCAAATTAAACTGATGAGCACCTTATTATTCTCTACCTAACTACTGATCTGCCAAGATTAAACAGTTTGGCCAGATATTTATTCTCTAATTATAACATTAAATTTAAAGCATGAAGCAGTCAATATTAAACTATTTGATTGTCATGGGTTGTGGCATTTATGACAAGATGCACACAACCATTATTTTGTAGAAAAATAGTAGTGGCATTTAGATTTGCTCACTTTCAGAGTTTATTAGTTTTCTTTTCTTTCTAACCTAACATTTTCTTTTTGTCTTGATTTTTTTAGGACATCTAACCTAACATTTTCTTTGATATGGACATCATCATCAAGATATTTTTTTAAAAACATTTTATTCAATATTGTTATGTCCATATCCTAACTTAACATTTTTTCAATTTTTATTTTCTTTTGACTAATTTATTCTATCTTATCAAAACCAAAAAATGCTACAACAGGAATGATGAGACTCTGGGATCTATTGGAAACGCATTGGGGAAATACATAGATAGAGCTAAACCTAGAGAAGGTGTGTTAGCTTGTGCCAGAGTTTGTGTGGAAGTAGATCAAGAGAAAGGCCTTCCTTTGACTATCATGTTCACTTTGGATAACAAGTCATTTTTGTTGATTTTAGGTAGCATTAAATGTGCTCTAGCTACGAAATTTTGTGGAGGGGCTAGAATACATGAGGTCTCCAAGACCCAAAAATCGTTTGGAGAAATTCCACTCGGATAAGGAGTTATTAAAATAATTAATATTTTTAATGGGTTCCTAAGTATAAACTTAGAAAAATAAAAATATTAATGGGTATTAATAAAGATAAGGGTGAGAAGCTTCTAAGAGACGAGGATCAAGTTTGTTTTAGTCTTAGCCATTGATTAGAGACTTAATCTCGATTGTTGATTCATCAACAGGAAAAATATAAGAGAAGACTTGAGGATCATTTGGAGACACACCGATGGATACTCAATATCCCAAGGAAAATCGATTCTCAAAGAGAAAGAGATCGATTTCAGAGGGAGAGTTTTAGGGTGGAGGAAGAGGAGGGCATCAACAGCAATCAGTGACTGAGGAGGAGGTGACGCAAGGGTATTGAGAGACAGCGTAGAGGGAAGACGCAGTCCTCATGTGGGCTGACGCAGAGGGACGCAAAACCATGCAGAAGTGGGAGAAGGGTCTCCAAGGTGTCAGAAAGTTTCCGGGAGAAGGATGCACCTTGCCTCAGGTGTTTTCTCTCAGTTTCTTTGTAAAATCATTCCTTGTAAAGAGATTGTTGTTGAAGATTAATAAAACCCTCATCTGCTGCACCAATTTTCCCACATTGTGTTTTTCCAGGGACAATTGTCCAAAAACAATTGTGTTGATGTGATTGGTTCTTGTGCTTGTATATCACTGTTATTTTCTCTATGTAATTATGTGATAACTGCAGTAGAATTTATTTTAATGTTTGCTGAAGGAATTTCGTAAATAACTTATTGTGAGAAATAAGTAGGTGAAATAAATCAGTTACTGCAGTAGAATTCCAGGTTAGAAATTTTCACACTTTCTTCAGGAGGTGGACTACGATCAGCTTCCCTTCAAGTGTAAACTTTGCCATGAGTATGGACATTTTTCTAGGAACTGCAAGAAGGTAGAGGAGCTGCAGAATTAGAACAAAGATAATCAGCAATGGCAACAACTAAAGAGAAGAAGAGGACGGGGTCATCAAGCCAATCTTACTACTAAAAACAAAGGACCTTCTCAATCAAGAAACATGTCTGAAATTTTAGAACATTAAGAAGACAAAGGTGAAATTAGGGAAAAAATTATTGAGCAAATTAATCTTGAGGAGTTACAGAAAAAGGATAAGGATTGCCAACATCAAAAAGTATTTGTTCCTTCCTGGGACCTCAAGGAAGAGGAACTCGACTTTGGTTCAGATGAAGAAGAGGAGCTTCATCCTCTTAAAGATTAGGGAAACACCCAAGAGGATTATGTGAAAGAATTAGCAGACTAGTGAATAGCATGGAAACTTTTAGGGGCTAATATTCATAGGTGGGCTAATTTTCCATGATTTTTCAACAAAAAAGATTCACCAATTTCCATTTTTTATAAAAATGATTCGCCCAAATTTTACAATATAAAATTATTTTACCTTTAAAATCGCCAACATTATATAGATATTATATATAAAATCATTATAAATCTGAATAATTTTGAAAATATATCAATAAACATTTTATAATTTGTATATTAGGGATTAGTGAGATTCACCAATGTTTTTAAACTTCAAGATAATTTTCTATCCTTAAAATTTTCCCAGGCGAATAGGAGGGCATAAGGGAAAAGAGCAAGGCCAAACCAAAGTTTTCAAAAGGGAAAGATCTCATGAATAAACAAGCAAATAAAGATAAGGAGTTGGGAACTCAACAATGAATAAACATAGCTTTCTCCAAGGGTATAAGAAGGAGAAGGAAAGGAGGACCTCCTTGTGTTCATGGGGGTTCAAATCTCAATAGTATATAATGAAAATTATCTCCTAGAACTGCAAGGGAGTGCGCTCTGATAAAAGGTTAATAAAAGTAAGAAGTTTGACTAGGAAAGAGAACCCATCCATCCTCTTGCAATAGGAGAGAAAAATGGGAGAATGAGCGATTCTCCAAAAACATGGGTTCATTTGGAAAAAGGCTTTTCCCATGCTATCAACTCACATGGAGCATCGGGAGGCTTTTTCACCTTCTGGTTAGAGACGTCCTTTCAAATCCTTTCAATGGAAAATTCACCCCATTGGTTGTCTACAAAGCTGCTCCATCGTTCTAACTTTCAAAATCTTTGCCACACTACCAACCTTCTTGACTTGTTAACTCAACGAAACTATCACAAATTAGGAACGCTTCTCTCCCTTCTTTTCGATCATAGAAATAAAGTATTAAAGAATCTCAATTAGTCTCTTACTCTCTTAAGGTCTGATAGACCATATTGGTCTTAGTGGACGTTAATCATCATCATCATCATCACTCTATGTTCTAATGCTTTACCAAGAGTGGATTATTTGTTGGAATTCGATGTTGAAACTCAAGGACTCAAAATTAAGTAAAGGATTCATCTTTTTTGGCGATTTCAATCTCACTTTGTATCCATGGGAAAAGAAGGGTGGAACTCTTGTGAAAGATCCCTTCAAGGAACATATGGAAGATCTAATTTCTTCGTTCAAACTAGTGGATATCAAACTCGTGGGCAAAAAATATACTTGGACCAATAGGAGAATTGGTCCTAGGCATATTACGACCCACCTGGATAGATTCATGTTAGATAGTTAACTTTTGAATCAAAATGTCGGATTTTCTTCCAACATTATTTTATGGGGGAGCACATACCACATGCCAATTTCTCTATTAATGTTCCCAGAGGTGGACTATGGTCCATTGCCATTTAGATTTGACCTACTCTAGCTTAATCAACAAGATGTAATGAGAAATGTCACCGTATACTGGAACTAATTGATTTATTGCTCCCCCATGTTTATATGGGAGAGCAAAATAAAAAATTTAAGGACAACTCTCAAAAAATGGTCTAAGGAAAATAAAAGAAATTGGAAGCAAGAAATTAACCTACACAAAACAACCTAGAAGCCATTCAAAAGGGATGGAAACTGAAGGAAAAACAACTAACATCCTACAAGAAGAAAGGATGGAATTTCAAAAATACCACTTCATAGTAAAAAGGGAAGAAGAAATTTGGAGATTAAAATAAAAACGTGCATGGCACAAGGCAAGGGATAGGAACACCAAATTCTTCCACAACTAGGAAAAAATGAGATTATGCAAAAATAATATAAAGACCATAAATGTAAATGGGGAGTAAGTTAAGGAATTCTCCTACTCCAAATTAGAAAAGAACGCAATAGAGATAAACTACATGTTAGAGCACATTAAAACTCTGATTTCTAGAGAAGATAATGAAGCACTTCTTAAGTCGATATCTAAAGAAGACATTTGGAATGCTTTAGTTACATTCAGCCCCAACAAAGCTCTAGGTTTGGATGGCTTCTCAACACATTTTTACCATAAGTGTTTGGGAATCATCAAAGAAGATGCTATGCACAATGGTGGATTACTCCTTGAAGACTAGATTCAATGGGGGAGGAACAAATTCCTCATTCTTGGCCCTAATTCCTAAAGAATTAAATCCTTCCAATTTTAGCAACTTCCATCCAATCTCCCTACGCAATGTCTCATATACTATTGAAAATAGTTTAGCTTGGGAGGTACTCCCACAAATCATGGGTACTTGATTTGTGAGGAGGTGACCCACAAATGGATGTTTGTGTGCATAGTAACTGAGCCTGGGGTTTTGAACCCAAAGCAGTAGGTTTAAAACAAGAAAATAATTTTTATTTATAATATTTTGGTGTTTGAGCATGTAGGCTTTGGTCGGTTGGGTGCTAAGAGACATGTCCCTTGGGGTTAATTACTCACCACATGAACACTATATATGGGAGATCATGTGAGGTCATTTCATCACATTAGAGAAAACATCATTGTGAAGGAAACCAAGCCAAGAAACCATTGATAAAAAAGGAGGACGAATTATGTGATTTGAAGAGAAGTTTTGTCTTTGTGAAGGAGGTTGAGTATCCTCCTAGGCTCTGACTATTGAACCGTGAAGAGGAGTTTCCAAAACAAGTGTTTGTCTATTGTTTTGTGTAGAGGTCAAAGTTTTGTTTGAGGGCTGAAGCCCTAGAATCTTGTGATAGGGGACGAAGTGCCTCAGTTTAAGCTGTAGGTGTAGGCCTCAGGTGCGCGTTGTTGTCGCCTTAATCCACACTTGGGATTATTGTGGAGAAAATCTCTAACTCCACTTAGTGTGGTCTTGGGGCAAGTCTCGATCAAAGTGTAAAAATTCAACCTTGGGAATAAATCAACAAGGGTCCAGAAATTGAAAAATTCGTTAAAGTCGGGAGGTTTTTGAAAAAATCGACAAAATTTAAAAAGTACAAAAATATTCATTTTTGTAATCCTTTTTAGCATCTAAAGTATCAATAACATCAGATAAATGCATTACCACATAAATATGAAAAGAAAGCTAATATATAAGATGTATAAGAAGTCTAGTGCTACATCACATACCAATAGTGATTCAAGTATTAAATCTTGAGTCCTGACTCAATCTCAAGAGTCAAAATATCAACAAAAAATATAATAAATGTATATCATGATTCATCATCATGAGTCATCTACATGTCATAAACTAATCATTCATTGAGTTCCTCTACTACTTTTATAGGAATAGAGAATGGCTTTGCCTTTTTCCTCTCGAGGAAGAAGGCCTTGCCCCTAGGGCAAAAAATGGACTTTTTCATTCTCTAGAAGCAAAAATAGGAGGTCGCCTTTGTCTTCTGCTACTGCCCATCCAAGATGGTGTCACACCCACCTCCTCTTGCTCTGCCTCCTGTTCATGTCCCTGCTCCTCCTCTACTTCTCCCTCCCCTGCAACTGCTACCTCCTCTAGCTCCAGTGTCTCTAGATCCACCACTAACCAATAAGGTATTGAGTCCATGATGGGCCTCTCAATTTCAACCCTCCATGTAGTAGTCGTGTCAATATGTGCAATGAGTTGGCTTCCACGTTTGGGGTTTTCTGAAGTTGTCTCACCCACAATCGAGTAAATCTCCTCCTCTTGGGCAGTGACAAACACATCCTCTCTCCACAAGCATGAATCACAAAGATTAGAGTACAAAATGAGTGGAAAATCGACCTTTTCCTAACTTATACATAGCCCGCTGCCCGACACCTCACGAGTTTTTGGATAAATTCCTGAGTTTTTCATTTTTGAAAAAATCATGAAAAACTTGGCCGATAAAATCGGTGAGTTGAAAAATCGTGAAAAACTCGGTCGATAAAATCGGTGAGTTGAAAAAATCGTGAAAAACTCAGCTGATAATATCGGTGAGTTGAAGAAATCGCAAGTTCCCAATGTTATCACAATTTTATCAGGACTTTTTCCATTTAGGTCTCAAGTTGGTGTTGTCACTCAATTCCCATCTGCTCCTTCTAGGCTTACTCCTAGTCAAAGCCAAGGGGGGTGGACTCTACAAAATATCTAAGGCTCAACTAATTAATGTTAGAGTAATATTCTAGGAGTTAAAAGAAAGTAACCAAGATGCAATTTGACTATGTAAAAGCATCATAAGAACTCAAGGCAGACTCATTGATTCCATCAACATAAACATCCACAAGTATAGATATTGCAAGATAAACAAAATAGACCAATGCCAAATAATTTGTAGTTGTAAGAAAATGATCCAAGTGCAAAAGATAAACTTGAAAGTAAAGCTTGGAAAGTAAATTGCTTAAGAGATAGATGCCCCACAAGATAAATACTTAGGAAAGATAAGAATGCACAATAATGAAAATACTTGGCAATGTAAAGACTTGGAATCAATATGTTCAACAAATGATATATGCTTTCTTAAAAGAAAACAACAATTGCGTCAAGATATACGAACTTCAAGAAACCACAATTGCAAGATGAATATAGTGAATTACTCTTGGTTGATTTTAGCTTAAGTTAGTTGGTTAGTTCTAAGATCTAAAGCAAGTTCTAAATGAACTTCTTCCCCAAATCTTATCCTCGCCAGGGCCTTAATCCTAGAATAAGGAGTCAATAGGGGAGGAAGGATACCTCGGTTGCTACTTCAACCAACAAAAGTTGGAGGTAAGTTAATTATTGCAAAAATTGAAAGATTGCTTGCAAATGAAGTATTGCTTGAAAACAAAGTAAAACAACCCAATTAGATATCAATGCAATTCAGAGATGCACAAGTGAGTTGCAAAAGTGAGTAAATCTACAAGTTAACTCGCTGGCATGAAAGTGAAAATTGCATAAAAAACTTGGATGCAAAGTTGAATTAGCAAGTAAAAGAAACTAAGCTAACTACAAGATACAATTAATTCATCTATTCTACTTTAGTTTAGTTAATCAAGGGAAACCACTCAAGCATCACATGAACACTTTCCCCAAATGGGGAAGAGGATGCCTAAGATAAAAATTCCCTAACTCCAAAATAAAAATAATCTTTTATTAAGTCCCTCTTGTAGAATGAGGGGTGAAGAGTAAGTTGAAAGGAGGTTACAATGAGATCCCTTAAAGGGATAAAATATTTCTTCCAAATGTTACAAGTAGGTCCGTTTTAGAGAAGGAATTCTAAGGAAGGTTTGGAAGAAAGGGCTTACAACGAAATCCCTTAAAGGGATAAAATATTTCTTCCAAACATTACAAGTAGGTCCCTTTAGAGAAGGAATTCGAAGGAAGGTTTGGAAGAAACCTTAAGGGATACAAAAAAAAAACCTTCTCCAAGTACTTGTAAGTTCAAAGAAGAATTACAAAATGTTACAAAACTATGTTGCCAGGAAATGTGTGTTCGGGGCAGGGGCGGGAAAGGGGACGGGTACATCATTTTTTGAAACACGGTGCATGGGTTTGTCAGGGGTGTATATATATATATATATATATATTATATTTTATAAATTATTATATATGTGAATTTGTATATTTTTCAACTTTAAACAAAAAAACTAAAATATTTATGATTTAAACTCTAAATATTTAAACATGCACATCATTGAGCATTCAACATTCACAATAAAATTTCAAAATTTCTAGTTTGATATCAAGTGCAAATTGGAATTTACATTGATAAGAATCATGATATATGTCCATTGTCATACTACATTGAAAATTTTCCTTAAGGCATCTCCAAACAAGAATTAAAAAATTTTAAAATACTAAAATAAAAATAGCTAATAGTGAAAAATGTTTTCCTCAAGCCATGTCATCAACATCTATGTCATTGGCATCACTCAGATCTTCAATTAGCATGCTCTCCAAGTAGGAATCACTTTGATCTTGAGGCTCCTTCTCATTGATAGCAATTGGAGGTAGCTCAATAAGGCCATCTGGTTGTATCTCCTCGTCCACACACATAACATCATTTGCGTATTGGTCCCATCTCTTAAAAGGACCCTCCTTGTACCCAGGGTCTTTTCGAGATATGAGACTAAGTGTGCTATGAATGTACACTATGTTCTTTGCCTTCTTTAAGCCCAATCTATTTCTCTTTATTGAATGTATAAAGATATAAGTACTCCAATTCCTCTCGCAAGATGAAGAACTAACTACCTGGAATATTAGGGGAAGCCCATTAAATTAATCAAAATTTTAAAAATTAAACTTAAATGAACCCCAAAGAACCCAATTTTGGGGTTCCAAGTACCCATCATCAGGGTTCTTCATACCCGCCAAGACAAAAGAACCCAATTTTTTTTAATGGAGAACCCAGTTCTTATGGGTTCTTCTTAGAAGAACCTGTACCTGAATCCGGTACTTGGGAACGAGAACCCGGGACAGGTTCGAGAACCCCACCCTCGGGTTCAACCCGTGCAATATAAGTTACAAATAATTACCTTTTGAAGAGGAATTGAAAAGACTTATAGAGAAAAATTACAATAAACCTCTTTTCAAGAAAAGAGAAGAATGTTATTGGAAATACGCAACAATTATGTAAGTTAAAAAAGTCCTTTGGGCAGATTGAAAGGAGAAACTCTTCTACAAAAATTACAATATTCTTCTTGAAGAATCTTGAGTGAGGAAAATCTCTTGAAAGGAGTTTCAAGGAGGCAAAATGAAGTTTGATGTTTGCTGTCCCAAAGGTGGTTTTTTTTGAATGCCTTGAGCTTTAAATGTTAAGGTTGATCCACCAATTTTCTTCTTGGACTTCAACGACCTGCAAAATAGATTAACAAGATTGCAAAGTGAAAGATGCCATATTCAACTTGGGCATCTGCAAGATTAGTAGTAAAACATGATTAAAACAACTTGGAAGTAAAATATATTACAAGTAAGTGAAATCTTTGCTCTATGGTAGCCAAGAATAGCTGAGTTAAATCAGCTCTTCTTGGCTGATTTGTGGCTGCTCATGCAGAAGGTAACTTAAAGAAATTTTTATAGATTTGAGAAAGGTGTTGGGCCCTTTTTGACGCCCTTCTTTTGGATCTCTTTGGCCACCCATAAAGATGCTGAGATCGCCAGTCCCTTGGCTCTTTGAGGTTGGGTGATCTAACCAACAATTTCCCCAACCTCAAACCCTTGAAGGCAACCTGTGCTATACTAGGGTTTGAAGGCAACCTGTGCTATACTCATTGCAAAGAGAAAAGGCAATTTGTGCTATTCAGAAATAAACAATATTATCTATCCCTCCCTTAGGCAATACGAAAGCAATAAAACAATTCAAATCAGCATGGATATACCTTACACCAAGAGAAAAGTCACCAAAACCACGCCAACATGGAACCTCCAAAGACTTTCTTTTATTATAATGAGCAAAAATAAATTGACAGAGTGTACCCAAGCCTTGAGCTTCCAACCATGGAAGAATGAGAGCTCAATGGGTTTATTTATACAATTCCTGGAGTAAATCCAATGAAAACTGAACCAACAAGTGGCAAATAAAGTGAGAATCCCAAAGAAAAATCGAGTTGCTAAGTGGCTGAGATAACTACCCAAGCGTCTAACAAATTGCTGTATGACGCCTGTGCTGACCTGCGTTGATACTCCACTAGCTGATGCGTATTGCCCAACTGCTAGTGTGTACTGCCACCGTGGAACAAATGTGAAAAAGGCTGGTGGATAAAGGGGACAAATCCCCTACTTAACTTATGATTATGCCCAGCTCTGTCCCACGTATCAACAACCATCTAACTGTTGTCAAATGAATTGTTAATCCTGTGCTGCGTATCATCCTCTAAATGCTGCGTATGAATTCCTTGACTGGTAGCATATAACTTTTAACTGGCAAAGTGGGGGACAAAATGTGTTATATGTGGCAGTGTTGCCCCCCACTAAATTGACAGCAAATCCGTGCCACTAAAGAGGAAACTCGGGTTGCTTGAGTGGCAATTTGGGCCCCTCTTCTAACTAATGTTAATTCGTGCTCACTTGGCAGCTGATTCGACTTTCCCAGGTGACAATCCCAATCAGTTTGGAACTTCAGTTGACTGACCAGACATTCAACTTGTCCCCTTTAACGTGGGGTATGCTTTTATTATGTCCCCATTTATTAATTTATTTTTTTGCAGGTCAAATTAGAGAAAGTGGATTTTGAAGGGGAGATATTCATTTTTTGAACTCCAAAGTTGGTCTTAAGATAATGTTGCCGTGTTAAGCACAAATTTCGGGTTCTCACATGACAACATATTCTAGTGCCACTTATTTGCATCATTATATAAAAAATTAATTAAAAAAATTTGGTGGGAAATTTTAATAAATTAAAAAATCTTAGAAAAATGTAGTCAAATTTCATGAGACTTTGGATATGATCTAGCATGGTAATATTCATCAACCCTAGACATTAGGACCAACTTAAGGCCCAATTTTTAAGCCGCACTCCAGCATTGGAGGTATGTGAGTGAAAAAAACTCGACTAGTTATTTATCGCTAAAGAGTGAAAATAATTGGTCAAGTGAAAAAGCACTCTAGAGTGGACTCACTTAATAATCGGGTCCCAAGTCACCTAAGCTTGTTACAAAAGTTCATCATGCTAGCAAATTTATTGTAAATGCCTTGTAGGGGTGTGGAATTTGAGAGATGTAGAGAGAAGAGAGAGAATGGGGCAAAGATGCCCTGCTAGACTTCTGATCTTCTGAAAAGTTTTCTTGGTGCCCATGTCCATTGGGCAATGGGGTCTCCGTTCCCTATCATGTGCATATGAGCAAGTAACATGGGCCTTAGGCAGGGATCCGAGGGTGACTTCAGACCAGCCCAAAGGCCTCAGGGGGATAGTAAAAGAGGTTGGGAAGCGTCAAGTTGATTGCCAGCTCGTGTGGAAGTGTCTTAGGCCTGTGGAGAGGCAAGCGAGGCAAGTAAGAAGGCTGCTAATTTGTTGTAGGTGGTTGTTGAGTTGTTTTGGGAAGCCTATTTTGTAAAGGATGTCCAAACAATAGTATTTGAAGCTCATTAGTATAGTGATCTTAAGAGACCAGCCCACCATGAGCAACTGAAGGTGCATGGCTATTAGGAGTTAATCCCTGTGAGAGAAGGTGGAAATGGACTGCTAGGACAGAGTACTAATGGAGCAAATTCTCTATGGACAATAGGACTGAAATGGCTCGAAGAAAAGGACCTCAACCAACAAGTGAGTTGAGTGTTTTGTCTTCTGATTTTATTGGGAAGATTGAGGGTCTAAGGGAGAAAACCTCAAGCCCTAGTTGTATATTGTTGTATACTGGTCTATTATCAAGTTTCATAAAGGGTCGTGATCCCTGGAACTGGAGCCCTATGATTGTTTATTGAATAAATAAGTTTTGGGCCACATATATATCTATGTACTTTATTGTTTCACTACTATTATATTTCCGTTGTGCAAAGTTGTGTCGGTTGAACACTGCTAGTGTGTTTGTGTGCTAAGTCTAGCCATAGATCAGACTTGGGGTGTAAGGGAAATTTCAACATGGTATCAGAGCTACTTTGAAGGGACATATGAAACAGAGTGTGCACAAGAAGCAGCCTAAGAGGGTGTTGGTTGATTTGTTATTGAAGGATTAACAACATGTCAAAGATGATTGTTGGCTTGAGGTATGAGGACAGGTTGGATGGGTTGTCCAACTACAGTCCATGGAAAGAAAGAATCAAGCTAGTCTTGCTGGTGAACAAGATATGGGGGTTTGTTGACAAGGAGATTGCTTCACCGAGGAATGGAAGCCATTTATCAAAGGAATAGTCACTCCAGACAAGTTCCCAGATTTGAACACGTTATGGAATAACTTCATCCAAGAGGAACTTTGGGATAAGGATCTTCATAAGATGAATTTTGATGGAGAGGATGTGGCTCTCACTAGTAAGATGAAGGGAAAAGAAAACTTAGACAATGGAAAGAAGGACTTGAGCAAAGTGAAGTGTTTCACTTGTGGCAAATTTGGTCATTATGCGAGTAAGTGTCCATGTAGAAAGAAAGGAGATAATGAAAACAACAAAGAGATGATAATGGCTTCTACATTTGCAACTGAGCATGATGACTTCATGAGAAGGTTCGAGGAACACCTTTCTCTAGTTTCTCATTTCTCTGAGGGAACCATTGATGAGGGTGCATGGTTCATTGATAGCAGAGCGTCAAAGCATATGATTGGATCGCAGGAAGTATTTGAGACTCTAACTGAATGGGACTTTAAATTGCACATGGAGGTTGGCGATAAGAGTTAGAAAATTGTCAGAGGGTTAGGTATGGTGCCATTCATGATGGAGTTAGGAGGGTTGCTACAAGTCCAGGATGTATTGTGGGTAACAAAGCTCAAGTGCAACATGTTGTATGTCTCAGTGATTGAGGCTAAGGGGTTTGCAATATTTTTTCAGGATGGAAAGGTGACGCTCAAGCCAAAAGGCTATAACTCCACAAGAGTAGTTATTGGAGTTAGGGAGAGTGGTCTATACAAGTTGAAGGGAAAGCCTATAGATCAAGGGAAGAAGAAGGTTTATGAGACTCGGAGGGAGTCAAGTTCGAGTGAGAGTTTGTAGGGTCAAAGGATGATTTTGCAACCCAATAAGGGAGCATGGTCAATGGGAAGAAAGGAGACTTCTACAACTGGCAAGAAGGAACCTTGGAATGGCTTGAGGCCTATCAAGAGAAGCGAGAGGCTTCTGGTGACGGGGACACTTCCAAGGAGAGTGGTGTTCATACTGTAGGTTATGTAGTAGTGATGGATGCCATGAATGGAGATTCTGTTCCTGATGAGTTACGTCCATAGAATGGAAGTACCTCCCTCACTAAGAGGGAGAGTTGAAAATAGCGTAGCTTGGGAGGTACTCCCACAAATCATGAGTACTTGATTTGTGAGGAGGTGACCCACAAAATGGATGTTTGTGGTAAAAGTAGCCAAGATTGGGGTTTTGAACCCAAAGTAGTGGGTTTAAAACAACAACAACAAAAAATTATTTATAATATTTTGGTGTTTGAGCATGTAGGCTCAAGTTCGCTTGGTGCCAAGAGACATGACCCTTGGGGTTAATTAGTCACCCTATAAACACTATATATGGGAGACCATGTGAGGTCATTTCATCACATCCGAGCAATCATCCTTGTGAAGGACATCAAACCAAGAAGAGTGAACCGTAGATCAAAAAGGAGGACGAATTCTATGGTTTTAAAGAGAAGTTTTTTCTTTGTGAAGGAGGTCGAGTATCCTACTAGGCTCTGATTGTTGAACCGTGAAGAGGAGTTGCCAAAATCAGTGTATGTTTATTGTTTTGTGAAGAGGTTGAATTTTTGTTTGAGGGTCGAGCCCTAGAAGTCTATGAGAGGGGGTCGAAGGGCCTCAATTCGAGTTGCAGGTGCAAGCCTCAAGCAACGATTTGAGGGTGACTTCCAACAAGTTGAAAGGCCTCAGGGGGATAGTAAAAGAGGTTGAGAAGCCTCGAGTTTATCTCCAGCTTGTGTGGAAGTGTCTCAAGCTTGTGGAGAGGCGAACAAGGCAAGTAAGAAGATTGTTGATTCGTTATAGGAGGTTGTTGAGCTGTTTTGGGAAGCCTGTTTGGTTAAAGGAGGTCCAAACAACAATATTTGGACCTAATTAGTACAGTGATCTGAAGAGACTAGCCCACTATGAGCAGTTGAAAGTGCATGGATATTAGGAGTTAATCCTTGTGAGAGAAGGTGGCAATGGACTGCTAGCACAAAGGACTAGTGGAGAAGATTGTCTATGGATAACAAGACTGAAAGGGCTTGAAGAAAAATATCTTAACCAACAAGTAAGTTGAGTGTTTTGTCTTTTGATTTCATTGGGCAGATTGAGGGTCTAAGGAAGTAGACCTTAAGCCTTAGTTGTATATTTTTGTATACTAGTCTAGTATCAGGTTTCATAAAGGGCCATGATCCCTGGTATGGGAGCCCTATGATTGTTTATTGAAGGACTAATAAAACAAAATTTGGGCCACATATATATCTTGTACTTTACTGTTTCACTATTGTTATATTTCCATTGTGCAAAGTTGTGGTGGTTGAACGCTGCTAGTGTGTTTGTGTGCTAAGTCTAGCCATAGACTAGACCTAAGGTGTAAGGGAAATTTCAACACACTAATCTCTAAATTAATGGTGATACGACTTAAACCTTTCCTTTCTAGGATGATTTTGGAAAATCAAAGGGGGTTTATCAGAGGAAAGCAGATAGTGGATAATGTTATCCTAACCCAAATAGCTATCCACTCTGGTAAGATGGGGGGGAGGAAATGTTTATTAAACTCAATATGGAAAATGCTTTCAACGGGGTGGACCACAAGTTTTTGTTGGAGAGTCTAAGGAAAAGACGTTTTGATGACAAAGTCATTGATCAAATTGTTTACTGTGTTCTAATACGCAGATTTCTATTTTGGTAAATAGGAGACCAGGGGGTTGGAAAATGTAATATGGAAGCTATTGATTCATATTTTCCTTGTTCCTTAATACTTGCTTGTCAATCTTATTTATCTTCTTGTGTTTCTTTATTAGATATTTTCATCAAACAAATATCAAGATTGAAACATTAAAGACAATGGACACAGATATTAGGCTCCAATCCAGGGCAAAACCCTTGCAAGGCAAAAACCCAGAAAAACTCTTCTCTTCTTATAGAATCTGCTTCAAATGAGAAAACAAAGACCAACCCCCTAGACCAAGTCCTCCTCTAACTACCAAGTGAACTCTTAAAGAAATACTTTCAAGTAGATCAGATCAAGAAATCTTGATCCTGCCTCAACCAACTTCCAGCGACAACTTCAACCGTGAAACTCTGGCCTTGTAGCTACTACAGAGACCCTAATCCAACTTTTAAAGAGATCCACCTTTTAGCAAGACATATCCTTCCAAGTTCAATGAGGTCAACAAAAAATATATGCTCTTCTAGCAACTTGATACTGCAACTCGCTTGCCTACAATTTGAACCTGCAATTTCGGCCTTCCTGGAAGCTGTAAAAACCCTAGATTTTCACACGTGTGAGAGAGATAGAGCCCAAATATAGATCTTCTTCCTTCTTCCTACCTTCTAGACCTTCGCTTTCCTTTTCTTCTTACTTCCTAGCTATAGATCGAAATTTTTCTTGAGAGATCGAACTTGTGGGTGAGTGAGTGACAAATGAGGTCGAATCTACTTCTATTTATAGCCTTTCCAAGGGGTTGAATTCCCTCCTTTAGGTCGACTTGAAGCTGCCAGGGTCGACTTGTACTTTGGAGGTTTCCAGGACCTTCTAGACTCAAAATAAATTCTTTTACAAGTTACATCTTGCCCGAAAGGGTCTTATAAACAATATGCTAACTCTCTTGACTCATGTCAACATATCCTGTGACCTAACAAACCATAGAAGCATGAAGAACATGATTTTACCTAGAAGGCCATCATTAAGAAGCATGAAACCCATGCTTTAAAATAATAACTTTTCTTTCTTCTTTTGTTTGTTACATAAGATATACATATTGAAATGAGTACAATAACAATTATGAAGACTGAAACTAGTTACATTTCCAACACTCCCTCTTAACTAGGGAGGTAGTCATAATTGTACAACCAATACAACATCGTTTTCAAACTGAAGAGTTCTAATAAGAAGAGTCGGATCGATAAGCCAACTATAAGCATCAACATTATACCCAACACTATCTCTTGAGGCCTAACTAGACAAGCTCAATATTCATTCAAGAGCATTGTGCTAGGAGGCTTCATGTGTGATACCGCACTACCTCTACAAGGCATATACCCTATCCAGATGTTCACAAGGTATGTCCTTTTAGGACTATTCTCATCTTGGATTTTTAACCTCTTATGCTCAAAGAATACCGGTCCTCTTCGACCACTCTTGTCTTGGATACCTGTCCTATCCTCGAAGAGTGTTGGTACCTTTCCTTTATTGGATTATCTATCCTCAAGGAAACCACATGCTTTTCCAATCCTCCATCATTCTTTCTTCATGGCCTTCACTTAGACTTACCATTGTTAGTCCTGGTCAAGTGCATGACACTTAAAGAAAAAATGCACATGTGATGTCCATCATCACTCCCTCTCAACCAAAGAAGATATCCTCATCCCTCTTGACCAAGGAATAGATCCTTGCTCTTGTAAAAGGAAACTCCTTTGCTCCCTCTCAAATCTAGAAGAGATTCCAGACTTCCTTTCTATTTGGGAAGTCACAACCACAAGTCATCTAAGTTGTTTCCATAAGAGTATCAATATTAACATTAACATTATTGATAGTATGTTTGAGTTCATTTTGGTATTTTGGTTGTGTTATATATATAATTCTAAATTGATATATAGAGTTTTGTATTATATTAATGGTTTGAATTTTGTATTATATTAATATTTTTTTATAATTAATTTAGGTTGTAAATAATTATTTGATAAATGATAAATGTATTTTATAAAATATGATTATTTAATTTTATTTAAAATATTTATATAATATAATGAGACTATGAGCCAATATAATAAGTAATATGAAATGAAATGTATTTCAATATTATTTTAAAATAAATAATACTTGCTCTAGACATGAAATGTTTCAAAGTGAAATACAAGTCATCCTATCCATCAAATAAATGTTAAAAAAAATGATATCACTGGCAACTTATAAAATTGCTTTAAATATTATAATATATACATATATTTAAAAAAAAATACTTTTATTTAAAATTGAAACATATATATATATATATATATATTAAATAAAAAAATATTCTGTTTTTTAATAAATAATAGAAATTGGTAATTAGAAATTCCAAAAATATTATAAGCCGGTAATTTTAATTTTATTTTAGTGATATATAGAGTTTTATTTTATATTAACATTTAATTTATAATTAAATGTTTATGTTGCACATAATTATATATAAAATAGATATTAAATAAATGTATTTTCTAAAATATTACTATCTCTTCACTATTTTATTTATATGGTTAATTTTATTCATTTTAGGTTATTACTTTTATTTTAATTATTGATAATGATTTTAAATAAAAGTATATTATGGTTTCTTTAATAAATAATATAAATTCCTTATTAGAAAAGAGGAAGAAGATTAGAAAGTAAAAAACAATTAAAGTATAAAAATAAGTCGTTGAATCAAGCATATATTATTGATAATAAATAAAATAAAATGTTTTAATTTATGTATATTAGTCTTCGTTATAAAGGTTAATTATTCTAAGAGGGGTACCGGATGCGGGTGCCTTAATGACTTGTTAATGCTCGAGCACGCGACGCCGGCATCTGGCAAGACCTCAAGTTGGTTTGGCGGTTCGTGGCAGGACATTAATTCGCATTTATGATGCATTGGGTTCAAGGTAAGCAGGGAAAGGATTTCAGGATGGTGCGCACAATTCACGGCTCATTCGTTCTGGTCTCTTCGGACAGTTGCAGAGGTGCTCCGGTTTATTCAGGTAGTGATATTCTCTGGTGGTTATGTCCTCAGAACTTTGGCGCAGTACAGAGCATTTGGAAGCCACCATGGCTTCATAACCGCTCGTATCTTGCCCGCTTCAGGTATTTGGTTGTGTTTCTTTTCGAAGGTGTCTGGTATAGTCAGTCAGTCTCATCTATCTGCGTCGGGTGTATTACGCCAGTCTTCTTGCCCATCTCTGTAAGGGGTCTCGTTTCGGTCTTTGCTGAAGGTGTCTGGGTTGGGTATTGGGTTCATTCTGTCAGTGCTGGGTTATTTCTCGTGGTCGTCTATACTCTCTGTGCAGGGTTATTTCTTGGGGTCGTCAAATCAGAGGTCTGTTCTCTCCGGTTTCTCTTAGTTTGTGGTGGGTTGCTTCTCTTTGTCCCTCTGTCCGTTAGCACTTTCAATTTGTTCATCCGTTCTGCAATGGCCAGGCGTCGTGGTATTCCCAGGCGGGGTAGTAATTCAGGATCCCGTGGTGGTTTTCGGGGTCGTGGTGGCTCTGGACCTCGTCGTATCTCCCCGTTAGCCTCTGCCTCGCCGGCCTCACCGCCATCAGACCACTCCGGACCCTCCCTAAACAGCTCTTTTCACTCATCTCGGTTCAAATTTAAAAGCAGGCTTAACAAACCGATTATCTCAGCTATTATAACTGTCATCTTCTCGGAGGAAGAAGATGAGCTCACAGGCTCAGTTGAGACCTCCAAGGAAAAGTCTCTTTCTCAAAATTCCAGTGACTCTCAGGGCAGTTTGGCGGGTGATGTCCTCAATAATCCCGCTGCGTTGCAGGAAGACGGTCAACAAGAAGATTCTCGCCATCAGCAAGACTCTTCTCAAGAGGATATCATAGCTTGTGCGCCGGCGCAATTCTCTGGCAGCGTTCTGCACCTTGTGACTCCTCCAGGCTGCAACATGATGGAAGTTGAAGATAATGTGATGGTTCATTGGGTAAGCTCTCCCAACAAGGCAAATGAAGACAACACAGACTCGCCACCTCAGGCATAACTACTTATGCCTCAGCAAGTCATCTCAGGAATGCTGGTTTTTTTGGATGCAATTCTCAGTGGGTACGGCTCTGATATCAGCAGTATGGTTTTTTCTCATCCTCCAGGTTATGATTTTGGCTTTCCAGTTTTTTTGTAATAGTGGCAAAGAACAGTATTTTGTAATAGGGCGGCTCATACTAAAGCGTCGATCCTATCTAGCTCTATTTAGTCTTGGGTCTATGATTTTCATCTTTGTAAACAGAAGGCTAAGTGTTAATTGCCATGATTTTTCTGACAGAGGGCAGGCTACAGCCCCCTCAAAAGTTCAAACCTCTTTGTAAATATTTTTCTTTATTAATTATAATAGAATAGCCTTTACACAGAAAAAAAAAAAAAAAAATTATTCTAAGAGGGGAGAAATGATTAATTAGTACAATCACATTAAAAATACTAATGTGGTTGATATAGTTAAAAGCTTCACAAATATAATAAAAAACTATGGCAATACAAGTATGTCTTACTAATGTACACATTTACATTGACTAACAATGTGTAAAAAGAGCCCACGGGGCTTTGGATTGATGGTGAATGGGTGTATTGTTAAGGCACTCCTTGGGATAGGTCACCGGCGTGGATTGATGGTGAATGGGTGTACTGTTAAGGGACTCATTGGGATAAGTCACCGGTTCAAATCCCCCGTGGATGCTTAGGTAGTATTATATAGGAAAAAAAAAACAATGTATAAAAAGGTTATGAGTGAACTTTAACTTGAGAAAAAAAAGGAATTACACATCTTATTCTAAAATGGACCATTTTGCTAAATAAAATTTTCTTGTATATAAATAAATGTTATAAATAATAATGAGGAACTTATCATGGAGCAACTTATTAGAATTGGAATAATCTCAAATCTCTTGGAAATAATTTTTTAAATTTATTGAAAGTAATAGACGATTTTGCTAATTAAAATTTTCTCATATATAAATGAATGTTATAAATAATAATGAGGAACACATCATGGAGGAACTTATTAGAAGTGGAATAATCTCAAATCCCTAGGAAATTGCTGGCAATGGCAATCTAGTTTTTTAAATTTATTAAAAGTCAATGCAACCTAACAAACTACAACCTTTGAGAATCAATCTAGGCCATTAATTAAAAAAAAAAAAAGTCCACCAGTCTTATCCACCTTAAGTTGAAATAAGAAGCCTTCAGCAATTAATTTAATTGTGTCATTTATGTATTTTTATTAAACATGATGATGTAATTTCAACATAACTTTGAAGTTCTTGTTTGAATGTTGTAGTATAATACATGTTGAAAAAGATAATCATTCAATAACTAATTTCTTTATATTATTCTAAGTTTATTATGTTCATAAGTTATTTTGGAATAGAGATTCTAGATTTTTAATTTAATTATCAATAATAAAAGTGAATAGTACAAATTTAACTTTCATAGAATATTTCTAACGGTTAGATTTAGAAAGTTTAAATTTATTTCAAAGCTAGTTATGTTTTTTTTTTTTTTTTTTCATTTAATTATAAAAAATGTGTTTTTTACAATTTAATTTAATTAAAAGAAAGGTCATATTTCCTTTTGCTTTTATTTATTATATTGATTTTTTTGTTGTTTATTATTACTTTATGTTTTTTGTTACATGTTTTTTCAACTTATACTTCACTCATATTATTATTTTTTTAATTAATAATAATAATAATTTAAAATAAAATTATAATTTATTTAATTTGTATTTTTTTTAATTATGGTAAAATGTATCATTTTAATGTTTATGAAAATTTACTAATTATTTAATGTTTATGAAAATTTACTAATTATTTTATTTATATAATTATATTAGTTTCAATTATTATTAACATTATTTTGAAAAAAAATGGAGTTTTTGAATGGTTATTAACCTCAATTATTTTGAAAAAGACATTTTCTTGCAAATAAAGGTGTAATAACCAAATTTGTATTTTTTTTTTTACAGTATCTTGAAAAGGAGCTAGGTAGTGAGGCACTGAGAACAATGGCGCTGATAAAGCATGCAGTGGATCCCAACAATATTATGAACCCGGGAAAGCTTATCCCTCCCCACGTTTGTTTCTAAAAGAATGTATAAATTGAAATCAAATTAAGGATAATAGATAAGTGTTTCATTTGGTAACAGTGCTCACGGATTAGATCCAAAGAACAACTTGATATGAGTATATGATATTGTACAGCGCCAAAAGGATTCGTTCTTATCAGCAACGTCATATGGTATAACATTAAAAAGAAAAAAGATAATTTATTTATATTTATTTTTTCAGTATGAAAAAAACAATATATATATTTAAATATATTCAGTACCTAATGTATTTGTTGATGCCAGAATTGCGATCATATTTTTAGAAACAGTAATATAAAGTTTATTTTGACCATAAAAATATACAATCTAGATTTATGACTATGTATCCATGGTATTAATATAAGAAAATAGTTTACAATCATATATCTATATTAATCTAATTAGACAACAGTCAGGTATCTAATATGTGGAAGTATGTTGTGTACCAAACAAAAAAAATATAAATAGTGTCACCAAAAAAACACCGAAGATCTTTCAAAAACAGCATATGTGTTCTTCCAAAAAAATTGATGCTATCCAGGTAAAGGAAGCATTCCGACTTTTACAATGTTATTTCTCAGTTTAATTTCAATATACATCTCATCCGAAACATCCTGTAAGCCTCTTTTAAACAGTCGATCAGCATTTTGATTGAAATCCCTTCCAATATACACAACTGTGATTATCTATTATATTGATTAACATTTATTTATTTATTAGAGTAATTGATTATATAAAATGGTTTTAGATCATAATTACAAAGTTAGAATCAAACCATTTTTATTGGTAAATCTTTCATATATACGATCTTCAGAAGAAATGGTTTTAATTTAAAGTGGCTATAATTATTATGTTCTTATATTTGAAAGGTACGATAATCTTAATCTTAACATGAATATTTTTTATTGTAGTATTATTCATTTATTTTATTATTATTAATTTTTAAAAAAATTAATAAAATTAAATCCTTATTTATATTATTTAATATTTTTATAATTAATTTAGAATAAAAAAAATAAAAATATATATAAATTTATACAAATATTATAATATATTTTTTATATAAATGTTATAATATATTTTTTATATAAATGTATGTTATTGTATAATTTTTTATTTTATTATCTAATAAATTGGTTACGTTGATTTTAATTTATGTTTTATAATAGTAGATATAGATTAATAATAAAGTAATTTTAATAAGTTTTTATTATAGAGGTTTTCGTAATAATTTGTAATTGTTATACTTCTCATATTGATTCTGATTTTAATTTATGTTTTACATTAATGAATAAGAATAAATAAAATAATTGTAATAACGGTTTATTATATCAAGAAAAACTAAATACATTGCACACTGAATTATAAGAAAGATATATTGTATGTTATATATTAACATATAGCTGTGAATTTCTCAAGTATTAAGAGAAATGTATTTTTTTTCTTCATTTCCCTTATATTTAATAGATTTAGAATAGATATGAAATTTATTTCTTTTTTTATTTCCCTTATATTTAATAGATCTACAATGGATATGAATCTAAGTGAAATAACAAAGATTTTGATATATCTATCTATTTATTATCAAGTTTAAATGTAATAATATATTTTTCTTTATATAATAATTTTAAAAAAAATGCTTATATTATATGTTAATATGAACTTATGAATGTGTTTCCAAATTTCATAATAAGGATGAAAAAAATTGAATAATAATATGATGTGTTTACAAATTTCATAATAAGGATGAAAAAAATTGAATAATCACAACGACAATTAAATACAATCTTAGTGGATTAATGATATATAATAATGACAAACAAGGGTGAAAAGAGTCCATTGTTATATGTGGGTGAATAGTTGAGAAATTAGTTACACTAGTGGGGTTTAGTAATAGGAAGTGTGGAACCTTTCTTCTCTTAGAAGAAATTATTTTCCTTTAAAAATCAATGAAAGTTGGAATAAAATGGTGATGACATTAAACACTTTTCTAGATCATGTAGTAACTATCACATCGAAAAATAATACAACTTAATAATGGATTTGTTTATTTTCCAACAACTTAATATCAATAAACATATAACCTAAAGGCTCTAAATTTTGACAAAAGATTTAACATGTTTAAATTCTTTATCACTTCATCGTGTCGAGTGGTTCATAAGTTGGTAATGTGAGAACCTATGAATGTAACACTATTTAACATTTAACAAACATTTTTACAATAATTCATCACTCATGTCACACATTTTCATAAAAGTTGGGTTATCAATTGTAACTTTGGGACAACCATCCTCCATTCAATCTAGTTAGTTGGATGTAACTTAAGTGGCTGGAAGAAATGTTGTTATCTTCCCAACAAAGGTTTAATTATTGTATGTGACACATTGAGCTCATTATGAGCAATATATTTGTAATGACTTTGTGTTAAGGTCGTTGGCCCCTATTTTAAGGTGTCGATAAGAATTCATTATTGATTTATTTGTTATATTAGGAAGTTGGCTAGAACATTTCATTGTACCCTTTAATCTTAATTGTACTCGACACACACACACACACACACACATGAGACTAATGGTACATTAATATTAAAGGTACAACGAAAGAAATGAGAGTTGGTCTTGGGGTCATCAAATTTTGCCTTATGCATTGTATTCATTGTAAAAGGAGGCTTCTCCCTTGAAATGGACCATAATCATTCACTTCTTATCCTTTTTTAAGTGCATTGTTCATAACAATTGGTATCAAAGCATATGGACCTAGGGTTTTGTTGCTTCAAATGAGTCATCACGACATTCTGGCCATTGGTTTTTGTTGGATAAGATTCAGATTGTGAAATTTTAAGATATTTTAGGAGACATCTCTATGTACATCTAGTCGAAATTTCATTTTTTGATTTATTATACTTTATAGATACACCTTATGGAAGTTAGAGTTTGCGAATGATCTTGAAATTCACGTTAATTAATAGGGGAGACATCAATGGTCTCCTTTGATAGACCTCTTCCTATCGATGCCAACTCTTATCTCAGAAGTATGTCTAAAATCTCTATAGCACCTTGGGACTTATAAGCCTCAATGGCAGGTTTCCTCATGACCAATAGTGGGTTACATCATTGTTTCCTGTTAGGTCAGCTATATCATTGTTTGACGATAACTCATCCATTCACGCTCGATAGTCTATATTGGGCACCTTGGGGTCCATCTTCATCATTGGTGGGTCCCTTGCATTTGCTAATGGTAATACATCAATGATCGATAATTAGATCAATTCTCATGTTTTCAATTTTCAGAACATCTATTTACATGTGTTGGAATCATACCATCGAGGTTGCATTATGGCAATTTTGAGGTAAAAAATGGGCCTTAAAGCAAAAACAAAAACAAAAAATGTACTAAAAATTAACTTTAAAAGAACTAATAGAATTCCAGATGATGATGTCATCCCAAAGGGACAATATTTTGGAGGAAAAGGAAGGAAAAAAAAATTGTATTTTCAGCTTATCTCCTTGTACATTTACTCAAATTTCAAGTGTAGACATTCGTTGGATGTAGAATTAAATTCCACATCCAATGAGAACATACTTTGCATATTTCTAAGTAGATCCACATTGAAAAGAACTGAAAATACATGAAAAAAGTGTGTTGAACGTGATTTTTTAATGTATTTTCATTTTTTGTCGATGTGGGTTTACACAGAAGTATGCAAAGTACTTGTTGAATGTGGAATTTGATTCCACATCCAATGGGTGGCTATACTTGACATTTGAGTAGACCTATAAGAAGATAAGCAAAAAATACAATTAAAAAAGTAGTTTCCTTTTATCTTCTTTAAAAAATCATAATTCTTATTTTATTATTTTATTGTTTTCCTTAGGAGGCTCATTTTAGACCTCAAAATTCCCTTAATGAGCCAAAGACCTTGAGGCTTTGAGGAAGCATCACTCATGCATTCTTCCCTCACCCCAAGTTGCATTAGAGTTGTACTCAAAAGACCACAAGAGCGTTCTTGTCCATTCCAGTTGTCCTCTAATATATATTATGGCATAGATCTACATTGTATTTTCTCGTGCCTATGCTCTCTTGAGTATGACATGGATTGTTGTCGCTGCTATAACAAAACCCAAAATTTTTAATAGAACACCCAAATTTTGGGTCTCCCTCTTCTTGTCAAGGTTTAACAAGTGCTTATGTTTTGAATTGGTCAAAGTATTTCAATGACCTATCTGTTATCAAATCCTATGGTTGATCATGTTTACAAGGCATATTGCACTTGCTCTTAAGCTACTTATTACCATGACATGCATTCCAACTCACAAGCATGGATTTATATTGCATGGTTGAAGATTGCATCCTTGATTCATCATGGTTCTTATTTTGGTGAATGTATTAGGGGTTAAAGACTTTTATGACGTTCGTGTTCTACCTTAATCCTCGTCCTCTAGGATGCATTTTCACAAGCATTTCATGGCCCTTTCACTACATTATTACATCACCATGTTAGGAATCACATTGCATATCAATGCCACCTTCCATCATTAAGTCCATTCACATACATGAGTGTTAAATTCCTTAAAGAAAAGTTTTTGTTCATCCATGAAAAATTAAGTCTTCAAGGTTCCACATTTTACATTGTTTTTCCAGGAAAGTACTTTGAAACATTCTTGTTATTTGTATTTGCAAAATTACTTGAAAGATCTTTTGCACATTATAACAAAAAAATTTGAAACTCATTGTTCAATTAGATTATGTTTACATTTTGCTTACATTTAAAGCCTCAAGGCTTAGGATTGAAAAAGCTCATTTTATGTCGCATAATTTTGCTAATTTATTATATTATGGTATGCAGTTTAATCCTTCAAGCTACGCCATCTAACAAGATTTTGGAAATATGGGGCCATGTGGCATACCTGTATCAAGACTTAGCAAATTTATACGAAGGTTGTGGCTCTGAGCTATGGTGCAAGAGAAGTTTCAATAGTCAAGCATACGGGTGACTACACCAAACAACGCAACGCTGCGATGAGTACGTATGAATTATTGTATCCCAATCGCGCACAGAGTTATCTTAAACATCGTTAAGACGGATGAATGAACCAAAGGCTGCACATAAAGGCAGTGATAAAGGATAATAAATTGCGTTATAAAGTTTATATTTCAAATGGGGCTTTGGAGAGCTACGTTGAAATAATATATCACAAGTTGTGCATTAAATATTATATTAAGTTGTCCTATCACAAGTGGAGGAATAACATCATGATAAAGAAGCAACGTTGAAATGATGCGATAAGTAATATGACGAATCCGTTGGAGGCTATACAAACAAATACGAGGATAAATCGTTCGTTGCAGCAAGAGGCAATATGATGCATTGAGATGTAAAGCCACATTGTGCAAATGTGTTAAACGGTTAAAAGCAACTGCAAAGGAAGCGACGGGATGCGAAGGTTATATGACAATGTTGCGATGGGAGATATGGTGATGTTGCAACCCATACAAACAATGCGTTGAACACACCTGCAATGAAACAATTTTACAAACCATACGTTGAAAGGGATATCATATATGCATTGCAGACGATTACAATGTGTTGAAATACTACGCATTACAGGGCTACATTATACTGTATCAAATGTTGCAATGAAATCATGCATCCAACGCTGCAGCGGATTAAATATAATGCAAATGGATACTACAATGCACTGAGAGGCAGTCAATATAATACAATGCAATGCATTGTGATTGTAGGATATACCAGAAATATGTTTCACAAGATATATAATACAATGCACAAAAAAGGGATAACATTTTAATAAAAGAGCGATCGAAACCATACAACGTGGAGTTGAGAGACTATGTAAAGCTACAATGAGATGGTTACCAGAAATATGTTTCACAAGATATATAATACAATGCACAAAAAAGGGATAACATTTTAATAAAAGAGCGATCGAAACCATACAACGTGGAGTTGAGAGACTATGTAAAGCTGCAATGAGATGGTTTAATAAAATGTTATCTCAACATATGATAATCACATTGTGAACTACGGAAAAGTTGCATCCACACTCCATCAAAGGTTTATCAAACACAACAAACAAGGTAATACATTAGCACACTCAAATAATCCGACCAAACGATATCAATGTTGTGCAATATTACGTATTAGAGCTCATGCAATAAGGGTTAAAGAAATGTGATAATACCATATTATAAAAGAATGCGACAATGCACTCAAGTGAGAGGTTAAATCAAATATATGTGATAGGGCTCCAACAAAAGCCTACAATAAAACTATGTTAAGAGCATGAGACATGAACCATGTCAAATATAGCGCACGCCATGGGAGATTATGTGAAAATACACACATTGCGCTGGCAGTGTTTCATTCATGGCACAGGTAAAGAAAACGAAACCCTAAAAGAGCTTTTGCAAGAATGATCTAAAGAAAACTAAAACTCTCCATAGTAGTCACAGGGATATCAGATTTAAAAGGATTGTGCAAAAGGACCTTTCAATCTTGTGCTAATGTGATTACAAAGGGCATAGCATATATTATCAGAAAGAGCCAAAATAAGAAGTGCATGGTGTAAGACAAAGGGGTTAAGCCTTGTATTACTAGAGTGTGATAATGCGATAAGAAGCACTGGTGCACTGGCTATTGCATTGGCACAATGTAGAGAAGCAATCAAGGTTTCTCTTATTTATAAAACCGTCGCCCCCGCAAAATCGCAATCACACTAGTGGAAATCAATTTGATAAGTCACAGCCTCCTATTGTTGAACTCTCTTTCATGCAATCACTATAGTCACCTCTCAGTTCGCACATCAAAGTGCGATGCCGATTCGTCTCCTAGCAAGGCAAAGTGCAACAAATGCAAAGATGTAAAAATTACGATTTGTTGAGGGAGGACCATTTAAGAGGTTTCATTGATAACCATTCAAAGTAACGTTTGGAAGAAAATACGAATGTAGCGTTGAAGGGATAAAGCATTACATTGAGTGGATATTGAAATTTATTGCGTTGTAAGGATTGCAATATAATGCGTTAAAGAGAGAATAACACAAGCATTGAAAGGATGATAAATGCATTGCAAAGTAATATTACAAGTGTGAGTTGTGTTGGGAATAGAACATATTTCAATGCGTTGAAATTATATCCAAGCAATATTTTTGAATGATGATACAAACATTAAGTTGCAGGAACAACACACATGGAGTTGAAAAATATTGAATGATGATACAAACATTAAGTTGCATAAACAACACACATGGAGTTGAAAATATACATATCGATCACTACAAATAAATTATATGTGCTAGATTATAAAGGTTGTGTTCAAGACTATAATCAAAGAAATGTGATTGGAGAAAGTATTCAATGCAACAATGAAATTATTAAAATCATGCCAAAGTCACAATGAGAGGATCACCATGACAAGTAACTAGAAAAGATCGAGGCAAGCAAAAATTGACAGAATGATTAAAGTGGGGAAGACTACATTGAAGCAGAGTCCAAGACTAGAGCCATAAGAATGTAATTGATGGATTAGCTGTTGGAAATACTGAGAGGGGGGTGAATCAGTATTTCTTTTCAATTGTTATTTTTTTAAAGTTAAATCATTTATATTTAGACCACAGAAATAAATAACACGAATAAATTCTTTTATTAATATAATCTTTGCAATAAATCAAGTACAATGTATATAGGGCTTCACCTAGTTGCCAAGCACCAACTTGGACTTTTTGTGAGGCTCCAACCTCCAAAGCACCAATCTTGTCTTGTCAAGGCACCGACCTTGGATTTAGGAGCACCAACTCCCAAGACACCAATCCTTCCAGTTCTGAGGCACCAACCCCAAGGGCTCCAACCCTCTACTGTAAATTGTCTGGATCTGTTTGGTAGTAATTCTCTGCTCCCAACCCTGCTAGACCTACGACTTACTTCTGTCCTCCTGCTTCTTCCATGTCTGCCAGACCTTCGGCTTCCTCTGTTTCTTACAGTTCGCCAACCTATAAACTTTCCTTGTTCTCTGTTATATATGCCTGATACCCCTGACCTTTGGCTTCCTTTTCGCTCGCTTGATCTTCGGCTTCCTCTGCGCTCGCTCTTCGGCTTCCTCTGTCTCTTCGAGTTCACCAATACTCAAAGGACACGTTCATTCGGAAGAGAGGTCGAATTACAAAAGTGTTGCATATTAAAACTATATCAGAGAGGCCCTTTTTAATATTCATACAATAGACATTAATTGTTCACGGAAATCGCATCACAAGAGAGGTTATACCCATATTGGAGATCCCACGTGCCGCGTCATTCCTTTAATCGCAATCGCAACTTCCGGAGGTCTTTTACAAGTCGTGCCCATAACATACTCTATCCTCCGATATCAACATCATCGATCTTCACATATCAACATAGTTAAAACCATATAATGGGTGGTCCCACCAGCCACACCATCACCTTAATCGCAATCGCAGTTTTTCGGAGGTTTGCACATAACACAATGATTCCGCTACTACCAATGGAGCAGATGTGATGCAATCTTAAGCAATTGTTAATAAACCCGTCGGGTCCACAACCTTATCGCAATCGGCAGTTTACCATCGTTACATTTCTTCAAGACTTGCGATATGCGACAAATGCAATATTCCAATAAGCTTCTTTTGATAACTCAATCGGGTCCACAACTTATATCGCAATCGGCGGTCGGGTTACAAGACTTATCGCAATCGGCAGTCCGGCGGTGTCAACTCTTTTGAACTTTGTGATTCAACGGATGCGATATTTTAGTTAAGCCATGCTATAATGGTGTAGCGGGTCCGCAATGCTATCACAATCACAGTTTTTCAAGTGGCATTCCTTTAAGACTTGCGATGTGAAGGTTTTGATACACGCGGATGCGATATTACAATAGGGCGGTTTATAATGGAGCGATCGGGTCCACACCTTATATCGCAGTTGGGGGATTCAATGTGACAAGCCTTCATACCTTGCGATGCGATATTAATTAGGGCGTGTTTCCATAACATGTTTCGGGTCCGCAGTACATATCCTCGTTGAATATTGCCGATATTGATTTCTCCGATGCATTGTGAACTTTTAAAGGGTTTACACGGTTTGTTCCTTCCTTCGATATTTCTCCTTAATTCCTTCGATATGGCTCTTGGGTTCTCGCTCTTGTGACTTCTCTTCACTCTTCCACTCTTCTAATAGCTCTTCTTTATATGATGTGTTCCTCTTTGCTCCTTTCAATATTTCATTCGATATCTCTGATATGGCTCCTCTGATGTTAACTCCTCTGATACCCTGCAATATTCCCTTGATATTTCATGCGATATATTTGATATGGCTCCTCTGATGTTAAATCCTCTGATATTTCTCTGATATTTCATGTTAACTCCTTTGTTAACACTGTTTATGCACCTCTGCGGCAGCTATATACTCGGCTTCAGCTGTAGATAATGATATGGATGTATGTTTTTTGTTGAGCCAAGATACTATACAATCTCCCAGGAAGAATGGATTTCCACTAGTACTTTTTTTATCATCGACACTTCCAGCCCAATCAGCATCAATGTATGCAGTCACAGTAAGAGTTGAGTTCTTAGGGTACCAAAGACCGAAATCAGGAGTTCCTTTCGGTATCTAAGAATTCTTTTTACAACCAACAAATGGGATTGTTTAGGAGCTTATTGAAACCTTCCCACCATTCCTACTACTTGCATAATGTCGGGTCTCGTAGCTGTTAAGTATAGAAGGGCTCCAATTGTTGACCTATAATGAGTTGCATCTACCGGAGGGGAGTCATCATCTTGCTTAATTTGCAATCTGTGGTCATAGGTGTGCTCATGGGTGCACAGTATTCCATTCCATATCTTTTAAGCATGTCTTTAAGATATTTGGCTTGAGATATGAACATGCCTGTCGTGGTTTGAGATACTTGTAGTCCAAGGAAGTAAGATAACTCTCCTATCATCGACATCTCGAACTCTTTTGACATATTTTGAGCAAACTCATGGCTCATCTCATCATTATTACTAGCAAAAATTAGATCATCAACATAAACAAGTGTGACTAGTAACTTATCCTCATCCGTCTTTATGTAGAGATTACTTCCTACCACCCCCTTCTTGAAGCCTTGTTGTTGTAGATAGTGATCCAATCTTGCGTACCAAGCTCTAGGAGCTTGTTTCAACCCATATAATGCCTTTTTCAACTTACAAACAAAGTCTTTTCCTTCTGCTAGATTAAACCCTTCTGGTTGCTCCATGTAGACTTCTTCCTTGAGTTCCCCATTCAGAAATGTTGATTTTACGTCCATTTGATAGATTTTAAATCCTTTTGAGCAAGAGAATGCCAAGAACATCCTGATAGCTTCCACACGAGCTACTGGTGCGAAGGTTTCTTCAAATTCAATTCCTTCAATTTGTGAATAGCCTTTACAAACAAGCCTTGCCTTATTTTTGATGATTTGTCCATCTTCATTCATTTTTTTTTTGAACACCCACTTGGTTCCAATTATATTTTTATCCTTTAGACGAGGTACCAGCTCCCATGTCTCATTCTTCTCGATTTGAGATATTTCTTCTTCCATGGCTTTTACCCAATGAGGATCCTTACTTGCTTGAGTAAATGTTTTTGGTTCTATCATGGATAGAAGAGCAACATCATTTTTCTTTGGTGTACTTGTCATCCTTCTTCGGGTTTGCATCCCTTCATCTATATTGCCAATAATCTGCTCTTCTAGGTGATGTTCTTGGAGAAACTTCATCTTTTAAGGGGTTTGATATGGTTCCTTTTCCTTGGGTTTTTCTTGATATTTTTCTTCTTTTTCAAGTTCTTCTTCAATGAGAGGTTCAACTTCATGTTCTTCAATTTCTTTTTCTGGAAGGTATTCATCAATCTTCACATCAATGCTTTCCACTATTTTCCGTAGTCGATTATTGTAGCACTTGTAGGCTTTGCTCCTTGTAGAATATCTAAGGAAGATCCCTTCATCAACCCGAGAATCAAATTTTCCTGGTGAGACATCATTGATTTTTATGAAGCACTTGCTTCCAAAAATCTTGAAGTATTTTACTGAAGCACATCTTCCTTTCCATAATTCATAAGGAGTCTTCTCATTATTTGGTCTTAATTGAGTTCGATTCAAGGTATAGACAGTTGTCCTGACTGCTTCTCTCCCGAATTTTGGCTGCAAGTTAGCTGATATTAACATTTTTGTTGCCATTTCTTTAACTATTCGATTTCTTCTTTCAACTACCCCATTTTTATTGGGTGTTCTGGTAGTAGAGAGTTCTCTTTCAATTCCATGTACTTTACAGAATTCATCAAATTCTTTTGATGTGAATTCTCCCTCTATCTGTTCTGAAACACTTAATCTTAGAGTCCTTTTCATTTTCTACAAGAGCTTTAAGATTCTTAAACACTCAAATGCTTCGAATTTATGTTTTATGAAATATACCCACATCATTCTAGTATAGTCATCATCAAATAAAGCAAAGTACCTTTCTCCTTGGAGTGTCAGAGTTCTAGTTGGTCCACATAAATCAGCATGGATGATCTCCAAATTCTTTGATGTATAAAACTCCTTGGTCTTGTGGCTGGTTCTAGTTTGCGTTCCATGTTGACATGGACCACATACTCCTTGATTTGGATTGAATAACTTTGGTATGTCTCGTACTGCATTAATCTTGCTGATATTGATCAAGTTATCAAAGCTTGCATGTCCAAGTCACTTGTGCCACAGCCAACTTTCATCTATTTGACTTAAGTAACATTTATCTTCTTGAATTTTGTTCAGAATGTAGATGTTGTCTGGTGTTCTAACCCCTTTCGCCACAAGTTCCCCTGAGGAAGAGTTCCTTGTTTCACAGTCTTTAGTGCTAAAGACAACATTATGTCCTTCATCACAGATTTGGCTAACACTCAGGAGATTGTGTTTGAGCCTGTTTACTAGCAAAAAAATTTGAGCTTTTCCTTTTCCATTAATAAGGGTAACAATTCCTTTTCTAGCAATTTTGGCAAATCCACTTCCAAAGGATACATTTCCTTCCTTTTTTTTTAATGAGACAAACTTCCTTTTGTCCCCTGTCATGTGTCTGGAGCACCCACTATCCACAAACCAATGATTTTCATCACTGTGAGCACATAGATCTAGGCCACATTTATTCGTGTTGGGATTCTCATTTTTTGCTTTTCTTCTTTTGAGGGGGCAATTTTGTTCATTGTGTCCATTATCATTACATAATGAGAAAATCAGATCAAATTTGGCCAAGGGGTCAAAAGAATTGTAGGTCTTGATTTGTCCTTGCCCTTTGGGACCATATGGTTTGTTTGTTTGATCCTTCAATTTTGGCGTTTCATTCTTATGGGCCATGCAATGTCTATCTTGATGACCAAAATTTTTACAATAAAAACAATGCCCAAAAAAGGTAGTTGTTTACTAGTTGTAATAGCCATAATTTGAATCAACATTCTTCCTTGGAGTTACTCCCTCTTCATTCTTTGGATTTGAGATGGGCCTTTGATGAAATAATGTTTTGTACCTGTTGTAATAGCCATGATTTGAATCAACATTCTTCCTTGGAGTTACTCTCTCTTCATTCTTTGGATCTGAGATGGGCCTTTGATGAAATAATCTTTCTTCTTTTGGGTTGCTGGAAAGTACGTCGGCATAGCTTTTTGCATTATTCTTAGTACTTGATGATTCTCCTTTAAAACCTATTCCAGATTTTTCATGTTGAGGTTTTTGATTATTTAGGATAGTGTCAAGTATTTGAGAGCTTTCCCAACCCTTTTTGACTTGCTCCAATTCCTTCCTCAGAGATACTATTTTGGCTTCACATTCTTCACAAACTTCTTCTTTTTCTTTTAGCTTATTTTTCAAGAGGTCTTCCCTTCTTTTTGTTTCCTCGTTTTCTACCTTGAGAGAGATGATTTTATTTTGTAATTTCTCATTTTCTTCAATGGCACTCATTAACAATTCATCTACATTTCCTTCTACCCCTGAATCATCATCATTTGTGAATGCCATTAATAATACTTCTTGGCTTCCAGCATGGTCATTTTCTTCATCTGATTCTTCATTACCTCCTTTACGATGAGGGAACTGATAAGTTGATTTCTTTTTTATGACTACAAATTCATCTTCATCAAACTCATCTTGCTTAGAGAAGAAATTCTACTTAATGAACCCTTTCTTTTTATGTACCATCCTTTTAGAATTTTCCTCTCCATCACTATCATGCTTATGAGGACATTTTGCAGCATAATGACCTATTTTTCCACATTTGAAACAAATAAGAGGGTACTTACCTTTTATCTTAGATCCTTTCTTTAGTCTTCGTACAAATTGCACCAATTCAAATTCAACATCGGAGTCATCACTATTGGTATTCCATTCTTTCCCCTTTTTTTATTTTGAGGCCTTGAATGTTGCATCTTTGGAACTTGGGCATCCTTTTCTCATCTCATAGGCATTGAGGATTCCATGAAGTTCATCCATATTGAGAGTACCTAGATCCTTCACTTCTTCTATAGCACTTACTTTGGAGTCAAATCTGTCTCGGAGAGATCTAAGACCTTTTGAACAATAGTGCTTTCTTCAATGTTTTCTTCCAGTCCTTTAAGAGAGTTGACCACTTCAGCTACTCAAAGAAAGTATGATGCAATATCTTCTTCATCTTCCATTTTCAGACTTTCAAATTTCCTTCTATGATTTTGAAGCTTTTCCTTCTTAACTTTGGAGTCCCCATCATATAAGCTAATTAGCTTATCCCATACTTCTTTGGCCAAGTTACAATTCATGACTTTTGTAAATTCAGAATCAGTGATTCCACTAGTGATGGAGTTTCAGTCTTTTTCATTTGCAATGTAAGCTTTCCTTTTGTCTTGATCTATTGGAAGAGTGGAAGGAGTTGTGTACTCATTTAAAACCGAATGCCAAACTTCAGGTCCAAGGGACATTAAGTAGTAGGACATTCTCTTTTTCTAAAAACCAAAATTTGTGCCATCGAATGAAGGAGGCCTTCCTGACACTTCTTGATTTCTCATCATGACTAAGCATCCTTCTCCAAGTTGTTAGGGTGATATCAAGAAGCTAGCTCTGATACCAATTGTTGGAAACTCTGAGCGGGGGGGTGAATCAGTATTTCTTTTCAATTGTTATTTTTTTTCAGTTAAATCATTTATATTTAGAACACAGAAATAAATAACATGAATAAATTATTTTATTAATATAATCTTTGCAATAAATCAAGTACAATGTATATAGGGCTTCAACCAGTTGCCAAGCACCAACTTAGACGTTTTGTGAGGCTCCAACCTCCAGAGCACCAACAATGTCTTTTCAAGGCGCCAACCTTGGATTTAGGAGCACCAACTCCCAAGACACCAATCCTTCCAATTCTGAGGCTCCAACCCTCTGTTGTAAATTGTTTGGATCTGTTTGGTAGTAGTTCTCTGCTCCCAACCCTGTTGGACCTATGACTTACTTTTGTCCTCTTGCTTATTCCACATTTGCTAGATCTTCGGCTTCCTCTGTTTCTTACAGTTCGCCAGCATATAAACTTTCCTTGTTCTCTAGTATATATGCCTGATACCCCTGACCTTTGGCTTCCTTTTCGCTTGCTTGATCTTCGGCTTCCTCTATCTCTTCGAGTTCACCAATACTCAAAGGACACGTTCATTCGGAAGAGAGGCCAAATTAAAAAAGTGTTGCATATTAAAACTATATCAGAGAGGCCCTTTTTAATATTCATACAATAGACATTAATTGTTCACGGAAATCGCATCACAAGAGAGGTTATACCCATATTGGAGATCCCACGTGCCGCGTCATTCCTTTAATCGCAATCACAACTTCCGAAGGTCTTTTACAAGTCGTGCCCATAACATACTCTGTCCTTCAATATCAACATCATCGATCTTCACATATCAACATAGTTAAAACCATATACCGAGTGGTCCCACCAACCACATCATCACCTTAATCGCAATTGCAATTTTTCAGAGGTTTGCACATAACACAGTGATTCTGCTACTGCTGATGGAGCGGATGCGATGCGATCTTAAGAAGTTGTTAATAAACATGTCGGGTCCACAACCTTATCGCAATCGACGGTTTACCATCATTACATTTCTTCAAGACTTGCGATATACAACGGATGTGATATTCCAGTAAGCTTATTTTGATAACTTAATCGAGTCCACAACTTATATCACAATCGGCAGTCGGGTTACAAGACTTATCGCAATCAACAATTCGGCAGTGTCAACTCTTTTTAACTTTGCGATTCAACAGATGCGATATTTTAGTTAAGCCATGTTATAATGGTGTAGCAGGTCCGCAATGATATCGCAATCGCAATTTTTCAAGTGGCATTCCTTTAAGACTTGTGATGTGAAGGTTTTGATACACGCGGATGTGATATTACAATAGGGAGGTTTATAATGGAGCGATCGGGTCCACACCTTATATCGCAGTCGGGGGATTCAATGTGACAAGCCTTCATAACTTACGATGTGATATTAATTAGGGTGTGTTTCCATAACATGTTTCGGTTCCGCAGTACATATCCTCGTTGAATATTGCCGATATTGATTTCTCTGATGCGTTGTGAACTTTTAAAGGGTTTACACAGTTTGTTCCTTCCTTCGATATTTCTCCTTAATTCCTTCGATATGGCTCTTGGGTTCTCGCTCCTGTGACTTCTCTTCACTCTTCCACTCTTCCGATAGCTCTTCTTTCTATGATGTGTTCCTCTTTTTGGCTCTTTCCTCGTTGCGTGTTCCTCTTTGCTCCTTTCGATATTTCATGCGATATCTCTGATATGGCTCCTCTGATGTTAACTCCTCTGATACTCTGCAATACTCCCTCGATATTTCATGCGATATCTCTGATATGGCTCCTCTGATGTTAACTCCTCTGATATTTCTTTGATATTTCATGTTAACTCCTCCGTTAACACTGTTTATGCACCTCCGCTGATGTGTTCCTCTTTGCTTCTCGTGGCTTCCAATGACCTCTTCTGATGGCTTTTCTCCTTGGCTTCTTGCTCCTGTTTCTTCATGGATCTCCTCTGCTTCTCCTTGGCTTCATATCATCATTTAGTATCCTAGAATATTGCCATATTGACATTAAGGACAATTTAGATCAACATTAGCTCCAACATCAATATGAAAATAGATTTTCATAGATTTGGAATACTACTGACCTCTTAGTACTAATTACGTTAATCAATTTTATTTATGATAATGCATTTCTTGTTTTATTATAATAACGGATATTCATCTTGCATCGTGACTGTTGGTTTTATGTTTTAGGGCTAGTCAAAATTGCAGAGGAGTTGTTGGTGAGGTACCTCTAAACAACACATAAAGGCATGATTTCAATCAATGACAACCATTGAATAGTCAACTTAGCATCAAGGTGACCTTTGGACATAACGAAGACATCAACAAGTTTCCTAAGGTGCCATATGTTTCTCACAAGATGTTATGTGAAAACTCGTTGAATCTGATCTTAATGTATTGTAAATATATTATTTTTTCATAAAATGACAAATATTAAAACCATGGAAAAGGTCAAAAGGGGATATTAACGGTCATAAGGAATTCTAAAGGGTCCTAGAGAAGTTGAAGAGTCATGGGACATTGAAAGGTCATGAGGAAGGTTATCCCTCCACCTCTATAAATATACCCTCATGCCCCATTCAAAGGGACTTTTAGCACTTAAGCTAGGCTATTAATTAGATAGGTAATTTGTGCTCGGGGAGATGAAAGCATTATCTTATTGGTAACTTGTCAGATGAGCGATTGTGAGGCTAGGGTTTTTTTCTGAAAGATGGTATGAACAGTATTCATTCCACTACTGGATTTTGAGGAGCTCATGGTACATGTATTTGAGTGGGCAACAATGTTAATGAGAATTCTTTTATTTCATGCATTGATTTATGTGAATTCCTCTGTTGGTTATATTAGTTAAATAGTATTCCAATCATGTATGCATGTGTGTTTACATATTAGTTACATGTTTATGAACTAATTCGTTGCTTGCAACTAGTATGTTTACTTTGAATATCTACTCTTCATTTCACACAAATGTTAGTAGTTAATTGTGAAGTGATTTGAAGTTGGTTTCTAGCAGTTTCCATATTGTGTATGTCTTAGTTATTCTCAATTATCTGATTCTTTCTTAAGGCATACTCCTCATTACTCGGTTGTTACTTTCTTGTATTTTGTTTCGAAAACTATCAATTGAAGGTTGATTTCATCCTCGTTCTTTTGAAATTTTACATTTATTCTCACACATATGTATCTGCATTTGATAGCCAAGAGAAAACACACACATGGTGGCAGTTGGGCCCAAAAACTGGATGGGCTTCTATCTCAAACGACGTGAAGTATAATTGGGACTTTATACCAGGGAGACCCCCTACTGTTGATGGAATATCCAACATCGTCAACATATTTTGTGTTAGATAGAGGGAAAATGACAAGTTGGCCCTATGGAGTCTGGTTTTAAGTCTTTGATCTTGAAATGGATCTTTCCCAAATTCCTCTTCCGTGTTTTTTTTCTAGAAGTAAAATCATTTCAGTCCCTAAGAAGATAATCAATCTCTTGTCAAAAAGTAAGTTTGATGGTGAGGGTGAAGTATTTGCATCTAAGTATGTCCTTCAATTTATTCAAAGTTGTATCTCTAACCATGTGTGTTATGATAATGCAATATGTGGAATTTTCACTCTTACTTTCTAAGGTCGCATCAAGTAATGGTGTAAGACCATACCATTTGCATCTATCCATTATTTTATTTAGTTCATTGATGAGTTTATGTTTGCTTTTCAAGAATCTAATTCTAAGTATTTATTTAAGGAAATTGATGAACTCAGAATGAGACTGGATGAATCAGTGGATGATTTTTCCAAGAGATTTCTCAACATCTGCTATAAAATTTCTGAGAAAGATAAGGATTGCTATCATCTAATAAGGGAGTTTCCATGTCTATTTGGATTTTCTGAGAGAGAATCAAAATCTAAATTGAATATTGACAGTTATAAATCAGAGGATTCAAGTATTTCGTTCCCTACTTTCATTGTTCCTACTTTTGTTTTGGGTGCAAGTAAAAGAAAATCTCAGATTTCGGAGGTGGAAATGGTTCCCTCTATTTTCCTTATCCTCCATTGTCTTCATTATCAAATGAAATTGATTATTATACTAACATGAAAATCTTTGTTGACAATGAATCAGGTACTAAGGAAAATTTGCATGAAAAAAGAGAAGAGTTGTCTTGATCGAGTAGCTCAAATAAACTCTATTGAAGTGGAGCAAACTTAAATGGAAAATCGTATTGTTATATTGATCCTTTGATTTTCATGTTGATGAAAGATCTGTTGATTTAGTTAACCTTCCCTCTCCCCAAGATATGCTCTTACTTTCGCCTCCCTACCATGACCAAGGCCTTGTCTTGGGTGATAGTGGATGTTCAAATGACCATATAGAGTATAATATGTGTGCAAATCCATGGTTTCCTTAGGCTGGTGTGGATGTGGATAATTTAATTTTTGAATCATATCTAGTTGGAATTGATGTTTCTTCACCTGAGTCATTTCATCTTCCTTCATCCTTAACACACTACACATTGTACCCTGATTTGTTTGATGAATCTGCTACACCAATGATTCCTTTAGATCTTTATTCTACTAGTCTTGATTGCAAACAGGTACATGATAGTGTTGTTTCATTATTAGAAGAAGAAATGAATGAATCCATTACTTATGTCCTTCTAATTTGTAATCTTTAACAGATGAAGAGGAAGATTATACATCTTTGGAAGTCCAAGAAAGTCCTCTGATTGATTGATTCCAATCCTTAATCCATTAAGAGTCTCATGTGTTAAATGTCAAGTCTGATCAAATTAGTGGCTTTAAAAGTTGTCATCCTATTGACAATGTCTTCATTGATACATCTAATGATAGTTGTTCACATTCACCTGTTGATTTTTCTAAGCCACCAAAATTTGATGATCCACCATTTGAAATTTTAGAGACTTGTCAAGAGGTTGAGGCACTTCAACTTCTGCTGATTGTTATGTCAAGTCCTCACGATCTTGGCAAGATCCTTGGACAAGATCAGATTAGATTTTATTCACAATATTCTTCTCCTAGTACTCTCTCATCTAATGAATTCTCATATTTGAATGTTTTTCAGACTTCTAAAGTTCCTCATTTTGAATATCATGATCGAATCACTGATTGTTTGGAGTCTTATCTAGCAAGCTCTCCTGCTAATAAGAAGTTTAAGTTTTATCTTGAACTTTTTTTGAATGAAAATACTGATGAATGCACATTTATGAGGAATTTTCACGGTGTTTATGCTTATCATTCGGTTTATCAGGATAAAGTCGTGGCTTGGTAAGAATATTCTTCTCTGGTTAATTATCTTGCTTGCGGGTGTAACCTTATTTGTAGGAACTTTCCCTATGACACCATTTTTCTTTTTAATAATAAATCATCAATAATGCAGTGAAGTCTTGTATTATAACCATAAGAAAATAAGTATTTTCAATTTAACTAAGCATTTGCTAGCAACTTCTATTACCAAGATCACATCGTACTTTACACACCCACCAACATTGAAAACACATAGATATTAAGGAATAGGCATCAATAGTACATAATTTACAATGCAATCCACGTATTAGTTACATTTACATTGTAGTAACTATAGATACAACAAAATCATGTAATAGAACATCATGAATACAACATGTATCATTCACCCTAGAGTGGAGATTCGATCTTGGCATTGTTTCTACTTCAACAATTAAATTCATATGAACATGGTAACAATCAACATCAGTAAAACAAAGAGAAAACTCATAGATTCTTCAAACTATTTCTTCAATTTACTTCACAAAGGAAAGTTGCTACTTGTTGTTACAAAGTTATTTGGCTACAACCAGAAGGAAACTACTACTCCCTTATTTATCAACTACAAATGAAAGGGGCTACAACCTCTAATTTTATCAACTACTACTAAAAGGAGCTCCAAACCCTAACTTTTTTACTAACAACTATCGAAGGAGCTACAACTCCTGCCTTGTAAGCTACAACTTGTCTGACCTCAATGGTTCGTCTTTCATACATTTTTCATACTCAAATCATGAAGGCCACTTCCTTACATAAATAAAAAAAATTCTCTCTTAAATAACTCACAAAAACCATCATACAAACATCTTCAACAATCTCTGATCATTGATAAAATCACCAAACACACCAACAACATCATTCCATCTCACACACTCACTACTCTATCAAATTACGAATTGGAATATGCTTATTTTTAGTCTTTTAACTTTTGTTATTTTGTACTTTAATGCTTGCATGAATCTTTATTTTTGCCTTTGTCTCACTTCTATCAAGTTTTTTTATTCTACGCTTCAAGTCTTCTAACTCTCCTTTCCTGTTTCTGCAAGAAAAGCTGAGCTTAACTGCTCAGTTTTGTTATTCTTGAATTTTTACAGGATTTAACAATGCTCCTTCTAAATTTGGTGCATCTCCAAACTTAGCTTTTCAACCAAATTTTCCTCCAAATATATCCATGCCACCATCGAAACTTCCAACTCATTCATGCCTTTTATAAAATATTTTAGCATTGTGCTTTATTTAGCATAAACACCAAATTGCAATGTTGTCGACCTATTCATACTAAGCCTCCAAACGTAGGCCAAAGCGCTTCTAAAACTACCAATTATTATTTTGTCGAACCCATTTCTTTTTAGCCCTGAGCGCTTTAAGTTCTTTTATAGTGCCTCTTGCGCCCTTGGTCTCTAATGCCACATACACACAAGTCCTAGTGCTTGTGCTTTAGCTCTCGGTTTATTTCCCAACCTGCTTTTAAAAATGCTTCTAGGGTGACATTTCTTGGGCATGCTTCTCAGTGATCGTCGACTCTAGCTTTGCATGCCATCATGTCTCGACACTGATTCAACCAAATGTCTTCACCTTGCACCTTTTAGTTTTCTTACAAGGTAGCACCTCTAGGGTTACATATCCCAAGCCTTTTATTATTGGTTCTTGGCTCCAATGCCAACTGCCACCATTGCCCTGTGTTGAATCAGCCTATATGCCATAGCCTGTGCACCTCTTAAAAACTTCTAGGGAAGCCCTTCTGAGGTGATGTCATTCTCACATCACTAATTCCATGTGGTGTCATTTGAGTGGTGACACGTGTCATTCATATTTGGCCCCTTCAACCATCTAAAAATGTTGAAAATGCATCTTACATGTCCCCTAACTGGCGTCATGTTCATGTCATCATGCGCCAATAAAATACTACCACATGTCTTCCAACAAGGAGAGAGAAAGGGGTTCCCAGGCCTTGGTTTTGCATTTTTTTCTTTAATAAATCATTTAAAGGGTCTTGACCTTTTTTACTACTGCAACACTTCTCCTTGCTCCATGTCTCCCGACCCTACATCATCTTGGGATTTAAACTTATGCATTGTGCCTTGCCCTTTCGGGGATGGTCTCTTGGGGTGAGTTGTCCCGTGGGGACCTCCGCATGTTGAACTTTGCCAATCAAAGGACGTTTTCACCATTGACATCCACTCAATCTTGCATCATCTCAAGCGCTCCCCTTTGTGTGCACCTTTGATCCGTCTGAGGAAAATCCACTGGAATGAGTTGTATAATGTGGGCTCCTCCGCCGACCAATGAATGATACTTCTGTTGCGGTGCTGCGAAGCCACTTCCTCCCAAATCTATGTTTAGCTGCTCCACCAAGGCTCCTCCAACTCTGTCATTTGTGCCCGACTTCCAAATATGTCAACAACTAGTAATTGTTCCAACTTAACTCTGTGATTTGACTTTTGGGGCTATCTGACTTTGACTAGCAATAACTTGTGATTTAGGAGACTATGAACAGACTTCTATATGCAACTGGAAAGTTGTTTTAGAGCTTTATCTATTTAAGTTGGTTCCAACTGCATTTGAAGTGATATGTTATAATTGAAATGGCTTCAAATTCACTAAACCTACTTCATCTTGGCCTTTATCATACATTGAGTTTATATTCATTCTTCTTGTAACCAACTTTGCGTTTTCCATCATCCTTGTCACCTTTGCCATCAATGAAAACATATTTGTAACATTCTCCCCCTTTGGCATTAATGGAAACACCACGATCAAATAAAAACAACGCTATAAAAACAAAAGAAAAGTGAAGGTGTATTTCTTATTTCTCCTTTTTCTTCTCCTAAGTTTGGTTGTTTCTCACCCTATGATGCACCTCTCCTTTGGGTGCAGTTGCTCTGGTATATTCTACTAGTGTTCTTCTCTTTTTGTTGTGTTACCTCTCCCCCTTTATTTTTTTGAGTTACTTCTCCCTTTTGTTTTGATATCCTTCTCCTTCTTTTGTTTGATAAAAAATACTTCTCCCCCTTTGACATCAATGTCAAAGAGACAAACATGCTCCCCCTATCAATAATATCCCTCTTTAGCTTGTTGATCTTTTGGATCTAGAATCTGCATCTTAATATGTTGAATGCTTGCTAGCTTCCTTCCTTCCTCTTTAAGAAGATCTAGTGGAGGGAGGCAAGAGGAAATACTCCCAATCTCTGCCTTAAATACTCAAATTGATCTCTTAGGAGAGGTTTTGTGAATATATCATCTACTTGCACTTTTGTAGGGACATACTCTAACTTGACAATCTGATTTGCAACTTTCTCTCTTAATAAATGGTACTTGGTCAGAATATGCGTTGTCTTTGACTGAAAAACATGATTTTTGGACACGTTGATGGAACTTGTATTATCACATATGATAGGAATAGGATAACCATATAACACTTGTACATGTTTCAAAGTCTACTACATCCATAAGTGTTGAGTGCAACAAGAAGTTTTTGTTATGTATTTTGCTTCAGCACTAGAGATAGACAGATTGAAGCTTGCTTCTTGCTCAACCATGAAACTAGACATTCGCCAAGAAATAAAGCACCACCACTAGTGCTCTTTCGACCATCTACATCACCTTCCCAATCAACATTAGTAAAAATAGTTAGTGAAAATTATTTATCTATGGGGTACCATAGTCCATAGTGTGGCTCTTAGATATCATACACTACAACAAAACCAGCGATTAGCGTCCCTTTTTACTTCTGTTTTTGTATCTAGAGCCCATTTTTGGTGCTATTTGCATCCATTTATCAAATATGGTGCAAAACTTGACACAAAATTTGCATCAAGTTTTGCACCAAATCTTACACCAAGTTTAGCACCAGGTATTGCAATAGGTTTTGCACCACGTTTTGCACCAAATTTTATGCCAAGTTTTGTGTCATCCTTTGCACCGGGTTTTGTTCCAGGTTTTGCATCAATTTTGGCATCTATTTTTGTTTGACATACTTTTGCATCCTCATTTGCATCCACTTTTTGCACCTACACTTGCATCAACTTTTGCATCCTTTTTTAAATCATTTTTTGCATCCATTTTTTCATCCATTTGTGCATCACTTTTGTGCCAAGTTTTACATCGAGTTTTGTGTCTAGTTTTGAATATAATTTTGCATCTACTTTTGTTGCATCCACTTTTCCATCTTGTTTGGCATCCATATTTACATCATCTTTTGCATGTATTATTGTACCCACTATTGCATCTAATATTTTTGTGCCACAATTGGCGCCTAGTTTGGCACCTCCTTTTGCACCCACTTTTGATTATAATTTTGCATCCACGTTTGCATCCTCATTTGCATCTAGGTTTTCATCAACTACTACATCTATTTTTGCATCCCTTTTTGTATCCAATTTTGGACCAGGATTTGCATCGGGTTTTGTGTCTCGTTTTGCATCTACTTTTGCATCAACTTCTATTGCATCCACTTTTGCATACAATTTTGCATCCACTGTTGCACCCATTTTAAATTTCACTTTTTGCATCCCTTTTTACATCTTCATTTGCATCATACTTTGATTCTTTTTTTCATCTATCATTACATCCACTTTTGTTATGTCATAATTTGCACCATATTTTTCACTCACTATTGTATCTGCGTTTGCTTCCAATTTTGCATCCATGTTCACATCCTCTTTTGCATCAAATATTGCATCTATTTTTGCATCCACTTTTGTGCCAGATTTATGCATTGGGTTTTGCATCTCGTTTTGTATCTACTTTTGCATCTACTTCCATTGTATCCATTTTTTTCTTCCAATTTTGTTTTGCTTGTTGCATCAATGTTTGCTTCCACTTTGTTGTGGTAAAAATACAACACCCCCCATTATTGATGCGTCCGCTTCGAATAATGGGGACCCTTTCTATAAAATTTTGGCTAAGCACCTTTTTTATTTTTATTTTAATTGATTGCCCTACGCTTTCGTTAATTTTTAGTTTTCTTTGGAATCTTGTTTTGATTGCTTTGTTAGAATCGATTTTTTATAAGCTTTACATTGACGTTTGTTTCACCTCATTTGGTCAACTGGTTTGAAAATGGCACTCCTTTGAAATCTCATCATTTATCTAGCCTGGGTTAAAAATGCATAAAATGTATAATATCGCATTTAGTTTAAATGTTAACTCGTAGAGGGTTTTACTAACATTTTTCATTATGCAGCCAAATAATTAAGCATCGGGACTTAAGAAATTCACTCCAATTTTCTAATCAAATCTTAATCTCGAAAAACCAAACATTCAAGTGGCTGTAGTTTATTTTTATTATTTTTCATTTATTTTCTAAGTGGTTGTAGTTTTATTTTTAGCTATAGTTTAAAAACTTATGTTCATAAAAACAAAACAAAAAAATGAAAATTTAAGTTTAAAATTAAGTTTTAAATTAATTAATATATAATATAATTAATTTAATTAAATTAAAATTTAATATATGAAAAATATAAAAAAATAAAAATAAAAATATCGCATCGGGAGTTTCTTATATGCCAAATTTTAAAAGACCCCAATCAGCACATTCGCCACCCCCCGATGCGAAATGTCGATAAAGCATGAGGGACGGGGCATTAACATAAAAGCATGTTTTAAGTATCGGGTCGGAGGTTATTCGCACCAAATTTTAAAAGACCCCGATCAACACATTCGCCACCCCCCGATGCGAATTGCCGATAAGCGAAACTCCCGATGGCCGATAAGTGAAAAGGAATACAAACAAAGTTAAATAGTTTGGTTCAACGAATTGGTACATGGACTCATACGTATGGTAAGATTGTTAGTTTTAATTTTTTTATATATTATGAGTGGAGTAGGTGAGGAGTATGAGTGGAGTAAGTAACGAATAAGGTAGGTTAATATATATTAAATATTAGTTTATATATTAACATGTAATATATATTATATTATATTAATTAAATTAATTAATATGTAATATATTATATTAATTAAATTAATTAATTATATGTAATATTTAATTAATTTAAATATCAGTTAGATTAATATTAATTAGTTTTTTTAATTATATTAATATTGATTAGTTTTTAATTAAGAATGGATTTGTTTATAAATCATTAGTTAGTTAAATTAATAAATAGTTTAGTTTATAATTAGCAATTAAATTAGAATTAATTAGGGACTAATTTAGGATTTAATTTTTAATGAGAATTTTGATTTTTTTTAGCCCAGCAACAGAATTTCCAAATTCATGCCAGATTTGACTCATCAACTTTGGAAGCTCATAGAATGAGTTTTACTTGGCCAAATGAGGCCCAGGACGGCTCATTGGAAAGAGAAAATCAAGGAGAACATTTTGGAGGAGGTTTCACTAACAGATTTACTCATTTATTGGGTCAAAAATCAGGCATAAGATCAGGCTCCGAATTTTGAAAAACAAAATCAATTTTCTGAGTTATTTTCTTCAATTTCATTTATCCAAAGCCTCTTCTAATTACAGATCCATTGGCCAATGATATCCTTTGCCAATCAAATCATTCCAAGCATCAATACAGAGCGTATATTTTATTTTCAATTATTTATTTAAAATAGAATTTGATTGGGTTTGATTTAATTGCCAGAAATAATATTTTGATTGCATTTTTAATTTATTTTGATTTCTTTTACAGGAAAACAGTGGAAAAGATATGGAGAAAAGGATTTCAAGCAATGAGAATGCTCCAGCAATTGAAGATCAGAATTAGGAGCAAGTAAAATTATATTTGGCAGATCTCTCTTCAACAAACTCTCCTCTCCAAAATTTCTTCACAAATATTATAAATAACAGATTGCAGAATGTAAAAGGGGCTGCTCTCCTCTGCAATTTTAGACTCCATGAAAGCACTATTGTAATTGGAATTTAGAGTTGTAGGAGGGAGGAGTGAAAAATCTCAGATCTAGGGATTATTGAGGATTTTCCCTTTGTATATTGAATTATGCATGAAGAACAAAGCTTGCACTATTGTGGCTCTAGTTTTGAAAGCAGAAGTTCAAGCAATGTAAAGGGCTGTTGGAGACCAAGGACAGAGAAATGGATGCAATAAATTGGTATTTTTAATACTACTGTTTTAAATATCAGTTTCATTTTATGATAACAGGAATGTGTCATTTTATTCATGTTTGTGCATTATTGTCAATATGAGTAGTTTGTCTCAATGTTGTTATCATGTATCTCTGTTCTTATGGATTAATTTCTGATTTCTCAGTAACTATTTACTCAGAAATCTGCCTTATTAAAACTGATTTATTGAGTGGTAATATGTTGTGAACTATTTCCACATATTATTGTTTAGTTATTGGATTTGCTGATTTGATAATCAATATCATTTATGTGAACTACTTCCTGAGTGTTGTTGGTTTATTATTTTAGTTAAAAGGTCTCAATAGGATGTGTTTTGATATCCATAATATCAGTTAATTGAACTACTTCATTAACTTGATATTCATTATAAACAAGACATATCTAAATCCCAATACTTTAATTATCTTGCTCTTAGTTGGGTTAGATCTATATCTACCTAATTAAGATAGGATTAAGATTAGTTTCTTTTGCTTGCATCATAGAATAAGCTTGCATTTAGAGTAAATTCTACATTCTTTTAAGTCCTCTCCTCAAAGAGGCAAAACTTTAGTTGTGGCTTGGCTGAACCCAAATCAGCTTAAGGGTCATTCTCTTGCCTGATCAGCAAGAAGAAGTGATCTGATGTCCCTGTCTATTGGTAGTTAAAGATACATTATAAACCAATAGCAATAGGGAGAAGGTAACTGGACCTAGATGAACAGTCGGAGCCACCACACCAAACGGAAAAGGAGCTGCTTTTAAGGTCCGGACCGGGTGGTTATCCCCCAATGTTGTTGCAACGATTTTCGAGGCATCAACAAAATGGCGCTAGAAGGAGGGCCTGAGAAATTTGTCTATTGGAGTCTTTTCAATTTTAATTCTTTATTTATTGTGATGGCTCCTCTTGACCTTCCAATATGGAGTTGTATCCATGGACGTGCATCCTCCAATACTCCACCCGAAGTGGTAAGACTCTTGTCTCAGGCAAAGTTTAATGGTAAGAGAAATTCTTCTGCTTTTAACCATGTCTTTCAATTTATTCAAAATGTTTCAAATTATGATTTTCAAGGAATTGATGAAGGCATTTTATGCAGAATTTTTACTCTCACATTTGCGGCAAAAGCCAGAAACTGGTGCAAAACTCTTCCAGTTGCCTCAATCCATAGCTGGGATCAATTTGTTACAATTTTCATTTGTAAATTTGACGGCTACGATTATGAACAGGTATGTCAAGAAATTGAATATCTACGAAGGTTTAAAAATGAATCTGTTAAGGATTTTAATATTCGATTTCATTTGAATTGCTTAAGATTTAAGGACGAAGATAAACCTACAGAAGAATAATCATTAGATTGGTTTAAATATATTAGTTCTCTTCCAACCATTCCCAATCCATATGAAATTGATTCAAGCTTTGTTCCATCCCCTTCCAATACAAATGAGAATCCCAATTTGGATGTCCAAATAAATGGTGATGAAGTGGTTTTACAAAGCTTGGAAAATATTTCCATTCAAATGCAAGAAGACAACAACAGCAATCTTGGAGAAAAAGCAGCCTGGAAATCTGAAAGCTACTGTGAAGAAAATTCGGAAAATCAAATCGCAAATCAGCAAGTACAAGCAGCAATCAAAATGCAAACTGCTGTACAAATTTCTGAATTTCTCCATAATGAGCAAATGCCAAAATCAGAGCAGCAAAACAGCGTTTTTCAAGAAAGTATGTGCATGCAAAGGAATGATCTGCGATCTGAAATCTACAATGAGCATAATGCACAAGAGTTCTCAAACAGAGACAGTTTTAAATGCATTGTTTCAGGTTCACACTTTTCCCTTTATCCTGATATTTTCAATGATGGTAATATTTTTCCTCTTGATGTTAATGATATTCCAGAAATTAAAGAGGCTGATCTAAATGAATTACCATTAAGTTTTTATCAAGATAAAGAAACAATAATTGATCATTCTTTTGCCACTGATGAACATGAAATTCTTGTCCCTCCTTGTTTTGATATATTGGATGAGATTGAAGGGAATTCTAGAGAATCTTGTGAGGTCATTTATGATGATTACTCTGATATTGAGGATGTTGGTTTCAATTTATCTCAAGAGAATCCTCTTAATAAAATTCAAATAACATCTGAGGATGAAGAACGCTTCAATTTAGGAATTATCTCAACTAATCCTCATTTTAGAGCAGCAAATTATCTTCATGATTTCACCATTCAAGAAATCATTCCAATTTATGATTCATATGAGGATCAAACTCTCATTCCTATTCATAATCATAATTCGTTTTTTATTTCACAAGTTGGAATTCAAAATTACCCAAATTCCATAATTCTGGCCATTCCTTGTGAAAATGAAATTGTTTCAAAACGTTTCCAATTGTGTTGTAACATTAGTTGTACAAATAGTGATTTCATTTTAGTTTTTCTTTCACAGCTACTTTGTTTAAACTTAGATTTATTTTCTGATTTTATTTTGCAAAATTTTCACACTTTTCGCTGACATATTGAACACCTTACTATCAAACACTCAATTGATGCATTGTCGAATTGGGAAATTGAAGTTTCATATTATAACCATGAACATAGAAAACTATTAACATATCAATGTCAATCGATGTTCATCGCTTATCAAAAGCTTCTATCTTCTCAAAGGCAATGTCAACGAGAAAATGTATTTTTGCAATTTGGCCAGCAATTCAATTCAATTAATAAATTGCCATTTTATTTGAAAGGCTTTCATCCATTTTTCATTGACTCATTTGAAAATTATTTGGAAATTTTTCCTTCAAGTAAAATTGACAATGATTTAACATTTCTACATAATACTAACAATTCTTTCCAGGCCTTTGAATTTCAAAACTCATATCCACAATTCGACCTGTTATCTCTTTCCTTGAACATTTCCCCATCCTTAATGGAAATCCATCCAGATTTTTGCGATCCAATTGGTATCGAATTGGAAAGGAAATTTCATAAGAAAGATATTTTAATTAAGTTGCTAACAATAACTGTACATTCTTATTTCAGATTTATTTTCCTTAGTTTAGTTAGATTTTTATTCTTATTGCTAACATTTGAACTGTACATAAACGCAGCAATTAAAATGAGAAAATGGCTACACTGGAAATATGACTATACCTAGTCATTTTCATGTATATGGTTAGAATAGGAGTAGAATTAATTTAGTTAGTTTGTTTTATGTAGCTAATTTATTTTCAGCAGTTCTGTAGATTAAAAAATAAAGCAAAGCAATCAGCCTTCTCATACATGTTCAGTGGAAACATTTTTTCTTATCAGAAAATTTTAATTCTTGCTTTCCTTTTTGAAATTTCTTATAGCGATATCTTTGCTCTGCCTATTTTGAATAATGTCTTGATTAAATTCAATTAAAGTTGCACTTGGTATCGATTGCCTCAAAGCCACTTTTCTTCATTCCGGGGCGTCCTTCTAAGATTTTCTTTTGAAATTTATACGGCAAGGATTTAAGGATTAAAAGCTTCATGATCCCATTATCCCATGAAATGTATGATTGTCTATCATAAGCTTAATTCTAATTCAATCATTATTAGTCAGTCTAACCCTTCACGGTAATCATATGAAGTTCATATTATCTTCCTCGGAATTTGCCAATAGCTGATCTTAAGGATGTACATTTTGCCAAGTGCACACATTCAAATCTGTTTTGATACTTTTCTACAATTAGTGGCTTAATCTCATTCTAATCTTCAGTTTATTATCTGATGCTGTAAAATGCATCATCTTTATTTACTGAAGGCATTATTGAACAGTCACTATAACAATACAGATTTTTCTCAAGATTGATCCGGAATGAGCAGAGGTAATAAATTGTTGTTTCACTTCGAAAATGAAGCATAGTTTCAGATTTATTTCTGGTAAATTCTATATTTCCTGAACATGAATAAACAGATCTTATTTAGGCTGATTGCACACTTAGATTTAGAATAAATTATGAGATGATTTTGAACAAAGTCAAAATTTTGATAAATCGAAGGAGGAATTTGAAGATTCATATGGTAAAATTTACAGACAAATTCTTTTCAGGTACGTATTTACAACTTTATTTTCATCCATTATTAGTTCTATTTTTCTTAGCTTATTTTTTATTTATGTTCTGTTTTATTTGCAGGTTTTTATTTCTTTTCAAAATCTGAAGTAAGCAGCAAACTCATTTTAAATTTGCAAACAGGTTCAAGGAAATTCAATTCTGATTCATTAGAGTTTAAGCATTTTTTAGCTTTGCTTTCATTCATTAGAAAACCCAATTGAAATTTCAAGAAATATCATAAGACCATTCGCATCACAACATTTCATCGGAAGTAGCTCTTAGCATTCCTCTTGATCACAAATTGTTCATTAAAGACCTCCGATGTATTATCTTACTCATATGTCATATTGCATTTCGCTTATTGGAGCTTTCCAAGTGAAGTATACTTCCATGAATATGAATCGCCTATCTCCAATAATCGACTTTACCGATATTGCGATAAACACATAATTCCGGACCCGATATGAAATTCAAATCAAATTCATAAAAATATCGCGTCCGTTCAATCGCAATAATGGTAGGAGTATAACTTTAAAGGAGGCCGATGTTTCGGATCCGATATGTTATCAAATTTTCATCATAAAATTATTGAGTCCACTCTTCATCACATATCGGCATATCGAGAATTGTTAGATCGTGCGCATAACATTGCCGATCGCGATCGCCGATTAGCCACGTCATTCATCGCATATCGGCATCGCAACAATCATATTGTGTTACATCGGGTGCTTAAGATTGCCGATCGCCGATTTACGTCATCCATCGCATCGCCGATATCGCAATCGCTTCCTTGCAGTTTTATTTATGGCCGATATCTCGAATCCGATATGTTATTAAAATCCCGTCATAAAAAGTTATCGGGTCCGCTCTTCATCGCATATCGGCATCGCAAAAAAATATATTGTGTTACATCGGGTAACCAAAATTTGCCGATTTCCGATTAGCTACGACTTCCATCGCATCGCCGATATTGCAATCATTTCATCACATTCTTACGCTCACATCACCTCTCTAAATCTACAATGTGTATTTTGCAATATGGGAAGCACGATGCAATTTATTCTCTGATCCCCGATATAATATTTCTTTAATGATGCGATCGCTTCATTTCATTGCACATGTTCTTATCGGCAATTTTCCATTGCAATCTCCGATGCAATAGCTTCCAATGCATGCCTATGAGCCATTAACATTTAATCAAAATATGGCATAGCAATAAAGGTAAAAGTCTGCAGATTAAATTTGAAGCATGGTGAAGAAACATGTGATGTGAATCATCCGATACGGCAGTGTGTTATTTTAAAAGCGAGCTTGGGTAACCACTATGGTAAGAAAGCAGTTAATGACCAATTTGCAGCATATTCAAACGATTTCAATTTCTCATACATTTTAGTTTAAATATATAATTCCATAATTAAAAATTGAATTCAAAGACCTCTCTATCTTCATATTTAAATTTTATTATCATAGATTTGGTCTTGATTCCGAACTATTTATAAAATCATGGAATTTATATGAAACTTGTGATATTTTGAGAAACAGTCATTGCTGCAAATTCTCATTCTCATTTTTGATGCATTTGCTTTAATTTCAACTCCCTTGAACACTAGGCATTTCATTTTTACGTTTTACTGCTTGCTTTAGTGTAAATAAAATAAATAATGATTTTGGGTTACAAGATTTTGGTTAGTGTGACTTCTTCATGTTTTTAATGTTAATTAAAATAAGAAGTCAGTTAGTTTGGAGAAATTGACACCTTTCAGGTAAGATCAAAAACAATTATCCAATGGTAAGATTCATGTGCCCATTTTCATTAATTTCCATTTCATCATTCTAGTTTCATTTTTGTTTTTAAATTATGCTGATATAAAACTCTGTTTTGCAGCCCTTCACAAAAATTTTCAATCTTCTGCCGAATCATATTTTCAAAGTCCATACTCTTCTCCTGGCTTTATTTCGATAAGCAACAATAATCTTCATCGAAACAGCTATACCAGGAAGTTTCTGAACCTTTAATCTGTTTCTTTAAGCATTCCTTTTCTTTTAGAAAATGATTAAGATGATGCTTGGGAACAAGAAAACTCATATCAAACAGAAATTATTCATTGTGGCTGAATTTTACGATCACTATTATCTAAAAGCCTAAAGCATTTACAATTGTGCAAGGTATGTTTTTCTAAATCTCAACATAAGAAGGAATGAGTACATGCTTATTTTCTTTTTCTTCATATTGTTGGAGACATTGGTATAAACATTCTTGTTTGAGTTTATCTTGCGAGACTTGGATTTTCCTTTCCATTTTTAGAGATTGCTTTGTTTTTTTTGTTCGCTGATTTCTTTTCTCACTTTAGCATAAGACTTCTTTTCTTTTGGTTTTCAGTTTTGATTTTGGTAACTTTGCCTTGATTTATGTGAAAGCCCTTCTTGTTACTTAACTGTGGTCAGCATTCATGGAGAAAAAATTGTTAATAGTCACCTATTAGCTTTTTCTTAAATCTCTTAGTAAAGTTTGATTTTCTTATTATAAAGGTAGACATACTTAAGGAAGAGATTACCAATCAAGAGAAGTTGGCAAAGCATCATAAAATCTGAAAAATTTCTTTGTCATCAAATTGTAATCATTTTGAGATTTCAAAATTTCATTAGGATCTTTCAAAGTTTTATTATCAGTCAAGAAAAGCTATTTTTAACCAAGTAAAAACATTTTACAGCAAAGCACCTTTAACTCTGAAATTGTCATTCTTAACTCTTAAGGAGTCAATGATTCTCCCTGTCCCAAAGAGTCTTATTTTTCTAGAGAATAATCCAGAAATATATTTAAACTTAAAAGATAAGAGGTCTCATCGTGAGCCTGCTTACCATGATCATAGGGGAAAATAGGCTGACATTACCAACACTGCTAAACAAACCAGGGTAATGGCTTATGATTGCAAACAATTATAAGACAAGGGGTCTCATCACGAGCCAACTTGTTCAGTCCAATTTTAACCAGTGAATGGCATTGTCAACTATCTGGCTACCATACTAGGACAATGGCTTTTAAGATTTAATATAAAAAAAATAAAAAAATAAAAATAAAAATAAACATATATAAATGGATTTATCTCTAGATCAATAATTCTTAAACAGATGGAATTCTGAATCATTTATGATTAAAAGGTAACCCTGTCGAAACTATGGATGTTTGCTGGCAACAGTGGCTCTACCTGTGACAAATGAGTATATTTTGAAAGCTAAGCTGTAAAGTGACCCTTGCTTTATCCCTTCAGCTAATTAATGACTGATATAGAGTTTCGAAATATTTTAATTTATGGGGAATTTTAAGAAAAATTACAGTTAGATGATTCTGGTTTTTATTCAGACTAATGAACTAAGTCAAGCATTTCAAGCATAATCTTTTCTTCTTTAATTATTTTTGCTTTAATTTTAGGAAAATCTCATTCATAACAGAGATAACTGGTTCTTCTCCCGTGTGTCGCCAATTGTTGTGGTAAAAATACAACACCCCCCATTATTGATGCGTCCGCTTCGAATAATGGGGACCCTTTCTATAAAATTTTGGCTAAGCACCTTTTTTATTTTTATTTTAATTGATTGTCCTACGCTTTCGTTAATTTTTAGTTTTCTTTGGATTCTTGTTTTGATTGCTTTGTTAGAATCGATTTTTTATAAGCTTTACATTGACGCTTGTTTCACCTCATTTGGTCAACTGGTTTGAAAATGGCACTCCTTTGAAATCTCATCATTTATCTAGCCTGGGTTAAAAATGCATAAAATGTATAATATCGCATTTAGTTTAAATGTTAACTCGTAGAGGGTTTTACTAACATTTTTCATTATGCAGCCAAATAATTAAGCATCGGGACTTAAGAAATTCACTCCAATTTTCTAATCAAATCTTAATCTCGAAAAACCAAACATTCAAGTGGCTGTAGTTTATTTTTATTATTTTTCATTTATTTTCTAAGTGGCTGTAGTTTTATTTTTAGCTATAGTTTAAAAACTTGTGTTCATAAAAACAAAACAAAAAAATGAAAATTTAAATTTTAAATTAAGTTTTAAATTAATTAATGTATAATATAATTAATTTAATTAAATTAAAATTTAATATATGAAAAATATAAAAAAATAAAAATATCGCATCGGGAGTTTCTTATATGCCAAATTTTAAAAGACCCCAATCAGCACATTCGCCACCCCCCGATGCGAAATGCCAATAAAGCATGAGGCACGGGGCATTAACATAAAAGCATGTTTTAAGTATCGGGTCAGAGGTTATTCGCACCAAATTTTAAAAGACCCGATCAACACATTCGCCACCCCTCGATGCGAATTGCCGATAAGCGAAACTCCCGATGGCCGAGAAGTGAAAAGGAATACAAACAAAGTTAAATAGTTTGGTTCAACGAATTGGTACATGGACTCATACGTATGGTAATAGTGTTAGTTTTAATATTTTTATATATTATGAGTAGAGTAGGTGAGGAGTATGAGTGGAGTGAGTAACGAATAAGGTAGGTTAATATATATTAAATATTAGTTAATATATTAACATGTAATATATATTATATTATATTAATTAAATTAATTAATATGTAATATATTATATTAATTAAATTAATTAATTATATGTAATATTTAATTAATTTAAATATCAGTTAGATTAATATTAATTAGTTTTTTTAATTATATTAATATTGATTAGTTTTTAATTAAGAATGGATTTGTTTATAAATCATTAGTTAGTTAAATTAATAAATAGTTTAGTTTATAATTAGCAATTAAATTAGAATTAATTAGGGACTAATTTAGGATTTAATTTTTAATGAGAATTTTGATTTTTTTTAGCCCAGCAACAGAATTTCCAGATTCATGCCAGATTTGACTCATCAACTTTGGAAGCTCATAGAATGAGTTTTACTTGGCCAAATGAGGCCCAAGACGGCTCATTGGAAAGAGAAAATCAAGGAGAACATTTTGGAGGAGGTTTCACTAACAGATTTACTCATTTATTAGGTCAAAAATCAGGCAGAAGATCAGGCTCCGAATTTTGAAAAACAAAATCAATTTTCTGAGTTATTTTCTTTAATTTCATTTATCCAAAGCCTCTTCTAATTACAGATCCATTGGCCAATGATATCCTTTGCCAATCAAATCATTCCAAGCATCAATACAGATCGTATATTTTATTTTCAATTATTTATTTAAAATAGAATTTGATTGGGTTTGATTTAATTGCCAGAAATAATATTTTGATTGCATTTTAATTTATTTGGATTTCTTTTACAGGAAAGCAGTGGAAAAGATATGGAGAAAAGGATTTCAAGCAATGAGAAGGCTCCAGCAATTGAAGATCAGAATTAGGAGCAAGTAAAATTATATTTGGCAGATCTCTCTTCAACAAACTCTCCTCTCCAAAATTTCTTCACAAATATTATAAATAACAGATTGCAGAAGGTAAAAGGGGTTGCTCTCCTCTGCAATTTTAGACTCCATGAAAGCACTATTGTAATTGGAATTTAGAGTTGTAGGAGGGAGGAGTGAAAAATCTCAGATCTGGGGATTATTGAGGATTTTCCCTTTGTATATTGAATTATGCATGAAGAACAAAGCTTGCACTATTGTGGCTCTAGTTTTGAAAGCAGAAGTTCAAGCAATGTAAAGGGTTGTTGGAGACCAAGGACAGAGAAATGGATGCAATAAATTGGTATTTTTAATACTACTGTTTTAAATATCAGTTTCATTTTATGATAACAGGAATGTGTCATTTTATTCATGTTTGTGCATTATTGTCAATATGAGTAGTTTGTCTCAATGTTGTTATCATGTATCTCTGTTCTTATGGATTAATTTCTGATTTCTCAGTAACTATTTACTCAGAAATCTGCCTTATTAAAACTGATTTATTGAGTGGTAATATGTTGTGAACTATTTCCACATATTATTGTTTAGTTATTGGATTTGCTGATTTGATAATCAATATCATTTATGTGAACTACTTCCTGAGTGTTGTTGGTTTATTATTTTAGTTAAAAGGTCTCAATAGGATGTGTTTTGATATCCATAATATCAGTTAATTGAACTACTTCATTAACTTGATATTAATTATAAACAAGAAATATCTAAATCCCAATACTTTAATTATCTTGCTCTTAGTTGGGTTAGATCTATATCTACCTAATTAAGATAGGATTAAGATTAGTTTCTTTTGCTTGCATCATAGAATAAGCTTGCATTTAGAGTAAATTCTACATTCTTTTAAGTCCTCTCCTCAAAGAGGCAAAACTTTAGTTGTGGCTTGGCTGAACCCAAATCAGCTTAGGGGTCATTCTCTTGCCTGATCAGCAAGAAGAAGTGATTTGATGTCCCTGCCTATTGGTAGTTAAAGATACATTATAAACCAATAGCAATAGGGAGAAGGTAACTGGACCTAGATGAACAGTCGGAGCCACCACACCAAACGGAAAAGGAGCTGCTTTTAAGGTCCGGACCGGGTGGTTATCCCCCAATGTTGTTGCAGCGATTTTCGAGGCATGAACACACTTTTACATCCATTTTTGCATCTTATTTTGCATATTTTTTGTCTATTGTTACATCCACTTTTGTTGCACCATATCTTGCGCCTACCATTGCAACCACATTTGCTTCCACGTTTGCATCCACATTTGCATCATCTTTTGTGTTCAAGTTTGCATCAGATATTGTGTATGTTTTTGCATCCCCTATTGTATCCACTTTTGTTTCATCCATTTTTGCATCTACTTTTGTTTCCGTTGTTGCATCCAAATTTGTTTCACCACAGTTTGTGCCAAGTTTTACACCTACCATTGGACCCATGTTTGCTTCCACTTTTGCCTTCATGTTTGCATCCAAGTTTGCATTGATAACTACATGTACTTTTGCATCCACTTTTGTGTTAGGTTTTTCATGTTGTTGTGCATCTACTTATGTTGTATCCACTTTTCATCCAATTTTACTTCTATTGTTGCCCCCATTTCTATGTTCGCTTTTGCATCCCTTTTCCAACACTCATCATATTTTCTGCATTGATGATATTCCTTATGGCATTGACAATTATGAACAATTGATGACAATGTCAATAATATTGACAATGATGAAAATGAAAATGATGACGATGACATGAATTGTGATTATGATGATAAAGACGATAGTGGTTACAATGACATTAATGATGATGATGGCAATGATTATGATGATGACAATGCTAATGACCTTGGCGAATCTTCCCAATTTTAGATGTTGTCATTGTCATAATCATAAGCATTATCTTTGGTGTCATCATCATCATTTTCATCTAGGTCATCATCAAAAACAATAATGGCATGAATGATGATGATGATTACAACAATGTTGATAGAAATTACATTAATGATGATGATGGGGATGATAAAAATGACAATGACGATGATAATGGTGGTGATGATGATGATCATCGATCATCTCTCAAAAATAGAGTTGTTATTTCTCTTACGTATATCAATGTGTCCTAAACAACCCTTTTCTAGCGCTGATCACATTTTTTGGGTTGATGATATTTCTTACAACGTCTATAATTATAAACAATTGCAAACAATGTCCATAATGATGATGATGATGGCATGAATGGTGATTATGATGATAATGTAATGATGGCAATAACGATGACAAGGATGATGGTGATGATGATGACAATGATTATGATAATGAGAATGAACAATTACTAGTTTCACTACCATCTTCTGGATACGTATTACTATCGTACTTTTTAAATTTTCTGTCTCTCTTGAGGTATCTTACTATAATGGTGTTGTCAACACTAGAAAGATATCTTGTTGTAATGGTGGTTCTAATGTTAACACTAGCAAAGTTTTTGTTAAATTTTGGTTAAAAAAAATCGATTTATGCAATTATTTTGACAATCTATGTAAAAAAGTAAATAACATCCAATTATTTTGACTGTAGTCCCATTGATTATCATGAATTCACCAGTCTGAAGACCATATTCTACATACATATTATTATTAAACTTTTTGCATTATATTCCTCTTATATCTTGTTGTAATGGCAATATTAGCACTAAAAAAATATCTTGTTGTAATGGTGATGTTAGTATTAGCACTAAAAAATTCACTAAATTTTGGTAAAAAAAAGTTTATCATTTATTTATTTTTAATTTGGGAAATTTTTGTTTTTATTTTTTTTGTTTTTAATTCTATTTTTATGCAGTAATATTTTTTTTGGTTGAATTTTGGTAGTAACTACTTTTTGGTCGAATCATATGTATTAACCATGTTCTTTATGCTACAAGTCTAATTGTTGGGACAAAATTTCTCTTTCAAATAAGTTGCAAAAGCTATTTTACATCCATTGTTGCACCCATGTTTACACCCACTTTTACATCCCTTTTTGCATCCTATTTTTCATCTTCATTTGCTTCTTTTTTTGCATCTATCATTACATCTACTTTTGTTGTGACAAAATTTGTTCCATGTTTTGCACATACTGTTGTACCCACGTTTGCTTCCAATTTTGCATCCATCTTCACATCCTCTTTTGCATAAAATATTTCATCTATTTTTGCATCCACTTTTGTGTTTGGTTTTGCATCTCATTTTGTATCTTCTTTTGCATGTACTTCCATTTCATCCATATTTTGCATCCAATTTTGTTTCTCATGTTGCACCCGTGTTTGCATCCACTTTTACATCCCTTATAGCATCTTGTCTTGCATATAAGTTTGCATATTTTTTTGTGTCTATTATTACATCCACCTTTTTTGTGCTATTATTTGCGCCATATCTTATGCCTATCATTGCAACCCACATTTTCTTCCACTATTGCATCCATATTTGCATCCTCTTTTGTGTCCAAGTTTGCATCAAATATTGTTTATGTTTTTTGCATCCCATTTCGAATTTACTTTTACATCCACTTTTGATTTGTCTAGTTTTGCAACTAATTTTGTGTTCACTATTGCACCCATGTTTGGCCCATGTTTACATCCCTTTTTTCATCCAAGTTTTCCTCCTTTTTGCATTCAAGTTTGTGTCCCTTTTTTTTTACATTCATTGGAGTATCCACATTTGTTTCACCACAATTCATGCTAAGTTTTATGCCTACTATTGTGCCCATGTTTTCTTCCACTTTTTCATCCATGTTTGAGTCCTATTTTGTGTTCAAGTTTGTATGAACTATTGCATCTACTTTTTCATTCACTTTTGTTCAATTTTTGTCTTGTTCTGCATCTACTTATGTTGTGTCCACTCTTCATCCAAATTTACATCTATTTTTACCCCCATTTTTTTGTTTACTTTTGCATCCATTTTCCAACACACATCATATCTTTTGCATTGATTATATTTCTTATGACATTGAAAATTATGAACAACTGATGACAATGTCAATAATTATAACGATGATGATAATGAAGATGATGACGATGACATGAATTGCGATTGTTATGATAATGACAATGATGATAAAGACGATGGGAGTTACAATGATGATGATGATGATGCTAATGACCTTGGCCATTCCTCCCAATTTTTAAATGTTATCATGGTAAAAATCATAATAATTATCTTTGGCGTTATCTTCCAAGTCATCATCATCTGATCATCATTATCATTATTTTCATCTTGGTCATAATCAAGAACAATAATGGCATGAATGATGATTATGATGTTCATGATGAAGATGACAAAATTATGATCAAACTTATATTAGTTATGATGATGGGGATGATGACAATTATAATGACGATGATAATGGTAGTGATGTTGATGATCATCAATCATTTCTAAAAAATAAAGTGGTTATTTTTCTTTCATATATCATGTGTCCTAAGGTTGGTGATATTTCTTATGATACCTATAATTATGAACAATTGACGACAATATACAAAATCATGATGATGATGATGATCATGAAGAAGGCATGAATGGTGATTATGATGATAATGAAATGATGACAATAATGATCACATTGATGGCGGTGATGATGGCAATAATGAAGATGATGACCCTCCCTCTAAACTATCGAGGTACTCATAATGAGACAAAAAAGTACTCTCAAGTTGAAATATTGATATAAGAAGGGATCTATATGATAAGCATCAATGATGATTTACATCATCATAGCCAAAATTTTCAAAATAGTAACGCCTTGACTAACAAGTTTATCTCTCCATTAGATCAGAGCACAATGTTGGGAGGCATAAATTTGGACACCACTGCCTTTCAAGGCACTTACCCCACCAAGATGTTTACCAGGTATGTCCTCACATGATCATTTCCTAATCCACTATCATAATATTTGACACCAGAAAATGTCAATCCTCATGAATATTCTTATCTTGGATTAATGTACTTGACTTATGGCGATTAGTCCTAGTCAATGTCCAAATTCTCAAAGAATATTGGTCCCAGATGTTTATCCAATCCACCATTATCCCTACTAGTGCCTTTACTAGGCTTACGATTGTTAATCCTAGCCATAGTACATGACACATGGATAACATGGTGTCTACCCTCACTCCCTCTCAACCAGGGAGGAAACATCCACAAGCATAAGATTTTCTCAAGAATACCCATCATTTTCGTAGAGAATAACATCATTAATTTGTTTTCATCACATGACGACTTTATGATTAAGCATTCATAGATTTGTGGCAAAATATTTCCCCTTTTGTATTTGTGATGGAATACAATAAAAAAGTGAAAGCCAAAATCATTAAACATACACTATATTGATTTATCTAAGTCTAAACTCTAAGGTTGAAGTGAAAATTCATGTAAATCTTATATCTATGAGTTGTGCCAAACTTATGAAAACCTTATTCCCTAAGTCCTATATATAAGAAAATGAAAAAGAAAGAAAAATAAGGGCCAATAAATGGTAACTCATGTATTCACTCCCTCTTTGGAAAATATATGAATATGTACACTCCTAGTCACACTTGATCACATGTATGTGATGGTTAAATCATGAATTCTTCTTTTCTCCTTGCATTTTCACTTCATCATTTAAGCACCTAATTGAGGATCTAAGGAATGTTTGTTTCCTAAGGCGTTCATGTCTACTCTTGGTTTACTTATGTCACACTACTGTCAATTTATGTGGCAGAGTGAAATACATAAGTTTGTGGAGTTATTATAGAGGTGTATTCAGTTCGTAACCACACACACATGTATTACATCTCATTGATCCACATGTGTGGGTTGGAGACTCATTTCTTGACAACTTTAATGGAGACTACTTTGTGGCTTTAATGGTATAGCTTACAAAATATCTTGTTAAACATTTCGATTCATTCTTTCTTTTCCTCGAGACACTTATAATATTGAAGTCACTCCCAACAATCCATGGAGATGGGGAGTATAAATTACTTGTGCTAGAAATAGAATTGAGAAATAGAGGTTTTCCATTTGCGATATTGGAGTCATAGACATTGGATACATGGTAGTAGTCCTCAATGTCAATTAACTAAAATTGTATTGTCATAATGCGAAAAGAGGTAAACATATTGGTAACCTTGATGTCTTAATCATTTCAAATAATAACCATTCCACCCAAGTATCTCTAAGCATCAATCACTACTACTTGGAAATTCCTCCCCCATTTTCTAATTATATGAGGTTGAACCCCACTTAATATTTTTGCTTCTTATATCAACATTATTTATGGGTGCTTTGCATACCATTTTTCTTTTAGGAGTTTGTTTTCGCTTACTATTGACGCCCCTCATGTTCCAAGACTATTTTCATCAAAAATTTACATAGAAAGAAAGTATAAAGTGACTAAAAAGAAACATGTCTCAAGATTTAAGTGCTTGGACAATTCCACTTCATGACTCCTATATTTCCTTAACCTGGGACCAAATGGTGAACTTGATGGCCTTAAGGGAAATTGATCAATGAAAATCTAAAAAAGAGGTGATTTTTGACTTTATCACATACAATTTAATATACTAAAAAAAATATCCATATCAATTTCATCAATCAATGAATCATTAAAAAAAATATCCAAAACAATTTCATCAAGCAAAGAATAATTGCATTATAAAATACAATCTATAAACATTTTGATAAATTAAATAACATATTATCAAACCTAAAACATGCTTAAAAATCAGCATATTTAATTTTAATATTTAACAATAATATGGACAATAACACATTTTGATAAATTAAATAACATATTGTCAAGCCTAAAAAATGTCACTAACTGAAAACTACAAAGCATGCAACTAATGGAAGTGACCACTCAAGGCCACCACAAGACAATTAATCTATTAAGACCAAGATTAATGGGGACAAAGATCTATAAAGGACAAAGGAAAACCTATTTTAACTTTATTGTTTTATTAGCCTGGTTCAAGATGAACATTTCGAGATATCATGAAGAACATAATTAGTTTTATTGCATTAAGAAAACCCAAGCACATTCTATAACTTAGCAAGAAAGAGATGTATAACACCCATCTCAGCAACACGACACATGACATTAAGTTACTTTACTATATATAATTTAAACTCCTATCATAAAATCACAAATTTAGCATGAATGGAATGTTTAAAATCCATTTTTATAAAAACAAAATATAATTTTTCTTATAGAAAAATATACCAAAAACTAAATATATTTTTCTAGAAAAAAAAATACTAAAACTAAATATTTATTTAAAAAAAAACTAAAACATAAGCAAACTAGAATTTGAATTTGACATTCTTGGTCACTTTCGGAAACATATGGTGGAATGTAATCTCTTTATCCTCATCTTTAGCTTTTTCCTAAAAAATAAAAGCATACAAAAGTGGGAAAGAGCCATAAAGCATGGGGAAGATTTTTCCTAAGCACAAAAGCATCTAAAAAGTGGAAAATTCCTTTTTTATATGAGGAAACATTATTCACCCAAAAGATTTTTCCCAAATTGAACTAATGAGGAATTTTGGAAATCTTCATAGCCTCCCCTTTCCTATATATTAGAGGCTTGGCCATTGAAAAAATGATGGGAATTTTGTATTGTCACGCTCTTGAGATCTGTCTTGAGAGGGAGAGTTTTGGAGCTATGAGTTGGGGGAGGTGATGTTGCAACTATATCTGATTGTTGTAACTTTCCTCCAACTCCTTTATTCATATAGATCAGTTGTTCTTCCTTCCATATGTTTCTATTCATTCTTTACTTCTTCTATTTAACTAATGTATGCATGGATTTTTTGTTTATATTTGTTTATTCAATAATATTTATATGTTTTTTATAGTTTTGATTATTAAGATATTATGTTGTGAAGGTTGCTTTATTCTCTCTCTTATGTGTAGGACCAAGCTTTGGAGCTAGCTAGGAGCGCTTCTTGGCTATACGAAAAACTCCAAGAAGACCTGCATGCGAGGACTCACAAGAATTCATTCTCTTTTTCTTAATCTATACTCTACATCTTGATCTACTAAGAATCCTAAGCCTTAGAACAACCTTTCTCTTAATTGGTTTGTCCTAGGTTTCTGAGATAAACTGAGAGGGTTTTGTTTTCATCTAACCATGCATTAAATCCTACAGCAAAATGATATTTAGAAAATTTAATATATTTCACTATGTAAATGAACTTAGTAAAATGAACCCATAGAGGTGGTCATAAATGGAAATAAAAGTAAAACTCTAAACAAGAAGCCAAAAGTGGATTTAACCATGGATGCAAAATTGGGAGTAGAATTGGATGTTAAACTAACCATCAAAACAATATGCAAACAATGACACAAAAAGGTTTTTAAAGTAAAATTAAAAAAGGGTGCAACACTAGACACAAAGAAGGGAACAAAATAGGGCATATGAAAGGATACCGAATTGGGTGCAAACAAGGATGCAAAAATGGACACCAAAATGAGGATGCAAAGAATGGTGTAAAATTAGGATGCAAAAAGGATGTAAGAAAAGACACAAAACAAGATGCAAAATGGGACTAAAAAATGGTGAAACCAAGGATGTCAAAGATGATGCATAACTAGATGAAAATTCCAACTAAAATCTAGGTGCAAAATGAGATGCAAATGTGGACACAAAATGTGGCAGAAAAAAGGATGCAAATTTGGAAGCCAAAAAGGACGAAAAACTAGATACCAAAAAGGATGCAAATTTGGACATAAAAAATGGTGCAAAATTGGACACAAAAGAAGAAAAAATGGTGCAAAAATGGGCATAAAAATGGCTCAATTTTGGATGCAAATTGAGATGCAACATTGGATGTAAAATGATGCAACAAATCATTCAAAACTTGGTGCAAAAACAAATGCAATATATGGTTCAACATAGGATGCAAATTTAGATGCTCAAAAGGATGAAAAATTGGATGCAAGAAATGGTGTTAAAAATGATGCTAAATTGGATGCAACAAACGATGCAAAATTAAATGCAAAATATGGTGCAAAATATGATGCAAAAAAGGGAGATAAATAAAATGCAAAAGTGGATGCAAAAAATGGTGCAAAAATGCATGAGAAATTTGGCACTAAATCAGATTCAACATATGGTGCAAAATTGGATGGAAAAGATGGTGTAAAAAAAGGCAGAAAAATTGGCACAAAAATAGATGTAAAAATAAGTACAAAATTAGAAGCAAAAGATGGCATAAGACCAGATGCAAAAATTGGCACAAATTGGATGTAAAAAAAGGCGCTAAATAAGATGTCAAAGATGGTGTAAAAATCGATGCAAATTATGACACAAAAATAGAAGCAAAGAATTCCACAAAAGAGGAAGCAAAAAATGATGCAAAAATAGATGCAAAAAAAGGCACAAAACTAGAAGAAAAACCTGTTGTAAAACCAAATGAAAATCTTGGTGCAAAATATGATGCAGAAAATGATGGAAAATTTGGCGTAAAAAATATGCAAAATTTGGTGCAAAAAAGGACGCTTTAAAAATTGTACAATAGAGCCAGATTTAGCGCCAGGTTGCTTATCCCAATTGAGAAAAAAATGCACTAGAATCTGGTGCTAAATCTGGCGCAAATTGCCTCTTTTGTTGTAGTGATAGAATCCTCTTGGCTACTAGAAAATGGCTTTATCTAAGGGCTACTTGAAATCTTCCAACAATAAAAACTACTTTCATGATGTCTGGTCTTGAGGTTGTCAGATATAAGAGGCTTCCAATAATAGATTTGTATAGAACCTGATCAACTTTTTGTGATTCATCACTCTTTTTGAGCCTGCATCAAGTAACCATTAGAGTGCTCACAAAAGAAAAATCCTCCATGCTAAATTTCTTCAATAGTTCCTTGAGATATTTGCTTTTCGAGATAGAAATCCCTTTGTAAGACTATGTAATCTGAAAACCAAGGAAATAAGATAGTTCTCCAAGCATAGACATCTCAAATTCAACCTTCATATCAGCTACAAATTGGCATGTTAGTTGCTTTGAAACACTAGCAAAAATAATACCATCAACATAGGCAACCACCACTACCAAATTTACATCATTAGTTTTCACATATAAATTACTATCAGTTGCGCCTCTTTTGAAACCATACTTAAGAAAATAATTGTCCAACTTGGAATACCGAGCTCTTGGGGTTTGCTTGAGACAATGCAAGGCCTTCTTTAGCTGGAAAACATAATCAAGTTGATCTAACAGTTGAAAACCATCTAGTTGGTCTATGTAAACTCCTCCTTGCAACTCTCCATTTAGAAAGCAGATTTGGAATCCATTTGATATATCTTGAATTTATTGAAACAAGTAAATGCCAAAAACAATATAAGTAGCTTCTAATCAAGAAACATGAGCAAAGGTTTCATCAAAGTCCAAACCTTCAATTTGTGCATATCCTTTGCACACTAATATTTCATTGTTTTTACCACTTGCGATTCTCATTCAATTTTTTCCTAAAGAGCCACTTCGTGCCTATGACATTATTATTTGTTGGTCTAGGAACAAGCTCCAAAGTCTTATTTTTATTGATCTGGTCCAACTCTTCATGCATTTCTCTTAACCAACTTTCATACTAGATATCATGCACATCATCCTTTGGCTCCATCATCAATACTAGAGCTACATGTGCCTAAGTAAGGGGATTTAGCAGTGTTCTTCTTGTTTGTACACTTGCATGTGAATCACCAACAATTTGGTCAGCTAGGTGGTGTTTTTTCACATACTTTGCAAGATGTTTGGTTTGAGGACTAAGGGGAATTTCATTGTCTTCATCTGAAAGTGGATCATCAATCTTCTCATCACAGTTGGATGGTTCATTTGAGTTTTTATTTATTGGCTGATAAACTTTAGATTCAATATGTTTATCAACTTTTATGTCTATCCAGTCAACTATCCTATTTGTTTTCTTGTTATAGCATCTATAACCCTCGTTGTTCTGAGAATATACAAGAAAGATACCTTCATCAACCCTTGCATCAAACTTACCAAGAATTTCATCTTTCCTTTTGATGCAGCACTTGCTTTTGAACACTCTGAAATCCTTGACTATTACAGGTCTGTCATACCAAAGCTCATATGGTCTCTTGTCATTGTTTGGTCTAAAATGATCTTTATTGAGTATCACCACTACTATGTGAATGGCTTCAACCCAAAATCTCTGTTGAACATTTCTTTCTCCCATCATAGCTCTGGACAGCTTCTGAACTTATCTATTGTCTCTCTCTGCTACACTATTCTGTTGTGGAGCCTCTGTTACAGTAAATTTCCTTTTAATGCCATGTTGCCTACAAAAATCATCAAATTCTTTTGAAGTAGACTTTCCTCCATTATTAGACTTTATCCTCTTGATTTTACTGTAAATCTCATTCTCATCCATGGCTTTAAAGTCTTTAAATTTCTCAAAATATTATGATTTTTCCTTAAAGAATGCAACCCACATCATTCTACTGAAATCATCAATGATAATCATAAAATACAATTTACCTATGGGTGTTTGTTTTCTTGAAAGAGCACATAGGTCCATGTGTACTAGTTGCAATGGTCTGGATGATGAGCTCTCATTAGACTTGAAAGGTTCTCAATCTTGCTTTCCCAACTAAAAAGACTTGCAAATAGTATTTTTAGGTGTTGAAAGCTTTGGAAGATCTTTGACAACATTATTCTTTCCCAATCATATTATTTGATCAAAGTTTAGATGTCCAAGTCTATTACGTCACAACCATCTCTCATCAATCTTTGGCAAGAAAATCTTCTCTACCTTCTCTTTCAGGACATATAAATTGTTGTATGTTCTCATGGCTTCAAGTACAACTTATCCAGTGCCTACAAACTTGATTTGACAATTTTTAGCCTTGAAAAACACATCATAGAATTATTCACACATCTAAGACACATTGAGTAGATTATGCTTCAACCCATTAACAAATAACAAATTCTTTGTTTTACCTTTTCCATTTGATAAACTAACAACTCCTTTACCAATAATCTTACCAGGTGACATGAGAGCTTCACTGGGGGAGAAATAACATAACACGTGCATTCATATTGGGGCATATATATTGAGCCATATATATTGAGGAAAAAATGACATAATATATTGAGCATATAATAGGGGGTAAAGGGTTTTTATATTGGCAAGTATAAAAATTGGAACTTAAAGTTAATGAAAAAAATATAAAGGGGTATAAAAAATGTTAGTGAAAAAATAGATATCTACAATATCTAGTGAATGTAGGGGTTTTTTTAATTGGGAAGGTGTATTGGGTTTGTATTGGTAGGGGGTTAAATAATGTGATTTTTAGAGGTATTTTTCAATATGTAGTCAAATTAAGGGTATTGTTTAGTATGTCACAAAAGCACACGATATGTCATGGGTTCATTGAGTGAATCCCCCATGCCAGGTGCATTATTACCAAAGGTCACATTATCTTTCTCAATTGGTTTCCATGAGAAGAACTTACTTTTGTCTCCTGACGTGTGTATGGAATAACCACTATTAACATACCAAGGACTGCCTTCATTCTAAGCATACAAAAAAATGTTACATTATTCTGAATTCTCCTTTTCTTTCTAGACTTTTGGTTTCTTGCTTCTTTGCTCAATAAATGGTTCAGATTCATTATTCTTAAGTTTGCAATTTGTTGCTCTATGCCCAAAATTTTGATAATTAAAATTTTGAATCAAATTATTCAAAGGAGTGAATGAATTTTTGTACCTGGATCTATTCATACACTTTCTAATTGGTTGATAATTTCTTCTTCTTGGCCTAATATGTCTATATGATAGATTCACTCTGCAATCTATCGCTTTGTGTCCATAATTTGTGCATCTGAAACAATATCCTGGAAAGATTCCTTCATAAATGGTAGAAATCGATTTTTGAAACTTTGCTATGTTGCTCTCTAATTATTTCAAAATTCTTCTACAGTGTTGAACTTTCCTTGCTAAGTGAAATTTCTCATTATATTTCATTGATGCTAATTTTCACCTTGTTACATATTAGATTGCACACTTCCTTTATCTCTTTGTTATTGTGTTGACCCAACGTTTACTACTACGTTATCACCAATTTTGGTTTCTTGTAAAAAGGTAATTGACCTCTTTCCCTTCAAATCAATTGTTGAGCTAGACCCAGCCTCAAATCCAATACCAGTTCTATTACTTGAGACCCTTTGAGAATCAAGGAGCTCATTCAAACTTTCGGTCAGTGTTCCAAATTTTGCATTAAAAATCAGTTGGGTTTTAGCTTTTTCAAGCTCTTTCCTTTCATAAGCTTGATTTTTCTCCCTAAGCTATTGATTTAAAGTCTCTTGAATCTTCATACCTTCTTCAATTTGTAGGAGAAGAAGTTAAATCATTAAAGAAATTTTGAGGTAAAAAAATGGGTCTCAAAAAAAAAATTTACATCCAAAATCAACATTATAAGAACCAATAGGATTCAATATGATGATGTCAACCATGGGGGATGATTCACCATTTTTTAAGTATAAAAGTAAAAATGTTAAAAAAAAAAAACCTTTTTCAACTCGTATTTTCAACTTATCTCACTACGATTTTACTCAAATTTCAAGTGGGAGCACTCATTGTATGTGTAATTTAATTCCTCATCCAAGGAGTACCCATGTTGCATACTTTCAATGGACCCCGCTACATGGAAAATGAGATATAAATGAAAAAATGTGATTGCAATCATTTTTTTCATGTATTTTTCATTTTTCATGTAGGGGGGTCGATCGAAAGTATGCAACAAGGTTACTCCTTGGATGAGGAATTAAATTATGCATCCAATGAGAGATCCTACTCGAAATTTGAGAAAAGCCATAGGGAGATATGTTGAAAATACGAGTTGAAAAAGTAGTTTTTTCTTTTTTCCCTCTAAATTTTGGTGATGTAATCTAATTTTATTTTATTATCTCCAATATTATTCTACAATATTCGTTAGGAGACCCATTTTAGACCTCAAAATTTCTATAATGAGCTTCAAATTTGTCCTTGACAAAAAATCATTTTTGTGCTTTATTTTTCTTGTTGAGCCTTTCAATCTCTTCAAGAGCAGTTACCAATTCTCCTTCTAAGTCAATCACAACCACTTCTTCATAAGAATTAGCAACTTCTACTTCCAAATTATCTATGGACATGAGAATAAATTCCTTTGGACCTTCATCATCTATGTCCTCATATGAAGATTGGTTGCCTCCACTTTCAGATGAGTTGGAATTTTGAGTGTAGAAGTTCTTCTTCTTAGCCTTCTGTTATGAACCAACTCAAGAAAAGATAGAAAAGATAGATCAATGCCTTAGAATTCAGCCTCTTCGAGGGGGCAACCTCCTTTACATTACATAAATGAACAATTCTTTGATGATACAAATGACAAAACCTCCTTTCTATATATAAGAGTCTAAGGAGTCACAATATAATCCAGCCGACCTAACAATAATAATATAAAGCCACAAAAATAACAATATAGGGATTATATGGGGCACAGAAATAACAACATGGGGGTAATAGGGGCACACAATATAAATAAGGGGTATAACTATAATAGTAATGGGGTAATCACTAGTATTATAGGGACCCAACATGCCCCTCTCCTTTAAAAAAGTGTTGTCCTCAACGCTTGAGTAGTTCTGGATACTTCTGCATAAAATTCTCATCCTCCCATGTGGAATCTTCAGCGGATAAGTTCTTCCACTTGATAAGATACTCTGAAATTGATCGATTTCGTAGCTGTCGAGTTCTTGTTTCTGTGACTGCTTCCGGTTCCAATATAATTTTTCCCTCCTCATCAAGTTCTGGCAATATTGTTTGAACTGGGAGCTTGTCGCCTATAACCTTCTTTAAACATGAAACATGGAAAACTGGGTGCAATCGAGAAGCTGCAGGAAGCTCCAATTTGTATGCCATAGTACCAATCTTTTGCAACACCTTGTACGGACCATAATACTTTGGTGATAATTTATTATCCTTCTTAGCTTGCTTTAGGGACATTTGCTTATATGGTTGTAGCCGTAGGAATACCCAATCACCTACATCAAAACTTCTTTCACTGCGATGTTGATCTGCCTGTTGTTTCATTCTATTTTGTGCCAACACGAGGTTATCCTTTAAGAGTTGGAGGACTTGTTGTTGATGTTCGATGTGATGTTCCACTGCCTGAACCTTAGAATTTTCTCTTAAATATGATGTGATGGATGGTGGTTGATACCCATAAAGTGCCATAAATGGGGTCATTTTTGTTGCTGTATGGAAGGAAGTGTTATACCACCATTCAGCCAGAGGCAACCATTTGACCCATTGTGTCTGTTTATCAGATACAAAGCAACGAAGATATCCTTCCAAACATTTGTTTACTATCTCAGTTTGCCCATCAGATTGAGGATGATAAGATGAGCTATGAGCTAACTGAGTACCAAGACAAGAAAATAATTCTGTCCAAAAATTTCCAGTGAAAATGGGATCTCTGTCACTTACAATAATCTTTGGGTTTCCATGTAGCTTTTGAATTGTTTCCATAAATGCAGTAGAAACTGTACTGGCTTTAAATGGATGTGATAATGCACAAAAGTGCATACTTGGTAAGTCTGTCAACTACCACCATGATGACACTCTTTCCCTCAGACTTGGGTAAACCTGTGATAAAATCCATTGAAACCTCCTCCCAACGTTGGCTTGGAATGGATAAAGGTTGTAATAGACCCGGTGTCTTAATTGTTTCAACTTTATTTTGTTGGCAAACCAAACATTCCGCCACAAACTTTTGAATATCTGATTTAAGGCCATCCCAAAAAAATTCCTTCTTAACCCTGTGGTAAGTTTTTAAAAATCCGAGTGCCCTCCTAAGGGAGAAGTGTGCAATTCCATAAGAATATTTTGTTTTAGCTGGGAATTCTTACAGAGGTATAAGCGATCTTTGTACCATAATGAATCATTTTGCCAGCTAAATGTATCAGACGTACTGGAATCTTGTTGTAGCTTTCGAATAAGTGCCCACACTTCTTCATCATTCTTCCATTCCTCCCTTGCTTCGTTTATCCAATCTGGTTGGATAATAGAAATGGCGCACAACAATGCTTCCACATCCTCATCCTTTTTGAGAGTGCATCTGCCACCACATTTTCTTCCCTTTTTTGTAGATGATTTCAAAGTCATAACCCAACATCTTTGTGACCCACTTTTGTTGCTCTTCAGAGGATAATCTTTGTTCTAAAAAGTATTTAAGGCTATCATGATCCGTTTTTACCTTGAAGTGTCTTCCCATTAGGTAGGGTCGCCATTTCTTAAGTGCATGGAGTATTGCCAACATTTCCTTCTCATAAATAGCTTTTCTTAAAAACTTTCCCTTGATTGGACGACTTTCAAAAGCAATGGGTCTTTCATCTTGCATTAGAACAGCACCAATTCCATTTCCTGAAGCATCACATTCCACAATAAAGGTTTTTGTGAAGTTCGGTGTAGCTAAGACCGGTGCTTGGCACATTGCCTCTTTAAGATGTTCAAAGGCCTTTGTTGCTTCCAGAGTCCATGAAAATGCATCTTTCTTCAATAATGTTGTTAGAGGTGCTGCTATTCTCCCATAATTCTTAACAAACTTGCGATAATACCCTGTCAACCCAAGAAATCCTCGCAGATGCTTTATGGATGTGGGGATTTTCCATTCCTTAATGGCTTTAATTTTGCTAGGGTCTACCTTAACTCCTTCATGAGATACAATATGACCCAAATATTCCACCTCCTGGACTCCAAAGAAACATTTGGATCTTTTTGCATATAATTGTTTCTCCTCCAATAGTTGTAGCACCTTGTCAACATGATCCTTCCAAGACTTGTTGTAGATTAGTATATCATCAAAAAATACTAACACAAATTTTCTAAGGAATGGTTTGAAAATTGAATTCATCAAACCTTGAAATGTTGAAGGTGCATTGGTAAGGCCAAAAGGCATGACCAAAAATTCATAATGACCCTCATGAGTTCTAAATGCCGTTTTCGGAATGTCTTCAATCTTCATTCTGATTTGATGATATCCCGAACGAAGATCCAACTTGGTGAAGTAAATTGATCCATGCAATTCATCCAGTAATTCATCAATGACAGGAATGGGGAACTTATCTTTAATAGTGAGCTTGTTGAGCTCCCTATAATCCGGACACATGCACCATGATCCATCCTTCTTGTGCACCAATACTACTGGAGCAGAGAAAGAACTTTGACTTGGTTGAATTATACCAGCCTCTAGCATTTCTGCAACCATACGTTCAATTTCACTTTTTTGGACATAGGGATATCTGTACGGCCTGATGTTTGGAGGAACACTTCCTGGAATCAGATGAATAGCATGATCATGATCACGCATAGGTGGGAGACCTTTGGGAGTCTCAAATACCTTGGAATGATTGTCCAGGACTTTTTGGAGATCTGGAGAAATAGATGATTCTGATGTGGAAACATCTAGCGAACATAATTGTGCAATTACACCTCTTTGCTCCTTTTTTAGAAGCTTTGTCATACCATTAGAGCTGATTATCTTTCCTGGTTTCCCTGCAATACCCCTTAATTCAACTTCCTTTCCTTCCGTAGAAAATTTGATGAAAAGTTCTTGAAAATTAAAAGCTATTGTACCCAAGGATTGTAGCCATTGGACTCCTAGTACAACATCAGCACCTCCCATTGGAATGGAAAGCATTGGGCTAGTCAATACATATTCTCCCATGGATAGCTTGATATTATGGCACCTTCCAGAGCAATTTATTGTTCCTCCATTTGCAATCATCACTTGACACTCTGGTGCTGGATATAGAAAGCAATTCAATTATTTTGCTACCCTACAATGAATAAAATTGTGGGTGCTTCCTGAATCAATCAACACTATTACCTTTTTCTTCTTGATTTGTCCTTCTATCTTGATGGTTTGAGGAGTGGTAATTCCTGCCAATGCATTACAAGATATGGTCGGATTTATTTGTTCTTCATCTAGGCTTTTTTCCTGGAGTATATCTTCTTCTTTTGACCTTTCTTGCTCCTTTTCTTCTTCCTCTTCACAATCTATGTAGAATAATTTCTTCTCAGCACACTTATGACCTTTAGTGTATTTGCTATCACAACTGTAACAAAGCCCTTTTGCTCTTTTTTCTTCCATTTTTTTTGGTGTCAACCTTATAGGTTGTGGAAGACTAGGGGCAACAACACTTCCGTCTTTATAGTTGTGAGTGGTATGCTTCCTGGTTGCCATAATTTTGCTTTCCATTTTTCTTGCTAACCTGAATGCCTTCTCTAATGAATCAGGTTCCCAAAGGCGAACATCATGTTGGATATTATCCTTTAAAGACCCTATGAACACATCAATCCTATGCTCCTCTGGAATATCTTTTACCCTTATGTTCAATTTTTTGAACTCCTCAATTGCTCCATTACTGAACCCTTTTGTTTGAGACTTATCAATTGGCTAAAAAAAGTGTTGCTTTTTGTATCTTCATAATGTGCTATCAATTCTTCCGTAAAAATTGCCCAAGTGATAAATTTTTTACGAGAGCAAAGCCATTGATACCATACAAACTGATTTGGTTCCAAATATACAGTTGGCATACGTACCTTTTGTGTGTTTTGCACATTATTGAGATCGAAGAACTGCTCCATCTGTAATATCCATGTGGCGGGATCCTTGCCATCAAACTTCCTCATATCGATTTTTGGAATATGGTGGGTCTTTGATCCAACATTAGCATCTATGGAATCATGATTAACATTACTTTTGTTCACATCATGAGTTTCCTTTACAACCTTTTCACCATTAGTAAGTATTTCTTGTAGAAAATTTGTCAAATCTGTCTTCAAATCTGCCATGTCTGTCTTCAAATCTGTCCTCAAATCTGTCTTCAAATCATCCATCTTAGCTTCCATGCCCTTTATCTTAGATTCCACGCCACTTATCTTAGCTTCTATTAGCTTTTGTGAGCGTGACATTTGTTGCACTTGTTCTTGTAATTTTGATATATCATGTAGCATTTCTTCCTCTTCTTCATGAGTCATGCTAGAGCTTTCAGGTTCCTTACTAGGTGTTTGCATTTTCTTTCCTCAGGGCATCAGTTACCGATAATAATGCTTTACTATGCCCTTTGAATTCCATTAAACCAAGCTTACACAAAAATTAAAAAAAAAACTACACACCTTTTTTCACTTTATAGAAGCCTGATATTGAATCTGATGTATCTCTGTAATTTTAGATCATCTAATTCTGAAATTGCAACTTGTAGTAGCCTTCTGCGTCCTCTTTCCAATGCCACAAGTCTGACCCAAATTGGATTCTCCAAGGAAGAGTTATGTGAAATCTCCCACAATGACTTACTTTTAGACTAATTCAGTAGAGCAAACTTGTACGACGTGCCACGAGTCACTGTTTCAACCTTTGAATCTGAAACACACATACAAGAAACTAAAGTCTGTCCTCTTTCTATACCTTCTTACGAAATTTCAATCCGATCCCCAGAGAGAACGTTATGACGATTTTCCCCAGGTCACCTGTTTTGAATGTAATTCAAGAGTCTGCAAAAAGACCAACTTCCTCAGATCATATCTCCGCAAATATCGCGCGAAAAGCTCTGAAATTCGGACCCAAGGTTCAGCGCGATTTATTCTCAATTGGGTTTTTTTTGCGACTTCTGAAACATCACAGAAAAAAAAAATTCATAGCGAAAATTCCACGATGACTTGTTTGGAGCAGTGAAACCCTAGAATCCAAAGCTCTGATACCAAATGTTATGAAACCAGCTCAAGAAAAGATAGAAAAGATAGATCAACGCCTTAGAATTTAGCCTCTTCGAGGGGGAAACCTCCTTTACATTACATAAATGAACAATTCTTTGATGATACAAATGACAAAACCTCCTTTCTATATATAGGAGTCTAAGGAGTCACAATATAGTCCAGCCGACCTAACAATAATAATATAAAGCCACAAAAATAACAATAGAGGGATTCTATGGGGCACAGAAATAACAACATGGGGGTAATAGGGGCACAACAATATAAATAAGGGGTATAACTATAATAGTAATGGGGTTAGCACTAGTATTATAGGGACCCAACACCTTCTTTCTTTCCTTTTGAATTTTCATGAACTTCTCTCTAGGATCATATTCTTTCTTCTTCTTTTCAAGATAATTGGAAGAATAGTGACCAACTTTACCATGATTAAAGCACTTAAAAGGTAACTTATATTTGTACTTGCTTGAGCCTCTTATAAGATTCCTCACGAACTTGGCTTCTTCTTCATCTAATTCACAACATGAATCATTATTTCCTTCCTTCGGCCTCTTATCTGCTTTGAGGGTTGAACCCTTTGCTTTCGGCTTGCCATTAGAATTTTTCATCTCATAAGAAGTGAGAGTACTAGGTAATTGGTCCAAATTGAGAGTCTTCAACTCTATCATCTCTTTAATGGCTGAAGCCTTGGGATTAAATCTCTCAAGGAGAGATCTCAACACCTTTTGAACCACTATAGTCTCTTATAATTTCTCATCTAGACCTATTGTGTTCGCAAATTCGTTAACCCTTAGAAAGTATTTTGCAATATCTTCATGATCATGCATCTTCAAAGACTCAAATTGCATTCTAAACCATGAAGTTTATCTTGCTTTACCTTATCGTCACCTTCATAGTAGATATTCATCTTGTCCTAAATAGGTTTTGCAGTAGAGCAATCTATAACCTTGACAAGTTATGATTTAGGCAGCCCAACAAGTAGGGCATGCATGGCTTTAGCATTGCATGTGAACTCCATCTTCTGATCTATGACCTTCTTCCCAACTTTCCAAAACACACAGTTTGTTCCATTGAACATAGGTGTCTTATTGGTGTATCCTCCTTTTTGGTTTGTCATGGTCCTTGATCTTTCTTCTAACTCTTAAATTGATATAAAATAACTTGGTTCACTTTGATACAAATTGTTAGAAACCGGGACAATACTGAGAGTGGGGGGGGAGGGTGAATCTATATTATAGGAATTTTACAACCTTCTTTTACTTGCACAAGATATTAGGACACCAATGGATATTTCAATAATTAATTTAGACAAAAATGGTAAAAAAACAACATAAGTAACACAAGGAGAACACTAATAAATTCTTCAAACTATTTCTTCAATTTACTTCACAAAGGCAAGCTGCTACTTTCTATTACAAACATTTTTTGGCTATAACAAGAAGGAAGCTACTACTCCCTTATTTATCATCTACAACTGAAAGGAACTACAAATCCTAATTTTATCAAATACCACTCGAAGGAGCTCCAACCCATAACTTTGACCAACAACTACTGGAAGGAGCTACAACTCCTGCCTTGCAAGCTATAACTTGCTTGACCTCGATGATTCATCTTTCATACAATTTTCATACTCAAGTCATGAATGCCATTTCCTTACATAAACAAATAAATTTCTCTCTTCAATCACTCACCAAAACCACCATACAAACATCTTCAACAATATTTGATCATTGAAAAAATAACCAAACACACCAGTAGCATCAATCCATCTCGGACACTCACAACTCTATAAACTTACAAATTAAATTATTCTTTTAAAGAATTTGGACTGATACTTTTAGTCTTCTAACTTTGGGTGAATGCATGAACATGGGTTACACTTTTGGGCCAAATGTGGCGATGAAATTTCAAGTTTTTCCTCTTTTATTGAATTGAAGCCCTCAAAATTCATATAAGCAATGTGGATTTTGATTTGGATTAAAAAGACAAATTGTGAAGAATTATGTTGTTGTCCTAATGTTATTTTTTGCAAAAAATATATAGTGTCATATAATATGTTAATTTTCCATCAAACGAAATGCTTGTCCTTGCAAATTTTCACACATCTAAGAGGTATGCATGTGTTCATGTAGCATAACTTGGTCTAAACTGTGTAATTTTTAAAATATGTGTGTGTGTGTGTGAGCATGATCTGCACATAAAGAGCTAAGTTTTTCATATTAAAATTTTATTTTCTTATGCAAAAATATATTTTTTTTATTATTTTTCGAAGTAATATTTCAATTTCATTTTGCAGACACGTGTTCACGTAAGGTTCTTTCCAACTCTTTAAATAAATTGAAAAACCAAAAGTACCCATTTGAAGAGGACTCGTAAACGAATATAGTGATATATTTAGAATTTTTTCGTTGTGTATATTTTATGATATTGATTTTTTATTCAACCTCTTTAAAACAACTCAAAAACATTTCAAGCAATATGTTTAAAAGAAATTAGATGAAAAATATCATATAAATTCGAAAATGTCAAACTCATATGTCATTAGATATAGGATTCCTTCATAAATCCAACGTTATCAACTCCACCACCTAAGATAAAATTTAGCCATAAGTCCACTAGGGTACAAAATGGAGTTGCAGGAAATTTTGTAGAAGGGGTGCTGAAATTGTGGATTTTAGGAAATAAGAGGCTCAATCGAGCACCTAAATTTCAAATTCAAAGAGCTCAATTGAGGGTTATGTTGTAGCGGCTACAACCACCCTCCAAAATTTTGGCTTGCACCCAAATTCAAATCCTCCCTTGAGAGTTTCACTTGATGGTTGCATACACTCGGGTTCACTCTGTGAACTTGTGTGAGCCTTTGCACCCACCTTGCTTGTTAATTCCACCCAAGCTTTTGCATCTTGATGTCAATGTCTTGCTTGTGACCATGTTCTGGTCATCCTCAAGGTCTTCGATTCATGTGTACATGTTATGTTCGCTATGAAATCATCTGTCGCACTCACACACATAGTCCCATTCACTATTGCACAAGCGTTGTCACAATCGATCAATGATCAATCACGAGTGTCGTGCTTGTCGCTTACATCGTCAGTCAATCATGTTGAACATATGTGTCTAGTTGGTTTCAGTCGTCTCGTTGTCAAGTCATGAGGGTGTGTGTTGTACAATCATATTTGCATCTTTAACTCGTTCACACATTTAGTCATTTTGCTAAAGTTTTGATGACCAGACTCCCCTCTGATAGTCGAACCATCACCCCACTATCGACTTGATCGACTATCACACAGAATAGCGCATAAGCACCAAGAAAGTCTTTTCAAGTTGCGCTTCTCACAAGTGATCCAATCAACTTTCATGCTGGCCACCTAGACAGTGGAACCCGGCAGCCACCTCGGGACTGACTTCCCCTCAAAAATTGTGCAGAGGCTTATGACCTTTCCTGCTCTGCTGACTGAGGAAATTGTGCAGACAGGCCGAAAGGACACCAAGTGCTCATCCCTGTCTCCCTAAAAAATTGCGCAGTTTTCCCAGTCAATTCTCCCAACAGTCAACCGACTACCCATCTAGGAAATTACGTAGTTTCCATGAGTAGTCCTTCTTTTATATAACAGTCCACTCAGCTCAGAAATTGTGCAGAGATGATCAGCAGGCCAGCCTGTCAGCCTAAGTGCATTTTTCCTCGCCAACAACTCCTAATAGCAGACTGCCAGTTGCCTCCAGGAATTGCACTGTTTCTGCTGCCAAGCTCCCAGCAGCTGACTACCTATTCCCCTTGGGAATTGCGTAGTTTCTGCTGCCAGTGACCCAGCAGCCAATTGTTAGTTCCCTCTGGGAATTGCGCAGTTTTGACTACCGGGATCCCGGCTAGTTCCTCCCAAAAACTGCGCAATTTATTCCTGTTGATCCTCAGTGTAGCCCTGCCTGTTCCTCCAGAAAATCGCGCAAATTTTTCCTTCCAACCCCTACGGCTCGCTCATTCCAGAAACTACGCAGATTCTGCTTACCTTGCCTTCTTGCAACCTGGACTGTCCCTCCCAAAATTTGCGCAATTTTTCTTTCCATCCCAACCAGACCTTGTGGACAGTCAATGTCAACTTGGATTACCCATCTTCATCACTCAGTGACTCTTGCGCAATTTTCATCAGTAGTCCCCAGAGCCATCATCCCGCTTCGCAACCTTGCTGCCTCTCCCGGTCACCTGCATCCGAAATGATCATGTGTTATGGTAGACTAGGAAGTTTTTGGATTTTATGTTGTTTCGTCATGAGTGACTGCAGGCACAGGTACACTAACAAACATGGTGCGACAACGAAAGGGATGAACGAAGGGAGCACATGCAAAAGGATAGGTTCACCAATGGACAAACGAACGATGCATGTGAAGGGATGTGCTCGTGAACAGATGATCATGCAAAGATGTGTTCGTAGACGGACAAACAGACGAGAAAACATGCAAGATGTGCTCATGGACGAACGAACAGATGAACATGCACCTTTCATGAATAGATGAACCTATCAAGCCTTCCAACATGCAAGCAAGGAACAATGTGCCAAAGCATCATCAAGCGAACCAAAGACCATCAAAGACTCCACGCACTTTGCCATGCGGAGGTGAAGCTGTGCTACACCATGAAGACATCCATCACCTAGCAACATTGTAGCTCGACATGCACTCCAACAGCAGCACGAATGTACTAGCACTATCATGTCGAGTCATGTCATGAGTCATGTCGCCCACATCTTTACTATTGGCTAGGTCTTCAATCAATGTAATGTAACGTGGAAGTCTAAGAGACCCACTTGTTGTATGAAAAGTCATGGAAATCAAACAATGATGAGGGTAGTCAAACAACCACAACGGTCAGTTTCACCCTTGGCTATAAATACCCCCTCATTTGTACATGAAAGGACTTTTCACCTCAGCTCCTCCCACATAGCCAAGAGAGTATGTAATCTTTTCTTTGAGGAGTAAGTAGTGGCTCCAACGCCTCACACTCAGGGTTAGTGATGTATGGTGTAACGATGTGTCTTGGAACTTTCACTTAATTCAGAAGCCTGCTAACAGGCCAGCACATTTTCACACATGTATTATAACTGTTGTAAGACTAATATTGAACACTTGTAATGCATGTTGCTTTAACCTGTGTTGAACACTTGAAATATTTCACTTGTTGTAATACATAATCTGTTAATGGAAATGTGTTGTAAATGTTGTTAACGTTGTCTCGCTCATGGTGGCTATCTCCCTAGACATCAAACATACCTTTCACATAAATCTTGTTGTAACAACCGTTGCACTCATTCGGACTCATAAGTCGAGATCCCTGTTCCGCCCCAAAAATAAATAAGTGCCTATGCACAGTCCTCTTGAAAAATACAAAGGCGAAAGAAGAGAAAGGCTTCCTGCGCAGAGAGGTGAAGCATGCAACTCCACCGGGGTACTGTCCAAGATCATTGGAAGTGGAGAAATGTGTGTGTTCCTGCGTGACTCCGTCGAGGTACTGTCCAGGCCTGCTGGCAATGGAGCAACACTAGAGATGAAAACTTATACACTAAAAATCTTCAACTTGTGAGCTAAACTACCCTTCCCGAATTCGAAACACTGAGATCCAAGCTCAACTTTTGATTGTGTTTGACTGAGTTGGCAAAGGGTGAACCATGTATGTCCATGGGGTACGTGGGGAAGCTGAAGTAACCCACGCAACGATTCAATACTCCCCAGAAGATTAAGGCCCTGTGTTATCAATGAACCAAAACAGAGAAGCTGGAGTTCTATGAGTGTGTCTCCAAGTGTTGTAGCGGCTACAACCACCCTCAAAAATTTTGTCCTGCACCCAAATTCGGAGTCTCCCTTGAGAGTTTCACTTGATGATTGCATACACTCGGGTTCACTATGTGAACTCGTGTGTGCCTTAGCACCCACCTTGTTTGTTCATTCCACCCAAGCTTTTGCATGTTGATGTCAATGTCTTGCTTGCGACCATGTTCTGGTCATGATCAAGGTGTTCGCTTTGTGTGTACATGTTATGTTCGGTATGAAACCATCTGTCACACTCACACACAGAGTCCCATTCACTATTAATCAAGTGTCGTCATGGTCAATCAACGATCAATCATGAGTGTGGCACTTTTCTCTTACATCGTCGATCAGTTATGTTGAACATGTGTGTTTGGTTGGTTTAAGTCGTCTCGTTGTCAAGTCATGAGGGTGTGTGTTGTAAGATCATATTTGCATCTTTCACTCGTTCACACATTTAGTCATTTTGCCTAAAGTTCTGATGACCAGACTCCCCTCTAACAACTGGACCATCACCCTGTTATTGACTCGATCGATCGTCACCCAGAACAGTGCAGAAGCACCAAGCAACTATTTTCAAGTTGCACTGCTCGTAAGCGATCTAATCAACTTTCATGATGGCCACCCGGACAGTCAGACCCAGCAGCCACCCCAGGACTGACTCCCCTCAAAACATGCGCAGAGGCTTCTGACCTTGCCCGCTCTGCTGTCTGAGGAAATTGTGTAGACAGGTCGAACAGACACCAAGTGCCCTTCCTTGTCTCCCTTAGAAAATTGCATAGTTTTCCTAATCAGTCCTCCCGACAGTCGACCGCCTGCTCATCCAGGAAATTGCACATTTTTCATGAGAAGGCCTTCTGCTAGACAGCAATCTGATGAGCTCAGAAATTGCGTAGATATGATCAGCAGGTCAGCCTATCAGCCTCAGTGCAGTTTTCCTTGCAAGAAGTTCCTAGCAATAGACTGCTAGTTCCCCCCAGGAATTGTGTAGTTTCTACTGCCAAGCTCCCGACAGCTAACTGGTTGTTCCCCTTGGGAATTGCATAGTTTCTGCTGCCAGTGACCCAGCGGCCAATTTCTAGTTCCCTCTGGGAATTGCATAGTTTTGACTGCCAAGCTCCCAGCCAGTTCCTCCCAAAAACTGTGCAATTTCTATCTATTGATCCTCCTTGTAACCCGGCCTGTTCCTCCAGAAAATCATGCAAATTTTGCCTTCCATCCCTGCTGCTCGCTCATTCTGGAAACTATGCAGATTCTTCCTACCTCACCTTCCTGCAGCCTAGAGTATCCCTCCCAAAATTTGCGCAATTTTGCTTTCCAGCCGAGCCGAACCTCGCGGAAAGTCACTGTCGACTTGGATTTCCCATCTTCATCACTCAATGACTCTTGCACAGTTTTCATCAGCACTGCCCAGAGCCATCATCCCGCTTCATAACCTTGCTGCCTCTCCCAGTCACCTGTATCCGAAATGATCATGTGTCATGGTAGACTAGGAAGTTTTTTTGTTTGATGTCGTTTTTTCATGAGTGACTGCAGGCACAAGTACACTAACAAACATGGCACGACAACGAAAGGGATGAATGATGGGAGCACATGCAGAAGGACAGGTTCATCAACAGACGAACGAACGATGCAGGTGAAGGGATGTGCTCGCAAACAGATGATCATGCAAAGATGTGTTCACGGATGAAAGGATGAGCAAACATACAATATGTGCTCATGGACGAACGAACATACAAACATGCACCTTTCACGAATAGATGAGCCTGTCAAGCCTTCCAACATGCAAGCAAGGAACAACGTGCCAAAGCATCATCAAGCGAACCAAAGACCATCGAAGACTCCGTGCACTTTGCCATGTGGAGGTGAATCTGTGCTACACCATGAAGACATCCATCACCTAGCAACACTGTAGCTCAACATGCACTCTAGAAGCAACATGAATGTACTAGCACTCTCATGTCAATTCATGTCATCATTCATTTTGCCCACATATTTACTATGGGCTATGTTGTCAATCAATGTAATGTAACGTGGAAGTCCAAGAGACCCACTTGTTATACGAAGAGTCATGCAAAGTCGAAAATTCATGGAAGTCAAACAATCATGAGGGTAGTCGAACAACCACAAGGGTCAGTTTCACCCTTGACTATAAATACCCCCTCATTTGTACATGAAAGGACTTTTCACCTCAGCTCCTCCCACATAGCTAAGAGAGTCTATAATCTTTTCTTTGAGGAGTAAGTAGTGGCTCCAATGCCCTGCACTCGGGGTTAGTGATGTATGGTGTAACGATGTGTCTTGGAACTTTCGCTTAATTCAGAAGCTTGCTAATAGGGCAACACATTTTCACACATGTATTGTAATTGTTGTAAGACTAATCTTGAACACTTGTAATGCATGTTTCTTTAACCTGTGTTGAACACTTGAACTATTTCACTTGTTGTAATACATAATCTATTAATGGAAATGTGTTGTATATGTTGTTAACGTTGTCTCGCCCATGGTGGCTATCTCCTCGGACATCAGACAGACCTTTCACATAAAGCTTGTTGTAACAACCATTGCACTCATTCGGACTCATTCGTTGAGTGTTGTATGTGTTATCTTACCTTGTGTGTTGTGATTTTCGCATCCATGTGGACTTCTCCTCCAGAAGTTGTGCACATCATGTTGTGTTGTGTGTTCCTAGCCGAGTTGGGACTTCATCCCAACCAACTTGGGACTCACTCTCACCCTCTCCCCTTACAGTGAAAGAACCATTGACACAAGTACACTAGCATTCACCAGGTATGCGAACCTCACTTCTCGAAGGTAAAGAAGACCACTTTCCGGTGCTGAAAAACAAGAGTTGAGGCAAATCCTTAAGACAATGGCAACTGGGCCATCATACCAGATGGGACTCCCACACCAAACGATGTGAGTTCTAGTTGGGACTTCATACCGGGGTGATCCCCTGAATGTTGGCGAGTCTAGGACCGTCAACGAGTTCATAAACCCTCGATTGAGCTATTTGAATTTGAAATTTGGGCGCTCAATGAAGCCTCTAAAGTCCTAAAATCCACAATGTCAACACCCCTTCTGCAAAATTTCTTGCAGCTCCATTTTGTACCCTAGCGGACTTAGGACTAAATTTTTCTTTAGGTGGCGGAGTTGATCACATTGGATTTATGAAGGAATCCTTTATCCAATGGCATATGAGTTTGACATTTTCAAATTACCCTCAATCTAGCCATATATGTGTATAACATAGGCTCGATCGAGCCTCTATAAATAAAAATTGAATTATCTAAAATTAAGTTTTTACCTCATTTTAAAATTCCAAATCTTATTAGAATTTTTGTTAACATGTCATGTAAAAATCTTATTAAATTTAATATTAATATTAAACAAAGATTATTATTATTATTAAATTAAATGATGAAATGACATTAATATAAAAAATTTAATATCAATATATTTTAATGTTAATATTAAATTTATTAATTTTGAATTAATATTATATTATTAACTTTAGTATAATATAAAATTTCTTATATTATAATATATACTAGCACAACCACATTAATAAATGTGGTTGATATACACCATAGGCGTCAATAAAAGAGTCATTAACACATAAATAGTCATACAAGCTAACTCAATACGTTAATTTTATTTAGCCTTTTTTTTTAAATCTAACATAATAAAATATATAATATTTTTAAAATCCCGAAGTAATCATAACCTAAAACTACCTTTAAAGAAATAAAACCTAAAAAGTTTCAATTGGAAAACATGGAGTGCTCTATGTATTTTCATGGAAATGATCATTTTCCCTCCACGTGAATGTACAACACACATTTGGAATATTTCATTTTAAATATGTATTATAAAAATAAAGATAAATAAAAATTATTGTTGTACAACATCAAAATAAGATATATATCTATATCTATATCTATATATATATATATATATATATATATATATATATATATATATATCTATAATATTAATTGTCAAAGTATTTTAATTTTTTTGAAATATAGAGTGAGAGGGAGCTTGAGAGATGGAGTTGGAGGAAAAGATAGGGAAGGAAGAATTTCAAGACATACAGAGAGAGAAAGGTGGATAGAGAGAGAGGGAATGACAAGGAAGAGATGGAGAGAGAGTGTGTATGTCTGGGGGTGAGATATAAAAGACAAAGAAGGAGATATGGAGAGAAGGGGCAAAGAGAATGAGAGAGGGAGGTAGATAGTCAATAGAGTTGCAAGATGAAGCTCGAGAGAGAGGGAGAGAGAGAGAGAGAGTGACATGGGGGAGAGACAAAGGGATGTGGTAGAGAAAGGAAGAGAGAGAGGACTTGAGAGGGAGCAGGAGAGAGAAATGGAGTTGGAGGGGAAGAGAGAGGGAGGTAAGAAGAAATACATATAGAGAGAGAAAGGTGGAGAGAGAAAGAGGTAGTAGCAAGGGAGATGGAGAGAGAGAGGGAGTGACAAGGCAGATGGAGAGAGAGAGGGAGTGACAAGGCAGATGGAGAGAGAGAGAGGGAGTGACAAGGGAGATGGAGAGAGAGGGGGACAGGAAAGTAGGAGGGAAGATAGATAGAAGGGGACACAGAGGGAGAGATGGGGAGGAGAGAGAGAGAGGGAGAGGGATAGGGAGGGAGATATATATTAGCATAACATATGTTAAGTTCTTGCCTTTTATAAATAAAAAATTAGCGTTGCGCTTTATTCGGCATAAAAACTACAATGCAATGTTTCCAACCCATTCATACTAAGCCTCCAAACATATGCCAAAGCGCTTTTAACACTACCAATTATTATTCTACTAGACTCGATGCTTTTTAGCCCTAAGGGTTTTAAGTTCTTTTGTAGTGCCTCTTGTGCCCTTAGTGTCCAATTACACACATGTCCTGGGGATTTTTCTTTATCCCCGACTTATTTCTCGACATGCTTTTATAAATGTTTTTGGGGTGACGTTTCCCAAGCATGCTTCTCATCGGTCATCGGCTCCAGCTTTACATGCCACCATATCCTAGTGTTGAGTTAGCTCAGATGTCCTCAGCTTGTGCCTTTTATTTTTTTTTGGGGTGGCGCCTCCAAGGTTAGGTGTCTTGGTCTTTCTGTTATTGGTTCTCTGCTCCAACGTCTGCCAGCATTTCCCAACATTGAATCAGCCCATATGCCATAGCCTGTGCACCACTTTAAACCTACCAGGAATCCTTTTTAGAGTGATGTCATGCTCACATCATTAACACCATTTGGTGCCATCTTAGTGGTGACACATGGCACTTAGTTTTGGCCCCTTTTACCACCTGAAAAAACCAAAAATGCATGCCACGTGTCGCCCATACTGATGTCATGCTGACATCATTATGCGCCAATAAAACACTGCCATGTGTCTACCAATGAGAAGAGAGAAAGGGGTTCTTGAGCCTTGGTTTGGCGTTGATTTCTTTAACAAATAATTTACAGGTCCCGACATTTTTTACCACTGCAATGCTTCTCCTCGCATGACATCTCCTGAACCCATGGCATCGTAGGCTTTAAACTTATGTGATGCACCTTTCTCTTTCGGGGATGGTCTCTTAGGGTGAGTTGTCCAATGGGGACCTCTTCTTGTTGAAATCCACCAATCAAATGGTGTTTCCACTTCTAACATCCTCTCAGCCCTGAATCATCTCGGGCGCTCCACTTTGTGCACAAATTTGATCCATTTGGGGAAACTCTATTAGGACAAGTTGTATAATGTGGGCTCCTCCATTGACCATTGAAAATTGCTTCCATTGTGGTGCTATCAGGAAATATCCTCCTGGCTCTGTGTTTCACTTCTCCACTAAGGCTCCACCAATGTTGTTGTATTATGGTTGACTACCAACTTTGTCAACAACTAGCCATTGTTCCAACTTTAACTTTGTGATTTGACTTTTGGGGGTACCTAACATTCACTCGAAATAACTTGTGATCCAAGAGGTCATTAGCAGACTTTTATATACCATTGGAAATCTCTTTGAGAGCGTTCTCCATATGAGTGGGTTCCACTGCATTTGAGATGATTTTATGTACTATAAATGTCTTCAAAGTCACTGCACCTTCTCGATCTTTGCCTTTACCATACTTTGAGTTGATATTCATTCTTCTTGCAACCATATTTACTTTTTCCTTCATCTTCATCACCTTTTCCATTGATGAAAACATATTTCTAACACTATTTTAATGTCGATTAGTTCTATTTCATATCAGAATGCCAAAAAATATGAACTAAGTTTGATTTATGAATAACCAGACACGCAATTTTGAAAACTATGATACAAAGCTGACTATCACAACACGTTCAAGCCGACTACGTAGAGGAAACCACATAAAAATTATTCCAGAACATTTTGTACCTCTGCATACGTTCCTCCTGCATATTTATTTTGCATATCTCCTTCCCTCACAACTACATATTAATCAATTAGTTAGTGGTTTTCACTTATTAAAGTTTGTGCAATGAAAATTTTGGTTTATGTGTATATAGGATGTGAATACTCACAATATATGAAAGAAAGATTTGTAATTGTTGAAGTAGAAACTATCTTTTGCATTCATGATTTATTTGAAAGTACATTCTCAATTTGAATTTAAGCTTGAATGGCATCTCCAACCTATATTAGTAGACGATAATAAGGAACATCGTATACAATGTACCTAGAAACCCAACTCTTTGAACATAGATAAGAATTGGAACTATATTGGAAATTGCTTCACTCACTTATCTGTCAACCATATTTCGTCCTTGGTTATAATTATGCAATCTGCTATCAACTTGCTTGCCATTACTTACCCATAAATTAACTTTTGTTGTAAAATTAATCCCATTTAAAAAGAATCCATGAATATACGGAAAAAGTGTTGTGTCAAATGGAAGTGTGCAAAAGAAACTTTTGAAGCGACTTACTTACCACTAAATAAATATATCAGGAAAGTGTTACATGAAATGGAAGTGCAGAAGAAACTTGCGAAAGTTGAAAAATCAACCCCATTTAAAAAGAATTCATGAATGTATTGAAAAAGTGTTACACGAAATGTAACTGTGTGAAAATTTCCCTTCCACACACTTCTTCCCCACAACTCCCTCCCACAAAATAGTACATATTAATCAATTAATTAACAGTCTTGGTTTGTTAAAGTTTGGGGCATGAAAATTTTGATTTACATGTATCAAGCTTCACTTCCACACCTTTCACAAAGCACTTATGCATCTCTCGCGTCTCTTATTGATGTAATAAGGAAGAGGCTCTGCATTCAATAAACTATAAATGCAAATCAACTTAAATCATTTCAAATGCTTCAATATTTAAAAATACTCACAACATACGAAAGAAAGAATCATGATTGTTGATGCATCGGTTGTCTTTCACATTCATGATTTCTTGTAAAAATTGCATAAGATCACATCTAAATTTCCAATTGAGCCTCAACAACATCTCCAACTTGTATTAGCTATCAATAATAAGGAACATCATAGTATTTTGTGATGAGATATACTTATCCCATTGTGATTACACGCCACTTCTTGAACCCTAATGTGTCACCAATAGTGTATTAATATTGTATCCCAATGTCTTATGTTCAGCATTTCGTACTTTTCACATGATAGTTAGACATGTGATTCGAACACAATTAAAAGGAGGAGATGTGATCTTATGCGACGCCAGCTTTGGAGATAATAGTTTATGTAAGACAATAGAAGCTCGAATAATACTCTCATCTCTTAAACGTATCTTGCAAGTAGAAAACGAACATAGTCACCAAAGCATGCCAACCACTGATACGCTGTCAACCAATGAAATTTCTTATCAATATGAGTAAATGAGTCAATTGTATCACTACAAATAACTTCTTTCCTCACCCTGCTAGCCATTTCCACTTTGTACTTAAAAATTATTGCTTAATCAATGACGTTCTTAATGTCGTTTAACTGTAGATTTCTTGTTTCCCAATATAATCATCACTTGCTATTGTTTTACGTGTAAAACATGTTACACAAGACATATCATATACACATATGCACCATAAGTCACGAAGATGTACGAAATGAAATAAATATGACATATTTGTATTAGATATCAAATTGGCATCGAGATTTTTTATCACCCCAATGTCTATCCTCATTGACCAATTTTGCGCTTGCTTGGGTATACTTTTGTCCTCATCACTGGTATGTTTCTTCCTAATAAGTTCAGAGCACTAATTTTATTTTTCATTGTCAAATATAATTCTCGTCTGACCACAACACATTCACAAAATGTCACAGAAACATTGGCAGTAACCCATGATTAAAGTTAACTAGTATATATAATTAATAGAAAATAACTCTACGAATAAATATTAGTGTTTTTAGCATTCAATTCACTGAATACACATGTGCACAAGTCATCTCCTTGCATATTGTTTAAAATGTATGAGTATTAAATTATATTTACTTTGAAATGTTATGAAATGATGGTTGTTCTATGAAACTATTAATAAGTCTTCTAGTTGTAAACTAGCTTCCTAATTGTCTTCTCTCCTTTTCTATCTACTCATGTTTCAAGCTCCATAAGATTTTTCGATAACTCAATTTTAGTTATTTGAAACAAATCTTACCCGCTAGAGACAAAACGACATTATTTATATCATTCATGGTTGTTCACAATTGTGGTTAAATCGACAAAGGTGGTGGCATAGAGTTGTAGGCATATATGATAACTAGAAAATTTCATTAAATCAAGACTCCTCTAAATTTCCCATTACAGTTTGTGCATGGTCATGATAACACTTGGACTTTCAATGACAAATGCATCATATGAAATGTTTGTACAGACTTGTTAAAAAAGGTGATGTTTCCAGTTTTCTCATATTAATCTATAACAACATCCTCTTGTTATGAAATTTAATATTAATACTAGCTTCAACTTAAATATTAACTAAAATAAAATAAAAAATTAATTAATTCATTAATATGTACTGTTGTGTGGGACAAGAATCTTTGGAAATACATATGGAGATACTTAACATTACAAAAAAAAGTTTATGTTCCTTGCTCCATACACTCGTTCTCCTTCACAACACCTCTTCTTCATATGCATTAAAAAGACATTTCATTTAATATTCCATAATAAGTATTTAATACACAAATGCAAGATCACAAATGCACATAACATTTTAAAGTCATGAATACCAAAATTAGCTCTCTCTACTTTGGTATCGTTTTTAAATGATCAAATCCTTCAAACATAGTAATGCATATAATTAATCACCTACCCTTATTTCACACCTGATATACATGTAAACCAAACTTTCCATGCCCCAAAATTTAATAAACCAAACACACTCGTTAATCAATTAATATGTACTTTCGTACAAGAGGGAGGTGTGTGGAAGACATTTGTGAATGGGAAATTTATGTGGAGGACTAGAACATTGCAGAAGAAAGTTTATGGTCCTTGCTCCCTGCACCCATTCTCCCACACAACACTTCTTCTTCTCACATATTAAAAATGAACTTCATTTAATATTGCATAATAAGTATTTAATTCACAAATGTGAAATCACAAATGTACATAGTATTCAGGAACCTTGAATACCAACATTAGTTGTTTCTAGTTTTTAAATGATCAAAGTCGTTGAACATAGTTTTGAAAACTGCACATTGAGTCATCCCCATATCAAATAAAACTAGCCCATTTCATTGTAGAACATTACGAATTCTACACACTCGTTCTCCCGCACAACACTCCTTTCTCACACGCATCAAAAAGAGACTTCATTTAATATTGAATACTAGTTTGTGCTTAAAGTTAAAATAATTTCATGTTTATGAATTGAAGTTCCCTCTACACCCCCATTGTTAATTATTAATTGATTAATATGTATTGTCGTGTCGAAGGGAGGTGTGTGGAAAGAGGACTAGAACATTGCGAAAGAAAGTATATGTTCCTTGCTCCGCACACCCATTTTGTCGTACAACACTTCTTCTTCACACGCATTAAAAAGAAACTTAATTTAATTTTGAATAATAATAAGTATTTAATCCATAGATGTGAAATCACAAATGCACAAAGTATTCAGAAAACTTAAATACCAAAATTCACTATTTCTACTTTTTAAACAATCAAATTTGTTGAACATAGTATTGAAAATAACACATTCAATATCAAATAAATTGAGCCCGTGTTGATCCACCCTTAAGGGGAAGTGTATCTGAAGATGCAGAACATTACAAATTAAAGGTTGTAATCCTTGCTCCGCACACCCGTGGTCTCGCACAACATTCCTTTCTCACATGCATTAAAAAGAGACTTCATTTAATATTAGATAATAAGTTTTTGTATAAATTTAAAATAATTTTTGTGTCTGCGGAATAAAGCTCCACCTGCATCGTCGTTCTCCCGCACATACCCCCTCTTCTGCATATCCTTCATTTCACATAGATTCATAGCTCTATGCAATATGTTATCCCGGATAGCTAAATAGAGATAAATACACTAGCAATACATGTCTTACTATCAGTGTCAAAGCACTAAGCAAAGAAATGCCCCCTGCCTCCTTGCCTCCCCACCCCCGCTTACGTAAAGGACCTTCTCAGAGCGTTCTATCAATGGTAGTGTTAGAGCACTCACCGACGGAACAATCACTCATAAAATTAGCCTTCTTTTATTTTAAAATGATTTGTCATGAATTGAAAAATACCGAAAATAAAAAACTCTCCACCACGAGAATTGTCACATCAAGGCTCGCTCAACCAATGGTAAGCTAGAAATGAGATTTCTAGAAGTTAGAAATTTATTTTTAAATTTACAAAAAATTACAAACAACCAATGAAAAATTAGAAATAATATTTCAGAAATTAAAAATTTATTTTTGAATTTACAAAAAAAATTACAAATATTCAACATTTTCTGAAATTTTGATAAAATTACAAAAGTTTAAAAAAATAATATAGATTCAACCAACTTTAACCATAAAATTAGTAACATACTTTAACCATAAAACTAGTACTATAGTTCCTAAAGAAACAAGGATTAATAAAGCAAAATTAATTAATGTCATATAAAAAAACATCATTCAACAAGATTGAGGTACATTAAACTTCAATATGCATAGTGTCCATCATTTTTCAACTCAATCATGAAGTTGTATTGAACAAAATATGAGCAATCAATGTCTCTCTGTGAAGCTGCGAGTATCCATCATGCCGTACACTCTACTCATAGAATTAAAATTCGAAAAGAAAAAACATAAACCTAATACCAAAATGTGCGAACAATAATTTTTCAATGCTGAAATGTATCTAATTGTATATGATGAATAATGTATGCATTCAGCATATGGGGTAGTTTTTGATGATTCATTTTTTTTTTTAATTCAGAAGGGTCTAGGATTCATAAACAACTTTAAATACACATGAATTTAATTTAATTTAATAGCTAGAAGTTGGAGGTCCACATAGATATATTTATTATAATGTTTGTAGTGTTTTTAATATTTAATATAATAGAGATATAACTTTTGGGTAGACTATGAAAATAAAGTATTATGTTTAAGGTTTAAATGGATAGGTATATGTAAAGACTTACACATTATAAGGCAATTGAAATCGTATAAACCCAACCTAGTTACTAATTTGATATATATAATTTTTCCTATCTTCCATATAAAATTAATACACAATATTTTGAAATATTAATAATAAAAATAATAAGTTAATATTATATATAAATCAAACATTAATGTTTTATTTATATATATAAAATATTGAAAGTGTTAAAATATCTTCAAATTTAATATATATATATAAAATTTAAAAATTTTGATTTTTAAATATTTAATAAATTTTAAATATAAATAAAAAATAAATTTTGACTTATAAAATTCATCTCTATTAATATATTTTTTAAAAATAAAATCTGTAATTTTTTTAACCCTTTCTTCATAGAATTAACGTTAAATATTTAACTACTTTATAAAATGCAAAAACAACATCCATCGAGATTTCAACTTAAAAAACCTGTCAATTACAAAAAAAAACTATGATGAGAATTATATACGGGAAATTTTATTTTCTTGCATTTTCATATAAAAATTAAAAATATCGTTTACCGCATTGATACATAAAAGTTACAAATCTACAGACTTTATCAAAGTTACACGTACAAATTTTATGAATAGATTTCCGTATCTAGAGTATAAGCAAATGTGAGGGAATTTACGGGTATAGATTTGTAGACGTCGGTTTATTTCAAATATATTATAAAATAAAAATGGTTATTATTATTTTTTATTTCTGTTTTTTTAAGTTACACATTAGACGGGGCTACTACACACTGCACTCCCATGTACCATTGGGCATATTTTGGTTGTCTCTAATAGGTTGCTATCCATATATAGGTAACCGAGTCTTCTGCCTTGTATACCGTGATACATCCAACACAATATTCGGGGAGATTGGTTGTTTTACGTTAAGTCCTTGGTTTACTAAGGTGTATATTGCAGTTCATGGTTGCTTGGTAATCCTTTATGTCTATATTACCCTCTTTTTGATTTATTGTTTTTGTGTTCATAAAAATTATTTTCCAACGTGGAAGAACAAAGTCCCCCTCCCCGTCGTTCGTGTAGAATGCAAAATAAGCCTCCTCTTCCTCTAGAGGCTACTCCTAACCGTCGTCTAGGGTATAGGAAAACACAAACTACTGAATCAAGAACATTGGGAACTACTTCTAGCCCTCCACCCGATATCGATCAACCATAATCATTTTTCCCTTTGAGTTCTTAACTCAAGGTTCCATCTATTCCTGTCGGTGACACTAACACAATTGAAACAGAAGTCCCTAAAACTTTGTTACCTGAGGTCATTGAATCTGATCTCCCTAAGTTAGAAACTTTGTTTCGTGAGGTTATTGAACATGAGGAACCTCAACCATATTTACCTGAGTATTTGGGACCTTCCTCCTGTCTTCCTTTGTCTTAGACAAAACCAAGATATCTTGGGCCTGACAGTGAGTCTCTTGGGTATTGAAGAGACCCCTCAAGAAGAACGTCGTCCTTCTACTCCTGTTCATTTGGAAGGAAATTATTTATATCATAACCAATCCTCTTCCATATCCTCAACCTCAGATACAATCTCCTTTACCTTATTCTTTAGGCTTACCTGTGGATCTCTCGCAACAATATTCATTGGGATTGTTAATGATGACTGGAAATGATCCAAACACCCAGCCTGTGTTGACCACTATGGTTGAGGCATCAAGCATCGTATACTCATCTAAGTTTATAACATCACTAGAAGCTCATTTATATGGTGACCCGTCCGTCCCTCCTGGCTATCAGTCATTATATGGCACCTTTTCTGGTGTGGCTTCTAGTCCTTAGACCTCTCCCATATCATCCAATTCGCGAATAATGTTTGTTACTTCTCTTATGAATGCCACACAGTCTGCTCATATTCCTCCATCCACATCTACAATAGAGCAACAGGTTGACCCTTATATCAGTGAGAAAAGCTACCCTCAACAACCTAACCCTCCTTAGGTTGGGTACCCTCCATCTGGATCGCAATTGCCTCCATCATCCCCTCCTCCCATGGAAGGGGGGAAACCTGTTGTTGGTATACCTCAATATGGTAATTTTCCCAGTTATAGTCCTCCTTATCCTAGAATGGATTCCAATGTTTAGAACCTACTTTACCTGTTCAACTTGGTTCATATTAGGATCGATTGTTGAATCCTCAAACTGTATCGTCTTCATCACAAATTCCTACCTATCCATCAGCACCTCAACAAGCTCAAATATATGTGAACCAACCTTTATAGCCCATTCCAATGGTATCTGGTTCTCCCTAGATCCTGATTCGTCAACCTGTACAAGGTCCCTCACCTTCTTAATCGCTTGCACAAGGTACTCCTCAAGTTTCGGTAGGTCAAATTCTTCAAAATTTGGCACAATCTCAGTTAAACCCGTACTAAGGGGAAATGAAAACCCTTATCAGGAAACAATATGGATCACATCAAGTGCCTTTTCAAGGCCAGCAAATCCAAACCCAACCATTCCAGCAGCTTTATTGCCATCCTGGGGCTGGGCAACAAACCCACTTGTATGCTAGTTATTAGAACCCTCCATATTCTAGTAACTAGGTTCCTTATTATCAAAACCCTCCTTATCCAAGAATGAAAGTGCCTGTTGCCTAGGTTATCCCTTCATATCCAGGTCATCCACCTTCAGACTTTAATCGACAGTTGCCTTTTGTGGCTACTCTTGAATTGTCGGATTTAACTCGACTGACTAATGATTCGATCACTCGTTCACCATGGTGGCCAATTATTCCCACTAAGTTGCCTTCTAATATCCCAAAGTTCAATGGGAATCTTAGAGAAGACCCGTCGATGCATGTTATGACGTATCATATATGGTGTTCATCCAATTCACTTAATGATGATTCCATTTGACTTTGTCTTTTCCAACGAACGCTTATGGGTACCACAACTAAATGGTATATTGAATTACCTAGAGCGTCGTTTCACAAATTCAACACTTTAGCCACTACCTTCCTCACACATTTCCAGTTTCCCATCAGATATGAAACTATTGAATAACTTCAAACAATCAGACTCTACTCACATTTTGGATCACATTCATGAGTGGAGGCGTTGTCATTGGTTGGTCAAGACTTATGTTCTCGATCAGTTGTTAGCAGAATGGTTTGTCAAATCTCTGTTAGCTCCCATAACAGAAGATGTGGCCAAAGGTGGAGTCGTGACCGAAGAGAAAGTTATTTCTCGTGCTCAATATTTAGATTTAGTTTATACCTAATTGGGCACGCTCTATGATAAGATACCAAACGCTTCGAGACCTTCAAATATTGTTCCTCCTCCACCTGGTAAAGAATCTCATGTTGTCGATGGCATTATAGGTTCTGCCAGTTCGCAGTCGACGAGTAAACCATCTGGTATTGCTCTTACCGCTCCTACACAAAACCCTCCATCTTAGTCTCTTGCGGCTTCTGCTTCTGCGATAAATGTCATCTCATCTGATAAAGACAAGTCTCAACAGAGACATGGAAGCAAGAAGAAATGTAGAGGTAAGAAAAAGAAATATTTCTCACCGCAGGATAAAAAACAAATTTGTCTCCTATGAGAAATGAAAGCCTCGATACGCATGCTTGATTTGTAATGAGGATCACTTTAGACGTGATTGTCCACACCATGCTGAAGTGAATCAGTTTCTTAAATCATCCACTTTTCTAGCTATGTTGACCGTCCCTTTTCCCAATCAGGAGACTCATATGGTTTCCTGGGATGCTTCTTCCTCTAACACATTTTTTATTCTTTCCTCCTCAAATTTGAAATCCGATGTCTTGGTGGCCACTCGGAATAAGGACTATGGTAATGCGAATCCACTGAACGGTCAGGCTACTAATCAACCTGCTAGTTTGACACCACCTTCATCTGATCTTGTTCCACCTCCGGTTCCTATGGAATTGACTATCAAGCCTCCAAAGGGTGTTATCCATAAGTCTACTTTCAACCCTCGTTCGAGATCCGCTCAAAATTACAACATAGTTGAAGACTTGGCTCAGTCTCCTTTGGCTATGTCGACTCTTGAGGTGTTGTAAAACTGCCCCACCCAAAAGAAGGCCTTGTTGTCAGCTATAGAATGTGTGGATCTGTCAGATTCTAGCCTAGTGGTTTTCTCTCATGAAAAATATACCCCTCGAGTTCAGACTTCAACTTATGATGACCATCTTCAACTTGATGAGCCTAAAGAGACCAAGACTGATTCTACAGCTTCTATACATACTCCTACACCTTGTAAAATTCCAGATCGATACAAACCACTCATCTTACCTCCTATACTCCATGCTTTCCCTGAAAATCATTACCTATACCTGCCGAGGTTTGATGGTGAATATGACAATATCACTGCTGAGAGACATATGCAGAATTTTGAGACTTTCCTCGACCTTTTTGAAGTTGATGAAGAGGATGTCAGTATCAGGCTATTCGCTCTTTCTTTGCAAGGAAAATTCAAGAGTTGGTTCAAAAACCTGCCTGATGCGAGCATCTCATATTTCCAGCAGTTCGTCAAAGTTTTCCTTGACAAGTGGGTGGTCAAACAAAACCCTTTCTTGATTCTATAAGAGTATAACCAACTGAAAAGACTGCCAGGGGAGACAGTACAACAATTTTCTACCAGGTTTAACCAAGTCTATTTTTCGATGCCTGCTAATATAAGGCCTCCTCCTGGATCTGCTCTCTTGCACTACCTGGATGCCTTTGATCCAGAAATGGAGTTTCAACTGAGGGAAAGGAACCTTGCAACACTTGAAGAGATGCAGAATAGTGCAGTAGATGTAGAGGCTAATCTGTTGATCAGAAGGGCAAAGCTGAAGGAAGAAGAGAGGGAGAACATTGTAGAGCACCTAACATCTTCAAAGGTAAAGCTCGACATTTTGGTAAGTAAAATGGAAGAAATGATGCAAAGAATCACCTCGAGAGATGAATTTCTATTCAAGATCACCACAACCCACTTGTCCCAGAAAAAGAAAAGATTGCTAGCCCTAAAAGTTTTCTAGCTAATCCTAACTACCATAGATTTGAAAATGGATTTGTAGATCAATCCAAGGAGAAACAAGCTGATAATATAATGTGTATGATTGGTGACATTACTTATATTGATGATTTTCCAAAGTTTGATCAATACGACGATTATTATGTTCTCCAAACAGAAGCTAATATTGTAGAGCAATCAATAGCTAGTTTGTGGGAGGAGAAAGTTCAATTTCAACAACTCAAATATAGTAATCAGCAGAAGCATATCAGCTATGACAGTGATGAGTAAAGTGCTGAAAATTTGGAAGTAAGTGAAGGATATTTGTCTCTTTGTTTTACTTCAATTCAGCTCATTAGAGGTAACTTTGATGCGATCATAAATCAACACTCATTGAGTTTTGATCTTGACAATCAAGAGGATAATCAATTTTTTTATCAGAGCTCCTTACCCTTGTGTTTCTCCTCATTTGCAAAAATAATAGAAAAGTATAAGCAAGCAGATAAGTGAGTGGGCAGCACTATAAATGATAAACCTTCTCATCAATTGGTCGAGGAAATCATTTGCGAAATAGAAGCCTCCCTAGCTCTAGATTTGCAGCCACCGAGTTCCATTGAATTTCAAATTGTAGACGAAGGCTTGGAAGCCAAAACATATGATCAAATGATGCAAGATGACTTTGTACCGCTATGTTTTGAAACATTTCAATTTTTAAAGAAAATTTTTCATAATATCTCTAAAGAAAAGGATGAGCAACTTGTAGAGTGTCATGCAGTCTCATTAAAACTGATGGAAAATAGGTTGCATCAATTTTTGTAAGTTTTTCGTGACCCAATAGCTGATGTGTTGGATGATATCTATAGTAAAGGTCCTTCTCCATTAGCTAACTATGAGCCTGAAAATAATGTTGATATAAACCTGATCCGACAATCGACTTCATTGTCTTTTTCAGCAGGAGTTTCATTACAAAGATCATACCAAGATTTGCAGTCATATCAGGAGAGTAATGAAGAAGATTTTTGTTTTGTTGTTGATAATCAAGAAAAATTAGTCATTCGTGAGTTTCAGGATCCTTTTGTCAATTTGTTGTAGTCATCAAAGAAAGAAAACATAGATGTTAGGAAAATTTTAAAACGAAAGTACAAAGACTACCTAGAGCGGAGCAGTAACGTATTAGATGGGCTGGAAATCAATATGTATTCCTATGAAGATACTTTCGCAGCATTCTTGAGGTCAGCAGGTGGGATCATGCTTTGCAATTTCATCAAGATTCAATCTATTGACAAATTTTCATGGGAGTTGCCTTTCAGTAGTTCTCTCTTCTTGCTCATAAACAAGAACTTACAGAGAATTCAAACAGCAGCCAGAATGCTTACTTGGTTGCATTGGTTGTTTCATTTCACTTATTTAGGTGATGAATGGAAAAGTTAGAGTAGGTTTTATCGAATAAGCTCCATTTTGAGCATCTTTTTCAGTTTCTCATTTGTGTTTTAGTATTGAGTCAGTTTTCAATTGAGTAAAATTCAGTTTGTGTCTTTGAGTCATTATTATTCAGTCATGTATTTCAGATTGAGTTTTTTTTTTTACTCCATGCCCAATGGATAAGGCTACTTGGTCTACGGTGTTCTTGGCACCTCCAAGGAGCTACCATCCCCAATGGAGCCAATGTTAGAGTCAGTATTTGCATACTGCCATTAGTGATCAAAATTGCTCTTTTCATATTCATTTTAGGTGTCCCACATAGAAAAGTTTTATCATTCCACTAGGTCATGCAAAAAAAATTAGTCACTGATGGTAGTCCTAGTCCAAAAACATCACTCTTCCCTAAATGTGATTACTTGCTGGCATAGTTTCATATCTTGTTGATTGTACATCATCCATAAAGTTATTTTTATCATGCCATTTGTATCAGTCATGAGGTCATTATGTCATCTTGAAATTCAGTCCTTCAAGGTCTCATTAGGTATTTTAGGGTTTTTCAAGGTTTCGTTCGGTCATTAGGGTTGCCAAGGTTCCATTCCATTGCATAAGACCAGCAAGTAAAGGGTGATCAAATAACATCCCTTCACCATGTCAAGTTGATTTGTAAAGAGAAATGCTTATTTCATTATGTAATTTTATGTCTTTCAAATATAATAATTTCACCATCCCAAGCCCTTAACTCAGTGTTCCAAAGACGCCAGACCATCAAAAGATCATTTTTTAAAGGAAATATTCAATTGAAAGGGTAAATTTTCATAGGTTTAAGTGCATGCCAAAGGGAGTTGTCTTTTCCCAAGGGTGTCCAAATCATCATTTTCCACAAGCACTAAACCCTAATTTCCTCACCCATTAAGCTAGGGTTGGCTATGGAATCAGAGACATCTGAGTATATGAGGCATAAGGGAGGTCATTTTAGTAAGTATGAGGCCATTCCAACTCATACACATCATGTCTCCATCATTTTTCAATAAGTCATTCCAAGGGACAAATCATTTGCCACACATAGGGTCGATTTTTCTTCAAACTATGTTTTAGACCAAACAGGGATGAATTTGGCAAAAGTGAGAGAGGTTTTTGTCCACAATAGGCCAAGAATGAAAAACCTCCTTCACTATTTACACAGGTGTCATGGTTTTAAAGAAATTTCAAAAATACAGTTGCTACAAGAGAGTTGTTTCACTTCTGGAGTGACTTTGGAAAAAACACTTTTTCTTCTATCTAGAGTCTCCAAATGACTTTTTTGAAGAGTTAAATGATAACTAGACAAACATATTTTTCCAATGAGCTATCATGCACCCAATTTGGAGTTGAGGAGGACCTCCAAAAGTTTCCTTCAAGAGAATGCTTCATTTTTGCACCCTCATTCTGCACGTTTTGACCAGTCTTGGAAGAATTGACTTTTTAGGGGCTATAATTGATCTTTTTTAGTGCTTGATAGGTCCATTGTGTAGCCAAGAGAGATACCTTTCCAGCGAGCTATCATGGGATCAATTTGGACACTGGGAAAGCCTCCAAAGGTGGCCTTCAAAAAGGCACTGTGCATAGAGCAGGAACGTTGTGTATAGAGGAGAGAGCGTTGCACATAGGGAAGGAGCGTTGCGCATAGGGCTTGTTTGCCAGTGCAATTTTACATGGCATTGCGCATAGAGCCGGAGTGCTGCACACCTATACAAGACATTGCGCATAGGGCTAGCAAGCACCAAAACAACCCTGTCAATCATCAAAATTGCTCTTTTGCCACCTAGAACTTCTAAACAAGTAAGTGCACTCCTTGAACTATCCTCTCGGAATTCATTTCAGGATTTTTGAGTTTGTTTGATCTTTAAATTTTCAAACCCTAGGTTTTCTAAAAACCCTCCCTGCTTATCATTTTCCAGTTCATTCCCACATTTTGTTGTCATATCTCTAAATATCATCCCTATTCCCTATTCCCTACTGTCAAATACACTTATCCCCTATACCCTAGTCCCCGAAAAAAATCCCTAAACCCCTACTTACAAAACATTCCATACTAAAAAATACCCCCCTTCTCACTCTCACATCATACATATCTAATCCTACATCACACAAACTCCTCTCCCCTTCCCTTATCCCTATTCACCATAACTTCCACTTCTTGATTACCTTCTCTAGGGTTTCTAAAGCTTCAAACTCAAAAACATGGATAAAGAGGACAAATATTATGAGGAGGAGGAAAACAATGGCATTGAAAGCATGGAAGATGAACCTCAACATCAGAGAAAACCACATAAGGGAGGTAGAATTATCAAAGAGGGGATAGAAAGTAGTTTGCAGCGGATAGGCAAGTGTTTACTCCACTTGATGTGGAAGGGGCCTTGCATTCTTCATCAACTCATAGGCAAATGATTTCTCCACAAACTATGGAAGGGGATTTTCCTTCTTCATCAACACAACAGGTACAACAGGTGCATAAAGGGAAATCAGTAATGCAAGAGGAAAATACCCCAGCCACCTTGACTACAGAACAGAGGCTTGAAAGGGAGATTGAGGAGGATAGAGAAACATGGCTTGAAAGGTTTAATTTGCATTTGGAGAAGCTTTTATAAAGGGCCAATAGGGAAAATCAAATCATTAGGCACATAGCTCTCCATTACAGGACTTGGAACAAGATTTGCAACATAAGGGTCAAGCAAATGAAGACAAGGCTAAAACAAGCACTCAAAGGAAAAAAGGAGGGTGATAAGCTTAGGTTGCTTGTTGAAGCTTCATTGGCCAACCCAGACACTTGACGGTGGTTTTCTCCACAAATTTGGAGTAAGTTTTGAAGAATTTTTGCCTTTTGGAGAATTCAACAATTTTTGACACAGAACTTTTGGCTCTGTGCGCAGTGCCACTGGTGCTGCACTTTTCCTAGGGGCATCCAATGAGGAAATGGTCAGCATTTTTGGATTCACAATGATGATTACATGCACCTTGTGCATTTTCTAAACTTTTAGAACAGAACTGGTCAACCAAAAGGTCAAAAAACACCCAAAAAATGACCTTTCTACCCTCTTTTGGACACACATAAGCAGTCTTGGAAGAATCGGTTTTTTAGGGTTTGAATGAACTCCAAATGAACAAATTCAAGATGTTCTGGAAATTAGACTTGAATAGATTTACAATGAGCTATCATGGGCTCAATTTGGACACCGGGAAGACCTCCAAAATGTCCCTGCAAAAATCATTGCGCATAAAGCTTGGGCGTTGCGCATAGGACAAAAATTGTGTTGGGTTTCCACTTCATTGTGCCTTGACTGTAATTTTGGGTTTCCTCTCATGGATGGTGTTTTACTGATGTAAATGGTGACTAGGCATGTAAATAGGATGGATAATAAGTACTAGAAGGTAGATTCATTAGATTAAAAGTTATCTTGAGGATAATTGAATAAGTTTCCTCACTTTTAGAGGCAAGTTGTTAGGTTGCCTAGATTCCAGTTTCTTGTTTAGTTTTTGATGGATTAGTTCCTCATCTTAGGAATTCGACCCCTGAGGATGGGAGGAGGTTGAATCAATGTCTATATCTTCTTCTTCTTTCTCATTGTAAAGGGTTGGACTCAGCTGGATGCTTATGCTTTGAGTAGACATCATTTTGTATCAGTTTTAACAGGAGATTAATGAAAAGTTACAACTATTTCTTTGGGATCCATGTGGTATGATGTTCAGTTCAGTTTTTATTATTTTTTCATGTGTTAAAATGTATTGTTGACTCCATTTCATCATTTCATACTCTTTAAGTGGATGTTTTCAAGTTGATAGGCAAAACCCATAATATTTATGCTCTGTTTTGGGAAAATATTCACAGTCTATGTTTTCTTCAGTTTAGGAAGAATCCATGTTGCTTACATGCTCTTTCTAGCTACTTACTTGTCTTCGAATCACTTCACCCATCAAATCCTAGAGTACTGAGCCTTTTGCCTACCTTGTCCCATCGAAACCCTACAATTTTGACCTAATTTCCTTTCCCTAAGTATTTGGCTCCTCCTGATCCAGAAAAACCCTTAAAAAATCAAATCAAACCTTGTGCTACTATACCTAGCCTAATATCATTTTCTTGATCCCCTCATATTGGCTGAGATCCTTACGTAGAGAGCCCTCTCTTGGCTTAATAGGGTTATCTACTTGGCTAAACGTGGTTTGTGGTTACCTTGGCATTGCCTTCCTTCATCCTGAGGTTCAATCCAGGTGATAACAATCAGCTATCAAATGTGTGGATCTGCCAGATTCCAGCCTAGTGGTTTTATCTCATGAAAAATATACCCCTTGAGTTCTGACTCAGTTATATTTTATGATTCAGGTCGTTGTTCATGGTAAGAACATTCATCATTCTATTTTGGATGAGGGTGCTTCAACCTGCATCATGTCCTTGTCTTGCTGGAAGGTGATTGGTTCACCCCAACTGAGTCAATCGACCACCACATTAAAATCGTTTGATGGAAGGATGATAAACCTTGTGGTATTCTGAATTCCCTCGAAGTGGAACTAGGGAGAAAATTTGTCTCTGTTGAAGTAGAATTTATTGACAGACCTTTGTATTATAATCTTCTACTAGGACGTACATGGGATTATGTTATGGTTGTCGTCATTTCAACTTACTTTTGAATGATCTCCTTTCCTCATAAAGGAAAGATTGTGGCTATAGATCAATTCACCATTTTCTCCTTTGATTCCAATGTTACTAGATGTGTCCCTCTTGTAGGGCAAGCCCTACATTCCTATCAGCATGTTGGAGTTGGTTTATTAAAGGATTCATCGCTTATGGGAACTTTTTCACTCCCTCCCCTTCCCAGATCCTCCCCTTCGGTTTCTATATCAACATGATATCATCATCTACGATCTTGGTCGGTCCATGGATTTCCCTTGATGAAACTAACATCAAAATGTTTGGTGACCAAATGCCACTTAGCCTCGTTTAACAAGATTACGAAGCCATCTACTCGGCTTGTGTGGCCCATATATTTTCTTCGATCAACTAGGTATATCAATCACTGGATTATGGCATGCCCTCTAATCCTTTCTCGTATACATTCTCTACCGACGAAAGAAGCATGGAGATCATGATGTCAAATGACGCACTGTGGGACGAACATCATCATCGTTCCTCCTTCCTAGATACCATTGAAGATAATCCCAGTGGTGTGTACCTACCTGATTTTTTCGAATCCTTTATAAGTTTTATTTCCATTCATGAGATCGTCTTTGAAAAAAACCTCTCGAATATCGAAGAAACCATTCCTCTCGATATTTCAATTAAACTAGGAATAGTCGAAAATATATACATCGGAGCATCTTGTACTTCATTTGAAATCGAGATTTATCGAGCCCTTTTTCATGAGTTCAAAGATGTCTTTGCTTGGACATATGAGGAAATTCCAGGTATCAACCCAAACATAGTAGTGCATGAAATCAAAACATATCTTGCTTCCAAACCCATTTGACAATGCCTCCATCTAGTCCATCCCAAGAAGGTTGTTAGGATAAAAGCTGAAATTGAAAAGATTCTTCGGGCTGGTTTCATATACCCCATTCCTTTAACTGATTGGGTATCAAACATTGTCCCTGTCATGAAGAAATAGGGCACGATCCGAGTATGTGTCGATTATCGGGACATAAATCAAGCTTGTCCAAAGGACAACTACCTGACCCCGTTTATTGACCAGATTGTTGATGATTGCGTTGGATGTGAGATTTATTCATTTATGGATGGATTCTTGGGCTATAATCAAATCAACATTCTCTCGACGGACCAACCTAAAACCACATTTATTTGTCCCTAGGGTAATTTTTCTTATAGAAAGCTCCCTTTTGGTTTAAAGAACGTAGGGGCCATGTTTCAACATGCGATGGATTATGCCTTCCACGACATGAAGCACAATCGGAAACCCTATTTGGACGATGTCCTTGCTCACTCCAAGCACCAGGTTGATCACCCCATGCATTTACAGGTTATTTTCTTCCATTGCAGACATTATAACATTTGACTTAAGCCACACAAATGTGTGTTCTGTGTTGGTTTTGGTTAAATCCTTGGTTTCATCAATTTGAAACCAGGAATTTGTATTGATCCTTTAAAAGTCTAGGAAATCATTGACTTTCTTGCGCCTTCCTCCCTCGTTCAGTTACAAATACTCCAAGGGAAAGCCAACTTCCTGAGGAGGTTCGTCGCTAACTATAATGAACTGACCAAAGGATTTACTCACTTATTGAAAAAAGGGATTCCCTTCTGTTGGGATGGCGCTGCATAGAAAGCGTTTGATGCCTTGAAAGATGTATTGGTTTGGGCACGTCTCTTATATCCCCTTGACTATCAGCGCCATTATTTCTTGTACCTTGTTGTCTCCATCTCTACTATAACTATGGTGTTGGTCCAAGAAGACGATATGGGGACTGAACATCCCATTTATTATTTGAGTCGAAACCTCAATGATATGAAGATCCGGTATACTCATGTGGAAAAGTTAGTTTTGGCGGTCATTCAAGTCGTCCAATGATTTTTCCATTACATCTTGCTTCGTAAAACTACGATGATTTCATATTGAAACCCTATGATATACATATTTTCACGTCAATTGTTGGGGTAAATACTCTAAGTGGATCATTATTCTCCAAGAGTTCGACTTGGAATTCATCAAATCCAAGTCGAAGAAATCCTTAGTTTTTTCCAAGCTAATGTATGATCTCCCTTCCCTTGATCTCGAATCTACATCTGAAGATTCCATCCCAGATGAGTCATTGTTCTTGATCTCATCATATGACCAATGGTATGACGATTTTCTGATTTATCTCCAGACCCAAACTTTCTATCCTAATACCTCTCACTTTGAGTAGCGACGTGTCTGCTACCAATCCTGAAATTATGTGATTATCGGCGACACCCTTACATCGTGGTATCGATATGATTTTACAGAGGTGCCTCATTATTAATGAGGCCAAGAAAGTCTTGACTGAATGCCACTCGAGGGCATGCAGCGGGCATTTAGCTGGTTACGCTACCATGCAAAAAATCTTACACATCAATTACTTTTGGCCCACCATTTTACTTTTGACCCTCCAAGACCAAGGCAGAGGAGGATAGGCACAAAATAACACAAATAATTTTCACACAATAACACGAGTTGCGACTCTTCTATTGATCACAAAAAAACTTGATTATTACAATGAACTCGATGAGGGGTATTTAGACGTTTTGGACTAGGTAATCGCCCAAAATAACTTGACATGCACACACTTACTAAATTCAACCTTTCCAAATATAGAGTGAACTCAAACTACTAATATTGGACTTGACTTAACTCACACTGAATCAACTCAACTCGATCTCTAAATATGGTCTGCACTCCATGCAGGAGAAATTATTATTTCCAACAATTACCACTTCACAATGTAAGGATGGTGTGATATTCACGTCAAACCTCCCAAGACATCAATCAACCAGAACATGGTCACATAATCCTTGTGATTACGCTTTGAAGGCCAAGTCTTTTGATTCAGAGACTTACGAGATACCTTCAGAGACTAACCCTTTTACTTCGTTACCTCCTTTACAGCCTAAAATATCACCACCTCATGAAAGTGAAGAGGAAGCTCAAAATATTAATTGATATAACATATTTATTGATTTACTTATTGATAATGTCACCCACTTCGAATGAATTTTCCTGCACCCAAGAACTGAAATCAATGGTGGTGTCCCATCCTATGTTGTCTCCCATCATGTATTATGTCGCCGCACACGACATAACCAACATTATTTCCATGGAAATTAACATAACACCTATTGTTGCCACATCCATATCATTTCCCTTTTCTACAAATTTTGACAAATTAATCAATCTTCGATCCTACAATCAAACCCTATAACAAAAAGAGAGCTTTGAACGAGTTGTGTGGAGGAATATTGATTTTCTTAATTTAAACCTACCTTGCTAAACATTGCAGATATTTTACCCTAACTAATCTAGCAGCGGGAATTGTTCCATTTCTCTTTTGTGTTATAATAAACATTATGGGTTTGTTTGTTTGGTAGGGTATGTTTCCCCATTGCATTTAGCTGGTGTGTGTAATAAATTTTTTTTGTTTGATCCTTTTTTTTAATTAAATATTTGATAGATTATTATTTGATATGGAGTTGGTTTCTGGTCCTCTATTCAAGGAATAAAATGATGCAAACGGTATAGACACGAAACTATTTAATCCATTAATATAGTGTAGAGAAATCTCATTGTGTAGGAGTGCGTAGTTTCTACACTCTCGCATAATGAGCATCCTCTCCACATTATTTACAAAATATTTTTATTTAGTGCTTCATTATCTTGAGTGAGCACATTTAAGATTAATAATTAACCTAACACCACCACACACATTTAACTCAACTACATAAATACGTAATGAAATAATTTTTTTCAAATAAATTGCAATTTGCAAATGTGATTTATTTTTTAGCCATTGTTTTGCTCCCACCCCTTCCCTTCCCCCTGCCTCCTCACAACCCCCTAGCCCCCCGCCCATGTAAGGGATCTGCAACATTAGTTAGAGTAGTAGCAGTAATAGGCATAATATTTCCAGGCATAACAGTGTCAGTGTCAAAGGACTCGCCGATGGAATGGCCACTCAAGAAATTAGTTTTCCTTTTTTTTTTAATTATTTTTCAAGCACTGAAAAATACCAAAAATAAAGAGTCCTCCACGAAGGGAATTATGTCCCATCTGAGCTCACTCAGCCAATTGAAAGTTATAAATAATATTTCTATAAAATTAGAAAAATATTTTTGAATTTACGAAAAAAATAGAAATATTCAACATTTTCATGTAACTTTGGTTAAAATGGCAAACACAATGAAAAAATGCAAATTCAATGCACTTTTATCTTGATGTGAATGCTATAGTCCCTAGCAAGGTAGGGACTAATAATAGGTCATCACCACAACTATATCATATTTACGCATTTAGGTACAACTTCCTCTATATTTCCATGATTTTCTCAGTAAATATTCATCTCTATTTTCACTAATTTCTCTTCATCTCCCATTCCAAAGTAGACATTATAGAATAGGTCTACCACATTATTACAATCCATATGACTTATTAATTCATCATTACGAACATAATTATTCTTTGATGTCCTCTCCTTAATGAACATTCTTTATTAAACTTTCCATTACTATATCTTCTATGTTATTTGTCTTTTTCACCCTTAATGTTCATGGGTAGACTTTGGTATTCTTCACTCTCAATCTTCTTTTCTTTCCATCATGTAATTGAAAATATAAATATAGGCTAAACTCCACATAAAAAAGTCACCATCCACTAGGATACATGTGTTGCAAGTTGAAACCTTTTCTTGTACATGGTTCATAAATTGTTTTTCCATTACAAGTCTTCATGCATGTATCTTTTATTCCCTTGGCATCATCATTGTCAATCATCATCTTGGTTTTTCTGTAGCTTACCTACAACCATGCTCTTGATGCTCCTACATTAGAATCCCAATAAACAAAACTCTTTATGGAATCTAGTCCATGTATTCTTTGCCTCTTGCAAACTTTTGTTTCACAATTTGCATTTCTCCATCATATACTCAATAATCACTTTTCTCCTAAGCAAGTGCTCTTTTCACAACTTGCAATTTCCATGACTTCCTTCAAATTTTCTAGGCGTGGAATGGCTTAAATTGATTATTCTACCCATAATTGAGCTTTTGTTTGTGAATGAATCTACCTCTTCAAAGAGGTTTATTACCACAAACAATACATGATGATAAGTCGCTTTTCGTTGATCACAAACCTTTACTACAAAATGGTTTCAAAAAATTTTCAATGGGGGTATACTTTGCCTCATTGGGATTGCATTATCATTGACTTAGGAACATACAATTTCATCTTTCATTTTATGCTAATATTAACCTTTCTATTTACATATGATCAAAGACCATTTTCTTTCCATCATTAAAACATTATTCAAGGACCATTCCTTAGGGATGTTGATTTCATGGATTTATTATATCTTAATATTATACTTTTATTTTTTACCTTGGTTTGCTTGCTTCTTCTTATCTTTTCTACATCAAAATTTCTTCCTTGTCCTTCCCACTTCTCTTTTCCTTATTTATCTTTCACTTATTCTCTTTGTCTCTGATTTTTCTCCTTCACTATGCTTTTCTTCTACTTCTTTTTTATCATCTTGAGTAGTCTTTCCCTCTTCATTTTTCATTTTATGTGGCATTTTCCTTCTACTAACCCATTCAATTTGTTAGCACTTGAAATTTCACCTAGGCTGAGATAGACAAATCTCAAGGCTACATCAAACCGTTCAGCCTCGTAGCTAGCCCTACGAGGCAGGAGAAGGTTCTCTCCGGTCAAACTCGGTGGATTTTTCAATAGGATGAGCTGACCAATTAGAAACACTGATATTAGGCTAGTAAACTGATAAGGAGGGTTGATTTAAAGTTTTTGGGGTTTTTGGTGGCAATTGGAGGGAGTGCAATTCAGGGTGCGGGGATTGAGCTCAGGTTTTGCAGGTGGGTCTTTGGGGCAAGGTAGGAGTTTGTGCTGTTGCCTTTAGCTGAGATGGATGATCAAGGAAGAAAAAAGAGAAGCTAAAGAGGGCAAACAATGACTTTGAATCCTCTCTAGACAGTGGAAAATATAAACATTAAACAAATTTGAAAGCTGAGCATGGCAAGCATGAATTCAAACTTTATCACTTCATTTGTTTAATAAGTTTGCGCCCGTTACAAATTAACACTGCTGGGAGGCGCCTGACGGGTCGCGCACCGCCCAACAAGTCGCGCACAACCTCTGACGGGTCGCGCACCTGAAACTGGTTCAATTTCTCTGCACTTTGCCTCCTTTCGCCTCTTCGCCCTATCACTTCTTCTTGCAAGCTCTTTGGATGCACAATGAGGGTATTGAGAGGGAATTTGACTCTTTATAAGCTCAATTTAAAAAAAAAATTACATACCAAACCCACTTTCTAATGTTTTGCCTTGACACTTTCTTTTAACATTGTTTTGAGTTTTCTTTTGTTCTGAATTTGACTTTTTGGGTGCTTTAGCTCCGTTCTTTTTGCAGGTAGACCATCTGATGGACTCTGGCGAGGAGACCAGGGTTATTGCCGGCATTTTGAAATTTCCTTATTGTTTTACAAAATTGACATGACCTTGGGTTTAAAAACAAGGTTTTTAAATCCAAGGTATAAATAAGCTGTACATGATGAAAAATATCAATGAAACATATTTACATACCTCCTTCTGGCTTGTTGGGGACTCATAGACCTCTGACTCATGATCTTGCAATGACATTTGACTGAAACCCTAGACCTAAGACTTTGGACTTCAAGACAAAACAAAACAAGTGTGACACAAGCTCATTAACTGATATGACCTGATCCAGCAAAGCCAAGAAGGGAACAAGGACCAGCTCCTCCATCAGTTTTATGGCATGCCTAATGGGATGCAAAACTGACATTGATGAGACACCTACTTATGCATATGCAAAGAGTTTTTTGATCACTGATGGAGGGCATCATGACCGACACTAACATTGGCTCCAATGGGGATGGTAGCTCCTTGGAGGTGCCAAGAACCTTAGACCTCTGGGAGAGCAGACCAGTGCCTTATTTATTGGGCAATGGAGTCAACTTGTACACACGTGACCAAACTTGAAATGACTATATTGGACTTGACTATGAACTGAAATTTTCAAAGGACTTCGACACAAACAAACTAACTTTTGCAGAAAATAAACAATCTGAAAACTTCACACCAACTAATCACCATCCTTAGAATTATAGCCTTCACCGCGGGCCCCAAACTAAGGATGAGAGATCAGTTCACACTTGCTGTAATATGAAAGGAAACCGGTAATTACAATGAGGATGATTGGAGCAGAAATTGCTCAAACATGATACCTTTTCAGAAGCCGGCCATTCACCGACCCACCGGGACATTCATCACCATTCATCTCTTTGAGAAGGAAAGCATTGGGACCACGATATGCAGCAATCTTATAAGGACCTTTCCACAAATTATCGAATTTACCATGCTTACCTTTGTCCTCATTTCGGGCATCCCATCTCAAAACGACATCTTCCAGCTGAAAGTTTTCCGACTTAGCCTTCTTGTCATAGATTTTCTTGATGCGCTCTTGCAACCTCAAAGAATTTTGGAGAACCTCTTCCCTTGTTTGCTGCAAGTGAATCATTTGATTGATTCGCCTTTGCATTGGATCCGGATCTTCGCCCGCCTCTTGAAGTAATCTCGCGACCAGTACACTAAGTGATGTTGGAAAAACTGCATCAATTCCATAAACGATTTCAAATGGCAACATGCCAATTGACTTCTTTTGACTTACCCGATCAGCCCACAATGCATTTACCAACTTCTTGTGCCAACTTTTCTTGTTAATTTCCAGCATCTTCTTGATAATGTTGACTAGTAACTTATTTGACGATTCGGCCAACCCATTACCTTGAGGATGATAAGCCGTGGAATGCCCCAAGCTGATGTTATACTTATAGCAAAAATCAACCATCTTCTTGGACTTAAATGCCGCTGCATTATCTGTGATCAATTTGAATGGACAGCCAAAACGTGACAAGATATTATTCTCAAGAAAAGAAATGATTACCGAATCCGTGGCCTGCCGAGTGGGAATTGCCTCTATCCACTTTGTGAAGTAATCGGTGGCAGTTAAGATCCATCGATGCTGCCCGGATGATGCTGGGTGGATTTCGCCAATAAAGTCTAAGCCCCACTGCTGAAATGGTGCGCTGATTTCCACCGGTTTGAGAGGCAATGGCTGCAACCTTTGCTTCCCTTGGAATATTTGGCATTCATGGCAGCTTTTCACCGCTTTGTACACATCAGAAAATAGAGAAGGCCAATAGAAACCAGCCCGCAAGATCTTATTGGCTGTAGTTTTCCAAAACAAATGACCTCCAGAGTCGCCTTTATGGAAATCCTCTACCGTTGCCTTTGCTTCCTCTTCAACCAAACAATTCAGCAAGATGCCACCGGGATCTTTCCAATAAAGTGCAGATTTCATAATGCAAAACTTAGCAGCCTTTAGCTTTAGTGTTCTTGCTTTGTTTCTTGACATTCCAGGAGGTGTGGATACATTTTGAAGCACATAAACTATATCAGCATACCAAGGAGAAGTAATAAAAATATCCGATATCTGAACCGATGAATTTTCTTCATCACCATCGGATAAGGCAGCAATCAAGTTGATGTCAAGGGCATGAAGGTTTGTTTCAGCCATCAACTTTGCGAGACCTTGGCCTTTAATCAGCTTGGTAGGCTTGATTTCAACATCATATTCCAAAAGAGCAACAATCCACTTATCCCTCCTACCTTCCGACTTCGTTTGTACCAAGACATCTTTTACGGCCGCACTAGGAACATATGCCAATACATGAGAGTTGAGTATGTATACCCGGAAATCTTTCAAAGCCTTAATCAGTGCCAACGCTTGCTTCTCAATGATATTATAATTCAGCGCCCCGTCTCTTATGATTTGGCTGAAAAATGAAATTGGCCTCTCAACTCCTTCTCTCTTTTGCATCAATACGGCTGCCAATGTATGCTCAGAAGCGAAAGAAAACAAAATTAAATCCTGAGTATAATCGGGGCTGATCAAGGTTGGGGCTAAAGACAAGATTACCTTGATTAAATTGAAAGATTTGACCGCCTCCTCGGTCCATTTGATCTCGCTGTCCTTCCGTAGCATATTGGTTATCTCTCTAAGGTGCTTTGCAAGGTTAGGAATGAAGCGGCGCAGAAAATTTAATTTGCCATTAAAAGATTGTATTTCCTTCTTGTTTCGGGGCTGCTCTAGTTTCTGAATTGCCTCCACCCGTGCAGGATCAATTCGAATACCATCTTTGGAAATGATATGTCCCAGCAACTTGCCTTCACTCATGGCAAAAAGACTCTTTTTCGGATTCAAGGAAATGCCATATTTTCTGCATTTTTGGAACACTTTAGTCAAATGAAACAAATGCTCTTCATCTGATTTGGAAAACACGGTTAGATCATCAAGATAAACAACTAAGAATATATCCTTTTCATTGGCAAAGGCCATATCCATAGCTCGCTGAAATGTGGCACCCGCGTTCTTCAACCCAAATGGCATTTTGGCATAGTGAAATGTTCCCCAAGGTGTAGTGAAGGTTGTCTTATCACGATCATCTTCGTGCACTAAAATCTGATTGTAGCCGGAGTATCCATCTAGCAATGACATCCTTGAAGCGCCCACTACCCGCTACAATATGTGGTCCATTTTGGGCAGCGGATAGTTGTCCTTGAGAGATACTTTGTTCAAATTTCTGAAGTCTATGCACAAGCGTATTTCACCGGTCTTCTTTCTCACAGGCACTAGATTGGAGATCCAATCAGAAAAGCGAATAGGGACTATAATTCTAGACTTGTAGAGCCTATTGACTTCCTTCTCGATCAAAGGCAGCAACTTGGGATTGATCCTCCGCAACTTTTGCCGAAAAGGCTTTTGATTTGGCTTTATGGGAATAGTGTGTTGAATAATGCTTGTATCATAGGTCCTTAAATCTGAATAATCCCAAGCAAACACATTAGAAAACGATGACAATAATCTAATGTATTGATTCTTTACCTTGGGCGGCAATGCTTTTGATAACTTCACCATCTTTGGATTCTCGGTTGTCCCAAGGTTCACATCTTCCACACCTTCGTCTGTTGGCATCAAAGTTGGCTTGCGGGCCACATCATCTTGATCAAAAAGTTCTTCTAAAGGAATCAGCCCTTTAGGAATATAATTGTCTTTCAGCTGCAAAACATCCATTTGATTCACTCCTTCAGGCTCCAGATCTATTGAGATTTCTTCAAATTTACCTTCTCCATGCAAGAAGTCTTTGATCTCTTCGTCATCTTGGAAGACTTGCCAACACCTTTGATTATCCGGGATTGTAGGACGATGCTTCACATAGATTTCGAACTTGTTGCTTGAATTCATTGGTATTTTCAAATTACTTGCTGCCTTTGCCAATGCATCCGCAACACCATTTTGAATCCGGGGCACACATGTCAAGGTATGTTTTGAAAACCGCTTCAAAATGTCTAGAACAACATTGCGATAAGCCCGCATACGTGGGTGTTTGGCTTGAAATTCCTCCTTCACTTGTTTGATACTAATTCGGAGTCGCCATAAACCGCTATCTTCTTTGCTTTCAACTTTCGAAGGATTTTCAAACCAGCAATAAGGGCCTCATATTCCGCTTCATTATTCGAACAATCAAAAGCCAATTTGTAAGAACACACCTGTATCTTGCTTGGAACTTGGTTAGGGACTGAAAATGGACTACGAATCCACACACCTATACCAGCTCCATCGCTGCCCACTGCACCATCAAAATCCATGGTCCAAAGACCATCCTCATCATCTTCCAAGGGCTGCACTTGTGATGTTGTTGCAGTCATGATTTTCTGCCCATTTGTTTCAGTGATTGACCTTATGATAGCAGTCCTTTCTTCACTTTCCGTTCTCAATACTTCTCTGAAATTTTCTGCAATTCCTGGGATATCTTCTACCTGAACTAACTGACTATCTACCTCATTAAAATTATCAGCAAATAAAACATAAGATTCTAAATCTGTTTGTACATAATTTACATGATGATTTACTGGCTTTTCCTTGCTAGTAATCATATACTTCATCTTTTGCTCTCGATACACTTTCCTCATCTGTCCAAACACCGGAATAGTAGCATATGAAAAATCCAGCTGAAGAGTACCTTTGAGCTTGGATCCCCATGACCTTGAAAGCAGCATGCCAAATCGTGGAGGAATGTCCGCCACTACCACGTCCATCAATAGGTTCTTTGCTGGAATTTGATCCAGACTAACAACCAAATCTTTAATCAAGCCAATGCATCTAACCCGGCTGGAATCAAATGAATATAAATCATGGTACTTTCGAGTAATATCAAGCCCCAACTTCTCCATAATTGCCTTGGGCATTAAATTATGTGACGCTCCCGAATCAAACATGGCATTATGAAGCACATAATCATGTATTCTCAAGCTGATATAGAATGGAGGAACATCACTCTCGGGAGACTCACCATTTAGAGCTGGCCCAAAGATCAATTCCGGCTGATCGTCTTCTACGTTTACCGCATCTAACATTGGATCAATGTTGAAAATCTTGGAAATTTGTGCTCGATATGTACTGTTCTTCATGACCTCTATCAATGGAATGGACAATTTCAATTTCGTGACTTCATTCTCAAGGCTGAATGCTTGACTCTTTTCACCTTCCTTTGCCGGATTGTCTCTTTTTTCTGCTCTATCTTTGGGTACATTTGATGGCTGATCCATCTTGTGTGCTGGAACTGATTGAGTTGATGAAGGATCCATGATTTCTTTACCTTTTCTCTGTGGAACAGCAGCACCATTCTTTGCCAAGTTTTCTGCTCTCTTTTGAATCGGATTTATGGGAATTGTCCGGTTTCTCAATTGCCTTTGCTGGCCTTGCTGAGCTGATAAAGCGTGTAAGTAACCTCTTTGATACTCTTCAGACTCATCTTGAAGTACAACATCATTAGATAAAATGTAATGCTCATCTTGAGGTGTATATGCATTACCTATCAGCTCTTCTTCCTCCGTGATGTATGTGGGCAGATCATCGGGAGTGAAGAAGTGATTTTCTTCACCAACACCTTCACCTTCATCCTCTGATTCTTGAGTGACATAATTTTGCTGAAGTGGAGGTTGGATTGGCTGCTGCACGGCCGCCTCTTGTGCTCGTGTTTCCCGCTGTTTGATTCTATATTGGGGCTGTTGTTGTTGACCTCTGAAATTTGGGTTTCGAACTTGAGGTTCCGGTTTGCCAAGACTAAGATTTTGGAGTGTCCTTTTCACCTCCTCAACTGTACGAAGAACCTGAGAAGTGGATGTTGCCTCTTCTTTAATTGTGACCTTCTTCTCTGCCTTCATTCTTGCCCTTTTGTCATTCAAATTAGCCTCCACACTGACTGCAATTTTCTGCATTTCCTCCAATGTAGGAGGATCTCGGTCCCGCAGTGAGTAGGCCATCTCCGGATCAAAACCATCCGGGAACTTAAGCAATGTGGACTTTCTTGATGGATTCAAATCATCGGGGATAGCATTATAAACTGAATTAAATCTGATTATATAGTCCTGAACCGACTCACCCGGATTTCGCTTGAGGTTGTTGTATTCGGCATTGATTTGCAACGGGTCTTTTCTTATTTCCCATCGGTCCAAGAATTGCCTTTCAAGTGCTTCCAAGGAGACGATACTACCAGCTGCTAGCCCTCTGAACCATTTCCGAACTTCTCCTCCAAATGTCTGAACGAATAACCTCATTGTAACATCTTCCTCGTCTAGCTCATATAGATCAAAAAAGGTAGTCATCCGGTCTATATGCTGCTGCGCTGAAAAACTTTGAGGAGTGCCATCAAACATGGGTATTTTGCTTTGATAGTCAGCTGGCATGTCATGAAGATTTTGGGGAAGAACAAGGGGAGCAAACTGGGCAGCCATTGCTCTAGGCGGAGGAGGCGGGGGAGTAGGATGTGTTTGAGGAGGGGGAGGTGGGAGTATGATAACAGGGGCTGTAACAATGGGGAGAGAAGTTTGTGGAGTTGAAGGGGTGGGAGGAGTGTGAGGTGTATGGGATGAAGGGGAACCAGCAGGGGTTTCGGGATGAGTTACTATAGGTGAAATGGAAATAAAAGGAGGGAAGGATTCCTGGTGAGCCGTAAGAGAAGATTCAATATTATCAGAGAGATTAAGAGCAGATCCAATATTATCAGAGATATTAAGAGCAGATCCAATATTATCAGAGATATTCTCAAGAAAATCAACAAGGGTAGTGGTTTGAATGTCTGTCTGGAGATGTCTCAATATGAAATTTTCAATCACCTTGTTGTGTCTCTCGTAATCAATGGAAGCTGCAAAATTAGGATCAAGGACTAAAGAGTCGAGTGCACTGTCAGACTTAGTTTTAAACAAAGACAATTCAAAACCTTCGTCAAAATCAAGATCTTCAAAATATTTAATAACAGCAGGCGATGAATTAGATCTAACAATTGGTCTTGGATCAGTAGCCAGCTTGTTTTCGCGAATGGACTAGGAAAGGAAAAACCGCTCAACCGTATGAAAACTCTTAGACTATCATCCAAAGCTTAGAGTCCATAATGATACTGGGATAAAAATGTCAATGAAGTGAGGGTTTCAAAAGCTCACGGAGATCGACGGAAGTAGCGTTTATCTACTAACGCTGATGTAAAACAAGAGCGTGTTCGAAGGCTACCTGGCGTATCTTCAGACTCTGTCTAAGACTTAAGAAATCACACCACAATGAGCAAATTACAAATTTGTTCTCCCCAGTATGGTCACCAGTATGTTAGCACTTGAAATTTCACCTAGGCTGAGATAGACAAATCTCAAGGCTACATCAAACCATTCAGCCTCGTAGCTAGCCCTACGAGGCAGGAGAAGGCTCTCTCCGGTCAAACTCGGTGGATTTTTCAATAGGATGAGCTGACCAATTAGAAACACTGATATTAGGCTAGTAAACTGATAAGGAGGGTTGATTTAAAGTTTTTGGGGTTTTTGGTGGCAATTGGAGGGAGTGCAATTCAAGGTGCGGGGATTGAGCTCAGGTTTTGCAGGTGGGTCTTTGGGGCAAGGTAGGAGTTTGTGCTGATGCCTTTAGCTGAGATGGATGATCAAGGAAGAAAAAATAGAAGCTAAATAGGGCAAACAATGACTTTGAATCTTCTCTAGACAGTGGAAAATATAAACATTAAACAAATTTGAAAGCTGAGCATGGCAAGCATGAATTCAAACTTTATCACTTCATTTGTTTAATAAGCTGCAGTAAAGAAAGAGATCAAACACATAAACACACTTAAAATTACAATAAGAGAACACACCATCAACACAAGAGTCCACAAGAATCCCAATGATGTCTGCAAAACCCTGGTCTTCCTTTTCCTCAAATTGCAGAGATACAAGTAAAATATACAATAGGAGCTTCTCCCTCAAGAGTCCAACCATGAAAATGAGCAAGAGAAGGCATAATATAGATGATCTAACTCCTTTCCCCACTTCTAGGGGTCGATCTCAGCTTCCTAGGAGCTATTTCAACTAATTCTAAACTGAGCACTAGATAATAGGCAGTCAAAACAACTTGCCTCTAAAACTTAGGAAACCTATCCATGCATTAAATTTTTACCATTTACATTCAAGAATCTTCTAGAAGTGATCAAGGAGAGTAAAAGCATCATAGAGCCATGAAAATTACACAAAAATCCATCATTTACATGCCCAAAACATTAAACCAAGTGAAAACAGTGTTTTTCTGGCCAAACTGGTCAAAACAGGGAAAATTCCCTGACGGGTCGCGCACATGTGCCTGACGGGTCGCGCACATTGAGAGGCCTGTTTGGGGCCTTCCCGGTGTCCAAATCAGGTGCAAGATAGCTCATTGGAAAGATCTGCGAGTCTACTTTCCAACCCCACCGGAATTTTTGAATTTGGAGTTGATTTGACCCCTCAAAACTCAATTCTCCCAAGACAGCTTTCTGCAACTCAAAATAGGGGCAGAAAGTCAAAATCTGCATGTGTTTTGACCTTTTGGAGGCCCAAATCTCCATAAAAACTGAAGTCCATCTACAGATAGGTGTAACTTTGCATGAAAATTCCAAAAATGTTGAGTTTTCCCCGTTCTGAGTTGCCCACATGTAGGGTCGCGCGCGGGGTGAGACCCGTTAAAAGGCCAAAACCTGTCAATTTCCCAAAAATGCCAAAAATGCCTCAAAACTTTCAAAATTTCTTGTGCTAGCTGCTAGGAAGAGGCTAATGAGTATCATGGTGAGTGAGAGAAGCCTCGGCCAAGATACGGAGTGGGTTGGTCTTCTTCTTCCTCTTGCGGGCCTCGGACAACCTTCTTTGGAACATTTTCATCTTCGCCTTGCAAACATGCATCCTCGCCCAATAATGATTCTTCATGTTCCTTAGCAGCCTCTTGTCCTGGTTGGCCTTCTCCAACAGCCTCTCCAAGCGAGCATTCTCCTGAATGAGCAAAGACTCCCGGTCAGCAGGCAATGGGTCACCGGGCCTCCTACGGTTCAAAGTTCGATCACTGCGGATCCTCCATAGCTCATCAAGTTCTTTTTCCTCTTCTAATTGTTTGTTGTGCTGCTCCAGATAAGTGATGGTCCATTGAGCCATTTGGAGCTTTTGCTGCAACACGAGGTTCTCCTCCTCTCTCTATCTGATAATCTCATAAAAATCTGAAGAAGGAGAGCGGGCATCAAGGTCAATGAAATCATCATGTGTATCACCGGCTCTCTCATCCTCAACCATGGGTTGCTTGCCCTCCCGCACTGCCTCTGCTGATGAAGAATGCGAGGCCCCTTCCACCTGGTGTGGAGATAACACTCGCTGCCCTGAAGATGATGACGAGACCCCTTCCACCTGCTGTGGAGAAAGTACTCGTCGAGCTGCTGCAAACAAGGCCCTGTGGCCTCTCTGGTAGGTGACCTGAGGTGAGGAAGCAACATGTCTCAGAACAATGATCTCGGGCTGGTGAGATGGACTTCCCTCCTCATAAATGACCTCTGGCTCCAGCTGTGGCTGTGGTGGCGCTGTGAAGAACTCATGGGAGATGAACTCTTCCCATGGAATGCCCTGCTGACTCAACTGATGGGAAACAATGAGCTGGATGAGACCATAGTGACATAAAATCCTAAACTGCTGGGCTGGGGTCTTCCTCTGTAACATAGGCACCATCCTCTGAATATTCTGGAAGAAGAAAACCGGGATGTTCATCATCCTCACTCGGGTAAAGTGCATCAACAGGCGGATGTGATAAGAGTACACCTGTGAAAACCTGCCCTCACATGTAAAGTAATGCATGATGAGTTTCAAGATCAGAGCATACTCCCTCCGGAGAAATCTGAAAGGAAAGACCCCCGACAAGTGTCTCATGAAGGCTGGCATGACATATGGCTCAAAATGAACAAAATCCAACACTTTGCGCTTGGGCCACACCTCACCCACATTTGGTATCCCAGTAGCCTCTGAAATCACTTCCGGAGACAACACAAAGTTCACTCCTGCCAGAGTGACCTGCCCATCATGAAGGTGCAAAGCAAATAAGCGGGCCAACTCCCTGTGGTGCTGGATCTGAGCAAGCCTCTCGCAAAACTGAAAACATGACATATACCGAAAGCAATTCACTGCCAAAGGACAAGCCTGCAATTCTGCCAATGAGGTGGGCTCCTCTCTCTTATGATGACCACCTTTGCCCCCCCTGCGAGGCCTCCGCTGTACCTCAACCTCTGTAGAAGAAGACTGGTCATCACCTTGCTCATAGGTCTCGGTGGTTGACTTGGTGCTTTTGAGCAAAGTGGAGAAAATAGACAAAGTAAACTGCTGCCCTTGCCTGCAAAAATGCTGAGTTGTATGCTCGGTCGATTTTGCAACTTAGAGGGCGATTGGACAAAATTTGGGGCGGTTTTGGTGTCAACAGCTTGACGGGTCGCGCAGGGCACCCAACGTGTCGCGCACAACCCGACGGGTCGCGTCCGTTACAAATTAACACTGCTGGGAGGCGCCTGACGGGTCGCGCACCACCCAACAGGTCGCGCACAACCTCTGACGGGTCGCGCACCTGGAACTGGTTCAATTTCTTTGCACTTTGCCTCCTTTCGCGTCTTCGCCCTATCACTTCTTCTTGCAAGCTCTTTGGATGCACAATGAGGGTATTGAGAGGGAATTTGACTCTTTATAAGCTCAATTTAAAAAAAAAATTACTTACCAAACCCACTTTCTAATGTTTTGCCTTGACACTTTCTTTTAACACTGTTTTGAGTTTTCTTTTGTTCTGAATTTGACTTTTTGGGTGCTTTAGCTCCGTTCTTTTTGCAGGTAGACCATCTGATGGACTCTGGCGAGGAGACCAGGGTTATTGCCGACATTTTGAATTTTTTTTGAAATTTCCTTATTGTTTTACAAAATTGACATGACCTTGGGTTTAAAAACAGGGTTTTTAAATCCAAGGTATAAATAAGCTGTACATGATGAAAAATATCAATGAAACATATTTACATACCTCCTTCTGGCTTGCTAGGGACTCATAGACCTCTGACTCATGATCTTGCAATGACATTTGACTGAAACCCTAGACCTAAGACTTTGGACTTCAAGACAAAACAAAACAAGTGTGACACAAGCTCATTAACTGATATGACCTGATCCAGCAAAGCCAAGAAGGGAACAAGGACCAACTCCTCCATCAGTTTTATGGCATGCCTAATGGGATGCAAAACTGACATTGATGAGACACCTACTTATGCATATGCAAAGATTTTTTTGATCACTGATGGAGGGCATCATGACCGACACTAACACAATTAACTCTCTTTCCTTTGAGCTTTGAATATTCTCACTTTCTTCTCTTTGTTTCTCTTTAGGTTACAATGTGCCTCTTCTTCCTTATAAAGTCTATTTCACCCAATTAAATACCACACCAAGAATTATTTTAATCATTCTTTGTTGGTATCTCTGGTTCTATCCCCTTAGAACCTTATATTTTGAGCTTTTATCTATTCCTCACTCTTCAATGTTTGAGCTTCGATGGTTGTATGACTTCTTCTTGCCACCGACTTCGTCTTTTTTCTTCTTTCTTGCACTTTTATTTTCCATCCACCTATCATTGAGTCAAAATTTTCATTCATATTATCTCTACCATCATCATCTTCTTATTTAGCCTTTATTTGCTTCTTGTGCAATTATTTCTTTGAATCTTCCACACCTTACCTGCATAAAAATATGTTCTTGTAGGATGGAAATCTTCATCCAACATGTCATGTGCAATATTCTTCGTACATTTACATATGTATAAAATATGGATCTTTGTCAAAGTGACATTAAGATCCAACAAAGAAACTTGTGACCTTAGCTTGGTAATTTAATTAATGCACCAGTGTCATAATTTGAGACGACTTATATTTTGATGTTAACATGAGTTTAACTTTTCTTGAAATTTCCTTTGACTCTAGACTCTCAACTTGACTTGAACTTATGATTGTTTGTTAGGGTGTAGAGTAACATCAATCATGCACCTTTATTCATATAAAAAATGGTATATCAATGATTTCTTAATGATTGAACTTAACTCCAACTTCCTTTAAATTTAACTTTCATTACACAACAAAGATTGTTCGACTCACATATGGACTTTTATGACTCCATTTCCACTTATGTTAGGTCCCTATAAATTAGTGTATTCCCTTATTATTAGTGTCATTGTAGCCCCTTATTGTTATTTTTGTGCCCATGTTGTCCCCGTATTTTTATTATTGTGCCCCAAAGAAGCCCACTATTGTTATTGTTGTGCCCTTACATTATTATTGTTGTGTTGGCTCTAATTATATTGTGACCCCTTATACTCCTATATATAGAAAGGAGGTCTTGTCATTTGTATCATCCAAGAATTGTTCATTTGTGTAATTTAAAGGAGGTTTCCACCTCAAATAGGTTACCTTTGAAGTTGTTGATCTATTTAATTCTTCTATTTTGTGAGTTGGTTGCATAACAATTGGTATCAGAGCTTAGATTCTAGGGTTTCGCTGCTTCAAAGAGGCCATCCTGGAATTTTCGCTATAACTTTTTTGCTACGAATCTTCAAAAGATAAAATTAAAACCCATTTGAGCCCAAATAGTGATGAACCTCGAGACCAAATTTAAGATCTTGTCTCACTAGAGTTTTGGAGATATGAACTAAGGAAGTTAGGGTTTTTTAGGCTCACAAATTCGATCTCAAACAGGTCACCTTAGGAAAATCGTTATAACATTTCCTCTAAGAATCATATTGAAATTTCGTAAATAGTTATAGGACAGAGTTTAGTTTCATTTTTATAAATTTCGGGTCCGAAGGTCGAAACAATGACACGTGGCACTTCATAGAAGTTCGCTCTACTGAACTATTTTATAATCCAGTCATCATGGGAGATTTGACATAAATATTTCTTGGAGAATCCAATCTAGATTAGACTTGTGGGGTTAGAAACAAGACATAGAGAGCTATCACAGGACAAAATTTCAGACCTTAGAGATCTGAAATTACAAATATACAACAAATTCAATATCGAGCTCCTACAAAGAGAAAAAAGGTGTGTAGTCTTTTTTTTAAATGCATAAGTTTGGTTTGAAAAAATTGTTTGAAGTGATTCAAAGGGCACAATTGTAGAGCTGTAACAAGGGCCTTTTTTACCTCTAGTTATCTCACATTACAAGTCAATCCGGGAGCGTTTTGTTATTGTAAAGGGTATCTCAATTTGAGGCTATTTGTCAGAGTAATGCTTAGTAGTATAGGTCTAAGAAATACAAGAGTAAACAGATGCTAAGCTATGGCTAAATTACTTTTGCATAAAGAAATCACACACAACAACTTTACCAGTCAAGGGTACGGAAATAATAACCCATCCCTCTAGAAACTGATGAAGGAAAAGGAATTAGAGTATGGATCATGGATCTGGGAGCATAATAGCGTCTGTTGTGTCTCACGACAGCCTTGATCCTCCTCCCACACCAAACCAGTAAATGCAAGTAAAAAGGAACAGCAAGAAAGCAGAATGGAACGACAATTCAGAAATGGAACAGCATTAAAAGGAACGGCAGTAAAGAAACTAAATCTCGCGAGTTCAACACTCTCAATTCTTGGCATCAACTTACATACAAAGAAAGAGCAATCTTTTGTACCAGTAAACAGCTTAACCAAATGGAACAGCAAACCACCATAAACAGGAAACGTCAATCATATATAAAAGTAGACAGCTGAATCAAATAAACAGGAAACGTCAATCATATGTACACATAATTTTAAATGATCACCAGTAGTCCACATACAATGTTAATTCCATCTTCTTATGATCGCCACTCCAACCATATGTAGCCAAAACATTCCACTTATAAATTCTGTAACAGAAGTGAACAACTCAGAACAATGTTATGTGATTAATTCTGGAAATATGATGTAAACTTGTTACAAAGGGTTACAAAAGGAAAAACTACTGGTGAACGAGTATGGAACAGCATGTAAGTATATCAGATTATTAAGAACAATAAACAAACCACACAAAGCCAAACTGTAATGATACAATCAGCCAGTGTCCGTTGGAGCCGGGCCCTTAGCTTCCAATGGCACACCGTTGTAACTTACTTCAGATGCAGGGAGAAAGTAACGCCAAATATATTATATTAATGCATCAATGATAGTACAACAAAACTAAGTCTCAAAGAGATTCGATAGTCTGAGTTTAACCAACTGTGAAGTCTGTAAACAGAAAGTAAAGATACAAGATAATCAAAAGTCCCTGAAGTCTTCGATGCTGCCCCTTTTTATACAAGTAATGGCGGAGTTAACCAGACAACAAAATAACGATCCCTCAGGATCAAAGATCCTAAGGGATCTGTTAAACTGTTAACTCCTCTCTTTTCTTTGCCTAGTCTTCCGAACTGACAGTCCTTTATCTCGTCCCGGATTGATCTGCCGTGATTTGCTCGCCCTGGTCTGGATTTTATTTGGTTTTGGAGGGACAGCCATTATCTCCTCATGGAACTTTCGTTTTACACCGCGCCGTCCTCCTTTTGTCTTTTCCTGCATAGAGAAGATAACTATTAGTAATTGGGTCATTCGTGCTCATTTTCATTACATTCTCCTTATTTTATAACAAAGAAAAGGTTACAACTATTGCTTGAAACACCACTAAGTCACTCGTTAAAACATACCTTTCCAATGCTCTACACACCCCCCGACTTACTCTGTTTCATGGCCTCATGAAAACGTTATAATTAACATGGAGAGCGGTAAGAGAATAGGCGGGAGAGGGCACCTCGTGAGGAGGTCTGCAACCATGGTGAGCAACCAGATTATCAAAGAATTGATTCAATTGATCTACAGACATATCATACAAGGCCTGGTACCCAGGTGCAGGGTGCCAAATAATTGGGCTACGAAACCGGTATCCTAACCAAGACGGCCCAGCTTGCAGAATACGCTGGCCATAAAGGCTCAACCGTTCAACAGCCAGCTCAAAATTTTCGTATTTGAATGGCTCCCTGAGCTGGATGCTTGGGGTAGAAATCCGATAACGGAATTTGGCAGCATCCAGGGCAGCATCCTTAATAGCCAGAAAATATTCCAAGCTATTTCGGATCAAATCCTCATGCATGGGTCCTAGCAGTTCTATGACACCCGAGGTTCTCATAAGGCTTTTGTGTGATTGCCATAGGTGAACTGGGTCTCTAGGCTCGGCCCTGACCCATAGATCTAGGCTGTTCTCCTGCCTCTGAAAGGCATTGTAAGCCCTGAGCCACTTTAACTAATTAACCCCAAATGAAACAAAGGCTTGTAGCTGTATATCTCCCACGAAAGGGCCAGGGTTTAAATCAGTTTCCTGCTCAAGCACCATATTGTGCAAATAGAATTCACGTAGTAACCGTTGGACCTTAACCCCATAATGTTTGCAACAATCAATAAAATCATTAACAGTATTAATCTGAATAGGGGCACCTGCCCTGGCAACTTTTATTTTTAATCTTAAGTATCTTTCAAGGAGAAATAAAGCATAATTCTTTGCAGGGGCCCTGCAAGTCAAAACATCATTATACAGCGAACATACAGTGTCCAATTGTTTAATAATAGCATCTAGTCGACGTGTTACCTTGGCAATCTTTTCCTGTTCCTTCTGCTATCCTTCAAAGGCCTGACTCTCTGATTGACTCATGTTCCGCAGTTGCTGCTGCAGTTCTTCATGTTTTTTCCGAGGGATCATTTGTTCCTTTAACTGCTCAGTTTCCTGCTGCAACTCCTCGTATTTTTCCCGAGGGATCATTTTTTCCCTTAGCTGCTCAGCTTCCTGCTGCAACTCTTCGTATTTTTCCCGAGGGATCATTTGTTCCCTTAGCTGGTCAACCTCCTGTCGGGCTTGCTTCATCTCGTGGTGCAAGGCCTTGGTTTTTGGATCCTTTTTCCATGATTTCTCAGAGGCAGGGAGTCTTACCTGGACCTTCACGTTTCGCTGCCTGGAATTCGTATCCCAAATTATCCCTAAAGGTGATGCCTCAGTTTTGACTGCTTTGTTTTCCCTTTCTTTCTTAACATGAATAAAGGGGTACGATGGCCCCTCTGTAAATGGAATGTCGTCTTGCGGCTCGGTTTTGATTGGAACGACAGTTGGTCCCAATGGGCTATTTGGAACAACAGTCTGTTCCTCAGCGTCAATAGGAATGGCATTCTGATGTTCCATATTAGATGGAACAGCGTTTTGTTCTTCAGTGCTGGTTGGAACAGTCGTAGGTCTATCAGCGGAGTATTGACCTACGAGACGCCTATAAGCCCCTTGCCTTCTCATCTGACAGGACCCTGCTGCATTTGTCCTTCTTTTTCTCCTTATGATCCTTCTTATTCTCAGACTGGCTTTCAAACTTCGAATTTTCTGCCGAAGCTGGGCTATAATATTCAGCAGTCTCTGCTGCTTCTTTCTCAATTTCTTAATTTCTCTTGCCTCGGTAGTGGGCGCATGAGTGGCCCTCAGTTCTGCTCCTCTTTCATCGAGGGTTTCTTCTGGAATTCTGGGAACGGACTGTTCCCGATAAGCGTTTTCATTCCCCACGTCATCAGCAGGTGGGTTTTCTTCTGGTGTCTTGGGAACGGATTGTTCCCGGTTGGTATTTACATTTTCTTTGTCAACAACAGGGAGGTTTTCTCCTCCTGCCATTTCTTCATGCAATTCTTCATGCGTCTCTTCCCCAGAGGGTCCTTCAGGAGGGTTTGCTGGACTGGAAGGTGAAGCATAATCTCCCAGGCTGGCCAAGATAGTGGCCAGCTCTTCTTCCTCCACGGCGACCTGTGGAGGGCTGTCCCCCAATTGTTCCATCTCCTCCTCCTGAATTGGCTGCTTAGTGGCTGCCTTCGTATAGCCGGCTTCGGCCTCAGAGTCAGAATGTTCATTTCCTTCCTCGGCTTCTGCTTCGCTCTCAATTTGTTCCACTTTTTCCCTCAAGGGTTCCTGTTCTGGCACTGGTGGCTCATCTGTTATTTCGATCGGCTGGTCAATGGTTAGCTGGATTTTCTCCAGCCTGCCTCTTATTCTTGCCAACCGAGCTGACTTCCTAGGCCTCTCGGGCTGTTCAAGTGTGCTGGCCACCTATTCTTCCACCACCACCTTTCTGCGTTTCTCAGATTGTTCTGGCGTGCCAGAGGAATGCCCACGTTTCGAGGCAGCACGCTCTTCTGTGGCCCGTTCCTTATGTTTTTCTGCATGTCCAGATGCTCTAGAGGAACGTTTTCGTTTTCCTAACTTCATGCGTTTCTTGGGTTGCTCGGGTGTATCCGAGGGATGCTTGGGTTTTGGTGATTCTCTGGGCTCCTTGGGTGCTTCAGAGGTACTGGCGGGATGCTTAGCCTTTGGGGATGGTGATGCCACTCCCCCTCCAATTGCTGTAATAAGCTCCCCCCAGCTACTCTGCTGCTTAGTGAGACTGTAGCTCACTATCAGGCGAATCAACCCATGGTGGCTAACCACTACGTCTTCATGGTGTGCCTCTTTCAGGCTCCGAGAGGCATCATGCAGTAATGAATTTAACAATGCAGGGAGATTCACAGAACATTTCCCTTTTAACACAGCCAGGATCTTAAGGTGACGCGGTCTTACCACATCTTTTCGCCCTTCGCAGGTGATGTAGCTCTGCACCACCTTTGCCAATTCTCTCCAGGGTTCTCCTAGCGTTGCCGGCAGCACTCCTTTTCCTTTCACTGTTAGGTTTTGTCCTTCATCTTGGAAAATTTCTATGATCTTTTGCAACCTCTCCTTCTTTATTGTCCATATTGGTCCTGAGGTTGGTAATCCTGTTACTTCCACGATTATTTCCTCCGTGACCATTATCTGCTTCCTACCCACTACGGAGTGTTCCTCCTGCAAATTCTGCAGGAATTCCATGGCCACAGTTTCATTTGATTCACGCAGGCAGCTAAAATAAGTTAGCCACCCCGCCCTTTCTAGGATTTCCCGAGCAGCTTCAGAGACTGCTAGCTCACTAGGCTCGCTTCTGATAGCCTTGCCTCCCATGGTTCTGTTTCGAGATCCTAGATGGAACAACAATTACCTGTCGCAAAGAACGTAATCGCAGCAGGAAAAAAACACAGAGCATGCATGAAAATTGATTGTAAATAACAACTTATTGCAAAAATAGCATTGTCATGCCGTTAACCCATATCGTACCTTCGTACCATATCATCTCTGAATGATGTGCTAACACGTGGCCGGCGGAATAATGAGGTCACCTCCCCCCTCGCAATATGATAGGCTGTCTCAGCCGTCAAATGGAGGAGGAGCCGTCGTCCCGTCACCAAGTCATAAAGGAACAACATATAGAGTTTTGCCATGATTCAGATTAGACAAAGAAATACCGAGATCGAGGCGAAAGGTAGATCGCGTTTTGCATAAGCCTGCGTGATGTGATGCAAAACAGGAGGATAGGACATCTGGCACTCATATAAGGTCTGAGGTAGTCATAGTCAATACCTTTGCAATGATTGGTGGTGATAGATATTCATGCGACTTATCCATCAAAGTGTAAGATATAATTATTACAAGGATAGAAAGAAGTATTTGATATGATCCAAATTGGTGTATATATTACGACTCCGATACCATTAACAGAGCTCTGCTGCCGACAGGTGTTCATAACCTTGGCAGAGTTGTTTATTTCACCCTGGAACCATGGTCCTTTGTGTATTTTTGAAGAGCAATTCTTTGTCAAAATGCAGGCCATCATGCTGGCTTGGTAACCAGATAACCATGATGCCATTCACCAGAGAGGCGCGAAACGTGGGCAGGCCGGCTCGTAATGAGACCCCCTGTTCCAAGGTTTGTAGTGAACCCGTTGGACCATATCCCTGGTGTTATAGACAATTTTGTGCCTTACAGCAACAAGCATGAATTGTCAATAATCCAAGGGATCCAAAGTTCCCTAAACATGATGTTCCTACCCCTAGAGGAACAAGGTCAGCAAACCAACAGCTCTCAGATCAGTTCTCCACCTGAAAACACTCAAAAACAAGCAATCCTGAAATCAAAGCAGGTGCTCCACTAGGTCTCTGCGCTGAAACTCAGTTGCTCCATGGTGTACCTGCGTTGCAAAGCAAGTGGAACAAAGGCCACCTGCACTGAGCGAGAAAGGACAAGTGGCACAGTGAGTCATTGCTTTGGAATCTTCCAAAAATGACACTTGGATCAGGTATTTCGCCTTGTAATGAGTCAGAGGATTTGTTTCTCCAAGTGGAAGCAAGGTTCACCAAGTGGACTCAAGAACTGAAGATCAACTAAAGATTAACTGAAGAGAGAGAGGACACAAGGCAGCTACACATCAGTTGCAAGCTGACTCATCCTTTCTCAATTCATCTATATATTGAGCTCTCTCCTATGAGCTCAGGAGGCTGGAATTTTGTGCAAAGTAATGATATGCTGTTGGTTTCATTATTGAGTTATTGGGTGATTGTTTGAGAGAGGTGAAGAAGAGAAATTCTTTCTGCTGGGAGGTGTTGCTGGGTTGGAGCCTGCAATGGTTGTAATACTCTCAGAACCTTTATTTCTTCATTAATAAAAGCTATTGAGGTTCTTCTATGTGCTCTTGTTTCAATTATATATTGTGATGATTGCATGTTTGGTTTACACTAATCCATGAACCAGTTATGATTGCATGCCTCTTGTAGTTTCCTTCTTTGTTATTGTGCAGGATCTCATTGTAGCTGGGCGAGCAGAAGAACAAAGAGCTAGGAGCAAGCGGCTAAAGAGAAGAGTTTGGATTCGACATTAAGCGCAAGGCAACGGTTAGTGCTTTCTCCATTCTCTTTTGCTTTCATAAAGAAGTAAACCTTAAGTAGTTTGTTTTACAGTTGTTGCTAAGGAACTGTCACCCTTAGAGTGGGATAGGGTCATCCGAGTCGGATACTTTTCCCTACAACAAACTGGCGACTCCCCTGGGGATCATATCCGTTTGATTGTGTTTGTAGTATTTTGCTATTCATTTCTTGAACAAAAGAGTACCAAATCGAAAAGCTTTTGACTATATCAAAAGCGAAGTAGAGGGCAGCTACTCTTGCTCATTTTCTGAGCAAATTCATGATTTGAAGAGCTGATCTACAAGGATCCTTGTAAGCTCTTAGTGATAGCTTTGCACCTTCTTAATCATCCCTTTGAGTGTGCTTGACTGATTGCTTCTGATTTGAGCAAAAACCGTGCATTTTTTAGAAAATTATGACCCGGAAACTGTGACAACGCAATTCTCGTTTTCCAAAGCAGGTAGTACACAGGCTACCTGCTTTGCAACGTAGGTCCCGAAGGGGCTACCTGCGCTGAGAGCCAGTTTGGCTGTTCAGAGCCTGCGTTGGCCCAAATTTGCCTAGTGCATTTGGGGTTTCCTCCTTTCTCTTGCCTGTTTTCACTTAGTTTTGCTGCTAGGTGTCAGTCTTGTGCCTGTTTTGAAACCAATATTACTTGCCATCATTCTGCCTCTGTTATATAACGAAATTGTACTTGTTCTTTGTATTTCTTACTCATTTACAATTTCCCATAACGAAAAGTAAACTAGTCATGCTTTTGGCCTCTTAGATCTGAACCTGTGTTAGGCATTTTGCTGGTCTAAAAGAGTTAGCTTGTTTGCTGTCCATAGCTGATTAGTCATTTTACTTTCGTTAGTATGGTTTGATTTCATGTATTTCAGTGATTAAGCAAGTGAATCTTAAGGTGTCTTTTGATTTTGGACAAACTTGTTTACTTTCGCTTTAAATCGAAATCAAAGTTATATAACCACTTTCTTTTTTGTAATCCATCCACATTAAGAAAGGGAAAAGAAAATACATGCATTGTGCATTTTGCATTTGAAAAAGTTTGCATGATGATTTAGGAGAAAGTGCACTAGTTTGTGCTGTATGAACTGTGTGAAAAGAATTTGCCTTTCTTCTCCCTCAGTAGTTAAGATTTTCATCAGTCAAAAAGATTTGAAAAAGCTTGCTTCTCATCTTAGGCTGCATTTAGGAATTTGTCATATACATCTCGTGGTGAACCTTGAAAGGCAAACTTTAAAAAGATCAACTTAAAATATACTGAATGAACCTAACAACGCATTTGAAACATAACGCAAACATCTAGAGGTCTAGGTAGAGACGTGTTCCGGCGTCGTTAAACATAGTGACTGTCGATCTCTACGAAGGTGGGTGATTCCTCCTGAGAGTCGGTGGCACTAATACAGACTTGTGCTCCCACGTACCGTCGCGTATATATTGGGAGACCCCTATAGGCAATTATCCTTTATCCATAGGAAGTCGTGTCGGCCGCCCTACTGATCGCAATGCAGTGAACACAGCATTCACGAAGATCGACCACCCGTACCGTAAAACGTATTCTGTGGTTTCGCGAAAGGTTTGGCACACCCTCTGCCTAGATCTCCAGAGCAGTTTCTTTTGGCCCTTTTCAAACTCTATAACTGAAAAGGTCCAACCGAGCATTTGTCACTTCGGGCTCGTTAATACATCGAAGGAGACTAGAGTCATCTTTAGCTTTTTCTCGACTCTTAAAACATGAAAAAGCAAAGTTATGTTTAAAAGCGTCTAATAAAATTCATTCAAATCGGAAACACAAATTTTCCCCTTTATATTTTAGTTGATCGAGTAATCTGCAATCGTGGAAGAAAGTCAATTGAATATCCGTCGTTCTCGGAGGCTTGCGAGTCAACCGTCTTTGTCTCCGGAATCGAAAACAATCCGGACAAAGCGAGCTCGTCAAACCAGTTCAAAATCTCCTTTAAAAGTTAGAACAAGTGTTCCAACAACATCTGAGATTCTGGTCACTCCAAACATTTCCGGAAACCCTGCCTCTATAGAAGAAGTTCAATCACCACAGAGGGACAGTAATACTGATCCTAGTCTGGGGGCAAATACTTGTATGACTGAACCAGTTCCATCTGTAACCGGTCCAGAGAGTTTTGTTCCTCAAACATCCGTCGCGGTCGATACAACCCCTTCTTCGGCACCGGAAATCTTTTGCGGACCTGACGGTCTTCCTCTTCCACCTGGTCTGATTGCGATAGAGGAAATTATAGAAGAACCGCAAGTATCCACTCCAATTCAATTTGGAGTAGGGGTCACTCTATTTCCTGCTACAACAGAAGTTTGTCCATCACCAGTGGAAGTTCCTGTAGAATCACTAGGTGATCAATTGGATAGACTAAAAATGACTGAACAACCGTCGACATCTAGGACTGTGTTGAATGACACGGCGACGGCAAAATTACCTGCTGCAAATCCAACAATGTTCGCCGGCATACCATCTGTCCCAACTAGCTCTCAGTCGCTAGAAGGAGTCCACCAAGAGACTATCTCGACAGTGTGGTCTGTTCCTGTTTGTTCCGGAGTAATGTCTGGTAACTCTCATGGTGAGGCTCATCAAATTGACCCTTTTGGGAATCTAATTAGGCCATCCAGTCCTCCAGGACAATCAATTGCCTTGAGTTCTGGGTTGCTACCGTATGGGGGGCAGTATGCCCTTTCATTACCCCCTCCGGGAGGGTACCCATACGGGAGTTCTCAACCTTATTCAAGTTATGGCGGAATTGCAACGAGTAGTTGGGTACCTATGCTATCCCAGCCACCAAGAGTTGTATATTCTATGCAACAGTGTGTACCTGTGACAAACATCCCAACTACACAGGCTATTGTGACCGTGTCGCAAGTTCAAACGATGCCTGTTGTATGTCAACCTCAGATTTCTCAGGTTCTCATGCGACAGCCCCTTGACCCTGCGACCCAACCACAATCGCCTACTGGTGGGGCAACACAAGTACAATCGGGTACAATCACACCACATCTTGGTCCAATGGTTAGTGTAGCGCAACAACCCATGGTATCACAACCGTGGATAGTGCAATACCAACAGCCACAATTCCAACAAGTGTACCAGGGTTCTGAACAACAAATCTTTGCGAATACGGGACAACCATATATTCAAAATGGTCAAAATCAACCACTTTATAGTGGTCAAGTCCATCAACCGTATCAATCATACCAACATCAACTCCATTATGCTGGTATGCAAAGACCAACTGTTCAGGCGATTCCATCGTATCCTGGTTACGCTTCACCTAACTTGAATCAACAGTTACCATTCGTGGCGACTTTAGAGTTGCCTGATTTACATCGGTTAACCAATGATCCAATTGCTTACGCCCCATGGTGGCCAGTGATTCCGCACAAACTTCCATCCGACATTCCTAAATTCAATGGAAATCCAGGTGAAGACCCGTCGAATCATGTGATGACATTTCATCTATGGTGTTCGTCGAACACTTTAAATGACGATTCGATAAGGCTTCGCCTCTTTCAGAGGACATTAACAGGTCCAGCGGCAAAATGGTATATAGAATTTCCTAGAGCTTTGTTCGACAATTTTAGCTCCCTTGCCACGACATTCTTAACCCACTTTCAATTACCAATAAGGTATGAAACGGGAACAGAGATATTGACCAACTTCAAACAGACAACCGCAACTCATATATCAGATCATATACATGAGTGGCGACGTCGACGAAGAATGGTTAAAACATACGTTCCTGATCAGCTTTTAGCTGAGTGGTTTATAAAGTCGTTACTTCCGGCCATAACGGAAGATGTGGCAAAGGGAGGAGTCGTAACAGAAGAGCAGGTTATCGCTCGTGCAAAATATTTGGACTTAGTATATACTCAGTCCGGCACGCTCTATGACAAAATACCAGACGCCCCTAGACCAGAGTTTTCAATCCCTCCTCCTCCTAAATCAAATAGTGACTCTCATGCCGGTGATGGCGTGATTGGCACGGCAAACACGAATCCGAAAAAGACCCATCAAAAGAAGGCCCGTAAGGATTCAAATCAAAATGCGCATGAAGAAGTTCTTGCTTCGGAAGTAAATGTCGTATCGACAGATAAGGGCAAAGAAACCAATCAACCAGGAAGCAAGAAAAATCAAAACAAAGGGAAGAAGAAGAAACAAGGAGAGTCATCTCCTCAAAAAACTTCTTCAAGCCCTCCTCGAGATAAGAAACCACCTTATGGGTGTCAGATATGTGATGAGGATCACTGGACGAGAGAATGTCCATATAAAGCTGATCTAAAAAGATTCTTAAAGAGTTCGCAAACTCCAGCTGTGTTAACTGATCTGTTTCCCGATCGAGGAAAAAATCTGGTTGGTAGTGGAAATGCTTCACCGTCGCAAGTGCTTATGTTATCGATATCGAAGCAACAGAATGATGCTTTGATTTCGACAAGGAACAAAGATTACGGGAATCCACAGGTGTCGAACGATAAAGGTAAAGATCAACCTAGCAGTTCGACAACAACTTCGGCAAAAGTTGTACCCCCCATCACACATGAATTAACAATAAAACCGCCAAAGGGAGTAGTACACAAGTCGACATTTAATCCTCGTGCCAGAGCGGCACATCATTATAATATAGTGGAAGATTTGGCGCAATCGCCGTCTGCTATGTCGACTCTTGAAGTACTACAAAATTGCCCATCCCAAAGGCAGGCATTGTTATCAGCAATTGGTGGGGTGGATCCTAAAGACTCCAATCTTGTATCCTTTGATCACAAAGGATATGATCCTCAGTTACCAGCTCAACTAGCTTTCCTCGTCCAAGTGAAAGCCCTCAACAAAACTGTTCATCGAACAATTATTGATGAGGGGGCATCGACATGTATTATGTCGATGAGTTGCTGGAAAACTTTAGGATCTCCAACCTTGTCGCGATCATTGACAACATTAAAAGCATTCGACGGAAGGACATATACCCCTTACGGTATCCTTAGTAACTTGAAAGTTGAACTAGGGGGCAAAACAGTAGAAATAGATGTTGAAGTCATCGATGGCAATGTTGACTATAACATCCTACTGGGAAGACCATGGATTTATGCCATGGAAGCTGTTGTGTCGACCTATTTTAGGAAAATCGCATTCCCTTTTCAAGGAGGGATTACGATCATTGACCAACAAAATTTCCTCCCTAATGGTTCGCAAGTTACAGGAAGCGTTCCTCTGATCCATGGAAGCGACCATTCGTTTCAAAATATCGGAGTAGGCCTACTAAAAGATCCTACATTAATGGGAACTTTCACCCTTCCGCCAACGTTCATTGTGGGAGAAGTGGCGACAGTAGGAACCTGCAATATGATATCTTCCGCACAAAAGAAGTCAGAAAACGATATCAGCATGGATCATGCAAAGGTTTTGTCCCCAAGCCCAATGGAAGTATTGTAGCAATCAATTTTCTTGGCCTGGGGGGCAACCCCAAATCAATGCTCATCAAGTGTTTGGATAGATAGGTCTAGAGAATATGGCACCCCTTTAAGTCCTTGGTCGCGAGTGCATGGAACTGACAAAGGAATAGTCCAATCAATGGTAATTGACGGGGCGCCATGGAATGATTTCCACCATCGTTCCCTTCTCCCGGGTTGTGGGGAAGATACTCAAAATAACCTTTATCATCCTTCAGTTTTCGATTTTCTATCGAATACTGTAAATACAGTGGGCAATGAGGATAGTTCTTTTACTATGTCAACCTCATTAAAAAATGAAACGATCCCCTTTCCAGATCTCAATGGTAAACCTTCATTCCAACCAACAAAGTTGAATGCAATGAAGTTTAGGGGGCATATGCCTCGTCTGCATTATTATGCTGGGGGCATCCATAATCGAGCAGTTTTAGCAATGTTCATGCTCGTTAAAAAATAAACGCAAGAATCGAGCAGTTTTGTACAGAGTTCATGCTCGTTAAAAAATAAACACAAGTTGTGAGCAATCTTTCCCTACAGTTCAAGCTCATCCAGAAAAAATGAACCGGTAAGCAACCTCGAGAAATGTAACCTTTGAAAGCCATATTAAAAGCCCTTGGTCGTGTTTATATGCCATCACCTCCATCCGTTCATTTGGCCAATCATTCACCTCCATATGTTTGTTTACCCATTTTGAGGAACAGCTGCAAAGAGTGATTTCACTTAGCCATCCTTGTGACACTGCCATGATTGGAGAATTCCAACCTGTACCTGGAATCTGCTGCTATCCCTGTTCATCACTCGTTCCTCAAAAGACGAGTCTTCTTTGAGCTCTTTTCACTGACTCGTAAAATATGAAAAGTTTGCCGAGTTTTGGCCTTCTAGCTCGTTAAAGGACAAGAAGAGCTATCCCTCCTCTAGATTTTAATCTTTTTGGACCTGAGGGATTATTACACAAAAAGATCGAGCGCTTGTTTTGTTCGGCTCGTTAAAGAAATCGAAAATTCATCCCTTCTGTATTGTTTTATACTTTTTCGGACTTAAGGGATTAGAAGACGAAAAAGGAATTTTGGAGTTAACTTTTCGTACCTTTTCAGACTCTCTAAAAATGAAAAGGACCGAGTTTTCTTTGTCGTTAGACTCGTTAAAATGATTAAATAGCGACAAACTTGTCTTTAGACGAGAACGAGTTTCCCTATCGCTAGGCTCGTTAAAACATAGCGATAGGCTTGCCCGAAGGGCAGGTTATAGAACAAGCATATGTTATCCTCCTCAAGCTTAACAAAAATAAAGAGGTACTGGTCAGCAATGACTGGGGAAAAATTGGGAGAACCTCACAGCATTAATGGTAGCAAGTCGCTCTTGAACATGACACTTTGTCCTCCGTATCACATCGGGTTGGGTTGTTTCATTCACCGGTCTCATAACCATGGTCCTCGCCACACCATCCACAATTGGGGTAATGCTACCAATCCATCACATTAGTGTTGTTATATGTTCAAGAGATGTGGTTCTGTAAAGAGTCAACCGTGTTCCACCCACTGCCATACATTATCCTTCATCCACTTCATGACCGCCACCCTGAATCATACATCACAGTTTGTTTTCACCTCATCACAATCACTAGCTCCGTTCCGTGTCACTGATGTGGGATTCATTAAGGCCCTCCTTTGACGGATCGCTCCTTGTCGACATCAGCTCATTATCCAAGGAGTTGATCTAGGAATACCCCCCTCAGTACTTTGAAGCTTGCATGCCTCAATGGCAAGTTTCTCACTTCCGGCGACAGGTATGCATCAATGACCTTCGACCAGAAGATTTTGCATGGTGGTCGACGCCAAGTCCTTTATTCCCACCATGTGAATTGTACTGCCGTACCTTGAGGGTCATCATCCTTATCGGTGACTCCTCTCGCGCTTGTTAACGGTTTACATCATTGACCGGTAATCAAGCGATGTCTTTCCATGTTCGACTTCAAGAAATTCTCACATGGATCGACTTGTACATCGAGTGAAGATCGGAAGAGATTGAAGACCCCGGATCTAGTTTCATCCATCCGGGCTGCGATATATATTCAGGACATAAAGACATTTGATATGTACATCATTACAGCAGATGATCATCCTTCTCAAAGGATGATAATTTCGGCAGAGAATTATCAGTCTACAATCAGACGATCGTCTGTTCTATGTACCAAAATGTATTTATAAAGCTGACCATGGGAATGCCCGCCTCAGCTAGATCATGAAAAATGTATGAAAAATAATGTATTGTATTGTATCTTATTACAGGACACTTCTCAGCAGATTGAATGAACTTCGGATCCTCTCAATAAAGCATTTCACCCGATAAACGACCTCATACTTTAGGGGGCATCTGTTATAGACAATTTTGTGCCTTACAGCAACAAGCATGAATTGTCAATAATCCAAGGGATCCAAAGTTCCCTAAACATGATGTTCCTACCCCTAGAGGAACAAGGTCAGCAAACCAACAGCTCTCAGATCAGTTCTCCACCTGAAAACACTCAAAAACAAGCAATCCTGAAATCAAAGCAGGTGCTCCACTAGGTTTCTGCGCTGAAACTCAGTTGCTCCATGGTGTACCTGCGTTGCAAAGCAAGTGGAACAAAGGCCACCTGCGCTGAGCGAGAAAGGACAAGTGGCACAGTGAGTCATTGCTTTGGAATCTTCCAAAAATGACACTTGGATCAGGTATTTCGCCTTGTAATGAGTCAGAGGCTTTGTTTCTCCAAGTGGAAGCAAGGTTCACCAAGTGGACTCAAGAACTGAAGATCAACTAAAGATTAACTGAAGAGAGAGAGAGGACACAAGGCAGCTACACATCAGTTGCAAGTTGACTCATCCTTTCTCAATTCATCTATATATTGAGCTCTCTCCTATGAGCTCAGGAGGCTGGAATTTTGTGCAAAGTAATGATATGCTGTTGGTTTCATTATTGAGTTATTGGGTGATTGTTTGAGAGAGGTGAAGAAGAGCAATTCTTTCTGCTAGGAGGTGTTGCTGGGTTGGAGCCTGCAATGGTTGTAATACTCTCAGAACCTTTATTTCTTCATTAATAAAAGCTATTGAGGTTCTTCTATGTGCTCTTGTTTCAATTATATATTGTGATGATTGCATGTTTGGTTTACACTAATCCATGAACCAGTTATGATTGCATGCCTCTTGTAGTTTCCTTCTTTGTTATTGTGCAGGATCTCATTGTAGCTGGGCGAGCAGAAGAACAAAGAGCTAGGAGCAAGCGGCCAAAGAGAAGAGTTTGGATTCGACATTAAGCGCAAGGCAACGATTAGTGTTTTCTCCATTCTCTTTTGCTTTCATAAAGAAGTAAACCTTAAGTAGTTTGTTTTACAGTTGTTGCTAAGGAACTGTCACCCTTAGAGTGGGATAGGGTCATCCGAGTCGGATACTTTTCCCTACAACACCTGGTGTGGTGGCCATGATGGGAATGCCACTTCGCTTCCAATCCTATGATCATAGTAGGCTGGTTCTTTAATGAAACCCCCTATCCTGCATTTGACAAGTAATTTGTTTTTATTTTGCTTTTGCCCTTTTTTTTTATTTATTTTTTATTTATTTTATTTATTTTTTTTTAACAGACTTTGCTCTTGTATAATTACACATAAGGGTGGTTCAGCCCTCCTTAAGAGTGGGAATGGCGGAAGAAGTCTTGTCATCCCAATAGGAAGATATAAATCTTCTGTTCTTATTTCCAAGTAATAATAGAGAAAGTTGTAGGAACTCAACATGATGAAATTTTCCAACAAGGCAGAGGAGGTGAGACCATGACAGCAAAAATGATGAGTGTGTGGATCCTACCTTTGTTGTTGCATCAATACTAGGGCTGTTAAAGATAGCGATTTATAATATGCTGATCTCGATATATCCTGACTTTTATATTCATTGCATAAATGTATAGCTGCTACTTATGGCCTTGGAAAGAGGATGGACAACACATCCCTTATATGAAAGGGACAAGAGCATACTACTCCTTTTTGAAAGGGAGGGTGAGGAGGAGTTCATCTGATGTATTGCCTTAAAAAAAAGGCAGCAAAAGCACACAAATGCTGTTTCTTTTGAAAAAGGAACAGCAAAAAATACTCAAGTGTTGTTCCTTTTGAAAAGGAACAACACTTGTGTCAGCAAAAACACACAAGTGCTGTTCCTTTTGAAAAGGAATAGCAAAAACACTCAAGTGCTGTTCCTTTTTGAAAGGAACAGCAAAAACACTCAAGTGTTGTTCCTTTTGAAAGGAACAGCAAAAACACACAAGTGTTGTTCCTTTTTGAAAAGGAACAGCAAAAACACTCAAGTGCTGTTCCTTTTGAAAAGGAACAGCAAAAACACACAAGTGTTGTTCCTTTTGAAAAGGAACAGCAAAAACACACAAGTGCTGTTCCTTTTGAAAAGGAACAGCAAAAACACACAAGTGCTGTTCCTTTTGAAAAGGAACAGCAGAAACACTCAAGTGTTGTTCCTTTTGAAAAGGAACAGCAAAAACACACAAGTGCTGTTCCTTTTTTTGAAAAGGAACAGCAAAAACACACAAGTGTTGTTCCTTTTGAAAATGAACAGCACGCACACATACTAAAAACATATATAAAAAATTTACAATCTTATATACAAGATGTGGTAATAAAAGATGAATTTCTTACTGATCTATAGGTGAGGAAGTTTTTGCTTCCTCGCCCATAATCTCAATGTTAGTATCTTGGCGTAGCTGCTGACAAAAAGATTCTCGAGTGAGCGGTTTGCGATACAGACGAACTCGGTGGCCGTTTACCTTAAATGTATAACCAGACCCATCGATTGTGATCAGAGTAAGGGTCCCATTGTCATGGACTTTTTGAATCTCGTATGGTCCCAACCAACGAGTCTGAAGCTTTCCCGGGAAATCCTGAAATCTAGAATCATATAACAGAGCCCAGTCTCCTTCATGAAATATCTTGTTTTTGATAAGCGCATCATGCCATTTGGCTCGCTGCTGTTGAATGAGTGCTGTATTCTGTAATGCAGAGAGCCTTATTTCATCTAATTCATTAATTTGCTGTAATCGATTTTTCTGTGCTTCACTTAAATCCAATCCGACTTCTTGGGCCGTTCGCAGCGTTTGGATCTCGAATTCTATAGGAAAAATGGGCTGCTTTCCAAACACTAAGTGATATGGTGAATAGCCGGTGGTGCTTCTCCATGTGGTTCAATAAGCCCACAGTGCCTCGGGTAGTCGGGCGGCCCAATCACGCCGGTGTGAGGCAACAGTTTTTGTCAAAATAGACTCTATTACCTTATTACTGCTTTCCACTTCCCCATTTGCCTGAGGATGGTATGGGGTAGTAATTTTATGCTGGACATGATAGTTATTGAGTGTTGCAGCTAATTGATGCCCCACAAATTGTGGCCCTCCGTCTGTAATTACTTCCCTCGGAAGACCATAACGTACAAACAAATGGAACAAGAACTGTATTACTGAATTTTCTATGGCTCTAGGCAATGCCTCCGCTTCAACCCATTTGGTAACATATTCAGTTGCCACCAAAATGTAGGTTCTTTGGTTTGATGGCGGGCTGATGGGTCCGACGAAGTCCAGAGCCCAGCGTTCGAAAGGTGTTGAGTCTTGAAAATGTCATTCATTTGCATTACACTTTCGCTATTATGTCCATTATATCACCTCCATTTCACCTCCATTTCACTACTATGTCACCACATTCATCCCACTTGCATTATCATTGGGCTACCTTTATGTTTTTCCAATATTTATTATTTCTAAGCCTTTTAAGTGAATTTGTGGTTAAACATTAGAAAATAATGTGCATATGCTTATACCTAACAAATGGGTTGAGTTTGTTGACATGTGTAGGTTGAAAGGAGGCTTCTAGAAGACCCTTATGTGGCACTCCAAGGCCAAATTCGAATTTGGTTGAAAAGAATCATGGGATCATGAGGATATGTGTCACATCTCCTAATTGTATTGTAACTCTAAAAGACATGTGTCTTATCAGTTCCTATTTTGATTAGGACTCTAAAGGTAGAGGGAGATATTCATGGATTATCATTAATGAGATGGCTCTCATCTTTTTGTATAAATAGGAGATCTCTCTCCTTCATTAGTTAGTCTCTTTTTAGTCTCTCTTTAGTCTTAGTCCTTTTAGCTTGTTAGTTCCATGGCTTTTGAAAGCTTTGTTGTACTTTGCACTTTTGAAGAAATTGAATCAAGCTTTGATGTTCTCAACATGGAAGGAGATGTGAAGTAGATGTCATGGAGCATATTAGGATGTAAGTAGATTAGATTTCATTTTGTAAATATTGCTTTGTAGAATGTAAGGTAGATTAGATTTTCATTCATGCAATTTTAAGTTTGCTTTGATTTCATAGGTAGAAGGGGGCCCCTGCCTTGTACAGTTTGAATTATTGCATTTTATTTTCTCCCGGGATTGTGTGTGTTGTATTTGCTTTAATATCTAATGGTAGTTGCAGTTGTCTTATTCATAGTGCTGCCCTTTTTACTTTGTTTTTATAGCTGATTTTTAATCTTATTTCTCAAAGAGCTGCTAACACATGAATGATCTTCTATCATAAATTGCTATCTTTTAAGATCAGAATACCACTAACTTGCAGCTGGCTTTGAGTGCTTTTTAGACTATTCTTTCACTACTTTCTAATCATACTTTGCATAGTACATATGGCTGAAGTAGAGAGTTAGAAAGAGCAAAACGTTATCACTAGTCTTTAAAGTAGATTTTCTCATTTTTAATCACTTTTCTAATTCAACTTAAGCTACTTTCTTTCCGTGCTTTACACAGTACATGTGTTTGAAGCAGCGAGTTAGAGAGAGATAATCTTTATCTTTGGTTTTAAAAGTGATTTTCTTATTTTCTTTTATTTGCAGCAATATGAATAGAGACTAATGCCATTAGAATGTGGTCATTTACTTTCAAGTCATTTCAAGTTCTTTGCTTTCAGTTTCATTTCAAGTTATTTCTTTCAAGCTCTTTCTTTGCAAGTTTAAAGTTTGATTACTTTCTAGACTTATTTCTAACTACTTCATAATCGTGCTTTACACAGCACATGTGTTTGAAGCAGAGTTTTAGGAAGAGTTGAACATTATAACTGGTCTTTAAAGTGGTTTTTCTTACTTGTCACCTTAGAGCTTGACTACTTTTTGGACTTATTTCTGACTACTTCTTAATCGTGCTTTACACAGCACATGTGTTTGAAGCAGAGTTTTAGGAAGAGTTGAACATAAACTATAAAACAACGAAGTAAGAGAAAGGTTAACTAAGCACATATAGTGCACCACACTTCATCATTTTACGATACCCGGATTGATAATTTATGTAGAGCAATTTAAGACATTAAATTGACTAAACATTTTGGCGCCGTTGCCGGGGAAGTGTAATTAGGAGACCTTATTTCTTACATCTGGGAAAAAAATTAATAATCCTTGAGTATGCTCTCCTCTTGCACTTTGTGTGATCTGAAGGATCAGAAAAAGGATTGTTAAGTAAAAAAGACAAAACAATAATTCTTGAGTATGCTCTCCTCCTGCACTTTGTGTGATCTGGAGGATCAGAAAAAGAATTGTTACAAAAAAAAAAAAAAAAAATAGGAGACAAAATAAACTTCATCACTTCAATTGATTCAAAAAATGAAAAAATAAAACTCAAGTGCTTTGATAGGTTCAAATTGTCCAAAATTGTCTGGTTATGCTTTGTAGTGGTCTTCAAAACACTGTATCTTGTTCAAATAAGGTTTTGCAACTTAGTTGCAGAAACTGCCCTGATCCCGCAGCTATCTGACAATCTCGCAGCTGTTTCAAGGTTTAACAAGTTACAGGCATCTAATGAAAAAACCGACCACATGGGCATCTCCAGAATTGTCCCGACATGGATCCTATCGTAGTCACCCAGCTCAGATCGATGAAAAACCAGCCTAGGACCTCAGTCAAAGTCTTGTTTTTAACATGTTTTTCTTGAAGTATTTGCTGCCTGAAATTGAAAATCATTAATCCTTTTTTATAAAAAATTTACAATTTCAGAGAAGAAAAAAAAAAGAAGAGAAAAACAATCTAGGGCTATCTCCATTCTTAGTTTTCACTGTGGCTTCAATAATAAAAAAAAAAAAATATGCCTCCCTGTTCAAGCTTTGACCTGTTGATTCCTGTAGTAAGGCTATTTCCATATTTGAAGCAGGAAAATCCTGACACTAATCCTCTTCAGGTTTCAGCAAGATCAGATCCACGTCTGCTAATCTCTAATGAACTCGTACCCTTTTAGGAAGTGCATTCAAGAGATACATCCTCATTTGAGTATGTTCCATGCAATGAAGTCTACAATCCCAGTGGAAATTATTTTGAAGAACTAGATTATGCCTCTGTTTCAGATCCCATTGATGTACAAGAAAGTCCATTTAATGATTTATCAATGCCGAGAGACGTTTCAAGACGGGTTTTACCTTCTGTAGGGGCATTCACCGTCCAGTGTGCAAGGTGTTTCAAGTAGAGTTTAATTCCAACCAAGGAGCAATACGAAGCGATATGACAATACATTCTGGAAGATCCTTGGATGTGTGAAAATGCTTATCCTTGGCGTCCAGATGCATCAGAAAAGAAAATTCATAAACAGCCGAGTGCAGAACAGAAAAATTAACTCAGGAAAAAAACGCAAACAGCAGAAAAACGTCAAACTTTACATGCTCGATTTTCCCAAATGGTAGCGAATTTCAAAAAAATAAAACATGGGTTTTGTTGCCAGGTGGGTTAATTAGATAACCCAGAAACCGATTTGGAAAATTCGTGGTGGTCTGGGAGAAATGTTCGGTTCTTTGGAGCCCGTTTTTGACTGCCGCGCGTGAAAATTGGGTTATTAACTGGTTGTTTGAATAACTCCGCGTGCCTGAGGGAAAGAGTTCTAATAGGGATCAATTACATGCTGGCATAAACAATAAATCACACAACTTTACACCTGTTTAGAAGACGTGTTTTAATTAAACACAACTCTCTGTCAGTAATCGATGTCGGTTAAATGTTGGGAAGAGCTGATGTGGAAGCCTTAATGAATGGTGAAGAGGTCTGTATGTAAGCTTTAATGAATGTTCCATTAGTTCTCGGGGCATGAGAAACATCATTTATGATGTTGTTCCATTAGTTTCCAGTACATGAGAAACATCAAAACCATACCACACTCTTGCTTGAAGGAAATGTTGTGAAACTCTTTCTAGTGTTGACCTACTCGATTATATTTTTCGATAGTGAATTCCGTTCCCCGATCTGAAAATCATGAACTCGTGCCCGTTATAATTTATGAACCCATGCACGAATCTATGAAGATTTACAGAGTTTTGTTTTTTCTTTCTGTAGCAATTCGAAATCGTCTGTTATATTTCTGCCAGCATAAAACTTTTTCGGGACAATGTCAACTTATGGTTGCAGAACCACTACGAAACTTGGAGTAACTAATGACCTTTATATGCGGGACTCTATTTCATACACACTCTTGCTTGAAAAAAAAAAGGTATTGTGTAAATCTTTTGAAATAGTACATTCATTGCTTTCTATGATCTGGAAATCAGAGACTTTGGTAGCTGTTATAATTTGTGAATACATGTTTGATCTTGTGAAGACAAAGGATATGATAGTTGCTTGCTTCCCCTTTGATGATCATAATGTTTTAAACCCTGCAGCTCTGTTTCAAACTCCACAGTTCCATTTTTCAGCCGAAGCTTGAGATGGAGAAACTACTTAGTTCGTTCGCACACAGCCACTCCATTTCACTGCACTTTCTACACTCTGCAATCCCGCAGCCATTTAGCGATCCCGCAGCCATTTAGTGATCCCGCAGTTGTTTTGTTAAACTCTAGGTTGTAGGTGTCATCAGGCAAAACAGGTCACATGGGTAGCTAGGGAAATGTCAGTACATGGATGGTGTCCTATTCATTCGGTCAAATTTGCTGAAAAAGACCCCGGTCAAAGGGAAGTCAAATTGGGTGTTATAACAAAGTCGCCACACTGAGTCGCTGCATGTCAAGAAAAAATAATAATTTTGAATCAATGAAATGAACAAGTTATTTTCTCACTTTTCTGAAGGTATTGATTAATTTTGGACTGATAATGAAATTGAATGGCTAACTTTTTATTCAAGATTTTTAGCTACAGAGCTGTTCCTCAATTCCGCAGCCAGAAAAACCTCATTGTTCAAATCAGCCTATCTTTCTCATACAAAATCAGATTTTGATGATTTAAGTACCATTGGAAAGATCTCAACAAGATCTATACAATGAGAAATATATCATTAGAGTTTGAAATGGCAAATAATGAAATAAATTGCTGAAAAGAAGCAACATCAACTTGAGGCACTAATTCCAAAGCAGGTATAAATTCTTTTGATTTTTCCTTTGAGAACTTGTTTCATTAATACAAATTCCTAGTTTTGTGTGTAAATATCATAACTAGAGAGATTGGCCACCTCTCTCCTTTGATAATCTTACATTCCATTGCAGAAGAAGTATTAGTTTTTTTTGCAGGTTCCAGGAGGAAGGACAAATGACTACAAGGGAATGATGTCTCTCTAAGAGACCAATTTGTTTCATAAGAGGATGATCAGCAACAAAGAGGAAATATGCTGATGCAAAATCAGATCCAAACACTTGAAAAACTTTCAGATACTATTGTCTCCATCACATCCATCCATCACATCCATACTTCATAATAAACCATTCACCTCATTCCACTCCATATTTTCCATTTTCATTCACATACACTTTCCATTTCTTTTTGTCCATTTATAACCCACCAATAAAAGCAAAAAGCTCATTCACATGCTTATTGCCATTGTCATTTCTGTTCTCCATTGCCATTTTCCATGTTCACTTTCCATTCCTTGTCATTTTCATTCCGCAAATAAGCCCTGCTTCAATGCAAATTATTGAGTCCATAGTCCTTTGAGTCTAAGTTCTTTGTAAAAACACCTTGAGACTTGCATGCCTTAATGGCAAGTCCTCATGCTAACAAACAATGGGAATACATTAATGTCCCTTGTTCGTTAGATCTTCTAGGTGACTCGACATCAGCAAATTCATTCGTACCTAGCAAGATGTGTTTGGGCATCTTGACTCTCATTGTCATCAATGGTGAGAGTTCTCATGTTGACTAGTGGCATCCATTAATGGCCACTAAGCCAACAATTTCCTACTATGTTCGACATCAGAACATCTTTTCACATAGTAGGAATTGTGCCAATGAGTTTTGAAGACATGAAGACTATTATTTTCAGCATTTTGGAGTAGATTCAGCAAGTTTTAGTAGAAGCAATAAAAAGCCATCTTATCTCTCTATCCATGACTCCTCTTGTTCAGCCACTTGAAGAAGAATGTGATCAGAAGTTTTCAGCCACCACACACATACAACTCATCCATTCAAAAGGGTAAGTGAAGGTACGACATTTTCTAACTTTTAACCATAGAATTCCATAAAAAGCTAGAATGATACTTGTTGGAAAAACATTTCTCTTCATCATTTCATAAAATTGCCAATACTATCAGTTGGGGGGGGAATACATTCATATTCATATCTTTCCATGTCCATAACATATTCAAGAGCTCACATACTTCCAACATATATTAATTATTACATTGCTATTATGAGCATACAATGGCTTTTGAAAAAGTGCTTAAAGGATAAATTGGATACAAACAAAATCATGGTTGTCACACAAGAACCAACCATCATGCAATCCAATAAAGATATACTTTGCAACAATAATCAAAATATCATTATGCAAAGTTCAAAGATCAAAATAGAAGGCAACTAAAAAAAAAAAAAAAAAAAAAATGGTTGTAACACAAGAACCAACCATGTTGCAATTCAAGTAAAACACTTTGCAGAAATATGAAGTTATCAAATGATATCATGCAAAGTTAAGCCAAAGCTCAAGGATCAAAAGAGTCAATGTAATATATGTTGCATGAGGACATGCAATAGCTTCAGTTGGGGGGTATGTTGAGTCTTGAAAATGTCATTCATTTGCATTACACTTTCGCTATTATGTCCATTATATCACCTCCATTTCACTACTATGTCACCACATTCATCCCACTTTCATTATCATTGGGCTACCTTTATGTTTTTCCAATATTTATTATTTCTAAGCCTTTTAAGTGAATTTGTGGTTAAACATTAGAAAATAATGTGCATATGCTTATACCTAACAAATGGGTTGAGTTTGTTGACATGTGTAGGTTGAAAGGAGGCTTCTAGAAGACCCTTATGTGGCGCTCTAAGGCCAAATTCGAATTTGGTTGAAAATAATCATGGGATCATGAGGATATGTGTCACATCTCCTAATTGTATTGTAACTCTAAAAGACATGTGTCTTATCAGTTCCTATTTTGATTAGGACTCTAAAGGTAGAGGGAGATATTCATGGATTATCATTAATGAGATGGCTCTCATCTTTTTGTATAAATAGGAGATCTCTCTCCTTCATTAGTTAGTCTCTTTTTAGTCTCTCTTTAGTCTTTTCTTAGTCCTTTTAGCTTGTTAGTTCCATGGCTTTTGAAAGCTTTGTTGTACTTTGCACTTTTGAAGAAATTGAATAAAGCTTTGATGTTCTCAACATGGAAGGAGATGTGAAGTAGATGTCATGGAGCATATTAGGATGTAAGTAGATTAGATTTCATTTTGTAAATATTGCTTTGTAGAATGTAAGGTAGATTAGATTTTCATTCATGCAATTTTAAGTTTGCTTTGATTTCATAGGTAGAAGGGGGCCCCTGCCTTGTACAGTTTGAATTATTGCATTTTATTTTCTCCCGGGATTGTGTGTGTTGTATTTGCTTTAATATCTAATGGTAGTTGCAGTTGTCTTATTCATAGTGCTTCCCTTTTTACTTTGTTTTTATAGCTGATTTTTAATCTTATTTCTCAAAGAGCTGCTAACACATGAATGATCTTCTATCATAAATTGCTATCTTTTAAGATCAGAATACCACTAACTTGCAGCTGGCTTTGAGTGCTTTTTAGACTATTCTTTCACTACTTTCTAATCATACTTTGCATAGTACATATGGCTGAAGTAGAGAGTTAGAAAGAGCAAAACGTTATCACTAGTCTTTAAAGTAGATTTTCTCATTTTTAATCACTTTTCTAATTCAACTTAAGCTACTTTCTTTCCGTGCTTTACACAGTACATGTGTTTGAAGCAGCGAGTTAGAGAGAGATAATATTTATCTTTGGTTTTAAAAGTGATTTTCTTATTTTCTTTTATTTGCAGCAATATGAATAGAGACTAATGCCATTAGAATGTGGTCATTTACTTTCAAGTCATTTCAAGTTCTTTGCTTTCAGTTTCATTTCAAGTTATTTCTTTCAAGCTCTTTCTTTGCAAGTTTAAAGTTTGATTACTTTCTAGACTTATTTCTAACTACTTCCTAATCGTGCTTTACACAGCACATGTGTTTGAAGCAGAGTTTTAGGAAGAGTTGAACATTATAACTGGTCTTTAAAGTGGTTTTTCTTACTTGTCACCTTAGAGCTTGACTACTTTTTGGACTTATTTCTGACTACTTCTTAATCGTGCTTTACACAGCACATGTGTTTGAAGCAGAGTTTTAGGAAGAGTTGAACATAAACTATAAAACAACGAAGTAAGAGAAAGGTTAACTAAGCACATATAGTGCACCACACTTCATCAGTTTACGATACCCGGATTGATAATTTATGTAGAGCAATTTAAGACATTAAATTGACTAAACAAAAGGTTCGATCACTAATTGAGGCCGCAAAGGCATTTCGTCGGCTGGACCAGGTCGTCCTGCATGCTGACAGCTATCACAGGCCTGGACAAATTTTTTCGCATCCTTGAAAATTGTAGGCCAGTAATATCTCGTTTGTAATACTTTATGTGTTGTTCTTCGATCAGCAAAATTTCCTCCACATGGCCCGTCATGGCAGGCTTTCAAGATATCAAAGATTTCGTCTTCTCGAATACATCTTCTGATTTCCATATCTGCTCCTGTGTGAAACAAATAGCCCCCAACCCACGAAAATCGATTGCTTCTCTGAACAATCTGCTTCCGTTCATTGGGGGTTAAATGTTTTGGAAGCTTACCTACTGCAAGATAGTTAGCAACATCAGCGTACCAGGGAGTCTGAACAGCGACAACAAATAAATGTTCGTCTGGAAATTGGTCCTCGACTGCTGCTGCTTCAACCGATTTTGGTATTCATGAGAGGAAATCCGCTACAGGGTTCTCCTTCCCCGGTCGATCTCTTATTGTAATATCAAACTCCTGCAACAGGATCAACCACCTGGTTATTCTTCCATTTGTAACAAGCTTATTTGCTAAATACTTAATAGCAGAATGGTCTGTATACAAAATAACGGGATAGCCTGTAATATAGTGTCTAAATTTATTAACAGCGTGTATCACAGCTAAAAATTCTTTTTCGGTGACAGTGTAATTTAATTCAGCCGGAGCCAAATTTTTGCTGATGTAATAGATGGCGTATGGTCTTCTATCCTCTTCTTGGCCCAGAACTGCACCGATTGCTGTGTCTGAGGCGTCAGTTGAAATTTGGAATGGTAAATTCCAATTAGGTCCTCAGAGAACTGGAGCTGTAGATACCAGCTTCTTTAATTCTTTGAAGGCTCGATCACATTTCTCTGTCCATAAGAAGTCAACATTTCCAGTTAATGCATGTAAAGGTGCGGCAATATGTGAATAATGTTGTATGAATCGTTTATAATACCCAGAAAAACGAAGAAAACTACGTACCTCTGTTTGATTAGTGGGGGTTGGAATAAGCAAAAGTATTTGAATTTTAGCCGGGTCTACCTGAATACCAGCTGCTGAAATATAGTGTCCCAGAATGAGTCCTTCGGTCATCATCATGTAACACTTTTCGTGACTCAAGAAAAGTCTGGTAGCGATGCAGCGCTGTAGGACTTTTTCGAGAGTATCTAGAGCTGGATCAAAGTCCTCTCCATATGGTGTGAAGTCATCCATGTAGACTTCCAATCCATCATTAATTAAATCTGCAAAGATGCTAAGAACAGCCCTTTGGAATGTGGCTGGAGCATTACATAAACCAAAAGGTAAGACTCGATAAGCGAACGTTCCCCAGGGACAAGTAAAGGTAGTCTTATCCTGGTCTTCAGGGGCAATCTGAATCTGATCGCATCCGCTGAAGCCATCCAAGAAAGAAAAGAATTTCTTGCCTGCTAAGGTGTCTAGTACATGATCTATGAATGGAAGAGGGAACTGATCTTTTTGTGTGGCTTTGTTTAATTCTCTATAATCCACACAGATCCTCCATTTCCCGTTCTTTTTAGGTACTACCACAAGTGGAGAGACCCATTTGCTGTCAGAAATAGGATAAATAAAATCAACGTCTAAAAGTTTCTGAAGCTCAGCTTTTACAACATCTTTTAAATGGGGCTTGAGTCTTCTTTGCGGTTGTCGAACAGGTCTTGCATCTTTTTCGATATAAATATGATGTGTGCATAGCTGGGGATCAATCCCTTTCATATCGGGATAGTCCCATGCAAATGCCTCCTGATACTTTCGTAAGAGCTGGATGAGTTTCGTCTCTTGATCTGGTGTCAGATTAGCGTTAATGTTTAAATTTTTCCCCGGTTCAATTTGCACTACTTTGCTATTAGCGACAGAAGTCACAGGTATAATTTGGTCATGTTCATCTTTCAGAGGATCCTCCTCTAATTCGTTATCAAATGCCGCTTTTATCATAAAACATTGCGTATACGATGTGGATTCTGTTTGATTAATGAATTTATTGATGGCATCGTCTTCCGTTTGATCTTTGAAATCTAGCGCTTCCTGGACTGTTAATGGGGGTCTAATATTGTTAGTGATATATGAGACAGGGCGCAGGTTGGTTCTCATCATCGTGATGCTTGGCTGCGCTGGAGGGTACAAGATTAAATTTTTGATATCCGGCCCTCTGGTTATGGTCATGTTTCCCTGCCGGAAACCAATGTAGGCGTCAGCAGTAGCAAGCCACGGTCTACCTAGAATTAGCGAATGTCCATCTAGTCGGGTTTTCGGATTGATTATCAGGAAATCGGTCGGGTATTCCCAGGAATCCACTGAAACCATGACATCATACAAGGTGCCTTCTGGTCTAATTACTGATCGCTCAGCTAGTTCTAACAAAGTGGAAGTAGGTTCTACCGATGTAATTCCGAGCTTCTGGCAAGTCGATGTTGTCAGGATGTTAATTGCAGCCCCTAGATCAACTAAGACGTTGGTCAAGGTCTGCCCATAGATTTGAACAGTGACAATTGGGTTTCCAGGGTCCTCGTATTTAACTGGTGTTTCTTTTCCTGATAGGAGGTCGGATAAGGTGCCGACTACCTGGACTCTTGGGTTAGAAGTTACATTTCTTTTTGATTTTCTGCTACACAGGTCTTTTATGGTTTTTGCATATATGGGGATATCCTGTATAGCTTGAAGGAATGGAATTCTTATATACAAGTTTTGTAGTTCTCCCAGAATATCAAAGTCTGGATATTGTGTTGGTCGTGGAATGGCCAATCGTTCTGGGAAAGGTGGAGGAGATGTAATTACTTGTTGATGAGCATGGTCTTTATTTACATCTTCCTGTTGTGACGGTTGTTCTATAGGTAACTGATCTTCGATGTGAGTCATTCTATTTCCCTCAGTTTCTATTATTCGCCCAGATCTTAACTGAAGATCATTGCACTCCCGCAGATCAGATTCAATCTCTGAGGATTCTATAATTTGAAGAGATTGAACTGGTCTATTATTTGGATTAGGGTTGGGTTGGGCTGGGAGCTGCGGTCTTAGATTAGGCTGGGGATTTTGTTGTAAGGCTGGCAGAGTTGGTTGAGGGAGTGGAATTGATCCTGCTGGCTGATATGTCGATTTTGGCCAGCCTGTCTGCCAGGGTGAACTTTGCGAAGTCGAAGGGGTCCACTGCGGAGGATATGAATTATTTTGCCAATATGGTGGGGGATAAGGGAAGTTTGGCCAACCAAATTGGGTCATCCAAGGATTCGGAGTAGGAAACATTTGAGGTGACCAATTCGAAAACGGGGGCTGAGACTGGTTTTGCCACATATTCTGTTGTTGAGCATGGAACTGCGGGGGCTGAAAAGAAGAGGAGGGGTCTGAAAACATACCAGATTGCCTAGGATGCCATTGACGACGCTGGTTAATAAAATATGCTGATTCAGGCTCCTCTTCTGCTTCTTTGTATACTGCCTTCAAACCAGGAAGTGAGGGGCAGCTTTCAGTCAGGTGGTCCTTGGTACAGATTGCACATATTTGGACTGTATCCAGCGGGCATTCCTTGTGGCTATGTTTCTTCCTGCATCAAGGGCAGAAAACCGCTAGATTCTGTTCCGCCTCTGCTTGCTTCTGTTTAGCCTGCACAATATCAAGCTGTGTAGTTAATGTCCCCAGGATATCAGTTTTAGAATTTTCTAGCAAATTTCCAAGTTCCACACGTGTTACTCCTTCTGTTGATGTTTTGTTGTCTCTGGTAAAGCGATCATATTCTGCTGGTTTTATCCTCGTGCTGCCTCTTGAGCTCCTGATACACAAATCAATGATATCAGCAAAATTTTCCTGATAGATGTCTCCTTTCCCCATAATATTCAACGTTTCAATCCATTGTTCTTTCATACCTCTAATTAATGCGGTTTTCAACACGTTATCAGGCAGAGGTAACGATGCATAGGGAGATCTTTTCAAGTTATACTGGAAACGTTCCACATATTCTTCTAGAGTTTCGTTTGGTCTGGCTGACATTTGAAAGATTTCATCTTTTAGTTCTCTTGACCTACAGTAATCCTGATATTTCTTTAAAAAGGCTTCTTTCATTTGATCCCAATTGTTAATAACCCCACCACCTAAGCCCATAAACCATCTTAACGCAACCCCTTTTAATGTGGAGGGGAACAATTTTAGTTTCTCGGGATCGGTGGTGTAATCGTATCCTCTACATAATACATCAAATTCGAACAAGAATGCATCCGGATCTTCTGATGTAAGGCCATGAAATGTGGGGATATGCTGGAGAGGGATAGCTTTCATGGGTGCATTTGCTGCAGAATCTACTATAGGATATTGCAATGTGGAGGTCTGGGTGTTTGGCTGATTCTGCGCCATGGGATCGAATATATGCCAGTAATCTTCAGGAATTTCCAAGAGAGTGTTCCTTGGTTGAGGAGGGGTAGTCTTAACAGGGATTGTTTTGAAAACACTCCCTTTATCAGGGATAATGATGGTCCCAACTGTCTGAGGTGAATGAATTCCTTCAACGAGGATTTTTGCAGCGCTTCCTTTATCCGGGCTATTTAAAGGTTGGTTTGGTTCAATAGGAGATCTAGGTTCCCCGATTTCCCCTGTTTCTCCTCCTCCTTCGCAAAGGTTACTAAGATTCCCTTCGTGCAGTAGTCCAGGAGTCAAATTTTCAACTTCTTGAAAGTCCTGCTCCTCTGTTTGACTGTGCACTTCAGCAAAGGCTTCAGATGGTGATCCCGAGGCCTGAAGGGAACTAGTAGGCTGTTTAGAATTGATTTTTCTATAACCTACTGATGGTTGAGATTCGGCTTTCTTATAGATTTCGTCTATGAAGGTCGTTCGTCCAAGGGTCACCGGCCCCTTGGCTTTGGGTGGAGGCTTTTGATCTTTCTCTGGCTTTTTCTGCTTAGTCATGCACTCCAATTAAACTGTTAAATCCTATTTAACCAATCAATTCTGCTAGGAAAGCAGACGGTGGAGCAGGGCTTTTACATGCTCCGTACGCAGGTTCTTACCTTCTGTTTTTAAAATCCAACTCCCCCGTAGCAGGTTCGTACACTACCCTACTTAAAAGACAAATGGCTATACCCTTTCCCCGACAACGACGCCAAAATGTAGAGCTGTAACAAGGGCCTTTTTCACCTCTAGTTATCTCACATTACAAGTCAATCCGGGAGCGTTTTGTTATTGTAAAGGGTATCTCAAGTTAAGGCTATTTGTTAGAGTAATGCTTAGTAGTATAGGTCTAAGAAATACAAGAGTAAACGGATGCTAAGCTATGGCTAAATTACTTTTGCATAAAGAAATCACACACAGCAACTTTACCAGTCAAGGGTACGGAAATAATAACCCATCCCTCTAGAAACTGATGAAGGAAAAGGAATTAGAGTATGGATCATGGATCTGGGAGCATAATAGCATCTGCTGTGTCTCACGACAGCCTTGATCCTCCTCCCACACCAAACCAGTAAATGCAAGTAAAAAGGAACAGCAGGAAAGCAGAATGGAACGGCAATTCAGAAATGGAACAGCAGTAAAGAAACTAAATCTCGCGAGTTCAACACTCTCAATTCTTGGCATCAACTTACATACAAAGAAAGAGCAATCTTTTGTACCAGTAAACAGCTTAACCAAATGGAACAACAAACCACCATAAACAGGAAACGTCAATCACATATAAAAGTAGACAGCTGAATCAAATAAACAGGAAACGTCAATCATATGTACACATAATCTGAAATGATCACCAGTAGTCCACACACAATGTTAATTCCATCTTCTTATGATCGTCACTCCAACCATATGTAGCCAAAACATTCCACTTATAAATTCTGTAACAGAAGTGAACAACTCAGAACAATGTTATGTGATTAATTCTGGAAATATGATGTGAACTTGTTACAAAGGTTTACAAAAGGAAAAACTACTGATGAACGAGTATGGAACAGCATGTAAGTATATCAGATTATTAAGAACAATAAACAAACCACACAAATCCAAACTGTAATGATACAATCAGCCAGTGTCCGTTGGAGCCGGGCCCTTAGCTTCCAATGGCACACCGCTGTAACTTACTTCAGATGCAGGGAGAAAGTAACGCCAAATATATTATATTAATGCATCAATGATAGTACAGCAAAACTAAGTCTCAAAGAGATCCGATAGTCCGAGTTTAACCAACTGTGAAGTCTGTAAACAGAAAGTAAAGATACAAGATAATCAAAAGTCCCTGAAGTCTTCGATGCTGCCCCTTTTTATACAAGTAATGGCGGAGTTAACCAGACAACAAAATAACGATCCCTCAGGATCAAAGATCTTGAGGGATCTGTTAAACTGTTAACTCCTCTCTTTTCTTTGCCTAGTCTTCCGAATTGACAGTCCTTTATCTCATCCCGGATTGATCTACCGTGATTTGCTCGCCCTGGTCTGGATTTTATTTGGTTTTGGAGGGACAACCGTTATCTCCTCATGGAACTTTCGTTTTACACCGCGCCTTCCTCCTTTTGTCTTTTCCTGCATGGAGAAGATAACTATTAGTAATTCGGTCATTCATGCTCATTTTCATTACATTCTCCTTATTTTATAACAAAGAAAAGGTTACAACTATTGCTTGAAACACCACTAAGTCAATCGTTAAAACATACCTTTCCAATGCTCTACAACAGTGCAACATATTTATCATTAATTGATGTCACGAAGAAATAAAATGGAAACACCTACTAAGAAACCTGAAAGCTCTGTCATCACTCGTGAAGAAGATGAAGAAATGCAACATGATGTATCAAAATTACGAGACCAAGTGCAACACATTTCACTCTCACAAAAAGTAACAAAAGCTAAGATGGATGGTTTAAAGAAAGGCGTGGAAGCTAATATGAATGGAGTGGAAAATAAGATGGATGGCGTGGAAGATAAGATGGATGGTTTAGAATTAAACATTGAATATTTGAAGAAAGACATGGAAGGTTTGAAAGGAGGTTTGGCAAAGTTGCTACAATAAATGCTTCCTAATGGCGAAAAGGTAGTAGAGGAAACTCATGATGAGAACAAAAGAAATGTTAGCCATTATTTCATAGATTCTAACATTGGATTGAAGACTCACCATGTTCCAAATATTAATATGAGGAAGTTTGATGGCAAGGATCCCATAACATGGATACTACAGATGGAGAAATATTTCGATCTCCATAATGTGAAAAACACACAAAAGGTACGCATTGCGACTTTATATTTGGAACCCAATTAGTTTGTATGGTATCGATGGATTTTATCTCGTAAACAAATTGTCACTTGGGCAATTTTTACGGAAGAAATTATAGCACATTATGAGGATACAAAAAGCAACACCTTTTTTTTCCAATTGATAAATCTCAAACAAAAGGGTTCAATGGTGGAGCACGTTGAGGACTTCCAAAAATTGAATATAATTGTAAAAGATATTATAGAGGAGCATTGGATTGATGTTTCATAGGTATTTTAAAGGATAACATCCAACATGAAGTTCACCTTTGGGAACCTGATTCATTGGAGAAGGCATTCAAGTTGGCAAGAAAAATTGAAAGCAAAATTATGGCAACAAGGAAGCCTACCAATCACAACTATAAATATGGAAGTGTTGTTTCCCCTAGCTTTCCACAACCTACAAGGTTGACACCAAAAAAATTGGAAGAAAAAAGAGAAAAATGGCTTTATTACAGTTGTTATTACAAATACAATAAAGGTCATAAGCATGTTGAGAAGAAATTATTTTACATAGGTTGTGAAGAGGAAGAAGAAAATGAACAAGAAAAATCAAAAGAAGAGGATACACACCAGGAACAAACCCTAGAGAAAAGAGAAATGAATCCAAACATATGTTTTAATGAATTGGTTGGAATTACCACTCCTCAAACTATTAAGATATAATGACATATCAAGAAGAAAAAGGTAATAGTGTTGATTGATTCGGGCATTACCCATAATTTTATTCATTGTAAGATAGCCAAGGTATTGAATTACTTCCTATATCCAGCACCAAAGTGTCAAGTGATGGTTGCAAATGGAGGAACCATAAATTGCTCTGGAAAGTGCCATAATATCAAGCTATCCATGGGAGAATATGTGTTGAATAGTCCAATGCCTTCCATTTCAATGGGTGGTGTTGATGTTGTACTAGGAGTCCAATGGCTACAATCTTTGGGTACGATAGTTTTTAATTTTCAAGAACTTTTCATGAAATTGTTTTCAGAAGGAAAGGAAGTTGAATTAAGGGGTATCGCAGGGAAAAAGGGAAAGATAATCAACTCTAACGACATGACAAAGCTTCTAAATAAAAAAAAACGTGGTGTAATTGCACAATTATGTTCGCTAGAGGTTCCCACATTAAAATCATCTATTTCTCCAAATTTCCAAAAAGTCTTGGAAAATCATTCCAAGGTATTTGAGACTCCCAAAGGCCTCCCACCTATTCATGATCATGATCATGCTATTCATTTGATTCCAGGAAGTGTTCCTCCAAACATTAAGCCTTATAGATATCTGTTGAAATATGGCAACAAGAATATTCCAATTTAATTTGTCCTTGAGTTAAATTTTGAATTAAATCGAATTTAGTCTTAACAGCTACTTGGAAATAATTAATTAATTTATTTTAAATTAATTAGTTGGAGAAATTCAAGTTAGAAGTCTTTCTGAAGTCATGCAAGAGTTATCCCTTAAATTAAGGAGATAAATTTGCGTTGTAATTAGTTAATTCAGTTTACTGAGTTAATTCTAGTTAAATTAGTTCTAAACTGTTTGAGGAACTAATAGTGACTTAACAGTCAGTTGATGCATTAATGCACTCAACTAGTGCTACTCCAGTTAACTGAAGATTCCCTCATCAGAAACTTATGCATGTCGATTCTAAGAAAGACCCAGTTGAGATAAATGTTCAAGGACAGTGTACTATCAATTGCATGTGTTTTCTCATGGAGAAAACTCATGCATGCACTCAAGGATTCATCCTTGAGGATTGCGCAGTTTTGAAGGTTTGCTTTTCCACTTGGTAAAAGGCTAATCATCCACAAGGAACAACGCAAGGAAATAGGAGCTTGGAGGGCAGAGAGGAAGGCTGGAGAGAAGCCAAGATTGCCTGTGAGCATCTATGAGGATTGTACTGAGAGCTGGCTAGCTGTGAGAGCTAAGGCTTTGTATAATTGCTATGTTTTTCCACCATGTATGATAATACAATAGTGTGGGGTTTTATTTGATATTTTCCCATTGATTCTTCTTCTTCTGGTTATATTGTTCAGCTCAATCTTTAATCTTCCACAAATTGATAGTAGAAGTAGGTTATAGTATTCTGCTTTGATTTATATTGCATTATCGAGTTAACCTATCATAGATTTTCTACATGGTATCAGAGTTGTGAATAGTATACTGAGAAGAGAATTCGAAGTTTGAAGTTTGGGGTTGTGTTGATGCCTCGAAAATCGCTGCAACAACAATGGGGGATAACCACCCAGTTCGGACCTTAAAGCATCTCCTTTTCCGTTTGGTGTGGTGGCTCCGACTGGTTTAACTAGGTCCAGTTACCTTCTCCCTATCGCTATTGGTTTATTATATATCTTTAACTACCAATAGACAAGGATATCAGATCACTTATTTTTGCTGATCAGGCAAGAGAATGACTCTTAAGCTGATTTGAGTTCAGCCAAGCCACAACTAAAATTTTGCCTCTTTGAGAAGAAGACTTAAAAGAATGTAAAAATTACCCTAAATGCAAGCTTATTCTATAATGCAAGCAAAAAAAACTAATCTTAATCCTATCTTAATTAGGCAGATATAGATCTAACCCAACCAAGAGCAAGATATTTAAAGTATTGGGATTTAAATATGCCTTGTTTATAATGAATATCAAGTTAATGAAGTAGTTCAATTAATTGACATTATGGATACCAAAACACATCCTATTGAGACTTATTGACTGAAATAATAAACCAACAACACTCAAGAAGTAGTTCACAAAAATGATATTGATTATCAAATCAGTAAATCCAATAATTAAACAATAATATGTGGAAATAGTTCACAACACATTACCATTCAATAAATCAGTTCTAATAAGACAGATTTCTGAGTAAATAGTTACTCAGAAATCAGAAATTAATTCATAAGAGCAAAGATACATAATAACAACATTGAGACCAATTACCCATATTGACAATAGTGCACAAACATGAATAAAATGAGACATTCCTGTTACCACTCCCATTTCACAACTACCCTACTTCACTTTAAATTACACTCATGTATGAGTGAATTTTTGAAATTCAAATGAAAACCCAAAAACGTAAAGCTTATAATAAAACTCCCATGATTTTTGATTAATCGGGAGATCGGAGATCGGGCATTCTCAAGGATTTTTTATAATTGTTACGTGTAAAAACTCCAATGTGATTTTCCCGTAATAAACTTTTATTTTATTATTAAACTATATTATCTTCCCTCCACTTTGGTTGACATGAGACTTTAGTTTTATATTATTTTGCCTTAACGTCTTATTGCCATTTTGATTTTTCTATGATCGGAATCGGGAGGATTGAGTCCATCGGGGTTTTTAGAAATGTGTCACTTGAAAACTCCCGATGCGATCAAAGCCTCCGATGCGATCGGAAAATTTTTATTATATATTTTTTATTATATTGATATTTTATGTATTGAATTTTATTTTAATTAAATTAATTATTAATTAATTAATTAATTTAATTAATTTAAAATTTAACATTAAATATCAATTTTATTTTGGTTTTATTTTATGAATTTTAGTTTCTAAACTACAGCCACTTGGAAAATAAATAAAATTATCAAGTCTTTTGCAAGGTCATTTGATGGCACAGAAGTGGAGATAGGAGATATTAAATTTACAGGCATAGAACCCTTCATAGCAGAAGAAACAGAGCTACCGAGATAAGGAGAAAGATGGTTTAAAAACAAGGAATTTCATGGTGAATCTTGGAAAGTGATCCTTAGAAACCTAGGTATGGATGTTACAATATTTAGGAAGGGAATTCCTATTTCAGCACTCAAGAACAAATGGGGTATTATGGTGTTGATATTGCAAAAATTCATTACATGTGAAGGAAGATTTGGGTTTATGTATTTTTACCATATACGCTTATTAATTAATTTTTTAGAAAATGGAACCATCAACCTTCCCTTCTTCCTTCTAAACAGTCTAATAAGGATGGCTACAAATATCCAAAATAAAATTGAATCCATAGAAACAACTATGTATCATCATGGATTAGTGAAAATACTAGTTGAATTCCATTTGAAAAGTATAGGGGATACTTGGGAAGATTTCTTGGTAAGAAATTTTTTCCAAGATGCTCCAGAGTCACCTGAGGAGAGTCATGTTAAGAAAAGTAGGAGGAGAAAGATCAACGTTAACATTCAAAACAAATCTGGAACCTCCTCACAAAAGAATGATGCAGAGACAACTTCTAAACCAGAGGGTAGAAAGCAGACTAAACATAAAGGAAAACTGAAAGAGAGAGCTGAAGAAATCAATGAAGACATTCATGAACCTTCATCACCACAATAAGATGAATAGTTACTCTCTGAAAGACTGACCAAGATTAGGGAGCAAATCAATAAAAAGAATGAGATAGGGAAGAGGAAGAAGGACACAAGAGAAGAAACCATAAGCTTCCAAAACCTGAGAAGGAGCTCTAAAATCTGAGGTAAGGTGAGGATGGTAACATCAAAAGGAGCCCAGTTCATAAACTTAGAGGAAGAAACCCCAGTTCAATCTCCTAACAGTATTCCACCTGAACACAGTCCACAAAACTCTCTTCCATAGAATTTTGAAGGCAGCCCAAGCAGAGCTTCTCCTAGCATAGATCCAGTACAGCGGAAAATATATGACTACATCGAGTCATTAGAGAGAAAGGATACCTCAATGGATCCAGGATTCTCAACCAATCTAGAGCAGCCTGTCAATTCACAAGAACCTCTAACTAGCTCTCTCAAACAATAAATCTTTGAGTTAGATATTTTGAACAGGCATATTCAAAAAGAAAATGAAACCTTGAGAGAACAGAACAAGCTGGATAAAGCCATTTATGACAACACAATGTTGCACCTAGGATTATGGTACAAGAAAAATAGGAATCTGAATAGGAAAAATAGAAATTTGAGCAGAACACTTATCAACCTCAAATACAAACTTCTTATGAAGAAGCCCAGGATGGTAGTCAGTGCAAGGATAAGTAAGAAAAGGAAGTTGGATGTACTGGCAGAAGTGTCAAAACAGATGCAATAAGAGAAAGAAGTTCACATTTTTGAAAATTGCATGGGGACATGCAATGATTTTGCAGTGGGGGTATGTTGAGCCTCAAAATTACTCTTTCCCTAGCAACTCTTCTCATTCCTTTTCTTTGATTTTCCATAAGAAAAATACATTCTCATCACTAATAACTGGTATATGTTGTCTTGAGGAGAACATTTAGTGATTTACATGTTATGCTTTTTATGTTTTTATGTTTGAATAAATTTTTGTATATTAGCTACGGAACGCAGCCTATTCTGTAGCTAACCAGTTGTTCCATAGCTACCTCCATGCTCTAACAGGTTCTAGGTGTCAGAAGGAGAAACTAGCCACATGAGCAGCTATGAAATCATCATGACATGGACCCTGTCCTATTCATTCAGCCCAGGTCGACAAAAAAGATGGCATAAGACTACGATCAATGGATAAGTCAAACACAAAGAGACCAAGGGTAACACGACTCTGTTTTGTGGTTAATTAATGTGTTTCACAGTGATGAGAAGCGTTATCTAGAGCAACTACTTGTACCTACGGACTCCAACAACGACTTGTACAAACGAATCCAACAGCCACCATGTCTTGGATTTATTTCTCCAGCAGCCGTGGAAGAAATCCTGCATATCTGTCTTCTACGTGTTTGGCTGTAGCATGCTTTTCTCCACAAACAATTATATGACTTTTCTTATAAATACCTGTGTAAGGGACCGAAGAAGTTAATAATAGTTTTAATGTGAAATCAAATTTCTAGACTTTGTAATTTTTTGGCGTTTTGTGTCCCTGTTTTAATATGAAAAGGCCGCATGTTTTTATGAACATCTAAAAGAGTTTTCTTAGAGTTGATTGAACAAGCGTAGGCTAAATAGTTGCAGATGGCCCCTACACTGAAGAAGGTTTCACTTTAATTATTTTTCTTCTTCTTGTTAACTGTAAATTCATCATTTTCTTTCTAAAACGGTGTTTATAATCATTTTTCTTACTAACAATATTTATAATGCAATTTCCATCATTTTCTTTCTAACAATGTTTATAATTTAGAGCAGTTTCGATTAGCTTGATTTATTTTTAATTCTTATCAGTAGTTTAGAAGATAGAACTCAATAGTGTAATCTTGTTTCTTCAATTAAAAACTAACCTTGTTTCAAGATGAGAGTAGGATTGAAGAATGATAAGGATACATTGTTGGATAGTTTACTTCATTCACTAATTTTCTAGTTTAAATTCTCAATTAAACTAATCAGTGTCATTTACTATCTTTGCCATTTCATTTTTGGTTTAAAATACTAACTCATGGTATTAATGAATGTTTATGGAAAACCCTTCAAGTTGATAATTCATCCTTAACTAAGTGGTTGAACATTTCATCTATGCAATGACTTATTTTTGTATCTTTGCATTTTCTTTCTCTTAGATTAATGAAGTACAAAATTACTTAAATGTCATCCCAATGAGACTTTCTCCCAAAATTGAGAGGCAGAGTAACCAAGTATTCCATTTAGTTTTATTTCTGTAATTATTTAGACATCAATTGCAAATTTCACTTTCAGTTTTAATTCATGATTTGGAAATAATGGTAAAATAAGAATATAAACTTTGATTTCATTTCTTTCTTAGCTCTGTTTCCATATCTTTCTTAGCTCCGTTTTCTTCTTTAGATTTTGAGAAGTCTTTAAGCAAGTTAGATTTAGTTTTGATAATTTACATTGTAAATCATTAGAAATTAAAAGATTGAAAATCCCCAAAACAACATAAAACATAAAAACAATGAAGTAAGAAGGGTTAGCTAGCACAAACAGTGCACTACACTTCATCAGTTTACGATACCCGGATTGATAATTTATGTAGAGCAATTTAGGACACTAAATTGACCAAACACCTCTACGGTGAACTCGACATGCTTTCCCATCATGAAGAAACTCCCAATATGTCCCTCTCCATGAGAAAAATGATTCCCCTTTGCATCATTTCCCAAGAATCTTTATTTTACCCCAGTTTACAAGACCTTCGCTATTGACCAATTTTCTCCTCGCGTCAATTTGTAGATATTAAAACTAACCTCACGTTGTATGGAGTGACTCAGCCCTTTTCCAATCATGCCTATCCTCTTTTGGAAGGTTTCTTAAATAAGGAGTCAAAGCTTCCATGTCTAGAATCTTCGTAATGGAAGTCTGGTAGATGGTTGGGCCGGATGGAGCCGAGGAAGTCAGTTTGGTCTCCTTTCCCCTATTAGGATGGAACAAACTCAATAGATAAGACCTGCTCCCATGATGAGAGGAACCATATCCCATCCATCCAAGCTATATAAACCTCTCTTTTTCCCAAGCAAAAGCTAGTGGGAGTTTTGGGAGTAATTTTGAATATTCAGCAAGTCATCTATAGCTTGTAGCATTCCAGTGCATGTTTGAGGGAGAATAGTGTGTTTTTGGTTTGGTTTGAGACTAGAGGGAAAGAGGCCTTAAAACTTCCATTGTTGGGCCTATCCATGAAGTGCTAGCAGAAGTGTGGGAACCTGGATACGTCGGAGGAGACTAGCAACGTCAAGGCACCGGTTGTAATATCTTTCTGATCTATATAAATGCAACTATTGATTGATTTCCTACATGAAGTGTCATTTTACATCATTATGGCGTAATGTTCCTTGACCTATTAAGTAGGCTGAATACAATATTGTATGCTATCACGTTTGTTGTTGTTGTTGTTTTCCTGTTTCAGGTATTCAAAGAAAGGAAATAGAAGATATCTGGAGTGAGGAAGTAGGATCATCACCAAGCGGAATAGAGTTCTAAGATGTAGGCCCTCTTAATTGATTATAGCTTAAGGAGATTTTCCATAGATTGTTTGTTTGTGGCTAGACCTGCTCTCTCGGGCTAAAGGAATTGTTTGTGTCAGCACTGAGAATTTATCTGCACCACAACAGCTTTAGCATGCAATGGCCTTCCAACTAGTTCATCCCAAGTTCTCCCTTCCCTTTACAATGCAACATCCACCAAAAGTTTAATGAGGCAATGGTGGGATAAGATTTTGAATGGATGCTTTGATTTCTGCACAGATCGGGCCATATGCTCTAGGGTTTTTGTAAGAAATAAAGGCATGTTAACAAACCTACCGTGACACAAGTCATTTGAAAACCATATGTGCTGGCAATAAATAATGACATACCTTCCTTCGCACGTGAAAAATCTCTGGACAAGGAATGCAACATATTTCCAGGGTTGTGGTAATTCCCTCTTGTCAAATCATGTGCTTATCTTCTGCAGCTGTTCACCTGCCTCAAGGAATTGTTGCACAACATCAGGTTGGGGTTTTCGGGGTGCAAACCACTATTCTCCCGTTTGGGGTAACCCTGTCACTTCCACAATTTCTTCTTTTGTTGCATGCACCACTGTCCCTGCTACCTCAGATCTACCCTCCCTGTAATGCATGGAAAATTCTAGAGTTATGTCATCATCATACCCTTGAAACCTGTGAATATACTCTATCTAGCCAACCTGTTTAGAAAATGGTTTAACATGTGGAAATTTGTCTAACAATTCTTCACTACCTTCTATGTGAACTCTTGAGCCTCCCATCTTTATTCAAAGTTAAGAGTGGATATGGCTGTGTTTTTTCTCTACAAAATTTTGAATATTTTAGAACGACACAATGGAAGAGTTGAGGTAATGAGTCCAATAATAATAAAACGTGGCATCATCTATTGTGGGGGAAGTACCCAGTCAGGTGTTTCCGCAGCGGTTACAACCCATTTTCCACCGATTGTTGGTTGTTGTCATTGTCAAGGTATTTGTTTCCATTGTACACAGTCAAGTGTTGGAGCAACGGTTGCCTACCATTTGGCATCGTTCGTTGCTGACATGGTCAGGGGAGATTTTCCATCATAATAATTTAAGGTTTTATTACCTGCAACTTCGTGAGCCCATGCAGCATTACACTCATTCCTTAAATTACTTACCTTAAAAAGTATTGGTTACAATTATTAGTTATCCTTGAATGCATATTATAATTTTGCATGCGTATCAAGTTAACTTCATTGTTTTACAGCTTGTTCATATTATTTTCACTATTTGCAGGCTTTGTTGTTGTTGTTGTCATGTATGTTAGAACGTGCTTGAATTCAAATCACCTAATTTTGTAGTTGTAGTTGTTGATAATGGAGAAATTCACAACAATTCAATTTTTTGTTTGAATATTTATACAATTTTGTCCCTTGAGGTTGGATCTATGGATTGGAAAAATGCAAGATATCACAATTTCATTTTGCATTTAACCATGTATAAAGGGAAAATCATGATTGATCTATAAGCTATCTTGGTTGGCTTGTAACCAAGGGTATCTCACATAATTTGTTATTGAAGGGGATTCTTTAAGAATTCGATCTCATTAGACTTTTATTAGAGACTTGTATAAATATTGCATGTGTTACTCATGGATAATGAATGAATGAATGTTACTAGAAGTTGGAAATGTGAAGAGGTATTGAAGCCATTGTAAGGTCTCATTTTATAACATCTTTTGGGGTCTTCTATTTGATAATAAAATGATTTATTTTTCTATTCATTTTTAAGTTCTGTTTAAAGTATTCTTAAGTGATAAAATAATATTTGTAAAAGGAAATAGTAAATCTCCCCCACCCTTCTCAGTATTTCCAATAGATAGATAAAACTGAACTATAATAAAAAATGACACAACTGAACTGAAATGAACTGTTAGACACAACTGAATTGTAATCAAAATGAGACATCTAAATTGTAACCACAATGTATTTCCATTAATAACATGACTAAAAAATACATTTTTTACATACACGTATTGAGATATAAAAATAATACCAAAAAATAAAGTGAGCTCATCTATAAAAAACAGAGCTCATATAAATACATCAAAAATGATGGAAATAATGGTTGTTTATGCCACTAAAATCTATCACAAGAAATAAGAACATGATAATAAGACTGCCACCATAATAACTCTAATAACAATCACAAGAACAATCCATTCATTAACACACCATGTATATCGATGTTTGTCAATGACAATTGGTGGAGCACATGTTGGCTCCTCCACATATCTTGCACATCCGCGTCCATTGGATGCTGCTTCACTGAGAATATCATCAGTAACCCTTTCGACATCTGGTAAGTTATGTTAAAACTTTGAAATTGTGTAATAATGTTTTTGGATGTTTGTGGAGGGGTTTTAAATTTTGTTTTTTGACTTGGTAAATTCCAATCATTTGATTGGTTATCAACTTTGAATTGGTGTAAATGACAATATCACTTGCACCATAATTCCTTGTTGCGCTTAGCCCAGCAACCAGGGCAAGATAATAGGCTTCATTGTTTGCGGTTGTCCTAGGTATTTATCTACTATTTTGATAGACTTTAATAGTGCTTCATTATGAAGCACAAATCTTGTATGTGCTTATCCTGGGTTTGGATGGCACCAAACTTGGATGATCAGTGTCCACTTTTGCATCATTTGAAAAAGAATAAAACAACTAAATGAAAAAAATAATTTAATGAAATATTGTTAGATTGTTAAAACAAGGTTGTAGCAACTCACTGTTGCAGTAGCGACAACTCATTATTACAGTGGCTGCAACTCACTGTTACAGTGGTGGCAACTCCCTGTTACAGTGGCGTTAACTCACTATTATTCAACCATGAAAATATTAAAAAACATCTTCAAATGATTTGATGAGTTAATTTACTTTATGTATTAAAAAACATCTTAAAATGCTTTCATGATAAGTTAATTTACTTTATCTTTTACTTTGTAGTTGTACATCAAAAAAACTTTTGGACTTGGTTTGTTTCCAACAGTAATACCAACTTAGGATCACACATTATTAATTTCATTTTACTCTTTTAAACCAAGTTGTAAATCATTCATTCTCATATGTTAATTTACTTTTATCATTTACTTTGTAGTTGTGCATCGAAAGAGCTTCTTGGACTTGTTTTCTGCAACATGAGTACCAACTTAAATCACAAAATATTGTTTTATTTCATTCTTTTAAAATAAGTTGTAGAGTCATTCATTTTCATATGTTAATTTACTTTATCTTTTACTTTGTCGTTGTGTATCAAAATAGCTTCCTCGATTTGGTTTGCTGCAACATGAGTACCAACCTAGGGTCACTATTATTTTATTTCATTCCTTTAAAATAAGTTGCAGATTATTCATTGTCATATATATTATCATTTTTAATATTATTTCATTTCTTTAAAATAAGTTTCATATCATTCACTTCCATCTATCTAGTTGAGCTCACTGAGAAAAGAAAAGAAAACCAATGAAAAGTGACAAGCAAGTTGTCGCAATCACTAGCGAGTTGTCGCAATGGCTACCCAGATAAGTACTGTAGTGGCAACTCACTAGTCATCATTGTGGAAAATCGTTTGTCACTGTTGCGGAAACTCCTCGGAACAACATCCCAAAGCAAAAATAATGCAGATAATTGCAAAATGGACCTATAATTTGTAAAAAAATAGTAAATTTACCTCTGCAAATGGTCACCTTGTCTTGCTTGGCAGAAGAGAAATGCACTCGGCAGGATTGCTGAAAATAGTAGGAAACTCTCCCTCTGAAAATAGTAGGCAACTCTCCTTCTGAAAATAGTAGGCAACAGTAGGCCTTTGGGAAAATTTCTAAAAACTGCCTACAACTCTCCCTTGTTTTTCTCTTGCTCGACGGAATGGTTGCACTCTCCCCTGTTTCTTCGCTCGACGGAACTCTCTCCTGTTTTCTCGGGAGCTCGATGGAATGGTTGTACTTTCCCTTCTTTCCTCTCGATGCAATGGTTGCACTCTCCCCTATTTCCTCTCAATGGAATGAAAGTTCGTCTCCCTCTCCCCTGTTTTCTCTCCTCACTCAACGAAATGAAAGCCAGTCTCCCTCTCCCCCATTTCATCTCCTTGCTCAACGGAATGAATGAAATTGATCGTTGAAATGAAATGAGATGGAGCGGCATAATTCGATTGTACGCGGCCTTGTCTGACCTACCACGTGCGACAAATTTGAGGATTTACAAACATTTACGGACATTTACTCTTCACTCTCCTCTGGTTAATGGGGTTAATTACAAATGGATTTGGGTGGATTTTCTAATTCAAATTTCGAAATTGGAGATGTCACTCCATACACTGATCACAGGTCGTCATTGGTGAAGGAGGACTACTTGCCAGTTTGGCGAGTGTGTGGCTATGTCCTTTTGGTGAGTTGTCGTGTCGTAACTGGCGAGTTGGCCTCCAAATGGGTGTTGGACGACGAACCCTGAAATGACCGTTAACTACCACTAGGAATAAGACACAGATGTTAACATTAACATTTAAAACATTAGCTAATCATTATTAACGTCGAGACCTGGTCGCCAAAAAAACCTCAGTGACAACAAAAGAGCGCGAAACCCAAAGGTGTTTCATCAACCCATTAATCCACTCCATTAATTATGTGAATTATGATGCATGCACAGATTTCAAGATTAAATATTTTGTACGATTAAATCATAGGACATCCCATATTTTTCGAATTCTATTCATTTAATGCTTCTTTGGCCATTCAACAATGACGTTCATTGTTAAATCACTCATGTTTAAATGAACCACAAACGTTAAATCATTAATATTTAAATGAACGACATAAATTCATGGTTAAATCATTTAGTATTTCACCGTTCGTCGTTAAACCATTGTTCATTTAATATTTAATATTTCTGTGTTATTCATTTTATTTTTTAATCATTAATGGTTTGAAATTCTAATTATTAAAAAAAAAAAACTATAACGTTAAAAAAAACAAAATTAGTAATGAAAAGACCAATTTCATAATCTTATTTAAAATTTTAAAAAAATAAATATAAAATAAGAAATATATAAATGAAATTATAAGATTTTTAAATATTAATTTATATAAAATTTAAAAATATATATAAATATAAAATAAGAAATATATATATATATATATATATATATATGATTTTTAAATATTAATCATATATAAATTATATTGAGTAGTTTTTAAGTGTGATTTTATGGAAAGTTTTATGGTTTGTTTTTTAATTTAATTTTTTAGAATCTCGTAGGAATTCATTGCAATCATAATTTTGACAAGTGAACTCTTCACAATTAAAGTGTCTTAAGAGTTTTTGTGAGTGTTAAATCTATATATGCAATAAAAGAACTAGTTTAAACAACACAAATCAAAATTTAACCGCATTTTTTTTTTGTCGGATTCTAACTAGAATTCGCTAAAAAGTCTAAAAAATCGCACTTAACCACTACTCCTAAATTATATTGTTTTTAAATTGATATTGATTTTTTTAATTTAATTTCATCAATTATAGATAGAATATTGAATTAAAAGATATATATATTAATTTATTTTTATTTTAGTTTGATATTATTTTTTAAAAATTATTTTATTAATTTTACCTAGTATATATATACATATATTGTCTTCTCATTTTATATAACACCCTCAGGTTACGTGAAAAAATTACTGCAGTTACTAAGTTAATTTTATGTTTCACTGCATTTAAACATTTAAATTATGTTGTTAAATATAACAATGACTGAGCCTGGAAGGCCAGTGTACATTGGAAGGTCAATATACATTTGGTTACCTGATTAATGCATAATTAGGCATTTAGATATGTTAACTAAAATAATAAATATCTTCAATAATTAAAAGAAACAGTTCCCATCTTCCCTAGAAAGGGAAATATAGAGGTGGAAAAATATTGAGTGAGCTCTCCTGGAGCTGGGACAAATAAACCAGTGGGAAGAATACTCAAGAACATTCTAGAGAGGTACAGGACTTGAGGTTGGACAGTGGAGTCCTGAGGCCCAAGTTACGCGACTGTCGCTGAATATACATTTACTTGATTGTAAGGAAAACGAAAGTGCTCGGGGGAGAGTCTGGACGTAATCACCAGAGTCGTGGCTATGAGGAGAGACTTTCCAGAAAGAAATAGATTATATATATATATATATATATATAGATTCTCAAGCAGTAAACAGATAAGTAAAATCGCATGCTTTCAAAAAATTATATTTCTCGGAATTCATATATGAACAGAACCATAATCGAAAATGCTAGTCCAGGCATAAATGGTAAAACAATATAGTGAAAACCTAAATATTAACTAATATACATGAGCATTACAGAACGAATGTATTCCTTTCTTCTACTCTTTAGATACTGTATACAAACTTAAAAATTGTAGAAACCCATTTTATTAAACAGTGAAAACAGTCCCTTGGAGAATTATTACCAAAATATAGAACGATAATACTCATAGCAGTACTTGGATTTCCGGACCAATTTCATGCAAAACCAAGCCTAGAAACTATTAATCGACTATCAAAATACTTATATAAATTTTTGTTCGAATAAAAGAAATCAGGAGTGAGAAAAATGCAATGATTCACACGTGCAAAGGTTAATGCCGAACCACATATATATTACAACAATTTCCATTTTTTAAAGCAAAAAGTAATCAAGTCCATCGCGGTAGCAACCACATCAATTAAGTACGCGGTGGATAGTTACATGGCCGACTCTAAACTATCAGTAAAGGCTATTAAAATTACTAAAAAAATACCTTGCTTTCTTGCATAAATTCCCAGCAAAATTAAAGATCAAGTATATAAATATGAGTCTGGAATTCCGGCTATAGGAAACCCTCGAATATGTCATATAAACCCCAACTCAAAACTTATACAATAGTCTAAATAAAACCAGAGAGCAAGTTCCGAGCCTCAACCTCGGTCGCTAAGCACACTACAAGTTTAATACTCCATAAAGGAAGCTAGTATGGAACTAGAGGACATACTTCCAACCTGAAAGCAACTGAAGTAGACAACCATGAGGACTTCGGCATATGCCATGACAACCACGAACAGAACCGGTTCACTAGAGGTGGCTTACCTGCAAAACAACACTCTCATTTAGCAAACAACTAAGGGTCTAGAACTTGCTGAGAAAGTGAATTAAAGGAACGGCCAAGGGTAGAACAATCACCTGTGTGTGGAGGACTCCCATCGTTGGCGACCCACCTGCATTGCCATAGAAGTCATGACCCCTTTCATTTCAGTGCTCTTGAAAACAAAAAATAAATAATTAATTGACCAGAACATCAGGGGGTTCATATATACCTTCGTTAATATTAAATTGACCCAGGTCACCTTTTGTGGCAGCCGAGTAACCTCGGACCGTTCCTGAGCAAGGAAGGCCACTAGTTAGCCACCAACCCAATCGATCGATAGTCACAGAAACCTAACCTAAGCCGCATGAAAATCCTGGACCGAGAAAAGAGGAATAGATGAGAATACCTTGGAATAGATGAGAATACCTTGCAATATCTGGTGGTCCATGATTGCCAGTAAGGGACTAGCCTAAATCTGCATACTCTGAAAGTAGACAATCAGAAGGAGATAATAAATCGGTTAATGACCAGCAGTCAAAACCGCTGCTGCAATGTTGGGGATGTGGAGAACCCCACTATTACAAAAATTGTCTGCATAAAGCAAGAACAGAACAACTATCAAACATGCAGGAAGCATCCACGGTAGGTGAAGTGGTGAGGAGCATGCCCAAAATTAAAGTTGCGTTGGATGATCATCAAGCAGAGTACCAACCCACCATGATTGAATGTGAAGGTACGATCGCTAAGCAATTTGTTTCTGTTTTGTTTGATCCTGGTGCCAGCCTAAGCTATGTTAGTCCTAAGGTGGTAGAAAAATGTCAACTGCAGAGCAGTAAGTTTCCAAAACCATGGCTAGTTCAACTAGCCACTAGGACAAAAAGAAGAGTAATTGCAAAAACAAAACATTGTCCCATAACAATTTCAGGGCAACCCATTTACGTTGATCTTAATATACTTCCTTTGGGTTCTTATGACATTCTAATCGGGATGGATTGGTTGGAAAAATGTTGGTCCCTAGTGGATTGCAAACAGAAAACTGTCAGTTTTATCGTTGAGACAGGCCAAAGGAAGGAACTCCAAGGAATTAAAACTAATACCAAGTTACGTCCTATCACTGCTAATCAGCTAGGAAAATGCATCAGAAAGGGTTGTCAAATATATGATGTTCAGGTTGTATTTACAAATGCCAAAAATAAAATGACCTCCTTGGAAAACATTCTGGTCATTCAAGAATTTATTGATTTATTTCCTAAATCCATTCCTGGATTGCCACCTAAGCACAATATTGATTTCACTATTGAATTAATTCCGAGAGCAACCCTGATATCCAAGGCTCCTTATCGAATCAACATACCTGAGTTAACAGAACTCAAAATGCAGCGTCAAGAGCTTTTGGATAAAAAGTGTATCTGCCCTAGTGTGTCCCCTTGGTGAGCCCTCGTATTATTTGTACAGAAAAAAAATATGGAACCTTGAGATTATGCATCGATTATTGTCAATTGAAAAAACTTACGATCAAGAACAAATACCCCTTGCCACATATTGATGATATATCCGATCAAGTGCAAGGAGACAAAGTATTCTCAAAAATCAATTTAAGGTCTAGCTACCACCAAATAAGGATAAAGGCCAAGGACATCTGCAAGATTGCATTCAAAACTCGTTGTGGTTATTACGAGTTCGTGGTGCTGCCTTTTGGTCTCACAAATGCCCCAGCTACTTTCATGAGTTTGATGCACAGTATTTTTCAGCCCTATCTCGATAAATTCGTATTGATTTTTATCGATGACATATTAATATACTCCAAGAATCAAAAGGACCATAAAGAGCATCTGAGGATTGTGTTGTAAACACTACGGAAAACCAGTTATATGCTAAGTATAACAAGTGTGACTTTTTCAGGACCAGATTCAATACCTGGGTCACGTTATATCAGTGGAGAGAATAGCAGTAGACCCGGAAAAGATCAAAACCATTATGGAATGGATCACACCAAATAATGTTGCGGATATCAGATCATTCCTAGGCTTGGATAGTTACTACCGTAGGTTCATTGAAGGATTTTCAAAAATCGATTTTCCCATTACCTCTTTACAAAAAACGGGATGTGCTTTCAAATGGACAGCTGAATGTCAACAAAGCTTTGAAAAATTAAAGCACCTACTTACCACTGCACCCATGTTAAAGGTAGCTGATCCGGAAAAATCTTTCGTGGTTTTCACAGATGCTAGTAAAGAGGGTGTTGGCGGAGTGTTAACATAAGAAGGGAAAGTCATTGCTTATGAATCACGAAAATTGAAGGAATATGAGCAGCGATATTCAGCTTATGATCTTGAATTAACAGTAGTAGTGCATGCACTTAAAATGTGGTGACACTACCTGTTGGGGAAGAAATTTATGTTATTAACAGATCATAGTAACCTTACCAATTTCTTCAATCAGTGTAGCTTAAATGCCCGGCAGGCCAGGTGGACAACATTTTTAAGTGAATTTGATTTCGAGATGAAACATCTCAAAGGGAAGGAAAATCAAGTGGCCGACGCTTTGAGTAGAAAAGTGCATTGTATTTATGAGGTCCAAATCAGTCAGGTACGCTCAAACATCCCTAAAATCATAAAAGAAGCCTCATGTAAGGATCCAGAATACACTTTTCTTTTGCAGCAAACAGAGGCAGCTCTGTTAAGGGGGGAAAGATCAGATTTTGACATAAGTCTCGACAACCTCCTTACCTTCAAAAACAAAATATATGTTCCTAACCAAAGCATGGTCAAACAAATGATATTGGATGAATTTCACAGAAAACCATGTGTTGGTCACCCAGGTTACCAAAAGTTGTTTTCAGCCATCAAGAAAGGGTATTTTTGGCCTGGGTTAAGGAAGGACGTCACTGAGTACTTATCCAGATGTTTAGAATGCTAGTTGGTGAAGGTAGAACATCAGTACCCTGTTGGTGTGTTGTAGCCATTTCCCATTCTGGAATGGAAATGGGAGACCATATCTCTAGATTTCATCACCGGTTTACCTTGCACCAAGAAGCAACATGACTCAATTATGGTGGTGGTGGACAAATTGACCAAAACAGCTCACTTTATCCCTGTGAAATCGGCTTATAAAACGATGGAAATTGCAGACATATTTATGAAGTAAATATTCTGTCTACACAAAATACCTAAGGTGGTAATTTCTAACATAGATGTAAAATTTACATCTACATTCTAGAATACCATCTTCTCAGGATTGGGCACCCAAATTCAATTTAGTATAGATTATCATCCTCAAACAAACGGACAAACCGAATGAGTGAATCAAGTGTTAGAGGACAAGTTACATATGTTTGTGGTGCAACAACCACATAAGTGGGAAGACTATCTCCACTTAGTGGAATTTTCTTATAACAACAGACACTGTGAATCACTGCACATGAGCCCCTTTGAGGTGTTGTATGGGAGAAGATGCAGAGTGCCCATAGATTAGAACAACCCAGTTAATAAGTTAGCCTTGGGACCAGACATGCTTGCAGAAATGGAAGAGATAGTTAAGAAGGTTCGACAAAATTTAAGGGCTGCCCAGGATAGGCAGAAAATGTATGCAGATAAAAAATGGAACTATAGAGAATTTCAGCCAAGAGATCACGTTTATCTAAGAGCTAAGCCCCGAAAAAGTTCCTTACAATGGAGGGGTTTTGCTAAGTTAACACCCCGGTATTGTGGACCCTTTCAAGTTCTAGAACGGATTGGGCCAGTCACCTATAAAATTGCATTACCAAGCCAGGTCCGAGTCCATAATGTGTTTCATGTCTCTTTATTAAAGAACTATGTGTACAATCCACAACATATAATTAGCTAGGAAAACATTCAGGTAATCGGTTAAGGAGAATACTTAAATTTCGGATAAATTATCTTAGAAAAATTATGACTGTGAATTTTGGATGTGCAGGTTGAATCGGAAGGAGAATTCCTGGTAGAACTTCTTTGTAATCTCAATCGGAGAGAAACCACCATGCGAAAGCAGGCCATCACCTAGGTTAAAGTGATGTGGAAGCACTTTGACCCAGAAGAGGCTCCCGGGAAGAAGAGGGATTTATGCAGGAAACTTACCCAACATTATTTTCTTAAATCAGGAGAACACCAAGGACGGTGTTCCTAAAAAAAGGGGGGAGATGTAACATCCCCAGGTTACGTGAAAAAATTGCTGCAGTTACTGAGTTAATTTTATGTTTCACTGCATTTAAATTTTTAAATTATGTTGTTAAATATAATAATGACTGAGGCTGGAAGGCCAGTATACATTTGGTTACTTGATTAATGCATAATTAGGAATTCAGATATGTTAAGTAAAATAATAATTGTTTTCAATAATTAAAAGAAACAGTTCCCATCTTCCCTGGAAAGGGAAATATAAAGGTGGAAAAATATTGAGTGAGCTCTCTTGGAGCTGGATGAAATAAACCAGTGGGAAGAATACTCAAGAATAGTCTGGAGAGGTACATGACTTGAGGCTAGACAGTGGAATCCTGAGGCCCAAGGTACCCGACTGTAGCTGAATATACATTTACTTGACTACAAGGAAAACGAAAGTGCTCGGGGGAGAGAACGAAAGTGCTCGGGGGAGAGTTTGGATGTCATCACCAGACTCGTGGCTTGGAGGAGAGACTTTCCAGAAAGAAATAGATTATATATATATATATATATATATATTCTCAAGAAGTAAACAGATAAGTAAAATAACATGCTTTCAAAAGACTATATGCTCATAAGCAGGAGACAGATAAGTAAAGCATAACACTTCCAGAATGTACAATAAGGTTTAGAAAGTATTGTTATAGTTCTGAAATAAATTAAGTAAAATCTTCTCGAAATTTATATTTGAACCGAACCATAATTGAAAATGCTAGTCCAGGCATAAATGGTAAAACAATACAGTGAAAACCTAAATATTAACTAATAAACATGAGCATTACAGAACGAATGTATTCATTTCTTCTACTCTTTAGATACTGTATACAAACTTAAAAATTGTAGAAACCCATTTTATTAAACAGTGAAAACAGTCTCTTGGAGGATTATTACCAAATATAGAACGATAATACTCATAGCAGTACCGAGATTTTCGGACCAGTTTCATGCAAAACCAAGCCTAGAAACTATTAATCCACTGTCAAAATACTTATATAGTTGTTGTTCGAATAAAAGAAATTAGGAATGAGAAAAATGCAGTAATTCACAAGTGTAGAGGTTAATGCCGAACCACATATATATTGCAACAGTTTCCATTCCTTAAAGCAAAAAGTATCAATTCCATCACGGTAGCAATCGAATTAGTTATGTACGTAGCAAATAGTGACATTGCCGACTCTAAATTATTAGTAAAGGATATTAAAATTACTAAAAAAATACCCTGCTTTCTTGCATAAATTCCTAGCAAAATTAAAGATCAAGTATATAAATATGAGTCTGGAATTCCGGCTATAGGAAACCCTCGAATATGTCATATAAACCCCAACTCAAAACTTATACAACAGTTTAAATAAAACCAGAGAGAAAGTTCCGGACCTCAGCCTCGGTCGCCGAGCACACTACAAGTTTAATACTCCATAAAGGAAGCAAGTATGGAACCAGAGGACAAACTTCCAACCTGAAAGCAACCGAAGTAGACAACCGTGAGGACTTTGGCATATGCCATGACAACCACGAACAAAACTGGTGCGTTGGAGGTGGCTTACCTGCAAAACAACGCTCTCGTTTAGCAAATGACTAAGGCTCTAGAACTTGCTGAGAAAGCGAATTAAAGGAACGACCAAGGGTAGAACTGTCACCTGTGTGTGGAGGACTCCCATCGTTGGCGGCCCACCTGCATTGCCACAGAAGTCATGACCCCTTTCATTTCAGTGCTCTTGACTACAAAAAAATAAATAGGTAATTGACCAGAACATCAGGGGGTTCATACATACCTTCGTTAAGATTACATTGACCAAGGTCACCTTTCGTGGCAGCCGAGTAACTCGGACGTTCTTGAGCTAGGAAGGCCACTAGTTAGCCACCAACCCAGTCGATCGACAGCCACAGAAACCCAACCTAAGCCGCATGAAAAGCCTGGACCGAGCAAAGAGGAATAGATGAGAATACCTTGCAATATCCGGTGGTAAGTGATCGCCATGGCTCGCAGCGTTAAGAGTCCAGGCAGGTTTGAAAGCTCACAGGACAAACCAGCTGCAGAGCAGCAAGATCCTTCCGCTTACCAACTAGAATGACTAGTCAACCAGCCCAATGGGGTGAATCATTGAGTTTGTTAAAACCTAACCCTCTCGCACTGTCGGATTGCCTTCCGCAGATCGACGGTCGAGAGTGAGGCCACCTGTAGCTAGCCATCCTGTCGCATTGACAATTGTAGACCGAAGGACTAGCCATATTCACGACGCGTGGTCTGTCCTATTAAGATCAATTTAATAGCAGATTGCAATTTCGAGATTTCACCATGGGGGTTTAATGCAAACGATAAGGATTATGTGTGTTATGAGAGTCAACTTTGTACATCATATTAATTTTAATGGTGTTAAAATATGTAATCAGTATCCACCTTGTAAACACTTTCTCAAGCATTTAAATATAGTTCAGATTTCTTTAATGTTGTATTTATCCTAAAGCTTACCACTTAAAAGAATTTTTATATATATATAGTTGTTACAATTTTAGTTTAGATGAACATTTTGATTCTTTTACTATAATTACCTCATTAAAAGTATTAAAATATAAATATTGTATTCGTTCATAAAGGGTCACGTCCCTTTAAAGACATGTTTACTCTCAGATTAATATTTTTACTTGTGAAAATGAATTTGGACAATGAAATACAATGTTTTGCCATTTTAAAGAAGAGAACCTAATTTAAATATAATCGTATCACATATATATATGACTTTTATTTGTGAAAATGAATCTGGACAATAAAATGCAATGTTTTGCCATTTTAAAGAAGAGAATCTAATTTCAATCATATATATAACATTTTAATAAATGTTGTACTTTTTCACATTGGTGAGCCATGTATTATTTATTTTTTAATGTTTGTTAGAATATGTAATTTAGTTTCTTTTAATATTAATGCTTCATTTTTATTTTATCAGTTTTTTTATAGTATTGAGAATACTATTAAATTTAATATGGAGGTGACATTATCTTATTAAAGTTAAATAATGTATATTAAAAATTAATTAAAATAATATATTAATTTTGTTGGGATGTTATGAAATCGTTATATTACTTTAATTTTTAGGTTCCTTGAATCCTAAACATGTGTGCCAATTAATTATGCATATTCCCTGTACCTGTCTTCAAGCTTTCATACTAAATGTTTTGCAAATTTTACACCATGTTTCAAGGTCTTATTAAACTTGTGATACCCCTTTTCACTATAAAAGGGATTGTGGACCTTTGAGATTTGATCCTATTGTTGATGAAACACACCACCTACAGATCTCAAGTCCAATATACCATTGTTGTGCCACAATATGGCTTTTGAGATTTGCTTCGTCGTGATTCAAACACATCCAACTTAGACATCTAGTCAAATATACTATCCCATGTAAACTCTAGTAGCGTCCTACATTTCAATGATTGTTGACTGACCACCTTAAACTACAAATAATCAACAAGTTACAAGCAATTTCAATCTTTCCCAGAGACATCCACTATCTTTATGACACCAATAAATAAATAAATAAATAAATATATATATATATATATATATATATATATATATATATATATATATATTCGATTTATAGCTTAAATATTTTTTGAAATATCATAATATTCATTTTCTTAGTTTTTTTTTGTAAGCAAGCATTTCTACATTATATTAATAGAGAAAAATTTACACTATGTATAATCATGATGCCCATCTCTGCTTCAGAGCGAGGAAACCAGAGTGTGAGGTCAAAAATTCTCTGCCTCTAGTAGGGGAAACCCGAGTTTAAGTTTTTTAAATAGTTTAACATTGGAAACATATCACTAAGAAACAACCAAAAGTGAAGAGTCGAGCCTCATGATGTCATGTATGTTGACTGTGAATGAAAGATAGTGATAAATAAAATTGGAACTTGGAGCTCCTTGACCTTAGACCAGGCACACTTAGGTTGAGCAAAGAGAGCAGGGTCGTTCTAATTCCTTAGAGTCCAAATCAAAATGGTGATTACCAACCTATTTTTCACCATGGACATCGGTGGTTGCACTTTCCACACTGTAGCCTCATCATCGCCAAGTTGGTTTCTTCGTGTACCTGTGTACTGCCTTGAACCTGCATGCTACAGGAGTCCCTTGGTACCTCTTCCAAGATGTAACAACCATAAGGGTTGGGGTGAGGGGTGAGGGGTGTTGGTTGCCGAGGGGGAGGGGAAAAGAGAGGGAGGGGGAGGGGCCATGGGAGCTTTGTGGGGAGGCAGAGAGGAGGAGTGGACAAGAGGTGAGCATGAGGGGGACATTGTAAGGGATGGGAAGTTGGGTGGGTAGTTAATTTAAGGTCTCTGGTTAAACACTTAAGGGAGGAGGTGGATTGAATGAGGTGTGTAGAGAGCTCAATGAACCAATTGGTGGCTTTAGATTTATCCTACTCCCTCTCTTTAAGCTAGCTAGCTAGGAGATTATGGATACCTCAAAGGGACGAGCATCCTCTACGAGTGTCCTCTTCTTCCATGCTTTCTAAACTCTTGTGAATATGCTCATGAATGTTATAGTCAAACAAGGTGGAAATGGAGGCATCATCCATGGTGGTGGGGGGGATGTTTGTGACCTCTTCCCCTGCCTAGACGGCGCCCCTTGCCTCTGTCACTTCTCATGATTGAATTGTAGTGATATTTATTTTATCTTAGTTATAACAACTTCTGCAATAAATTATTTTTTTCATAAAAGACAAGTACTAAGCAGCAATGTTGTATATTACACTGGTTCAATATAATTTTTGGGTTTCAATTTTTGCTTATTTATTTATTTATTTATTTTTATTTTTATAATTTATTTATTTTTTAAGTAAATTTTTGTTTTTTAACTTTTTTGGGTTTAGTGTTATTTATTTATATAATTATTTTTATTTTATTTTATTTTTCAAAGTTTTAAAATTTGTTTTTAATTTTTAAAATTTAATATTTTAAGACTAATTTGTTTTAGCTTTTAAGAAAAAATGGTATTATATATATATATATATATATATATATATATATATATATATATATATATATATATATATATATATATATATATATATATATTGTGAGTGTTCACTTAGTAAGTCCACGAAAATGTAAATTAAATGTGAGTATAAGGTCTCATGTTCAAATCCTGAATTGCTTACCTATAGTTGGTACGACATGGTTTCCCTGGGGGTTATAGTAGCAGTGGTTGGAATCGACTCCATGTCATGCAAGTATGTGACATACCCAATTATTGATCTCTCTCTCTCTCTCCACACACACATATGGAGAGAGAGGATATGGTTTTTTCTTTATTTTTAATATATATATATATATATATATATATATATATATATATATATATATATATATATATATAAGTTTTTTCTTATAACTTTGAAAGATCGATTATCACTATTACACTACATTGGATACAAATTTTTCATAAATGCCACTAATTATTCAGATATAACATGTCTCTAGAGACTTGAACCCACACAATTGTGGAAACAAATTATTCAGCAAACCACTCGAGCTAAAATTATTTGAATTTTCTTTAGAAATATATATATTTACAATTTTTTCTCAATTTTAATTTTTTAATGTCAATTATTTACAAGAGAATTAATTAATAATTAAAGAAAAAAACATGTAATAACACCTTTAGATTTATAATTGATTTTATGTGTTTTACTTTCAAGGCTACTAGTCCTTAAGGCTAGACTACTAATTAAATTGTAATTTTAAACCCCAAAATAAAATAAAATAATACGAACTTGAAAAACACTTAAAAGAAAAATATTTGAAAAAGAAAAGAAAGATAGACATACTTTAGGTGTTGATTTTTAAGTTTTTCATAGTCATGATATTTTGCCTTTGATGTCATGGTAAAAAAATGTAGGAATTTAAACCTTAAAAAAGGGTGATGGTGCATCAAAACTTGTGCATGTCATAGTATTTTTTCATGTTTTTCATAGACATAACATTTTTATATTGACATGATTGAAAAATGGGTGATGTTGTGTCACCACTTTTCAAAACAAGAATAAAAATTAACACTAAATGCAACCTATAAAAAACATGAACTTGGTTAAGTTCTCTTCATGTTGGTAATTGTGTTTCTTCGCTGGTAACATGTAGTTGGCTAATGATTGGCTAGTACCTATTTGGTCTCCTTTACAACAACCTTTTGTTTCCTCTAATGCTTTTACATGTTATCCATCTATGTGCTCCACACTTATCCTATATAGTTTATGTGGCTTTCCACTAGGCTTAGGGCTGCAACTACATTGCTTAGTTCCTTTCTTGTTACATTTCATCTATAATGGTCGACCTTCCAAAAGCAACAACTGTAAGTTTCTCAAGTTGAACGTGTATACTTTCTCCTTAAACTTTCTTTTTCTCCGGACATCTTCTAAGAAATCAATTTGAAGCACTAACAAATTAAATTGATCAAGTTACAAATCTAACACAACATTTATAACACTAGTGTAGTTATCTCTAGCTTAACACATAGCTTGATCCATGTTTTTCTTTATGCAATAGACACCATTACTTGTTCCATGCAAAAGAGATAGGGCGCATAACCATTCGATGAAGATCATAGATATTTGACGTTATCCAAATTCTTATACGAGACTCTAAATTGTCTGTCAGATATATGTGCTTTGCAAGATTTCACAAAATTTCTATCTTTGTTAATGACTAATCAACTCCCTAGCTGATCAAATTTTCCACTTTTGAATTTAGCTTCTAATCTTTCTGCTTTGATACCAAAAGTGATGTATCATAATGGTGCAACTATAATAACACGCCCTTATATTACAATTCGCAAAGAAATCGACACAAGAATTATACACATTGGAACACCAAAATTATGTTCAAATTCTCTCCCCCCTCCCTCCAATCCCCCCAAGGCGATTTTATTATCAATTCATTCAATCATTGATTTTAATGTACAAATGGCCCCTTATATAATAATAGGTGACCGTAACAATTATAACATAATTAGGCATTTTGTTCCAACCAAATGCATAACTATCTTCATGATCCTATCCACAACATTTACATGATTATTTCAATAAATATTCATCCCTAGTTTCACTCATTTCTCTCCATCTCTCATTACTACGTAGACTTTATAGAATAATTCTATCATATTATTATAATCCATATGACTTATTAATTAATCATTATTAGTTAGAATTATTCTTTCGTGTCCTCTCCTTAATGAGCATTCTTCATCAAACTCGTCCCTTCCTCTATCCTCCAAGTTCTTAATCTGTGTTTCTCTTAATCTTCATGTGCGATCTTTGGTCTTCTTTGTTCTTGATCTTTTCCACTTTCCATCATATACTTGAAAACGTAAACATAAGTTGGAGTCCATATAAAAATGTCACCATCAACTAGAATAAATGGGTCAACAACCAGAGTATTTGTCGGTTCTCTAGGAAACCTTTTCTCTTACAAGGTTCATCAACTGATTTTTCCATCACAAGTCTTCATGTATATACCTTTTATTCGCCCCACATCATCATTATTAGTGATCATCTTGGGTTTTCTCTAGCTTAACTACGACTATGCTCTCGATCTCTTGCAACAATTATTAACGTTATGTAGGTATATAAAGGGATGTCAAGCCTTATCCACCTTGTTATGTAGTATTTAATGTTGTAGCAAGTGGTATAAAGGTTGTTGGTTTTAAACTAAATTCAAATATGGCGACCTTTATACCACCTGTCACAACACTAAATTCTGCGTAACAAGGTGGATATTGGTCAACATAAAGGGACCTCTCATATATGGAGTCATCATGTTGATATACATAGTCATTATGTTAGATAGAGGTTCTTTTATTTGAGGGGTAAAACGATCCTTCCATTATTAGAAAGAGTTACATATAGCTTGAATTTCCAAAAGATGACTAAAATCTAGGAGATACTTGAGATTAACAAGATGCCTACTAAGAACAGATAATCATAAAACTACTACGATAATGATAACAACATAGAAAACTCATTGAGGATATAAGATTTCAAGGGTGGAATGCCTATGATATTTGCATGACTTTCCCAAGTTGGCTAATTGTTCATTGTCTTCTTGGATCCATACCTTATTTCACTTATGACCTCGTTTTTTTGCCTTCCTTGCTGGAAACCACATTTAAATCCATTGTTTGAACCCCAAGACTGGACTGTGAGGAACTGGAGCCCAATTGTTTGCTTTGAAGATATGCCTTATATAGAATCCAAGCCTCATGGGTAGGCATGTCCTTCACATTTTTTCCATGCCATTCTTCCACGAGGGAAATTAGTTGTGAGTCACCCAGATCCATATCTTCTAGTAGGGCTTCTACTTCGACTTCTTTTGAAGGGGAGCTAATCATCTCTTGTGGTAATGGATTTTGTTGATGTTCTTCAAAAGAATTTTGCACAACCTTTTTAGGGTTATGGGATTTACCTTCTATTGGTTGCATGTTGATTGAATGTTGACTTTCTCTAGAGACTCCTTTGGAGAAGAGAGTGACTAAAAACTATTTTTAGATCTAGGGATCTGGTCAAGATTTGAGGTACTTTGTGGACTAAAATTTCTCCTTCTTTGGGAGGTTTTTCTTGAATCAATTGGCTCTTTCTGAGAATATTTTTCTTCAGATGATTCCTTGGTATTCATTAGACAGTCCATAATAAGATTACCATATTGATTACAAAGTTTGCATTTAAAGGGAACTTGTTCATAATCTAGAAATTGTTTCCAAACACTATCCTAATACTAAATATCTATAGAGGTTGGAAGAGGCTGGGATATATTCATGTAAACACAAATATGTGTATATGAAGTGCACCTCCTTCTCATGGTACCCTCTGTTACTTTGAAAAAATTGACGATGGCATTGTCAATGCCTTTAAGGGTTTCCTCCTCCTAATATTTGATGGGGAGTTAGAATAGATGAACCCACATTGGGGCTGAAAGGAAATCCTCCTTCTTTGGATCATACTGTTCCTTATAAAATCACATGAAGAGCCCTGCATTGTTGAAAAAATACAGGTCTCCTTTAGAAAACCTTGATTTGTCTTCTAAGCTAGAGAAAATGACTGTAAAAAAATCCTTGGCACCTAACTCTAATTCTATTTGACCTTGGAGGTTCCATTTATTATGGATCCACCCAATCAAAGCCTTTTCAAAGTTCATAATCTAATAAATTTGCAAATTAAAGTGTGATCTTGCATATATTGGATATATTCTTTGATCTTACTATATTTAATTTCATATTTTGGGTTTTGCATTGCTTTTGGTAGGCAATGTCTTGGATTTCTATCTTGTCACATGCAACGAGTGGAGGGTTTGCTACAAAACCAGTAATCTCACTTTGTCGAGCTGCTCTATAAAAAGGATGTCAAAGATGAGGAGATTAGTGGGGAATACCAATAGATCTAGATTGACTATGAATTCTCGAAACAATGTGGTTAAAAGAAGGGGCAAAGCACCCTCTCGTGGAACCAAGCATACCACTACGCAAAAGAAACCATAGAATTTGCAAAGCAAAATCAAAAACTCCCTAAAACTCATAAAATTCAATTTAAAATAGATAAATATTTTTATTAAAAAATAATAGCATATTTATTTTTTTAAAATAAAAAATCTTGAGTTTATGATTAACAATTAAATTTTTTAACATATTCTTATTATTTCATTTATATTATATTAATAGACAAAAATTTTAATATTAACTTCCTTGCATCTCTAAATCTATAGGTTTATCTTATTCATTATTGACCATTTTTTTCCGCATTTACCTACTATTATTATAAAATTATCATCTCATGGATTATAAAGAATAACGTACATGTTTACTTTGGAGATTTCCAATTCAGATGATCATGGATACATGGCGAATTCTGTCCAATTCATGCGAACTTTCTCTATCAAATAACATGGATCATAAATGTGGAAAGTTCAAACCATAGTTGTAACTGCTCTCACTGTCAAATGATATGTACATCATGAATGCGTGGGTAGTGGGTAGTTTCAGATAATCATGAATGTTCTTATTGTGATTGCCTATCAACATTTGTGAACTGCTTGATTTGTCGCTGGTATATTGAATTACATATAAATTTTCAATAAACTACTGTACTATAACGTGGTAATAACAGCATTAAAACCAACAGTGTATCAAATTTTCATTTTATCCTCCATGGCAATGTCAAATACGGAGCATGCAGAAGGGAAGTTACCCACTATGGTTTGAAGAACGGAAGACAAGACTGGTGGCTTTGTCCCGACATAATGAAGGATCGCATCTACTTTTATTCAATAGTGTACAATTCGAACTAGTGAGGGCCAGAGGTGTCGGTATACTATACAATTCAAACTAGTGAGGGGCATCGGGCCAGAGGTGTCGGTATACTATACAATACAAAACCACTATAGATGACAATTAGATAACTATTCCATAACAATCTTGAAACGGCTTCATACTTCAAGGAGTACGGACTAATAAAAATTGGTAGTAAACACAGAATTATCATAACGTGAAATTTGGCAAAAATATTTTGTGGGTTTCTTAGATGGTGCAAGTTGTAAGAAGAAATGTGGCTAATAGAGCCGTATAAATGTTATCATTTTTTTTTGGGAAGGGGGTCAAGGAACAAATAACAAAGCAGAGATTGTTGCATTATGGGGGAGTGTTGATTAAATCATAAATTTGATCAAAGAAGATAGTCATTTCAATCCTCCTATATTAATAAACTGGATGAAGCGCATCAAGACGCGAATAAGTGCATACCGCCACATCTACTCGATCACGTATATAGGGAGCAGAACAAGATTGCTGATTTATTATCCCAAAAAAATAGATAAAATGTCTTGAAAGTTTTTCTTTTCAGTATTGGAGCAAGTAGCCATGGTAAATGCTGGCAGCATAAACTTTTCAAAGAAATAAGTGACAGAATGCTTATATGGAAATGCAAGGATCAAATATTATTGTAAAGAGAATGTTTTCTTTTTTCCTTTTTTTTGGGTAATGGGCTATGGCCGACATATCCTAGATTACAGAACTCTAGAAAATAGAAGGTAGGGCAAAACTATTGCAAAGAAAGGAAGATAAAGGGTGTTTTTTTTGTTGTGTTTTATTGTTGATTTTGCAGACAAAGACTAAAAAACTATGCGAATTGTAATATTTATTTTATATATATAATACAAAAGCTTTTTTTCTTTAGAAAGATATTGGCTGAGAGTTAGTTTGGTTGGTGATTTTTTTGATTAAAATTAAAATTTGTTGGGTTTTTGTTGTTAAAGTAATTTTTTGAAAGTTTATGGGATCAATTCCCTGGACACTCAATATTCAGACTCTGTAGTCATAAAAATTGATCTTAAATAGACATGTCTCCAATATTAATGATCCCTTTGATTAGATATCTCTAATATTAATGATACTTTTGAATAAATATACCTCTAATATTCGATAAACATAGTTATCACAATTCAATTTTCAACTTCAGATTGCTAACTACCTGCATTCCACCCTTCCAGCATTTCCACAGAATTTGGCCGAACTCTGCGAGAACGTTAAACTTCTTGTCATATGCTATTTTGCTGCTTTCAAATCTTACTGTGTAATTCGTCTTCTCATTTCGTTTTGTGAAGGAGAGCATCCTCAGTTGCTTCGTAATCGGTAGAAAGCAAGTATCCATTAACAACACAATTTTTAATTCTTCTCTGATGGCAATGGTGCTCCGAGCCACTGCACTACGATGGTATTCCAGCTCCAATCCCACAGTTTCAATGTTCTTTGCAATACCTCCCATTCGTTTGTATTTACTTTGCTTGTGCTAAGTATAAATTTTCACTCCATGTGGACACTAAGAATTCTCCTCGGCTCTGAGTTTGAATGGGACCCGGACACCCTCAAGACACAAAAAAATGCACGCGATGATGACTTCCATGGCCATCTCTTTTCTCTGCATGTGACTTATGCTCTAGTGGGTAACAAGTGGGCCCTCCACCTTTTCATCCTTGCATTTGCACTTAAATCACTACGAATGCACGCGACGATGACTTTCGTGGTCATCTCTTTTCTCTGCACGTGACTTATGCTCAAATGGGTAACAAGTGGGCCCCTCCACCTTTTCATCGTCATAATTTGTACTTAAATCACTAGGTGGTAGTATCTTTCACCAAAAGACACTCCTCAGCAACATAGTATATTTAATTAAAAAAATTATAGTTACCAGGAATTTGGATTAGATATGATAAACAAATAATTTGATTTAAAAATTTTCAATTAAAAAAAATTATTATTATATTTAAAAAAAATACTTTTATATTTTTAAAATTTACCCAATTTATTTGTAATTTGAATAAACTTACTTAGGTTAGCTGTGAGAAATATAAGTTCCAATCGATTAATGTTTTTTTTTCAATCTCCTAAAAGAAAACCCGTATTAAATCAGTGTTGATCTCCTGCATGTCTATCTGGATGCGTATGTGTGTGGGTGCGTATTTGCCTGTCTAGTGGACTTTAATCCCCGCAACTTTACAAGCTAGCAGCGCTCCTGCTTTCAGGTTTTTCCATTTCAGTATTAAAATTTTAACATTTTTCAATTAAGGTAATAAAAATCATATATTTCCCAGATGCGGGTGGCACCATCAATCTTATTGTTTCTCATGCAAGGAATTAATGTCCGGTACTGCCAGCTGCAGAGCAGCGTGGCCTCCTGGGACTTAAACTCACGCGAGCTGGGGAAAGTTATTAATGCTGGATCGGTTGGCGGATTCGCATTTATGCACTGCGCTGATCGACGCAACATTCCCTCAGTTATAATCATGCTGCTCCATAGCTATTTCACCATGCCTTGTGCTCAGTCGCTCGGCAACGGAACCTGGTTTGCGGAGGCTGTTGGTGATGGACTGATTCTGGTTCACTGCCGCGAGCTCCAAGCCAACTCTATCAAGGGTAAGTTCTCCCCTGTTCTGGATTCACGCATTGTGTTGTTGTCTGCAAGTTCTGTGGTCATCTGCAAGTTCTGTTGTATTGTGTTGTCGTTTGCAAGTTCTGTTGGGCATCCCTCTCGCCTCAACCGACTCTGTTCTGTTGGTTCTCCTGTCCATAATCTATTTGCGCCCTACCTCCTGTCTGTCATCATGGTTCGTTTGGGCAAGAGGCATCATTCAGGGGGGCGTCGTGACAGCCGCTTGCATCCCCCAGCCGGTCATGCTATGGAAACTGCGCCGGAACCCTTCAATCCCTCCCCCGTCCATGACGCTGGGCCATCTTTAAGCTCTAGTCGTAAGCCTATTCCGAACAGTGCCTTCCAAACCACACACTTTAAATTTCAAAGTAATTTGCATAGGCCCCTTATTACTACTCACATCACCATTATTCTTTCGGAAGAGGAAAATCAGGTCTCCCCTCTGGCCTGCATAGCCCCTGATCCTTCCCAAAGCAGTGAGCATTCCACGAACAAAGACAGCTTGGAGAATTGGAAAAATGAGAAGTCTGAACAAGAGGAATTTCTCAAAAATCATCCTCCCCTTGAAGATACAGAACCTGTTGTTGCTGAGGAAGGGACTCATGGTGAAGCAAGCCATGTCATGGCAATCCCTGGCAGCGACTTGGGCGGCAATGAAGGTCTGAAGACTGGTGATGCAGGTCTGGCTGAGAAGAAGAACCATGGCCCGGCAAAGGAGAAGTAGCGCCACCTGGGACTGCCTCCTTTTTTTGTTTCGGCTACTGTTTCAGGCTCACGGTCAAGGTTCAGTGCTAATGTCCTACTGTTTTTGGCTTCCAGCTGGGGATTTGGTGACACATTATGTGCTGGTTTGCAATGATTTTGTGTTTCTGTGCTGGCTCAGTTCTCCTTCTCGGCAAAACATGTCTCTCTTTATGTCTTTTATCTGGTTTCTTGATCTTTGTAACTGGTTTCCCCAGCTTATGTTTGTAAAGGGGCAGTTCTGTTCTGTTGAGCGCTTCCAAGCCTCGATACTATGTAAAAATATTTTGCCTTACAGTTAATAGAATTTAGTATTTGCAGAGAAAAAAAATAAAAATAAAATATTATTATTAAAAATAATATTATAAATATTTAGAAATGCAAAAATGGTAATGTATTATCATCTTATTTTTTAGAATTAAAATTTTCATATTTTTCAACCATAGTATTAGAAACAAAAATATTATAACTGTTCAAAACCTTAAAATTCAACACCTAAATAAAAAAATGATTTACCAAAAACAATTTATATTTTAAAGTTAAAATTATAACCTATTTGAAATAATATCCTATAAAAACTTAGCAACCTTTTTCAAGGAAACATTATGGTTGCACTTTTTAAAAATATTGTTTATAAAATCATCATTTTAGAAATGTTCTTTATAAAATAAAGAATAATAAATAATACCCTTTTGAAAAAATAACATGATGCAAAATTTGTAAATTTTTTTATAAAAAAACCAATGTTTTTTTTTCATTAAATTATATATAATTAATTAATTAATTATAATATATTGAAAAAAATAAAAAAAACAAAATAAAATATTTATTAAAAGAAAATTAAAAATAAAATGTAAATATAAAAGAAGAACTAAAAATAAATAAAAATTGAAAATTGAAATTATATTAAAATTTTAAAAATATAATGAAAAATGACCATATCACGGGTGGAAGGCAATTGACACTAGCTACTTTATGTGACTCTAGTGGTAGTGTGTATGCTATGAGGTAATGTTTGACATTATCTTTGTGTTGTTGTAGTTGTTTTTCATTATATTTTTTAATTTTTATTTATTTTGATATTTTTTCAATAAATTTTCTTAACTTTGAAAGATTGGCTACCACTATTACACCACAATTAAAACTATTTTATAAATGTCACAAATGGGTCATATGTCTCCAAAGACTTGAACCCACGTCTATGGGGAAATAAATTGTTCACCAAACCACTCAAGCTAATATCATTGAATATTATTATTTTTGCTTTAATTTTAAGAAAAAAAGTGTATATATATATATATATATATATATATATATATCTATATATATATATATATATATCATTGAACTCACTTAGTAAGTCCATGAAAATGATCGGCCTGGAGTATGCCGTAAAACTGCTTCTGCTTGGCTAAGAGCTCGTCTTCCTCAGACGTAAGGAAACAGGTTAACGGCCCAAGACCCAGAGGCATCTGGCAGGAGTGATGAGCCTGCTCCCTTACGGACCACCAGCGGGTTATTTCAGGTGGCGTGGTTTTCCTATCTAACTATGATGAGTCAAACCGACATTCGCGGATAGCAGCCAGAGATGGCTGTCCTCACTGTTGGTTTTGACACCTGAGTTGATAGGTTTTTCCACCTAGGTGAGAAAAAAAAAAAAAAAAAAAGTCCATGAAAATGTAATGTAAATGTGAGTAGAAGGTCCCATGTTCAAATCCTCAATTATTTATCCATGACCATGTGCTGGGGGGTGGCATGGTTCACTTAGGGGTTACAGTAGTAGCAGTCAGAATTGCCCTTGTGTCATGCAACTATGAGAATGACACAATTTCCAATATGTCTAGACATTATATATCTGTGCATGTGTGTGGTTTTTCCTCTATTTTTAAAATCGATTTTTTTTAAGAAAATATTTATTTTGTGCAAACTACGTAATTCTATTGATCAATAAAAGGAGATCACATCATACACATCAATGGTCTTCATGCTGTAGTTTGCCACTGGGGAAACTAGAACAATAGTGAAGGAGTAGGATTTTAGTCCAAAATAATACATGGATAACATAATAACTAAGTTCACTACATATCTCTACATAACATGTGGTAAACATAGAAAAATACAAAAGATAATGTTACAAAATTGCAGCCTTGCTACTAAAATTTTGAGAATGTTGTAGAAATCACGTTGGAGTGTATTGTGAGAAGTTGTGGAAACCATCAGGGAGGATTTCTTGGTTGAAGAAGTTGATGGCTCATCTAGATGTTGATCCTGTAGGATGAGGGTGAAACATGACGAAATGAAGGGGGAAAGACGATAGGGATGACCAGGGAGAAAGAGAAGAAGGTTGTGTTGTGATCATCCCAGGTTGGCTAGATTATCAGCTGACTTGTTTCCAGTGCATAAAATATGGGCAGGGAGAATTGTGAGGGTGGAAAAAATGAGGGAGGATATTTTGTGGAGGAAATGCTCCAAGTGCTAACTTTTAGAGTTTAGTGATGGGCGATATGTGCATGAGCTTCTTAAGAATGTTGATAGTTATTTATGATTCACCCTCGACCATCAACTTGGTGTAGCCTTGTTGTATGGCTATGTGCAAGTATGTTTCCAATGTAAAGAATTATGTGATATTGTTCATAAAACATCTTAAGGATTCTACTACTATGAAGAGGGGGTTACCTTCATCATCCCCGAAAATACCACCATAACCAGCAATCCCTGGGTTTCCCTTTGAGGCTTCGTTGAAGTTGTATTTGATGAAGCTTGGAGGCAGAGGGACCAAGAAGAAGGAGATGAGAGGGAGTAGGAAAGATGGTAGGGCACAAAGGAGGAAGTGGATGGTCAAATGATGGAGAGGGAGAAAAGGATGAAATCTTTGGTTAAAGAAGATTCTCAGTTCGAGGTCAACTAGGGAGAGAGGATGGTGGTTTCTCGAACTCCTCGTATAGCTCTAGACCATACAAACTCAAGGTCAGAAAAAAGTATTTTTGAAAATGCAAACATTCCTCTCTCTCCAAAGGGATCATAAAATGATGGTCTAAAAATATTGCCCATGATCGATTGAGAATATCACAATGAAAGAGGGAGGATTTCCAAGATGAGATGACATTAAAGAGTGCCATTCTTCTTGGTTGCAAATTTTTGTGGTGATTTGAATTTGAGGAATATGTTTCTCAAGATTTATCTACAATATTCATTTTTGCTTGACATTTCGAGTCTAGACTAGGACCCATCATCGAGAGAAATCTTGATGAGAGAAAGGATAAGAGAACATGTGCGAATAAATAATTAAAAAGAAAGAAAAAATACCCAAAGAAGAATAAAAAAGTGTTTTTTTAGAATTAACCAAAATTTAATTGTTGTTAAATACTAGTAGATTAATAATATGTATTAATATAATAGTATTAAAAATTAAAAATTAAAAATTTAATTAATTACTATCACTATTAATTGATTCATATAATAATTAAAATTAAAGGATTAGTATAGTTAATCAATTAATTAGAAATACCTAATATGTTAGAGGTAATTAATAACTTAATTAATTAATTAATTAATTGTTTAATAAATTAATTAATATTATTAATAACCTAATTAACTAATTAATAATGTAAATTAATTAACTAATTAATAATGTAAATTAATTAATTGGTTATTTAATCTATAAATTAATATAGTAAATTAATTAATTAATAATTAATCTTAACTTCATTAGTATAAAGTTAGAAGGGGGGAGGGGATGGAAGAAATCTTAAAGATGAAAGAGCACAGGGAGCCAACTTCTACTCACCTCAAGATCTTCATCCTCATTAAGGTTATTAGGATGTCTTAGAATCTCTGAAGACTCTCTAAGTATTCTTTTGAAATAATGATCTTCCTTAGCAATGATAGTAGCATCCTCTATGCAGATGTGATGCTTAGTGTGAAAGGCATGCTCCACAAGAGTAGATGTACGAGATCTTTGATTTCTAATGTCAACACAATACTCATTAATTTGTTTTTAATGATCTTCTAGTTTCACATATGTAGATTTTTCCACAAGAGCAATAGATCTTGTAGACTCTCTTTAACTGATTTTGATCAATGTTATCCTTAAAATATTTCATTTTCTGGCTTATTGTTTGAATTGGCTTAAACACTAAACCAATATGTCTTCTTCTGAGAACCTTGAAAAAAAAATTCAGTGACACCTCGAATGTATGTAAGGTGTGCTCTTATGTTGGAAGGTTGAATACTAGTATATCTTTATAAGTTGTTTACCTTTTATTTATCTTTCTTTATGCCCCCCATGTCATTTTTCTACAATTAGATTGCTTGAAGGTAGAGGCTAGCTTTGTCCAAATCTACTTAGCAAAGGCGCAATTGATAAGAAAATGATATGTTGTTTCTTAGTATGGTCAAAAAGACATAATAGAGGGAGGGGCCTTCATAACCTCTCTTAATGATTTTGTCCCATGTTAATTCCCTTTCCCTTACCAAGAGCCATAAAAAAGGTTCAATCTTGTGCTATATTTTTAGATTCCAAATGTGGAGCCAAATTGGATCATTGGGTACTTGGTTTAGATTTCTAGCAATGGAGTATGCCTCCTTCACAATGAGTTTTGCAGTTGGGCGATGGCCCCATCATAGTTTGTCATCTCCTTTAGTAATATGAATAAACCTTTGCAAGAGTTGAAGTTCTAGTTTTGTATAATCTTGAGCAGGGAGATCTAAGGGCCAATATTAAGTTATTTTTCAATGTCTTCATCATGATTTTGTTGTTTAAAGACCCCAATATTGATTGACCTGGATGTAGCCACTATTAATTAGGAGAATTTCGTATCTTTGCATGTTCATGTCCTAATTTGGCAATTTGTTTCCAAGAGTCTTCCCAAAAATCAACTAAACTCCCACTTTTGATTTCAAAAAAACCATGCTTCTAGATGAGAGATTTGTTTCCATCTGCTAGATTCCAAATGTTTGGCCTCGTGATATAATTCCTCTACTTTCTTTAACTTTTGGACTAGATGTTGTTGTGGACTGTATTTTTCATGCCAAATATTTTTTCACAGATCTTGGCCTCCTTGGATCCAACGCCACCATAGCTTGGCACTTATGATAGTGTCCAATGTTTTGGGATCTTTGTGTCTAAGTCCACCTCTGTTTTTGGGGACACATACATTATCCTAGGTAACTAAGCCCATTTTTGTTCTCTAGTGGCCCCTCTCCATAAGAAAGCACTATAGGTATTCTTAATGGATCAAAGGACCCCCTTTGGAGCTACCATAACTAAGATATTGTAAATGGGAAATTCTTGTAAAATGGATTTGAGGAGGATTAAGTGGCTGACTAAATTGAGTGTTTGAAAATTCCAAATGTATAGCTTGACCAAGATTTTGGCTAAGAGGTATTGCTAGTGAATAGTCCAAAGAAAGTTATCTATGAGGGGTCCTCCTAGGTAAATAACTGAGAGAGAGGAACGTTGGAATCCCAGAAGTCAAGCCACATAAGCTTGAACAAAGAGTGAGTGTGAAAGAAAAAAAAATTATGACTTCGAGGGATTGATTGAGGTGCCAAAATCCAACATGAACTCATCCACAAAATGTTTTAGTACCTTGGATTATTTGACTATGGTGTCATCCAAAATTGGTAGTGGGTCGTGGGATCCATGGATCTACTTAAGCGAATTCCAGTTATGGAACCTTTCCTTCTCCCTACATGAAGAGCATGACCAAGGCCTTCAACTGCGAGGATAAAGAGGAAGGGAGATAATGGGTCCCATTGCCTAATACTCCTTGAAGGGTTCAAAGTTTTGGTGGGTCATCCATTGAGGATAATGGATGAAAAAGAGTGAGGATAAAGGAAAAAAATCCAATCTATCCATTCCTCTAAGAAGCCAAAAGCTTCGAGGGTGTGGTAAAGGTAGGTCTAACTTAGTTTGACGAAGGAATTGGAAATGTCAAGTTTTATGACCACACTTGCTTTAATTAGTTTTTTAACAAAGTGGATGAGCTCATGAGCCAATATGATGCCATCTAGAATGTGATTCCCATCCACATATCCATACTGTTCCTTGGAAATGAGGATGGGAAGGAGAGGCTTCAATCAGTTTCCTATTATTTTTGAAATAATCTTGTAAATAACATTGCATATGGAGATAGGGAAAAATCCATTGGGATCTAAGGAGTTATTGGTTTTGGGTATGAGGGTTAGGAAAGTGGAATTAAGGGTAGGGAACATTGATATGGATTTCCTTGATTCTTCCATCAACTCCAAGATTTATGGGCCTAAGAATGACCAGTAGGCTTGAAAAAATCCATCGTGAAGTCATTGATACCATGACCCTTATTTTTTGGCATGTGAATTACAACCTCTTCCACCTCTTGGAGGGTGATTTCTTTCATAAGTGCGACATTATGATCGAGAGTGACAAGGAAAGGAATGTGGGCCACAATCTTGTTGATGGCTGCAATCCTTTTGGTAGAAGGCTACCTCATAAGATTGTTATAGAAGTTCGTTAGCTTAGCTTCAAGGTATTTCTTATTTGTGACTTTTTTTTCTTGATCTATATAAAAGGGAGAATATCCTATTATGGTTTCGATTCTAGAGCATTGACTTTTGAAAGAAGTTGGTGTTTTTGTCCCCTTCCCTTTGCTAGTTAATCATGTACTTTTGTTTCAAAAGAAGTTTTTCCCAATTTCTTTTGTCCTCTAATTGCACCAAGATAGTCCCCTCTTGTTTCTCCAAGGCTTCTGTACAACCTTATAGGATAATTTTCTATTGAATTATTTCCATCTGAGCTTACAACTAATTTTTAGCTTGGATCATGTTCCCAAATTCTTCCTTGTTCCATTTTTTCATTTGTGCTTTGAAGTATTTTAGCTTTTGTTGAGAGCTAAGAATTGGGGATCGATTTTAGGAATATATATCTTACCACCATTCATTGGCCCTTTCAACAAAGGAGGGGCCTTGTAGCTAGAAGCCTTCAAATATGAAGGGTCGAATTTTTGGGCTTGATTTAATGTCTAACTCCAAATAGATGGGTCAATGATCTAATCCTATGCACAGGAGGATGGATGCTTCCATAAAAACACCTTTACCTAAAAGAATATTTGAAATAAAAAATGATCAATATGAAAGGCGATTTGATTTTTACCACCTAATCTATTGTTCTAGGTGTGGACAATGTTGATGGTATGGATATCCACCATACACATAGATTTGATGGTCTATTGAGATAGAAAGGAATTTATGTCTAATATGTGACTTCCCCCTTCTTCTCTTTGAGATATGTGATCATGTTGAAGTCCACACCATAAAAAAAATCACCTTGGAAGAGTTTGGTGAGTTGTAGAAGGGTGTTTAGGAATTGGGATTTCTTTGCGGGAAGGTGAGGCCCATATATCACAAATGGGTATCTAGAAATTCTAATCCCCAAGGCTGGAAGTGACCTACTAGGATGCGAGGTGGAGAAAACCAATATGAAAATTTTATTTATGCTGGGTTCTATAGAATCACTAATCCCCCTATCAAACTAGTAGCACCCAAGCAATGGATCTACAACTTTTAAAACATTTCCATGTTATTTCATCAAGTCTTTCATAATAATATTTGGTCTCTTACAAAATGATTATGTTGAGTTGTTCCTTTATTATTCTATCATGGAGGAGCCTATGCTTTCATTTGAAGTTAAGGCCCTTTACATTCCAGGATAGTACTTTCATTAAGGAAAAGGTTGGGAGTAGGGAAAAACTTAAGGAGAAGTTGGACCTTATCTAAATTTACCATAAATTGGCCTACCCTTTGAATCCGTTTTTTCAAGGCCTTGCATCCTATTTTCTTTTCTTCCTTTGTAGATATTGGTTCCTTATAATACTGATATGGTTGCTTGATTGATAGACCTGGTTGACTTAGACTAGGATCTTTGAGAGAGTCAATGAGTTTAGTGTATGAATGTTGTAATAACCAAAGTTGAGCTTCAAGGACTCTGGTGAGATCCCTGGTTTGTTGTTCATTTAGAATTTATAAGAGGATGATTTTCTCTATGTCCATTTCCTCTAGGCTATCTTTCATGGGCTCTAATTTATCTTCCTAGCAGTTTTTACATGAGTGTTGTTCAGGATCCCCTATTTTGACCTTCGATTTTGTTGAATCATATTTGTGGGATTCTGGGTTATTTATCTTCCACATCGCAATGTCCTCGTCCATCACTTTTGGTGCCTCCTTCACTTCTTCTTCCTCTTGATATAGGGTTTCTATAGCACTAAAATGGTTTCTATATTGAGGATTACCTCGATTTTTTGTTGGTTGGGTTTTTTGACTCTTTATTTTAGTGGGCAGATGCTAGAATCCATTCGAGTTCAGAATTGGCCCTTGAGATTGAAGTTGTTGTTTGATTCAAGGGTTATTCTTGGAATAGGTGCACATATTTGTGACACCATAGACATTTGAAAGGAACATGTTCATATTCCAGTGGTTGCAGAATGTCTGCATCCTAGTATGAGATCTCAATGTATTATGGAATAGGTTGAGCAATGTTAATTTATACACAAATGCAGGCATAAGCAGTATATATTATGGTCTTGGTTAACTCTAATATTTTGACAAAGGATCCATTCATATTCTCGAGGTCTTGTAGTATATATTCTTACCAATACTCAATTGGAAGGAAGTACATAGGAGTTGCCACAAACTTCTCTTTGTGTATATTGTACCTTGGTTCCCAAAATATGATAAAGATAATTGCATTATTGAAGAAGTAATAACCATTTTAGAAAACCCTTGTTTGGTCCTCGAGGTTTGAAAAGACTACCATGAAGAAGCCTTTGGCGTTGAGTTGGAGCTCAATATGGCCCTTAGGCTACCATTTGTTTCTAATCTAAGCTATGAGATCCTTCTTAGTTGGTTAGGCACCCACAAACATACACGGGGGCTTGACTCAATGAACCTCTAGCATATCATGTGCGTTCGTGGAACACTAAAAAATACCCTTAATTTGACTACATATTGGAAAATACCTCTAAAAATCACATTATTTAACCCCCAACCAATATGAACCCAATACACCTTCCCATTTAAAAAAACCCCTACTTTCACTAGATATTGTAGGTGTCCATTTTTTATACCCCTTTATATTTTTTCATTAGCTTTGAGCTCCAATTTTTATACCTACCAATATAAAAACCATTTATTCCCTATTATATGCTCAATATATCATGTCCTTTTTTCCTCAATATATATCCCCCAATATGAACGCGTGTGGTATGGTACTTCTCCCCCAGTGAATCCCCCATGCAAATATATAGAGCAGGGCATTATCTTTCATGTATTAGATCATCTCAGCCACCTTATCTCAAATAACCTCACATATGGGGTTTTGAGTAGATCTGAAGAGAGAGTGCTACAGATTCAGCTCTGCCATGTTGCTCCTAGGATTGAGGAATTCATATTGGAATTATTTTGCTAATAATTTGGGCCTAATTGTGTCGGCGTGAAAGAAGGACCTAGATCCCCTTTTGTAACCACATCTTTGATTACCACATTACAGTAGGAGGGACACACCCCCCTCCCTACCCCCTTTGTTCACCATCCTAGAAAATCAGGGTTAGAGAGTTATAGAGGCCATTCATGGGGATGGGATGTGTCATGGATTTTTGTGTGTGAGTTTTCTCATGTTTATTAGAGATATATTGAGGGTCTAGTCTCCCTCCTCTTAAGAAAATATTTATTTATAATTTTTTTTCTCAATTTAAATTTATTTTATGTAAATTATTTACAAAAGAATTAATTAAAAAAAATATAATGTCACTTTTATACTTATAATCTATTTGATCTACTTTACCTTCAAGGCTATTAGTCATCAAGGCCATAATGTTAATTAAACTGTAATTTTGACCCCCAAAATAAAATAAAATTAAACAAGCTTTAAAAATAATTAAAAAACAATTATTTGAAAGAAAAGAAAAGAAAGATAGAAATAATTTTGGTGTTGATATTTAAGGTTTGTCATAGTCATGATATTTTGTGTTTAATGCCAAGATTGAAAAATGTAGGAATTTCAACCTTTAAAAAAGGGTGATGTTCATCACCACTTTTGTATATGATAGTATTCTTTCATCTCTTTTGCACTCCTGAGATTTGGGTTTTATTGTCATGGTTAAAAAATGTTGAAATTTTAAGCCTGAAATGACAAAAGGGTGATGCTACATAACCACTTTTCAAAACAAGTATAAAAATCAACACTAAATGCAACCTCTAAAAACAAAAATTTGTTAAGTTCTTCTAAAGCTTGTAACTTGTTTCTTCCCTTAAAGCATGTAGTTTGTTAATGATTGATAAGAGGGATTCACTCAATGAACCTATAACATAACATGTGTGTTCGTGGCATATTAAACAATACCCTTAATTTGACTACATATTGGAAAATACCTTTAAAAATCACTTTATTTAACCCCCTACCAATACAAACCCAATACAACTTCACTATTTAAAAAGATCATACTTTCACTAGATATTGTAGGCATCCATTTTTTCATTAACATTTTTACAACCCTTTATATTTATATCCCTTTATTTTCATTAACAATAGTAAGCAGATTCTGCACCTAGAAAGAATAACCTAAATACGAGGTAGCTGAAAACTTGAAAGTTTCAGTAAAATAGAGGTAGATGTAAATTGGTTGATTTAAAAACACATATTGTGGAAATTTTGAATGGAAAATACATAGATTTTAACTCTCAATTGCATCCATATTTTATTGAATACTGAAAAAGATACACTACAACAGTGAAAAATAGAACCTCGATAACCAACACAATGGCGCACTTTTCATCTCACTTATAGAATAGGAAAAGGAGAGAAAGTACAATGAATATGGACACATGAAAAATCCTATCTGGTTGGACTTTGTCAAATCATAACCCTAACCCGATCACCTAGTGTACCATAGTTGCATGGTAAGAGTGCCAAGTAAGTGTCTCTCCATAAAAAGATGAATTGGAGCATGCAAGCATGCATCCCTTCCTTGAGATCTATGTCCTCTACCTAAGATGGGAAGTTATCATGCATAAGTATTCTAATTGACTAAGGATCTCTGCACCCTCTTATTAAGAATAGATCATGCATGCTAAAAATGACAAAACAAAAGCTCTAATAATAGAAAAACTCTATCCAAAACTGAAATTGCTAAATTTGAAACAATAGTCTATTTCGCTATCTCACGTGTCATGCATGTGCCCTCTACTAAGAAATAGTCGGTCTCACTTTCTCCTTCACTTTCATTCAACTTGTTCATCATTAATGTAAGGAAAGGGTGAAGGTGTCATATTTGTTGTCTTCTCTACTACCCCATCATTAGGAGGATCACTAAATAAGAAATAGGTAAAAATCTTAGCACACACATTAGATATAGATCATAGACATATTAGTAATGTGATGCATGTCTGTTCTAGAGCAAGGATGCTTGGGAGTGGGAGCAGAAGTGAGAAGCGAGAGTAGAAGCGAAAAGTGGCAGTGGAAGTAGGAGCGAGGAGTGAAATTTTCAAAATATCCCAAGTTGGGATAGATTTTGGGAGTGAATTTTATATAATATATATTTTTATATATTTTGATGCATATATGTCAACAAAATCTTGTAGAATGATGAATTTGTGATAAAAAAAAACATAAAAACATGGATTAAACCATATAACATCATTCATCTAGTAGTTATAATCTTCATCAACTATAGGTCCACAAATTACAAGTTCTCATTTATATAACATGTAAGGGTGCACATAACCAAAATAACATAAAGTGAAATCCATCTCTTAACTAAAAAATACATCAAAAAATAGGCTTTGGATGGCCTATAACATCCAAAAAAATCATGCTACAACAAATACCTACATATCATCAAAATAATTTCCTATCTTGGGATCTTTGTCATTAATATCACCCTCTAAGCATTAACATAAGATAGAAAAAATGTAGCATGTCAAGTCAAGATTTTGTTTGAGTGACAGGTACATTTTTAGTAGGGTCATGATAGAGGAGTTTGAAAACCAATGTCACTAACATCAAGGTACATAAAATGCTTGGTTCTCTTGATTATATACGAGTTCCATACCCTAGTGCATGACAAAATCCTATGGAAACATTGCAATCCCCCAACCCTGAAATCTTGAAAAACTAATAAGTTTGTTGGATTTCGATTGAGATCTAAGATTCTACTTTCTCCATAAGAAATCTAATGAGGTCGGAACCACTCTCAAACATCCCGAGTCATTTCATGGTAATGTTAAAAATTTAAGTAGAAGGATGAAAATGAAAGATAAAGGAGAATGCCACTTTTACTTTAAGAATTTAACATTACCATGAATTTCATGTCAATGCTAGGGCCATAGGTTTGCATATTAGGCTACCATGTACCTAATATTACCATAGTCTTTTCTTTCTCCGTCCCACTATCGATACTGCCACAATACTCCTCAACCTCTATTTCTCCAACCCACTTGTTTTTTGCCTTTTCATGGCCAATGTATTGTATAAACAATAACTTATAATACATATATTTCTATACAAAATATAAAAACCCTTTATCCCCCTATTATATGCTCAATATATTATTTCCATTTTTCCTCATTTTTATGCCCCAATATGAATGTGCGTGATATGAAATTTCTTTGTCAGTGAAGCCCTTGTGATGATTGGCTAGTATATGATTGGTCTCCTTTACAACAACCTTGTGTGCCTCTAATACTTTTATATGTTATCCATCCATGTGCTTCAAACTTATCCTATACAGTTCCCATGGATATTCGTTGGGCTTTAAAAACAATTGCATCACTCAGTGCCTTTCATTTTACATTGCCTCTATAATGGTGGATCTTCCAATAGAAGCAACTATAAGTTGCTCGATTTGAACTTGTATACATTCTCCTTAAACTTTCTTTTTCTCTAGACATCTTCTCAGAGCTTGATGCAAAGTACTAACAAATTACAATGATCAAGCTATAGATCCAACACAATGTTTATAGCACCAACATAGATACCACTAGTTTAACATGATGTGTGATCCATATTTTTCTTTATGCAACAGACCCCATTACTTGTGCCACTTAAAAGATATTATATGAATAATCATTTGATAAAGAGTGTAGATATTTAATGCTATCTAAATTCTTATACAAGACTCTGAATTGTCTTTCAACCATATGTACTTTGCAAGATTTTGCAAAATTCGTATCTTTGATATTAACTAATCAATTCTCTTGCTAAAAAAACTTTCACTTTTGAATTTAGCCTTTGATCTTGTTGCTCTGTATGAAAAATTATGTATAATAGTGGTGCAACTATAATAAGAAACACCTATATTACAATTCATAAAGCAAGGGACATGAGAACTATACTCAATGTGACATCGAAATTATTTTCAAATCTCCCCAAAGGGGATTTTATTACCAATTCATTCAAGTATTGATTTTAGTGTACAAATGGTCCCTTATATAATAATAGGTCACCATAACAACTATAGCATATATAGGCATTTAGTTCCAACCAAATACCTAACTATCATCGTGATCCTCTCCACAATATTTCTGTGATTCTTTCAATAAATCGTCATCCTTAGTTTTGCTAATTTCTATCCATATCTCATTCCTACATAGAATTTCTAGAATAAGTTTGTCATATTATTACAATCCATATGGTTTATTCATTAATCATTACTAGTTGGAATTATTCTTTCATGTCCTATCCTTATTGAGCATTCTCCATTAAACTTGTCCCTTCCTCCTTCCAGGTTCTTTGTCTTTGCCACCCTTAATCTTCATATGCGGACTTTAGTATTCTTTGTTCTTGTTATGCTTTTCATCATGTACTTGCAAGCATAAACATACGCTGGAGTCCATATAAAATGTCACCATCCACTATAATACATGGGTCGCCACCCACTGTAACTATTGGTTCTCTAGGAAACCTTTTCTCGTACATGATTTATAAATTATTTTTCCATCACAAGTATTTATGTCTATACCTTTATTCTCCTTGCATCATTATTATTAGTGATACTTTTGGGTTTTCTCTAACTTACCGGCAACCATACTCTCGATGCTTCTACATCACTTATTAACCATGAATCGAGATATGAAGATAAAGGGACTGTTACCCACCATTTTGTGGGTAATATCCCCAGGAGAATTTTTTTCTCCAAGATGGTCCTCAGATGGTAATTTCCAACCCCTTGTAGCAACTAGCTAGCTCATTGTGCCATTTTCTTTGCCACTTGAGCCATCCATGTCATCCCTTGCCCATCTACCATGATCTTATGTTTGAAGGTGGGTCTCCCAAATGACAAGGTATTGTAGTTTTCTTATCATGGACACTTCTGGGCATGGATTAATGGGGGGATATGGCGGAAAGAATGGGTTGGTTCTGTGCTTTTGTCCCCTATACCTCTTTTAGGAATTAACCTTGGATTCTAGTCTCGTGGGATCTCTTTTATTGACCATTTGATTCCAGGGATGGTATTTCATGGGAAACCCCAATTTTGGTTGTGTGGTTCCACTCCCTTATCCGCTTATATTACCCCATTTCCATTCATTTTCACCCCATTCATCATTTCTCCCACCTAGGTCCACATTCCTCCACTTGGGCCAGATAGGGTTAGCACGCCACTTCCCCTTACCCACACCTTGGGTCATGGCCTGTAATGAAGCCCAAAGGTTGATGTAGCTAAAAGAAATATAAAAGCATATATGGCCACATTCAATAGGAAAATGTACCACAAAATGCAAAATATGGTCGGGAAAACACATCTAGCACGTCACAAAAATCCAATACATGAGCTCTACCCCATCATCAGAACCATCACCCTTGTTCCTACATGTTCTATGAACCATCGTCTTCATATAGGAACCCATGATTGTCCCAAATCTAGGTGGGCGATGAACCAACCCACCTTAAAGGGGGTAATTCACTGCTATATCTTATACATCATGCTCTAACCCCTTGAGCCCCAAGAAATTAATCAAAGAAGATCATGAAAAGGAAAAAGGCATATAAATAAGGGTGGAAAAATCAAGGTCAGGGCACCTCATGTACCACGATTTCTCCTCCCTACACATTATAAACCCAAGTGTGGGATTCCTTCTTATTAGCTGCCCTTATACCCCAACATGTGACCCAAGGTTGCCCTTTCTCACTCCCTACTCCATTCACCTATCTATCACATGCCACTACCTTTATAAGGATGTACCTTGACTATATTGTCGCCTTTATAAGTAGAAACCACTTAGTAGGATTATTGGTTAATCCCATTTGGAGTTTAGGAAACATTGGAACATCCTGAAGCCCATAATGGAAGGACATGCCATTATGAAGTCCTACTTGTGGTCAATGATTAGGAAAGCTCATTTACTCGATTTCTCTAATGACTTGTTGTACTAGAAGGCTAGGGGATGCATTAGATCTTATGCATGATTGTAGTTGGTTTCCATCTTGGGTTTTGTCTCCCTATACGGGGTCCTAATCCTCTAGAGGGCCACATTGGCACATTTGGGGTGAGTGTTGAGAGCCATGAGCCTCCACAAAAACATATTACACTCTGTGGATCCCCACAACCATTCATATATTTCTCATGGTTCACTTATTGGACGAGGAGGATGCACCTGATCCATCATATCAAGTTGGCCCTAGATCTACACCATACACTTGGGAGATGATCCAGGACTTGCACGATGATGTGGAATCACCTGCACCACCATCCTAGCCCTTGAGGGTGATCTATAGGCATCTTCAATTTGTTTGAAGACCCATGAGGAGACTTGTGTGCCCCCCCATGTCATTTGGAGCACCATAGGTTATTACAAGGGACCACCCCCTTGTCCACTACTTTTTAGGGTCCTACTCTTCATTGTGGAACACATGGACCTCATTAGGCCTCTTAGAGGGTTGTACGACATGCATAGATTATTATTTGATCTCTTAAGAGGCTTACTTTTTCATTTATGAGCTAGTTTGGTGGGTTTGTGACCAAAAGTTGAATTGTTAGAACATTATTTAATTTTTTGGTCTTATGTAGGCCAAGGAGGATAATTCGAGCTCCTAAGTTGTGTATAAATACAAGCGAGTTGAGATCATTTCTCCTCGTCACTTGACTTGGGTCATTCTCTCTCTTGAGAGTTTCACATTTTTTCATTGGAGGATATTTTTGGATCATGGATGAATTTTGATGTATGGATTGGGTCTTCTTATCTTGGAGCTTCTTATATTGCAAATGTGATTATGGTTAGATATATTCTCTTACATGTAAGTATGATTTTGATGTTATTTTATTTTACTTTTCCGCATACACTGATCATGAGATTTTCGTTGTTTTAGGTCTAGTTGTTGCATGCACTTACGACATCAATATGGAATTATGTCTCTATATAGGTTTTCTCTATGTATGGGCGATGTTTTATGAAAGAATTTTCCTAGAGGTTGAAGTTACCTTGACAAGCCTTATCCATTTGCAACGAAGTATAAATTCTTTTAAGGTCACTTTTATTCTCTTTCCCTTAACATCGTACGAAGTTGACTTTGAGAGCCTCTTTAAACAAGAAATGAGATCCATATTCATAAGTTCTCCTTGAATCTATACACCCAAAAGGAATTAGGCACTGATCCATAAAAGAAGTGGTCTCTTTAAACCTATTTATTCATATTTTTCACATTTTCCTAGGTCTAGCCAAGTTGGGTTACCTAGGGCATCAATTTCCTGACAAGCTAGCCATAAAAAAATTGATCTCCTAGGGTCTCCTACACTGACCTTTTCTCTATCTCTCCTCTAATTTTGAGGCCATTTCGACGATGGAGTTGGGAGAAAATCCAAGCCCTAGCTCAAGGATTAAAATTTTCCCTGCCATCCCTAAGGCTAGTACCTCATAGGGTCAAAACAACACCTTCAAGTGCAAATTATTTCTTTGATCCTTTCCCTTCCTTGTCTAGGGTAAGAATATCATTGGTTGCTACATTCTTCCCTCATACCCTAGACTGGGTCCACTTGGCCTTGTGTGGTCCTGCTCCTTTGAAAGATCATTATTTAAGAACCATCCAGGGTACCAATTCTAACAAGGATTTTAGGTCTTGGGAAACTCCACAAGTACTATCCCATAAACCTAACCTTCAAACCCTCTCTTCCTTTCCCTAGAATACATAGTACCTTGCTTAGAAAGCAAGCAAGCTTCATCCTTTAAGCCCTTCTAGGAAAGGGTTTATTACACTAAGTCATATCCATTCATTGTTTCATCCTTCATCGATGACTACATACATGTCGGGTATCCTCCCATCAGTGAAAATATGTAAATAGAAGGGAGCCTTAGTTGAGGTGACAGTGGGCTAAGCCTCCATTTAGTGCCCTTGGCCTAGAATTTTCCCTTTAGGGATCCCCCTTAGGTCCCCTGCTAGTTTGAGCAGTAACATTTTTCGTTGTTGTCGGGGAAACGAAACGTGTTTTTTGTCCCTATACGAGATATTGACATATCGTTATTGGAAACTCCATTAGAAGAACAAATCCATAGTTCTTCATTGAACTTAAAAGTCAATGCTTATAGGGTGAAGCAAGCATTTGTTAAGGTAATTTCATTCACCCTGGCGACTCTGATGTCACTAAGGACCCAAGAACATGTTGACCACATATATTCCCACCATAGATATGACAGGGACCCCAAGATATCCTTCATCGAAATCCATGAAATTTTTTCCAATGTTTGATGGGGATCCACATTCTGCAGCCAAATATGTGGTAAGGTTCATAAGGTACCTCTCAAAGAAAAAGATAACTCAACCTTGTGACCAAATGGAATTATTTGTCCTATCCATTACCCTCGATTGGCTTGAGTAATGTAAACCTAAAAGAATTCATTCTCTTCCAATGTTGATTACAAAATTCTTGTTGCATGAAGGGCCAAGTTTCCAATATCATGAACACATATCCAAAATGTTAGATATGGCCCTTCAAGAGGAGGAAGTTATTGAATATGGTTTTATGCTTGAGGAGGAACCTCTTATTGATGCATACTTCAATAATGGTGCCAAATGAGAGACTCATGACTTGGAAATCATGTCCTCTAAAGATGATGAGATCTCAACCCTGAGAGCCCTCAGACATTACAAGAATGGATGAAAAAATGTGAAAAATATTGCACGAAACTAATGGCCACATATAACTCCCAAGAGATTTTCTCCCACTATTGTGAGAAATTGGAAAGGCTTTGTAACACAAAAAGTATATATAAAGGGAGTCTTGTCGATGACCTTCTTCAGGCATTTTATTGAAATCATGTAGTAAATATCTTGGAGATCATTCTTCGGGAACAAATGAAGGAGGAAAAATCCTCCCTGTCTAAAGAAGAGCATGAATGACATCCTGGCCAACACCAAATATATAGTGAAGAATGTGAGGATTTTGAGGAAGATCGTGATAGAAAATAAACGGAGAATGTATGAGTGACATTGGGGTTGTTGATTGGGGAATTAGGTATGATTATAGAAATGAGGACCCCATGGTTCCTAAATTCCTTGAGAATGAAATCGAAGAAGAAGAAAATGCTCTATCCTTCTTAATAACAATTTTGGTTCTCATGAAGCCCTTCCTAGTGATTTAAAAGGTCTTTTCTCTATGTTCCAAGATGATTCAATAAAAGAAGAGACTTCCAAGATTGTGGGAAATTCTGATGACTCTAATATAGAAGAAATTGAGGAGGATGCTTCCCTGGGCCATGCTACTAATAGAGGGTTTTCTTCTTGTTTGAGCATTCCTCCCCTACCCTGTAGATATATGTTTGTGATGATGTTCATCTCCCTAGTTTTGATGAAGAGATGATTTCCCCTACGAAGAACTAGGAATCATGGTTTTTCCCAAAATATGTTGATCAACCCACTTCTTGTTTTCCAAATGATCAAAATAGTATCATCCTAAATATTTTTTATCCTTTCACTCCTTCTTACCCTAAGGATGATAACCCCGAGATAGTTCTCAATCAAAGATTCATACACTGGGTTATTAACATTTCCATCTCTTGGTTGAAGGGTCAAATCCAATCCTCTTGACTTGTGTATTTTCCTTCTTCCAAGATTTCTTTCTATGGCATATGGATCTCTTGTTTTCCCACCTTCTTCCCTCACAACCCCTCATATTATTATTCCCGTTGTCAGGACCGCTATGAAAATAATCATAGAAGGATGCATTCTTGTATTGATCGATTGACATGTTGGTTGCATTGGGTCTATGATTATACCAAGCACTTGACATTGTATCATATGCATGGCAAAGTAGGAGGTATTGCATGTTGGTTTTTGCATTAGAAATAATATCATATGATTTTTCTCATGGTAGATAGATGCATATTTCCATATTTTATTTTATGTTTCTTTTATGGCCTAACATATTAGCATGTGCGATCATGAGACGTTGTGAAAGCATGTTGCCCCGTGTTTTTTTCCCATCTAGTATATGTGAAGATGACAGATCTATAGTAACCAAGAGATTTCTAGAGTTCTCGTGACCTCCCGTTCAAGTAGCTTCTCCCACTTCTTCGAGAGATTACATCCCAGTTGGAGCTAGATGTTACCCACCATATTGTGGGTAATATCCCCAAGAGAATTTTTTTCTCCAAGATGGTCCTCAATCGGCAACTAGCAGCCCCTTATAGCCACTAGCTAGCTCATTGTGCCATTTTCTCTGCAACTGAGCCATTCATTTGGTCCCTCACCCATCTACCATGATTGTGTTCTTGATGGTGGGCCTACTGAATCTAAAGGTATGCCTTGTCATTTGGAAATTAAGTATTGTAGCTTTCTTATCACAGACACTTATGGGCATGGAGTAATAGGGGGATTCAACATAAATAATGGGCTAGGTTGTGCTTTTGTCCCCTAGACCCCTTTTAGGAATTAACCTTGGATTCTAGTCGTGTGGGATCTCTTTTATTGACCATTTGGTTCTAGGGATGGTATTTCATGGGAAACCCTGATTTTGGTTGCGTGGTCTCGCTCCCTTATTTACTTATATTACCCTCTTTCCATTCACTTTTATCCCATTCATCATTTCTCTCACCTGGGTCCGCATTTGTCCACTGAGCCCACATAGGATTAACATGCCCCTTCCCCTTGCCCACACCTTGGGTCATGGCCTAGAATGAAGCACAGAGGTTGATGCAGCTAAAAGAAAGATAAAAGAATATATGGCCACATTCAACAAGAAAATGTACCACAAAATGAAAAAGATTGTTGGGACAAAGATATTTAGCACATGGGAAAAAACCAATACGCGAGCTCTACCCCATCATCATGCCCATCACCCTCATTCCTGCAGGTTCTATGAACCGTCTTCATCATATAGGAAACCATGATTGTCCCAACCCTTGGTGGGAGATGAACCTCCCCACCTTAAAGGGCAGAATATACATCATGCTCTAACCCCTTGAGCCCCGAGCAATTAATCAAAGAATATCATGAAAATGCAAAAGGCATATAAGGAAGGGTGGAAAAATCACGGTTAGGGCACCTCATGTACTACGATTTCTCCCTCCTACATATTATAAACCCAAGTTTGGCCTTCCCTCTTATTAGCTACCCTTATACCCCAACATGTGACCTAGGGCTTCCCTTTCTCACTCCCTACTCCATTCACCTATCTGTCACATGCCACCACCTCTGAAAGGATGTACCTTGACTATATTATCCCCTTTAGAGGTAGAAACCACCTAATAGGATTATTGGTTAACCCCATTTGGAGTTTAGGAGACATTGGCACATACAAAAGCCCATTATGGAAGGGTGGGCCATTATGAAGTCCCACATGTGGTCCATGATTAGGTAAGGTCATTTACTCAATTTATCTAATGAATTTTTGTATTGGAAGGCTAGGGGACACATTGGATCTTATGCATGATTACAGTTGGTTTCCATCTTAGGTTTGGTCTTCCTATATGACGTCCTAATCCTCCAGAGGGCCACATTGGCACATGTAGGGTAAGCATTGAGAGCCATTGGCATCCACAATAGAAGATTGCACTCCATGGATCCCCACAACCATTCATAGATTGTTCGTGGTTCACTTATTGGACGAGGAGGATGCACCTGATCCATCATGTCGAGTTGGCCTCATATCTACACCATACACTTGGAAAATGATCCAAGACTTTCACGATGATGTGGAATCACCTACACCATCATCCTTGCCCTTGAGGGTGATCTATAGGCATCTTCGATTTGTTTGAAGACCCATGAGGATACTTGTGTGCCCCCACATGTCATTTGGAGCACCACAAGTTATTGCAAGGGGCCACCCCCTTGTCCACTACTTTTTAGGGTCCTACTCTTCATTATGGAACCCATGGACCTCATTAGGCCTCTTAGAGGGCCCTACAACATGCATAGATTATTATTTGACCTCTTAAGAGGCTTACTTTTTCATTTATGAGCTAGTTTGGTGGGCTTGTCACCAAAAGTTGAAATATTAGAGCATTATTATATTTTTGGGGCTTATGTAGGCCAAGGAGGATAATTTGAAATCCTAAGTTTGTATAAATACAAGTGAGGTGAGATCATTTCTCATCATCACTTGACTTGGATCATTCTCTCTCTTGAGAATTTCACATTTTTTTCTTGGAAGATCTTTTTGGATCATGGATGAATTTTGATGTATGGATTGGGTCTTCTTATCTTGGAGCTTCTTATATTGCAAATGTGATGATGGTTGGACATATTTTCATACATGTAAGTACAATTTTGGCGTTATTTTATTTCACTTTGTTGCATAAATTGATCATGAGATTTTCATTGTTTTAGGGCTAGTTGTTGCATGCACTTACGTCATCAATGTGGAATTATATCTCTATATAACTTGTCTCTATGTATGGGCCATGTTGGATGAACGAATTTTCATAGAGGTCAAAGTTACCTTGACAAGCCTTCTCCATCTACAATGAAGTATAAATTCTTTTAAGGTCAATTTTCTTCTTTTGCCCTTAACATCAGACGAAGTTGACTTTGAGAGCCTCCTTGAACAAGAAACGAGATCAAAATTCATAAGTTCTCCTTGACTCCATATCCCCAAAATGAATTAGGCACTGATCCATCAAAAAGGTGGTCACTTTAAACCTATTTCTTCATCTTTTTCACATTTTCCTAGGTCTAGCCAAGTTGGGTTACCCAGGGCATCAATTTCCCAACAAGCTAGCCATAAAAAAAAATGATCTTCTAGGGTCTCTTACGCTGAACTTTCTTTTATCTCTCCTCCAATTTTGAGGCCATTTCAATGGTGGAGTTGGGATAAAATCTAAGCCCTAGCTCTGGGATTGAAACTTGCCCTACCATCCCTAAGGTTAGTACCTCATAGGGTCAAAACAACACCTTCATGTGCAAATTATTTCTTTGATCATTTCGCTTCCTTGTCTAGGGTAAGAATATCATTGGTTTCTACATTCTTTCCTCATACCCTAGGATGGGTCCACTTGGCCCCATGTAGTCCCACTCCTTTGAAAGATCATTATTTAAGAACCATCTGGGATACCAATTCTAACAAGGATTTTAGGGATTGGGAAACTCATTCACAAGTCTTATCCCATAAACCTAACCCTCAAACCCTCTCTTCCTCTCTCTAGAACACATAGTACCTTGTTTAGAAAGTAAGCTAGCTCCATCGTTTAAGTCCTTCTGGGAAAGGGTTTATTAAGGTCACTCATATCCATTCATTGTTTTATCCTTCATTAGTGACTCCATACATATTGGGTCTCCTCCCATTGGTGAAAATCCGTAAATAGAAGGGAGCCTTAGTTAAGGTGATAGTGAACTATGCCTCCATTTGTTGCACTTGGCCTAGAATTTTCTCTTTAGGGATCCCCTTAGGTCCCCTGCTAATTTGAGTAGTAACAAGTACAATAAGTCTTATCCACCCTACTATACAATATTTAACACCATAAAAAATGGTATAAAGATCATCAAATTTAAACTAAATTCAAGTTTGACTATCTTTAGAGTGAATTCAAGTTTGACTACCTTCATACCACCTACCACAATGCTAAATTCTACGTAACAAGGTGAATAAGTCATCATAAAAGGACCTCTCATATATGGAGTCATTACGTTGATATACATAGTTATTATGTTGATAGAGGTTCTTATTATTGGAAAATAATTCAATATTTATTTATTTATTTTTAAATAAATCCAATTCAGATGTTCATGGGTACGTGGAGATTTCCATCCTATCCAATTCAGGGATACTTTCACTATCAAATATCATGGATAATAAATATATGGAAAATTCAATCCTAAGTGCCTGCATTGTCAAATGATTCGCCAAAGGCGTTTCTATTTCGACATAGGGTGGATGAACTCGCGTTAACCTTTTTGTTTTACATATCGGCGGACACAATGGAGTCTGAATCGAATATGCTTAGTTAAAGTCATTGATCGACGACTGGGGTGATGGGAGCGTGAAGCGATGGAAGTGAAGGGCTTGCAATTTTAAGTAAAAAAAAAACCATTTTGAGCGTGGCTCTCATCTATTTGTTTCAGTCCGGATGTTTCAATCTATTTACCCATCCCTTCGTTTCAATCCATTTACCTTAGCTATCTTGATATCCTCTACGCGCCTGCCATAATCTCTTCTCTGTCTCTTGCCCAACAACTTGGTTGAAAGAGGACAGACACCACGAGAAGGCGAGGGCCAAGGTGCAGAAGATCCATGGGACTCCGGACCAAGTTACCAAGTTCGGACGTATCGGCCCAAAAAATTCGGAAAGGACGTCAGCACGATTCGGAAAGGACGTCAGCACGATTCGGTTCGTGTCTTAATACGGTAAATTTAATACGGTACGGAGTTTTTAGTTTATGGATTCAATTAATGTTAACAATCTTCCAACCGGCCATCGTTGCGGTTATTAGCAAAGGCGCTGACAAGAGGGCACGGCTCTTCGAAATAACGTTTGAATCTCCTTTCATCAATTAGCAAGCATTCAATGTAAAATAGATCTAAGCTGAAAAATAATAATTTTTGTATTAAAATGTGAGAGAAATTTTTTAGTATTAAAAAGGTTAAAGAGAAAAGTAAGTTGTATATTAAAAAATCTTAAAAATTTAAAAATAGTTTTTCTCATTCTTATTTAGATGATGGTGATGAGTAAATTACATAATAGTGGTTCATTGCAATGGTTGGTATGGAATTCGAATTCATTTTAAAGGGTTATTTTTTGTGATTACTATAAAGATTAATTTATACATATTTATTAAGATTAATTTATACATATTTATTATTGAATAAATTTGGATTTGAAAAAAAAGAAATTGAGTTATAATTTTTTTGATTTGTGTTAATCACTTGAAACTTAATTTTTATATTCATTACCTAATTTTTTATATTAAATATCAGGTTTGAATTTTTGTTATTTATATTATTATATTTGACTTACATCTTTTTCAAATTTGCAATATTAATAAATTTTGTTTGATGCATTTTTCCTTTCATTATTGGGTAATTTTAAATAGATATTAAAGATTAATATTGAAAATAAGTACCACATAATTCAAAGTATCAAGTGAGGAAAGATTCATTTCATTTTTTTTTTTAATTTTGAAAAAACATAAAAAAATTGTTAGTCTTTATAAGATCTATATTGTCAAATTTTTCCTGTATTGAATTTTATATCAATCTAATTCAAATTTGGTAACTATGAATGCAGAGGTTCACCATTTTCGAATTTTACATTATCGTTATCCGTATCCAATCGAATTCGAATTTGGTAACTGTGAATCCAGAGGTTCACCATTTTCCAGAGTTTTCCAAAAGGGAAAGTGAGCCATCAAACATAGTTTCTTGGCCACATAAATTCCCTGCTTGTGTCATCTATTTTCTTCCTGGTCACATAACCAAACCCCAATAATAACGACAACTCGGATTCGTTGATAACACATTAACTGAACCATCTACAGGGGTAACAAAATGACTTCACCTGGAATGATAGGGTATTAACCATGTTGGTTGTTTCACTGCTAGCGAATCATGCATGCGTGAACAATGGACAGGTTATCTACGTTATCTCTTCTCCTCCGCCCTTGGTCATGTGTGGGTCCTTTGGAACGTGCAAGAATCCATGTACCCCAGTGGTGGCTGCATCGCGCCCTCCGCCATTACCACAACCACCAGCTGCTGCTCAGAACGAGTGCCCTCCCCTCTAGTCAGACATGGTTCACGATATCCTTACTATCCTTACAACATCAATTCGCGCCCAACCCCTCTTATAAGAACGACAACCTTGTATTGAATTAGCGAAGAACGAAATAATTGGTGGATAACACATGAACTGAACCATCTACAAGGGTAACAAAATGACTTTACCTGGGATCACTGGTCTTGCCATGTAAAGACGAGGTTTGGAAACATCTTGGACTGAACCCTCATTGCTCTACAGGGAGAGAGAGGATCAAATGGAAACCCTGTAAGAAAGCCTTAATGAAAAATATAGAAAAATGGAATACAAATGAATTAAGGAACGATGTCGTGCATGGTTACCCGAGGAATAAATTTTGAGTCTGCTCGTGGCAGAGCTCTCTCTTGCGGCAGAAGTGTCAAATGACCCATGACGGGAAGTAACCCCTGAGGTGGTTACCCTAGATTCAGACTCTATTAACCTTGATCGTCAGATCTTCTGCAGGACAGATGTAAGGGTGAAATCTTACTTATCGTAACATTGAGTTAATGCAATACTGAGGTCGCTCTTGTGACATTGTTCGAGATGTGTCGTAAAACTTTAACACAACTTTGAAGTAATATGTTATTACATAGCACTGAGGTGGTTAAACTTTCAAAAGTTTAAATCCAATGAGACTAAATCTAGGGATAAACTGAGCAATGTGAGAAATATGTTCCATATTTTAGTCAGATTACATAAACAGGGAGCGTTTCTTGATTAGTTGAGAGAATCAGTGTTCCCTGCGAAGTGTATAGGAGCTTATCCATATCAATTCTCTTAAAGACGTTGTCATGAACGAGAGTGAATAAACAATTTTGGTGTTGAGGTTGATCTAAGTGTTATGGAGGAGAGTTGGGTATTGAATACTCTTGTTATGGAGGAGAGCTTGGGTACTATTGTTATTATTATCTTAATTTTTATGCATGTTTAATTATTTTCATATTTTATTGTGTGCGACATTGAACTTGCCTCGCCAAAAAGTTCGAGGGGTGGAGTCTAAGGGATTTTGGATAAGATAATAATTTTTAACCATATAAATAAAATGTGTAGTAAATGGCAAGTGGTCCACCGTTCCAAAGCTTGCAGGTATTCTCTTGTATTGTGATTTATCATCATTTATCTTCGACTTCTCTAAATACATGGGATCGTGGAGTTTTGTAGGTGGTACAGACGAACTGACTGGAGATTTTTTTGTGTGTTGGGAGTGCTGCAGATTTATCCTATACAGATGTGGAAAAAGCTGTAGGCTGAGATGGACCAACTACCTGTGCCCTGACATCAAGCGTCGAACTTTTTCCATTAATGAGGATTTCGACATGTAATACCTTCAGCGTCAATTTATGTGGTTTAGACTTTCATTAGTCACTCTTTGAGGTTGCGTTTCATTGCTGTCAATGAAGACATTTCACCGGTACTGTTTGAGGCTTCTTTTAATTGCCAACTATGAAAGCAACGTGTAAACACTGTTCAAAATGACATCGAGTCCGGATGATGGCAAGACGTATAACTTTTAATTGCCAACTATGAAAGCAACGTGTAAACACTGTTCAAAATGACATCGAGTCCGGATGATGGCAAGACGTATAATGGAGGATGAAGGTACAAAAACTTTAAATTGTAAATGTATTTAAATGGCATTCATTTAGAAAATCGCCAAAAGGAAAGATGTGCAGATGTATAAATGGAATTGATTGGGCATCTCGCCCATTTTATAAATGTACACTTCACTCTCAATGGTGGCTGGATGGGGTGTGAACTTCAAGTTCCACATTTAGCTCCCACGGATTGGGTGGATGGTGAAGGTGCTCCTCTGCATAGCCAGACTGGAAGGCGTACATTCATGCAATGTGGGTCCAAATCAAGATCACTTTGCAACACTACAGTGTTACTTTAATGTACCTTCATGTTTTATTTGAAGTATGGGTGATTCGATAATGAAATTTTTTTACCACTCACACACTTTATAAATCAGGTGGTAAATGCTCAAACAAAGTATAGAGGATGTTAACTTATTAAGTTGATAATTGTATTGGAAGTATTTTAAATGAAACAAAAGCGAAATATGGCTGGAGTTAAATTACTAGGTTGATCAATGAATTTATATTAAAAAAGGATGTTAGATTTTAGAGTTATTTTATTTTATATATTATGTGTATCTAAAGTTTAATAAAAAATAATATTTGTTTTTGTAAATATAAAATTTGCAGTAAATTGAATATTTAATACATAAAATAAATTTAAAGATTTTTAATTTATAGTATATTATAATTATATGATGTTGAAAAAAAAAAATTAACTATTATAACTATTTAACACAAGTACATTATATGCAATATATAAAAATATATGTATGTATATGGAAAAAGTGCAATAAAATATAGTAAAAACCTAAAAACATCTTTATAACACTATGAAAAAATTGAGAAAACATGATTTGAAGTTATACAATAATTAGCACAACCACATTAATAAATGGCACTGATATATGCCGATATATCTTTTTTTTGCTCGGCAAGATTAACTACTGTTCTATTAATATGTACATATAACTTTACAATCTGAGAGACTATTGACCCAAGGCCTACAACGGCTCATGGGTGGCCTTTTCAAACAAGCACATTCGCCGCGCAGGGCCTTGCTACCAGAGAGATCAAAACACAAAAAACTGACAGTTTCCATAGTGACTCCATAACTGCCCACGCAGGGGCCTTTCCAAACAAACCTACTCCCCAACCTACAGTGGAACCTGAAGACCAAAACATGAACAAACCAAGAACCAGGCAATTACCAAGGATTTGCGCCCAACAGAAAGTTAAATCCCCACTGCCGTGAAGGAGACCGCATACAAAACTTGACGGAAACAAAACATAGACAACATTGTGACCCAGGAAATTGCAATTGTTCTTACCCCACGGCCTGACACAGAACCCCCCGCCAGGGCTATACCTCTGGCTCTTCTTCCATGGCTGACGAAGAAGGCACATGTTCCGGCTGCTCGGTAGCTCGAGATTGGGGAGTGTATTGAGAGCGGTCCGACCCAGAATTGCTCTCCTCATTCGCTGCCTCCTCCACTGGGAGCTGCCCTCGACCGCTTGCTGAGCCCTCCTCTTCAGTAGACTGCTCCCCCATTGGGCGTTTGCCTTTGCTCTGCACAGCATTGTCTTCCGCCAGGACCAAAGACGATCCCTCTGCGTTCTCCTCCTCAGCTTGGGTGAACAGCACAGAGATATGGGCGTTGATGCCTGGATTATCCTCAGAACTACCCAAAGTAAATATAACAGAACCAAATGCAGGTAACTTGTGCTTCCCTCCGCTTGAGCTGCCCACTTCCATGACTTGACTGGGCTGGATAGGGGTGGCTCCCATCCTTCGGTGGCAATAACAACAACAACAGTGATGGTGAATGTCAGCAGCTGGAGGTCGAGAGGATTTTCCACGCCAGGTCCCTCTCCGACAGGGCATTCTCTCCCGCAACATGACAGCCACCAAACTTTGGTTTCTTTCCCCAGCCGACGAGAACCAGCTATGGAGCTGCTCCTTCCCCACAGCAAACGCTTCCCAATTTGGGACCAAGCAACTCTTATATAGGCTAAAGACTGATACGAGGAACGCAAGCGAGAATTGGAACGCGGCCCAACTCTCCACCTCCTGCTCTTCACACAGACTCTCACCACACTGCAAATTCCTATTACCAAAATGAGCGCCCTTCTCCAGGCCTTCCTCATTCTTAAACCGTTCTCCATAACCTATGAAATGACCAGCCATGAATGCCTTCCGCAGGATAGTAATTCCCTCCCTTTGCTCCATTAAGACTGCTCAGAGGCCGCTTCAGACGAGGGGTACTGGCGGCGTATAACATTTAATGGAGGAGCTTCATCACGTGGCGGCCCATGGCTGTCATGTGGCGCGCCATTGAATGTCAAGCAGCCACCCGCATCCGGGGTATGCCGATATATCAATCAAATGCAGAATCACATTTATAAATATGGTTGAAAAATGTCAATAAACATTAATGATATAAATATAATATTAATATTATGATTAATATTTTTTTTTGTAAAGTTAGGCATTCCTCATTCCATATTACGAAAACAGATTTACAGCAGACTAAAGTTCAGGTAGCAAGTCTGCCCGGAGGAAACCAGACCGCCACCTATCGGCCTTGTAACCAGACCAAAATTTAAAAATGTTTTTCTCTTTCATCCTGTCATAACCATGCTTTTGACTACTTTTAACTAATCTAGCTACAGGAGCAGTTCTTAACATCCAGTCGGAGTCCTGTTTTAACAACATTTTAAACAAAATTTAAAGACTCAGCTTAGTTAATCCTCGTCTGACGAGTTGACCGGGGCGGGCGTTGAGGCGCTGGTCCCTGGTTTCGCCTTCTTCTGCTCAATGGTCCATTTTAGTTCCAGCAGCATTTGTTCCATGTTCTTCAGCAGCAGGTGGTTTCTCGCTGCCTGGACTTGGACGGCAGTGAGCTCTTTCAGGAGGGAATTCTTTAGATTCTCTGATCCCTCTGTTATCTGGCTTTTGAACTGTTCCTCTGCCTGCTTGCGTTCCTCTTCCTCTTCTTCGCGGACTGCCTGATTCATCTCCATAGCCCGAGCAACCACATGTTTCATTATCCAGTACTGTTGAAGCATTTTATTGAATAGAGAGTTTCTGCTTCTAGTGTTTCCTGGGTCTGGGATCAGATCCTCCCATTCCCCGCGGGGAATTTCCTTGTTCTCACTAATAGCCCTCAGCTCCCTCTCCCACCCATGGATTTGAGTGCGGATCTTCGGGGAATTTCCTGCCATATACGCATTGATCATGTACATGCTCTTGTCTGAGTCCAGCTTCCTGCCCCTTTTCCTTGGTTTGCTACTGGTGCCTTCTTCCCGAGCCTTGGCTGGTTTTTCTTTTTTCGGTGCCATCTTGCTGCAGTCTTGGGATCTTGCTTTTATGGGGGCTTTACTACCTATCATAACAACAAACCACAAGTCAGTTCCTTTTAAATGTAATTCAGTTGAAATCCACACGCTTACCACCCAAGCTTTAGCAAGTCGGTCCTGGGGGAGGTTCCGGCTTGCAGTCCGGGGCCATAACTCAACTTTTCCTGCTAGGCGGCTCATGTCACTCCACCCTCTCTCTACAGTCCTGAAGATCCCATGCAGACCAGCATGGCTGGGCACTGCTGATCTATCCATCTGGTAGGGGGGGCATCCGGGTATAGCACCACGGGAGATATCTAGGAAACTGACATGGGTAGGGCGTCGGTGCCAGTCTTGAAGCACGACAAGGCTCAACAATGCTACCCTCCCCTCCCACCTCTCTGCTCGGGGCATGGGCTGAGCCTCCCGATAGGAGCCCAAATTTTCACCAGCCAAGTCCCCCCCAGCTCTGGAGGGAGAGAGGTGAATTAATTTATTACCGGGGTGGCCTCTATCTATCCTACTACTGATATACTGCTGACTGAGACGGGGCATTTCAGGACAGGCATTGACAATTCGAATGCTATCAGGAGGACAGGGATGAGAGAGAACATACCACCTTTCCTTGCCTGAGCCGGGGACGAAGTCTGGTCACTGAGTCGCGCTGCCACCTTTCCTCCTTCTTTCATGGTTCTCGCCAAACTGCATGAGCGTTCCATCTGCCACCTTTGGCTGTTGTTTGTTATCTTTCTGTTGTCCTTGCAACCAGACCTCCACTTGGCCATTTAATTCGCCGGCTATCATCCCCTCGTCCCTTCCTCGGGATGTGGCAAAACTTGTTCGTCCTTCTTTATGCTTCATTATTCCGATTTTCTCCCGGCTGCTCCGGCCGTGTCCTTTCTGTACCCCTTATTCCACCTGTCGTCCTTTCTCTGTCGTTTATCCCGACTTCCCATACGAGCTCCAGATCTTTCCTTGATGACGTCTCGGTTCTCGCTTCATCCCCGTCACCTCGGCCAGTCCTGTCTTGCCCCGTCATCTGTCCAGCATCATCATTCCTATTACTCCTGTCCTTTCCCACAAATGTGCTGTCCATCGCCACCCACTGCAATCTTTCCCTGCAGTTGCTTCATGCCGCCTGATCCTGGCAGTTCACCTCGGGCATGCCATTATCACCCTTATCGACATCAAGCAGCTGTTGAAGACGATCGCGCTCCTCCGGGAGCAGTTGAACCAGGCCTTCGCTATCGATCCCCTTACCTCTATTCCGACTGCCCCAGTTCGCAAGCCAGTCAGCCGGTTTATTTCCCGATCGCCTGACATGTGACGGGATTAGATATTCGATTCTGGGTAGTAGTTTCCCTATTTCTCCAACAAGCCACGCCGTTCTCCAGCTCTTACTAATTTTGTCTACTGGTTTTTGTTGTTGTAGTTTCCTTACCATGTCGACCACTAGCTTCGAGTCTCCCTCAATTTGGAGACTCTTGAATTTTGCCTGTATGGCGATTTCTAGGCCTCGTTTTAGAGCATGCAGTTCCACTTCATTGTTGGTGGCCTCTCCACAATCCATCGCGAAGGTTCTCAAGGTTTTACCACTATCATCTCTGAAGATTCCCCCAATACCTGCCTCTCCCGAGTTCTGTTTAGCGGCACCGTCGAAATTAAGTTTTATGAACCCCTGCGGGGGATGGCAATACCGGTTGCTTTTAGCCACCTCTCTGTCCTAGACTTTACTTTTGGCACCCCCAATTACCATATTCTGGTTTACCCCTAGTCTTTTCAGAATTTCCTCCTCTGTTTGCGATGCCTGCCAGTCTTCGTCCTTCCAGCTTTCTGTTAAGATTGTTTCTCTCAGGTTCCTGGTGGTTTGTTCCCATATGTCTGTTGGAGTTTTGTTTTCTGCTTTGAAGATTACGCCATTCCTGGCCTTCCAGATGTTCCAGAGCAAGAAGCCGGCGGAAAGCAGCCATGCACGATTGACCACCGGGTTTTGGTAAGGCTTCCTTGGCCAATTTTCTATGGTGTTTACAATGTTCTGATAGTTTCTGTGGTGGCGCTCAAACAATTTGAAGTGGCTTTCCCACAGGGTATTGCTTACTATGCATCGATTCAGCAAATGTTCCATGGTCTCCTCCTATGAGTTACAGAGCGCGCAGCAGGAAGGACCGTGGCACCCCTTTCTCTGCATTTGGTCCCAAGTAAGCGCTTTACCACAGAGCATTGTCCAAAAAAAGAATGAAACTTTCGTCCAGTGTTTGATTTTCCATAGATTTTTCCATTTATTTGTCTCCACCTGTTGATTCTGTTTAGCTTTTTGGTAATAGGCTTCTGCTATTGAGAAATTTCCCTGAATTCGGTTGCCCCATCTTAGAATGTCAGACCCTGTTTTCCTTGCCACTTTACGGGATGCCATCTCTTTGTAGTACTCCTGCCATTGGTCTGATTTGGGGGCCCTTTCCCAGTCTTCTTTCTGTTTCCATTTGCGCCAGTATCCTCCTTCACCTGGTTTCCAGAATTTGCCGACAGTTGCCTCCTCAGCCTGGGTCGTGAAAGCGCGGATGGCTTGAAGGTTTTCTTTATGGATAAGCCTTTCACGTTGCTGCCATGATTCTTCCCAGAATCTGGCTTTATCTCCTTCTCTTATCTCCCAAAAACTATATTCTTTTATCAGATCTTTATTGCCTCTCGCCAGGTTCCAGATTGCGGAACCTCTAGCCTTCGTCTGGCTTCTCAGTCTTCCTGTGGGTTCCCCTGCCGCCTCATATTTCCTTTCCCAAATCACCTTCCACAAATCATGGCCTCCCTGAGTCCACCTCCACCAGAGCTTCGCACCCATTACTTGGTTAAGAACGAAGGGGTCGCGTAGTCCTAAACCTCCATCTTTGGAGAGCCTGCTTAGCCATTCCCATGAAATTAAGGCCCACTTTCTGGTCTTGCTGGTTCCCTGCCAGAGAAATTTCTTGAACAGGGCAACCAGCTTTTGGCTTGTAGACTTTGGGATAGCTTGGCACGAGATTTGGTAGATTGGGATAGCCTGCAGAACAGCTTTCAGTAGAATTAGCCGACTTGGGGCATTCAGCGAGCGAAAGGTCCAGTTTTCCATCTTGTTCTTGATTTTTTTAATTAAGGGTTCCCAATTAGCTGTCCTGAATTGGTGCTCATGCAGCATAATACCTAGGTATTTTGACGGGAAGGTTCCAATGCTAAAGCCCATAGTGCGCACCAAGAACCTTTGGGCGGCCAGCAGGGTGTTAAAGAAGAACACTTCAGATTTATCCTTATTAATCTCTGTCCCAGAAGCTTGGTTAAATTCTGATAAAGTTTTAATGACTCTTTGGGCCTCCTTCAGCGTGGCTTGACCATATAACATCACGTCATCTACGAATTGCTGGTGCGTAACCGGGAGATCATTCCCACAGATTCGTAATCCCTTTAACTGATCCCTGGAGACTTGGGCCTTGATCAACCTACCCAGACCTTCCGCAGCCAGGATGAAGAGGAAAGGAGACAGGGGATCTCCCTGCCTTAGCCCTCGCGAGGGGTTGAAGGCTTCGGTGGGGGTGCCATTTAACAAAATTGACATCACTGGGGTGCCTACCATAGATAGGATCCATTTTATCCATCTTTGTTCAAAACCATGTGCTTTGAGAATGCCTTCCAAGTACCCCCAGCTAATTCGATCGAACGCCTTAGCCAAGTCTAATTTGATAAGCATACCTGGGTTGCGGGAATTTTTCAGGGAGTGTATCACTTCCTGTGCCACAATAATTCCATCTGTAATCTGCCACCCTTTGACGAAACCTGTTTGCTCCAGTGCAATGAGATCTGGCAGGATCGGCTTGAGTCTGTTTACCATGACTGTTGCTAGAATTTTGTAAACTACATTACAAAGGGATATAGGCCTGAAGCCCTGCAGTTCATCCGAGCTGCCATTCTTCGGGATCAGGGCTAAGAAGGTGGCATTCAGTCCCTGGTGCATACGCTTAGAACACCTAGATTCCTCCACTAGGTCGAGCAAGTCATTTCCCATAAAACTCCAGGCAGCCTGGTAAAACTCAATTGTAAAGCCGTCGGGACCCAGGGCCTTATTTTTTGGCATTTTGTTGACCACTTCCTCAAGCTCTTCCTTGGTGATTACCCTGAGCAGAGCCAGATTTTGTTCTCTGGAAACTTTCTTAGGGATATGTTGGCAGACCTTGTCTATTTCCACGGTTCTGTTGGCATTTGGCTCTGTAAGGATGTCTTTAAAATGTTCCACCAGGAGTCGTTCCATTTCTTTCTGCTGCATTACTCTATTTCCCTGACTGTCTTTCAAGGAGGATATTTTGTTATGATGGCGGTGGTTTAGCATTGCTTTATGGAAGAACTTGGAATTCTTTTCCCCCTCTTTTAGCCATTGGACACGAGATTTCTGTTTCCACAGAATTTCTTCCTGTTTTCGTCTTTCCTCCAATTGGTTGATTACCCTGCCTTCCTCCTCGGTCAGCTCCTCACTTTGTCCATCTGTGGTTATTTGTTGTTGTATTCCTCCCAATTTGGACTAAAGTTTTCTTTGCTCCTTCTGAATGTTACCGAATTCTTCCCTATTCCATTTCTTGATTTTGCTCTTTATTTCTTTGAGTCTGAGCTGGAACGAGTGCATTTTGATGTGACCTTCCATTCCCCTCTTGCTTTCCTACCACCAACTCCTTAGTTTGTCTAGGAAGTCTAGAGCTCTAAGCCAAAAGGACTCAAATCGGAAGGGCCTCTTTTTATTTAGATCGTTCAAGGCTATTTCAAGCTTAATGGGCCAATGATCAGATCCTGTTGAGGGTAGGATAGAGGCTTCATAGAAGATATCCAACCCAATTATGTGCTCCGAGACTAGAAATCTATCCAATCTTGACGCGATTTGTTTGGACCCACCTCTTCTATTGTTCCAGGTGTATTTCCCGTTTATAGTTGGGATATCAACCACCCTTAATTCTGCTTGGACGTCTCTGAATCTTTCCATCTCCAGGTCTTCTCTATTTATTCCACCTTTTTTCTCTTCTCTAGAGGTTATCATGTTGAAGTCACCTGCCAGAATCCATCTCTGCTCCTGGTGCATACTTCTTAGCTTTTCCAGTTGGTTAAGGAACAGGCCTCTATCAGCATGGGTATGGGGCCTATAGACAGCTGAGACTGCCACCCATTCGCTTTGCCCAATGAGCTTGAATCTTCCTGTCAGGGTTCTTGACGTTCCTAACCACCAATCTGTTAGGACTTCTGTTGGATTCCAAATAATTGCTATCCCTCCTGCACTTCCTTTGGCGTCTATGGTTACCTGTTCGTATCTTGGTTTTATTTTATTGAGAATTTCCTCCATCCTTTGTCCTGATATTTTAGTTTCTTGGATAAGCATGATTTGTGGTTTATCCTTCCTCAGTCTTGCCGCCAAATGTCTCTGTTTACCTTTGCTGTTTAAGCCTCTAATATTCCAAGATGTCAAAATCATTGGTTAACTTGGGATAGGTTGTGAAACACCGCTGACAGCGGGACCACTCTCCCTGTATTGACCAGCATTTCTCCCATGAGTTGTATGGAGTCTTTGAGATTTTTCCTACCTCTTTTTTTCTTTCCCCCCTTTCCTTGTCCTTGCTGATCAGTTCTGCTTTCCTTCTGGCTCTCTTGGGGTTCTTCTGGTGTGGCTTTTCCTTTTTCTAGTTTGGCTTTATACTGCTGAAAGGTATCCGCATACAACCTCTTTTGATCTTCTGGAATAAATCTCTCGTCTAAGTGTCTCCATTCGTGCAATAGCTTTCTTAAGACTTCTTCCTCTTGACTTAGATCTTCCCTGCTTGTCTCCAAGTCTGTCTCCATCTGTTCGGCTTCTTCGTTCTGTTCCTTGCTTTTCTCCATTGGCTCACTCGGGGCTTTCCTTTTTGAGTGGGTTCTTTCACTGCTCTCACTATTGTCTGACCCCTTATCCTCTTGGTTTTCCATGGTTTGGTCCTCCTCTTCGCCCTCTTCCTGTAGTAATGCAAAGTTGTTTGATTTCTCTGGGGGTGATTATTTTTCCTTCCTGTTTTCCTGTGGGGGTTCCTTATTTGTTTTTCGTTTGCTTTTCACCTCTTGGTACCCTTCCTGGTCTGTTGGCTCTTTCTTTTGCAGGGGGCCCCTCCTTTCTTCTTCTTCCCTTGTAATCGGGCATTCCTTAGCCAGATGGCCATGGACATGGCACCTACGGCATCGAAACGGGATGTGCTCGTAGTCTAAGTTTTGCTGCCAAACTTCTTCATGATATTCTAGTTCCACAGAGTCTGGGATGGGGTTTGCTAGGTTCATATAAACACATATCCTAGCGTACGAGGTGTACCTTCCTTTCTTTGTGGTTTCTGCTATTTTCACAAAACTTCCTATTGAGTTTCCTATTCCCTCCAAAATTTCCGGGTCCCAGAAGTCTATAGGTAACCCAAATAAACGAACCCAGACAGGCGCTGCTAGAAATGTTTCTTTATCAGGGTTGTAGCATTCCTCCCAGAAACGCATAAACAGACCAACATTATAATAAAAATACGGGCCATTTTCAAATACCTTTTCCTTATCTTGCAGGTTTGAGAAAATTACCGTGAAGAAGCCTTTCGCTCCTAGCTTGAGCTCGATGTGGCCTTGGGGCTGCCATTTTTGTTGAATCCACTTGGTAAGATCTCTTTCTGACGGCCAGACTCCTACGAACTTGCAGATAAGGGCATGATCCCTCATGTAGCATCTGTACCTCTCCAGTTTATTCGCTGGAATCACGAACCTGGGTCTCTCCACTACGCATGGCAGGAATTTTCCCTTGTGACCTGCTTGAAAGGTTGCTCCCAGCACCAGTCCTGCATTCTGATGTTCCTTTGTCGTCTGGCTGTTCTGGCCATCTCCTGTCACCATATCCCGATAGGAGGGGATCTCTCCCCTCCTGACATCTTCTGTCATGCCTTTTGTCTCTTAGCTCTCTGCTGTTTCCTGCTAGTCCGTTCTGTTTTCTGCCCCTTGGCTCTCCCTGCGTTCCTCCCGAGGGTTTTACCGCCTTGCCACCATAAGGGTTTTAGTTAATCATAATATTAATATTTAATATTTTTATTAATATTAATATTAATATTAATATTAATAAAAATAATAACTATATAACAAAAACAACTATCCTAAAATATTATTATTATTATTAAAAATTAAAACAAAAGTATTATTAATTTTTTATTATTATTAAAAATTTTAAAAATGTATTAAATATTGTTAATTATTATTATTACCATTTAATAATAATATTAATTAATAATAATTAATTAATTAAATAATACTAATACTTAATTAATTATTACTATTCTTTATTAAAAATATAAATACCATTTTTTATAATAATAATAATAATAATGGTTTACCATGGTTGATTTTCATATTGAAACAATCATTGTCACAATGTGACGTTGGACCATGGTGCACCATGATAGATTTTCATATCAATCCGTTGGGTTTATTAATTTAAGGGTTCATATTCCTAGGGTATAATATTATTCATAAGATTTATAATATTAATCCTAGGGTTTAGTATAAATCCCTTGGGTTTATACTCATGGTCGACCATGGTCCCTTGGGTTTATAGTATCAATCTGTTGGGTTTATTAATCTAAGGGTTCATATTCCTAGAGTGTAATATTGTTCATATTCCTCGGGTGTAATATTGTTCATAGGGTTTATAATATGAATCTTAGGGTTTATATTATTGTCAATTAATTAAACCAAGGGATTTATATTTAACTCAATGATTAATATTATAAATCCTATGAAAAATATTACGCCCGAGGAATATGAACAATCAAATTAATAAACCCAAGAGATTGATGTTATAACCCCAAGGGAATAATAAACCCAAGGGATTACTATTGAAAACCTAAGGGATTATAAACCCAAGGGAATAATATTAAACCAAAAAGATTAACATTTTAAACCCAAGTTATATAAACCCTAAGATAAATATTATAAACCCTAAAATAATCATAGTTTTATTTTCATATTGAGACAATCTTTGTCACAATGCGACGTTGGACCATGGTGCACCATGATTGATTTTCATATCAATCCCTTGGGTTTATTAATAAAATGGTTCATATTCCTAGGGTATAATATTATTTGTAAGATTTATAATATTAATCTAAGGTTTAATATAAATCCCTTGGGTTTATACTCATGGTCGACCATGTTAAAGCATGGTCCCTTGGTTTTATTATTACCTTGGGTTTATAATATTTACCATAGTCAACCGTCACATTGTCAACCGGTCTAATGCCACATTATGACAAAGATTTTTTCAATATGAAAATCAACCATGGTCAACCATTTTCAACCATCCTCAACAATGGTCTAATAACACATTATGTCAAAGATTGTCTCAATATGAAAATCATGTTACATCAAAACCCACAAGTATTAGTAAACATATGCATGACCAAATTTAACGGATCCACGAGAGGCGGTTAAGCCATGTTATGAAACACATGGGGAGCAATGGATTATCCAATTCCTAACAATCTCCCCCCAGCATGAGTTGGGTGTGATTCAAACTCGAGACCTTTTGCTCTGATACCACTTGTTGGAATCACGATTGTCGTTACACCAAAATCTACAAGTGTTAGTAAACAGAAGCATCGCCATAGTTAACAGATCCATGAGAGGCGGTTAAGCCATGTTGCGAAACACATGGGGAGCACTTGATTATCTAATGCCCAACAAATCAACCATGGTCATCCTTGGTCCAACCTCGCATTGTGACAAAGATTGTCTCAATATGAAAATCAAACATGGTAAACCATGGTCAACCATGTTTATTTTAGGGTTTGTAGTATTTACACTAGGGTTTATATTATTGTCAATTAATTAAACCAAATGGATTTATATTAAACCCAAGGACTAATATTATAAATCCTTGGGTTGGATTCCTTTAATCTTAATCATTTAACTTCTTCTTCTCTTCTCCTAATACTTCTTCTTCTCTCCTCCTGAAACTCTCCCTCTTGCTTTCCATACACCTCCTTCCCCTTCCCCTCCCCTCTTATTTTTTCTCTTCCTTCCCCTAACGGTACTTTTACTTTATTTTTACCCTTTCCGTATTCCCTCTTCTTTCTCTCCTCTTGTCTGTGTTCTCTTCCTCACACCCCTACTCATATCCCCCCTACTTTGTACATTATGCTTCTTTACTATGATTCATAACTATCCTTTATTGATTTTATATTATATTATTTTATTATTGTATTTTCATCCGTCTTACTTTGTCCTATTATCTTATAAGGGTTTAATTTCTTTTATTGATTTGCTTTATTTAAATTTTGTTCTTCTACTATCCTTTCCTTTTCTATTTAACTTTCTTTATTTTATAACTTGATTTCTGTTTTTATTTTTATTTTATATTATTTTAAACATTATTATTATTATTTTTCCTCATATTTATTCTTTAGTTTTATTTTTTATGCTTTTTATTATTCATTAATTTTGGTTTTTATTGTATTTTTCTGTTGTTTCTCGTTTTTATTCTTATTATTTTTATTTTTATTTTTTTATTTATTTTTATGGTTTTTATTGATATTTATTGATTTTTTAAAAATGTTTTTAATATTATTATTTATTATCCTTTAACCTTTGTTTTTGGTTTATTATTCTTTATTTTTATTATTTAAAATAAGTCGACTCTCATTTTATCTACCTTTCTTTTCCTTATCCTATTTATTCCCTCATTATTTTGTTCTTCTTCTCTCGACATACCTGTCCCGATGATGAGTCCAATTGGTGACTTGAAACGTAGACTTTAAAAATGGAACTTGTGGATTCATTTCTAAAATTTCACTCTTCCAATCTCAAACAAAGAAATCTCCAAACAACAATTATAAATCCTATGAATAATATTATACCCTACGAATATGAACCCTTAGATTAATAACCCAAGGGATTGATATTATAAACCAAATGGAATAATATACCCAAGGGATTAATACTAAAAATGGTCCATAAACTATCGTGGATATTTCACTCGACAGTTCATCACAACAAATCTGATAATATTATATTAGAAATCTGAGATTCTACACTATTACAGTTTTATTTAATTTCTAGATGTGTAAAATTAACTGTAATTAGTGCATGCATGTAAAAGTAAATCAAGCAGAAAATTAGAGAACGACAAAATAAGCTCACACTCACATATTACACAAGATATTCTCTATGGGAAACCATTTCAGGAGAAAACCCAACTGGAACGTGAGGTTGCTTTGCTCTCTTTCTCTGTGTGGAAAATATGGCTACAGATACAACGAAGTAATGTTTGTGGCCCGTGGGCTGCTACAGTGCACAGATCCCCTCTATGTGCTCTGCCTCCTATCTCTCCTAGCTATATTTGCTCAACTATGGAATAAAATGCTCTCGAAAGAATGGAATGCCTCTTCCTCCTAGTGACCCAGTTATAAGATAGCCTGATAGCCTACTAGTGGTTAAGTTTGACTACATCAACTCTTAATTAGAGTTAAAAAATAGACTCTTCTAGAGTCTTTTACATCAAAAACACATGGCTAGCCCCTTTTCCATGAATAATGGGGGCTAACACGACATCCTCTCGAACTATAGGTGTGAAAACAGGAAGGTCAACTTCTGAGTGGCATAACTTTTGCATACATACTCTAATTGATGTTATCCTTGCGCTGTTGGAAAGATATCTGTGCTTATAATAGCATGAAAAGGTGATACATTTAAGAAGCAAACTTTTTTGCCCAAAAAACACCGTTTGATGCCTCAAAACACTCTCGTAAGGTTTCATGCCTCGTTTCGCCAAACTGGGTCCCGCCGGTAAAAATGGTCTCGTGAGCTAATTCCTCCACTTTTTCCACTCCAAATGCATCAAGATGGATGGCAAACAATTTAATGGTTCAATTCAGATCACACCTCCCCATTTTGGGAGGATTTTGGTCCCCAAAATCTTTTATTGAATGATGTGAGGAAATTTTTGCTCGACCTTCTCTCTGGTGTACCATTTAGCTTTGCCTGGAAGTTATCCCTTCAAACCAATCTACCAAAGGTCTTGTTGCCCTTGTCTTGTAGTTTTGGACCTCTTTTGCAAAACTGTATCTTCTGTCAACTCTACCTGAGCGTCTGGTGCCAAATCCTCCATAGAAGGTAGGACATGTTCCTCTTCCTGATCTAGCATGGAAGGCTCATATAGTTTCAAAATTATCTACATTTACAACTGAGTAAATGTGCACATATGATGGTAAAATGAGTCGACAGGAATTATCACCCACCTTTTCCAGTATCTCAAAGGGACCATACCTTAGAGCCTTGATTTTCTTACCAGGCCCCTAAAACTTCTCCTTGTTCAACTGTAGCCATACTCTATCTCCCACAGCCATACTATGTCTCCCACCTTGAATGATTTCTCTGTTTTGTGCTCATCATGCTTTTCCATATACTTCACCTGCGACTTCTACAGTGTTTCTTGTACCTGTAGATGGATCTACCTGATATTCTCCATAAATTTTTCATCCCTCAAAGCATCTCCTATAATGTATTCCTTCACTCCTCCTTGTTTCCCATATGCAATATCCAAAGGTGAAGGTGGAAAATATCCAAAACAAGTTTCAAATGGGGACTTTCCTATCAAAGTGTGGACCACTATCTTATAAGAATGTTGTATATATACCAGATTTTCATCTGAGGTCTTTGGATGCTTCTGTTTGTAACCCCTCCGAAATTGCACCAAAGTCTTGTTGGCTACTTCTGTCTTGCCATATGTTTGTGGATGGAATGCTATAGATCTCTTCAAATTTCTGTGCATCTTCTCCCATAATGTAGTCCAAAATGCACTGAGAAATCTTCTATCCTTGTCTGAAATGATGCTCCTTGGTATCCGAAAGTGTACCCAGACCTGTCTAAAAAACAAGTTTGCTACTTCTTGTCTGTTGATGGTCTTTTTACATGGCATCAGAACACACATCTTGCTGAACCTGTCAACTACCATGAACAGGTAGTCATGTCCCTTCCTGGTTGTCAGTAAACCTCCCACAAAGTCCATGGAAATGTTTTCCCAAGGACGAGTAGGTAGAGGTAAGGGATGATACAAACCCTGCTTCCTGTTGCTAGGCTTTCTGGTACAACAAAGCATTCAGCATCTTATGAACCTAGCCACCTGCTCTTGCATCTTGGGCGAATACACATACCTTTTCAAGTTAGCGACGGTATTCCCTACACCAAAGTGTCATTTAACCTTGGAGGTGTGAGCCTCTCTAATCAGGTGCAAATTCTCACCTTTAAGAACACATAGTTTATCCATCCTATAGAGTAACCCATCTCGGAGATGGTAGTCAACAATGTTGTTGCCATTGTGAACATGACTCTGACACTGCAACTGCTGATACACCTCCTTGAATTCCTTATCTTCTGAATATGCCTCTATGTATGCATCTTGGGTGAATGGCTCCATGTGCATAAGAGTCTCCAAAGTTGTAATATTTGATGTGGGTGGCCTTGAAAGCATATCTTCCAACTTGTTTGTGTTGCCCTTCTTATACTTGATCACCAAATGAAACTTCTGTAAAAACCCCATCCACTTGTAATGCCTCATCTATTATAGCTTATTCTAGGCCTGCAGGTACTGTAATGGTTGGTGATCCATGTGTATTATTGTCTCCTTCCCATTAGATAGTGCTTCCACTTCTTCAGAGCTTGCACCATGGCATAGAGCTCCTTATCGTAAGTAGGGTAGTTAAGAACTACTCTATGAAATAATTCAGAATGGTAACAAACGGGCCTTCCTCCTTCCATCAAGACAACTCCCATAACATACCCACTTGTATCTGTCTCCACTTCAAAGGGTCATTGCAATTTTGGTAATGCCAGAACTGATGCTTCACTGATATTCTTCTTTAACTCATCGAAAGCCTTTTGCTGCCCTTTTCTCCATTGGAAACTCTTTCCATTTGTTGTTATGGTGTGGAGCGGTGCTACTACCACTGGAAATTAGGGTATGAATTTCCTCAGGTACTGTGCTACTCCAATGAAACTCCTAACCTCAGTGACATTAGTAGGCACCAACCATTTCATGATGGCCTCCATCTTGGAAGGATCTATCTTCAATTCTCCTCCACCAATCACATATCCCAAATTCACCAAGGACTATTGCGCAAACTTGCACTTCTTGAGATTTGCTAGCAGCTGGTGCTTCTTCAATGTTTCCATCACTTGTTTGAAATGTGAAATATGCTCCTCCTGGGTAGCACTATATACCAGTATATCATCCAAATAGACAATAACAAATGAATCTATAAAAGGGTGTAGTACATCATTCATTAATCTTATAAATATAGTTGGTGCCTTACATAAGCTAAATGGCATAACTAACCACTCATACAAACCTTGCGTGGTTTTGAAGGAGGTATTCTATGTATCTTCTTCTTTGACTCGAACCTGGTGATATCCAAACTTCAAGTCCAGCTTGGTGAAATACTTTTCTTGATGCAATTAATCTAGGAGATCGTCTATCCTGGGCAGGGGGTATCTATTCTTGAGCGTAATTTTATTCAATGCCCTGTAATCTATACACATCCACCAAGTCCCATCCTTATTTGGCACAATGATGATGGGTGACCCACATGGTGATGTACTCAGTCGAATGACACCCTGTTCTAACAGTTGTTGCAACTGTCTCTTCACCTCACTTGCTTCTATAACAAGCTTCATCTACAACCCAATATTTGGCAATGGGGAGTTTGACAATAGTTGGATCGTGTGCTCCACTTCTCTCTTAGTGGGTAGCCCTTTAGGCTCTCGGAACATGTCCTTGTATGCCTATAATAACTCCTCCAATTGTTGTTTTTGTTTCTTGGTACACCCCTCTAGGGATTCCTTGCCTCTTATTGACTCCTTTGTAAACTGATTTTCTCTTAAAACAATAAAGCATACTTCTTGCTGGAACTTATCAATTTCTTAGCTTGGTTGGGACTTACTAGTGAAATTTTCAACTTGCCTTTGTGCGTGTTGATGATGAAAGATTTTCCATCCTTGATTAGCCGGTATTGGTTAACTCTCCTCATGAATATTGCATCACGCATGTACATGTATGGACTCCCAAACACAACTCCACATACATCAAGGGGAACCACATCGAGATCTACTTCATCAATAAAATCAACACTTACAGAAAATATAATTTTACACTGTTTTGTTACCTTCATCTCTACATCATTATGTACCCATCCCAGTGGATACGCATTTAGATGATCACAAACTTCCAACCCCAACTTCTTAACTAGATCTGCTACAATGAGATTTTCTTGCAATCCTGAGTCAAATAGAGCATCAATCTTCGTCTTCTTGACCTGTATCTTTACATGGAAGAGTTTGGTCATTTCTTTCTCTACCTATTGTTGAAGTATACTTAGATTCACCTTCTTTTGCACTGATGTACAAATGATCTTCTCATCCACATTTGAGCTTCTTTCAACTTGGTAGCTCGAATCAGTGCCCATGAGATTCTTCTTCTTATTATCTTTCTTCTTGTTCTTTGGGTTTATCTCTCGGTGCAACTTCAAACAATTCTCCTTTGTATGGCCATCAATTTTGCCGTGGTTAAAGTGGTTGCTAGGATATTTGCACTGGTGTGTTGTGGCTGTCCTATTTTTATATTTTCCCCCTTTTTTCTTCTTCTTCTTATGCTTAGAATCATAATTTTTCTCCTTTTGCTTCAATCCACTTGATTGCGCTCTTTTTAGGACTATATTCTCCAGGTATTGTTGCTGTACACAAGCCTCATCCACCATTTTTGTCTTGAACAACATCACTTGCTCACGCAGATGGCGGTGCAAATCCCCCAAATACTTGAGGAGTACATCTGGGTTCTTTGGATAGATACCCATATTTATAGCCATCTTTCTAAATTCTATGGTGTACTCCTGCACTCTTTGGCCCAGCTTTTTCCTGAAGTAATGCCATCAGATCCACTGGTCTTGCACGTATCCAATGGGATAAAACTGTGACTTAATGAGGGCTTTGAAATCTTCCTACATAGTCAGTGGAGGTTCTCCCTCCAACCTTAGGGTTTCTGTGTGGCTCTCCCACCAAGTCAGTGCATGACCCTCCAATTTCAGCCGTGTGAATGAGATATTTTGCCCTTCCTCGATCTGATGGAAGCTGAAATAAACTTACAATTGCTGCAACCAGTGGTTCAACTTTAGAGCATTGATCTCAACACGGTATGGCTTCATATCAACTTTAGCTTCCACTTTTTACAGAGATTGGTTCATGACACTCAAACTAGGTTGATCTTTTCCATGTGCTTTCTTCGACTGGTTATTTGTGTCTTCCCCATCATCTGATCCCCCTTATGATTTGTCCCTTGCATTCGAACCCCCTTCTTCTCCAAATATCCCTAGACTATTTCTTAGGGCCGCCACAAGGAGGTTTACATTGTGGTTCATATCCGTGACTTGTTCTTCGAGCCACGAAAACCTCACCTCTGTAGGATCACGAGGTTCATTAGCAGATTCGTCACCTGTGATTAGGGTTCTACGATTTTCGGCCTCGTCGATCTAGATCCCTTCAATCTCCACAAAATACCCAAAGAAACCTGCTCTGATACCAAATGATTCGTAAAATACCGTGGATATTCCACTGGACAGTTCGTCACAACAGATCTGATAATATTATACTAGAAATCTGAGATTCTACAGTATTACAATTTTATTTAATTTATAGACCTATAAAATTAACTGTAATTAGTGCATGCATGTAAAATTAAATCAAGAATAAAAGTAGAGAACGAAAAAATAAGTTCACACACACATAATACACAAGATATTCTCTCCGGGAAACCCTTTCGGGAGAAAACCCAGTTGGAAGGTGAAGCTGCTTCTCTCTCTTTCTCTATCTGGAAATATGGTTGCAGATACAAAGAAGTAATGCTTGTGGCCCATGGGCTGCTACATTGCACAAATCCCCTCTGTGTGCTCTACCTCCTATCTCTGTTGGCTATCTTTTCTCAACTATGGAACAAAATCCTCTCGCAAGAATGGAATGCCTCTTCCTCTTAGTGGCCCAGTTATAACACAACGTGATAGCCTACTAGTGGTTAAGTTTTACTACATCAACTCTTAACTAGAGTTAAAAAATAGATTCTCCTATAGTATTTTACATCATAAACACGTGCCTATCCCATTTTCCATGAATAATGGGGCCTGACGCGGCATCCTCCCGAACTATAGGTGTGAAAACAGGAAGGTCAACTTGTCAGTGGCATAACTTTTGCATACAGACTCCGATTGACGCGATTCTTGCGATGTTGGAAAGATTTCTATGTGTAGAATAGCATGAAAAAGTGGTGTACTTAAGAGGCAAATTTTTACCCCTAAAAAACATCATTTGATGCCTCAAAATGATCCTGGAAGGCTTCAGACCTGTTTCACAAAACTGGGTCCCACCGGTAAAAACAGTCCCGTGAGTTGATTCCTCCACTTTTTCCACTCCAAATGCATTGAGATGGATGAAAAACAATATAATGATCCAATTCGAATCACACCTCCCCATTTTGGGAGGCTTTTGGTCCCCAAAATCATTTACTGAATGAGGTGAGGAAAATTTTCCTCCACCTTCTCTCTGGTGTACCATTTAGCTTTTCCTCGAAGTTGTCCCTTCAAACCAATTTTCCAAAGGTCTTGTTGCCTTTGTCTTGTAATTCTAGACTTCTTCTGCAAAACTATATATTCTTTCAACTCTACCTGAGCGTCTGGTGTCAAATCCTCCAAAGAAGGTAGGATTTGTTCCTCTTCCTAATCTAGCATGGAAGGCTCATAGAGTTTCAAATTATCTACATTTACAACTAAGTAAATGCGCATATATGGTGGTAAAATGAGTCGATAGGCATTATCATCCACCTTTTCCAGTATCTCAAAGGGACCATACCTTAGAGCCTTGATTTTCTTACTAGGCCCCTAAAACCTCTCCTTGTTCAACTGTAGCCATACTTTGTCTCCCACCTTGAATGATTTCTCTGTTCTGTGTTGATCATGCCTTGCCTTATACTTCACCTACGACTTCTGCAGTGTTTCCTATACCAGTAGATGGATCGACCTAATCTTCTCTATAAAATTTTCAGCCCTCAAAGCATCTCCTGTAATGTCTTCCTTCACTCATCCTTGTTTTTTATATGCAATATCCAAAGGTGAAGGTGGAAGATATCCAAAACAACTTTCAAATGGGGACTTTCCTAAAGAAGTGTGGACCGCTATGTTATATGAATGTTGTATATATACTAGATTTTCATCCTAGGTCTTCGGATGATTTTGGTTGTTACCCCTCAGAAGCTACACCAAAGTCTTGTTGGCTACTTCTTTTTGCCCATATATCTGTGGACGGAATGTTGTAGATCTATTCAACTTCGTGTCCATCTTCTCCCACAATGTAGTCCATAATGCACTGAGAAATCTTCTATCCCTATCTAAAATGATGCTCCTTGGTATATCAAAGTGTACCCAGACCTTCCCAAAGAACAATTTTGTTGCTTCTTGTCCGTTGATGGTATTTTTGCATGGCATCAGAACACACATCTTGCTGAACCTATCAACTACCACAAACAGGTAGTCATGTCCCTTCCTGGTTGGAGGTAAAACTCCCACAAAGTCCATGGAAATGCTTTCCCAAGCATGAGTAAGTACATGTAAGGGATGATACAGACCCTGCTTCTTATTGCTAGGCTTCCTAGTACAACAAAGAATGCATCCTCTTATGAACCTGGATACCTTCTCTTGCATCTTGGTCCAGTACACATACCTCTGCAAGTTAGCCACGGTCTTCCCTACACCAAAGTTCCCTGCAACCTTGGAGGTGTGAGCCTCTCTAATCAGTTGCAAACACTCACCTTTAGGAACACATAGCTTATCCAACCTATAGAGTAACCCATCCTGGAGATGGTAGTTGTTGTAACATGCATTTTTTGTTACTTTTAATATTCATTTTTCATACAAGAACTTGAAAATATTTCAAAAATAGATAAAAGCAAGAGGAAGGAGTAATAATGGTATATCGGGTATGTGTTCTTTGTAAAGAAACAAGTAAAAATAAAATAATCAGCCCCGATATAACCAAGGATTAAGCCAATGGTTATATATAAATATATATATATATATAGATAAATAATGTTTTATAAGCCCCGACGGGTCTGCGATCATTGCATAACGTTTATATATATGTATATGGTATGTCAATTGCAATATGCGATGGCCGGACCCGAAAACATATATATTGCATTTTATAACGTCGGCGGGCCCATAGAACGCCTTATGTATGTGTGTTGGCTGATAGCGCCGGTTGCGATTTGCCATTCAGATTCCAGACCCGATATTATATATGTCATGTTTTATATCTCCGGTGGGTCTGCCATATCACACATTGTTAAGGTTTGGGTTAATAAATCCATTGATAGCGCCGATTGCGATTTGCGATGGGTTTCGGACCTGATATGATATATATTACGTTCTATAACTCCATCGCATTCGCCATGCCGTAGTTTATTAAGGATTGGGTTGATATATGATGATGATGATGATGATAATGGTTAACGTCCACTGAGACCAAATTGGTCTATCGGACCTATAATTTTCTTAGTTTTTAATTATCTGGCTCCTTGTCTTTCTTGGTGAGATTAGTGTTGTAGCTTTCTTTTTTTCTCTACGGTCTTCCAACTTCCTTTATCTTGCATCTTCTTCATCTCCTCTGGTTCTTGGGACATTGGTGTCTTAGCTTCGCAATCCATTGTGTTCGTCCTTTTGAAGGTAGTTGGAGAAGAAGTTTGGTCTAGGAGATCTGCTTCACTGTCAAAAGAAGATTTATTTTGTGCAATATTCAAATCCTCATAACTATTGATGCTTGAGGGGTTGTCATGTTCACTTTTTTGTTGTTGGGCGGGGCTTTCTCCCTGCTTGTCTTGAGAGTTGTTTCTTTCTTGCCCGATTTCTTGTGATTCAGAGTTTTCTCTAGAGTATTCTTCTTTGATGACAGTGTAGTGTTCTTTTTTTGCTCCTTCCCACCATGTAGATCTGTGGTGGTTTTTTCTAGCAGAATTTTTCTCGGAGGCTTTTGGGCAATTTTTGGCTAGGTGGCCTGTCTCAAAGCAGGATTGACATCTGAAGATGACACTTTCATAATCGAGTTTCTGGTTCCACACATAGTCTTTACTTTTTAGGTTTATTTCAGTTGGGAATCCGGCGTTGAAGTCCATTTCTACACAGATGCGTGCATAGGTGGTTCTGTCATATTCCTCTATTTCTGGGCACCTGCAGTAAAATTCCCCAATTGCATTTCCAATGGCTTTTAGCGAGGAGATATTTCAAAGATGCAAGGGTAGACTTGGCAATCTCACCCAAACTAGTGCTGAGGTTATGACTGTTGTTGTTGGATTGAATGATGGGTCCCATGGCTTCATGAATAGGCCTGATTTTTCCCAAAACCAAGGGCCGGAATCTAGAATACATTGTCTGCTTTCAGGATTTTCAAAATCTACTATAAAGAAACCCCTAGCACAAGGGTAGATATTAATTTCATAAAAAATGATAGGCTTCCATACCTCCAAGATCCAATTGTGGAGAGCTGTCAGCCGTGGCCAAAAACCATTGAACCGGCAGATTAGGACACTTTCGGAAAACTTCAAAGCCTCATCAAGTGAGGTCTAGACCACCTGGATAGTGGGAGCTGGGGCTTCACTGACGATATGGGCAGGAGCTTTCCCTCCAAAAGTGGACGGAAATTATCCAACGGCTATTTTCGCGAAGCTGGGAGCCATATTTTACTTGCCCGTAGAACCTAGCGGTAGAGAAATAAAGCAGAAGATAAGATTAGATCTAGATCTAGCCGCAGAATATTAGATCTAGATCTAGATCTAGCTGCAGAAGATTAGATCTAGAACCCAGTGGCAGAATCTCAGTAAGCTTTTTAGCTTTTTAATCTGCAAGAAAACCCTTAGCATATTTTGATTGCATGACCCGTAGACAGATCTATGGATATCAACTTCAATCTTCACTTTTACAAACTAACTAGTCTTGCTGAGGAGGTTACCATGGCAGAGAAAACAATCGATCAAAACCTCACCGCCACAGATCAGCCGTAGAACAAACGAGGGATCCGCAGATCAGCCGCAGCCCCAGATCAGTTCTTAAAAATATCAGCCAGCTGTAGAACAAACGAGGGAGCTGCAGCCGTAGCCATAGCCGCAGAAGAGATCAGCCGTAGCCACAGCTGTAGAAGAGATCAGCCGCAGAGAAGAGATCAACCGCAGATTATTTGTTACATGATAAATGAACAATAAAATGGGCAGATTGTGATTTGCGATGGGAAGTTAATGCAACAATGAATGGAAGGATCCATTGGAGTTATTAAACTGGGCTAATTCTTTTTCAGTTCCGCTTTTGCGTGCTTCGCATTAATTTTGCCGTGTAAAGGAAAAATTAGTGTTAAAGCCAAATTTGAAGAAAAGGCAGTTGGTCGAGCTTCTTGGTGTTTTGGTCAATTAAAATGTATCCAATACATGCGTAAGCCCAGGTTTATACAAGTCAAACACAGTTCGTTATGATTAAAGTGGATAGAGGCATATACAGAGGAACTCAGCAGCAGATTAACAGAGCCGAAAAGTCAGCAGTCATAGTCATCTTCTATGTTCAGTTATTTTATGTTCTTTGATATGTCTTTACCCTCTATGTAATATTTTGTAATAATTCTTACTTCAGATAGTTAGGGAAATAGTTTTAGTAGTTTGACAGTTTTAGAGATCAGCAACTATTTCACAATGTATAAAAGGAGGAAAATTTATAGAGAATGGGTTGGTTGTTGGAATTTTGGAGAACCCAGAGACTAATCCATTGTATTCCTGATATAACTATTGATTAATGAAAGAATCAGAAGTTTCCATGAATTGTTGGGTATAATTTTGTAACCTTCTCTGTCATGTGTCACCTTATGTTTTCTTCTTTCAACTATAGTAATGAAGCTACAGGTCTTTATTTTCTTATGTAGATAAAGTTAAAATTCCTTAAAAGAGCCCTCCTATACTTGAAGTTTTCACCTTCCTTTCTAAGTTATAGATAATAGTTTATGTGAAAGACCAGCATATTATCTTTAACTTCTCCAAGAGTCACAGATAGTAGTTTCTGTGAAAGATCAACATATTATCTTTAACTTCTCCTTCAAGCATTCTTCATTCATCATTTATATCTAGCAACAAATGGCATTCTAAGATGTTCTGGTCATACATGTATTAAGTGTGAAAGACCAAGTTCTCCAAGTCCTTCATTTGAGGACACAACAAACATTAAAGTGACAAAGAAGTGACAAGTAAATAATATTTATTAATGTCTTAAGCACAATTTCTCTACAGCCACGAAATTGGTTTCTTAAGGTACAACAGTAGTCAACACTGGTGTCGCCACTGTGAACATGACTCTGACTCTGCAACTACTGATACACCTCCTTGAAGTCCTCATCTTCTGAATATGCCTCTATGTATGCATCATGGGTGAATGGATCCATGTGCATAACAGTCCCCAAAGTTGTAATCTCTGATGTGGGTGGACTTGGAAGCATATAAGCCAACTTGTTTATGTTACCCTTCTTATACTTGATCACCAAGTGAAACTGCTATAAAAACCTCATCCACTTGTGATGATTAGGGTTTTACGATTTCGGGCCTCGCCAATCTTAATCCCTGCAATATCCACAAAATACCTAAAGAAACCTACTCTGATAATGATCCGTAAACTGTCGTGGATATTCCACTGGATAGTTCGTCACAACAGATCTGATACTATTATATTTGAGATCTGAGATTCTAAACTATTATAGCTTTGTTTAATTTCTAGATATGTACAATTAAATGTAATTAATGCATTCATGTAAAAGTAAATTAAGTAGAAAAGTAGAGAACGACAAAATAATCTCACACACACATAATACACAAGATATTCTCTCTGAGAAACCCTTTCGGGAGAAAACCCAGCTGGAAGGTGAGGTTGCTTCACTCTCTTTCTCTGTCTAGAAATATGGTTGCAGATTCAAAGAAGTAATGTATGTGACCCATGGGCTGCTACAATGCACATATCCCCTCTGTGTTCTCTACCTCCTATATCTCCTAGCTATCTTTTCTCAACTATGGAACAAAATTCTCTCGAAAGAATGGAATGCCTCTTCCTCCTAGTGGCCCGGTTATAACACAACCTGATAGCCTACTAGTGGTTAAGTTTGACTACATCAACTCTTAACTAGAGTTACAAAATAGACTCTTCTAGAGTATATTACATCATAGTCACATGGCCATGTCCTTTTCAATGAATAATGGGGGTTGACGCAACATCCTACTAAACTATAGGTGTGAAAACAGGAAGGTCAATGTCTGAGTGGCATAACTTTTGCATATAGGCTTCGATTGACGTGATTCTTGTGCCATTGAGAATCTCTCGGTGTCTATAATAGCATGAGAAGTTTCTGCACTTAAGCGACAAAGTTTTACCCCCAAAAAATTCATTTGATGCCTCAAAATGCTCCCGGAAGGTTTCATACCCCGTTTCGCCAAACTGGGTCCCGCCAGTAAAAATGGTCTCGTGAGATGATTCCTACACTTTTTCATCTCCAAACACATCGAGATGGATGAAAAAAAATATAATGATCCAATTTGGATAAAAAAAACCTAAGGGATTATAAATCTAAGTGAATAATATTAAACCCAAGATGTTGGCATGAAAATGACAATAGGGAAGAGACCTTGGGTTTAGGCTTAAAGTGCTAACAAGGCTCCATTGTAGCCTAGGACAACGATGGAATTTTCACCTTAACCGGAGGGCAAGGAGTCTCACCCGAGGCGTGACGTGACCGAAGTTAGATGGAGTTGGGGATGGATATCGAGGGAATGTAAAGAACATGCAACAATAGCTCATCACACTTAATCCATTCGACTATCTAAGAATGTCATCCCATTCATATCATTACAGGAAACTATCTAGTTGTTAATCATTCATTTAAAAATTTAAAGAGCCCATAATGAACACAATAATACAATATGAGATCCAAACTGCTTCTTTCATTACTTGGAATATAAAAGAGTACATGACACAATACAAATGTATCAAGGCATGTTCATCAAATACCTAGAGAATACTTTCATAGAATATAACTGATAGGAATAAATATAAGAAGAGCCAAGGATATTCCTATCTCTTCCACAACCGATATAGATCTCTGGATCCTGCCTTTGCTCACCCACTTCTTCACCAACCCTTCCTCATGTTGTCTCTTTCCTTTTATCCTTTATTTTGCATTTCCAATGCCAGTTCTGTTTCGCTAACTCTGCCCTCGGTTGTTTCCCCTGCACGGTTGCCTTTTTCCTCTTTCAACACCTTGCCACAACTACCCGTTCACTCCCCGTTGTTGTCCCTTTCCTTTGGCTATCAGCTCCAACCCAGACTGTTGTCCCTGCCACCTTTTCTTGACTTTCCTTCCCGCCAACAGTCAAAATTCAAAACAAAGGCACCAACAGGCCTTGATTACAATCCTTTGACTCGTCCATGAGTCAATCTATCTCAAACATTGCCAGTTCTGTAGCTGCTCCTCGCGAGGTCTCTATCGTCATTGGTTGTTGTTGTGTTGCTTCCTCCTCTTGCGGCGCTGCTGCTTCTGCCCCTTGTTGTGTTGGTTCTACTATTTCTACTACACCTTGGCCTTCTTTTCCAAACAAAGGCTCCAACTTCGATACTACGAAAATAGTTTCCTGGTGGAAGCAATTATAATCTTCCAATGTCGTCTGCTAGACGCATGTAAGGGTTTCTTCTTGTTGGAGAAATTCGACTGCTGATATGGAGTTCGACTGCTCGGGTCAGGCATTTTGCAGTGTGTTCCATTGTTCTTCGACATCATCATATACCTCCCGTAGTGCTCTAACCTGTTTACGGACTGGGGGTTGTCTAGTCAATTTAACGTCTTAAATTGCTCTGCATAAATTATCAATCCTGGTATCGTAAACTGATGAAGTGTGGTGCACCATATGTGCCTAGTTAACCTTTTTCTTACTTCATTGTTTCATAGATTTTATTTTGTTTTGGGGTTTTGTTCTTCTTGATCTCCTAAAGTATCTAATGCAAATGGAAATCCTATTCTAAGGTCTTAAGAATACTTTTAAAGGTCAAGTATGGATGTAGATTTCAAGACAAGGTCTATGTCCCTAATGGTAACTTCCAAAACTTAGCACTTCAAAAGATCTTAAAACATGTTATTGATGGAATTAGTACTTAAACAAAAGTGTAAGTATGCAGCTACTTCAATCAAGCAAAATATGAAATACTGATCATGAAATCACTATCTCTGCTGCTTGTCTAAATACGGAAATAAAAGTTAAGCTATTGCACTCAAACAAATCAAAAACTGCAAACCAATAAAAAGTAAAATCAAATCACATCATTCATAGTTTGATTCCTCGCCAGGTAGTCTAAGCTATGGCTTTCGGAGATAATCATCAATAACATGAGAAATCTAATATCTAATTGCAGAAAAGTAAAACTAAAATCAAATCACATCAATTCATAGTCTGATCCCTCGCCAGGTAGTCTAAGCTATGGCTTTCGGAGGTAATCATCAATAACTTGAGCAATCTGATATCTAATTGCAAAAAAGCAAAACTAAAATCAAATCACATCAATTCATAGTCTAATCTCTCGCTAGGTAGTCTAAGCTATGGCTTTCGTAGGTAATCATCAATAACTTGAGCAATCTGATATCTAATTGCAGAAAAGTAAAACTAAAATCAAATCACATCAATTCATAGTCTGATCCCTCGCCAGGTAGTGTAAGCTATGGCTTTCGGAGGTAATCATCAATAACTTGAGCAATCTCATATCTAAACTAACTAACAAAGCAAATGAATAAGACTGAAATCAAAGCATAACTGAAATTGAAAAGCTAAAAAAAACAAAGTCAGTAGAGAGGTAAATCTCATGTCACTATTTGATGCAAAAACATGTAAAGAAAAACTAATCTACAATCAACTGGTTGAACACACTTACATGAATTAAAATTGCATGAATGGAAAATATAATCTATCAAATTTGAAAGCAATCAAATGAAATAATGAAATCAAAGCAAAATTACAAAATGAAATCTACTCTACCTTACAATTTAATATGCTCCATGACATCTACTTCACATCTCCTTCCATGTTGAGAACATCAAAGCTTTATTAAAATTCTTCAAAATTACAAAGTACAACAAAGCTCTCCAAAGCTTTCAAAAGCCATCTCACAAGCTAACAAGCTTAAGAACTAACAAATTAAGACTTAAGAACTAGCAAATGAAGGAGAGAGGTCTCCTATTATACAAAAAGATGAGAAGTCATCTCATTAATGAGAGTCCATGAATCTCTCCCTCTATCTCTAGAGTCGTAATCAAAATAGGAACTGATAAGACACATGTCTTCTTAGAGTTACAATATAATTAGGAGATGTGACACATATCCTCATGATCTCATGATTCTTTCCACTCAAATTCGAATTTGGCCTTAGAGTGCCACATAAGGGTCTTCTAGAAGCCTCCTTTCAACCTACACATGTCAACAATCTCAACCGATTTGTTAGGTATAAGCATATGCACATTATTTTCTAACCACAAATTCACTTTAAAAGCTTAGAATTAATAAAGTTTGGAAAAACATAAATGTGGCCCAATGATAACGAAAGTGGGATGAATGTGGTGACATAGTAGTGAAATGGAGGTGATATAATGGACATAATAGTAAAAGTGTAATAGAAATGAATGACATTTTCAAGATTCAACAGGGGCCTTAGGTCCCATATTTTCTTCTTTGTTACGACTGATTCCTCCTCGATTTGTTGTATTTTGGCCTCGAGAGAGGCGATCTCATCATCAATTTGCTTTAGTTGGCCTTTATCCTTGGAAGTCTCGCTGTCGATGATGTGTTGTTGTAGTTTTTGGTGAAGTGGATAGACTGGCTAGTTATTTATGGCCAAGTTGTCTGACCAATCGTTGACTTGCTCTAGTAGCACATACCCATCCGCCAGGGCATCAGTTAGTGCAGCAGTAGTGTTAACTTTCTGCTCGATTTCCATGATGTAGCTTGTAGTTGGATCGGGCAGCGCTACTTTGGTCATGTCTAAACTATTCTTCAGTTCCTTGTTGGTGGCCACAAGTTCCATGCATGTTATCTGAATATGGTCACAACATTTGACTAATGTGATGGTTGGAACATCCTCGGGTGCTTCAATTACTAAATCTCCCATCGTTGTCCAAAGTTCTCTTATCTTTTACATCTCCTAGTCGACCTGCGCTTGCAGCTGTTGATTTTTCTGTCGGAGCTGATCTCCCTTTGCCGTGATAGTGACGATTTGTTGCTTCTGCTGCTCATGCTCAACGACCAGGTCATTGTGGATCTGCTTAGCCCTTTGAGCTACCTGTTGGATAAATCCAAACATTTGTGTGGAGGACCAATACTGAAGGTTCTCTGGTGGTATTGTTGATGGGTCTGGGAAGTTCATTTGCAGGGATTGGCCACTAGAAATGGGTTTTTCTGAGTGGCCTTGGGGTGAAGTTACAGTATGTGTGGACTCAAGAAACTGGTGAGAGGGAGGGAGGATGACTGGTTATGGAACAATGGGGAAATTTAAATGAAATGTGGCTTCAAATAGTTTGATTGTAGTTGATTGTGGTTGTGAAGTGATTGGTTCATCACCCGAGAGTGGGCCCATTCCTAGCAATAGAGATACTAGGGAGGTTTGAACAACAGTATGAAATTCTCCCCCATTCAGTGACTAGGTGGACTAGATTTCTGAGTCGAATTCCATTTCATTTGTAGCTATGCGGGTGCTTCGAGGGATCGCGTCAGGCAGGGTCAAAGAGGTGGAAGTACTATGGGGGGAGGGATCCCGTGACTTGGGTGAAACTATAGAGGTGGATGGTGGGTGTTCTTCAACAATTGGGGAGGTCGATGTTGAGTGGAGTCCATCCCTAGTGAGGTCAACAATTGATCAGGGATCAATATTTTAGCTAAAAAATGAAAGTGATCAAAATTTCTTTAGGCCTACATTAATGGATATAGTTCGTCTCCAGATTTCCAACACTGTAAACGGTTCAAAAAACCGACATTGTATGCAAAAGTTAGAGCTTTTGCAAATTTGGTAAAAAAATAAGCCCCCGAGGCCAGCCCCCACCGCATGTGACCAAGCGATTGAACCAAGAGCTAGGGACCAACTGTTAAGCAAGATTAGTGTGCCACTAATCAATTTATCATTTAATTAATCTATAATTAAGTTGGCAGAATTTATGGTGGAGCCACTAAATCCGGAACCGCCACCAAACTTGGCGGACTTAACTGACAGTTCTCCAGATTTAGAGGAGGTTTTCTAGGAAAAACGTTTTGAGCCATAACTTACTCAATTCTCAACCAAATTTCGAAAATGAATAGTCATTTTTCGCTAATTGGCATGTTGGGAATTCATTGGAGCAAGTTTTAGAGGCAGAAGTGGTCATCCACAGGTTTTTTTGTTCACTTGAAGATTTTTGAAGCCTAGGGCCACCACGTGTTGGAGGCCATTACTAGAGCAGCTGGTAACCAAACTGAGTAAAAAAATAGTCATTTCTAATAGATTTGAATGGTTTAAACTCATTGGAGTAGGTTTTAGAGGCAGAAGAGGTCATCTACATGTGTTTTTGTTCACTTGAATATTTTTGAAGCCCAAGGCCACCAGGTGTTGGAGGCCATTCCCAGAGTAGCTGGTAACCAAATTGAGTAAAAAAATAGTCATTTCTAATAGATTTGAATGTTTTAAACTCATTGTAATAGGTACCAAGAGAATTGGATGCATGTAACAACAATTTGAGCACTATTGAAGCTAATACAAAGGCCCACACTATGAAGCTGGACCAAGGAGATGTAGCCCAAGAGGGTTGAACTCCTTCAACAAAAATTTGTGTATTGAGCTATGTTATTTGTGCTTGCTGTGTTTTCATATGTTTCTATTCAGCCATTTAAATTCATGCTTTTAAGTTCATGCAAAACACTAAATTTCACCAAGTTAGATGAATTGACAATCACATGCTCATGGATAAACTCTCTATGGATAAGCAAACCAAAGCAAAGAAAATTTTATATCTAGAAATGATAATAGCAATTAGAATTAACTAGAAATCAATTTTAGATCAAGTTGGTATCAGAGCAAGGTTTCTTGCTTGATTTTCTTGAAGGGTTTGATAGTTGCAATTGTTGTTATGATTACAAGGTTGAAGTTGCAAAGAGGAGAAGGGAAGATATGGATAGCTAGTCTTGAGATTAGGACAAGAAGGAAGAAGGCTGAGAAAGAACCATCCTCACGCAAAGGACCACTCAAGGCAAAACCTGAATCACCTCAAGTTCCATCTCCATTAGTTGAGATAGAAGAGGCACAAATTGCGCAAGATACTGAAGTGATTGAGGACGTACAATTAGTACAAATTTCTGAGCCTGAATCCATAGCCATTATGTCTAGAGAAATGGAGCATGAAGGTCCCTCTTCAGAAGAGGAAGAATTCAAGAAAACTTTCTACACTTTGATTGAGATGGTTAAAGTCCTCTATGAAGAGGAACATCAAAATGGTTGGAGAGAGTTCTAAACCTCCATATGGAGAAGGAAGCTCAGAGAACAAAAAATATGAAAAGAAGGATTCCAAATGGAATGGTGGAAAGCCACCTCATCTCCACCATCCTCATCATATTCTTCATCATCTTCACCATCTCACTTGACATCATATTCCACAACCACCACTGCCCATACTCATTCCAAAACCCCAAAAGGAAAAACTCCATTACTGAAATTGGACATAAAATTCGAACTTCCCATGTACAATGGAGAAGTGAATGCAGAAAAGTTAGACAATTAGATTCGACAGTTGGAGGTATACTTCAGAATTCAGAACCTTCAAGAGGACGATATAAAGATCCAGTTGGCTTCAATGAGGCTAGAAGGAGTTGCACTAGTTTGGTGGCAAGCAAGGACTCAAGAGGAAATGTGAATCCATGGTAAGATATCCATTTCTTGGGTTGAATTTGTTTCTGCAATTAAAAGACAATTTTATCCTTTAGCCTATATGCAAAAAGCCATCATGAGTTGGAAAAATTTTAGGCAGATTAAAGGCCAAACAGTCCAAGATTATACACAGGAGTTTAGGAAAAAGGCTTTGTTATTAGGAGTAAAATTGAATTCATAAGACACACTCTTGAAATATATTGGAGGTTTACATTCCTATTTGCAGCACACTATCCTTATGTTTAACCCAATCAACTTAGATGAAGTATGTGTGCAAGCCACACTTATTGAGGCAAGGGGAAAACAAAACATAGAGGAGAAAGGTGAAAGCGAAGGTAAGGGAAAAGAGAAGGGAGGAAAATGGAAGGGAAAGAAGAATGCAAGTATAAAAAAAGAGAAGGAAAAACTCACATGCAAAAACTGTTCAAAGACTAGCCATGATGAAGACCATTGTTGGCAACTTCATCCAGAATTAAAACCAGATAGATTGAAAGCCAAAGAGAAGGGAAAAACTATTGCTATAGCTGAAAAAGACTTAGGGTCAGATTCAGGAGATGAGACAAAAATTACAGCTATGGGTTTGAAAGGTCAACATGTTGAAAGTACTAGTTCCTCAAATAGTCACAACAACACTCCAAATGAAGACAAAAGGGAAGAGTTGTTCACTGTTAGAGTAATCTCAAATCATACCAAGATTGATGCACTCTTTGATAGTGGATCACAAGCAAACCTGATTTCAGAAGACTTAGTTAAAGAGCTTAAACTTGAAACCATACCACATCATAAACCATACCCTTTGGGTTGGATAGTTAAGGATGCCAATTTACAGGTTTCAAGGAAATGCATTTTTAGATTTGCTATTACTGCAAACTTTGTTGATGAAGTCGAGTTAGACGTGGTTCCACTTGACATTTCTGGAATTATCTTGGGAAGTCCATATTTGTATGACAGGAAAGCGGTGTTTCATCACTATGAGCACAAATATCATTTTCTTAAAGATGGGGTGAAGTATATTGTGAGAGCTCATCGCAAGAAACTAAAAATTTCTTTAGTTAATGCAAGGAAAATGAAGAGGCTAGTGAATGCAAGTTAGAACTTGATATTGTTGATGATCAAATAAAGAGATGTTTTAAATCATACCTTTCATAAAGATTCTTATATTTGTAATGAGTTGTTTCAGAATGATAACAGGTTGCCTTTGAAAGAAGGTGAAAAACATTTGCAGCAGCCAACATTGGTGTTGAGCGGTGTTGAAAACAAGGTGTCAATGCAAGAAGTTACAAAGGTCAAAGATAAGAGCACAAAGTAGCTTGGCAAAGAAGGCATGGGTTTCACAAATGTTCATTGTTGGTTTCCAAAAGGCACAGTTCAATGGCGAAGAAACTTGGGCAAGAGTCAACTCAAGTACAAGGAAAAAGCAGCTAAAAATCACCATAGAGACAAAGTGCAAGGTGAGAAAGATTCCAAGCTTCCTTTGATTGTTGGGCAAGGTAGTAACAACATGTTTTCTGCAAAATTATATTGTTGTTCTAAAAATTCAGAAATATTGCAGCATGAAGGTGTCAAAGGCAACAATAGATGCTTGTTGGAATCAAGGAAAATTTTTACTTTTTATGAAAAGCTCCAAATGATGAAATTAAGAAAATTTCAATGGATAAATACTGGAAGGATGATGGAGCAGTCCCCTCATCAACATAATTAGTGATCAAGACATCTTTTGGAGTCCAAAAGGCTTCTAGTGGGGAGGAATGATCAGGGATCATTAATGGATAAAATTCATCTCCAACTTATCAATGCCACAAACGGTTCAAAAAACTGACATCATATGAAAAAGTTAGAGCTTTTGCAAGTTTGGTAAAAAAATAAGCCCTCGAGGCCAGCCCCACTACATGTGACCAAGCGCCTGAACCAAGAGCTAGGGGCCAACTGTTAAGCGGGATTAGTGTGCCACTAATCATTTTATCATTTAATTAATCTGTAATTAAGTTGGCAGAATTTATGGCGGAGCCACTAAATCTGGAACCGCCACCAAACTTGGCGGACTTAACTGGCAGTTCTCTAAATTTAGAGGAGGTTTTCTAGGAAAAACTGTTTGAGCCATAACTTACTCAATTCTCAACCAAATTTCGAAAATGAATAGTCATTTTTGGCTAATTGGCATGTTGGGAATTCATTGGAGTAGGTTTCAGAGGTAGAAGAGGTCATCTACAGGTGTTTTTGTTCACTTGAAGATTTTTGAAGCCTAGGGCCACTAGGTGTTGGAGGCCATTACCAGAGCAGCTGGTAACCAAATTGAGTAAAAAAATAGTCATTTATGATATATTTGAATGTTTTAAACTCATTGGAGTAGGTTTTAGAGGCAGAATATGTCATCTACATGTGTTTTTGTTCACTTGAATATTTTTTAAGCCTAAGGCCACCAGGTGTTGGAGGCCATTCCTAGAGTAGCTGGTAACCAAATTGAGTAAAAAAATAGTCATTTATGATATATTTGAATGTTTTAAACTCATTTGAATAGGTACCAAGAGAATTGGATGCATGTAACAACAATTTGAGCACTATTGAAGCTAATATAAAGGCCCACACTATGAAGCTGGACCAAGGAGATGTAGCCCAGGAGGGGTGAACTCCTTCAACAAAAAATTGTGTATTGAGCTCTGTTATTTGTGCTTGCTGTATTTTTATATGCTTCTATTCAGCCATTTAAATTCATGCTTTTAAGTTCATGCAAAACACTAAATTTCACCAAGTTAGATGAATTGACAATCACATGCTCATGGATAAACTCTCTATGGATAAGCAAACCAAAGCAAAGAAAATTTTATATCTGGAAATGATACTAGAATAGCATTAACTAGCAATCAATTTCATATCAACAATGGTCACGAGAGTCACTGTATTTTTCTTCTTGGTTGTTGGTGCTTTGGTACCTTTGGGCTGCCTGGGTTTGGGGATGGTTGGCTTGGTCTGAGAGTGAGGGCCATGAGGGGGTATAGCCACAATGAGGGGAATGGTTATGATCAGATTAAACGAAGTAAACCCTTCAAAAATACCAGATTGGGGAGTTGTACCTGGTGAACCCACAAAGCTGGCAGTTGTCTGCTTAAGGCTCATTCGTTGCTCCATTTGATAGACCATTGGCTATAAATCCTTCTCTAGCCCCCTCTTCCTGCTGCTCTTAGCCATGTCTCATAACTTTGATTGCGGTTTGATGCCCCCAAACAAGTATTTGAACTAGTCATATGTAATCTCACAGGCAACCCCTAGCCACGATCTGACCTTCGTATGTAATTCCCCTTCTGATAATTTTAACTGTTGCAGCCTCATTTGGAAAGTCTCCGGATGGATGCATTGTGGCCTGATATAAGTGTTGTCGTGGGTCACCCCAAACCAAATTTCTTGCGAGTAGCTATCGAGCAATCCCTTGGGGATTCTCTCTGTCACCCTTATGGTCGCCAGGATCTTCTGGTACCAATCCTTAAAGCATGTCTCGTTGATCTCTTTGTTGCTGGGGTCCCTAAACATCCTCCATGATGTGTATCTAAGTGCCAGTGGTTGCTCATCTATGATCTCTGCGAGGTTCCTCCTTCCTGGCAGGCACCATTTCCACATCGCAAAATTCACAGTCAAATACCTGAAAATGAAATTCATGCTTCTTTTGTATACATCTTCACAAGCTTCAAATAATTCATTCAACAGAAAATGCCGACCAGTTGAGCAAACCTCTGCAATAGTGCTTCACAACTGCTATGGTGTCCAACATGCACTCATTTTTGGAGAAGTGTCTCATTACCTTCCCTATAATGATGTAGAAGGTGAATTTTATGTGTTCCTTGTTGATCAAATCTATTTTGGTGCCCTTGCTACCACGCTTGGTGTTATACTTGGTGTAATAATCATTATCCCCCTCTTTCTTGGCTCGCTTTGACCCGGTCTGGAATGATGTCGAGACTGCATCTCCTATTGCTGAGAGCCCAGTGAGCTGTTGAATGTATTCCACATGAATTAAATATTCCTTGTCTAACCAGAGTGAGCCACCATGCATCCTACTCACCACAAGTTTAGTACATTGCATTGCAGCAAAAGACATCCTGAAAATCAACAGACTCCTCAAGTTTATCAAAGTTGACCATTGAAGTGATCGAAATGTTCCTTTGATCTTTGTTTCCATTGTGCCATCACCCTTTGGCACTTCCTTTGTATATACCTCTCACTTGAGCGCTGGAAACTGGAAACAATATGAAAGATCATTGTCCACCAGTGTGGCCTTATCATATTTACCATACAATGATTCTATAACCATAATTTGGTCATCTAATTTCTCTTCTGGAACTGACATTATCTTCGTCATCCTTCTATGTCACTGATATAAAACAGTTACAGGAGGCTGATAGCTAGTGCCTGAGCGATCTTGCTGAGTTTCGAACCAAGACTCAAAGAATTTTGTCACCTGAATTTGAACTTCTGAAAATTCCTACGTAGCCATGCAAATTAAGTAGACCAACTTCGACATGACGTTTTTTACTAGACTCGCTAACTAATTACTACGACAACTTTCCCTGTGTAGACTCGATCGTGTTAACTGGCCTCTGACTGAGCTGTACTTGACTTAAATGACACATGAAGGGAAAAGTACAAAATGGAAAATATGGGTAATAATGTGACCGTGATGGCGGATTTATTGGTTAACTATTTCCATAACAGGAAAATATTTTATGGAAATTTACCTGACAGGGGTATTATTTCCTAATTATTATAGAAAATACTTTGAGTATGGTGGATTAGACTGATGAGGCTCATAAATGGGTAAATTATATGGACCTTAATGCACCTCCAACTTACTAAAATCAACTTTTTTCATCATTCTTTACGTGTTTTAATTATGTTTTCCTTAATCAGGAGATTAAAGATGAGATGTCATGTCTAGTGGTCTAATGTGCATTGATTGCAGGTTTTGGAGAAAATTTTGGCTAACTAAAGTGTAGGAACTCGAATTAAGACAAGCAAGAGGGATTATAGGAGATAGTATCTCCCTCCTTAACTCCTCACTCACCCAAAGATTCCTCAATCAAATCTCATTAGCTCGGAGTTGCAAGCAACCAAGTCATGAGGTTCATTGGTAGCCAAGCCAGTGATAGTTGAAGACTAGTTGATCTCGAGATTGGAAGCCAAGACTCCCTTTAAGGAAGTTACTGGTAACTTAAGTTTTATAAATCAGGAGGCCTAGAGGCTCATTAGGATTCGATTTTTTTGTGCAAGATAGCTAAGCAGTTTTCGAGTTGAAGTACTCTTGTGTATTTATGATATTTTAATGAAAATGAGTAGCATTCCCTTGATCCAACACTAAGTTGACTGAGAGGGCTGAAGCTCTTGGGTTAGGTTCCAACCCTAGCAACATAGGTTCCTCTTGTTGTATGTGTATGCATATGTTATACTCATAGTTAGTTGTTAAACTGATTTTGGTGTTGTTAATTTGCAAGTATTGGTAGGTTTAATTAGTTGGCTTCCATTTGTGGATAGTTCTAATAGTAGAATTGTAGTGATAAGAATATATTCCAAAAAGGACGACATCAAGTGGTTTTCACCTCATTTCTCCCTTTCAGGGATCATGGCTTGAGGAACACTTCCCATCCATCCCTAAAAGACAAAATTCTTTATTTTTGCATAATCTAGGGTTTTCCTACTAATTAGGTCATTATTTTTCAGTTTCATAGGATAAGTTGAAATTGCTATTTCTGATCCCTTAGGTTTTTTACTAATTTCATATCGCTTTTATGTTGGTTTCAAGCACTTCCATGCATGAACTTAGCAAATAAATGGTGATAATTCTGTTTTCTTCTATTTTGAATAACCATTTTTGTTTTTAGATGAATCTATGTGTAAATGCCAACAATGATGTGTGTTGTTGTAGGAGTTTCTAAATTGCAGGGAGACTTCATCTCATCAGCCTCATCCAAGCCATATCCACACATGATTTCCAAAAGTCACTAAGCTCTCAATCCGAATTTTTGATTTATGAGGAAAACTTGCCATTTTCTTTGAGCAAATCCAACCATCTTAAAGTTTTAGCTTGAGCTCTGAGTAAATGCCTGCCACTCCCATGCCTTATTCCCTCCTTATTCACCTTTTCCAAGCTCCATCCCACCTTCTAGACCACTCCCTAAGCTTTTGGCATGTTCCTGTAGTAAAACAGGGGATCCTGTAGGTGAACTAGTACATCCTGTAGACATCCTGTAGGAAAACCTGTAGCAACCTATTTTGAGCCCGAATTGAGAAAAATCATCACTAAAGCTAGGATTAGGCCCCTACTTGACCTCCAAGCCATCAGAACCATTGTACTCCTCTTCCTCCATACTTGTCTCCCTTACCAAAGAACCAAGAAGGATTAGCATTTACATTTTTCAAGAAAAAAGATAAAAGGAAAAAGGTTCTTTTATATTTATTCATGCACACAACAATTAGTACTCTCTAGATCATATTTCATGCTTAGATTAGTTAAAACCTCACATGTGTTAAAGTAGGTTTCTTTTGCAAGCAAGGTATGTTAGCAAGTAGATAAAGGATTTCATGTTATTTTGTAAGCATTTATTTCAGTCTTTCATTCTTGCAATAGGAAACATTTCTTTTCTCCTAATTAGGGTAAATTTCCCCTCTCCAAGTTGGTAATAAAACTTCTTCTAGTCAATAGAAGGTTGGTTTGAGAAACCATAGTGGTCTATCACCCCAGCTCAGTAGTGTCAAAGAGTAGACCAATTACATCTATTTGTGTATACAACACTGTCACCTCCAAGTTTGTACAAACCCTAGGGTTGATGAAGTAAAGTCGGTAGCCCTAGGAGTTGCAACATCCTTTCTAAAATACTCGTGCTCATCATAGATGTGTGAAACATGTGACTAACCTCCCCAATCATAGCTGGTTGTAGTGAGACCACATAGTTGCCGTAATTGGACTGACACGGAAGATTATTGTATGGAAAATAAAGAAACTGAAACTTAAATGGACTGACTACTTGACTGTCTTATTCCTACTGACTTTAAACCTACCTATAGTGCATTTTCAGAGATCTCATCAATTATAATATTGGGTGTTGTGTTGGTGGAAAGGCTTCAGGGGTGCGCCATTCACCCATCCTGGTATCAATATTCCATCCAGTTGTGCAAGTTTCACCGCTTCGGACTCCCTGATTTCCATGGATATGAATGGACCAAACCAATGCATCTGTGACTTACATGAGAACTTCTGAAACTTGCGGTCATATAATAAAACTTGTTTCCTACAATTGTGAATGAATTTCTCTTAATGTGGCTTTCATGCCATGCTTTCTGCCTTGCTTTCTCAACAGACTGGTGGAATTTCGCTAGGAATCTGGCTTCATCTAATTCCATCAATTCCTCCAACCACTTATGTAGCGATGCATTATCTATCATATTTGTAGCTTGGGCAATGAAGATGCTTGGCACCGCAAATTTAGCGGGTACCACGGATTCCCGTCCATATACCAGTTGGAATGATGTTTGCTTGTGTGGGTGCTTGACTGTCATTCTGTACGCCCATGGCGTGGCTGGTACATGCTCATCCCAATCATCTTGAATTGTCAAACATATCTTCATTTTTTCCAGTATCTTGTTGAATGCTTCAACCATCCCATTAGTCTGTGGGTGGTACAGGCTATTCTTGTGATGCTAGACTAGGAAGTTCTGCAGTAGTGATGCAACTGTCTCATTTATAAAATGAGTCCCTTAGTCACTTGTTAGGATTTTTGGGCATTTGAACTTGGATATGATGTTTTCAAAGATGAACCTCGTTGTTGTGTCTGTTGTACAATATTTCACTGGTTCTACCTCTGCCCATTATGTGAGATATTCAGTAGCTATGATGATATATCGTGCATGAGAATGACGTGCTGGTGGATTGATCACCCGATAAAATCAACCGCCCACTTCTAAAAAAAATTCACTGTACGTACTAGATGTAGTGGTAATTCATCTTGATGCGACAATTTTCCAACTCTCTAACACACATCATAGCCTTTTGCATATTATTTGGCATCCTTGTAGAGTGTAGGCCACCATAACCCTGCTTGCAAGACCTTCCTTGCTGTTTTTTTTCCCTCAACATGCCCTCCCGCAACTCCAGAGTGGCACTCCCATAGGACATCCTATCGTTCATGCTGGAGGAGACATCATCGTAAGACTTGATCTAGGCCCAACTTATATAAATGTCCTGCGATTAGTTGATAGTCAGTTGCTTGCACCACCATGTGTCTCTTCTGCATCACCGTATGTCCCTCCGAACATTTCCCTGTGGCTAGAAAAGTTGTGATTTCCTCCAAGTAGTCAGGAATTGCTTCTATGCGGAATAAATCAACGTTTGGTAGTTGATCATCTAGGGAGCCCCCACTCTCCCCTGACTCTAGTCTAGAGAGATGATCTGGTCCCACATTCAATCGACCTGGTTTAATGATAACCTTGAATGTAAACTCCTAGAACAACAGTAGCCACCTGTAGATTCTTCCCTCTAAGACTGGCTTGTTGACCAAGTATTTTAATGTTGAGTGATCTGTAAAGAATTTGAATGGAGCTCCAAGTAAATAGTGTTGAAACTTTTGCAAGGAGTATACCATGGCTAGTGCTTCTCTCTCAGTCGTGGTATAGTTCTTTTATGTCGTCGACAACTTCCTACTTGCAAAGTAGATTGGATGATCCAAGTTCCCTTCCCTAGTTGCACCAACACTGCCCCTAGCACAATGCCTGATGCATCAATATGTACATGGAATTTCTTGTTCCAGTCTGGGTATACTAAGATTGGCGCACTTACCAACTTTTCCTTGAGGATGTTCAATGCCATTTGACACGTCTCTGTCCAATTGAATGTTTCTTTCTTCCTGAGCAACTTCTCCATGGGAGCGGCTATGGACGCATAGTTGTGGATGAATCGGCGATAATACCCTGTGTGGCCCAACACTGATTGCAACTGCTTCACATTGGCTGGTGGATCCATATTTACAATTGCCACAACCTTTGTGGGGTCCACACAAACACTGTCTTTGCAAACAATGTGGCCCAATAATGTACCAAATGAAACTACAAAGATACACTTCTTTAGGTTTAGTGATATTTGTAGTTGTCTGCATCGATCGAACATTACTCTAAGTAAGTTGGCATGCTTCTTCAATAGGTTGTAAACTGTCCAATCGTCCATGTATACCTCCAAGAATTGGTGAATGTAGTCTTTGAAAGCGACGCTAACTATTTAGGAGAACACCGCAGGCACATTCTTTAGGCCAAAAGGATTATGTCTAGTATTTTTGTTATGCTCCCAACTGGTTTTCTCTCTCCAGGGACAACTCTAACACTCGGTTGTCCATTGCTCTTACACTTAGCATTTTTTTGTTCATGATTACTAAATAGTTCTTTTGTCCCTAATTTGGTTTCTTCAATGGCATACCAAAGATAGAGTGGAATTTTAACAAACAAAACAATATAAATTTCTATTTTTTATATTTTTTAATTAAATTTTAGAATTTTATTTTTTAACCATTATATCATTTACTTTTTTTTTTAAGTTTTTTGTTTTCAATAATTTTTAATTAAATTAAATATATTTAATTATATTTGTTTTTATCAAAGTATTAATAAAAATAATTAGATATTGAACATAATTTTTTATTCCAATTATTTTCAAATTTATTATATTTAGTACAATTTTAATTTATTTCATTAGATGTTTAATGAAAGTGTTAATGAAAATATTTAGATATTCAACATTTTAATTAGAAATTTTATCATATTATGTATGAAGAGAAATTTTCATCTAACATTGTCATCAATTGATTGTTAAATAGAGATTTTTGGAGGGTGATCTATCATATCTCCATATTACCTATTGATGTATTAGAGTGTTAGCTATAAGGACACATCTATATTACAATTCATAAAGAAAGGAAAATTAGAATTTGTTCAAATCTTTTTCAAAGGGGATTTTATTATCAAAACATTATTGTTGATTTTAGCATAAAATGGTCCCTTATATAACAATAGGTGACCATAACAAAGTATATCATCATTAGGTATTTAGTTCCTACCAAATGCATAACTATCTTCATGATTTTCTCCACAATATTTCCATAATTCTCTCAATAAATCAACATCCCTATTTTCATTCATTTCTCTCCATCTAGCATTCCTACATATATTTGTAGAATAAGTCTACCACAATATTACAATCCATATGATTTATTCATTAATCATTACAGGTTAGAATTAGTATTTTATGTCCTCTCCTTAATGATCATTCCTCATTAAACTCATCCCTTCTCCATCTTCTAGGTTCATTATCTTTTCCTCCCTTAATATTCATGTGCGTTCTTTAGTCTTATTTATTCTTGAACTTCTCCATTTTTCATTATCTACCTAGAAACAAAAACATAAGCTAAATTCCATATAAAAAATTCACCATCCAAAGGAATACATGGGTCACAAGTTGTTGTATCCACTGGCTCTCTAAGAAACCTTTTCTTATACATGGTTCATCAACTATTTTTTCATCACAAGTATTCATGCATATACCTTTTATTCCCTGTGTGTTATCATTATTAATCATCATCTTGTTCCTTCTCTATCTTACTCGCAACCGTGCTCTCAATGTTATCACATCAAACTCCCAAGAAACAAAACTCTTTGTGGACTGTTGTTCATGTGGTCTCTATCTCTCACAATTTTTTTTTCAAAATTTTCATTTCTCCATCATATTCTTAATAGTAACTTTTCTCCTAATAAAGACCTCCTTTCATGACTTGCAATTTTCTTAAATACCTTCAATTTTCCCAGATGTGGACTTCCTTAAATTAGTGATTTTGTCCACAATCGAGCTTCTCTCTGTGAATGACTCTACCTCTTCAAGTGGTTTTTTCTTACCACAAACAATACATGATGATAAGTGGTTTATAACTAACCATTAACCTTTACTACAAAGTGGTTTCAAGAACTTTCCAATGGAGGTATACTTTTCCTCATTAGGCTTACATTATCATTGACTTAGGTACATAAATTTCATCTTAAGTTTTAGGCTAATATTAGCCTTTACATTTACATATGATAAATAATCATTTTATTTCCATTATTAAAACATTATTTGAGGACTATTCCTTAGGAATGATTTCATGGATTTATTGTCCGCACACTATACTTTTATTTTTGTACCTTGCTTTTCTTGCTTCTTATCTCTATTGCATCAAACTTTCTTCCCTTTCCTAGCTACTTCTCTTCCACTTCTTTATATTTCACGTATCCTCTTTTTCTATGCTTTTGCTACTTCACTGTGCTTGTCTTCAACTTCTTTTGGATTATTTATAGGAGTCTTCCCTCTCACATTTTTCATCTTTTTGTGGAATTTACCTTATACTATTCCCTTCAATTCACTATCCTTCCTTTTAGTTTTGAATATGTTCACTTTCTTCTCTTTCTTTCCTTTTATGTTGCAATGTGCCTCTTCTTCCTTACCATGGTTGTTTCACCTTGCTAAATACCTCACCTAGGTCTTCCTCTCAAAATGTCTAATGGCATCTCTATTTATATATCCTTAGAACATTCTTTTCTAAGCTTTTCTCTATTCCTCACTCTTCATTGTTCAAGATTCAATAATTGTAGATCTTCTTCTTGCCACCATTTTCCTCTTTTTTCTTCTTATTGAACTTTTCTCTGTCATCTACTTGTCATGGAGTTAGCATCTTCATTCTCTTCTTTCTACCACCATAATATTCTCCTCTATTCTTTATCCACTTCTTGCACTATTATTTCTTTGAATCTTCCACATAACACCTACCTAAAATAGTTTTCTTGTAGGATGGACATCTTGATCCAACAATTCATATGAATTCTTGTTCATATATTTACATGTTTACAACACATGACTTTTTGTCAGAGTGATATCAAGATCCAAAAAAGAAACCTATGACCTTGGATTGGAAAGCTTAATTGATGCACTAGTTTCATTATTTGACATGAATTATGATTTACGTTAACATGACTTTTAGTTTTCTTGAAAATTACTTTGATTCTAGAATATCATCTTGAATTCAACATATTATATTTTGTTAGGGTGTTGATTAACACCAATCATGCACCCTTATTCATATAACAATTTACACATCAATGCTTTCTTCATGGCTAAAATTTTACTTGACTCCAATTTTATTTAAATTTGACTTTCATTACGTAACCAAGATTGTTTGACTCACATATGGACTTTTGTGAATCCCTTGCCACTTACAACTCAATCATTGTAATCTTGATTTCAACACTTTATATTAATAATTGAACTTTCCTAGGACATTGATTTGATTGGCTTCAAATTAACTTGGGTTACAATAGGCTTTGACTCAACATTAAAAATCCATTATAAGATCACAATCACATTTATGAATTTAACCATATGAACCTACCATGAAATTTATCAAACTACAAACTCTTAACCTCCCATGACCTAGATTTGGCTCCAATATACTTACATTTTCAAACTCATCTGACACCTTCACAATTTTGATTTGAGAACTTTATACTCAACGATCATATGCATTCTTTGAAAATATTTTAACTAAAAATAAACCCTTTTGACAAAGATTTTTTTTAATATTTTGACTTGACCCTTTGACAAGAGACTCTTTCTAAATTGATAAAATACATAACATAACCATTCCTTTTAGAATTCAATGTAAAATAACACAACACTTTGGTTTTCATTCAAAAATCTCTTCCCTATCTGCTTTAGCCCTACCAAAGATTTTGATATTCCCTAACATTATGAATTTCCTTAAATTGTTTTAATTTAGGGTCTTCCTTGCTTTTATAAAGAATAATCAAACCTTATATTTTGAAAGTGAATGAAGAAATTCCTAATTATTAAAAAAATAAACTATACCTGAAACATTGTTCTCTTCTCTTTATTGCTCGCAATTTCCCTTATCTACATTCTATGTGATCACATCTTGTTATTCCTAATTAGATGGTTCATTTTATGCTCATCAATATTGTACAAATTAAATCACATGAATATCAATTGCTTCATAATATGTAGAAAGAAATAATCCCTTAACAACACAATTTATATTTATACTATGAAGGCAATGGTGTGCCTAGACAATACACTACTATTGCATCCCAACTCCAAACACATAGTTTCAATGTTTTTTGCAATACCTCCCCCTTGTTTGTATTTAATATTCTTGTTTTAAAATGACACTTATAATTCTCCTTGGCTTTGAGTTTGAATGGAACCGAGACCCCATTCAAGCATACAAAAAATGCACATGATGATGACTTCCATGATTATCTCTTTTCTCTGCATGTGACTTATGTTTAAATGGGTAACAAGTGGACCTCTCTTTCATCTTTTCATACTTGAATTTTCCCACAAACCACAAGGTGGTAGTCTCTTTCACCAAAATGACACTTCTCCATAACATAGCATATCTATTAAATATTCACTGAAGCACTAGTAGCAACTTCTTCCTGAAGGCAACACAAGGCCTATGCACTATTTGCATTTAATACGATCATAGATTTCTTCACAATGCATCCAAAATGAAAACAACATTATCAACTTCACTGAATGTTGGGTTTACCCCATGATTGATTCCCAATGCTAGGTTTCACCACAACATGAGTGAGTTATCATAGGAGCATAAGAATAACAAATCATTTTGTTGGCGTTGGTATATACTGGTCACTCATATTCAAATGGGAGCTTCCTTTTCACCACAGGATAACCTACTCCAACATGAAATCGACAATTAGTTTGAATACCTGGTACTGCAGCTTCTCCAAAAGGAAAATACACAACTATCACTTAATCAAGCATCACAATTTTCCAAGGCATTGTTAGTACATCACTTGGGAACTAGTTTATATCCTTAGCTCTATAGGCACAATGCTCCTCCCATAACCAATGATAGTTTCTTTTCCCTTATGTAGCTCTTCCATAAACCTCGTGGCCATGGTTAGTGGTAAGCCATTTCCACTATCAGTGGCTTGCTTCCTCTCTTCCAAGCATACCAATATATTCATCTTAGGCTATGGTGTTGACAACTTCAACACATACAAGGAGGAGGCAACAACATAGTTGATAGAAATTGTTATCACATATTCCTTAACAAATTTACCTACTTAACGAGAGTTGTTACTTCAAAACAAGAACCTTATCCATAAAATCTCATATTTTTGTGTTAAAAACATAAAAAAACACCCCAAAATGCAAAATTCGTCATGCAACATCACTCATTTTTTAGGGTTAAAATTCTAAAATTTTCCACCATGGAATTATAAACAAAATATCATAACTATGAAAAGTCTTAAAGTTAAACACATAAATAAAACAATGGCTTTACCAAGAGCAATTTATTTTTTCTGGGTTAAAATTATAGCACATCTGAAATACTAGCCTATGAAATTTTAAACCCCTTTTCAACGGGGGCTTTAAAATTGCAACAACTTTTTAACTATTGTTTATAACATCATCACTAATATAAACTAAACCATAAATAATACTTTAAAAACGTAAAAATAAATCATAACACAATTTTTTAAAATTTCTTTAAAAATAAAATTTTAATTTGTTTTTTCTGTTAAAAAAAATATTTAAAATAAGTTAAAATATCAAATAAAAATGATTAAAAAAAAGAAAAAATACACTTTAATTAAGAAGAGATTCGGCGTAAATCACATGTAGAAAACCTTTGTCGACGTGTTTCGAACCAACTAGTGTGGTTCATCGCCAGGACAAGTTGAGGAGTTAGATCATGGCTGCCAATTATATAGGGAGAGCAGATCATCCAAACGGCTAGGTTGACTAGGTTGACCATCAACAACTATCTAAAACGGCTAGATTAAAAATAATATTAAAATATTAATAAGTCAAAGGTAATAAAATAATTAACTATTTATAATATATTAGTTATTCAATTTTATCATATTAATATATTATTCTTAGGTTCATAAATTGTTTAATTTAACTCATTTATAATTTATTTAATCACATAACCACTAAGGATAAGTAAAAGGGGGGTTTTTATATAATATAATGCTATATTATTATATTTTATTTATATACTAAATTATCTAATTCTGATTTATTTAATCAATTGAATTGCTAGGGATGAGTAAAGGGGGTTTATATATTAGAAAATATAATTTAGGGATGAGTAAAGGGGGTTTATATATTAGAAAATATAATTTTATTTAATTATTTATTTATCTATTTATTCTCATTATGATTTAATGGTATAAATTGAGGGAAGCGATTGAAATTAAAAAAGGCCTAACAATATTAAAATAGAGATGATCACTGGAAGATCAGTTGTCGCTGGATCCCTGCCCTTTATTCTGAGTCTTGACGAGGTTTCCCCATATTCCCTAGTTCCTTCTCCTTAGAATTTTCATTTCCTTCCTCCTAGGGTTCTCTTTTTAGTTAAGTTTTTTACTACTGTCTTGTTCTTGTCCTCCTTGTATTAAAAAATTGACGCTCGTTTTAATTTTTATTACTATTTCCTTATCAAAAATTTTATTAATATTATTATTCCTATTTATTACTAAGTTTCTACCTTTACCTTTAAATAAAATATAAATATAAATATAAATATAAATCAATTTTAACCAATACTCATAATTTATTCCATTAAATCATAATTAGAATAAATAAATAAATAAAATTATATTTTCTAATATATAAACCCCCTTTACTCATCCCTAACAATTCAATTGATTAAATAAATCAGAATTAGGTAATTTAGTATATAAATAAAATATAATAATATAACATTTTATTATATAAAAACCCCCTTTTACTTATCCCGAGTGGTTATGTGATTAAATAAATTATAAATGAGTTAAATTAAATAATTTATTAACCTAAGAAAAATATATTAATATGATAAAATTGAATAACTAATAAATTACAAATAGTTAATTATTGTATTACCTTTGACTTATTAATATTTTAATAGTATTTTTAATCTAGCCGTTTTAGATAGCCATTGATGGTCAACCTAGTCAACCTAGCCATTTGGATGATCTCCTCTCCCAATATAATTGGCAGCCATGATCTAATTCCTCAATTTGTCCTGACGATGAACCACACTAGTTGGTTCGAAACGCGTCGACAAAGGTTTTCTACATGTGATTTACGCCAAAACACTTTTTAATGAATGTTATGGATCACAGAAGCCTCAATTCAACAATACACTTTAAATTAAAAAATAAAAATACAAAAAATTGTATTAAAAAAACCAAAACTTGACGAATTAATATTTATATATATATATATATATATATTCGTCAAAATATATATATATATATATATATAACTTAATCAATGAAAACTTAATTTATATTTATTAATAAATAAATATAAATTAGAAAATTCATATTAAAAAAAATAAAAAATTAAAAAAAAAAAAAAATATATATATATATATATATATAAATAAATAAATAAACGACAAAGCAAAATATTTATTAAAAAAACAAAAATAAATAAATAAAAGTGAAAGACTAAAATACAAAAATAAATAAATAAAAGTTAAAGACTAAAATTATACAACCATAGATGGTGAACGTGATACTAAGAATCCGCTCATGGCATGCACACCGTTGTAGTTGTGTAATGAAATCAACACCAATTGGCTTGTGTGATTGTAGTGGCAGTGCGTGGGCTGTAAAGCAATGTCTTGCATTGCGTTTTCTATATATTTTTATGTTTTTTTATATTTATTTGATTTTGGTTTTAGATAAAAAAAAAAATTTGATTTTAATTAATAATAAAAATTATAAATAGATTATATTAAATTTATTGAATTTTTGAAAAGAATAAATATTAAATAAATATTTTGAATTATTTTTCTTAAAATGTAAATTATTATTTTTTTTTAATTGAATTTTATATATTGATAGACAATTTTTACGTGGTTTTTAATCTAATTGTTAGTAAAAAAAAAAAAACCTCACACCACTGAGTGCGCAAAAAGATAATAATGGAGTAAGCTAATGGGTCGACAAAACACCTTTCAGGTTTCGCGCCCCCTCACCGCCAACGAGGTCTTTCTGGCAGCTGGGTCCCATCCCTCAACATTAACAATGATCAACTTCGTTCCAAACGTCAATGTTAACAACTTCATTTCCTCACGCCCCGTACGGATACTCTATTTGCAGAGCTCCCATTTGCAGGCGAGCTCACTGGATGACACCACAGGTCACCTAACTCACACAGTCGCCACACACCTTGAATTTATGCCTCTGTCTGTCTGAATTCCATTCGATCCGGAATCATTTTGAAATCCTCTACACTCTCAAACGGAGCTGCTTCAAACTGCCTGCGAATATCGGTCTAATGTTCAACGTGAGCAGCAATAGGAAATGTCGTGAGATTGCAGATTGATGGTCTGGTTAATAAGCATGCACCCTCAGTTGGAGAAAATTTACACTGCCTTTGTTGATCAAATTGCAAATATCGGTGCAATGTTCAATGTGAATGGAGCTTAAATTTGCATAAAGAACATGCAAACAACGCGACAGACGTTTATACCTAGACATCGCTCATATTGTAATTTCAAAATAGGAAATGTCAAAACCCACGCAGGTTCCAGGTCTAGTTAATAAGAATAATGTTTGTTTTTCTGTTGTTTTTTATTGTGCTGGTCAAAACCCAATTTATTCAGACTATTTTATAAAGGAAATGTTATTTGGGTTGCACACAACTGGTTTTTGCTTGTCTGTCAAGGTTAGGAGAGCACCAAAATTTATTTATACTATCATATAAAGGAAATGTTGTTATGGGTTGCACACAGTTGGTTCTGACCCAAAATTGCTTGTTCAACTGTTGTGGAAACTCACTAGTGAACCATTGCGGCAACTCGCTTGTTAACGTTGGTTAACCATTGCGGCAACTCATTGTCTCACTGTTGCAACAACTCATTGGATCAGAAAATGGTAAAGCAAGTCAAATGGGAAACAATCATTGCCCTTCTAGTGCAAGACCCTAAAGAAAAGATCATCTTTTCTAGAACAAATTTAGATTGGTCTAAAGTACATGGAAAACACATGGAGATTGATTGGATTGCAAAAATACCTTCAACTAGAATTGGAGAATTTATTAGAGGAGAGGAAATGAACCTAGATGCTCCATGTTTTTTCACTCGGGTACAAAATAAACGCCTAGGCTCAAGGCTTACTGCTTCGTTGCTATATGAAGTGTAAGTTTTTTTAGAGATGCATTGTTTAGATGTTGGTATTAATAGTGCTCGGTCATTTTTCATGGATTCATATGTATTGAATTTTCAACCAATTTTGTGTAGCTATGTTTTTCCATATGGACCTGAGGACAGAAGAGGACAAGATGAAATTAAGTATAGGTACTCATTTGTGAAAAAGAGAGGTTTCCAATGCAATTTCATTGTAAAATTTATGGTTCAAATCCCTGATATATCGATAATAACATATAACATATATGAGCATGTAGATAGACAAGGATGGTCTTGTCATGTCCAACATGACACTTTGGATCATGCTAGGTCCCTGCGTCAATCAAAGTTATCAAGGGACATGTTTTCCTATGTAGAGAGTTGTTTCTTCTTGGAAACGCCAATTGACTTGGTTTGCAAAATGCATGTTAAAAAATATGTTGACATGGATGCTGCAACTCGAGATAGGGATTTCCTTTTGTGTAGGAAAATTGTTGTTAACATCTATAATCGTCTAGTGAAAGGAAAGTATCAGTTGCATAAGAAGGATGAAATTAGTGTGAACATTTGGTATAGAAAACACCCAGATGATTTTTTCTTTTATCAAAATCCCAATGGTGGAGAGATCCCTTTTATAGTTGGATTTCAGACAAAGTGGATGTTGGAGACCATGGTGAAGGTATCGAATAATAGTCTAATAGCCATGGATTCAACATTCAACACGAATAAATATGGGGTGAGTGTATTAAGAATGATTGATCTAGTACAATAATTTGATTAGTAATGATTGATAATGATTAACGCGCTGAAGTTGACTTCAAATGTTTTTTGAATGTGATAGTAACATTTGTACACACTCGTGGTGTTTGATGAGCAATAAATTGGGGTTCCAGTTGCATGGGTGGTGGCATCACGTAATACATCATAAGACATTTAATTATGGTTGGAGCACTTCATGCATAGGTTTCACCAAGTTGATCATAGTTGAAAAGTTAATTCCTTCATGGTTGACGATGCATTGGCTGAAATCGGTGCTTTAAGGTAATTTCAATCTTCTTATTCTAAAGTACAACTTGTATTTCTTACAAAAATAACATGCTTGAAATGAATTGAATGTGGTAGGAGAATCACAATGTGCAATGTTATCCTGTTTGTTTGGCACATACATCAAGCATGGCTAAAAAATGTGAATCGATTGGCTAGTAGTCCATAAATAGAAAAAGATATGTTTATTGATTTGGGTTTAATTATGAATTATTGTTCCAATGTTGAAGTGAGCAATATAATTAATGCTTTCTTCAAAAAAATTTATAATGAGGAGAAGTTCCTAGACTATTTCCACAAGAATTGGGTTGCTGGTGACAAGATTTTTAAGTTGACAAACTCTTTCTTACATTTCTCTTTTTGGTTTTCATACAAATGAAATATCTTCATCAACCCAACTTTTATGCAAATAGGGATATGGGTAAAAGGTTGTCGGGATTTTCCCCATGCAAATTAGGAGACAAACAATGTTGTGGAGTCATATCACTGTTACCTAAAGACTAAATTTCTATCTGATAGAAGAAAGAAATGTTCTCGTAGGATGGTTTGGTTGATATATTTTCTTCTAATAAATGTTGAACCCTGTTATCATTTTAAGGAAATTCTAGAAAATGAAGGATTTTTTAATAATTATAGGAAATAGAAACAATTTGAATCATCAACGGAAAAAACAAAAAGAATTACAAATAGCAATTGGAGCTCTCATGAGAAAATGTCTCATGCTTTTTGGGTGAGGAGTCAATCCAAACCTAATAAGCAATATATTGTCACTTGTCATTGCACAAATTTCTTAACTTGTGATTTCCCATGGTCTATTCATGGAAACATTTGCAAGCATGCCATAAAGGTGGGTTGGTTGTCTTCCCGTTCAATGGCTTCAAACTAATTACTAAATAATCAAAGCACAACAGATTCATACAATGATCCTCCTCAGATAAATATAGAGGTAATATCGGATCTTGGTGAAGATGCAAACACATTTTCCATGGATAGTCACTATGTTGATGTAAATGTTGAAGGACTTGAGTTGGCCAAAGAGGAGTTATTTGGCTACATAAACCTAGTTTGAAAAAGTCCTCCTGCTACTTTGACCAAGATTGAACAGTTGATTCCTTTTTTTTTTAAATGTTGGATGATGCCAACAATATCATATTATGGATTATGAATTCACGTGTGGGTTGGGTGCTTTTGAGACATCTTTGAAGAGGAAGAAGAGTTTCCTGAGCCCCAAAAAGAGAAGAAAAACAAGCAAACAAAATGCAAGATTGGAAATTGACTTGAATATCATTGCAGATGAAGATGAACCATTTGAGTTTGAACAACTCAACAAGCGAGGTCGCCCTCACTCCAACAATGCATGGCTTTCTAGGTTTGTTGTGATGCATTTGTTTTCAATTTGATTTTAATATTTATTAGTGTATTACATGTATTTGATGTATTATAGTTTTGTTGAATATGTTCATGTATGTTTGATAAGTGGTCAGGATATGTTTGTTGATTTGTCTAATTTTTCTGAATTGTCATTTAAGGTCAGTGAATAACTCCATACATTTACACTCGTCTTTCAATACATCGATTATTTTGTATGTTATGGAAGATAGCTTTCATGGGGTTTTCCATACTTGCATAAATTAGCGTATAAACATGAATATGATATATAAATTGGAATAAACAACAAAAATGTAACAAAAATTGTAGAGAAAATGCAACGAAATTGTAACTAAACATGTAAAACACAATTTTACCAGTTTTTTATAACTGCTCAATGCTAATGGTGATATATTATTGGATAATCATAAATATTACGACATCAAATATTATATATATTACAAAATCAACAACAGTGAGGGAGTGAATATCAGCAAGAACGCAGTGGTCAATCTGAATCTGAGAATGAAGGGGTATTTTCATTAATATTGTTGATACAATAATGATTGTGTCCTGCTTCACCAGGAGGAAAATACCCTCTCGTTTCCATAATTTCATTTCAGCATTCAAACTCTTTTTTTTTTTTTTTTTAGGGTATATGAATTTTTATATATCCTTGTTGGTAGCCAGATAATTGGATAGAGAAATATAAGGTCGATCCAGTTATCCCCACACTGTTCCATGGAAATAATACACTGAGCAACTCTTGTTAAGGCTATCTCTAAGTTTAGGTAGTTAAAATGATCTTTATTTCGAGTTTGATTTCCCAAGGCATCCCACCTTGCTTTACATCCTTCTTGTGCGACAGTCTCCAATATTTGAATATGGGCTATGCAATATGAAATGGTTTGCTGCCTATTCCTGGCGATATACTATGCTACCTCTCACGAATTGGATAATTGTTGTTGTTCTTTTATTACCTCTACAGGTATTTCATATTCTCCTCTAACCCATAGAATGCTCTCGGGATTACGTTTAAAATTTTTAAGAGCTTCCACCCAACTAGCCTAATTTCTCAAATATGATACAAAGGCTCTCAATTGGAAATCCCCTACATCAGGGTTGGGATTCCATTTTTTGTTAAGAGATACCAGAAAATTATGTTGGTATAGTTCACAGATCAAGTATTTTTCTAGATTCGTGTAGGCCCTATATGATTCTATGAAACCATGTTGTATTCAACCTAGAAAGGCTTATTGTTGATGATAGCATTCTTTTTAAACATCAACAATATTTCTGTCAAGTACACGTTGTAATTGGTTGAAGGAGCCCTGCAACTAAGCACACCATCCATTATCTATTCGAGTTGTTTCTTATCATTCTCCATCTTGTTCACCTTGCTTTGCAGCTCAGCCACTGTGTTTTTATGTTTTCCTTCAACTTTGTTTATATATTGTTCGCATTTCTTGCAAAGTTCATGAATTAATTTTTTGTGCAAATGGAAAGGTATTAGTTTTCCCTTATAAGAGGGTATACACAAGACTAATTTATCCTTTGCTTCCTCATCCTATGTTTGCACAACTTCTTTGGTCAGTTTGATCTTTGGTTCCCGATCTTCTGTTAGTTTCATCTCTAGTTCCTGTTCCTCTGTTTGTATAGCCATTTCTTTTGTTAGTTTCATCTGTGATTCATGTTCCTCTGTTTTCACAGCTATGCTTTTGGTCAATTTCATCTTTGGCTTATGGTCCTATGTTTGCACAGCAATGTCAACAATTTGTTTTTTTCCAAGGGGTATATTCTCTTGGACCCCTGGAGAAGGTATATCTATGACACCAATGGGTAGGGACTCTGCAACTTGGGCCAAGCAATTTAATCTATCAAAAGTTTCTTTTTGTCTCAGCTCATATGTTAGGGTTTTAACTTTGATTTGTAGCTCTCTGTTTTTCATCTGGAGAATCTTATTCTTCCTTAACAATGAAATATACAAAGGAAGATTTGTCGGGGTACTTACTATTCCAATGTGCTTCTTTATCAATTATGGTGGTGCAATTGGTTGGTCCTCCTCATCGTCCCCATACAATTCTTGTGTTGCAATTGGTTGGTCCTCCTCATCATCCCCATACAATTTTGGTGGTGCAATTGGTTGGTCCTCCTCATTTTTGGAGGACAATTCTGGTGGTGCAGTTGGTTGGTCCTCCTCATTTTTGGAGGAAAATTCTAGTGGTGCAGTTGGTTCATCCTCCACATCATCCCCATACAAAATTGAAATTGAGGCAAGGCCCTCTGTTCCATACCATTCAGCTACTCCTCGTATGTACTCATAGTCAGAATCAGGAGAGGGAACCTTATCAACTTGTTCTTTTGTGTCAGCAAGGTGGCCTAATCCTTGTTGTATGCATCCTTGCTCCATGACTGCTTCTTCCATAAATACATCTTGTGGATGCTCTTTCTATTTCTCTTGCTCTTCTGTTGTTTCTTTTGTAACAACGGGGAGGGTTTAAGGAACTGGAGAAAGAGGACCTCGCTTTCTCATGTCCTTCTTATATTTTGGCACTACTGTCGGGTGTTTCATGTATTCTCTCAATCTTCTGGTGGAAGGTTTACTCCCAAATATTTCTAATTCATCATCATCATCTTATTCATCTCCTTTCTATGGGGATTTAGAAACATAATCCTTAGCAACCCTAGTTTGAACACTAGGCGGCTCAATTGCCATATGGAAAGGTTTTGTAGGAATTTTTACAGTTGGACAGTCATGGGGTGGAGTTGCAGCTGGGGTCTCATGGGGTGGAGGAGTTGTAGCTGGGGGGTCATGGGGCATAGTTGTAGTTGGGAGGTCATGGGGCGGAGTTGCAGCTATCGGGGCATCCTCTGGCGAGGTAGCAACTTTAGCATGCAATGGACTTCCAACTAGTTCATCCCAAGTTCTCCCTTCCCTTTATAGCGCAACATCCACCAAAAGTTTAATGAGGCAATGGTGGGACATGATTTCGAATGGCCTCTTTGATTTCTACACAAATCGGGTCATATGCTCTAGGGTTTTTGCAAGAAATAAAGGCATGCTAACAAACCTGCCATGATGCAAGTGATCTAACAACCAGAGGTTCTGGTAATAAATAATGACATACCTTCCTTCACACGTGAAAAATATCTAGACAAGGAATACAACATCCTTCTAGGGTTGTGGTAATTCCCTGCTGTCAAATGATGTTCTTATGTTTTCCAGCTGTTCACCTACCTCAAGGAATTGCTGCACAACATTGGGTTGGGGTTTTTGAGGTGCAAACCACTATTCTCCCATCTGGGGTAACCGTATCACTTCCACAATATCTTCTTCTTTCGCATGCACCACTGTCCCTGCTACCTTAGATCTACCCTCCGTGTAATGCATGATAAATTCTAGAGCTATGTCGTCATCATAACCCTAAAACCTGCGAATATACTCTATCCAGCCGGCCTATTCAAAAAATGGTTTAACATGTGGAAATTTGTCTAACTATTCTTCAATACCTTCTGTGCGAACTCTTGAGCCTCCCGTCTTTATTGAGAGTTCAGAGTGGCTATGGCTTTGTTTTTTCTCTGCAACAGTTTGAATGTGGGAGAACGACGCAATGGAAGAGTTGAGGTAATGAGTCCAATAATAATAAAACGTGGCATCATCTATTGCGGCAGCAGTGCCTAGTTAGGTGTTGTCGCAATAGTTACAACCCATTTTCCACCAACTGTTCGTTTCTCTTATTGTCAAGGGCTCTGTTTCCATTGGACACAGTCAAGTGTTACCGCAACGGTTGCCTGCCATTTGGCACCAACCGTTCATTGCTAACATGGTCAGGGGAGATTTTCCATCATAATAATTTAAATTTTGATTACGTGCAACTTTGTGGGCCCATGCAACATTACACTCACTCCTTAAATTACTTGCCTTAAAAAGTATTGGTTACAGTTTATTAGTTATCCTTGAATGCATATTATAATTTTGCATGATTATCAAGTTAACTTCATTGATTTGTAGGTTGTTCATATTATTTTCATTATTTGTAGGCTTAGTTGTTGTTGTTGTCATGTATGTCAGAACATGCTTCAATTCAAATCACCTGATCTTGTGGCTGTAGCTGTTGATAATGGAGAAATTCACAACAATTGAATTGTTTGTTTGGATATTTATACAATTTTGTCCCTTGAGGTTGGATCTATGGATTGGAAAAATGCAAGATATCACAATTGCATTTTGCATTTAACCATGTATAAAGGGAAAATCATGATTGATCTATAAGCCATCTTGTTCGGCTTGTAACCAAGGCTATCTCACATAATTTGTTATTAAAGGGGCTTCTTTAAGAATTCGATCTCATTAGACTTTTATTAGAGACTTGTATAAATATTGCATGTGCTACTCATGGATAATGAATGAATGAATGTTACTAGAAGTTGGAAATATGAAGAGGTATTGAAGGTATTGTAAGGTCTCATTTTGTAACATCTTTTGGAGTCTTCTATTTGATAATAAAAACATTTATTTTTCTATTCATTTTTGGGTTCTTTTTAAAGTATTCTTAAGTGATAAAATAATATTTGTAAAAGGAAATAGTAATTCTCCCCCCAGCCTTCTTAGTATTTCCAACAGCTAGACAAAACTGAACTGTAATGAAAATGACACAACTGAACTGAAATGAACTGTTAGACACAACTGAATTGTAATCAAAATGAGACATCTGAATTGTAATGACAATGTAGTTCCATTAATAGCATGACAGAAAAATACATTTTTTACATACACAGATTGAGATATAAAAGAAATACCAAAAAATAAAGTGAGCCCATCTATAAAAAACGAAGCTCATATAAATACATAAAAAATGACGGACATAATGGTTGTCGCTACAATCTATCACAAGAAATAAGAACATCATAATAAGACTCCCACGATAATAACCCTAATAACAATCACAAGGATAATCCATTCATTAACACACCACGTATATTGATGTTTGTCAATGACAATTGGTGGATCACATGTTGGTTCCTCCACATATCTTGCACATTTGCGTCCATTGGATGCTTCTTCATTGAGTATATCATTAGTTAACCTTTCAACCTCTGATTGGTAAGTTACGTTAAAACCTAGAAATTGTGTAACAATGTTTTTGGATGTTTGTGGAGGGGTTTCAAATTTTGTTTTCTAACTTGGTAAATTGCAATCATTTGATTGGTTATCAACTCTGAATTGGTTTAAGTGAATATATCACTTACACCATAATTCCTTGTTGCTCTTAGCCCATGAACCAGGGAAAGATAATAGGCTTCAATGTTTGTGTTTGTCCCAACTATTTCTCTACTATTTTGATAGACTTGGCTTAGTGCTTCATTATGAAACACAAATCTAGTATATGCTTAGCCTAGGTTTAGATGGCACCAAACCTTGATGATCAGTGTCCACTTTTGCATCATCTGCAAAAGAAGAAAACAATTGAATGAAAAAAATAATTTAATGAAATATTGTTAGATTGTTAAAACAAAGTTGCAACAACTCGTTGTTGCAGTAGTGACAACTCACTGTTACATAGATACAACTCACTGTTATAGTGGTGGCAACTCCCTATTACAGTGGTGACAACTCACTGTTACTGAACCATGAAAATATTAAAAAACATCTTTAAATGCTTTGATAAGTTAATTTACTTTATGTATTAAAAAATATCTTAAAATGCTTTCATGATAAGTTAATTTACTTTATCTTTTACTTTGTAGTTGTACATCAAAAAAGATTTGGGACTTGGTTTGGTGCCAATAGTAAGACCAACTTAGGATCACACACTATTAATTTCATTTCACTCGTTTAAACCAAATTGTAAATCATTCATTTTCATATGTTAATTTACTTTTATCCTTTACTTTGTAGTTGTGCATCGAAAGAGCTTCTTGGACTTGTTTTCTGTAACATGAGTACCAACTTAAATCACAAAATATTGTTTTATTTCATTCTTTTAAAATAAGTTGTAGTCATTCATTTTCATATGTTAATTTACTTTATCTTTTACTTTGTCGTTGTGTATCAAAAAAGCTTCTTCGATTTGATTTGCTGCAACATGAGTACCAACCTAGGGTCACTATTATTTTATTTCATTCCTTTAAAATAAGTTGCAGATTATTTATTGTCATATATATTATCTTTTTTATTATTTCATTTCTTTAAAATAAGTTGTAGATCATTCACTGCCATCTATCTAGATGAGCTCACTGAGAAAAGAAAAGAAAACCAATGAAAAGTGACAAATGATTCGCTGCAATCACCAGCGAATTACCGCAATGGCCACCTAGATAAGTGTCGTAGCGAAAACTCACTGGTCATCGTTGTGGAAAATCGCTTGTCACCATTGCGGCAACTCCTTGGAACAACATCCTGGAGCAAAAATAATGCAGATAATTGCAAAGTGGACCTATAATTTGTAAAAAAAACAGTAAATTTACCTCTACAAATGGTCACCCTGTCTCGCTTGGCAAAAGAGAAATCCACTCGGTAGCATCGCTGAAAATAGTAGGCAAATTTCCCTCTGAAAACAGTGGGTAACTCTCTTTCTTAAAACAATAGGCAATAGTAGGCCTTTGGGCAAATTTCTGAAAACCAGCGACAACTCTCCCTTGTTTTTATCTCGCTCGACGAAATGGTTGCACTCTCCCCTGTTTCCTCGCTCGACGGAACTCTCCCTTGTTTTCTTGGGAGCTCGATGGAATAGTTGCACTCTCCCTTGTTTCCTCTTGACATAATGGTTGCACTCTCCTCTGTTTCCTCTCGACGGAATGAAAGTTTCTCTCCCTCTCCACGATGGAGCCGAAAAATTCGACTATACGCAACCTTGTGTGACCTGCCACGCGCGACAGATTTGAACATTTACAGAGATTTACTCCCTACCCTCCTCTGGTTAATGGGGTTAATTGCAAATGGATTTGGTTGGATTTTCTAATTCAAATTCGAAAGTGGAGCCGTCACTCCATACATTGATCGCAGTTCACCATTAGTGAAGGAGGGCTACTTGTCACTTTAGCGAGTGTGTGGCTATCTGCTTCCGGTGAGTTGTCGTGTCATAACCGGCCCGCTGGCTTGTAAACAAGTATTCGACGACGAACCCTGAAACGACCTTTCACTGCCAATAAGAGCAAGACACAGACATTAACGTTAACATTTAAGATGTTAACTACTCGTTGTTACCACTGGAACCCGGTCGCCAAAAAAACTTCACCGGCAGCGAAGGGGCGTGAAACCCGAAGGTAATTCGTCAACCCGTTAATCCACTCCATTAATTATGATGCATGCATAGATTTCAAGCTTAAAGATTTGGTACGATTTAAATTATAGGACATCCCATATTTTTCGAAATGTTCATTTAATATTTCTTTGGCCCTTCCAACAACATTGTTAAATCACTAATATTTAAATGACCCTCAAACGTTAAATCATCGTTCAAAGTTAAATCATTAATATTTAAATGAACGACATAAATTCATGGTTAAATCATTCAATATTTCACCGTTCATCGTTAAATCATTGTTCATTTAATATTTAATATTTCTTTGTGGTTCATTTTATTTTTTAATCATTAACTATTTGAAATTTTAATTATTAAAAATATAAAAAAAACTTTAACGTAAAAAAAAAAAAACAGAATTAATAATGAAATACCAAAAAGATTTTAACTGTTCATAATCTCTTTTAAAATTTAAAAAAATATAAATATAAAATAAGAAATATATAAATGAAATTATAAGATTTTTAAATATTCATTGTATTTTAAAAATATATAAATGAAATTATAATATTTTTAAATATTAATGATATATAAAATTTAAAATATATATAAATATAAAATAAGAAATATATATATATATATATATATATATATATATATATATATGAAATTATAAGATTTTAAAATATTAATGGTATATAAATTATATTGAGTAGTTTTTAAGTGTAATTTTATGGAAAGTTTTCTATTTTATTATTTTATCTAATTTGTTTAGAATATGGTAGGGATTCATTGAAATTACAATTTTGACAAGTGAACTCTTTACAATTGAAGTGTCGTAAATATTTTTGTGAATATTGAATCCATATATGTAATAAAAAATTAGTTTAAACAACATAAATTAAAATTTAGTCACAAATTTTTTTTGTCGGATTCTGATCACAATCTATTAAAAACTCTAAAAACTCATACTTAAACACTACTCCTAAATTATATTATTTTTATATTGATATTGATTTTTTTAATTTAATTTTATCACTTATAAATAGAATATTTAATTAAAAGAAATATATATTAATTTATTTTTATTTTAGTTTAATATTATTTTTTTAAAATTATTTTATTAATTTTATCTAGAGTTTATATATGATGATGATGATGGTTAACATCCACTGAGACCAAACTTTGGTCTATAGGATTTAAAGAAACGAATTATTTAGTTTGTTTTAAGATTTTATTCCTATGCTCAAAAAGCTTGGAGAGAAGCCTCTGAGCTCACTATAATTTTGACAACGTAAAAGGCTAAGAAGATTAGTATTACAACACAGATTTTGAAACTGAGATCTAATGTGGTTGTACGCGAAGCACTCTAAAAGGAAGTAATTTTCATCCTCAATATATATATATATATATATATATATATATATATATATATATATTCTTTTCATTTTAATTTAGATAAACATTTTGATTTTTTTACTGTAATTACCTCATTAAAAACATCACAAAGGTTCACATCCCTTTAAAGACATGTTCACTCTCTTTAGATTAATATTTTTGCTTGTGAAAATGAATCTCCACAATAAAATACAATGATTTGCAATTTTAAAGAAAAGAACCTAATTTAAATATAACTGTATCATATATATATATATATATATATATATATATATATATATATATATATATATATATATATATATTTGTAAAGAGGAGGAGATGGCGTGCACTGCAGCTGTCCACGAGGGTTTCGGTTAGGGTTACAGAAAGCCCTCCCTTACCGCCTGAAGCCTAACCGCGCACCTGATCCACCTGTTACTTGGCCCGGCTTTTCAGGCCCCAACTGTTGTTTTCAAAATGACCTTGGATACTGTTGGCGATGTTATGGAAACGAAGGAGGAGGTTGACTATTCTGAAGATCCGCTCCCTTCACAGGTAATTTTTGGTCGCCCTAATTTCATTTTGTCTTCTGTTGGCCCTAGCCATTCATCGCTTCCATCGCCGCATCCCTCTCTAGTGGTTACTCTCCCGGATCCCCCCCCTCTCGCCTGCCTGAAGGTTCATCCCCTCACGATCCCCCTGGCTTGGAACTCCCTCCACCGTCACCGGGGGCTCTTCGTTTCCTGCCGACTGTCATCCCCCCGTCGCCATCCTTTGACCCGCACCCTCCGTCCACTTTGTTCCTGGCTGCAACTTCTTCTGGACTGCCCCCTTCGTCGACGGTCGGGCCCTCTGCTCCCCTCCACTCACCCTCGGGTTGTTTTGAGACCCCTGCAGTCAGGGTCAGCTCATCGAAGGCGACTCCACTGGAATGCTCCCCGGATCCATTGGCGGACCACCCTTCAGCTCCGCGTTCGGGAAAGAAAAGAACCAAGTGCGTCAAAGCAACCTCCAGGGACATTTCTATTCGGTTTGGAGAGACATCGGCTATTGGGGAGGCAGCCAGAATGGCGAACACCATTCTAGTAGGGCATGTTCGAGGGCGTGCATATTCGGCGACCCGGCTCACCCTTTGGGTGAAGGAGATCTGGGGAGGGGTTCTTAAAGAACTTCCTGAGGTGCAAGTTCTGCCCCGAGGCTGGTTCGCCCTTCATTTCGCTAAGGAGAATTACACTGACATGGTATTAGCTAGGTACTGGCACATTGAGATGGCGCCGGTGCTGTTAAAAAGATGGAGCCCCCTCTTCGATCCTGAACGAGAACAGATAGGGGCTGGGCCTTTGTGGGTTCGTCTGCCTGGGCTCCCCCTCCAGTACTGGAGCGAAGAAGTCTTCATTCGCATCGGGAACGCCCTGGGATCATACCTCGACCATGACCGCACCTTTGTGGAATCCAGGAACAGAACGCTTGCTCGCATCCTCGTTCATCTGGACACTCGTGAAGGCTTGGAGGAAAAGATTACACTTCACTGGGGCAGATTCACGCGGGTTCAGATTCTGGACTATGAAGGGGTGCCATTCAGATGCCGCCGCTGTCATAGGGTGGGTCATATATTCAAGGATTTCCCTCTCAACAAGAAACAAGAAGAAGCACCTGTGCCATCAACCATACCCTCGAGGACTATATCTCCGGTCGCTCAGCGCACTCCGGCATCGGGCACCCCCACCAGCATACCTCATCAGGCACCTGGAGCAGCTCACTGCACAGTATCAACGCCGGTCACCAGATCTCGGGCAGCCTCAGCAGCCACATCCGCTCTGGGTACATCACACTTCTCTCCTTTGTCTTTTTACTCTAATGTTCCCTCTTTGCACTCTCCCTCATTGTCTGCTGCATTTTGTTCATTGCCCTCCTCCCCGGTAATTGCACCTTCCGCACCCTCATCTCATAAGCTCCCCTCGCCATCTTCCTCTCCCTCATCATCCCGGGGATCTAAACATAACTATAACCTTCGCCCTCGTGCCCACAACCTGGGTTCACATCTGAAAATTGCTGGATTGGGCATCACATCATCAGGGTCGACCCCTTTGTCTGCTCGAGGGAGAAAATCACATCTATCTAAAGCTATCAGGAGAGCGGAAGCTGAGGTTGCCACTGGGCGACAATCCACAATTGTTGGGGTTCTTAGAGCAATGAACACCCCTGGCAATCTTCCTCCATGAAGTGCCTTTCCTTCAATTGCAGAGGCCTGGCTAGCGCCTCCAAGAAGCTAGCCCTGCACAGACTGATTGAATCATCTCCTGTTGACATTATCCTTCTCCAGGAAACCCTTGGCCCTGCCGACTCCATATCTGCCTCTCTATCCTCCATCACCCCGGGATGGCAATACACGGCGATGGACTCCACGGGTAGATCGGGGGGCCTTGCGATTGGTTTCAACCCTACTTCTATCAGGGCTCAAGGTACATGGGGGGGACCTGGATTCATGGGACTAGACCTCTTCTCGGCTGATCTGGGTATCAATCTCAGGGTTATTAACATATATGGACCCTGTCATCAAAGAGAATCCTTCTGGAATCACCTTCTGAGTTTATCTATCCTCTCAGCTGAGAATATCATCCTAGGGGGTGACCTAAATTTTTCCCTGGGATATAGCGAATCTTGGGGGTCTATGGCATAGATTGACTCGATCACCGGATTTATGACCGACCTCCTGGAACGCCATGACCTGATCGATGTTCCCATGAATAAACCACTCCCCACCTGGAGAAACAGAAGAATTGGAGAAGCTGCCCTGGCGCGCAGACTAGATAGATTCATTATGAAAGGTACTCTGTTTCAACAGCTTCATCATTACAAACAATGGGTCGGTACTGGAGGAATATCTGATCACTATCCTATCTACCTGGAGATTTCGGGGCCAAACAAAAAACCAAAAGCCCCCTTCAAGTTCAACCACGGCTGGTTACAGGACCCCTCCTACATCAAGCTGGTTAAGGACTTCTGGTTACACAATCCGATTGACAGAACAGACTCACTGGCAAAAGGCTTCTGCATGAATCTATCGCAGCTCAAACATCATACTATCGAATGGGCCAGAGAAAAAAACCAAAAGGAGAATTCAGCTCTTATGCACATAGAATCCGAACTATCCTCACTTTCAGATGAAAGAGGATTGGGCTTTACCTCAGCTGAAGACAAAGCCCACCTGGTGGAACTTGAAAATCAGAAGCAAAAAATCTTAAGGGAGCGAGAAGAATCTATTCGACTTCGCAGTAGAGCAACATGGCTAAAAGCCGGAGATGACAATACCCGCTTCTTTCACAATTATGCAAAAGGCAGGAAGGTAAAAAATACCATATGGAGTCTCCCTCTGCCAGATGGTGGTGTAGCAGACACTTTCTCCAAGCTCTCACAGCTGGGATCAACCCACTTCAGGAACCTCTACAAGCAGCCACCGGGTTCAACTATTGCAGATATCATCAACATTGCTGGTCACTTCCCCAGGTTTGTAAATGAAGAAGAAGCGGAGAATCTCTTCGATCCAGTGACACCTGAGGAACTTGAAAACACCATAAAGTGGTTCAAGAAGGATCGAAGCCCGGGACCGGACGGATGGACCATTGAGTTTTACATTACCTTCTATGAGCTAATCAGCAATGATTTACTGAGGGTTGTAGAGGAATGTAGGGTATCCGGGTCTCTGTACAATGCCATCAACTCAACTTTCATAGCTCTGATCCCCAAATCTGATTCCCCTTCCTCTTTTGACGATTATCGCCCCATCTCCCTCTGCAACGTGCTCTACAAGATCATCTCCAAAATCATAGCAAATCGCATCCGTCCCATACTGTCTCGTCATATCACTCCTCAACAATTTTCTTTCCTGGAACACCGTCAGATACATGAAGCCATTGGAGAGGCTCAAGAATCCCTTCACTCTATCTGGACCAAGCATCACAAAGCCATTATCTTAAAGATTGATTTAGCCAAGGCATTTGACCGGGTCAGTTGGCTCTACCTCAAGATGCTTCTCATCCATCTAGGGTTCCCTAATAACTTCATCACTTGGATTATGGCTTGTATCACCACTCCCACCTTCAGTGTACTGATAAATGGATCTGCATCCCAGTTCTTTCACTCTGAACGTGGTCTTAGACAGGGTTGTCCTCTGTCTCCCCTTCTTTTCCTGATCGTCATGGATGGCCTGAGCCGCCTTATTGAATCGGCTAAGAGAAATGGGGATCTTTGTGGTCTCAAAATTACATATGATTGCTTCCTCACCCACCTTCTTTTTGTGGACGACGTTATGATCTTCCTTGATGGCAGCATTCGAGATTCCCGCTCCTTCTCGAACATTATCTCTCTTTTCTCATCCGCCACAGGGATGCTTGCCAACCACACAAAATCCTCCATTATTCTCTCCAGAACTTCTATCCATGAATCACAACTGGCCCAACATCTGTTTCCTTATAGCATCCATCCCTTAGACAATGGCCTCAAATATCTGGGTTTCTGGATCAAGCCTATCAACTCAAAGATCACGGACTGGGTCTGGCTAGTCGCAAAATTGGAGAAACGCCTCAATATCTGGAGCCATCGATATCTCTCTCGAGCAGGTAGACTTGTACTGGTTAAAGCTGTCCTGGAAGCTACCCCGGTCTTTTGGATGGCTCTAGCCTGGATCCCGCGTAGCATTCTGGCCAGGCTACAACAAACTTGCAATAGGTACTTGTGGAATGGGAATCAGGATAAATGCATATATGCTTGGGTCGAATGGAAGAAGATCGCAACTCCAAAAAAATGGGGGGGATGGGGCCTAAAAGATCTACCTACATTCGCTCAAGCCCTCGCGGCAAAAATGGGATGGACCTTACTCACTGGCAACAATCTATGGACCAACATTACATATCACAAATATATTTGGCCTCTCCACATCTTGGATTGGATTCGCCTCCCAACCTGGCCAAAATCTGGCATATCACCTGTATGGAAAGCTCTTCTTAACTCTATGCCACTTATCAGGGATAATCTGGTATGGAAAATCAATGACGGAACACTGGCTCGTATTGGTCTGGACCCATGGAATGGTAGTGGTGGTAGGCATATTCTACCTGAAGCACTCATTTGGCATCTTCACTCACAGGAAATTAAAGTTCTGGATGACATTGCAGATCCACAAAACTCTTCCATATTTGACCAGCGCTGGAAATCTGCAATACAGATCAATATCCCTCCCCTCTGGCACCAGGACTGGTCTGCATATATCAATGCATTATCAGAATCGCATATCAGGATCAAACAAGGGCAGGACGAGCTCATCTGGTATCACTCGGAAAATAGAGTATACACTCCAAAGTATAGCTATCTCACTTTGATATCACATAAGGTTCCGGATACAATCTCTTTTTGGTGGAACTCAGTTTGGAAACTCACCGCTCCCCCCAGGCAGAAACTTTTCTTCTGGTGCATCTTAAAAGGTGTTGTCCCCACTGGGGAATATCTCATGCGTCGTGCAGTCCATGGACCGACCTGGTGCACCCTGTGCAAACTTACCTCCGAATCGAGCGTTCATTTGTTCATAAACTGCTCTTCATTAAAGTCATTATGGCAAGCTCTATCATCCTCTATTCAACACACAGGAAAATGGGAGGGAGATGATATAATTCGAACTTGGGAAACTTGGTTTTACAATCACAAAAACTCCAAGCTTCAAAGCCTGCCTGTCGTTATTTGCTGGTACCTATGGCTTGCACGAAATCGAACGATCTTCGAAGATAAACCTGTGAACTGGCCGCATCTTACTGCCCTCATCACATCGGCCTATAATGAGCTGCCTGAGCCGCCGCAGCCTAGAGCTAGAATACCGCGTGACCCTCCGCAAATAGATCATAACACTCCATGGGCATTCTTCGATGGCGCAGCCCAACAGCAGGGTTGTGGGGGAGGCTTCCTATTATTCATCAACGAACAACATTTCTACAAAGCAAAACTGGGGTTGGGAACTGGCACAAATAACTTTGCTGAGATTATCACCCTCCGACACCTCTTGCATTTTGCATTGGGACACAACTGCATGCATATTCATATATATGGAGATTCGAAGATTGTCATTGATTGGTTCAACAATATTACTGTTTGCCACACACACACTCTCAGCAACATTTTGGATGATATAAATTTACTAAAGGCACAATTCATTGACATCACTTGTCAACATATCTACAGGGAACACAACAGCAGTGCCGACCAACTATCCAAGGAGGCCACGACACTACCCAGAGGAGAGTGGATGATTCAGGAGCAGCGAGGAACAAATGCATACCACTACTACCATCGTCCGTATATAGATACACACTATCACAGGGCAGCCAGCCCATGAGATACAGATCTGAAAAATGATACTTTTTGAACTTTTTGTACATAGCTGATAATATTATTTACTTGAAGCCCTGCGTGGCAATATGTATATATATAACAGATCAACAATGAACATCCTGCGTGATGATTTTTGCTTTTGAACAGACTAGATATATAGCTATACCCACATGTGGCAGAAGAACTTACAGCATATGCAAAATGCATCTACAATATGTAATTTTTCAAAGTTAATGAAAGATTACGATTTTTCCAGTGGAAAAAATATATATATTTTTGTGAAAATGAATTTGGATAATAAAATACAATGTTTTGCAATTTTAAAGAAAATATCTCAATTTAAATATAACTATATCACATGTGGTTTATATATATAAATGTTGTATGTTATAACATTGGTAAACCATGTATTATTTATTTTTTAATGTGGGTTAGAATATATAATTTAGTTTTTTTTAATATTAACATTTTATTTTTATTTCATCATTTTTTTTATAGTATTGAGAAATGCTATTAAATTTAATATGAAGGTGATATTATCTCATTAAAGTTAAATAATTTATATTAAAAATTAATTTAAAAAACATATTAATTTTATTTGGATGTTATGAAATCGTTGTATTATTTCAATTTTTAGGTTCCTTGAATCCTAAACATGTGTGCCAATTAATCATGCATATTCCCTGTATCTATCTTCAAACCCTCATACTAAATGTTTTGCAAATTTTACACCATGTTTCAAGGTATTATTAAACTTATGATACCCCCTTTCACTATAAAAGGGATTGTGGACCTTTGAGATTTGGTCCTATTGTCAATGAAACACACCACCTATAGATCTCAAGTCAAATATATCACTGTTGTGCCACAGTATGGCTTTTGAGATTTGCTTCATTGTGATTCAAATACATCAAATTTAGATATTCTGTCAAATATACTACCCCATGTAAACTCTAGTAGCGTCCTACATTTCAATGTTTGTTGACTGACCACCTTAAACTACAAATAATCAACAAATTACAAACAATTTCAATCTTTTCTAGAGACATCCAATATTTTTATGACACCAATAATTAAAAAAAAAAAAAAAACATTTTTTTTTTTTTTCAATTTATAGCTTAAATCGTTTTGAAATATCACAGTATTCATTTTATCTTAGTTTTTTTTTTGTAAGCAAGAATTCTACATTATACTAACAAAGCAGAATTTACACTATGTACAGTCATGATGTCCATCTCTGCTTCAGAGCGACGAAACCAAAATGTGAGGTCAAAAATTCTCTGCCTCTGGTAGGGGAAACCGGAGTTTGAGTTTTTCAAACAGGTTAACATTGGAAACATATCACTAAGAAACAACCAAAAGTGAAGAGTCGAGCCTCGCGGTGTCATGTCTGTTGACTACGAATGAAAGATAGTGATAAATAAAATTGGAACTTGGAGCTCCTTGGCCTTAGACGAGGCACACTTAGGCCAAGCAAAGAGAGCAGGGTCATTCTAATTCCTTAGAGTCCAAATCAAAATGGTGATTACCAACCTGAGGCACACTTAGGCCAAGCAAAGAGAGCAGGGTCATTCTAATTCCTTAGAGTCCAAATCAAAATGGTGATTACCAACCTGTTGTTCGCCATGGACATTGGTGGTTGCACTTTCTAGACTGCAACCTCGTCGTCGCCAAGTTGGTTTCTTCGTGTACCTGCATACTACCCTGAACCTGCATGCTACTGGAGTCCCTTGGTATCTCTACCAAGATGTAACAACCATAAGGGTTGGGGTGAGGGGGGGAGGGGGGTTGGCTGACGAGGGCGAGGGGAAAGAAGTGGGAGGGGGAGGGGCCATGTGAGCTCTGTGGGGAGGCAGAGAGGACGAGTTGATAGGAGGTAAGCGCGAGGGGGACATTGTAGGCAATGGGAGGTTGGGTGAGTAGTTAATTTTAAGGTCTCTGGCTAAACACTTAAGGGAGGAGGTGGAGTGAACAATTAAGTTGGCTAGCTAGGAGATTACAGAGAGCTCAAAGGGACGAGCGCCCTCTATGAGTTTCCTCTTCTTCCATGGCCGCTAAACTCTTGTGAATATGCTCAGGAATGTTATAGTCAAACAAGGTGGCAATGGAGGCATCATCCATGGTGGTGGGGGGGACAATTGTGGTCTCTTCCCCTGCCTAGGTGGCGCCCCCTGCCTTTGTCATTGCTCATGATTGAATTGTAGTGATATTCATTTTATCTTAGTTATAACAACTTCTGCAATAAATTATTTTTTTCTAAGAGGCGGATACTAAGCAGCAATGTTTCATATTACACTAGTTCAATATAATTTTTGGGTTTTACTTTTTGTTTATTTATTTAGTTTTATTTTTATAATTTATCTTTTTATTAATTTTGTAAGTAAATTTTTGTTTTTTAATCTTTTTTGGGTTGAGTGTTATTTATTTATATAATTATTTTATGTTATTTTATTTTCAAAATTTCAAAATTTGTTTTTAGTTTTTAAAATTTAATATTTTAAGACTGATTCGTTTTGCTTTTAACTTATAAGAAAAAATGGTGTGTGTGTGTATATATATATATATATATATATATATATATATATAGATATACAAACACACACATACATATACATATACTTACTTTGTGAGTGTTCACTTAGTAAGTCCACGAAAATGTAAAGTAATTGTGAGTATAAGGTCTCGTGTTCAAATCCCTAATTTCTTACCTATAGTTGGTATGACATGGTTTCCCTAGGGGTTATAGTGGTAGTGGTCGGAATCGGTTCCATGTCATGCAAGTATGAGACATAACCAATTATTGATCTCTCTCCCTCTCCACACACACACACACATGGAGAGAGAGGAAATGGTTTTTTCTTTATTTTTAATAACTTTAAAAGATGGGTTATCACTATTAAACTACATTGGATACAGCTTTTTCATAAATTCCACTAATGAGTCAGATACAACATGTCTCTAGAGCCTTAAACCCACACAATTGTGGAAACAAATTATTCAACAAGCCACTCTAGCTAAAATTCTTTGACTTTTCTTTAAAAAAGTTATTTACAATTTTTTGTCAATTTTAATTTTTTAATGTAAATTATTTACAGAAGAATTAATTAATAATTAAAGAAAAAATCATGTAATAACACCTTTAGATTTATAATTGATTTTATGTGTTTTACTTTCAAGACTAGTAGTCCTTAAGGCTAGACTCCCAATTAAATTGTACTTTTAAACCCCAAAATAAAATAAAACAAACTTGGAAAACACTTAAAAGACAAATATTTGAAAAAGAAAAGAAATATAGACATACTTTAGGTGTTGATTTTCAAGTTTTTCATAGTCATGATATTGGTCTTTGATGTCATGGTAAAAAAATGTAGGAATTTAAACCTTAAAAAAAAGGTGATGGTGCATCAACACTTGTGCATGTCATAGTATTTTTTCATGTTTTTCATAGACATAACGTTTGGGTTTTTATCTTGACATGATTGAAAAATGGGTGATGTTGCATCACCACTTTTCAAAACAAGCATAAAAATTAACACTAAATGCAACCTATAAAAAACACGAACTTGGTTAAGTTCTCTTCATGTTGGTAATTTTGTTTCTTCACTGGTAACATGTAGTTGGCTAATGATTGGCTAGTACCTATTTGGTATCCTTTACAACAAACTTTTGTTTCCTCTAATACTTTTACATGTTATCCATCTATGTGCTCCACACTTATTCTATATAGTTTATGTGGCTTTCCACTAGGCTTGGACTGCAACTACATTGCTTAGTTCCTTTCTTGTTACATTTCCTCTATAATGGTCAACCTTCCAAAAGAAACAATTGTAAGTTCCTCAAGTTGAACATGTATACTTTCTCCTTAAACTTTCTTTTTCTCTAGACATCTTATAAGAGATCAATGTGAAGCACTAACAAATTACATTGATCAAGTTACAGATCTAACACAACATTTATAAGACTAGTGTAGTTATCTCTAGCTTAACACATAGCTTGATCCATATTTTTCTTTATGCAGTAGACCTCATTACTTGTGACATGCGAAAGAGATCGGGTGCATAACCATTTGATGAAGATCATAGATATTTGACGTTATCCAAATTATTATGCAAGACTCTAAATTTTCTGTTAGGCATATGTGCTTTGCAAGATTTCAAAAAATTTCTATCTTTGTTAATGACTAATGAACACCCTCGCTGATCAAATTTTCCACTTTTGAATTTAGCCTCTAATCTTTCTGCTTTGATGCCAAAAATGATGTATCGTAATGGTGCAACCATAATAACACACCCTTATATTACAATTCACAAATAAAGGGACACAAGACTTATACACATTGGAACACCAAAATTATGTTCAAATTCCCCCCGCCCTCCAATCCCACCCAAGGGGATTTTATTATCAATTCATTTGATCATTGATTTTAATGTACAAATGGCCCCTTATATAATAATAGGTGACCATAGAAATTTTAACATAATTAGGCATTTTATTCCAACCAAATGCATAACTATATTCATGATCCTATCCACAACATTTACATGATTCTTTCAATAAATCTTCATCACTAGTTTCACTCATTTCTCTCCATCTCTCATTACTACGTAGACTTTATAGAATAATTCTACCATATTATTATAATCCATATGTCTTATTCACTAATCATTATTAGTTAGAATTATTCTTTCATGACCTCTCCTTAATGAGCATTCTTCATTAAACTCGTCTCTTCATCTATCCTCCAAGTTCTTAGTCTTTGCTGCTCTTAATATTCATGTGCAATCTTTGGTCTTCTTTGTTCTTGATCTTTTCCACTTTCCATCATATACTTGCAAACATAAACATAAGTTGGAGTCCATATAAAAAAGTCACCATCCACTAGAATAAATGGGTCAACAACCACAACATTTGTCGGTTCTCCAGGAAACCTTTTCTCTTACATGGTTCATCAACTAATTTTTCCATCACAAGTTTTCATGTCTATACTCTTTATTCTCCCTACATCATCATTATTAGTGATCATCTTTGGGTTTTCTATAACTTACCTACAACTATGCTCTCAACCTCTTGCAACAATTATTAATGGTATGTAGGTATAAAGGGATGACAAGCCTTATCCACCATGTTATGCAGTATTTAATGTTGTAGTAGGTGGTATAAAGGCCTTTGGTTTTAAACTAAATTCAAATATGGCGACCTTTCTACCACCTATCACAACACTACATTATGTGTAACAAGGTGGATATTGGTCAACATAAAGGGACCTCTCATATATGAAGTCATCATGTTGACATACATAGTTATTATGTTAGATAGAGGTTCTTTTCTTTGAGGGTTAAAATGATCCTTTCATTAATTAGAAAGAGTTACATATAGCTTGAATTTCCAAAAGATGACTAAAATCTAGGAGATACTTGAGACTAACAAGATGCCTACTAAGAACAGATAATCAGAAAACTATTACGATAATGATAACAACATAGAAAACTCATTGAGGATATAAGATTTCAAGGGGGAATGTCTATGATATTTGCATGACTTTCCTTGAGTTGGATAATTTTTCATTGTCTTCTTGGACCCATACCTTACTGCTCTTATGACCTCTTTTTTTTGCCTTCCTTGCTGGAAACCACCTTGAAATCCATTGTTTGAACCCCAAGACTAGACTGTGAGGAACTGGAGCCCAATTGTTTGCTTTGAAGATATGCCTTATATAGAATCCTAGACTTATGGTTAGGCACGTCCTTCACATCTTTTCCATGTCATTCTTCCACAAGGGAAATTAGTTGTGGGTCATCCAGATCCATATCTTCTAGTAGGGCTTCTACTTCAGCTTCTTCCAAAGGGGAGCTAATCATCTCTTGTGGTAATGGATTTTGTTGATGTTCTTCAAAAGACTTTTCCACAACCTCTGTAGGGTTATGGGATTTACCTTCTGTTGGTTGCATGCTTGATTGAATGTTGACTTGCTCTAGAGACTCCTTTGGAGAAGAGAGTGACTCAAAACTATTTTTAGATCTAGGGATCCGGTCAAGATTTGAGGTAATCTGTGGGCTCAAATTTCTTCTTCTTTGGGCGATTTTTCTTGAATCAATTGGCTCTTTCTGAGAATATTTTTCTTCAAATGATTCATCGATGTTCGTTATACAATCCCTAATAAGATTACCATATTGATTACAAAGTTTGCATCTAAAGGGAACTTGCTCATAATCTAGAGATTGTTTCCAAACACTATCCTAATACTAAATATCTATGGAGGTCATAAGAGGTTGGGATATATTCATGTAAACACAAATATGTGTATATGAAGTGCACCTCCTTCTTGTGGTACCCTCCGTTACTTTGAAAAAGTTGTCGATGCCTTTAAGGGTTTCCTCCTCCCAATATTCAATGGGGAGATAAAATAGATGAACCCACATTGGGGCTGAAAGGAAATCCTCCTTTGGATCATACTGCTCCTTACAAAATCACATGAAGAGCCATGCATTGTTGAAAAAATACAGGTCTCCTTCAGAAAACCATGATTTGTCTTCTAAGCTAGAGAAAATGACTGTAAAAAAATCCTTTGCACCTAACTCTAATTCTATTTGACCTTGGAGGTTCCATTTATTTTGGATCCACCCAATCAAAGCCTTTTCAAAGTTCATAATCTAATAAATTTGCAAATCAAAATGTAATCTTGCATATATTGGATATATTCTTTGATCTTACTAGATTTAACCTCATATTTTGGGTTTTGCATTGTTTTTGGTAGGCAATGTCTTGGATTTTTAGCTTGTCACATGCACCCGCTGGAGGGTTTGCTACAAAACCAGAAACTTCCCTTTGTCGAGTTGCTCTATGAAAAAGATGTCAAAGATGGGGAGATTAGTGGAGAATACTAATAGATCCAGATTTATTATGAATTCTCGAAACAATCTAGTTAAAAAAAGGGACAAAGCCCCCTCTCGTGGAACCAAGCACACGCCTACCCAAAAGAAACCATAGAATTTGCAAAACAAAGCCGAACACTCCTAAAACTCATAAACTTCAATTTAAAATAGATAAATATTTTTATTCAAAAATAATAAAATATTTAATTTTTAAAATAAAAAATCTTGAATTTATAGTTAACAATTAAATTTTTTAACATATTCTTATTATTTTTTATATTATATTAATATACAAAATTTATACATGGAGAATTCTGTCCAATTCATGCGAACTTTCTCTATCAAATAACATGGATCATAAATGTGGAAAGTTCAATCCATAGTTGTAACTGCTCTCACTGTCAAATAATATGTACATCATGAATGCGTGGGTAGTTTCAAATAATCATGACTGTTCTCAGTGTGATTGCCTATCAACATTTGTGAACTGCTTGATTTGTCGCTGGTATATTGAATTACATATAAATATTCAATAAAGTACTGTACTATAACGTGGTAATATAATGTACAAGTAAATTTGTGTATAACAGCCTTAAAACAAACAGCGTATCAAATTTTCATTTTATCCTCCATTGCAATGTCAAATTCGAAAGCATGCAGATGACAAGGGAGAGAAGTTACCCACTACAGTTTGAAGAACGGAAGAAAAGACTAGTGGCTTTGTCCCGACATAATGAAGGATCGCATTACTTTTATTCAATCTTGTACAATTCAAACTAGTGAGGGCCAGAGGTGTCGGTATACTATACAATTCAAACTAGTGAGGGACACCGGGCCAGAGGTGTCGGTATGCTATACAAAACCACTATAGATGACAATTAGATAACTATTCCATAATAATATTGAAACTGCTGCATACTTCAAGGAGTACGGACTAACACAAATCGGTAGTAAACACAGAATTATTATAAGAAGAGATATTTGGCAAAAATATGTTGCGGGTTTCTTCGATGGGTTAAGTTGCAGAAAGAAATGCTGCTGTAGTGCATACATAGTTATAGTGCATATATAGTTATAGGGTTGGGCAAATGTTATTATTTTTTTGTGGGAATGGAGTTAAGGGACAACTAGCAAAGCAGAGATTGTTGTACTATGGAAAGTGTTGATCACGGTAAAATGGTTGGGATTGGAGCACATACAGATCTATGGTGATGCTAAACCAATCATAGATTGGATCAAAAGACATAACAGTTTCAATCTTTCTATATTAACAAATCCTCCTATATTAACAAATTGGATGAAGCCCATCAGGACACTGGTAAGTACATACCACTACATCTACTTCGATCACATATATAGGGAGCAAAATTAGACTACTGATTTATTATCCAAAAGAGGAATAGTTAAGGCACCTGGAAAGTTTTTCTTTTTAGTATTCGAGCAATGAGCCATGACAAATGCCGGCAGCATAAACTTTTCAAAGAGATATGTGACAGAATGCTGGGTATTATCTGGAAATGCAAGGATCAAATATTATTGTGAAGAGAATGTTTTATTTTTTTATTTTTTTATTTAATGGGCTATGGCCTACATATCCTAGATTACAGAACTCTAAAAAATAGAAGGTAGGGCAAAACTATTGTAAAGAAAGGAAGATAAAGGGTGTTTTTTTTGTTGTGTTTTATTGTTGATTTTGCTGACAGAGACTAAAAAACTATGCCAATTGTACTATTTGTTTTATATATATAATACAAAATATTTTGATATTGGCTGTTAGCATTGAGGGTTAGTTTATTGGATTTTTATTGTTAAAGTAATTTTTTGAGAAGTTATGAGATCAATTCTCTAAACACTCAAGCTCAGTGATTCAAGCTTTGTAATCATAAAAATTGATCTATATAAACATGTCTCCAATATTAGTGATCTCTTTGAGTAAATACCGTTAATATTAATGAGTAAATACCTTTAATATTAATGATACTTTTGAATAAATATACCTCTATTATTTGATAAACATAGTGATCACAATTCAATTTTCAGCTTCCAGATTGCTAACTACCTGCATTCCACCCTTCCAGCATTTCCACAGAATTTGGCCGAACTCTGCGAAAACGCTAAACTTCTTGTCATATGCGATTTTTCTGCTTTCAAACCTTACTGTGTAATTCGTCTTCTCATTTCGTTTTGTGAAGGAGAGCATCCTCAGTTGCTTCACTGTAGAAAGCAAGAATCCATTAACAACACAATTTTTAATTCTTCTATGATGGAAATGGCGTGCCGAGCCACTGCACTACGATGGTATTCCAGCTCCAATCCCACAGTTTCAATGTTCTTTGCAATACCTCCCTTTCGTTTTTATTTACTTTGCTTGTGCTAAAGTACAAATTTTCATTCCATGTGGACACTAAGAATTCTCCTCGGCTTTGAGTTTGAATGGGACCCGTACACCCTCAAGACACAAAAAAATGCACGTGATGATGACTTCCATGGCCATCTCTTTTCTCTGCATGTGACTTATGCTCTAATGGGCAACAAGTGGGCCCTACACCTTTTCATTCTTGAATTTGCACTTAAATAAAGGATTCATCTATTTAGGGCTGCAATTGCTTCGACGGTCAAAAGTGGCTGAAATTTGGGTAAAAAAATTTAAAAAATCTTTAGAGACAGTGTTTGAATCGTGTTTTTGATTGTGGAAATGGATTAAGCACCATCAAAAACGTCCAGCACACCTAAAATTTTGAAGTTTAACAACTATAATTTGGATTTACAAAAATCTTGGTCAAATTTTTTCTAAATATAACCGAAATTTCCAAAACTTTCCGAACAACTCTTCCACCTCATTAAATTACGCGTTAAATAACTAAAAATACACGCGACAATGACTTCGGTGGCCATCTCTTTTCTATCCACGTGACTTAGGCTCAAATGGATAACAAGTGGGCCCCTCCACCTTTTTATCCTCGAATTTGGACTTAAATCACTAGGTGGTAGTATATTTCACGAAAAGGACACTTCTGAAAGGACCCTTTTCAGCAACCTAATATATTTAATTTAAAAAATTATAGTTACCAAATTTAAATTGGAATTTGGATTAGATACGATAAACAAATAATTTGATTTAAAAATTTTCAATTAAAAAAAAATTCATTACCATGCTTAAAAAAGATTACTTGTATATTTTTAAAATTTACCGAATTTACTTGTAATCTGAATAAACGTACTTATGTTAACTGTGAGAAATATAAGCTGCAAACGATTAATGTTTTTTTCAATCCAGTAAAAGAAAAGCCGTATTAAATCAGTGTTGATCTCCTGCATGTCTATCTAGATGCGTAGTGTGTGGGTGCGTATTTGCCTGTCTAGTGGGCTTTAATCCCCGCAACTTTATAAGCTAGCACTCCTTTTGTCAGGTTTTTTCATTTCGGGATTAAAATTTTAACATTTTTCAATGAAGGTAATAAAAAACAGCACTCTTTTTGTCAGATTTTTTCATTTCCGTATTAAAATTTTAACATTTTTCAATAAATGTAATAAAAAACAAATATTATGACAAAAATGACATTATAAACCCTCAGAAATATAAAACTGGTAATGTAATATTTATTTATTTTCTTAAGATTTAAAATTCTAATATTTTTCAACAGACAAAATATCATAACTATCAAAAACCTTAAAATTCAACATCTAAATAAAAAAATAACTTTACCAAGAACAATTTATATTTTAAAGTTAAAATGATAACCTATTTGAAATAATATGCTATGAGAACTTGCACATTTTTTCAAAAGAACATTAAAATTGCACTTTTTAAAAATATTGTTTATAAGATCATCATTAATGTAGAAAGAATCATAAATAATACCTTTTTGAAAAAAGAACATGATACAAAATTGTAAATTTTTATAAAAAATACAATTATATTTTTTTTGAAAAACCACATTAAATACTTTAAAAAATATAAAAAAAAATAATATTAAAAAAAAAACACTTAACCAATTAAATTAAAGAAAAAGAAAAAATCAAAATATATATAATTTATTGAAAAAATAAAAAATAAATTAAAAACAAAATATTTATTAAAAGAAAATTAAAAATAAAATGTAAATATAAAACAAAAATTAAAATAAATTAAAATTACATTAAAATTTTAATAATATAATGAAAAATGGCCATAGAGGCATGGAAGGCAAGTGACACTAGCTACTTTATGTGACTGTAGTGGTAGTGTGTGGGCTATGAGACAATACTGGACATTACTTTTGTGTCCTTGTAGTTGTTTTCATTATATTTTTTAATTTTTATTTATTTTAATATAGCTATTTTATGTGATTGTAGTGGTAGTGTGTGGGTTATGAGGCAATGTTTGACATTACTTTTGTGTTGTAGTTGTTTTTTATTATAATTTTTTATTTTTATTTATTTTAATATTTTTTCAATTTAATTTATGGAGAATTCATAATTTTGAAAGATTGGCTGTCACTATTGTACTATAATTACAACTATTTTATAAATGCCACAAATGGACTATATGTCTTCTGATACTTGAATCCACGTCTATGGGGAAATAAATTGTTCACCAAACCAATCAAGTTAATATCCTTGAATATTATTATTTTTGCTTTAATTTTAAGAAAAAAATTGTGTGTCATATATTCAAATCCTCGATTGTTTATCCATGACCATGTGCTGGGGGTGGTGGGCCATATGTCTTCAGATACTTGAACCCACGTCTATGGGGAAATAAATTGTTCACCAAACCACTCAAGTTAATATCCTTGAATATTATTATTTTTGCTTTAATTTTAAGAAAAATAAAATAAAATAAATAAATAAATATATATAGATATAGATATAGATATATATATATATATATATATATATATATATATATATATATATATATATATACATATATATATACATATATATATATATCCCCCTTTGAACTCACTTAGTAAGTCCATGAAAATGTAATGTAAATGTGAGTACAAGGTCCCATGTTCAAATCCTCGATTTTTTATCCATGACCATGTGCTGGGGGGATGGCGTGGTTCACTTAGGGGTTACAGTTGTAGCAATCAGAATTTCCCTTGTGTCATGCAACTATGAGAGTGACACAATTTCCAATATGTCTAGACATTATATATCTGTGCATGTGTGTGGTTTTTTCCTCTATTTTTAAAATCATTTTTTTAAAGAAAATATTTATTTTTTGCAAGCTACATAATTCTATTGATCAATAAAAAGAGAGCACATCATACACATCAGTCTTCTTCCTGTTGTAGTCTACCCCTGGGGAAACCAGATCAATAGTGAGGAGTAGGATTTTAGTCCAAAATAATACATGGATAACATAATAACTAAGTTCATGACACGTCTCTACATAACATGTGGCAAACATAAAAAAAAAATACAAAAGATAATGCTACAAAATTGCAGCCTTGCTACTAAAAGTTTGAGAATGTTGTAGACATCAATTTGGAGAGTTACTGTAAGAAGTTGTGGGAACCATCAGGGAGGATTTCTTGGTGGAAGAAGTTGATGGCTCATATGGATGTTGATCCTAAAGGATGAGGGTGAAACATGATGAAATGAAGCGGGAAAGAGGATAGGGATGACCAGGGGGAAGAGAAGAAGGTTGTGTTGTGAGGATCTCGGGTTGGCTAGATTATCAGCTCACTTGTTTCCAGTGCATAAAATATGGGCAGGGATAATTGTGAGGGTGGACAAAATGAGGGAGGATATTTTGTGGAGGAAATGCTTCGAGTGCTAACTTTTGTAGAGTTTAGTGATGGACGATATGTGCATGAGCTTCTTAAGAATGATGATCGCTATTTAAGAGTCCCCCTCCACCATTAACTTGGTGTAGCCTTGTTGTATGGTTATGTGAAAGTATGTTTCCAATGTAAAGAATTATGTGATATTGTTGGTAAAACATCTTAAGGATTCTACTACTATGAAGAGGGGGTTACCTTCATCATCCTGGAAAATACCACCATAACCAACAAGCCTTGGGATTCCCTTTGAGGCTTCGTTGACGTTGTATTTGATGAAGCTTGGAGGCAAAGGGGACTAAGAAGAAGGAGATGAGAGGGAGTGGGAAATATGGTAGGGCACAAAGGAGGAAGTGGATGGTCAAATGATGGAGAGGGAGAAAAGGATGAAATCTTTGGTCAAAGAAGATTCTTAGTTCGAGGTCGACTAGGGAGAGAGGATGATGGTTTCTCAAACTCCGCGTATAGCTCTAGACAATACAAACTCAAGGTCAGAATAACTATTTTTGAAAATGTGACCATTCCTCTCTCTCCAAAGGGATCATAAAACGATGGTGTGGAAATATTGCCCATGATCGATTGAGAATATCACAATGAAAGAGGGAGGATTTCCAAGATGAGGTGGCATTAAAGAGTGCCATTCGTCTTGTTTGCAATTTTTTGTGGTGATTTGAATTTGAGGAATATATTTCCCGAGATTTATCCACAATATTCATTTTTGCTCGACATTTCAAGTCTAGACCAGGACCCATCATTGGGAGAAATCTTGATGAGTGAAAGGATAAGAGAACATGTGTAAATAAATAATTAAAAAGAAAGAAAAAATACCCAAAGAAGAATAAAAAAGTGTTTTTTAGAATGAACCAAAATTTAATTGTTGTTAAATACTAGTAGATTAATAATATATATTAATATAATAGTATTAAAAATTAAAATTTAATTAATTAGTATCACTATTAATTGATTCATATAATAATTACAATTAAAAGATTAGTATATTTAATTAATTAATTAGAAATACCTGATATGTTAGAGGTAATTAATAACTTATTTAATATTATTAATAACCTAATTAACTAATTAATTAATTGGTTATTTAATTTATAAATTAATATAGTAAATTAATTAATTAATGTAATGTAGTAGTTAATTAATCTTAACTTCATTAGTATAAAGTTAGAAGGGGGGAGGGAAAGGAACAAATCTTAAAGATGAGAGAGCACAAGGAGCCAACTTTTACTCACCTCAAGATCTTCATCCCGATTAAGGTTACTAGGATGTCTTAGAATCTCTGGAGCCTCTCTAAGTCTTCTTTTGAAATAATGATCTTCCTTAGCAATGATAGTAGCATCCTCTATGTAGATGTGATGCTTAGTGTGAAAGGCATGCTCCGCAAGAGCAGATGTGCGAGATCTTTGATTTCTAATGTCAGCACAATGCTCATTAATTTGTTTTGAATGATCTTCCAGTTTCACCTATGTAGATTTTCCCACAAGAGCAATAGATCTTGTAGACTCCCTTTAACTGATTTTGATCAATGTTATCCTTAAAATATTTCATTTTCTAGCTTATTGTCTAAATTGGCTTAAACACTAAACCAATATTTCTTCTTCTGAGAACCTTGACAATTTTTCAGTGACACCTCGAATGTATGGAAGGTGTGCTCTTATGTCGGAAGGTTGAAGACTAGTATATCTTTATAAGTTGTTTACCTTTTATTTAGCTTTCTTTATGCCCCCCATGCCATTTTTCTACAATTAGATTGCTTGAAGGTGGAGGCTAGCTTTGTCCAAATCTGCTTAGAAAAGGCGCAATTGATAAGAAAATGCTATGTTATTTCTTAGTATGGTCGAAAAACATAGTAGAGGGAGGGGCCTTCATAACCTCTCTTAATGATTTTTTCCCATGTTAATGCCCTTTCCCTTACCAAGAGCCACAAAAAAGGTTCAATCTTGGGCTCTATTTTTAGATTCCAAATGTGGAGCCAATTTGGATCATTGGGTACTTGGTCTAGATTTGTAGCAATAGAGTAGGCCTCCTTCACAGTGAATTGTACAGTTGGTCGATGGCCCCATCATAGTTTGTCATCGCCTTTAGTAATATGAATAAACCTTTGCAAGATTTGAAGTTCTAGTTTTGTCTAATCCTGAGCATGGAGGTCTAAGGGCCAATATTCAATTATTTTCAAATGTCTTCATCATGAGTTTGTTGTTTAAGGGCCCCAATATTGATTGACCTGGGTGTAGCCACTATTAATTAGGAAAATTTCATATCACATAGGTATGCTTGTTCATGTCCTAATTTGGGCATTTATTTCCAAGAGTCTTCCCAAAATTCAACTAAACTCCCACTTTTGATTTCAAAAAAACCATGCTTCTAGATGAGAGATTTGTTTCTATCCACTAGATTCCAAATGTTTGATCCCTTGATAGAATTCCTCTGCTTTAGCTTTTGGACTAAATATTGGTGTGGACTGTATTTTTTGTGCCAAATATTTTTTCATGGATCTTGGCCTCCTTGAATCCAACGCCACCATAGCTTGACACTTATGAAAATGTTGAGTGTTTTGGGATTTCTGTGTCTAAGGCCACCTCTATTTTTGGGGAGACATACCTTATCCTAGGTAACCAGAGCCTAATTTTGTTCTCTAGTGGCTCCTCTCCATAAGAAATCACTATAGGTATTCTTGATGGATCGAAGGACTCCCTTTGGAGCTACCATAACTAAGATCGTGTAGATGGGAAATGCTTGTAAAATGGATTTGAGGAGGATTAAGTGGCTGACTAAATTGAGTGTTCGAAAATTCCAAATGTATAGCTTGACCAAGATTTTGGCTAAGAGGTCTTGCCAGTGAACAATCCAAAGAAAGTTATCTATGAGGGGTCCTCCTAGGTAAATGAATGAGATAGAGGAATGTTGGAATCCCAGAAGTCAAGCTAGATGAGCTTGAACAAAGAGAGTGTGAAAGAAAAAAATTCTGACTTTGAGGGATTGATTGAGGTACAAAAATCCAACATGAACTCATCCAGAAAATGTTTTAACACCTTGGATTCTTTGACTATGGATTGTCCCATTAGCATGGTGTCATCCAAAAATTGGTAGTGGGTCATGGGATCCATGGATCTACTTAAGCGAATGCCAGTTATGGAACCTTTCCTTCTCCCTATATGAATAGCATGACCAAGGCCTTCAACTGCGAGGATAAAGAGGAAGGGAGATAATGGGTCACCTTGCCTAATACTCCTTAAATGGTTCAAAGTTTTGGTGGGTGATCCATTGAGGAGAATGGAGAAAAAAGGTGAGGAGAAAAGAAAAAAAGTCCAATCTATCCATTCCTCTAAGAAGCCAAAAGCTTCTAGGGTGTGGTAAAGGTAGGTCCAACTTAGTTTGACGAAGCCATTGGAAAAGTCAAGTTTTATGACCATGCTCGCTTTCATTAGTTTTTTCACAAAGTGTATGAGCTCATGAGCCAATAATATGCCATATAGAATGTGGTTCCCCTCCACATATATATACTATCCTTGGAAATGAGGATGGGAAGGAGAGGCTTCAGTTGGTTTCCTATTAGTTTTGAAATAATCTTGTAAATAACATTGCATATGGAGATAGGGAAAAAGCCATTGGGATATAAGGAGTTATTGTTTTTGGGTATGAGGGTTAGGAAAGTGGAATTAAGGGTAGGGAGCATTGATTTGGATTTACTTGATTCTTCCATCAATTCCAAGATTTATGGGCATAAGAATGACCAGTAGGCTTGAAGAAATCCACTGTGAAGTCATTGAGACCCCGAGCCTTATTTTTGGGCATGTGCATTACAACATCTTCCACCTCTTGGAGGGTGATTTCTATCATAAGGGCGATTTTATTATCTAGAGTAAAAAGGATAGGAATGTGAGCCACAATATTGTTGATGGCTACAAGCCTTTTGGGAGAAGGCTACCTCATAATATTGTTATAGAAGTTAGTTAGCTTAGCTTCAAGGTATTTATTATTTGTGACTTTTTTTCCTGATCTATCTAAAAGGGAGAAGATCCTATTATGGTTCCTATGCTAGAGCATTGAATTATGAAAGAAGTTGGTGTTTTTGTCCCCTTCCCTTTGCTAGTTAATCTTGTACTTTTGTTTCAAAAGAAGTTTTTCCTGATTTCTTTTGTCCTCTAATTGCACCAAGATAGTCCCCTCTTGTTGCTCCAAGGCTTCTGTACAACCTTATAGTATAATTTTCTATTGAATGCTTTCCATTTGAGCTTCCAACTAATTTTAGCTTGGATCATGTTCCCAAATTCTTCCCTGTTCCATTTTTGCATTTGTGCTTTGAAGTATTTTAGCTTTTGTTTGAGATCTAAGAATTGGGGATTGATTCTAGGAATATATATCTTACCACCATTCATTGGCCCTTTCAACAAATGAGGGCCCTTGTAGCTAGAAGCCTTCAAATATGAAGGGTCATATTTTTGGGCCTGATTTAATGTCTAACTCCAAATAGATGGGCCAATGGTCTAATCCCATGCACAGGAGGATGGATGCTTCCATAAAAACACCTTTACCTAAAAAAAAATTAGAAATAAAAAAACAATCAATACGACACATTAGTTGATGTTTACCACCTAATATATTGTTCTAGGTGTGGACAATGTTGATGGTATGGATATCCACCATATGCATAGATTTGATGGTCTCTTGAAATAGTCAGTCATTTGTGTCTAATATGTGAATTTCCGCCTTCTTCTCTTTGAGATATGTGATCATGTTGAAGTCGCCCACCATAAAAAAAATCACCTTGGAAGAGATTGGTGAGTTGTAGAAGGGTGTTTAGGAATTTGGGTTTATTTGCGGGAAGGTGAGGCCCATATATCACGAATGGGTATCCAAAAAAATTCTAATACCAAAGGCCTGAAGTGACCTACTAGGATGCGAGGTGGAGCAAACCAATCTGAAAATTTTATTTATGTTGGGTTCCATAGAATCGCTAATCCCCCTATCAAACTAGTAGCATCCAAAGCAATGGATCTACAACTTTTCCAACATTTTGATGATATTTCATCAAGTCTTTCATAGGAATATTTGGTCTCTTACAGAATGAGTATGTTGAGTTGTTCCTTTTTTATTCTATCATGGAGGAGCCTATGATTTCCTTTGAATTTAAGGCCCCTTACATTCTAGGATAGTACTTTCATTGAGGAAAAGGTTGGGAGCGGGAAAAAAACTTAGAGAGCAGTTGGACCTTACCTAAATTTACCATAAATTGGCCTACCCTTTGAATCAATTTTGTCAAGGCCTTGTGTCCTATTTTATTTTCTTCCTTTGTAGATATTGGTTCTTTAGAATATTTAGAGGGTTGCTTGATTAATAGATCTGGTTGAATTAAAATAGGCTCTTTGAGAGAGTCAATGAGTTTATTTTATGAATGTTGGAATAACCACAGTTGAGCTTCAGGGACTCTAGAGAGATCATTGGTCTATCGTTCATCTAGAATTGCTGAGAGAATGATTTTGTTTGTGTCCATTTCCTCTAGGCTATCTTTGATGGGCTCTAATTTATCTTCCTAGCGTTTGTGACATGAATGTTCTTGAGGATCCCCTATTTTGACCTTCAATTTTGTTGAATCGTCTTTGTGGGATTCTGGGTTATTTCTCTTCCACATTGTGATGTCCTCATCCATTGCTTTTGGTGCTTGCTTCACTTCTTCTTCCTATTGATCTAGGGTTTCTAGAGCACTAAAATGGTTTCTATATTGGGGATTACCTTGAATTTTTATTGGTTTCATTTTTTTATTCCTTATTTTAGTGGGTAGATTCTAGAATCCATTCGAGTTCAGAATTGGCCCTTGAGATTGAGGAGTTGTTGTTTGATTCAAGGGTTATTCTTGGAAGAGGTGCCCATCTTTGTGAAACCATTGACACTTGAAAGGAACATGTTCATATTCCAGTGGTTGGAGAATGTCTTCATCCTGGTATGAGATCTCAATGTATTATGGAAGAGGTTGAGTAATGTTCATTTATACACAAATGCATGCATAAGCAGTATATCTTATGGTCTTGGCTACCTCTAAGATTTTGAAAAAGGAGCCATTCATATTCTTGAGGTCTTGTAGTATATATTCTTACCCACACAGGAATTGCCATAAAATTCTCATCGTCTATATTGTACCTTGGTTCCAAAAATATGATAAAGAGACTTGCATTATTGAATAAGTAATGACCATTTTAGAAAACCCTTGTCTGGTCCTCGAGGTTTGAAAATAATACCATGAATAAGCCTTTGTCATCGAGCTAGAGCTCAATATGGCCCTTAGGCTACTATTTGTTTCTAATCTAAGCTATGAGATCCTTCTCAGTTGGCTAGGCACCCACAAATATACACGGGGGCTTCACTCAATGAACCTCTTACATATCATGTACGTTCATGGAACACTAAAAAATACCCTTAATTTGAATACATATTGGATAATACCTCTAAAAATCACATTATTTAACCCCCAACCAATATGAACCCACACCTTCCCATTTTAAAAACCCCTACTTTAACTAGATATTGTAGGTATCCATTTTTCCATTAACATTTTTTATACCCCCTTATATTTTTTCATTAACTTTGAGCTCCAATTTTTATACCTGCCAATATAAAAACCCTTTATTCCCTATTATATGCTCAATATATCATGTCATTTTTTCCTCAATATATATCCCCCAATATGAATGCATGTGGTATGGTATTTCTCCCCCAGTGAAGCCCCCTTGCAAATATATAGATCAGGGCATGATCTTGCATGTATTAGATCATCTCATCCACCTTATCTCAAATAAACTCACATATGGGGTTTTGAGTAGATATGAAGAGACAATGCTACGGGTTCAGCTCTGCCATGTTGCTCCTAGGATTGAGGAATTCACATTAGAAGTATTTTTCTAATAATTTGGGCCCAACTGTGTCAGCGTGAAAGAAGTACCTAGATCCCCTTTCGTAACCACATCTTTGATTACCACATTGCAGTGGGAGGGACAGACGGCCCCATCCCCGCCCCCTTTGTTCACCATCCTAGAAAATAGAGTTAGAGAGCTATAGAGGACATTCATGGGGATGAGATGTATCATGGTTTCTGGTGTGTGAGTTTTCTCATGTTTATTAAAGAAATATTGAGGGTCTAGTCTCCCTCCTCTTAAGAAAATATTTATTTATAATTTTTTTCTCAATTTAAATTTCTTTTATGTAAATTATTTACAAAAGAATCAATTAAAAAACACATATAATGTCACTTGTATACTTATAATCGATTTGATCTATTTTACTTTCAAGGCCATTAGTCATCAAGGCCATAATGTCAATTAAATTGTGATTTTGACCTCCAAACTAAAATAAAATTAAACAAGATTTAAAAATAATTAAAAAACAAATATTTGAAAGAAAAGAAAAGAAAAGAAAGATAGAAATAATTTTGGTGTTGATATTTAATGTTTTTCATAGTCATGATATTTTGTGTTTAATGCCAAGACTGAAAAATGTAGGAATTTCAACCTTTAAAAATGGGTGATGTTCATCACCACTTTTGTATGTGATAGTGTTCTTTCATGTATTTTGCATTCCTGATATTTGGGTTTTAATGTCATGGTTAAAAAATGTTGAAATTTTAACCGTGAAATGACAAAAGTGTGATGCTACATCACCACTTTTAAAAACAAGTATTAAAATCAGCACTAAATGCAACCTCTAAAATCAAGAACTTGTTAAGTTCTTCTAATTATTGTAACTTTGTTCTTCCCTTAAAGCACACAGTTGGTTAATGATTGACATGAGAGATTCACTCAATGAACCTATAATATAGCATGTGTGTTCGTGTAATACTAAATAATACCCTTAATTTGACTACATATTGGAAAATACATTTTAAAATCACTTTATTTAACCCCCTACCAATACAAACCCAATACACCTTCCCAATTTAAAAATCACCTACTTTCACTAGATATTGTAGGTATCCATTTTTTTATTAACATTTTTACACCCCTTTATATTTATATCCCTTTATTTTCATTAACAATGGTAAGCATATTCTACACCTAGAAAGAATAACCTAAATACTAGGTAGCTAAAAACTTGAAAGTTTCAATAAAAAAGAAGTATATATAAGTTGATTGGTTTACAAACACATACTGTGGAAAATTTTAATGGAAAATACATAGATTTGAACTCTCAATTGCATCTATATTCTATTGAATACTGAAAAAGATACACTACAACAATGCAAAACAAAACCTTGATAACCAACACAATGGTGCACTTTTCATCTCACTTATAGAATAGGAATAGGAGAGAAAGTACAATGAATATGGACACATGCAAAACCCTATTTGGTTGGACTTTGTCAAATCATAGCCATAACCCGATCACCTAGTGTACCATAGTTTAATGGTAAAAGTGCAAAGTGTCTCTCCATAAAAAGATAAACTGGAGCATGCATCCCTACCTTGAGATCTATGTCCTCTACCTAAGATGGGAATTTATCATGCATAAGTATTCTAATTGACTATGGATCTCTACACCCTCTTACTAAGAATAGATCATACATGCTAAAAATAACAAAACAAAAGCTCTAATAATAGAAAAACTCTATCCAAAACTAAAATTGCTAAATTTGAAACAACATCTAAACTAGAATCAATTGAAGGTGTGACATGAATTCCCTTAGCGTGCGTGCACCCTCTTCCAAACAATAGTCTATTTCACTATCTTCTGTGTCATTCGTGTGCCCTCTACTAGGAAATAGTCAGTATCACTTTCTCCTTCACTTTCATTCAACCTGTTCATCACTAACGTAAGGAAAGCGTGAAGGTGCCATATTTGTGGTCTTCTCTACTTCCCCATCATTGGGAGGATCACTAAATAAGAAACAGGTAAAAAATATTCACACAAACATTAGATATAGATCATAGAGGTATTAGTAATATGATGAATGTTTGTTATAGAGCAAGGCTGCTTGGGAGAGGGAGTGGAAGCGAGAAGCGAAAGTAGAAGCAAAAAGTGGGAGTGGAAGTAGAAGCGAGGAGTGAAATTTTCAAGAGCTCACAGGTTGGGATTGATTTTGGGAGTGAATTTTATATAATATATATTTTTATGCATATATGTCAACAAAATCTTGTAGAATGATGAATTTGTGATAAAAAACATGAAAACATGGATTAAACCATATAACATCATTCATCTAGTAGTTATAGTCTTCATCAACTATAGGTACACATACTACAAGTTCTCTTTTATATAACATGTAAGGGTGCACATAACCAAAATAACATCGAGTGCAATCCATCTCTTAACTAAAAAAAAATCAACAAATAGGCTTTGGATGGCCTATGAAATCCAAAAAAATCATGCTGCAACAAATATGTACATATCATCAAAATCATTGCGTATCTTGGGATCCTTGTCATTAATATCACCCTCTAAGAATTAACATAAGATAGAAAAAATGTAGCATGTCAAGTCAAGATTTTGTTTGAGAGACAGGTACATTTTTAGTAGGATCATGATAGAGGAGTTGAAAACCAATGTCACTAACATCAAGGTACATAGAAGGCTTGGTTCTCTTGATTATATATGAGTTCCATACCCTAGTGCATGAAAAAATCCAATGGAAACATTGCAATCCCCCATTCCTGAAATCCTGAAAAAACTAATAAGTTTGTTGGATTTCGAGTGAGATCTAACATTCTACTTTCTTCATATGAAATCTAATGAGTTTGGAACCACTCTCAAACATCCTGAGTCATTTCATGGTAATGTTAAAAATTTGGGTAGAAGGATGAAAATGAAATATAAAGGAGAATGTCACTTTAACATTACCATGAATTGCATGTCAATACTAGGGCCATAGGTTTGAATATTAGGCTACTATGGACCTAATATTACCATAGTTTTTTCTTTCTCCCTCCCACTATCGATACTCCCACAATACTCCTCAACCTCTATTTCTCCAACCCACTTCTTTTTTGCCTCCGCATGGCCAATGTGTTGTATAAACAATACCTTGTGATACACATATTTCTATACAAAATATAAAAATCCTTTATCCCCCTATTATATGCTCAATATATTATTTCCATTTTTCCTCATTTTTTATGCCCCAATATGAACGCACGTGATATGGTATTGCTTTTACAGTGAAGCCCTTGTGATGATTGTCTAGTATATGATTGGTCTCCTTTAAAGAAACCATGTGTGCCTCTAATACTTTTACATGTTATCCATCCATGTGCTCCAAAATTATCCTATATAGTTCCCATGGATTGTCGTTGGGCCGGAAAAACAACTGCATCATTCAGTTCCTTTCATGTTACATTGCCTCTACAATGGTGGATCTTCCAACAGTAGCAACTATGAGTTGCTCGATTTCAACTTGTATACATTCTCCTTAACTTTCATTTTCTATAGACATCTTCGTGGAGCTCAATGCAAAGTACTAACAAATTACAATGATTAAGCTATAGATCCAACACAATGTTTATAACACCAACATAGATACCACTGGTTTAACATGATGTGTGATCCATATTTTTCTTTATGCAACAGACCCCATTACTTGTGCCACTCAAAAGAGATTATAAGAGTAATTATTTCATGAAGAATGTAGATATTTGATGCTATCTAAATTCTTTTACAAGACTCTGAATTGTCTTTCAACCATATGTACTTTGTAAGATTTTTCAAAATTCGTATCTTTGATATTAACTAATCAATTCTCTTGCTAACAAAACTTTCCACTTTTGAATTTAGCCTTTGATCTTGTTGCTCTGATATGAAAAATTATGTATAATAGTGGTGCAACTATAATAGCAAATGCCTATATTACAATTCATAAAGCAAGGGACATGAGAATTATACTTAATGTGACACCGAAATTATGTTCAAATCTCCCCAAAGGAGATCTTATTACAAATTCATTCAAGTATTTATTTTAGTGTACAAATGGTCCCTTATATAATAATAGGTGACCATAACAACTATAGCATAGGTAGGCATTTAGTTCCAACCAAATACATAACTATCATTGTGATCCTCTCCACAATATTTCTGTGATTCTTTCAATAAATCGTCATCCTTAGTTTTGCTAATTTCTCTCCATCTCTCATTCCTACATAGACTTTCTAGAATAAGTTTGTCATATTATTACAATCCATATGGTTTATTCATTAATCATTACTAGTTAGAATTATTCTTTCACATCCTATCCTTAGTGAGAATTCTCCATTAAACTTGTTCCTTCCTTCTTCCAAGTTCTTTGTCTTTGTCACCCTTAATCTTCATATGCAGACTTTGGTATTTTTTGTTCTCGATATTTTATGCTTTTCATCATGTACCTGCAAGCATAAACATAAGCTAGAGTCCATATAAAATGTCACCATCCACTAGAATACATGGGCTAACACCCACGGTAATTGTTTGTTCTCTAGGAAACCTTTTCTCATACATGATTTATAAATTGTTTTTCCATCACAAGTCTTTATGTCTATACCTTTATTCTCCTTTCATCATTATTATTAGCAATACTTTTGGATTTTCTATAACTTACCCGCAACCATGCTCTCGATGCTCCTACATCACTTATTAACTATGAATCAAGATATGAAGATATATAAAGGGACTTTTAACCACCATTTTGTGGGTAATATCCCAAGGATTATTTTTTTCTCCAAGATGGTCCTTAGTCGGTAGCTGACAACCCCTTGCATCGACTAGCTAGCACATTGTGCCATTTTCTTCATCACCTGAGCCAGCCATGTGGTCCCTTGCCCATCTACCATGATATTATGTTTGAAGGTGAGCCTCCCAAATCTAAAGGTATGCCTTGTCATTTGGAAATTAATTATTGTAGTTTGTTTATTATGGACACTTCAGATCTTGGATTAATGGGGGGATTCAGTGGAAAGAATGGGCTATGTTTGTGCTTTTGTCCCCTATACCCCTTTTAGGAATTAACCTTGGATTCTAGTCTCGTGGGATCTCTTTTATAGACCATTTGGTTCCAGGGATGGTATTTCACGGGAAACCCCGATTTTGGTTGTGTGGTCCCGCTCCCTTATCCGCTTATATTACCCCATTTCGATTCATTTTTACCCCATTCATCATTTCTCCCACCTGGGTCCACATTCCTCCATTGTGTCCAAATAGGGTTAGCATGCCACTTCTGCTTACCTGAACCTTATAGAAAGATAAAAGCATATATAGCCACATTCAATAGAAAAATGTACCACAAAATGCAAAATATGGTTGGAACAAACACATCTAACACATAGGAAAAATCCAATACATGAGCTCTACCCCATCATCATGGCCATCACCCTCGTTCCTAAAGGTTCTATGAACCATCTTCATCATATAGGAACCCATGATTTTCCCAACCCCAGATGGGCGATGAACCGCCCCACCTAAAAGGGCGGAATTCACTATTATATCTTATACATCATGCTCTGACCCCTTGAGCCCCGAGCAATTAATTAAAGAATATCATGAAAATGTAAAAGGCATATAAATAAGGGTGGAAAAATCAAGGTCAGGGCACCTCATGTACCACGATTTCTCCCCCCCCGCACATTATAAACCCAAGTGTGGGATTCCCTCTTATTAGCTACCCTTATACCCCAACATGTGACCTAGGGTTCCCCTTTCTCACTCCCTACTCCATTCAGTTATTTGTCACATGCCACTACCTCTTAAATGATGTACCTTGGCTATATTATCCCCTTTATAAGTAGAAACCACTTAATAGGATTATTGGTTAACCCCATTTGGATTTTAGGAGACATTGGAACATCTTGAAGCTCATTATGGAAGGGCAGGCCATTATGAACTCTCACTTGTGGTCCATGATTAGGCAAGCTCATTTACTCAATTTATCTAATGACTTGTTGTACTGGAAGGCTAGGGAACACATTGGATCTTATGCATGGTTGTAGTTAGTTTCCATATTGGGTTTGGTATCCCTATACGGGGTCCTAGTCCTCCAAAGGGCCACATTGGCACATGCAAGGTGAGCATTGAGAGCCATGGGCCTCCACAACAGCATATTCCACTCCATGGATCCCCACATCCATTTATAGATTGCTCGTGGTTCACTTATTGGACGAGGAGGATGCACTTGATCCAACATGTCAAGCTCGCCCTAGATCTACACCATACACTTGGCAAATGATCCAGGACTTGCATGATGATGTGGTATCACCTACATCACCATCCTAGCCCTTGAGGGTGGTTTACAGGCATCTTCAATTTTTTTGAAGACCCATGAGGACACTTGTGTGTCCCCACATGTCATTTGGAGCACCACAAGTTATTATAAGGGGCCACCCCCTTGTCCACTGCTTTTGAGGGTCCTAATCTTCATTGTGGAACCCATGGACCTCATTATTCCTCTTAGAGGTCCCTACGACATGCATAGATTATTATTTGACCTCTTAAGAGGCTTACATTTTCATTTATGATCTAGTTTGGTGGGTTTGTGACCAAAAGTTGAATTATTAGAACATTATTTTACTTTTGGGGCTTATGTAGGCAAAGGAGGATAATTTGAACTCCTAAGTTGTGTATAAATACAAGTGAGGTGAGATCATTTCTCATCATCACTTGACTTGGATCATTCTCTCTCTTGAGAATTTCACATTTTTCCTTGGAGGATATTTTTAGATCATGGATGAATTTTGATGTATGGATTGGGTCTTCTTATCTTGGATCTTCTTATATTGCAAATGTGATGATGGTTGGATATATTATCTTACATGTAGGTATGATTTTGACATTATTTTCTTTTACTTTGCTGCATACATTGATCATGATATTTTCGTTGTTTTAGGGCTAGTTGTTGCATGCACTTACGACATCAATGTGGAATTATGTCTATATATAGGTTGTATCTATGTATGGGCCATGTTTGATGAAATAATTTTCCTAGATTTTGAAGTTACCTTGACAAACCTTATCCATTTGCAATGAAGTATAAATTCTTTTAAGGTCACTTTTCTTCTCTTTCCCTTAACATTAGACGAAGTTGACTTTGAGAGCCTCCTTGAACAAGAAATGAGATCCATCTTCATAAGTTCTCCTTGACTCCATATGCCCAAAAGGAATTAGGCACTGATCCATAAAAAAGGTGGTCACTTTAAACCTATTTCTTCATATTTTTCACATTTTCCTAGGTCTAGCCAAGTTGGGTTACCTAGGGCATCAATTTCCCGACAAGCTAGCCATAAAAAAAATTTGATCTCCTAGGGTCTCTTGTGCTGGCCTTTTCTCTATCTCTCCTCTAATTTTGAGGCCATTTTGATGGTGGAGTTGGGAGAAAATCCAAGCCCTAGCTCTAGGATTAAAATTTTCCCTGCCATCCCCAAGGCTAGTACCTCATAGGGTCAAAACAACACCTTCAAGTATAAATTATTTCTTTGACCCTTTCCCTTCCTTATTTAGGGTAATAATATCATTGGTTGCTACATTATTCCCTCATAACCTAGACTGGGTCCACTTGGCCCTGTGTGGTCCCGCTCCTTTGAAAGATCATTATTTAAGAACCATTCGGGATACCAATTCTAACAAGGATTGTAGGGATTGGGAAACTCCTTCACAAGTATTATCCCATAAACCTAACCCTCAAACCCTCTCTTCCTTTCCCTAGAACACAGTACCTTGCTTAGAAAGTAAGCAAGCTCCATCCTTTAAGCTCTTCTGGGAAAGGGTTTATTAGGGTCACTCCTATCCATTCATTGTTTCATCCTTCATTAGTGACTCCATACATATTGGGTCTCCTCCCATCAGTGAAAATCTGTAAATAGAAGGGAGCCTTAGTTGAGGTGACAGTGGGCTAAGCCTCCATTTGTTTCCCTTGGCCTAGCATTTTCCCTTTAGGGATCCCCCTTAGGTCCCCTACTAGTTTGAGAGGTAACATTTTTGCATCATTGTCGAGGACACGAAACGTGTTTTTTGTCTCTATATGAGATATTGACATATCATTATTGGCGACTCCATTGGAAGAACGAATCCCTAGTTCTTCATTGAACTTCAAAGTCAATGCTTGTAGGGTGAAGCAAGCATTTGTTAAGGCAATTTCATTCACCCTGGCAACTACCATGTCATTAAGGACCCAACAACATGTTGACCACATATATTCCCACCATATATATGACAGGGACCCCAAGATATCCTTCATCGAAATCCATGAAGTGTATGCCAATGTTCAATGGGGATCCACATTTTGCAACCAACCATGTGGTAAGGTTCATAAGGTACATTTCATAGAAAAATATAACTCAACCTTGTGATCAAATGGAATTATTTGTCCTATCCATTGCCCCAAGTACTGATTGGCTTGAGTAATGTAATCCTAAAAGCATTCATTCTCTTCCAATGTTGATTACAAACTTCTTGTTGCATGAAGGTTCGAGTTTCGAATATCATGAACACATATCCCAACTGTTAGATATGGCCCTTCGAGAGGAGGAAGTTATTGAATATGGTTTTATCCTTGAGGAGGAACCTCTTATTGATGCATACTTCAATGATGGTGCCAAAGGAGAGACTCCTGACTTGGAAATCGTGTCCTCTAAAGATGATGAGGAATATCTCAACCCCGAGAGCCCTCATACACTATAAGAATGGATGACGGAATGTGAAAAATCTTGCAGGAAACTGATGGCCACATATAAATCCCAAGAGATTTTCTCCCACTATTGTGAGAAATTGGAAAGGCTTCATAACACAAAAAGTATATATAAAGGGAGTCCTACCGATGACCTTCTTCTTGAGGCATTTTATCGAAATCATGTAGTAAATACCTTGGAGATCATTCTTTGGGAATAAATGAAGGAGGAAAAATCCTCCCTGTCTAAAGAAGAGAATGAATGGAATCCTGACCAACACCAAATATATAGTGAAGAATGTGAGGATTCTGAGGAAGATCATGATAGTCAAATAAACAAAGAATCTATGAGTGAATTTGGGACTATTGATTGGGGAATTAGGTATGATTAAAGAAATGAGGACCCCATGGTTCCTTAAGTCCATGAGAATGAACTCGAGGAAGAAGAAAATGCTTTGCCCCTTCCGAATAACAATGTTGGTTCTCATGAAGCCCTTCCTAGTGATTTGAAAGGTATTTTCTTTATGTTCCAATATGATTTTTTTTTTTTGGTAGGTAAGAACCCACGAGGGATTTGAGCCAGTGACCTATTGCAAGGAGTGCCTTAACAGTGCACCCATTCACCGTCAATCCAAAGCCCCGTGTTCTCATGTTCCAATATGATTCAATAAAATAAGAATCTTCCAATATTGTGGGAACTTATGATGATTCTAATATAGAAGAAATTGAGGAGGATGCTTCCCTGAGCCATGCTACTGATAAAGGGTTTTTCTCCATGTTTGAGAATTCCTCCCCTACCGTGGAGATATATGTTTGTGATGATGTTCATCTCCCTAGTTTTGATGAAGAGTTGATTTCCCCTATGAAGAACCAAGAATCATGGTTTTTCCCCAAATACGATGATCAACCCACTTCTTGTTTTTCAAATGACCAAAATAGTATCATCCTAAATATGTCTAAGCATTTCACTCCTTCTTATCCTAAGGGTGATAACCCTGAGATAGTTCTCCATCAAAGATTCATATACTGGGTTATTAACATTTCCATCTCCTGGTTGAAGGGTCAAATCCAATCCTCCCAACTTGTGTCTTTTCCTTCTTCCAAGATCCATTTATATGGCATATGGGTCTCTTGTTTTCCCACATTCCTCCCTCCCAACCCCTCATATTATTATTCCCATTATCAGGACCGCTGCGAAAATATTCATGGAATCATTCATTCTTGTATTGATCGATTGACATGTTGGTTGCATTGGGTCTAGGATTATACCAAGGACTTGACATTGTATCATATGCATGGTAAAGTAGGATGCATTGCATGTTGGTTTTTCATTAGAAATAACATCATATGATTTTTCTCATGGTAGATAGATGCATATTTCCATATTTTATTTTTTGTTGATTTTGTGGCCTAACATATTAGCATGTGCGATCATGAGATGTCACGAAAGCATGTTGCCCCATGTTTTTTCCCATCTAGTATATGTGTAGATGATAGGTCTACAGTAACCAAGAGATTGCTAGAGTTCTCGTGACCTCCCATTCGAGTAGCTTTGCCCATTTCTTCAAGAGATCACATCCCAGTTGGAGCCAGATGTTACCCACCATTTTGTGGGTAATATCACCAAGATAATTTTTTTCTCCAAGATGGTCCTTAGCCGATAGCCAACAACCCTTTGTAGCCACCAACTAGCTCATTGTGCCATTTTCTCCACCACCTGAGCCAGCCATGTGGTCCCTCACCCATCTGCCATGATTGTGTGTTTGATGGTGGGCCTCCTGAATCTAAAGGTATGCCTTGTCATTTGGAAATTAAGTATTGTAGATTTCTTATCATGGACACTTATGGGCATGGATTAATGGGGGGATTCAATGAAAATAATGGGCTAGGTTTGTGCTTTTATCCCCTAGACCCCTTTTAGGAATTAAACTTGGATTCTAGTCCCGTGGGATCTCTTTTATATACCATTTGGTTCTAGGGATGGTATTTCACAGGAAACCCTGATTTTGGTTGCGTGGTCCCGCTCCCTTATATGCTTATATTACCCTCTTTCCATTCATTTTTACCCCATTCATCATTTGTCCCACCTGGGTCCACATTCCTCCAATGGGTCAGCCTACGGTTAGCCCCTTCCCCTTGCCCACACCTTGGGTCATGGCCTAGAATGAAGCCCGGAGGTTGACACAGCTAAAAGAAAGATAAAATAACATATGGCCACATTCAATAGGAAAATGTACCACAAAATGTAAAGATGGATGGGAAAAATACATTTAGCACGTGGGCAAAATCCAATACATGAGCTCCACCCCATCATCATGGCCATCACCCTCGTTCCTACAGGTTCTATGAACCATATTCATCATATAGGAAACCATGATTATCCCAACCCCTGGTGGGCGATGAACCTCCCCACCTTAAAGTGGGGAGTTCACTACTATATCTTATACATCATGCTCTATCCCCTTGAGCCCTGAGAAATTAATCAAAGAATATCATGTAAAGGAAAAAGGCATATAAATAAGGGTAGAAAAATCAAGGCCAGGGCACCTAATGTACCACAATGGATCCCTCCTACGCATTATAAACCCAAGTGTGGCCTTCCCTCTTATTAGCTACCCTTATACCCCAACATGTGACCCAGGGCTTCCCTTTCTCACTCCCTACTCCATTCACCTATCTGTCACATGCCACCACTTATGAAAGGATGTACCTTGACTATATTATCCCCTTCAGAAGTAGAAACCACCTAATCGTATTATTGGTTAACCTCATTTGGAGTTTAGGAGACATTGGCACATACCGAAGCTGATTATGGAAGGGTAGACCATTATGAAGTCCCACCTATGGTCCATGATTATTTAAGCTAATTTACTCGATTTATCTAATGACTTTTTGTATTCGAAGGCTAGGGGATGCACTGGATCTTATGCAAGATTGCAGTTAGCTTCCATCTTAGGTTTGGTCTCCCTATACGAAGTCCTAATCCTCCATAGGTCCACATTGGCACATGTAGGGTAAGCATTGAGAGCCATGGGCCTCCACAACAACAAATTGCACTCCTTGGATCCCCACAACCATTCAAAGATTGTTGGTATTTCACTTACTGGACGAGGAAGATGCACCTGATCCATCATGTCGAGATGGCCCTATATCTACACCATACACTTGGAAAATGATCCAGGAATTTCACGACTATGTGGCATCACCTACACCATCATCCTAGCCCTTGAGTGTGATCTATATGCATCTTTGATTTGTTTTAAGACCCATGAGGACATTTTTGTGCCCCCACATGTAATTTGGAGCACCACAGGTAATTAAAAGGGGCCACCCCCTTGTCCACTATTTTTTAGGGTCCTGCTCTTCATTGTAGAACCCATGGAACTCATTAGGCCTCTTAAAGTGCCCTACCACATGCATAGATTATTATTTGACCTCTTAAGAGGCTTACATTTTCATTTATGAGCTATTTTGGAGGGCCTATCACAAAAAGTTGAATTATTAGAACATTATTTTATTTTTGGGGCTTATGTAGGCTAAGGAGGATAATTCTAAATGCTAGGTTGTGTATAGATACAAGTGAGGTGAGATCATTTCTCATTATCACTTAACTTGGATCATTCTCTCTCTTGAGAATTTCACATTTTTTCCTTGGAAGTTATTTTTGGATCATGGATGAATTTTGATGTATGGATTGGGTCTTCTTATCTTGGAGCTTCTTATATTGCATATGTGATGATGGTTGGATATATTCTCGTACATGTAAGTACAATTTTGATGTTATTTTCTTTTACTTTGCTGCATACATTGATCATGAGATTTTTTATGTTTTAGGGCTAGTTGTTGCATGCACTTATGACATCAATGTGGAATTATATCTCTATATAGCTTATCTCTATCTATGGGCCATGTTTGATGAACAAATTTTCCTAGAGGTCAAAGTTACCTTGGCAAGCCTTCTCCATCCTCAACGAAGTATAAATTATTTTAAGGTCACTTTTCTTCTCTTGCCCTTAACATCAAACGAAGTTGACTTTGAGAGCCTCCTTGAACAAGAAATGAGATCCAAATTCATAAGTTCTCCTTGACTCCATATCCCCAAAATGAATTAGGCACTGATCCATAAAAAAGGTGGTCACTTTAAACATATTTCTTCATCTTTCCACACTTTGCTAGGTCTATCCAAGTTGGGTTACCTAGGGCATCAATTTCCCAACAAGTTAGCCATAAAATATCCTAGTGTCTCTTGCGATGAAATTTCTTCCAACTCTCCTCACATTTTGAGGCCATTCTGATGGTGGAGTTAGGAGAAAATACAAGCCCTAGCTCCGGGATTGAAACTTGCCCTACCATCCCCAAGGCTCGTACCTCATAGGGTCAAAACAACACCTTCATGTGCAAATTATTTCTTTGATCCTTTCCCCTCCTTGTCTAGGGTAAGAATATCATTGGTTCCTACATTCTTCCCTCATACCCTAGACTGGGTCCACTTGGCCCCCTGTAGTCCCGCTCCTTTGAAAGATCATTATTTAAGAACCATTCGGGATACCAATTCTAACGAGGATTTTAGGGATTGGGAAACTCATTCACAAGTATTATCCCACAAACCTAACCCTCAAACCCTCTCTTACTTTCCCTAGAACACATAGTACCTTTCTTAGAAAGAAAGCAAGCTCCGTCGTTTAAGCCCTTCTGGGAAAGGGTTTATTAAGGTCACTCATATCCATTCATTGTTTCATCCTTCATCAATGACTCCATACATATCAGGTCTCCTCCCATCGGTGAAAATATTTAAATAGAAGGGAGCCTTAGCTGAGGTGATAGTGGGTTATGCCTCCATTTGTTTCACTTGGCCTAGCATTTTCCCTTTATGGATCCCCCTTAGGTCCCCTACTAGTTTGAGCGGTAACAGGCACAACAAGCCTTATCCACCCTACTATACAATATTTAACATTGTAGGAGGTGCTATAAAGATCATCAAATTTTGACTAAATTCAAGTTTGAAGAACTTCATACCACCTGCCACAATGCTAAATTCTATGTAACAAGGTGGATATTGGTCATCATAAAAGGACATCTCATATATGGAGTCATTACATTGATATACATAGTTATTATGTTGATATAGGTTCTTATTATTGGAAAGTAATTCAATATATAACTTTTAAATAATCCTATGTTCTTCGACAGTTCAATCCAATTCAGATGTTCATGGGTACATGGATATTTCCATCCCATTCAATTCATGGATACTTTCACTATCAAATATCATGGATAATAAATATATGGAAAATTCAATCGTAAGTGCTTGCATTGTCAAATGATCTGCCAAAGGCATTTCTATTTCAACCCAAATGTGTTTATATTTCGATCCAGGGTGGATGAACCAGCGTTGACTTTATTATTATTATTATATATTGACAACCACAATTGAGTCTTAAGCGAATGTGCTTCGTCTGAGTCATTGATTGATGACTGCGGTGATGGGAGCGTGAAGCGATGGAAGTGAAGGGTTGCAATTTCAATTAAAAAAACTATTTTGAGCGTGGTGCTCGTCTATTTGTTTTAGTCCAGATGTTTCAATCCATTTACCCACCCCTTCGTTTCAATCCATTTACCTTCGCTATCTCAATATCCTCTACGCGCCTACCATAATCTCTTCTCTGTCTCTAAGCCCAACAACTTGGTCGAAAGAGGACACCACGAGAAGGTGAGGACCATGGTGGATAAGATCCATGGGACTCCAGAGGTTCACCATTTTCCAGAGTTATCTAAAAGGGAAGGTAATCCATCAAACATAGTTTCTTGGCAACATAAATTCCCTACTTGAGTGCCCGTGCCATTTATTTTCTTCCGAGTCACATAAACAAACCCTAATAAGAATGAAAACCCTGCCTTGAATTAGCAAAGAACGAAAGGATTTGTTGATAACACATTAACTGAACCATCTACATGAGTAACAAAATGACTTCACCTAGAATGATAGGGTATTAATCATGTTGGTTGTTTCACTGCTAGCGAATCATGTATGCGTTAACAATGGACAGGTTATCTATGTTGTCTCTTCTCCTCTGCCCTTGGTCATATGTGGGTCCTGTGAAACGTGCAAGAATCCATGTAGCCCAGTGGTGCCTACATCGCACCCTCCACCATTACCACAACCACTAGTTGCTGCTTAGAATGAGTGCCCTCCCCCTCTAGTCAGATGTGGTTCACGATATCATTAATATCCTTACAATAACATTTCACGCCCAACCCCTCTTATAAGAACGACAACCTTGTATTGAATTAGAAAAGAATGAAATAAATCGTCGATAACACATGAACTGAACCATATACAATGGTAACAAAATGATTTTACCTGGAATCATTGGTCTTGCCATGTAAAGACAAGGTTTGGCAACATCCTTGATTGAACCCACATTACTCTACAAGGAGGGAGAGGAATAAACAGAAACCCTGTGAGGAAGCCTTAATGAAAAATATAGAGAAAAGGAATACAAATGAATTAAGGAATGATGTCATGCATAGTTACCTGAGGAATAAATTTTGAGTCTGCTCGTCATACCACTGATCCAAATTTAAACAGGAACGCAACAAATTACAGATATAATCATAAATATAGAGATGCAATAGAAATAACACTTCCTTTCATTAATATCAAACAATGAAATAATCTTACAAACAAAATGGAAATGAGACTAGCTCGGGTGATGGTAGCTTATCTTTGAGAAGAGATGTGGCAGCTACATGCCTCTGAAATAAGTTACAATGAGGCCCTAAATGACGTTTTTTTGGTAATATTGCTCTGGACGATTTCATTGAAATCACATTTTTAGTTGTAGTCCTCGGAGATATCTTTCCAATGATGTATCATGCGCGTCAAATGGAGATAATATGACCAAGTTACAACCTCGAGAAGTTGGTTGCGCATCTAACCCCAATGGGGCCCATAAACTCTTGGTGTTACATTTCCTCAGGTTAGGGTTTTGGTTGTTTAGGGTTTTCTCTTATTGTTCAATAATAAAAAGGCTCTTGAGCCTCATAATTGTAACTGAGTTCAAAGGCATGTAGCCACCACATCTCTTCTCAGAGATAAGCTACCATCACCCGAGGAAGCAATGGTCTCCATTGCGTTGAGTTCCTCTATGACATGAGGAAAATTCTGCTGAACTTGGTCCCTAGTGAGCTATTTTCCTTGGTGCATGAGTTGGCCGACTTTGACAACTCGATATAATTGGATCTTCTATTGGCGAGTGATCTTTATCTGCGTGTCCATGATCCGATCAGTTGTAGTTTGTTCCATGCAGTCTGGATTTAACTTTGTTGGTGTGAGTTGTTCTGCAATGTCGGATGTTTCCAGTAATGGTGGAAATTATGGCTGAAGGCGATCCACATTGAACACTGGGTGTAGGCCAAGGAATGGGGGAATGCCGAGCTCAAAATCATTATCTCCCATAGCCTTGGTGATGGTGTATGGCCCATATCGAAGCTGGTGAATCTTGCGGCAGGGCCCAACGAGGTGCTCCTTCTGCAAATGTAGCCATGGGTCAGCAAGTTCCAAGTGGGCAACAAAGTTTGGCTACATTTGCAAAAGGAGCGCCTTGCTGGGCCCCACTGCAAGATTCGCCCACTTCGATATGGGCCATACACCATCACCAAGGCTGTGGGAGATAATTCTTTTGAGCTCAGCATTCCCCCATTCTTTGGCTTGTACCTAGTGTTCAATGTGGATCGCCTTTAGCCATACTTTCCACCATTCCTGGACACATCCAACATTGTAGAACAACTCACACCAATAGAGTTAAATCCAGACTGCATGGAACAAGCTGCAACTGATCGGATCATGGACATGCAGATCAAGAACACTCACGAGTAGAAGATCCAACTGTATCAAGTTTTCAAAGCTGGCCAACTCTTGCACCAAGGAAAATGGCTCACTAGGGACCAAGTTCAACAGAAGTTTCCTCATCTCATGGAGGAACTCAATGCAATGGAGACCATTGCTTCCTAAGTGGGGAGGAATAATCCAGGTGAATATTGGTGGCTGTTGGAAATATTGGGGGGGTTGCCGGGGGGGTGGATGAATCAATATTCCTTAGCAATTAGCACTTTTAAATCTTTTTAGAGCATTAGTTAATATTCAATTATTATTAATGTTTATGCAGTAATAACAGTAAATAAAAGAACACAGTAGGCACAATAATTTTAGGTGGAAAAGCCCCTCCAAGTCAAAAACCACCGAACGCTTTTCTAATAAATTCTTTAATCTTCAGCCCCAACTCAAATGAAAGCAACAATTCCTAAAATTGTAGAAAATCATTCTTCTCCATCTCCCACTAGAAGGATGCCCCAACGCCCTGGTTTCTTCAGTAATCAACTGAATGGATGCCCCAACACCCTAGCGAGCCACAACTTGCCCTAGCACCGCCCTACCACCCCGAAGTGTTCACAAGCCCCAAACTGTAGGCAACTTCATACACCTGCCTAACACCACCCTACCACCTGATAAAGACAAAAATTAAATACAAAAGTGTGGACTCCCGTACCAGGGACAATGATCCATGATACAATATGATTTACAATGATTTTGACCGAACACCTAATCACACTATGACCTGCAACCCAAACATGACATCATCCCAACAAGGACTCCTATACCTCCCAATAAATCCTTTTCAACTCTAGGCACATTGGCTCTTTTACAATAGTGACTCTTGCAATGATGACACTTTTACAAATGACTCTTTTACAACTTCACAATGATGACCCTTGGCCTTGACACTTCTTCACAATATATGGACGGCTGTCATGTCTTCAAAGGATGTCTCGCTGCAATGCTTCCTTTGATTTGATACTTCTTCTCTTGAATTCTTGCTTGAAGTTGTACTTGAATCTTCTTCTACTTGCATGCAAAATTTTCCTGACAAAACCAATCCCAAAACAAAACAAAATACCCTTCAACTTACCTCTGCTGGCAAAACACATTAAGTGCATAATAATGAATATATACAAATTAAAATTACAATGCGTATTTGAAGTTTTCTTTTCACTTTTTTTGTTGACTTGTTGCAGTAGTACACAAAGACTCCCACTCTTGATATAGGTCTGGACTCTATGCAAGACTATATCCAAAACTGACCTAAAGATATATACAATAAAAACTAATGACATACCCTAGACTTGTGATGGACCAAGTTCTAAGTACAACAACAGAGACCATTCTATCAACTATTAAAAGACAATTAACATGAACTTAGAACATCATATAGATTTAGCAAACTTGGTGTAGAATCAATAATATGTAGCATCAAATGTGTAGTATCAAGAATAGGACATCTGAAATGCGGTATTAAAACTAACTGCGACATATAGAGACATAACGATATAACCAAGACCCTATATATACTTACGTTGTATTGTAAAAACATATGTCATAGATGATACTCATATTTCAAATGTAAACACTAATCATACATACCTTGCTGTAGGAGACTTACCCTTGACTGTTGATGTGTGGTCCTTACTGCATTGATCCTTGAATGCATGCTTTTTCTTTCCTTCTAGGAGCTCAATATTGAATATGTTGTATCTATGTAAGTTATGATCTCCAAGGTTTGAAATTTCATCTTGTGGTAGACCTATGATTCCTCTTTTCGACCCCATAGGTCTGATAAAGATTGGATTCTTCAAGAAATAGTTATGCCCAATCTCCCACGACGACCTGATTATACACTGGTTCAATAGAGCGAACTTGTACGAAGTCTACATGTGTCACTGTTGTGACCTGCAGCCTCGAAAAGACTACTCAACAAACTAAATTCCGTCATATTTCTTGACTATTTAAGAAATTTGAATCCAATGTTCAGAGAGAAAGTTATGATGATTTTCCCAACATCACCTATTTGACATGGAATTTGGGAGCTTGCAAAAACCCTAACTTCCTCAGATCATATCTTTGAAAATATAGCGAACCAAGATCTGAAAGTCGGTCATGAGGTTCATCAAGATTTCCACTCAAATGGGTTTTAATTTCAGATTCTGAAGCTTTGCAAAAAAAAAAGGTATAGTGAAAATTCCACGATGACCTGTTTGAAGCCACAAAATCCCTACTAGAGGAGGATATGAGGGTCACTATTTATATGAATGTCTTGAGTTCATAGGGTCATCAACAAGTGAAAGTTGGAGGGATTTTAGGAGAAAAAAAAACATTATTAATTATTGACTATTCTATGACCACAACCAATTATGAGTGTCATGCCACAACCCCATAGGGTTTTAGCCCACTAACTGGGGTTACTAACTTCAAACATGAATATCTCTCAAACCGTGAAAAATTACTTGGAGTGCTATATATCAACAGAAATATCTCGACGATTAGAATCTATATATAAGATTATTGACTCATAATAGAGTAAGTTGTCAAGTCAAAATGCCCATGGAAGATCGGGGTAGACCCTGGTGCTGCTTGGGTTGACATCAATGACAACCATTGATCAACAATCTCCCCCTTTGGCATTGATGGCAACACAAGTGCTCCCCTACGATTATGACACCTCTTCCTACTACCTTCTCTCCCCCTTTGTCATCAATGGCAAAGGGTAACTCCCCCTGACAAGTAGCAATCCTGCGGACCTACACACACCTCCACTCTCCCTTTCTAATCAAGTAGATAAGAGAAAGAGTCTAATGAAAACTTGGGAGAATCCCAAGCTTTTGGCAAAACTACTCAAATGCTTCATGAGGTAATGGTTTGGTAAAGATGTCAGCAATTTGTTCCTTTGTGCCAACGTATTCAAGCTTGATATTCTTTTCAGTGACCTTCTCTCTAACGAAATGATATTTAATCGAAATGTGCTTCATTTTGGAATGCATCACAAGATTCTTGGATATAATGATGGTGTTGGTGTTATCACAAAAAATGGGAATAGGCTCATCAATATTGACTTGAAGATATTGCAAATTGTTCTTCATCCAAAGAACTTGAGTACAACAAGCTATTTCCGTGACATATTTTTCTTCTGTTGTGGATAACGGGATTGAATAGTGTATTTTACTTAACCATGAAACAAGACAACCACCTAGACAGAATGCTGCTCCACCGATACTCTTATGATCATCAACACTTCATGCCCAATCTGCATCTATATAAGCTTGGATGACCAGATCATTTCCTTTGGGATACCATAGACCATATTCTATTCTGCCCTTAAGATATTGAAGAATTATTTTGACGCAATATATGAGATTCTTTTGGTGCTGCTTGGAATCTTGCTACTTGTCCAACTTCCTACATCACATCAGCTTGGGAGGCTCTCACATATAAGAGACTACCAATCATGGATCTATACAACCTTTGGTCCACATCCTTTGAAGAATTTTCTAATCTTAACATGCCACCATGGGGGTAAGGATAGACTTGCAATATTCCATTTTGAATTTCTTGAGCATTTCCTTGATGTACTTGATTTGATATATGAATATTCCTTTATCCTGTTGAGATATCTCGATAATCATTAGATTGTCTTGATCCACTTTCACATAGAGATTTCTTGTCAGTGCTTCCTTTCTTGGATCTGTAATACTTCAACTATTATTCACCCCCTAAACATGTAATGAAATTTCCATCTTGTTCAAACTACCTGTCTGCCAATCATAGACTTGTGTCATATACTGTTGCATAAACTCCTCATCTTCAAATTTCTTGGAGTTGATAAGCTGAATTGTTTAGAATAGTGTGTCATTTAACAGACTGTCTTGAATCAAGTCATTAACTGAAGCAGGTGTTGATTCCTCACAATTTGTTATGAATCGTGAAAGCATAACTATTGGGACCTTATTTGCTTCTTTCTTTTCTTGCTCATCTTGTACTTGTTCACCCTGTACCTGTTTTCCTTTAGAAACCTTCTTATTCTCGTCATAAAGATTTTCATTCATGTTTGATTCCATCTTGTATGTACAGTTACGAGCTATGTGTCCATAGTTATGACATTTTTAACATTCGATGTTATTCATAGAAGATCTTTTTTGGTGTCTATCTCATGATCCTGTAAATTTGCTTCTAGGTTTTTGTCGATAATAGTTGTACTAGTATGGAACTTCACAATCCATAGTCATATGTCCAAAATTGTTACATTTGTAACATTCAACATCATCTCTCAAATGATAAAAATTGTTGATATTATGTTGAGTTCTAGAATATCCATTTTTGAAGGATCTCCTGAAATTATATTCATTCCAAACATACATGTGACATTCTGCAGCTCTATGTCCAAACCTTCCACATGAATAAAAATGACCATAAAATATAGGTTGGTACCTGGTAGGAAATATTCTTTGAGTAATTGTCTTCCAAGTTTCTTCCTGCGAGTCTTGATCTCTTGATTTAGCTGAGAGATCTATCTACTTGGTAGATTTTTCATATCCATCTTCTTTAATTGTCATAGAAGGACTCGATTTCTTTTCGAATTTTTCTTTGTAACCAAGACCAGCCTTGTCGCTGTATGATCGTTGGTTGTTGATGAGTTCGTCCAAAGTCTTTGAACTATTGGCGTAGTTTTGAAAAGTTTTTTCCATTTTTTACTTCCTTTTGTAGAGCAACTATTTTAGCGTCCAATGCTTCTCTTTCCTTGTTGTTTTCCTTTAATTATTTCTTGAGAGATTCTTCAAGTCGCTTATATTCTTCAACCTTGATTTTAAGGTTGAGGACTTGTTATCTTTCTATCTTCAATTCGTCTTCAAGAGTTTTGACATGCTTCTTCTTGGCTTTGAGCTCTTTGATAACCTTCATCACTTCGTTTTGAAATTCAACCTCAGACATTTCTTCTTCTTTGTCTCCTTATTTGTTAGGTGCTTCTTTCTTATTGTGCTTGTCCATAAACAATATTGTTCCATTGAATTCTTCTTCGTTATCACTATCTTCTTCGGATGAGGAGATATCTTCTTTAGAGAAGAAACGTTTCTTAAACCATTTCTTCTTGCCTTTCTTGTTGAAATACCTAGGACTTTTCTTTCCTTTCGTAACAACCTCATTTTTGTGAGGACATTTGGTTGCAAAATGCCCAGCCTCACCACAATCAAAACATATTAATGGAAGTTTACCTTTGAATTTTCCTGTACCATTTATCATTTTCCGCGTGAAGTAGGCAAACTCTTTATCTCAGAATTCTTCTTCATCTTCTTCTTTTTCCTCATCGTTACAATTGCAAGTTTTTGCTTTCAGAGTCTGCTTGTCCGTACTATTCTGCTTGGATGTGGAAAATTTTGTTTCTAAGTGATATGTGCCATCCTCTTCTTTAGTCCTCATTTCATATGCCGTAAGAATTCCATGCAATTCATCTATGCTAAGATTGGTCAGATTCGATCTATCTTCCAAGATAGATACCTTAGGGTTAAATCTTGCTGGAAAGGTTCTGAGGATCTTTCGAACAACAATTTTCGTTTCAGCAGGTTCTCCCAAGCCTTCCAATGTATTTGTTGTTTCATCAACATGCTGAAATTATGCAGAAATATCTTCATATTCTCTCATTTTGAGTTGCTCAGATTTTACCCTGAAAATTTGAAGCTTTGCTTCTTTCACCTTTGAGTCACCTGCATATATATTTTCAAGCTTGCCCCATACCACTTTAGTAGTTTTTCAACTCAATACCTTAAGATAAACATATTCGATAAGCCCACTGATAATAAGATCTTTAGACTTTGCATCATATACCATATTTTTCTTACCTTGTTCATCCTGTGTCGGTGTGAAGCCTTTGTCAATGATTTCTCATACTTCATATCCTTACACCAGCGAATGAACCTGTATTCTTCCACTCCAAAGTGCATATTTATTTCCACTGAACAAATGAACTATATTCTTAGTATATTCCATGATCTCCTTCTAGTTGTTAGACTGCTATTGAAGGAACCAAGCTCTGATACCAATTGTTGGAAACACTGAGTGGAGGAGGGTGGTGAATCAGTATTCCTTAGCAATTAGCACTTTTAAATATTTTCAGAGAATTAGTTAATGTTCAATTATTATTAATGTTTATGAAGTAATAACAATAAATAAAATAACACAATAGACACAAGAATTTTAGGTGGAAAACCCCCTCCTGGTCAAAAACCACCGAACACTTTTCTGATAAATTCTTTAATCTTCAGCCCCAACTGAAATGAAAGAGACAACTTCCTAGAATTCTAGAAAAGAATTTTTCTCTAGCTCCCACTAGAAGGACACCCCAACGCCCTGGTTTCTTCAGTAATCGACTGAATGGATGCCCCAACAGCATAGCAGCAACATTTCGCCCTAACACCACCTTACCACCCTGAAGCGTTCATAGGCCCCATCCTGTTGGCGAATTCATACACCTGCCTAGCACCACCCTGCCACCCTATAAAGATAAAAATTAAATACAAAAGTGTGGACTCCCATACCAGGGACAATGATCCACGATACAATATGATTTACAATGATTTTGACTGAACACCCAATCACACTATGGCCTGCAACCCAACCATGACATCATCCCAACAGAGACTCCTAGACCTCCCAATAATGCCTTTTTGACTCTAGGCAGATTGAATCTTTTACAATAATGACTCTTCCAATGATGGCACTTTTACAAATGACTCTTTTACAACTTCACAATGATGACTCTTGGCCTTGGCACTTCTTCACAATATAGGGAAGATTGTCATGTCTTCAAAGGATGTCCCACAACAATGCTTCCTTTTATTTGATACTTTTGCTTTTGAATTCTTGCTCGAAGTTGTACTTGAATCTTCTTCTACCTGCATGCAAAATTTTCCCTACGAAACCACTCCCAAAACAAAACAAAATACCCTTCAACTTACCTCTACATGCAAAACACATGTAAGTGCAGAATAATGAATAAATATAAATTATAATTACAACGCATACCTGAAGTGTACTTGTCACTTTTGTTGTTGACTTGTTGCAGCAGTACACAAAGACTCCCACTCTTGATATAGGCCTAGAGTGTATGCAAGACTATATCCAAAACTGACCTAAAGATATATATAATAAAAACTGATGATAGACCCTAGACTTGTGATGGACCAAGTTCTAAGTACAACAAAAGAGACCATTCTATTAACTATGAAAAGAAAAGTAACATGAACTTACACCATTATATATATTTAGCGGACTTAGTGTAGCATCAAGAATATGTAGCATCAAATGTGTAGTATCAAGAATAGGACATCTAAAATGTGGTATCAAAACTAACTGTGACATATAGAGACATAGAGATATAACCGAGACCCTGTATATACTTACGTTGTCCTACAAAAAAATATGTCAAAGATGATACTCATATTTAAAATGTAAACACTAATCATACATACCTTGTTTTAGTAAACTTACCCTTGACTGTTGATGTGTGGTCCTTACTACAGTGATCCTTGAATGCGTGCTTTTTCTTGCCTTCTGTGAGATCGATATTGAATCTGTTTTATCAATGTAATTTCATATCTCCAGGGTCTAAAATTTTGTCATGTGGTATCCCTCTGATTCCTCTTTCCAACCCCACAGGTCTGATCAAGATTGGATTCTTCAAGAAAGAGTTATGCGCAATCTCCCACGATGACCTGATTATAGACTGGTTCAGTAGACAGAACTTGTATGAAGTGCCACGTGTCATTGTTGCGACCTTCGGCCCTGAAAATTCTACTCACAAACTAATGTCTGTCCTCTTTCTGTGACTATTTACGAAATTTTAATCTAATGCTCAGAGAGAAAGTTATGATTATTTTCCCAATGTCACCTATTTGACATGGAATTCAGGAGCCTGTAAAAACCCTAACTTACACAGATAATATATCTGAAAATATAGTGAACCAAGATTTGAAATTCGGTCATGATTTTCATCAAGATTTTGGCTCAAATGGGTTTTAATTTCAGCTTCTAAAGCATCGCAGAAAACAATTTATAGTGAACATACCATGATGACCTATTTGAAGGCACAAAATCCCTACTAGAGGAGGATATGAGGGTCACTATTTATATGAATGTCTTGAGTTGAGAGGGTCGTCAACAAGTGAACGTTGGAGGGATTTTAGGAGCAAAAAAGCATTATTAATTATTGACTATTCTATGACCACAACCAATTATGAGTGCCATGCCACAACCCCATAGGGTTTTAGCCCACTAACTGGGGTTACTAACTTCAAACATGAATATCTCTCAAATCGTGAAGAATTACTTGGTGTGTCATATATCAACGGAAACATATCGACAAGTAGAATCCATATAGAGGATCCTTGACTCATAATAGAGTAAGTTGTCAAGTCAAAATGTCCATGCAAGATCGGGGTAGCCCTTGGTGCTACTTGGGTTGACATCAATGACAACCACTGATCAACAGTGACCACCCGCTTATTCCACTTGGACCCTCACCATTGTTCTGTCAGTTTTTTGTTTTAGTTTCCTTAATTGTAGCACAATTTACTATTTTTGGCAGTATTTTCGGGTCATGAAATTCCAGAGCCGTTTTAAGGCCCTAAACGACGTTTTTTTGGCAATATTCATCTAGGCGATTTCATTGAAATCACATTTTCAGTTGTAGTCCTCAAAGAGATCTTTTCAATGAGGTATCATGCATGTCAAGCAGAGATAATATGACCAAGTTATTTCCCCGGGAATTTGGTTGCCCAACTAACCCCAACGGAGCCCATAAAATCTTAGTGTTACATCTCCTCGGTTTAGGGTTTTGGTTGTTCAGGGTTTTCTCTTATTGTTCAATAATAAAAAGGTTGTTGGGCGCGGGATTCCCCAAGGAAAGTTTTGGGGCTTAAAGCCCATATTTTGGCTAAAAATTGTAAATCCGATGTAAAGACTCCACATTTTGTGGACACGGAGCGCGAAATTGTAAATGAGTCATAGGGTTGTCCGCTCTCAATTTTGTAATGTAATGTCGGATTTAGAGATCTACCCATGGTCCGCGGACCATGGGATTGTATAAATAGAGCGAGGCTCTAAGTAGTTAAGATATAGAAATAGAATTAGAATGACCATGGAATAGAAGCATAGCGGAAGATCTAAGAGTAAATTCGAGTCTTTGGGTCGTAGAGTAGGAGAAGGCTCTGTAGCTGAGTGTGTAGAGGCCTAGTAGTCCGCAGCTAAGTGCGCGGACCCCTGCAGCTGAGTGTGCGGACTCTTGCAGCTGAATGCGCAGGGAGAGTCGAGTTTGTAACTGTTGAAGCATTAATAAACATAAGTTTTACATCAATTCTGTGTATTTATTTCCTGTTTTCTGTATCGAATATATTGGGTATAGATTGAATTTATGTGTTCTATATGGTGCACGAACATATATAATTGTGTAGATTAAGTGAATGTGAGTTAAAGTATCTGGTTACGTGAAGTTGACTAACATCTATAAGAGGATAATTAAGATATGCGGTGTAACTTGGGAAACTAGCGCAGATTGCTGCCATAGCAGCGCGAAATCCCCTCAGCCCCCTGGTTAGGGCTATGTGAAGGAAAATTATAGCATATCTGAAGGTATCACAGGTCAGAACAACGCACGAAGTAACCTAAGCGAAGGTAGGCATAGTTGGACTAAATCGACCCCTCAGACATCTCAAGGGTGCGGAAACTTGGTTGCAGCATCCCCCCATACTGCTTCGAGTGAGACTTCAATCCGCGCTTCGCGAGATGATGCCAAAAGGGCCAGTAGTGTAGGGATTTGTTTGGCTATTTAATTCCAAACCTAGGTTAGGCCCCATCAAGCCAACAAATGGTTCTGTTGCCGGGACCAGAATTTGCATAAAGATGTCTAATGTTGTATCACTGGAATCCAACTAAGAATGAAATTGAAGGTTGGTTGGACAGAAGAATTCACGAGTTTGCGACACAAGAGAACATGAACCCGCAACTATCAAAAGAAGAGTGGTTAGACTGTTACCTGTACACACAAATCCATGAAATCTTCTTCACGTCTTTCCCTACTGAGCTATACGAGTGGATCACAAAGCTAGCAGATAGCCAAGGAAGGTGGAAACTCGACAATCCTATTGTGTGGACCCCAGAATTAGTACAAAGGTTGGAAGCATCGGAGGATAAGATCGCGCGCTCTGTTGATCATTGGCTCGATCGAATTATAGGAGGATTCATTACTGAGTTTGCGGTTGACACCTCAGTTAGCTACAGTGAGGGAGAGTGACGCTTTCTCAACGGACCGTGAGGTAAGTACGTAAATTCTTTGAATACTTGGATTAAAATGTTGTTGTGTGAAAAGAGGGTTATGCAATTACCTTGATGTTCGGGGCTACAGGAAGTGGAAAAACTTACAAGAACGAAGGAAATAAGGGACCAGAAACTAGCCCCTTGATTTCACCTAACGAGGGGATGAGGAAGAGCTCTTGAAGGTCTCTCCGTGAAGTATGATCCATTTGATAAGACAAAGAATTCTGCAAATACCACCCCCACCCACACCACCACCAGCTTCACCACCTTCACCTCCATCTTCGCCCATACCACCTTCGCCACCACCGCGAGTCAATATGGCAAGCACGATAAAGTTGCTTGTGTTCAAGGGATTGGGAAATGAGGATCCAAACCAATTTTGGTTCATCGTATGAGCCATATGGGAAGCGCAGGGAGTTACGAATGATAATATAAAGAAAGCGACACTGGTTAGTGCCCTGCAGGACTGCGCGCTGACCTGGTATATTAAGCACTCCAATGATAATCCAAATGTGGGAATCGCAGATATCCAAGCAGCGCTAAATAGAGAATTTAGCAGGCCAAAGTTTGAAGCACAGTCAATCATTGGATTCAAAGAAATCACAATGCTACTAGGAAAAACTCCTTGGGAGTTGGATCAGAGGTTGAAGTGTACGATTCGCGAAGCTAATATGAATCTGACGGATGGAAAACATTGCAAATGGTTTGTAGCATCACTAACGCCACATTTAAGGAGCACGCTATCGCAGCAGAAGTTAACGACTCAGGAAAAGGCCTTAGAGATCACGATGAGGCTGCATGAGACCCCAATGCAAGATCCTAACTTAGGGGTTCAGCAGATCCATGCGCAACTGAAGAATTTATGCTTGGAAATGCAGAGTCTGAAACATGACAGGACAGCTCGACTAGAAGTGCACATGTAGCCGCCTCATTGTAACTTAGTTTAGAGGCATGTAGCCGCCACATCTCTTCTTAGAGATAAGCTACCATCGCCCAAGCTAGTCTCATTTCCATTCTGTTTGTAAGCATATTTCATTATTTGATATTAATGAAAGGAAGTGTTATTTTTGTTGCATCTTTGCATTTATGGCTATATTTGTAATTTGTTGCGTTCCTATTTAAATTCGGATCATTGGTATCTTGGGGACCATTGCTTCTTAAGAAGGGAGGAATGATCCGAATAGAAAATGGCATCAACCCATGTTATTCATCTGCCCATGGAATTTACCCATGGTATTGTAAGTGGCATCCACCCATGGTATTTATCCACCCTTGGTATTGTAAGTGGCATCCACCCATGGTATTCATTCACCAATGGTATTTTCCTATGGTATTGTGACATCCACCCATGGTATTCATTCACCTATGGAATTTACCCGTGGTATTGTAACCGAAAAATGCTATAAGTAACAAGTCACATTTTGTTAAAGGACAGATTGTCCACCACAATGTAGCTTTCACAGTTATTTTCCATTCTAATAAAAAATTCTTTTTGGTTTTATTTATTGTGTGTTCTCTCATTTTCTTTTTGGCATTGCAATTTCTTAGATCTTGGGGGCCTCCCCCCAAAGATCCATTTCAATTTTTTAGATCTTGGGGGCCTCCCGCATGACAACAACAGGTGGACAAGGTCGTGGAGGAGTACGAGGACATCTTCACCTCCCCCGCAAGGGTGCCTCTGCACTATCAGATTAATCATTCCATTGATCTGACCCCAAGTGTGTCATTACCCAATGGACCAATCTATTGGCGCTCCATTCTGGAGAATGATGAAAACAAGAGGCAAATTCAAGAGTTGTTGCAAAAAGGTCACATTTGGCCGAGTTCATCGCCCTGTGGGAGCCCGATTGTGTTGGTACATAAGAAGGATGGGACTTGGAGACTCTGTATTGACTAGCGGGCGTTGAACAAGATCAACGCTCGAATAGGTACCCGATCCAACAGATTGATGACCTTCTGGACCAACTCAAGGAGGAAAAATATTTCAGCAAGATTGACTTGAAGTACAGATATCACCAGGTACCATTCGAACCATCTAATCTGTGGAAGGCTTCCTTCAAAGCAAAGGAGGGCCATTTCGAATGGTTGGTTATGCCTTTCAGGTTGACAAATGCTCTTGCAACCTTCATGAGGCTGATGGATGACATCTTGCGACCATTCACCAACTCATTTGTAGTGGTATACTTGGATTACATCCTGATCTTCAACAAGATTTGAGAAGAGCGCCTCCACCACATCCGACAGGTTCTCCAAACACTGCGGAAACACAAGTTGTGTGCCAATTTGGAGAAATCCACTTTTGGCGTGACCTAGGTTCAGTATTTGGGATACATTATTGATGAATGGGGGGTGCATGTGGATCCAGCCAAGATCCAAGTCATTTGGGATTGGCTAGCCCCAACCACTCTGACAGAGCTCCGCAGCTTTCTGGGTCTTTCCAATTTCAACCGCAGGTTCGTGTTGGGGTTCTCTCATATCACTTGGCCCTTGAGTCAAGTCACCAAAGGAGGGGCAAACGAAAAATTCTTTTGGTCTGAATCTCAACAGAAGGCATTCAATGAGTTGAAACATCGCCTCTTCTCTACACCAGTGCTCACATTACCAGACTTGCAACAACCATTTGAGATCGAGACAGATACCTCTAACTATGTTATTGGGGCAGTCCTTACTCAACAGGGGCATTTAGTAGCATATTACAGTGAGACACTTTGAGACACAATCTGGAAGTATCCCAATTATAACAAAGAAATGTATTCCATTGTGCAATCTTGTTGACAATGGAAGCATTACATTTTGGGGAAGGAAATGATCATCCACACGGACCACCGATCCCTACAGTTCATACAGACACAAGGGAAGTTGTAGAATGATTGTTATAAGAAGTGGTCCACATACTTGCAACGGTTCCATTTAAATATCAATTACAAGAATGGTAGCACAAATAATGTTGTAGACTGTCTCAACCGACCACCGATCATGGCGTTAACCACAGTGTTCAACTCTTGTGGGCACGAGACTTATGATTGGCATCTTCTCTACAAAAACGTCCGAGAATTCGGCCATACATACCATACGCTCTCGGAGGGTCAGCAAGTTCCAGATTTTCAGCTCCAGGATGCTCTATTATGTTACCTGGGACACCTTTGTGTTCCTTCAAGCGAGTGTGCGAAGATGATTTGATTTGGGAAGCACACTACAGTCGGGCCGCTAGGCATTTCGAGGTCGAGAAAATAGTGGTAGTACTGCGTAAGTATTTCTATTAACCGAATCTTTGATAGGATGTTAGGAAGTACATTAGATCCTGCACTGCCTATGCCATTTCCAAACCAACCTTCAAGAAGCAAGGTCTCTATATTCCACTGCCTAGCCCTAGTCAACCTTGGGAATCCATCTCCATGGATTACATGTTGGCATTCCTTCTACTAAGCATGGAAACGACTATTTTTTTGTGGTCCTCAATAGATTCTCGAAGATGACCACTATGGCGGCCCGCAAGAAGAGTATCACAGCAAAAGCCATTGCTAAAGTATTCTTTGAACGAGTGTGGGTACACTTTGGGATCCGTTTATCATCTCAGATTGGGGCAGCAGGTTCCTCATTACATTTTGGTCCAGTCTCTGGTCGATGCTGGACACCAAGCTCACTAAGTCCACAACTTTCCATCCCCAAACTGATGGTCGGACAAAGGTCATCAATAGGATGATCATACGCATTCTGCACACGTACAACTCAAAGCTCCACGCACATGGGATGAGAGCCTCCCATATGTCCAACATAGCTACAACCGGGCTCTCCACAACTCGACTGACCACAACCCTTTTCAGGTGGGCTTGGGATTCCAGCCACTATGTCCCATTGATGTGGCCATACCATTTGCAGTGACTCAAGTAGATTCACCTCATGTCCAGTCCGAAGCTTACAAGGCAAATCTCTTCATTGACCACATTCAACACATCTGCCAACAGGTCCATGACATATTGGACAAATCCAATGCTAAGTACAAGCAACGACATGATCAGCATCGGGTGCCACACAAGTTCTAGGTGGGCGACAAAGTTTGTTTACATTTGCAGAAGGAGCGCCTCGCTAGGCCCCACCACAATATTCGCCTACTTCAATATGGGCCATACACCATTACCAAGGTTGTGGGAGATAATACTTTTGAGGTCAGCATTCCCCCATTCCTTGGCTTGCACCCATCGTTCAATGTGGATCGCCTTTGACCATACTTTCCACCATTGCTGGACACATTCGACATTGCAGAACAACTCACACCAATAGAGTTAAATCCAGACTGCATGGAACAAGCTGCAACTAATCCGATCATGGACACGCAAATCAAGAACACTCGCTAGTAGAATATCCAATTGTATTGAGTTGGCAAAGTCAGACAACTCCTACACCAAGGAAAATGGCTCACTACAGACGAAGTTCAACAGAAGTTTTCTCATCTCATGGAGGAACTCAACACAATGGAGGCCATTGCTTCCTGAGGGGGGAGGAATGATCCAGGTGGATATTGGTGGCCACCCGCCTATTCCACTTGGACCCTCACCATTGTTCGGGTCGTGAACTTCTTAAGCCGTTTTGATGCCCTAAATGATGTTTTTTTGGAAATATTCATCTAAGTGATTTCATCGAAATCACATTTTCAGTTGTAATCCTCGGAGAGATCTTTCCAATGAAGTATCATGCACGTCAAACGGAGACAATATGACCAAGTTATGGCCCCGGAAGTTGGCTTCGCAAGTAACCCCAACTGGGCCCATAAACTCTTGGTGTTACATCTCCTCAGGTTAGGGTTTTGGTTGTTTAGGGTTTTCTCTTATTGTTCAATGATAAAAAGGTCCTTGAGCCTCATTGTAACTTAGTTTAGAGGCATGTAGCCGACACATCTCTTCTCAGAGATAAGCTACCATCGACTGAGCTAGTCTCATTTCCATTTTGTTTGTAAGCATATTTCATTATTTGATATTAATGAAAAGAAGTATTATTTCTACTGCATCTCTATATTTATGGTTATATCTGTAATTTGTTGCGTTCCTATTTAAACCAATGACGGGAAGTAACCCCTGAAGTGGTTACCCTAGATTCAGAGTCCATTAATCTTGACCATCAAATCTTCTGCAAGACAAATGTAAGGGTGATAAATATTGAGTTAATGCAATATTGATGTCACTCTTGTGACATTGTTCAAGACTGACAACTGTTGATCGAGAATGATCAATTCCGACCCTAAGCTAAGATGTGTCATAAAAATTTAACACAACTTTGAAGTAATTTGTTATTACATAGGACCAAGGTGGTTAAACTTTGAAAAGTTTAAATCCAATGAGACTAAATCTAGGGATAAACTGAGCAATGTGAGAAATATGTTCCATATTTTCATCAGATTGCATAAATAGTGAGCGTTACCTAATGAGTTGAGAGAATCAGTGTTCCGTGCGAAGTGTATAGGAGCTTATCCATATCAATTCTCTTAAAGGCGTTGTCATGAACGAGAGTGAATAAGCAATTTTGGTGTTGAGGTTGATCTCAAGTGTTATGGAGGAGAGTTACGTATTGAATAATCTTCTTATGGAGGAGAAGTTGGGTACTATTGTTATTATTATTTTAATTTTTATGCATGTTTAATTAGAGATATGTTCCATATTTTCATCAGATTGCATAAATAGGGAGCGTTACCTGATGAGTTGAGAGAATCAGTGTTCCGTGCGAAGTGTATAGGAGCTTATCCATATCAATTCTCTTAAAGGCGTTGTCATGAACGAGAGTGAATAAGCAATTTTGATGTTGAGGTTGATCTCAAGTGTTATGGAGGAGAGTTGGGTATTGAATACTCTTGTTATGGAGGAGAAGTTGGGTATTATTGTTATTATTATTTTAATTTTTATGCATGTTTAATTAGAGATATGTTCCATATTTTCATCAGATTGCATAAATAGGGAGCGTTACTTCATGAATTGAGAGAATCAATGTTCCGTGTTCCGTGTGAAGTGTATAGGAGCTTATCCATATCAATTCTCCTCATGAACGAGAGTGAATAAGCAATTTTGGTGTTGAGGTTGATCTGAAGTGTTATGGAGAAGAGTTGGGTATTGAATACTATTGTTATGGAGGAGAAGTTGGTTACTATTGTTATTATTATTTTAATTTTTATGCATGTTTAATTATTTTCATATTTTATTGTTGTGTGACATTGAACTTGCCTCGCCAGAAAGTTCAAGGGGTGGAGTCTAAGGGATTTTGGGTAAGATATAATTTTAATATTTAATTAGTTTAACCATATAAATAAAATGTGTAGTAAATGCCAAGTGGCGCACCGTTCCAAAGCTTGCAGGTATTCTCTTGTATTGTAATTTATCATCATTTATCTTCGACTTTTATCTTCGTCCTCTAAATACATGGGATCGAGGAGTTTTGTAGGTGGTACAGACGAACTGACTGGAGATTTTTTTGTGTGTTGGGAGTGCTGCAGATTTATCCTATACAGATGTGGAAAAAGCTGTAGGCTGAGATGGACCAACTACCTGTGCCTGACATCAAGCGTGGAACTTTTTCCATTAATGAGGATTTCGACATGGAATACCTTCAGCTTCAATTGATGTGGTTTAGACCTTCATTAGTCACTATTTGAAGTTGCGTTTCATTGCTGTCAATGAAGACATTTCACTTGTACTGTTTGAGGCTTCTTTTAATTGCCAACTATGAAAGCAACGTGTAAATACTGTTCAAAATGACATCGAGTCCGGATGATGGCAAGACGTATAATGAGGATGAAGGTACAAAAACTTCAAATTGTAAATGTATTTAAATGGTATTCATTTAGAAAATCGCCAAAAGGAAAGATGTGCAGATGTATAAATGAAATTGATTGGGCATCTCGCCCATTTTATAAATGCACACTTCACTCTCAATGGTGGCTGGATAGGGTGTGAACTTTAAGTTCCACATTTAACTCCCACGGGCTTTTAGGGATTGGGTGGATGGTGAAGGTGCTCCTCTGCATAGCCAGACTTGAAAGCGTACATTCATGCAGTGTGGGTCCAAATGAAGATCACTTTGCAACAATACAGTGTTACTTTAATGTACCTTCATTTTTTTTAAAGGATGGGTGATTGGATAATGTAAATTTTTTACCACTCACACATTTTATAAATTAGGTGGTAAATGCTAAAACAAAGTACAGATGATGTTAACTTATTAAGTTGATAATTGTGTTTATATTGGAAGTATTTTAAATGGAAAAAGCGAAGTATGGTTGGAGTTAAATTATTAGGTTGATCAATGAGTTTATATTTAAAAAAGATGTTAGATTTTAGAGTTATTTTATTTTATATATTATTTGTGCATTTAAAGTTTAATAAAAAATAATATCTTTCTTTGTGAATATTCAATAAATAAAATGTGCAGTAACAAATTATATTGATCAACTTACACATCTAACACATCATTTATAAGACTAGTGTAGTTATCTCTAGCTTAACACATAGCTTGATCCATATTTTTCTTTATGCTATAGACCTCATTACTTGTGCCATGCAAAAGAGATCGGGTGCATAACCATTTGATGAAGAACATAGATATTTGATGTTATCCAAATTATTATGCAAGACTCTAAATTCTCTGTAATGCATATGTGCTTTGCAAGATTTCACAAAATTTATATCTTTGTTAATGACTAATGAACTCCCTTGCTGATCAAATTTTCCACTTTTGAATTTAGCCTCTGATCTTTCTGCTTTGATACCAAAAATGACGTATCATAATGGTGCAACCATAATAACACAACCTTATATTACAATTCACAATTAAAGGGACACAAGAATTATACACATTGGAACACCAAAATTATGTTGAAATTCTCCCCGCCCTCCAACCCCCCCGGGAATTTTATTATCAATTCATTTGATCATTGATTTTAATGTACAAATGGCCCCTCATATAATAATAGGTGACCATAAAAATTATAACATAATTAGGCATTTTGTTCCAACCAAATGCATAACTATATTCATGATCCTATTCACAACATTTACATGATTCTTTCAATAAATCTTCATCCCTAGTTTCACTCATTTCTCTCCATCTCTCATTACTACGTAGACTTTATAGAATAATTCTACCATATTATTATAATCCATATGACTTATTCATTAATCATTATTAGTTATAATTATTCTTTCATGTCCTCTCCTTAATGAGCATTCTTCATTAAACTTGTCCCTTCCTCTATCCTCCAAGTTCTTAGTCTTTACTACTCTTAATCTTCATGTGCGATCTTTGGTCTTATTTGTTCTTGATCTTTTACACTTTCCATCATATACTTGCAAACATAAACATAAGTTGGAGTCCATATAAAAAAGTCACCATCCACTAGAATAAATGGGTCAACAACCACAATATTTGTCGGTTCTCCAAGAAACCTTTTCTCTTACATGGTTCATCAACTGATTTTTCCATCACAAGTCTTCATGTATATATGTTTTATTCTCCCTACATCATCATTATTAGTGATCATCTTAGGTTTTCTATGGCTTACCTACAACTATGCTCTCGATCTCTTGCAACAATTATTAATGGTATGTAGGTATATAAAGGGACGACAAGCCTTATCCACCTTGTTATGTAGTATTTAGTGTTGTAGCAAGTGGTGTAAAGGCCATTGGTTTTAAACTAAATTCAAATATGGCGACCTTTATACCACCTGTCACAACACTAAATTCTGTGTAACAAGGTGGATATTGGTCAACATAAAGGGACCTCTCATATATGGAGTCATCATGTTGACATACATAGTTATTATGTTAGATAGAGGTTCTTTTCTTTGAGGGGTAAAAGGATCCTTTCATTAATTAGAAAGAGTTACATATAGCTTGAATTTCCAAAAGATGACTAAAATCTAGGAGATACTTGAGACTAACAACATGCCTACTAAGAACAGATAATCAGAAAACTACTATGATAATGATAACAACGTAGCAAACTCATTGAGGATATAAGATTTCAAAGGGGGAATGCCTATGATATTTGCATGACTTTCCCCAAGTTGGCTAATTTTTCATTGTCTTCTTGGATCCATACCTTATTGCTCTTATGACCTCTTTTTTTTGCCTTCCTTGCTGGAAACCACCTTGAAATTCATTGTTTGAACCCCAAGATTGGATTGTGAGGAACTGGAGTCCAATTGTTTGCTTTGAAGATATGCCTTATATAGAATCCTAACCTCATGGGCAGGCATGTCCTTCACATCTTTTCCATGCCATTCTTCCACAAGGGAAATTAGTTGTGGGTCATCCAGATCCATATCTTCTAGTAGGGCTTCTACTTAAGCTTCTTCCGAAGGGGAGCTAATCATCTCTTGTGGTAATGGATTTTGTTGATGTTCTTCAAAAGACTTTTGCACAACCTTTTTAGGGTTATGGGATTTACCTTCTGTTGGTTGCATGTTTGAATGTTGACTTGCTCTAGAGACTCCTTTGGAGAAGAGAGTGACTCAAAATTATTTTTAGATCTAGGGATCTGGTCAAGATTTAAGGTACTCCGTGGACTCAAATTTCTCCTTCTTTGGGAGATTTTTCTTGAATCAATTGGCTCTTTCTAAGAATATTTTTCTTCAAATGATTCCTTGGTATTTATTACATAGCCCCTAATAATATTACCATATTGATTACAAAGTTTGCATCTAAAGGAAACTTGTTCATAATCTAGAGACTGTTTCCAAACACTATCCTAATGCTAAATATATATGGAGGTTGGAAGAGGATGGGATATATTCATGTAAACACAAATATGTGTATATGAAGTGCACCTCCTTCTCGTGGTACCCTCTGTTACTTTGAAAAAGTTGTCGATGGCATTGTGGATGCCTTTAAGGGTTTCCTCCTCCCAATATTCATTGGGGAGATAAAATAGATGAAACCACATTGGGGCTGAAAGGGCATCCTTCTTTGGATCATATTGCTCCTTACGAAATCACATGAAGAGCCCTGCATTGTTGAAAAAAAACATGTCTCCTTCATAAAACCATGATTTGTCTTCTAAGCTAGAGAAAATGACTGTAAAAAAATCCTTGGCACCTAACTCTAATTCTATTTGACCTTGAAAGTTCCATTTATTTTGGATCCACCCAATCAAAGTCTTTTCAAAGTTCATAATCTAATAAATTTGCAAATCAAAATGTGATCTTGCATATATTGGATATATTCTTTGATCTTACTAGATTTAACCTCATATTTGGGGTTTTGCATTGCTTTTGGTAAGCAATGTCTTGGATTTCTAGCTTGTCACATGCACCTGTTGGAGGGTTTGACACAAAACCAGAAACCTCCCTTTGTCGAGTTGCTCCATGAAAAGGATGTCAAAGATGAGGAGATTAGTGGAGAATACCAATAGATCCAAATTTATTATGAATTCTTGAAACAATCTGGTTAAAAAAAGAGACAAAGACAAATCCCCCTCTCCTGGAACCAAGCACATGACTATGCAAAAGAAACCATAGAATTTGCAAAAAAAAAAGAAGCCAAAAACTCCCTAAGCTCATAAAATTCAATTTAAAATAGATAGATATTTTTATTTAAAAATAATAAAATATTTATTTTTTTAAAATCAAAAATCTTGAATTTATAGTTAACTATTAAAATTTTTAACATATTCTTATTATTTTCCTTATATTATATTAATAGACAAAAATTTTAATATTAACTTCATTGCATCTCTAAATCCATATGTTTATTTGACCATTTCTATTCACAATTACCTACTATTATTATAAAATTATCATACATGTAGTTTTTGAGAGATTATGGGATAATTCTTTGGACACTCATGATTCAAGCTCTGTAATCATAAAAATTGCTCCTAAATAAATATATCTCCAATATTAGTAATCCTTTTGAGTAGATATCTCTAATATTAATGACACTTTTAAATAAATATACCTCTAACATTCTATACACATAGTGATCACAGTTCAATTTTCAGCTTCCAGATTGCTAGCTACCTGCATTCCACCCTTCCAGCATTTCCACAGAATTTGACTGAACTCTGCGAGAACGCTAAACTTCTTTTCATATGCTATTTTGTTGCTCTCAAATCTTACAGTGTAATTCGTCTTCTCATTTCGTTTTGTGAAGAAGAGCATCCTCAGTTGCTTCGTAATATGTAGAAAGCAAGAATCCTTTAACAACACAATTTTTAATTCTTCTCTGATTGCAATGGTGTGCCTAGCCACTGCACTACGATGGCATTCCAGCTCCACTCCCACAGTTTCAATGTTCTTTGCAATACCTCCCTTTCGTTTGTCTTTACTTTGCTTCTGCTAAAGCATAAATTTTCACTCCATGTGGACACTAAGAATTCTCCTAGGCTTTGAGTTTGAATGGGACCCGGACACCCTCAAGACACCACACACAAACAAAACAAAACAAAACAAAACAAAACAAAACAAAAAAAAAAAAAAAAAATATGCACGCGATGATGACTTCCATGGCCAACTCTTTTCTGTGCATGTGACTTATGCTCTAATGGGCAACAAGTGGGCCCTCCACCTTTTCATCCTTGAATTTGCACTTAAATCACTGGGAATGTACACGACGATGACTTTTGTGGCCATCTCTTTTCTCTGCACGTGACTTATGCTCAAATGGGTAACAAGTGGGCCCCTCCACCTTTTCATCCTCGAATGGGCACTGCAATCATGCAGTACTAATTAGTCCAAGGAATTGCTCCCAAAGTTATGGAAATTTCGTTTATATTTAGAGAAAATCTGATAAGGATTTTTGTAAATCCAAGTTAGAGTTGTTAAATTTCAAAATCTTAGGTGTTTTAGACTTTTTTGATGGTGCTGAATCCATTTCCACCACCAAAAACACTATTCAAACACTACCTTTACAAGATTTTTCGAAATTTTCTTGCCGAGATTCCAGCGACTTTTGACAGTTTAGACAATTCCTTAGCAACATAATATGTTTAATTAAGAAAATATAATTACCAAAAATTTGGATTAGATATGATAAACAAATAATTTGATTTAAAAATTAAAAATTATTATTATATTTTAAAAAAAATTACTTTTATATTTTCAAAATTTACCCAATTTATTTGTAATTTGAATAAACTTACTTATGTTAACTGTGAGAAATATAAGTTGCAATCTATTAATGTTTTTTTCAATCTCCTAAAAGAAAACCCGTATTAAATCAGTGTTGATCTCCTGCATGTCTATCTGGATGCGTATATGTGTGGGTGCGTATTTGACCGTCTAGTGGGCTTTAATCCCCGCAAGTTTATAACCTAGCACTCCTGCTTTCAGGTTTTTTCATTTCAGTATTAAAATTTTAACATTTTTCAATTAAGATAATAAAAATCGAATATTAGGATTAAAAATGATATTATAAATATTTAGAAATGTAAAAGTGATAATGTAACATCATTTTATTTTTTAAAGAATTAAAATTCTCACATATTTTAACTATAGTATGAGAGACAAAAATATTATAACTATCTAAAACTTTAAAATTCAACACCTAAATCAAAAAAGTGATTTTACCCCCAAAAAAAAAAACAGAGCAATTTATATTTTAAAATTAAAATTATAACCTATTTGAAATAATATTCTATAAACGTGTACCTTTTTTCAAGGGAACATTATGGTTGCACTTTTTAAAAATATTGTTTATAAGATCATCGTTTTAAAAATATTCTTTATAAAATAAAGAATCATAAATAATACCCTTTTTGAAAATATAACTTTTTATAAAAAAACAATGTTTAAATTTTTTTTTTTTTTTAAGAAAAAACACATTAAATATTTAAAAAAAAATGATATTAAAAAAACACTTAACCAAATATTTAAAAAAAAGGATATTAAAAAAAACACTTAACCAATGCAAAGAAAATTAAAATAAAACTATTTTATATATATATAATTTATTGAATATATCTATATCTATATATAAATAAAGAAAATTAAAAATAAAATGTAAATGTAAAAGAAAAACTAAAAATAAATAAAAATAAAAATTATATTAAAATTTAAAAAATATAATGAAAAATGACCATAAGAGGCATGGAAGGCAATTGACAATACTTTTATAAATGTCATAAATGGGCTATATGTCTCCAGAGACTTGAACCCACGCCTATGGGGAAATAAATTGTTCACCAAACCACTCAAGCTAATATCCTTGAATATTATTATTTTTTCTTTAATTTTAAGAAAAAAGGTATATAAATGGTTAAGAGCATGTGTTTCCTCCTAAGAGGTCATAGGTTCAAAACCAGAGGGGGGTAGAGTATGTATACCTTCATAGAATTAGTAGTCAAATCGTTGCGCAGAGGTGGGTCCCTTGTCCCACAAACAAGGGGCTCTCATACACCAATTTGGTGTCTGGCTTGGCTGTGACCTTAAAAATGGATATTATATATATATGTATATATATATATATATATATATATATATATATATATATATATATATATATATATATATATATATATATATATATATATATATATATATATATATATATATATATCCCTTTGTACTCACTTACTAAGTCCATGAAAATGTAATGTGAATGTGAGTAGAAGGTCCCATGTTCAAATCCTCAATTATTTATCCATGACCATGTGTTGGGGGGTGGCGTGGTTCACTTAGGGGTTACAATAGTAGCAATCAGAGAATTGCCCTTGTGTCATGCAACTATGAGAGTGACACAATTTCGAATATGTCTAGACATTATATATTTGTGCATGTGTGTGGTTTTTTCCTCTATTTTTAAAATCATTTTATTAAGAAAATATTTATTTTTTGCAAGCTACATAATTCTATTGATTCACAAAAAGAGAGCACATCATGCACATCAGTCTTCTTCCTGCTATAGTCTGCCACTGGGGAAACCAGATCAATAGTGAAGGAGTAGGATTTTAGCCCAAAATAATATATGGATAACATAATAACTAAGTTCATGACATGTCTCTACATAACATGTGGTAAACATAGAAAGATACAAAAGATAATGTTACAAAATTGCAGCCTTGCTACTAAAATTTTGAGAATGTTGTAAACATCAAGTTGGAGCGTTATTGTGAGAAGTTGTGGAAACCATCAGGGAGGATTTCTTGGTCGAAGAAGTTGATGGCTCATCTGGATGTTGATCTTGAAGGATGAGGGTGAAACGTGATGAAATGAAGGGGGAAAGACGATAGGGATGACCAGGGGGGAAAGAGAAGAAGTTTTTGTTGTGATCATCCCAGGTTGGCTATATTATCAACTGACTTACTTCCAGTGCATAAAATATGGGCAGGCAGAATTGTGAGGGTGGACAAAATGAAGGAGGATATTTTGTGGAGGAAATGCTACAAGTGCTAACTTTTGTAGAGTTTAGTGATGGGCGATATGTGCATGAGCTTCTTAAGAATGTTGATGGCTGTTTAAGAGTCCCCCTCCGCCATTAACTTGGTGTAGCCTTGTTGTATGGCTATGTGCAAGTATGTTTCCAATGTAAAGAATTATGTGATATTGTTGATAAAACATCTTAAGGATTCTACTACTACGAAGAGGGGGTTACCTTCATCATCCTCGAAAATACCACCATAACCAGCAAGCCCTGGGTTTCCCTTTGACGCTTCGTTGAAGTTGTATTTGATGAAGCTTGGAGGCAGAGGGGACCAAGAAGAAGGAGATGAGAGGGAGTGGTAAAGATGGTAGGGCACAAAGGAGGAAGTGGATGGTCAAATGATGGAGAGGGAGAAAAGGATGAAATCTTTGGTCGAAGAAGATTCTTAGTTCGAGGTCGACTAGGGAGAGAGGATGGTGGTTTCTCGAACTCCTCGTAGAGCTCTAGACCATACAAACTCAAGGTCAGAAAAAGTATTTTTCAAAATGCAACCATTCCTCTCTCTCCAAAGGGATCATAAAATGATGGTCTAGAAATATTGCCCATGATCGATTGAGAATATCACAATGAAAGAGGGAGGATTTCCAAGGTGAGATGACATTAAAGAGTGCCATTCTTCTTATTTGCAAATTTTTGTGGTGATTTGAATTTGAGGAATAGGTTTCCCGAGATTTATCTACAGTATTCATTTTTGCTTGACATTTCGAGTCTAGACCAGGACCCATCATCAGGAGAAATCTTGATGAGAGAAACGATAAGAGAACATGTATAAATAAATAATTAAAAAGAAAGAAAAAATACCCAAAGAAGAATCAAAAAGTGTTTTTTTAGAATTAACTAAAACTTAATTGTTATTAAATACTAGTAGATTAATAATATGTATTAATATAATAGTATTAAAAATAAAAAATTTAATTACTTACTATCACAATTAATTGATTCATATAATAATTAAAATTAAAGGATTAGTATAGTTAATCAATTAATTAGAAATACCTAATATGTTAGAGGTAATTAATAACTTAATTAATTAATTAATTAATTGTTTAATAAATTTATTAATATTATTAATAACCTAATTAACTAATTAATAATGTAAATTAATTAACTAATTAATTGGTTATTTAATTTATAAATTAATATAGTAAATTAATTAATTAATGTAATGTAGTAGTTAATTAATCTTAACTTCATTAGTATAAAGTTAGAAGGGGGGAGGGGAAGGAACAAATATTAAAGATGAGAGAGCACGAGGAGCCAACTTCTACTCACCTCAAGATCGTCATCTCGATTAAGGTTATTAGGATGTCTCAGAATCTCTGAAGCCTCTCTTAGTCTTCTTTTGAAATAATGATCTTCCTTAGCAATGATAGTAGCATCCTCTATCCAGATGTGATGCTTAGTGTGAAAGGCGTGCTCCGCAAGAGTAGATGTGCAAGATCTTTGATTTCTAATGTCAGCACAATGCTCATTAATTTGTTTTGAATGATCTTCTAGTTTCACCTATGTAGATTTTTCCACAAGATCAATAGATCTTATAGACTCCCTTTAACTAATTTTGATCAATGTTATCCTTAAAATATTTCATTTTCTGGCTTATTCTTTGAATTGGCTTAAACACTAAACCAATATTTCTTCTTCTAAGAACCTTGACAATTTTTTTGGTGACACCTCGAATGTATGGAAGGTGTGCTCTTATGGTGGAAGGTTGAAGACTAGTATATAATTATAAGTTGTTTACCTTTTATTTATCTTTCTTTATGCCCCCATGTCATTTTTCTACAATTATATTGCTTGAAGGTATAGGCTAGCTTTATCCAAACCTGCTTAGCAAAGGCGCAATAGATAATAAAATTCTATGTTGTTTCTTAGTATGGTCAAAAAAACATAATAGAGGGAGGGGCCTTCATAACCTCTCTTAATGATTTTTTCCCATGTTAATTCCCTTTCCCTTACCAGGAGCCACAAAAAGGGTTCAATCTTGGGATATATTTTTAGATTCCAAATGTGGAGCCAAATTGGATCATTGGGTACTTGGTCTAGATTTGTAGCAATGGAGTAGGCCTCCTTCACAATGAATTGTATAGTTGGGTGATGGCCCCATCGTAGTTTGTCATCTCCTTTAGTAATATGAATAAACCTTTGCAAGAGTTGAAGTTCTAGTTTTGTATAATCCTGATCAGGGAGATATAAGGGCCAATATTAAATTATTTTCCAATGTCTTCATTGTGAGCTTGTTGTTTAAGGACCCCAATATTGATTGACCTGGGTGTAGCCACTATTCATTAGGAAATTTTCATATCACACAGGTCTGCATGTTCATGTCCTAATTTGGGGATTTGTTTCCAAGAGTCTTCCAAAAAATCAACTAAACTCCCACTTTTGATTTCAAAAAAACCATGCTTTTAGAAGAGAGATTTGTTTCCATCTTCTAGATTCCAAATGTTTGGTCTCGTGATAGAATTCATCTGCTTTAACTTTTGGACTAGATATTGGTGTGGACTGTATTTTTCGTGCCAAATGTTTCTTCATGGATCATGGCCTCCTTGGATCCAACGCCACCATATCTTGGCACTTATGACAGTGTTGAGTGTTTTGGGGTCTCCATGTCTAAGGCCACCTCTATTTTTGGGGAGACATACCTTATCCTAGGTAACTAGAGACCATTTTTGTTCTCTAGTGGCCCCTCTCCATAAGAAAGCACTATAGATATTCTTGATGGATCAAAGGACTCCCTTTGGAGCTACCATAACTAAGATCATGTAGATGGGAAATTCTTGTAAAATGGATTTGAGGAGGATTAAGTGGCTGACTAAATTGAGCGTTTGAAAATTCCAAATGTATAGCTTGACCAAGATTTTGGCTAAGAGGTATTGCCAGTGAATACTCCAAAGAAAGTTATCTATGAGGGGTCTTCCTAGGTAAATGACTGAGGGAGAGGAATGTTGGAATCCCAGAAGTCAAGCCACATGAGCTTGAACAAAGAGTGAGTGTGAGAGAAAAAAATTATGACTTGGAAGGATGGATTGAGGTGCCAAAATCCAACATGAACTCATCCAGAAAATGTTTTAGTACCTTGGATTATTTGATTATGGATTGTCCCTTTACCATGGTGTCATCCAAAAATTGGTAGTGGGTCATGGGATCCATGGATCTACTTAAGCAAATGCCGATTATGGAGCCTTTCCTTCTCCTTACATGAAGAGCATGACCAAGGCCTTCAACTGCAGAGGATAAAGAGGAAGGGAGATAATGGGTCCCATTGCCTAATACTCCTTGAAGGGTTCAAAGTTTTGGTGGGTCATCCATTGAGGAGAATGGATAAAAAAAGGTGAGGAGAAAGGAAAAAAAATCCAATCTATCCATTCCTCTAAGAATCCAAAAGCTTCTAGGGTGTGTTAAAGGTAGTTCCAACTTAGTTTGACAAAGGCATTGGAAAAGTCAAGTTTTATGACCACGCTTGCTTTCATTAGTTTTTGAACAAAGTGGATGAGCTCATGAGCCAATATGATGCCATCTAGAATGTGGTTCCCTCCACATATCCATATTGTTCCTTGGAAATGAGGATGGGAAGGAGAGGCTTCAGTTAGTTTCCTATTATTTTTGAAATAATCTTGTAAATAACATTGCATATGGAGATAGGGAAAAAGCCATTGGGATATAAGGAGTTATTGGTTTTGGGTATGAGGGTTAGGAAAGTGGAATTAAGGGTAGGGAACATTGATATGGATTTCCTTGATTCTTCCATCAATTCCGAGATTTATGGGCCTAAGAATGACCAGTAGGCTTGAAAAAATCCATCGTGAAGTCATTGAGACCACGAGCCTTATTTTTTGGTATGTGCACTACAACCTCTTCCATCTCTTGGAGGGTGATTTCTTTCATAAGTGCGATGTTATGATTGAGAGTGACAAGGAAAGGAATGTGGGCCACAATCTTGTTGATGACTACAAGCCTTTTGGTAGAAGGCTACCTCATAAGATTGTTATAGAAGTTTGTTAGCTTAGCTTCAAGGTATTTATTATTTGTGACCTTTTTTCCTAATCCATATAAAAGGGAGAAGATCCTATTATGGTTTCGATGCTAGAGCATTGACTTTTGAAAGAAGTTGGTGTTTCTGTCCCCTTCCCTTTGCTAGTTAATCATGTACTTTTGTTTCAAAAGAAGTTTTTCCTGATTTCTTTTGTCCTCTAATTGCACCAAGATAGTCCCCTCTTGTTTCTCCAAGGCTTCTGTACAACCTTATAGGATAATTTTGTATTGAATTATTTCCATCTGAGCTTCCAACTAATTTTTAGCTTGGATCATGTTCCCAAATTCTTCCTTGTTCCATTTTTTCATTTGTGCTTTGAAGTATTTTAGCTTTTGTTGAGATCTAAGAATTTGTTATTGATTCTAGGAATATATATCTTACCACCATTCATTGGCCCTTTCAACAAAGGAGGGGACTTGTAGCTAGAATACTTCAAATATGAAGGGTCAAATATTTGGACCTGATTTCATGTCTAACTCCAAATAGATGGGCCAATGATCTAATCCCATGCATAGGAGGATGGATGCTTCCATAAAAACACCTTTACCTAAAAAAGGATTTAGAAATAAAAAACGGTCAATATGAAAGGCTATTTGATTTTTACCACCTAATCTATTGTTCTAGGTGTGGACAATGTTGATGGTATGGATATCCACCATACACATAGATTTGATGATCTCTTGAGGTAGACAAGCATTTATGTCTAATATGTGATTTCCTCCCTTCTTCTCTTTGAGATATGTGATCATGTTGAAGTCCACACCATAAAAAAAATCACCTTGGAATAGTTTGGTGAGTTGTAGAAGGGTGTTTAGGAATTGGGGTTTCTTTGCGGGAAGGTGAGGCCCATATATCACGAATGGGTAACCATAAATTCTAATCCCCAAGGCTGGAAGTGACCCACTAGGATGCGAGGTGGAGCAAACCAATATGAAAATTTTGTTTCTGTTGGGTTCCATAGAATCACTAATCCCCCTATCAAACTAGTAGCATCCAAAGCAATGGATCTACAAATTTTCAAACATTTCGATGTTATTTCATCAAGTCTTTCATAGGAATATTTGGTTTCTTACAGAATGAGTATGTTGAGTTGTTCCTTTTTTACTCTATCATGGAGGATCCTATGTTTTCCTTTGAATTCAAGGCCCTTTACATTCTAGGATAATACTTTCATTGAGGAAAAGGTTGGGAGTGGGGAAAAATTTAAGGAGCAGTTGGATCTTATCTAAATTTACCATAAATTGGCCTACCCTTTGAATCAGTTTTTTCAAGGCCTTGCATCCTATTTTCTTTTCTTCCTTTGTAGATATTGGTTCTTTATAGGACTGATATGGTTTCTTGATCTATTTTCTTTTCTTCCTTTGTAGATATTAGTTCTTTATAGGACTGATATGGTTTCTTGATTGATAAATCTGGTTGACTTAGACTAGGATCTTTGAGAGAGTCAATGAGTTTAGTGTATGAATGTTGGAATAACCAAAGTTGAGCTTCAGGGACTCTGGTGAGATCCCTGGTTTGTCGCTCATTTAGAATTTATGAGAGGATGATTTTCTCTATGTCCATTTCCTCTAGGCTACCTTTCATGGGCTCTAATTTATCTTCCTGGCGGTTATGACATGATTTTTGTTGAGGATCCCCTATTTTGACCTTCAATTTTGTTGAACCATCTTTGTGGGGTTCTAGGTTATTTATCTTCCACATCACAATGTCCTCATCCATCACTTTTGGTGCCTTCTTCTCTTCTTCTTCCTCTTGATATAGGGTTTCTAGAGCACTAAAATGGTTTCTATGTTGGGGATTACCTCGAATTTTTGTTGGTTGGGTTTTTTGATTCCTTATTTTAGTGGGAAGATGCTAGAATCCATTCGAGTTCAGAATTGGCCCTTGAGATTGAGGAGTCGTTTTTTGATTCAAGGGTTATTCTTGGAATAGGTGCCCATATTTGTGACACCATTGATATTTGAAAGGAACATGTTCATATTCCAGTGGTTGGAGAATGTCTTCATCCAGGTATGAGATCTCAATGTATTATGGAAGAGGTTGAGTAATGTTCATTTATACACAAATGCAGGAATAAGCAGTATATCTTATGGTCTTGGTTAACTCTAATATTTTGATAAAGGATCCATTCATATTCTCAAGGTCTTGTAGTATATATTCTTACCAATACTCAATGGGAAGGAAGTACAATCTTACCCAAAAAGGAGTTGCCATAAACTCCTCATTGTCTATATTGTACCTTGGTTCCCAAAATATGATAAAGAGAATTGCATTGTTGAAGAAGTAATGACCATTTTAGAAAACCCTTGTTTGGTCCTTGAGGTTTGAAAAGACTACCATGAAGAAGCCTTTGGCATCGAGCTGCAGCTCAATATGGCCCTTAAGCTACCATTTGTTTCTAATATAATCTATGAGATCCTTCTAAGTTGGCTAGGCACCCACAAACATACATGGGGGCTTGACTCAATGAACCTCTAGCATATCATGTGCGTTCGTGGAACACTAAACAATATCCTTAATTTGGCTACATATTGGAAAATAACTCTAAAAATCACATTATTTAATCCCCAACCAATATGAACCCAATACACCTTCCCATTTTAAAAAACCCCTACTTTCACTAGATATTGTAGGTATCCATTTTTCATTAACATTTTTTATACCCCTTTATATTTTTTCATTGACTTTGAGCTCCAATTTTTATACCTACCAATATAAAAACCATTTATTCCCTATTATATGCTCAATATATCATGTCATTTTCCCCCCAATATATATCCCCCAATATGAATGCACGTGGTATGGTATTTCTCCCCCAGTGAAGCCCTCGTGCAAATATATAGACCAGGGCATTATCTTTCATGTATTAGATCATCTCATCCACCTTATCTCAAATAACCTCACATATGGGGTTTTGAGTAGATTTGAAGAGACAGTGCTATGGGTTCAGCTCTGCCATGTTGCTCCTAGGATTGAGGAAATCATATTGGAATTATTTTGCTAATAATTTGGGCCTAACTGTGTCAGTGTGAAAGAAGGACCTAGATCGCATTTTGTAACCACATCTTCGATTACCACATTATAGTAGGAGGGAAACACGCCCCCCTCCCTACCCCCTTTGTTCACCATCCTAGAAAATTAGGTTTGGAGAGTTATAGAGGCCATTCATGGGGATGGGATGTGTCATGGTTTTTGGTGTGTGAGTTTTCTCATGTTTATTAAAGATATATTGAGGGTCTAGTCTCCCTCCTCTTCAGAAAATATTTATTTATATTTTTTTCTCAATTTAAATTTCTTTTATGCAAATTATTTACAAAATAATTAATTAAAAAATCTATATAATGTCACTTTTATACTTATAATCGATTTGATATATTTTACTTGCAAGGCTATTAGTCATCAAGGCCATAATGTTAATTAAACTGTAATTTTGACCCCCAAAATAAAATAATATTAAACAAGCTTTAAAAATAATTAAAAAAAATATATTTGAAAGAAAAGAAAATAAAAGAAAGATAGAAATAATTTTGGTGTTGATATTTAAGGTTTTTCATAGTCATGATATTTTTTGTTTAATGCCAAGATTGAAAAATGTAGGAATTTCAACCTTTAAAAAAGGGTGATGTTCATCACCACTTTTGTACATGATAGTGTTCTTTCATCTCTTTTTCACTCCTGATATTTGGGTTTTATTGTCATTGTTAAAAAATGTTGAAATTTTAACCCTGAAATGACAAAAGGGTGATGCTACATCACCACTTTTCAAAACAAGTATAAAAATCAGCACTAAATGCAACCTTTAAAAACAAAAACTTGTTAAGTTCTTCTAAAGCTTGTAACTTGTTTCTTCCCTTAAAGCATGTAGTTGGTTAATGGTTTACAAGAGGGATTCACTCAATGAACCTATAACATAACACGTGTGTTCGTGGCATACTAAACAATACCCTTAATTTGACTACATATTGGAAACTACCTTTAAAACTCACTTTATTTAACCCCCTACCAATACAAACCCAATACACCTTCGCTATTTAAAATGCCCCTACTTTCACTAGATATTGTAGGTATCCATTTTTTCATTAACATTTTTACAGCCCTTTATATTTATATCCCTTTATTTTCATTAACAATGGTAAGCAAATTCTGCACCTAGAAAGAATAACCTAAATACGAGGTAGCTGAAAACTTGAAAGTTTCAATAAAAAAGAGGTAGATGTAAGTTGGTTGATTTACAAACAGATACTGTGGAAATTTTGAATGGAAAATACATATATTTTAACTCTCATTTGCATCTATCTTTTATTGAATACTGAAAAAGATACACTACAACAGTGAAAAGCAAAACCTCGATAACCAACACAATGGTGCACTTTTCATCTTGCTTATAGAATAGGAATAGGAGATAAAGTACAATGAATATGGACACATGAAAAATCCTATCTGGTTGGACTTTGTCAAATCATAGCCCTAACCCGGTCACCTAGTGTACCATAGTTGCATGGTAAGAGTGCCAAGTAAGTGACTCTCCATAAAAAGATGAATTGGAGCATGCAAACATGCATCCCTTCCTTGAGATCTATGTCCTCTACCTAAGATGGGAAGTTATCATGCATAAGTATTCTAATTGACTAACTACCTCTACACCCTCTTAGTAAGAATAGATCATGCATGCTAAAAATAACAAAACAAAAGCTCTAATAATAGAAAAACTTATCCAAAACTGAAATTGTTAAATTTGAAACAACAACTAAACTGGAATTAATTGAAGGTGCGACATGAATTCCCTTAGCATGCATGCACCCTCTTCCAAACAATAGTATATTTCACTATCTCACGTGTCATCCATGTGCCCTCTACTAAGAAATAGTCAGTATCACTTTCTCCTTCACTTTCATTCAACCTGTTCATCACTAATGTAAGGAGAGGGTGAAGGTGTCATATTTGTTGTCTTCTCTACTACCCCATCATTGGGTGGATCACTAAATAAGAAATAGGTAAAAAGTCTTAGCACAAACATTAGATATATACCATAGACGTATTAGTAATGTGATGCATGTCTGTTCTGGAGCAAGGTTGCTTGGGAGTGGGAGCAGAAGTGAGAAGTGAGAGTAGAAGCGAAAAGTGGGAGTGGAAGTAGGAGCGAGGAGTGAAATTTTCAAAATATCCCAAGATGGGATAGATTTTGGGAGTGAATTTTATATAATATATATTTTTATATATTTTGATGCATATATGTCAACAAAATCTTGTAGAATGATGAATTTGTGATAAAATAACATAAAAACGTGGATTAAACCATATAACATCATTCATCTAGTAGTTATAATCTTCATCAACTATAGGTCCACAAATTACAAGTTCTTATTTATATAACATGTAAGGGTGCACATAACCAAAATAACATCAAGTGAAATCCATCTCTTAACTAAAAATACATCAACAAATAGGCTTTGGATGGCCTGTGACATCCAAAAAAATCATGCTACAACAAATACCTATATATCATCAAAATAATTGCCTATCTTGGAATCTTTATCATTAATGTCACCATCTAAGCATTAACATAAGATAGAAAAAATGTAGCATGTCAAGTCAAGATTTTGTTTGAGTGACAGGTACATTTTTAGTAGGGTCGTGATAGAGGAGTTTGAAAACCAATGTCACTAACATCAAGGTACATAGAAGGCTTGGTTCTCTTGATTATATACGAGTTCCATACCCTAGTGCATGACAAAATCCTATGGAAACATTGCAATCCCCCAATCCTGAAATCCTGAAAAACTAATAATTCTGTTGGATTTTGATTGAGATCTAAAATTCTAGTTTCTCCATATGAAATCTAATGAGGTTGGAACCACTCTCAAACATCCTGAGTCATTTCATGGTAATGTTAAAAATTTAAGTAGAAGGATGAAAATGAAAGATAAAGGAGAATTTAACATTACCATGAATTTCATGTCAATACTAGGGCCATAGGTTTTCATATTAGGCTACTATGTACCTAATATTACCATAGTCTTTTCTTTCTCCCTCCCACTATCAATACTCCCACAATACTCCTCAACCTCTATTTCTCCAACCCACTTGTTTTTTGCCTTTGCATGGCCAATGTATTGTATAAACAATAACTTATAATACACATATTGCTATACAAAATATTAAAACCCTTTATCCCCCTATTATATGCTCAATATATTATTTCCATTTTTCCTCATTTTTTATGCCCCAATATGAATGCACGTGATATGGTATTTCTTTGTCAGTGAAGTCCTTGTGATGATTGGCTAGTATATGATTGGTCTCCTTTACAACAACCTTGTGTGCCTCTAATACTTTTATATGTTATCCATCCATGTGCTCCAAACTTATCCTATACAGTTCCCATGGATTGTCGTTGGGCTTGAAAACAACTGCATCACTCAGTGCCTTTCATTTTACATTGCCTCTGCAATGGTGGATCTTCCAATAGAAGCAACTATAAGTTGTTTGATTTGAACTTGTATACATTATCCTTAAACTTTCATTTTCTCTAGACATCTTCTCGGAGCTCGATGCAAAGTACTAACAAATTACAATGATCAAGCTATAGATCCAACACAATGCTTATAGCACCAACATAGATACCACTAGTTTAACATGATGTGTGATCCATTTTTTTTTTAGCAATAGACCCCATTACTTGTGCCACTTAAAAGAGATTATATGAATAATCATTTGATAAAGAGTGTAGATATTTGATGCTATTTAAATTCTTATACAAGACTCTAAATTGTCTTTCAACCATATGTACTTTGCAAGATTTTGCAAAATTCGTATCTTTGATATTAATTGATCAATTCTCTTGCTAAAAAAACTTTCACTTTTGAATTTAGCCTTTGATCTTGTTGCTCTGATATGAAAAATTATGTATAATAGTAGTGCAACTATAATAAGAAACACCTATATTACAATTCATAAAGCAATGGACATGAGAATTATACTCAATGTGACATTCAAATTATTTTCAAATCTCCCCAAAGGGGATTTTATTACCAATTCATTCAAGTATTGATATTAGTGTACAAGTGGTCCCTTATACAATAATAGGTCACCATAACAACTATAGCATATATAGGAATTTAGTTCCAACCAAATACATAACTATCATCATGATCCTCTCCACAATATTTCTGTGATTCTTTCAATAAATTGTCATCCTTAGTTTTTCTAATTTCTCTCCATATCTCATTTCTACATAGAATTTCTAGAATAAGTTTGTCAAATTATTACAATCCATATGGTTTATTCTAAGGATAATTTTAGGGGCGAATGTTCGCCCTTTGGCGAAATTAAGGGGTTTTAAATTTTTAGTGGGCTAATATTTTGTATCATAGTACATTTTTACAAATCACCTCAAATAGCCCACCTTATTTTAAGTGAGAGGGTAAAAAAGGTAAATTTAGCCCTTGAAATTAGGACTTACAACCTTCCATTCGCCCATTTTCAAGAATAGGTTTTATTTAAGTGAATCCATTCGGCCATTTTCAAGAATAGGTTTTATTTAAGTGAATCCTATGGGCCAAATACCATATTTATAAAAGAGGTATGGTAAATTAATAAAAATATAAATAAATGAGAGGTATGGTAAATAAATAAAACATTTTTTATATTTACTCCATAAGTCACCTTATATACATGTAAGGGTGTAAACAAATAAAAATATAAGTAAAGTGGAGGTATGGTAAATAAATAAAACGTCTTTTTATACTTACTCAAAAGGTATGGTAAATAAATAAAAATATAAATAAACTAGACGTATCGTAAATAAATAAAACCTCTTTTTATATTTAGTCCATAACCCTCGTTCTATTTATGAAGGCTCAAGAAAGAGGTTTTATTTAAGTGAATCCTATGGGCCAAATACCATATTTGTAAAAGAGGTATGGTAAATTAATAAAAATATAAATAAACGAGAGGTATGGTAAACAAATAAAACATTTTTTTATATTTACTCCATAAGTCACCTTATATTTACGAACACTCAAAAAATGGGTTATATTTAGGTGAAACCTATGGCCAAAATACTATGGGACAAATACCATGGACTAGATTGTTATTAATACCATGCAAAAAACCATTATTAACCCTAATATTAGAATTAATAAAAATAAAAATGGCACATGATATTGACCCATGGTATTCACCAAAATGGCACATGGTATTGACCCATGGTATTCACCTGGAATGTAGCCTATTTAAATGGGGGAATTAAACCAGCATGTAGCCTATGCTAAGATTCACTAGGACTTTACAAAGTTTTATTATTTAGTGAAAACTCGCCAAGATCTTACAAGATTTTATAGTTGAGTAAAATATTCGCCATGCCTGGTGAGAGATTTGCCAAAAAATTATATATACATATTATATTATTGATAAAATCGCCTTCCATTTTTCCTATATACCATGGAGATTCGCCCATTTATTATATTTATAAATTTTGGGGGGGTTCTTAAAATTTTCCCTGGAACTTTATTCATTAATCATTACTAGTTAGAATTATTCTTTCATGTCCTATCCTTATTGAGCATTCTCCATTAAACTTGTCCCTTCCTCCTTCCAGGTTCTTTGTCTTTGCCACCCTTAATCTTCATATGCGAACTTTAGTATTCTTTGTTCTCGTTATGATTTTCATCATGTACCTGCAAGCATAAACATAAGATGGAGTCCATATAAAATGTCACCATCCACTAGAATACATGGGTCACCACCAACTGTAACTATTGGTTCTCTAGGAAACCTTTTCTCGTACATGATTTATAAATTGTTTTTCCATCACAAGTATTTATGTCTATACCTTTATTCTCCTTGCATCATTATTATTAGCGATACTTTTGGGTTTTCTCTAACTTATCCGCAACCATACTCTCGATGCTCCTACATCACTTATTAACTATGAATCGAGATATGAAGATATATAAAGGGACTGTTACCCACTTTCTTGTGGGTAATATCCCAAGGAGAATTTTTTTCTCGAAGATGGTCCTCAATTGGTAATCGCCAACCCCTTGCAGCCACTAGCTAGCTCATTGTGCCATTTTCTTTGCCACTTGAGCCATCCATGTCATCCCTCACCCATCTACGGTGATCTTATGTTTGAAGGTGGGTCTCCAAAATCTAAAGGTATGCTTTGTCATATAGAAATTAATTATTGTAGTTTGCTTATCATGGACACTTCTGGGCATGGATTAATGGGGGATTTGGTGGAAAGAATGGGTTTGTTCTGTGCTTTTGTCCCCTATACCCCTTTTAGGAATTAACCTTGGATTCTAGTCTTGTGGGATCTCTTTTATTGACCATTTGGTTCCAGGGATGGTATTTCATTGGAAACCCTGGTTTTGGTTGTGTGGTTCCACTCCCTTATCCGCTTAGATTACCCCATTTCCATTCATTTTCACCCCATTCATCATTTCTCCCACCTAGGTCCACATTCCTCCACTTGGGCTAGATAGGGTTAGCATGCCACTTCCCCTTGCCCACACCTTGGGTCATGGCCTGTAATGAAGCCCAGAGGTTGATGTAGCTAAAAGAAATATAAAATCATATATGGCCACATTCAATAGGAAAATGTACCACAAAATGAAAAATATGGTTGGGAAAAACACATCTAACACGTAACAAAAATCCAACACATGAGCTCTACCCCATCATCACAGCCATCACCTTTGTTCCTACATGTTCTATGAACCATCTTCATCATATATGAACCCATGATTGTCACAAATCCAGGTGGGCGATGAATCAACCCACCTTAAAGGGGGGAATTCACTGCTATATCTTATACATCACGCTCTAACCCCTTGAGCCCCAAGCAATTAATCAAAGAAGATCATGAAAAGGAAAAAGGAATATAAATAAGGGTGGAAAAATCAAGGTCAAGGCACCTCATGTACCATGATTGCTCCTCCCTACACATTATAAACTCAAGTGTGGGATTCCCACTTATTAGCTACCCTTATACCCCAACATGTGACCCAGGGTTGCCCTTTCTCACTCCCTACACCATTCACCTATCTGTCACATGCCACTACCTCTTAAAGGATGTACCTTGACTATAATATTCCCTTTATAAGTAGAAACCACTTAACCCCATTTGGAGTTTAGGAGACATTGGAACATCCTGAAGCCCATTATGAAAGGACATGCCATTATGAAGTACTACTTGTGGTCCATGATTAGGCAAGCTCATTTACTCGATTTCTCTAATGACTTGTTGTATTGGAAGGCTAGGGGATGCATTGGATCTTCTACATGATTGTAGTTGGTTTCCATCTTGGGTATTGTCTCCCTATATGAGGTCCTAATCCTCCAGAGGGCCACATTGGCACATATAAGGTGAGTGCTGAGAGCCATGAGCCTCCACAACAACATATTACACTCCGTGGATCCCCACATCCATTCAAATATTTCTCATGGTTCACTTATTGGACGAGGAGAATGCACCTGATCCATCATATCGAGCTAGCCCCAGATCTACACCATACACTTGGGAGATGATCCAGGACTTTCACGATGATGTGGAATCACCTACACCACCATCCTATCCCTTGAGGGTGATCTACAGGCATCTTCGATTTATTTGAAGACCCATGAGGAGACTTGTGTGCCCCCACATGTCATTTGGAGCACCACGAGTTATTACAAGGGCCACCCCCTTGTCCACTACTTTTTAGGGTCCTACTCTTCATTTTGGAACATATGGACCTCATTAGGCCTCTTAGAGGGCCCTACGACATGCATAGATTATTATTTTACCTCTTAAGAGGCTTACTTTTTCATTTATTAGCTAGTTTGGTGGGTTTGTGACCAAAAGTTGAATTATTAGAACATTATTTTATTTTTTGGGCTTATGTAGGCTAAGGAGGATAATTTGAGCTCCTAATTTGTGTATAAATACAAGCGAGTTGAGATCATTTCTCCTCATTACTTGACTTGGATCATTCTCTCTCTTGAGAGTTTCACATTTTTTCCTCGGACGATATTTTTGGATCATGGATGAATTTTGATGTATGGATTGGGTCTTCTTATCTTGGAGCTTCTTATATTGCAAATGTGATGATGGTTAGATATATTCTCTTACATGTAAGTATAATTTTGATGTTATTTTCTTTTACTTTTCCGCATACATTGATCATGAGATTTTTTCGTTGTTTTAGGCCTAGTTGTTGCATGCACTTACGACATCAATGTGGAATTATGTCTCTATATAGGTTGTCTCTATGAATGGGTCATTTTTGATGAAATAATTTTCCTAGAGGTTGAAGTTACCTGGACAAGCCTTATCCATTTGTAACGAAGTATAAATTCTTTTAAGGTCACTTTTCTTCTCTTTCCCTTAGCATCAGATGAAGTTGACTTTGAGAGCCTCCTTAAACAAGAAACGAGATACATCTTCATAAGTTCTCCTTGACTCCATACACCCAAAAGGAATTAGGCACTGATCCATAAAAAAGGTGGTCACTTTAAACCTATTTCTTCATATTTTTCACATTTTCCTAGGTCTAGCCAAGTTGGGTTACCTAGGGCATCAATTTACTGACAAGCTAGCCATAAAAAAAAAATGATCTCCTAGGGTCTCCTGCGCTGCCCTTTTCTCTATCTCTCCTCTAATTTTGAGGCCATTTAGACGATGGAGTTGGGAGAAAATTCAAGCCCTAGCTCCAGGATTAAACTTTTCCCTTCCATCCCTAAGGCTAGTACCTCATAAGGTTAAAACAAGACCTTCAAGTGCAAATTATTTCTTTGATCCTTTCCCTTCCTTGTCTAGGGTAAGAATATCATTGGTTGCTACATTATCCCCTCATACCCTAGACTGGGGCCACTTGGCCTTGTGTGGTACTACTCCTTTGAAAGATCATTATTTAAGAACCATCTAGGGTACCAATTCTAACAAGGATTTTAGGGATTGGGAAACTCCTTCACAAGTACTATCCCATAAACCTAACCTTCAAACCCTCTCTTCCTTTCCCTAGAACACATAATACCTTGCTTAGAAAGCAAGCAAGCTTCATCCTTTAAGCCCTTCTAGGAAAGGGTTTATTAGGGTCACTCATATCCATTCATTGTTTCATCCTTCATGGATGACTACATACATGTCGGGTCTCCTCCCATCAGTGAAAATTTGTAAATATAAGGGAGCCTTAGTTGAGGTGATAGTGGGCTAAGCCTCCATTTAGTGCCCTCGGCCTAACATTTTCCCTTTAGGGATCCCCCTTAGGTCCCCTGCTAGTTTGAGTGGTAACATTTTTCATCATTGTGGGGGACACGAAACATGTTTTTTGTCCCTATACGAGATATTGACATATCATTATTGGAAATTCCATTGGAAGAACAAATCCATAGTTCTTCATTGAACTTAAAATTCAATGCTTGTAGGGTGAAGCAAGCATTTGTTAAGGTAATTTCATTCACCCTGGCGACTCCCATGTCAATAAGGACCCAAAAAAATGTTGACCACATATATTCCCACCATAGATATGACAGGGACCCCAAGATATCCTTCATTGAAATCCATGAAAAATTTTCCAACGTTCGATGGGGATCCACATTCTGCAGCCAACCATGTGGTAAGGTTCATAAGGTACCTCTCAAAGAAAAATATAGCTCAACCTTGTGACCAAATGGAATTTTTTGTCCTATCCATTGCCCCCAATTGGCTTGAGTAATGTAAACCTAAAAGCATTCATTCTCTTCCAATGTTGACTACAAACTTCTTGTTGCATGAAGGGCTGAGTTTCCAGTATCATGAACACATATCCATAGTGATAGATATGGCCCTTCAAGAGGAGGAAGTTATTGAATATGGTTTTATGCTTGAGGAGGAACCTCTTATTGATTCATACTTCAATTATGGTGCCAAAGGAGAGACTCATGACTTGGAAATCATGTCCTTTAAAGATGATGAGGAAGATCTCAACCCTAAGAGCCCTCAGACATTGCGAGAATGGACGACGGAATGTGAAACAACTTGCAGGAAACTGATGGCCACAAATAACTCCCAAGAGATTTTCTCCCACTATTGTGAGAAATTGGAAAGGCTTCGTAACACAAAAAGTATATATAAAGGGAGTCCTATTGATGACCTTCTTGAGGCATTTGATTGAAATCATGTAGTAAATACCTTGGATATCATTCTTCGGGAACAAATGAAGGAGGAAAAATCCTCCCTGTCTAAAGAAGAGAATGAATGACATCTTGGCCAACACCAAATATACAGTGAAGAATGTGAGGATTCTAAGGAAGATCATGATAGAAAATAAACGGAGAATGTATGAGTGACTTTGGGGTTGTTGATTAGGGAATTAGGTATGATTATATAAATGAGGACCCCATGGTTCCTCAAGTCCTTAAGAATGAAATTGAGGAAGAAGAAAATGCTCTGTCCCTTCTGAATAATAGTTTTGGTTCTCATGAAGCCCTTCCTAGTGATTTGAAAGGTCTTTTCTCTATGTTCCAAGATGATTCAATAAAAGAAGATACTCCCAAGATTGCGGGAAATTATGATGACTCTAATATAGAAGAAATTGAGGAGGATGCTTCCCTGGGCCATGCTACTGATAAAGGGTTTTTCTCCTTGTTTGAGCATTCCTCCCCTACCCTGGAGATATAAGTTTGTGATGATGTTCATCTCCCTAGTTTTGATGAAGATATGATTTTGCCTATGAAGAACCAGGAATCATGGTTTTTCCCAAAATACAATGATCAACCCACTTCTTGTTTTCCAAATGACCAAAATAGTATCATCCTAAATATGTCTGAGCCTTTCATTCCTTCTTACCCTAAGGATGATAACCCCGAGATAGTTCTCCATTAAAGATTCATATAGTGGGTTATTAACATTTCCATTTCTTGGTTGAAGGGTCAAATCCAATCCTCTCGACTTGTGTATTTTCCTTCTTCCAAGATCCCTTTCTATGGCATATGGGTCTCTTGTTTTCCCACCTTCCTCCCTCACAACCCCTCATATTATTATTCCCATTGTCAGGACCGCTGTGAAAATAATCATGGAAGGATGCATTCTTATATTGATTGATTGACATGTTGGTTGCATTGGTTCCATGATTATACCAAGCACTTGACATTGTATCATATGCATGGCAAATTAGGATGCATTGCATGTTGGTTTTTGCATTAGAAATAATATCATATGATTTTTCTCATGGTAGATAGATGCATATTTCCATATTTTATTTTAGGTTGATTTTATGGCCTAACATATTAGCATGTGCGATCATGAGATGCTGTGAAAGCATGTTGCCCCATGTTTTTTTCCCATCTAGTATATGTGAAGATGACAGATCTACAGTGACCAATATATTTCTATAGTTCTCGTGACTTCCTGTTCAAGTAGCTTTGCCCACTTCTTCAAGAGATCGCATCCCAGTTGAAGCCAGATTTTACCCACCATATTGTGGGTAATATCCCCAAGAGAATTTTTTTCTCCAAGATGGTCCTTAGTTGGAAACTAGTAGCCCCTTGTAGCCATCAACTAGCTCATTGTGCCATTTTCTCCACAACTAAGCCATCCATTTGGTCCCTCGCCCATCTGCCATGATCGTGTTCTTGATGGTGGGCCTACCGAATCTAAAGGTATGCCTTGTCATTTGGAAATTAAGTATTGTAGCTTGCTTATCACAGACACTTATGGGCATGGGTTAATAGGGGGATTCAAAATAAATAATGGGCTAGGTCTATGCTTTTTTCCCCTATACCCCTTTTAGGAATTAGCCTTGGATTCTAGTCCCATGGGATCTCTTTTATTGACCATTTGGTTCTAGGGATAGTATTTCACAGGAAACCATGATTTTTGTTGCGTGTTCCTGCTCCCTTATCTGCTTATAGTACCCTCTTTCCATTCATTTTTACCCCATTCATCATTTCTCCCACCTGGGTCCACATTCATCCATTGGGTCCACATAGGATTAACATGGCCCTTCCCCTTGCCTACAGCTTGGGTCATGGCCTAGAATGAAGCCCAGAGGTTGATGCAGCTAAAAGAAATATAAAAGAATATATGGCCACATTCAACAAGAAAATGTACCACAAAATGCAAAAAAATGGTTGGGAAAAAGATATTTAGCACGTGGGAAAAAGCCAATACGTGAGCTCTACCCCATCATCATGGCCATCGCCCTCATTCCTACAGGTTTTATGAACCATCTTCATCATATAGGAAACCATGATTGTCCCAACCCTTGGTGGGCGATGAACCTCCCCACCTTAAAGGGAAAAATTCATTGCTATATCTTATACATCATGCTCTAAACCCTTGAGCCGCAAGAAATTAATCAAAGAATATCATGAAAATGAAAAAGGCATATAAAGAAGGGTGGAAAAATCGCAGTTAGGGCACATCATGTACTACGATTTCTCCCTCCTACATATTATAAACCCAAGTGTGGCCTTCCCTCTTATTAGCGACCCTTATACCCCAACATGTGACCCAGGGCTTCCCTTTCTCACTCCCTACTCCATTCACCTATCTGTCACATGCCGCCACCTCTGAAAGGATGTACCTTGACTATATTATCCCCTTTATAGCTAGAAACCACCTAATAGGATTATTGGTTAACCCAATTTGGAGTTTAGGAGACATTCGCACATACCGAAGCCCATTATAGAAGGGTAGGCCATTATGAAGTCCCACATGTGGTCCATGATTAGGTAAGGTCATTTACTCGATTTCCCTAATGACTTTTTGTATTGGAAGGCTAGGGGACACATTGGATCTTATGCAGGATTGTAGTTGGTTTCCATCTTAGGTTTGGTCTTCCTATACGACGTCCTAATCCTCCATAGGGCCACATTGGCACATGTAAGGTAAGCGTTGAGAGCCATTGGCCTCTACAATAGAAGATTTCACTCCATGGATCCCCACAACCATTCATAGATTGTTCGCGATTCACTTATTGGACGAGGAGGATGCGCCTGATCCATCATGTCGAGCTAGCCCCATATCTACACCATACACTCGGAAAATGATCCAAGACCCGCACGATGATGTGGCATAACCTACACCATCATCCTTACCCTTGAGGGTGATCCATTGGCATCTTCGATTTTTTTGAAGACCCATGAGAACACTTGCATGCCCCCACATGTCAATTGGAGCACCACAAGTTATTACAAGGGGCCACTCCCTTTTCCACTACTTTTTAGGGTCCTACTCTTCATTATGGAACCCATGGACCTCATTAGGCCTCTTAGAGGGCCCTACAACATGCATAGATTATTATTTGACCTCTTAAGAGGTTTACTTTTTCATTTATGAGCTAGTTTGGTGGGCTTGTCACCAAAAGTTGAATTATTAGAACACTATTTTATTTTTGGGGCTTATGTAGGCCAAGGAGGATAATTCAAAATCCTAAGTTGTGTATAAATACAAGTGAGGTGAGATCATTTCTCATTATCACTTGACTTGGATCATTCTCTCTCTTGAGAATTTCACATTTTTTCCTTTGAAGATCTTTTTGGATCATGGATGAATTTTGATGTATGGATTGGGTCTTCTAATCTTGGAGCTTCTTATATTGAAAATGTGATGATGTTTGGATATATTCTCAACATGTAAGTACAATTTTTGCATTATTTTCTTTTACTTTGTTGCATACATTGATCATGAGATTTTCACTGTTTTAGGGCTAATTGTTGCATGCACTTACAACATCAATGTGGAATTATGTCTCTATATAACTTATCTCTATGTATGGCCCATGTTGGATGAACTAATTTTCCTATAGGTCAAAGTTACCTTAACAAGCCTTCTCCATCTACAACGAAGTATAAATTCTTTTAAGGTCACTTTTCTTCTCTTTCCCTTAACATCGGACGAAGTTTACTTTGAGAGCCTCCCTGAACAAGAAACGAGATCCAAATTCATAAATTTTCCTTGACTCCATATCCCCAAAATGAATTAGGCATTGATCCATCAAAAAGGCTGCACTTTAAACCTATTTCTTCATCTTTTTCACATTTTCCTAGGTCTAGCCAAGTTGAGTTACCTAGGGGATCAATTTCCCAACAAGCTAGCCATAAAAAAAATGATCTCCTAGGGTCTCTTGCGCTGAAATTTCTTCTAGCTCTCCTCCAATTTTGAGGCCATTTCGAATGTGGAGTTGGGAGAAAATCGAAGCCCTAGCTCTAGGATTGAAACTTTCCCTACCATCCCCAAGGCTAGTACCTCATAGGGTCAAAACAACACTTTCATGTGCAAATTATTTCTTTGATCATTTCTGTCAGGCCAGGGTAACTCCAGAATGGACAGAGAAAACTGATTGCATTAATTCATTAGCTAACTATCATTTATATACAGAAATAGGACGGATCAGTTCATCTTCTTGATGACTGATCGCGTTCCAGTTCACCCATCCGTTGAGGATTAGGTGTCAACATTCCCCCCCTTAATCTGAAGGGATGTTGGTGAGTCCAATCATCGTTCTGAATCTTTCAAGCTTTTCTCTTCCAAGCGCTTTGGTGAAGATGTCTGCAATTTGCTCGTTTGTGGAACAATGACGGAGATGGATTGTTTTGGCCTCAACATGATGTCGAATCAGATGATATTTAGTATTGATGTGCTTAGTACGATCATGGAACTTTGGGTTCTTGGCCAACTTTATTGCAGAGGTGTTATCAATCATGAGTGGAGTTGATTGTATTTGTTTTACCTGCAAATCTTCAAGAATTTTCCTGAGCCACACAATTTCTTTCGTTGCTTCAGCTGCTGCCACGTATTTTGCTTCTGTTGTGGAATCTGCTGGTACTGATTGTTTGCGTGATCTCCAGGAGACAGCTCCTGATCCTAGACTCATAGCATATCCTGAAGTAGATACCCCAGTTTCTTTGTCTCCATCGAAGTCTGAATCAGAGTATCCAATCAAGTTGAAGTCATCCACCTATGTATACTTGATTCCAAGGTCTTGAGTTCCCTTCAAGTACCTTAGAACTCTTTTTGCAGCAGACCAATGTCCCTCACAAGGCTTTTGCATAAATCTGGAGAGGATTCCAACAGCAAATGAAATGTCTGGTCTGGTAGTAGTGAGGTAGATGAGACTTCCTACAAGCTGTCTATACTTTGTTGCATCCTCAAATTCCTTTCCTTCAATAGATGTGAGCTTCAAGTTTTGTTCCATTGGAGTAGAAAGAGGATTGCACTCGGTCATGCCAAATCTGTTTAACAAATCTCCAATGTATTTCTTTTGAGAAATAAATATGGATTTTGGATGTTGGGTTACTTCAATGCCAAGATAGTAATGAACATAGCCCAAATCAGTCATTTCAAAACTTTTTCCTAATTCTTTCTTTATGGATGCAATATAGCTTTCATTGTTCCCTGTCATTAAAAGATCATCTACATATACCACAAGATATACAACTGTTTTGCCAACTTTCTTGACAAATAAAGTTGCATCATCAAGATCAAAATGTTTGAAGTTGAGTTTCAGAAGATGCTCAGTTAGTTTTTCATACCAGGCTCGTGGTGCTTGTTTGAGGCCATACAAGGACTTCACAAGTTTGCATACTTTGTGTTCATGTCCTTTCATAGCAAATCCTTCAGGCTAGGACATAAAAACATTCTCTTTTAGATCTCCATTCAAGAATGCAGTTTTTACATCCATTTGATGGACTTTCCAACCGTTCTGAGCAGCTAGTGCAAAGAGTGTTCGGATGGTGGCCCATTTTGCTGTGGGGGCAAAAGTTTCCTCATAATCGACCCCTTCTTTCTGTGCAAAACCTTTTGCCACAAGCCTAGCTTTGTGCTTGTCAAGTGAGCCATCGGCTTTGTACTTGTTCTTGTAGACCCACTTGCAGCCAATAGGTTTGGTTCCAAATGGAGGATCAACCAGCTTCCAAGTGCCATTCTTTATGAGGGCATCATACTCCTTCTGCATCGCTTCTTTCCATTCATCATGAGAACCAGCTTCTTTGAAGGAAGTTGGTTCAAAATCTGTAGACAAGTTCAATTCACAATCATAAGTAACATCCATATCAACAGGTGAATTAGAGTTATCTACATCACCTCCATCTTGTCGGTTTGTATTTCTGGTTCCTGTTTTTCCAATTTCATCAGGATGAACACTTTCAAGTGTCTTTGTCAGCGACTTTGGGGGACCTTTCTGAGATGGTCCAGGCTTCTCTGTTGATTGAGTTGGGACTGAATCAAGATTAAGTCTCCCAATTCTATCAATTACATCACTTAAAGCATCATCCGTTGTTGGAGTGTCATGCAGGGGAGATTGTTCTTCAGAAGAAGATTCCACATGTTGATCTAGTATAGGAATCCCCCTTTCAAGATGTGGAATCTGATTATCAAACTCTTGAAATGATTTCGGTTTTGTGAATCTATCCAAGCGATCAAATTGCCGCTCAACAACACTGTCAGAGTTGGATGATTCAAGAAAAATGACATCTCTAGATACAACAAACTTTTTATTTACTTCATCATAGAGACGGTATGCTTTAGATGTGTTTGAATACCCCAGGAAGATACACTTACGACTTCTAGCACCAAGTTTGTTTCTATGTACCTTTGGTATTAAAGCATAACAGGTGGAACCAAAGATCCTGAGATGTTTTACCGAAGGAACATGTCCATACCACAATTCATAAGGAGTCTTGTTTCTTATAGCACTAGATGGACATCTATTCTTTATATATGCAGCACATAGAACAACATCAGCCCAAAACATTATCTTTACATTTTTGAAGAAAAGCATAGATCGTACCATATTCAAAATTGTTCTGTTCATTCTTTCAGCTACACCATTCTGTTGAGGATTATAAGGCACAGTTGTTTGATGTTTAATCCCATGTTGGTGAAGATAGTGTTCAAATTCATTTGATGTATATTCTTTTCCATTATCAGTGCAAATAGACCCAATATGAGATTGTGCATCATTTTCAATCCACTTATGAAAATTCTTGAATGTTTGAAAAGCATCAGATTTGTTCTTCAATAAATAAACCCAACACATTTTGGTGTAATCATCAATAAATGTCATGATATATTTATTTCCATTTGCAGAAGGAACAGGCATTGGACCACATAAATCTGAATGAATGAGTTCAAGCTTCCTATGTGCTCTTGAATGTGAATCATGAAAAGACTGTTTGCTATGCTTTCCTAGAATGCAAGCATCACATTGCTTATGTTTTCTAGGAATTGTAGGCAAACCACCAACACCATTTTTCTTTAATAAGCGGAGACTGTCATAGTTTAAATGTCCAAATCTAGCATGCCATAATAAACTTGATGGAAGTGTACCTTCTTCATGATGAGAAATATATGAAAAATGTTGTGCATGCGCAGAAGTTCCTTGCAGTTTAAGAAGTCTTTCTTCTTCTATACCCCTCATGACAAGTGAGTGGTCAGATGCCTTTCTTACCTCAAGCTTGCCATCAAACATATGAATGGAGTGACCTTGCTGGCGGATGTGGACTAGGGACAACAAGTTTCTCTTGAGCTGTGGGAGATATAGAACATGGTCCAGAAGAAAGTCTGGAAGACCAGGCAGTTTAAGCCTGATTGTGCCAAGCCCTGATGGCTTGATTTTTGACTGATCTGAAAAGTATACTGCTCCATCAACATTGTCAGTGAAATCTTCAAAAAAATATTTCCTATGAGTCATATGACAGGTTGCTCCTGAATCAAGCAACCAGTCATTTTTCGAAGAAGCAAGTGAAGCATTAAACAAATATTCATTTACTCCAATGTTACATTGTGCCTCAATATAGTGAGCGGATTCAGGTGCTTTACCTTTGTCTGTGTCATCAGTTTTACCTTTCTGCTGGTTTCTTCTCTGCTCAATTTTGTCCCATGGTAGCTTGCATGTAGAAGCATCATGTGATCCATTTCGTTTGCAGCGAATGCAATGCAGATCTGCCTTTTCTGCTTGAGAATGTCTGCCCCCCCTGCCTCTGAAGTATCTTCCTCTTCCTCTTCGTCCACCTCTTCCTCTTGTAGAATTTTGAGCAGGATGCTTTTCTTTATGAGCAAGGCAAACAGTCTCTTCAGAAGATTCAGGGACTGTCTTCTTTCCAAAGGCTTTCTCTCTTTCAGCAAACTTTTTCACAAGAGACTCAAAGGTTATGTCTTTAAGATTTCCATTTGCTTGTAAAGACTCAAGATAATTGGAGTAGGTAGGATAGAGTTCTTTGAGAAAGGCAATAAGAGAGATATCCAGCTCAACCTTAGTGGATTTAATATCATGCATTATAGACTTTATTTCAGATGCAAGAGCAAGAGGATCATTATTTTTCAGTTCAAGAGTGAAGAGTTTAATCATGAGCTGAACAACTTCAAGTGCAGAATGTGAATCATAGAGTTCTTTCAGCTTTTGTAAAGCTTCAAAGGCAGTGGAATAGGATGAAATATGACGACTTACTTCTTCATTTACAGATGCTGCGATCAATGCATAGGCTTTGCTGTTCTTGTTTTCCCAAATGACAAGTTCTTTATCTGATGTAGGCTGCACAGGGTCTTTGTCTTCTTCTCCGACACACACTCCTTTCCACAACTCATTGTAGATGAGGGTGTGTTTTACCATCCGAGACCATTCAGAATAGTTCTCCTTGCCAGTGAGAACTATTCCTACCATAGAAATGATTGAATGCATTCTGTAAAAGAATATCTCTGCTAAAAAAAAACTTCTTTTGATAAAAAAAACTTCTGCTGAAAAAATCCTTATGCCACAGCCTTATGCACTTTATTTTCTTCTAACGTTTGCATCAGCATTTCTTATATCACTGCAATATTACTATGTTTTGAAAAAAAACGCTCAAGGGATCACTTCAATATATATCAATATATCACTTCAATATATATGTAATGCTACAAAACATTCTGGAAACACCGCAATATTTTGAAAGCTTTGAATCATATAAACTACGTATATCATGAATTTAATAAACTGCTCAACGCTATATAGAAACCGCCATACTGAAGTTTAAAAAATTAACTGCATAATATTAAAGCCCTTGCAGTCTTTGTAATACCCAGCGTTACTGTCAACTATTGAGGCTTTTCGCGTTCTGCGAAAATGTCTTTGATTGTCGGCGTTTGGCTAACCTTGTATGCAAGAAGGCCGATGTCAGGTCGAACCACGCAGGTGGTATCCAATGCTTTTGACATGAAACTTTGGAACGCTAATAACTCCACTCTTTGCCGGCGGAAATTTGCAGAGAATGAGCGTTATCAGTGAACACACTGCGAAATGGATGCAGTCGGTTTCTTTGAAGATCAGGAACCACCGCGGTATTCGTTACTACTGGGGCATTAGCATGTTCCTTACAGTAATCGGTTTCACCTTCAGAGTTCAACCCAAACTAAGCTTTCCAGATAGCAGGTAGCCTCCAGATTCGTCACAACGATTGATATGCAGTTCTGTCAGGCTTTTTATAATGCCAACCCTCGCGTGATCCGACACTGGTTAAGATCCACTCGGTGTAGCTTATACGACAGAAGCATAGACTCGGTGTTGGTATACTATGTCACAATGGTCATTGCAGCGGGCAATTACAGTGAAAGGTTGGTAGTTTAGTGACGGTGAAAGGGATGCTGCGTCCGATTCAACATAAAACTCTGCAATAATCTCTCTCGTGGGGCGTGATGGCATCAAAAGATGCAGAGACGAGGAGGTAAGTCTACAGGAGAGGGCTCCATTCCATCAACAATAAGAGATTCGAAATCAAGAAGTGGAATGCCAGTCAAACGTTCATAAAACAATGCGCAAATCTCTGTATAGTTTTACAAAAAAATGGGACAGAAGAATATCAAATAACGCAGGCGTTCAGGCAAACGTTCATAAAAACAGTGCGCAGTCTCTGGCAGTCAGAGAGCGCATAGAATCATCATTGAGACACAGGACAGAGGTGCAGACAATCGATGATGCGCAGAGACTAACGTTTCAGGCAGACAGAGGCGTTATAGCCAGGCAAACGATTCAGGCAGAGGCAGTGGCAGAACGACAGAGGACAACAGCAGAAATGAAGGAGTTACGGCTATTTTAAGAACCTGGGACCTGTGCTCTGATACCATGTCAGGCCAGGGTAACTCCAGAATGGACAGAGAAAACTGATTGCATTAATTCATTAGCTAACTATCATTTATATACAGAAATAGGACGGATCAGTTCATCTTCTTGATGACTGATCGCGTTCTAGTTCACCCATCCGTTGAGGATTAGGTGTCAACAATTTCCCCTCCTTGTCTAGGGTAATAATATCATTGGTTTCTACATTCTTTCCTCATACCTTAAGACGGGTCCACTTGGCCCCATGTAGTCTCACTCCTTTGAAAGATCATTATTTAAGAACCATCAGGGATACCAATTCTAACAAGGATTTTAGGGATTGGGAAACTCATTCACAAGTCTTATCCCATAAACCTAACCCTCAAACCCTCTCTTCCTTTCCCTAGAACATATAGTAGCTTTCTTACAAAGCAAGCTAGCTCCATCGTTTAAGTCCTTCTGGGAAAGGGTTTATTAAGGTCACTCATATCCATTCATTGTTTTATCCTTCATTATTGACTCCATACATATCGGGTCTCCTCCCATTGGTGAAAATCCGTAAATAGAAGGGAGCCTTAGTTGAAGTGATAGTGGGCTATGCTTCCATTTGTTGCCCTTGGCCTAACATTTTCCCTTTAGGGATCCCCTTAGGTCCCCTGCTAGTTTGAGCGGTAACGAGTACAACAAGTCTTATCCACCCTACTATACAATATTTAACACCATAAGAAGTGGTATAAAAATCATCGAATTTAAACTAAATTCAAGTTTGACTACCTTCATACCACCTACCACAATGCTAAATTCTACGTAACAAGGTGACTAAGTCATCATAAAAAGAACTTTCATATATGGAGTCATTTTGTTGATATACATAGTTATTATGTTGATAGAGGTTCTTATTATTGGAAAGTAATTCAATATATAGTTTTTAAAATAATCCTATGTGCTTCGACCGTTCAATCTAATTCATATGTTCATGGGTACGTGGAGATTTCTATCCTATTCAATTCAGGGATACTTTCACTATCAAATATCATGGATAATAAATATATGGAAAATTCAATCCTAAGTGCCTGCATTGTCAAATGATTCGCCAAAGGCGTTTCTATTTCGACCCAGGGTGGATGAACCCGCGTTGACTTTTTTTTTTACATATCGGCGGACATAATTGAGTCTGAATTGAATATGCTTAGTTAAAGTCATTGATCGACAATTGTGGTGATCCATTTTCTAGAGTTATCCAAAAGGGAAGGTGAGCCATCAAACATAGTTTCTTGGCAACATAAATTCCCTGCTTGTGTCATCTATTTTCTTCCTGGTCACATAACCAAACCCTAATAAGAATGACAACCCTATATTGAATTAGCAAAGAATGAAAGGATTTGTTGATAACACATTGACTGAACCATCTACAGGGGTAACAAATGACTTCACCTGAAATGATAGGGTATTAACCATGTTGGTTGTTTCACTGCTAGCGAATCATGCATGCATGAACAATGGACAAGTTATCTACGTTATCTCTTCTCCTCCGCCCTTGGTCATGTGTGGGTTTTGTGAAACGTGCAAGAATCCATGTACCCTAGTGGTGGCTACATCGCGCCCTCTGCCATTACCACAACCACTAGTTGCTGCTCAGAACGAGTGTCCTCTCCCTCTAGTCAGACATGGTTCATGATATCCTTACTATCCTTACAACACCATTTCGTTCCCAAACCCTCTTATAAGAACGACAACCTTGTATTGAATTAGTAAAGAATGAAATAATTGGTCGATAACACATGAATTGAACCATATACAAGGGTAACAAAATGAATTTCCCTGGAATCACTGGTGTTGAGGTTGATCTCAAGTGTTATGGAGGAGAGGTTGGGTACTATTGTTATAATTTTTTTAATTTTTATGCATGTTTAATTATTTTCATATTTTATTGTTGTGTGACATTGAAATTGCCTCGCAGAAAGTTCAAGGGGTGGAGTCTAAGGGATTTTGGATAAGATATAATCTTAATATTTAATTAGTTTAACCCTATAATTAAAATGTGCAGTAAATGCCAAGTGGCGCACTGTTCTAAAGCTTGCAGGTATTCTCTTGTATTGTAATTTATCATCATTTATCTTCGATTTCTCTAAATACATGGGATCGTGGAGTTTTGTAGGTGGTACAGGTGAACTGATTGGATATTATTTTATGTGTTGGGAGTGCTACAGGTTTATTGGTGGCGATCCCGATGAGGGACACGTAGCAGTGACTGTTTAACTCTTATTGTTTTTTGAATTAAATAGTGGAAGGGTTTTGGTGTGATGTTTAAAAGTGATTTATGTTTTTCGGCCTGCCCTTCGTATTGGCCTTGGGTTTGCAAACACAGTCTATCACACCTGCTGAGGGTATTTGGAATTCATTCTTGCATTGCCATGGTCTGGTTTGGCTCTATGGGTGCGCTGTGCTTTCACTTGGTTCTTGTGATGGTTGGTAAGCGTTGTGCCTTGCTTGTCCCGTATGGTGGTTTGTTAGTGTTGTGCCTTGCTTGTTCCTTGTGGTGGTTTACTTCGTTGGTTCTTGGGGGTTTTCAGGTCGATTTTCCACCTGCAAGTCGATTCATCTTTGTCACCCGGCTCATACTTTGTCTCTACTCTGTTTTGCGATGATTGTTTTCTTGATGTTGGGTCTAGTGATGATTTGGCTCTATGCAAACACAGGTTCTTGCCTTGCTATTGCACTGGATGGCTCAGTGAACTCGTTCTCAGGTAATTTTCTTGTTCCGGTTTCATTTCCTCATTTCGTTTTTAAGTCTCTAACCCTCTGGCTCCTTGGTGAGCAGGAAAAATTCTCTCATGGTGTTTCTGTTGGGAGAAACCCTCTGTTGCGAGTCTTAGCTCTTGTCCTCTGTCACGGAGTTAGACCTTCTCCAGGTAAATCCTCGCTCCTTTCTTGGTTATTTGTTTCACTATATTTTTGGTCTTGTGGCCCTACTTAACTGCTGCCCTGTTTTGTGGTGGTGTGCAGGTCATTCCAGGGGAACGCTGCTCCACGGCCTTGTCTTTGGGAGTTTTCGTAGGCTTAGGGAAATCCTGGGTAGGGTATTTTTGTGGCTGTATCTTTTTTTTGCTTGCTCTATCTTTAGTTGGGTATAACCTTTGGGGTTTCTCTTCCTTTGTGTATGTGTGTGGTCTCAGGGGTTTTCATGCCCTCGTTGTTTGACTAGTATTAGTATAGTTTCAATGGTTTTCATGCCCTCGCTGTTTGACTAGTTTGGGAATGTGAATTGTAGTTTTCGGTTTTCATGGGTTTCGGTACCCTCCACGGTTTTTGGGTTGTATAATTTGTACCATGAACTGTTAAATTGGAAATGAAATGAATGCACAGTTATGCTTGAATGTTGAATATAAAAGTACTTGGTTTTTTTGTTGAGGAAAGAAAAATATATTGTCTATGCTGGCTTTGCCTTTGTCTGGTTCCTGGTCTGAGATGCCTTCTGTCACAAGATTCTTGTCGATGCCATTTGGCTTCTTAATGAGTTATTTCACTGTTTTTCTTTCAACACAATGTCTGAAACATTTATGCACAAGAAAATAAAAAAATTGTCTTGCTTCCTTAATGACAGGTTCTAGATTCATTTGCTTTTATAGATATTCAAGACAATTGTAAATTACAAATCCTGAGTCCTCTCTTCTCTTTGGATGGCAGCCCCTTAATCATGCTCTAGTTTTTCTTTTTCAATGCATTACGAGCAATTTTTTTATAGTTGAGGAACTGTTCCTCAGTTATCTTTCAGTTATCTAACATTTTCTTTAAACATGCTCTTAACTAATCCTATCTTGACTTGCTTCACTGATTTTTAAAGAAAAATGGTTGAGTCAGCCTTAATTTAAATAAAACAAAATAAAACAGAAACTCAAAATGTTTTTCTTTCTTTCCAGCCAAAAAAAAAAAACATTTCCCAGCTGTCGCCTTTTCAGTCAGATGCTCCTACATCAGGCTCCTGGGGTAAATTAAACTCATGGCTCCTGTCCATGAGCTCTTCAATAGAGTACCCGGTGCTTTGGATCTGGCCAGCATCTAACCAAGAACTATCTTCAATAGGATGGCCCTTCCACTTGACTAGGTACCGCAAATATTCTTTCCTTCGAGTCCGTCTGGTCACCTGGGTGTCTAGGATCTGTTCGATCTCTAAAGGCTTTGTTGGGGGCATCTATTTAATCCACGAGTCATTCGCATTCTGGGTGTCTCGTGTTTGTCTTTCCGAACTGTCTTCTTCATTTGCTGCAATGTATGGGTACAGATCTGCCACATTAAAAATGGGTGAAATTCCTATACCTGGGGGTAACTGCAATTCATAAGCGTTTGCAGAAAATTTTCGAAGAATCCTGCAAGGCCCAATTTTCTTCCATTTTAACTTGTTGTATTTGCCTTTAGGAAACCTTTCCTTGCATAGGTGTGCTAATACCAGGTCTCCTATGTTGAATTGTACCTCCCGCCTTTTCAAATCTGCTTTCTATTTGTATCTTTGGCTGTTGTCTTGTAATTTTAATTTCACCTGTTCATGAAGATCGTTGATTGCCTTTGCGAAATCTTCACCATCAGCACTCCTGCGCTACAACTAACCCAAATCCCGCAAATCATGTACTCCACGTGGGTGCATTTCGTATAGGATCTGGAAAGGACTACTGCTCGTGCTTCTGTTGGGCGAAAGCAAATTCCGCTTGTGCAAGCACACGATCCCACTGTCGAGAATTTTCTCCAACCAAACTCCTTAATAGATTTCCTAGACTTCAGTTCACCACTTTGGTTTGGCCGTCGGTCTGCAGATGATAAGCTGAGCTGAAGTTCAGTTTGGTGTCTAATTTTTTCCATAAGGTACGCCAAAAATGACCTGTAAACTTGACGTCTCAGTCCGAAATAATAGACTTCGACAAACCATGTAATCTGACTATCTCTATGAAAAACAAATGTGCTACATGTGTGGCATCGCTGCTTTTCCTGTACGGAATGAAATGTGCCATTTTGATGAAACGATCCACCACCACCATGATGGAATCGAATCCCCGTTGTGTCTTCAGCAGACCTAAGACAAAGTCTAACCTGATTGAGTCCCATGGTCTGTTCAGAATAGGTAAGGGCGTATACAACCCTGTGTTCTGGCCGTGTCCCTTTGCAAGCTGACACACTTTGCATCTAGTCACAAACCTCTATACATCTCTATGCATTTTTGGCCAATAGTAAAAGTGGCTCAACTAATCCAAGGTCTTGTCTATGCCAAAATGCCTGGCTAAACCTCCATTATGCTTTTTCTGGATTAAGTTCTCTCTCATAGAACATTCTGGAATACACAACTGCCATCCTTTGAACATCAACCCTTCTTGCATATTATAGTCCAACCATGAACAATTATCTCTCAATAATGGATTTTTGCAAGCTTCATAGGCTTCCTTAAAATCTGCATCTATTTCATATAAGTCCTTAAGATGTTCAAATCCTAATACTTGTATCGTACTTTCCTGTAGGATCAAATTCCTCCTGCTTAATGCATTTGCCACTTTGTTGGCTTGACCGCTAATGTGTTTCAACACAAATGTAAAACTCTGCAGGTACTCCACCCACTTTGCATGTTTATGGTTCAGCTTATGCTGCTGCATAATATACTGTAATGCAGAATTGTCTGAAAATAAGACAAATTCATTGGCCAATAGATAATGTCTCCAATGCTTTAGCGCTTGAACCACTGCATAAAATTCTTTGTCATAAGACGTGTACTTCTGCCTACTTTCATTTAGTTTCTCACTGAAGTAGGCTACTGGCTTGTCTTCTTGGCTGAGTACTACACCAATGGCTATTCCACTGGCATCACAGTGAACTTGAAAATTTTTTTTAAAGTCTGGTAATCTCAAGATTGGTTTTTCAGTAATCTTTCTTTTGAGCAGCTGAAAACTCTTCTCTGCCATTTCTATCCAATGAAAAGGTTGATTGGCCTTCTTAATGGTGTCCACCATGGGTGCACAAATCCCACTGAAATTTTTAATAAACTTTTGATAAAAACTCGCCAATCCATGAAAACTCTGTATCTCAAACAAACTTTTGGGAGACAGCCAGCTAACTATGGCTGCAACCTTTTCTAGATCCATTTTTAGTTCATTCTCAGAAATCACAAATCCCAAATAAATTAACTCTTTCTTGAAAAAAGAACATTTCTTCAAATTTATCAGTAATCTATTTTGCTGCAATTTTTCCAATACATACCTCACATGTCGAAAATGCTCTTCCTTCGTCTTGCTGAATATAAGTATATCATCCAGATATACAATCACAAATTTACCAATGAATTCCTTCAGCATCTCGTTCATCAAACGCATGAACATGCTGGGGGCATTTCTCAATCCAAATGGCATAACCAGCCATTCATATAAGCCTTCATTAGGCTTGAACACTGTCTTCCACTTGTCACCTTCTCGAATCCTGATTTAGTGGTAGCTGATTTTCAGGTCTATCTTTGAAAAGTATGATGCTCCACTCAAAAAATCCATCATATCATTCATTCGAGGTAAAGAAAACCTATACTTGATAGTGATCTTGTTAATTGCCCGGGAATCAGTGCACATCCGCCACTCACCTCCTTTCTTGGGAGCTAAAACAGTCGGAACTGCACAAGGGCTTAAACTTTCCCAAATCAGTCCTTTATCCAACAACTCGTGCACTTGCTTCCTGATTTCTTCATTGTCCTTCGGACTCATCCGGTAAGCAGCTTTGTTTGGAAAACTAGCTCCTGGAATAAAATCAATATGGTGACTAATACTCCGCTTTGGTGGTAATTTGTTCGGTAGATTGTATACCACAATATCACTAAATTCCTGCAGCATGTCTTGTATCTCTTTAGGTAAGTCAGTGACTTCAGTATGGATTAACACTGGTTTTGGTCTTCACACAACTGCATATTTTACCTCATCATCCTCCATCTGTCGCAGAAACTCTTTTCCACCTAACAATAATGCTTTTGTCCCACTGGTTTCTGCAGCGTCCTCTTCCTTCATGGGCACTAGCATATGCTTTATCCCATCTTTAACAAACTTGTAACAATTTGTTTGCCCTTCATGGATGACCTTCCTATCATACTGCCATGGTCTTCCCAGTAGAATATGGCACACATCCATAGGCATGATATCGCAAGTCACCTTGTCCTTGTACTTGCCAATATGAAACTCTACTTTGCACTGCTCATCGACCAGTAGTTGGTGACCTTTCTGCAACCAAGACACCCTCTATGGAGTTGGGTGCTTTAACTTCTTCAAACCCAATTTCCCCACCATTTCAGTAGTTACCATATTATCATTACTTGCGACTTGCACACAGTCCGGAACAATGCTTTCCTCTGTGTCTGATCAGCTACTTCCTTCGTTGGTTTCAATAATACCTTGTTCAACACCAAGGCTTCCTCGCTTTTAGGCATATTTTCCACCTCTTGTGGTGGTGCCTTCGCTTCATCGGGCTGAGCGAAATATTCTCCCCTCTGTCTAGTTTGTTCATTTTCAGGACATTCAAAGGACCTATGTCCCCACTTATGACACTTGTAACACTGATAGGCATTTCCTCTGCCTCTGCCATTACCTCTTCCTCGCTGGTATGGCATTCCTCCTCTGATGTTACCTTCCCTTTTAGTCTGTCCCGAAGTCTTCAAACTACTGCCCTCTTCATTGCTATTGGTAGTCCTACCTCTGCCAAAGGACTATCCCCGACCTCTGCCGGAACCGCATTCTCTTCTGGCATTCAGTTTCCTAGCAATCTTTTCCTTCGCCTTCAAAGCACTCTGATAGGCTTCCTCTATGGTCTTAGGGGAAAGAATATTAATTTTGTCTAGGATCTCCATCCGTAGACCATTTACAAACCTCGGTGTTTTCTCAGGGGTATCTTCAACATAACCAACTTTTAGGTTTTACTTTATAAAATTCTTCAGTGTATTCCTTTACGGTCATCATTCTTTGCCTCAGGTTCTGTACTTGTCTATAAAGGGCAATTTGATAATCTTTAGGCATAAATTTGCTCTTCATTCTAGTAATCATCCTGCCCCATTTTTTAATCAATGGTTTGTTCAATCTCCTCCTTTCCGCCTGTACACTATTCCACCATAGTGCTGCATGTCCCTTCAACTTGGTGACAACAAACCTGATCCTCTTGTCTTCGCTGATTTCTTCATATTCAAAATATTTATCCAGTTCACTTATCCAATCTAACAATGCCTCTGTGGACAAACTGCCATGATAAATAGAGAGATCTTGTCTTGGCTTGCTACTAGCCAACAACACTGACCTCGATAGTTTAATCTTTAGTCCTTATTCATCTGACCCATCCGTTGTGGTTGTGTTTTCCTCCTCACTATCATCCCCACCTTCTGGATCTCTACGCCTTCCTACTTCCATCGCTGCCAAACATGCAGTTAAAGTCCTAATTGCTTCTCGTAACCCTTCATCTGCTACTCTTTTGATGGCTCTACCTCGACCCCTTCTTCCTACCTCCATCTTTATTGAGAGAAAGGAACAAACTAATTTGATACCAAAAATTGGTGGCGATCTCGAGGAGGGACACGTAGCAGCGACCATTTAACTCTTATCGTTTTTCAAATTAAATAGTGGCAGGGTTTTGGTGTGAGGTTTTAATGCGATTTATGTTTTTCAGCCTGCCCTTCATACTGGCCTTGGGTTTGCAAACACGGTCTATCACACCTGCCGAGGGTATTTGGAATTCATTCTTGCATTGTCGTGGTCTGGTTCGGCTCTATGGGTGTGTTGTGCTTTTGCTTGGTTCTTGTGATGGTTGGTAAGCGCTGTGCCTTGCTTGTCTCGTATGGTGGTTTGTTAGTGTTGTACCTTGCTTGTTCCCTACGGTGGTTTACTTCACTGGTTCTTGGGGGTTTTTCAGTCGATTTTCTGCTTGCAAGTCGATTCATCTCTGTCACCCGACTCATACTTTGTCTCTACTATGTTTTCCGATGATTGTTTTCTTGATGTTGGGTTTGGTGATGATTTGGCTCTATGAAAACACAGGTTCTTGCCTTGCTACTGCACTGGACGACGCAATGAACTCGTTCTTAGGTAATTTCTTGTTCCAGTTTCATTTCCTCCTTTTGTTTTTAAGTGTCTAACCCTTTGGCTCCTTGGGGAGCAGACACAACTCTCTCATGGCATTTCTGTTGGGAGAAACCCTCTATTGCAAGTCTCAACTCTTGTCCTCTGTCATGGAGTTAAACCTTCTCTAGGTAAATCCTCGCTCCTTTCTTGGTTAACTGTTTCACTGTATTGTTGGTCTCGTGGCCCTACTTAACTGCTGCCCTGTTTTGTGGTGGTGTGCAGGTCATTCCAGGGGAACGCTGCTCCATGGCCTTGTCCTTGGGAGTTTTCGCAGGCTTAGGGAAAACCTGGGTAGGGTCTTTCCGTGGCTGTATCTTTCTTTTGCTTGCTCTGTCTTTAGTTGGGTATAACCCTTGGGGTTTCGCTTCCTCCGTGTATGTGTGTGGTTTCAGGGGTTTTCATGCCCTCGCTGTTTGACTAGTATTAGTATAGTTTCAGGGGTTTTCATGCCCTCACTGTTTGACTAGTCTGGGCCTGTGAATTGTAGTTTTTGGTTTTCATGGGTTTCAGAACCCTCCACGGTTTTTGGGTTGTATAATTTGTACCATGAACTGTTAAATTGGAAATGAAATGAATGCACAGTTATGCTTGAATGCTGAATATAAAAGTACCTGGTTTTTTTGTTGAGGAAAGAAAAATGTATTGTCTATGTTGGCTTTGCCTTTGTCTGGTTCCTGGTCTAAGATGCCTTCTGTCACAAGATTCTTGTCGATGCCATTCGGCTTCTTAATGAGTTATTTCACTGTTTTGCTTTCAATACAATGTCTGAAACATTTATGCACAAGAAAATAAAAAACTGTCTTGCTTCCTTAATGACAGGTTCTAGATTCATTTGCTTTTATAGATATTCAAGACAATTGTAAATTACAAATCCTGAGTCCTCTCTTCTCTCTGGATGGCAGCCCCTCAATCAGGCTCTGGTTTTTCTTTTTCAATGCATTACTAGCAGTTTCTTTACAGTTGAGGAATTGTTCCTCAGTTACCTTTCAGTTATCTAATAGTTTCTTTAAACACACTCTTAACTAATCCTATCTTGATTTGCTTCCCTAATTTTTAAAGAACAATAGCTGAGTCAACTTTAATTTAAATAAAACAAAATCTCAAAATGTTTTTCTTTCTTTCCCAAAAAAAACCATTTCCGAGGGGATGCTCCTCATTATTTATCCTATCCAAATGTGTTATTTATCCTATCCAAATGTGGAAAACGCTGTAGGCTGAGATGGACCAAATCCCTGTGCCCTGACATCAAGTGTGGAACTCACGCTTTTTCCATTAATGAGGATTTCGACATGTAATACCTTCAGCTTCAATTTATGTGGTTTAGACCTTCATTAGTCACTGTTTGAGGTCGAGTTTCATTGCTGTCAATGAAGACATTTCACCTGTACTGTTTGAGGCTTCTTTTAATTGCCAACTATGAAAGCAACGTGTAAACACTGTTCAAAATGACATCGAGTCCGGATGATGGCAAGACGTATAATGGAGGATGAAGGTACAAAAACTTTAAATTGTAAATGTATTTAAATGGCATTGATTTAGAAAATCGCCAAAAGGAAAGATGTGCAGATGTATAAATGGAATTGATTGGGCATCTCGCCCATTTTATAATTGTACACTTCACTCTCAATGGTGGCTGGATGGGGTGTGAACTTTAAGTTCCACCTTTAACTCCCACGGGCTTTTAGGGATTGGGTGGATGGTGAAGGTGCTCCTCTGCATAGCCAGACTGGAAGGCGTACATTCATGCCATGTGGGTCCAAATCAAGATCACTTTGCATCAATACAGTGTTACTTTAATGTACCTTCATTTTTTTTAAAAGGATGGGTGATTGGATAATGTAAATTATTTACCACTCACACATTTACAATACAGTATTACTTTATTGTACCTTCATTTTTTTGAAAGGATGGGTGATTGGATAATGTAAATTATTTACCACTCACACATTTTATATATTAGGTGGTAAATGCTAAAACAAAGTATAGATGATGTTAACTTATTAAGTTGATAATTGTGCTTATATTGGAAGTATTTTAAATGAAAAAAATGCGAAGTATGGCTGGAGTTAAATTACTATTTTAAATGAAAAAATGCGAAGTATGGCTGGAGTTAAATTACTAGGTTGATCAATGAGTTTATATTAAAAAAAATTGCTAGATTTTAGAGTTATTTTATTTTATTTTATATATTATTTGTGTATTTAAAGTTCAATAAAAAATAATATTTTTTTTGAATGTTCAATGAATAAAATGTGTAGTAAATTGAATATCTAATATATAAAATAAATTTAAAGATTTTTAATTTACAATATATTATAATTATTTGATATTGAAATGTAATATATATAAATATATGTATGTATATAGAAAAAGTGTAATAAAATATATTGAAAATTTAAAAACACCTTTATAACACTATGAAAAAAATTGAAAAAATATGATTAGAAGTTGTACAATAAATAACTAGCACAACTATATTAATAAATGTGGCTGATATACGATGATAAGCGTATATCAATCAAATGCACAATCATATTAATAAATATGGTTGAAAAACACCAATAAACATCGATGATATAAATCTAATATTAATATTCATACTAATAAATATATTATAATAAAAATAATAACAATATAACAAAAATAACTATAATAAAAAATATTATTATTATTATTAAAAACTAAAATTATTTCCATTATTAAAATTAAAAATTTATATTAAATATTGTTAATTATTATTATTACCCTTTAATAATAATATTAATTAATTAAATAATACTATTAATTAATTAATTAATTAATACTATTAATTAATTAAATAATACTATTAATTAATTAATTAATTAATACTATTAATTAATTAATTAATTAATACTATTTTTTATTAAAAATATAAATACTATTTTTTTTATAATTATAATAATAATAATAATAATGGTAACCATGGTTGATTTTCATATCAATCTGTTGGGTTTATTAATCTAAGGGTTCATATTCCTAAGGTATAATATTATTCATAATATTTATAATATTAATCCTAGGGTTTAGTATAAATCTCTTGAGTTTATACTCATGATCAACCATGGTCTCTTGGGTTTGTAATATCAATTTGATGGGTTTATTAATCTAAGGGTTTATATTCTTAGAGTATAATATTGTTCATATTCCTTAGGTGTAATATTGTTCATAGGGTTTATAATATGGATATTAGGGTTTATATTATTGTCAATTAATTTAATCCAATGATTAATATTATAAATCCTATGAAAAATATTATACCCGAGGAATATGAACATTTACCCAAGGGATTGATGTTATAAACCCAACGGATTAATACTAAAAACGTAAGGGATTATAAACCTAAGGGAATAATGTTAAACCCAAAATATTAACATTTTAAACTTAAGTTATATAAACCCTAAGATAGAAACTAATCCTAGAGGATTGGATCGGGATGGAGTGCGTCGGATTAGGGTAATTACTTAGGGTTTACTGCATAATCTTGCAGGCTGTAGCCTGTATTGTAGCCGCTTCACTGCCTCTCGCCGGTGTCGTTTCACCGTATCCACACCCGTCGCCATCTGATACTGACCGCTGGCTGAAATGGAGGGGAATATGGAGATGGAACTTGTGGACTACACCGCAGACCCTTTCCCGGATCGGGTAATTTTCGGTAACCCTAATTTCTCTATGTCGGTTTCTGATCCTTTTCCGATATCGGACCTTACCTCGCATGCCGTCTCACCTGTGGTTACTTTGCCCGGTTATAACGCTGCCCCCTCTTCCTCTGAGTCGCCCCCTGTGGACTCGCCGGGTCTTGAAGCTCCTCCCCTATCTCCGGGTACTCTGCATATCCTATCCACCTACACGCCTCATTCGCTCTCTTTTGATCCTCATCCGCCCCTCTCCACTGTTCTCCCGACGCCCCCGGTTAATGTTCCCGCGGCTGGACCTAATATCCCCCCTGTGCCTGGGCTGCGGCCTTCTGGATGTTTCAAAACCCCGGCGGTAAATGTTAAACCTGTTAAGAACATCTCTCCTGAGGGTGTTCAAAACCCCTTTGTTGATCACCCTTCGCCCCCCCGTACCAAGAAGAGGAAAACAAAGTGCATTAAGGCGACTGCAAAGGATATTACCATCAGGTTTGGAGAGGCCTCAGCCATAAGGGAAGTTGCGGTAATGGCATGCACAGTATTGGTCGGACATGTGCGAGGTTGTGCATACTCTGCCAACAGGTTGATGCAATGGATCAAGGAAATTTGGGGTGCCCTAGTGAAAGAATTACCGGATGTTCATGTCTTACCCCGAGGATGGTTCTCTCTCCATTTTGCAAAGGAAGTCTACACAGATCTGGTACTGGCAAAGTACTGGCATATTGAGATGGCTCCTGTTCTTCTCAAGAGGTGGAGCCCTCTCTTCGACCCGGAGCACGAACAGATTGGGGCAGGACCCTTGTGGGTTAGACTGCCAGGGCTACCTCTGCAGTACTGGAGTGAGGATGTACTCATAAGGATTGGAAATGCTCTTGGCACTTACTTAGATCACGATCGAACCTTCGTGGAATCGAAGAATCGAACCCTTGCTCGTGTGCTAGTACACTTGGACACCCGTGAAGGACTGGAGGAGAAGATTACACTTCAGTGGGGGAAATACTGCAGGACTCAGATTTTGGATTATGAAGGCGTCCTGTTTCGATGCAGATAGTGTCATCAGGTGGGACACCTCTACAAAGAGTGCCCGCTAAACAAAAAACCAGAGGACTCCCCCAAGGCCACTCCTATTCCATCAAGAGGAGCTTCTCCGGTTATTTCTCGTCCACCTCCGGGGTCTTCACCCGCCGCTCAAGCTACTCCACAAAAGTCTGGGACGATGGGACTCGGCACATTCTCTCCGCCGATGACCAGGGCTCGTGCTGCAGCAGAAGCCGTACATGCCTCGGGTATCTCTCTTAACCCTTCCTCCATAGTTCTTGATAACTCTTCATCTATGGTTGTATCAACTGCTCAGATCTCTATGGCTCATTGTAACATGTCGACCCCCCCCCCATCGTCGCTACTGCTCCATCTCTTTTTCCACCCTCATCATCCTCCACCTCGCCGACTTCCTCTGGGACATCTACCTCCCACCCATATTTTCTTTGCCCTCGTTCCCATTCCATGGATACGCCAAGCCATCAGGCCGGGTTAGGGTTAGCTTCTCCGGGCCCTGGACCTATGACCACCAGAGGTAGAAAGACTGATCTATCTAAAGCTATTTTGCGTGCTGGGGTGGAGGTCGCCTCCGGTCGTCAATCCACTCTTGATGGGGTCCTTAGAGCAAATTATACCCCGAGAAGCGTTCCCCCATGAAATGCTTATCCTTCAACTGCAGGGGCATGGCTAGTGCCCCCAAGAAACTAGCCTTACGGAGACTTTTTGAGGTTGAGCCGACTGATATTATTTTGCTTCAAGAGACCCTAGGACTGGCCGAGAACATCACCCACTCTCTGCAAGCTCTGGCCCCGAGATGGGAGTTTATGGCTCTTGATGTTGTTGGGAGATCCGGGGGTCTGGCTATCGGATACAACCCAAGAACTATCAGGGTTGATGCATCCTGGGGGGGATCTGGCTTCATGGGTATCGATGTTTTCTCTGTAGAACTCGGCAAAACCCTCCGTATTGTGAATGTATATGGCCCCTGCCACCAGAGAGAATCTTTTTGGTCTCATCTCTTAAACCTCTCTTTACTGACCCCTGACCACACCATTTTGGGTGGGGATTTAAATTTTTCTTTGGGCTTCAATGAATCCTGGGGATCTTCGGCTCAGGTAGATGCCATTACTGAGTTCATGACAAACATCTTGGAACAGACCAATTTTATGGACGTTCCCATGCAAAAGCCTCTGCCCACCTGGAGGAACAGGAGAGTGGGTGCAGCGGCATTGGCCCGCAGACTTGACAGATTCTTGTTGAAGGGTCCGCTCTTTCAACATCTACATCATTACAAGCAATGGGTCGGTTCGGGGGGTATATCTGACCACTCCCCTATTTATCTGGAAATTCTTGGCCCTCACCAGAAGCCGAAAGCCCCCTTCAAATTCAACCACACATGGTTGCAGGACCCGGGCTTCATAAAATTGGTTACTGACTTCTGGGTTGCAAACCCCATCGATAGAGAGGCATCCCTGGCAAAAGGCTTTTTCAAAAACCTCTCCATGTTGAAGCATCTGGCTATCAATTGGGTAAAGGATAAGCTTAGCAGGGAAAACGTGCAACTCAATCTCATTGAAGCTGAACTGTGCTCCTTATTGGATGATCGGAATTTGGGGTTCATCACAGGAGAAGAAAAGGAACGCTTGATCGAGTTGGAGAACCAAAAGGCTCATATTCTCAATTAAGGGAATAATCACAAAGACTGAGAAGCAGAGCCATTTGGCTTAAAGCTGGAGATGAAAACTCCAAATTCTTTCAAAATTATGCAAATGGAAGAAAAGTCACAAATACTATTTGGAATCTCCCTCTCCCGGAGGGAGGTAATGCGGACTCCTTCAACAAGCTCACCCAGCTCGGTACATCTCACTTTAGGTCCCAGGAGCATTTATAGGAGCCCACCAGGCACAAATCTGGCTGAGATCATAAATGTGGCAAATCATTTCCCCAGATTCATAAATGAGGAGGATACAAATGATCTCATTGCACTTGTCACCTCAGGGGAATTGGAAGGCACATTAAAATGGTTCAAGAAAGATAAAAGTCTAGGCCCGGATGGATGGACAATCAAATTCTATCTAGCTTTCTATGAACTATTGGGACAAGACCTGCTGAGGGTGGTGGAGGAGAGCAGATCATCTGGTTGTCTATATCATGCTATTAACTCTACTTTTATTGCCCTCATTCCTAAGTCTGACACCCCATCCTCCTTTGATGACTATCGCCCCATATCTCTGTGCAACTGCCTATACAAGATCATCTCCAAGATTATTGCAAATCGCCTCAGACCCATCCTTTCTAAAAATATTGCTCCCCAGCAATTCGCTTTTCTTGAAGATCAACAGATCCATGAAGCTATAGGTTCCGCCCAAGAAGCCCTGCATTCCATATGGTCCAAACATCTCAAAAGCATCATCCTCAAGATCGATCTGTCAAAAGCATTTGACCGGGTCAGCTGGCTTTATATCAAAATGCTCCTCATTCACCTGGGTTTCCCACTTAATCTCATCAACTGGATCATGGCATGCGTCACCACCCCTACTTTCAGTGTCCTCATCAATGGATCGGCTTCCCATTTCTTTCACTCTGAAAGGGGTCTCAGATAGGGCTGCCCCCTATCCCCTCTCTTATTTCTTATTGTCATGGAAGGGTTAAGTAGATTAATCATGACAGCTAAGAGAGACGGATCCCTCAGTGGCCTCAAGATCACTGATGACTGTTACCTCACTCATCTGTTATTTGTGGACGATGTTCTTATCATGCTGGATGGCAGCATCAGAGACTCCCAGGCTTTCTCCCGAATCCTTCATCTTTTCTCGATTGCTACTGGCATGCTTGTAAACCAGCAAAAATCCACTATCACTTTCGCCCGCACCACTGTTCATGAATCACAGTATGCTCATTAGGTTTTCCCTTATAGCATCCATCTTATGGACAGAGGACTAAAATATTTGGGTTACTGGTTAAAGCCCACGTGTCAAAGGACAGTAGACTGGGTCTGGCTTGTTACAAAATTGGAGAAAAGGCTCATCTGTTGGAGTCACAGATACCTATCCAGGGCAGGTCGGTTAGTGCTTATCAAAACAGTCCTGGAAGCCACTCCAGTCTTCTGGATGGCTCTTGCGTGGATTCCCAGACATATTCTAGCTCGCCTACAGAAATTATGCAACAGATACCTCTGGGTCGGGAATCAAGACAAACGCATCTTCGCCTGGATCGGCTGGAAAAAGATTGCACTACCTAAGCGATGGGGGGGATGGGGTCTAAAAGATCTTCCTCTATTTGCACAAGCCCTTGCGGCCAAAATGGGCTGGTCCTTGCTGACTAGTCAGAACCTATGGTCCCGCCTATCATATCATAAATATATCTGGCCCCAAGATTTGATGGACTGGGTCAGGCTCCCTAGCTGGCAAAAAACAGGCATCTCATCTGTATGGAAGGCGTTGCTTCATTCATTACCTCTAATCAGAGACAACCTGGTGTGGAGGATCAATGATGGATCCCTGGCTCGAATAGGATTGGATCCTTGGATCGGCAGTGGAGGTAGGCATATCCTCTCTCAAGACCTCATCAGATATCTTCACTCTCGAGAGATCAAAGTTTTTGCACATATTGCTGACCAGCAGAACTCAGGGATTTTTAATCAGGCATGGAGGTCGGCGCATCAGATGGACCTTCCACATAGATGGCATCAGGAGTGGCAGGAATTCAGATCAGCTTTAATTGAATCCCATATCAGAATCAAAGAGGGTCCGAACGAACTAATATGGAGCCAGGCTGAGAATGGTAAATACTCCCCAAAGGTCGGATACACCATTCTAAATTTACATAAAAAACCGGATATCATCCCTTCTTGGTGGAAAAGCATTTGGAAGCTCACGGTGCCGCCAAGAACCAAGCTTTTTTTTTGGTGCATGCTGAGGAACAAGGTACCTACAGGGGAGCAGCTCTCTCATAGAGCTTTTCAAGGGCCAACCTGGTGCATACTGTGTAAAGGAGCATCAGAATCCACAGAGCACCTCTTTCTGCGCTGCAGTGCTATTCTGGACCTGTGGATCTCACTATCAAATTCGATTACATACAACGGGCATTGGGAGGGAGATGACCTGAATTCCGCATGGGAAGAATGGGCTCATAGACACAAAGGAACGAAGATCATAAACCTTCCGATACTCGTCAATTGGCATATATGGAAAGCTCGTAATCGCCATATATTTGACAACAGGTCTGTACACTGGCCACAGATTGAGGCAGGGATTATAGCAGCATTTAGGGAGCTTCTAGATCCCCCGCCACCCAAAGAGCGCCGACCACACCCACCTCCGTATATTGGCACTAACACACCTTGGGCCTTCTTTGACGGGGCTGCAAACCAACATGGATGCGGAGGAGGCTTCATATTATACATCAATGCACAACATTACTATAAAGTCAAATTGGGCTTGGGTGCCGGAACCAATAACTATGCTGAACTCATAACTTTGCGCCACTTACTACACTTCACACTGGGTCACCATTGTACCAACATAAACATCTTCGGGGATTCAAAAATAATTATAAATTGGTTCAATGGCATATCTGATTGTCACATACACACACTCAGCATCATTCTAAATGAAGTATTTATATTCAAAGCAACATTTAACAATATCACTTGCTCTCATATCTACAGGGAGCATAACAGCCATGCTGACAAATTATCCAAGGAGGCCGCGCTGATGCACAGGGGTGTGTGGGAGATTACCGAGCTGCAAGGGACAAATGAATACCAGTATTATCACCAGCCATACATAGATCAAATATATCAGCGTGACCCTGATCACTGAACAGGGAGCGTTTTTTTGTTTTTGTTATCTATCTAAACAATACAAATGATATTTTTTGAAATGTACAGAAAAAAGCATGAGAGCCTTGTAAGGCACAATGTATAGACACAGTTTGACAGTATTTACAGTGAACTATAGCAGATTGCCCTGCGAGGTATATCTGGCGATAGATACACATAGCTTCTTATATGTTATTTTCTCTTATGATCATAGTCCATAGTGGCAAACAGCATATGCGTAAAGCATCTACAATATGTAATTTTTCCAATCTAATGAAAAATTACGGATTTTTCCAGAGGAAAAAATAAACCCTAAGATAAATATTTTAAACCCTAAAATAATCATAGTTTTATTTTCATATTGAGATAATCTTTGTCACAATGCAATGTTGGACCATGGTGCACCATGATTTATTTTCATATCAATCCCTTGGGTTTATTAATAAAACGGTTCATATTCCTAGGGTATAATATTATTCATAAGTTTTATAATATTAATCTAAAGGTTTAATATAAATCCCTTGGTTTATACTCATGGTCGACCATGTTAAATCATGGTCCCTTGGGTTTATAATATTATAAATTATAATCCAATGTCAACCATAGTCAACCACCACATTGTCAACCATAGTCCAACATCACATTGTGACAAAGATTTTTTCAATATGAAAATCAACCATGGTCAACCATTTTCAACCATCATCAACCATGTTCCAATGTCACATTATGTCAAAGATTGTCTCAATAAAAAAACATGTTACACCAAAACCCGCAAGTGTTAGTACACAGATGCATCGCCAAATTTAGCGGATCTATGAGAGGCAGTTAAGCCATGTTGTGAAACACACAGGGACCACTAGATTATCCAATTTCTAAAAATCTCCCCCTAGCATGAGCTGGGTGTGATTCAAACTCGAGACCTTTGACTCTGATACCACTTGTTGGAATCACTCGTTACACCAAAATTCGCAGGTGTTAGTAAATAGATGCATCACCATAGTTAACAGATCCATGAGAGGCGGTTAAGCCATGTCGCGAAACACACAGGGAGCGCTTGATTATATAATGTTCAACAAATAAACCATGGTCATCCTTGGTCCAACGTTGCATTGTGACAAATATTGTCTCAATATGAAAATCAACCATGGTAAACCATGGTCAACCATGTTTATTTTAGGGTTTGTAGTATTTATCTTAGGGTTTATATTATTGTCAATTAATTAAACCACAAGGATTTATATTAAACCCAATGATTAATATTATAAATCATTGGGTTGGATTCCATTAATATTAATATTTTAACTTATTCTTCTCTTCTCCTGATACTTCTTCTTCTATCCTCCTGAAACTCTCCCTCTTGCTTTCCATACACCTCCTTCCCCTCCCCTCTTCTTTTTTCTCTTCCTTCCCCTTGCGATACTTTTACTTTATTTTTACCCTTTCCTTACTCCCTCTTCTTTCCCTCCTCTTGTCTGTATTCTCTTCCTTGCCGCCACCCCTCTCCCCCCTACTTTGTATATTATGCTTCCTTACTATGATTCATAATTATCCTTTATTGATTTTATATTATATTATATTATTATTTTATTTTCGTCCTTCTTACTTTGTCCTATTATTTTATAAAGATTTAATTTAATTTATTGGTTTGTTTTATTTTAATTTTGTTCTCCTACTATCCTTTCCTTTTCTTTATTTTATCTTATTTTATAACTTGATTTTTATTTTATTTTATTTTAATCTTATTATTATTATTTTTCCTCATATTTATTATGTGGTTGTATTTTTTATGATTTTTATTATTCATTAATTTTGGTTTTTATTGTCTTTTTTGTGGTTTCTTGTTTTTATTCTTATTATTTTATTTTTATTTATTATTATTATTATTATTTTTGCTTTTATTTTTATTTACTTTTATGGTTTTATTGATTTTTCTTTAAATGTTTTTAATATTATTATTTATTATCCTTTGACCTTTTTTTTTGGTTTATATTCCTTATTTTATTGTTTAAAATAAGTCGACTCTCATTTTGTCTTCCTTTCCTTTCCTATCTTATTTATACCCTCATTATTCTGTTCTTCTTCTCTCGACATACATGTCCTGATGATGAGTCCAGTTGGTGACTCGAAACATAGACTTTAAAAATGGCACATGTGGATTCATTTCCAAAATTTCACTCTTCAAATCTCAACCATAGAAGTCTCCAAACAACAATTATAAATAATATGATTAATATTATACCCTATGAATATGAACCCTTAGATTAATAAACCCAAGGGAATAATATACCCAAGGGTTTAATACTAAAAACCTAAGGGATTATAAAGCCAAGAGAATAATATTAAACCCAAGGGATTAATATTTTAAACCTAAGATATATAAACCCTAAGATAAATATTATAAACCCTAAAATACTTATGGTTGACCATGGTTGATTTTTATATTGAGACAATCTTCGTCACATTGTGACGTTGGACCATAGTTGACCATTGTGCACCATGATTGATTTTCATATCAATCCCTTGTGTTTATTAATATAAGGGTTCATATTCCTAGGATATAATACTATTCTTAAGATTCATAATATTAGTCCCATGGTTTAGTATAAATCCCTTGGGTTTATACTCATGGTTGACCATGGTCAAGCATGGTCCCTTGGGTTTATAATATCAATCTGTTGGGTTTACTAATCTAAGAGTTCATATTCCTAGAGTGTAATATTATTCATAGGGTTTATAATATAAATCCTCGGGTGTAATATAAAACCCTGAGGTTTAAAATCTAAGGGTTCATATTCATTGTGTTTATAATATAAATCCCTTGTCTTTATAATCATGATCAACCATGGTCAACCATGCTCCAACGTCATATTATGACAAATATTTTCTCATTATGGAAATCAACCATGGTCAAACGTCACATTGTGACAAACATTATGTTGATATGAAAATCAATTATGCTCAACTATGGTAAACCATGGACCAACATTGCACTCATTAGGGAAATTTTGAGGTCTAAAATGGGCCTCCTAAGGAAATTATAAAATAATAGTGGAAATAATAAAATAAGATTAGATTACATCATCAAATTTTAGAGGGAAAAAAGAAAAAAACTATTTTTTCAATTCATATTTTGAACTTATCTCTCTATGGGTTTACTCAAATTTCAAGTGGGAATAATCGTTGGATGCAAAATTTGATTCTTCATCCAAGGAGTACCCATGTTGCATACTTTCGATGGACCCTGCTACACGAAAAATGAAAAATACATGAAAAATGTGATTGCAATCACGTTTTTCATGTATTTCCCATTTTTTGTATAGCAGGGTCCATCGAAAGTATTCAACATGGATACTCCTTGGATGAGGAATTAAATTTTGCATCCAACCAATACTCTTGCTCAAAATTTGAGTAAAACCTTAGGGAGATAAGTTGAAAAAGTAGTTTTATTATTTTATTATATTTTTATTCTTTTTACTTTTTAACCCCAAAAATGGTGAATCATCCCCCATGGTTGACATCATCATCTTGAATCTTATTGGTTCTTATAAAGTTTATTTTGGTTGTACATTTTTCTTAGGAGGCCCATTTTAGACCTCAAAAGTTCTCTAATTATGGCAAAGATTGTCTCAATATGGAAATGAGTCATGATCAACCATGGTAAACCATGTTTATTTAAGGTTTTATAATATTTATCTTAGAGTTTATATACTTTGGGTTTATAATATTAATCCTTTGGGTTTATAATACCCTGGGGTTTTAGAATTAATCCCTTAGGTTTATAATAGCAATCCCTTGGATTTATTAATCTAAGGGTCCATATTCCTAGGATATAATATTATTCATAATTTTTATAATATTTATAAATCCCTTGGGTTTATAATCATGGTCAACCATATGCAACCATGGTCCAATGTCACATTGTGACAAAAATTGCCTCAATATGAAAATCAACCATGGTCAAATATCACATTGTGACAAAGATTGTCTCAATATGAAAATCAACAATGGTAAAACATGGTCAACCATGTTTATTTTAGGGTTTATAATATTTATCTTAGGGTTTATATACCTAGTATTTATAATATTAATCCCTTGTGTTTAGTATTCCATTCGGTTTATAATATGAATTCGTTGGGTTCATTAATCTAAGGGTTCATTTTCATAGGGTGTAATATTATTCACAGGGTTTATAATATAAATCCTTAGGTTTAATATAAATTCCTTTGGTTTATAACAATGGTCAAGCATGGTCCAATGTCACATTGTGACAAAGTTTTCTCAATATGAAAATCAACCATGGTCCACTGTCGCAATGTGACAAAGATTGTCTTGATATGAAAATCAATCATTCTCAACCATGATCAACCATAGTCCAATGTCACTTTACGACAAATATTGTCTCAATATTAAAATGAACCATGGTCAACCATGATCAACCATGATCAACCATGTTTATTTTAGGGTTTATAATGTTTATCTTAGGGTTTATATGCCTTGTGCTTTTAATATTAATCCATTGGGTTTAATATTATTTCCTCATTAGAGGAAATTTCAACCTAAACGTGGCCTCTTAAGGAAAAATAATGAAATAATAGTTAAAATAATTTAAAAAGAGTTATGAATTTTGGAGGGAAAAAAGAAAACTACTTCTTAAATTGTATTTTTGGCTTATCTCCTTATAGGTTTACTCAAATTTCAAGTGTAGAAACTCGTTGGATGGGGAATTTAACTCCGCATTCAATGAGTACCCATTATGCATACTTTTGAGAAGACACACATTTTTTTTTGTAAGCTTAGTAGTGTCTTCCTTTTCATTACTTTAAAATCAAATTACAGCAACATAAAAATTAGTTAAGTGGACAGAACTTGCCCATAGGGAAACCAAGTTAACCGACCACCTAACAACATTATAGGCCAACCAATAGCAAAAAATAAGGAGTTTGTCACACCAGGCTAGATATGCCTGCAAGTCTAGACTGTATCTAAAAACTACAATGCCTTCAACAATAATTACAACATATTGAAATGTAAAAGCTAGCCGCATACTACTATTCAAAAAAACAGAGAGAGATCAGCAAGAAAACTAGTCAGCGCCCTCAACTGAAACTGACTCGACCGGAGCCAGATCCTTCACATTCGAGCCAGGGAGTTCTGTCAGAGTACAGATGCATGGGATATGGTCTTCAATTCTCTTGAGGTGACCATCCTACTTTTGCAATTGGAAGTGGAGTTTTTGGAACTCCTTGTGGTAGTCCAGGAAGCTTTGGACTGTCGTTGCCATGTTTATCGCAACCTGCTCCAGTGCCTTGCCCAGAAGGCTCTTCATCGACCAGTATAAAAACAAAGTTTGTTTGTACTAAGTCACTCTGCCATGGGTGTGCCTGGGATCCGGCACCATTTCTCATGCTTCTTCGACATCAATTTCCATGTTGCCATCTTGTTTATTTAATTCTACTTCCCATTCTTCAATGAGATTGCAGATTTCCTTCGCAGTACCCTCATGATACGTAGAGGCCGTGTTTTTGATAACACTATTGGTGGGCTTTTGTCCTCTTGTACACCCCCGCCCCTGAGGTGCTTGGTTGGTCCAATCGAGTAGCCCCTCTGTTTCGTTTGTCTCAGCCCTGAAAGATAGAGCCACGACTAGACATTGTTGACGAGTGAGTCGTTCCCTTAAAGAACCAATGAACCTGATAAACAAAGGGTCATGTAACAATAATCTTAAAAGAGGGATCGTTCTAAGAGGCAAACCACTTCTAAGTGGTCTTACTATCTGAAAACCTTGTCAAAGAATCAACAAAACACCATAATAACTCAACAAAGCACCATAATAAGACCAGAATTTTATGAGAGAGAACACCTTGACTCCGCTTGTGACCATAGAAATTGAGGTTCAACCCTAAGATAGAGACTAAATGCAGAACCAAAACCTGTCCTCCATAAAAACCGATAATTTGATAGAGATTAAGGACATGGAAGAGCTCCCACAGACCAACCCTTGGACTCACTCATGAAAGGCCTTTGACTTAGGACCCAGCACGACTCTTCTCATTCCAAGCACCCATGGTGGTGTTACGTTGTCACCGAACAACTAATATATTCAGCAACCGCCTAAGAGGACCCTTCCCAACCTAATAACAGGTGTAAATACTATACCCAGATGCATAACAAATGAGAACCCTTGCTGTAGTCCCAAAACTGTTACCCCAAGTCCAAACCACAAAGACCAGGAAACGATACAAACCCATCTTCGACAAGCAAATTTCATACAACATCGACACATAGGTACAATCTCACAACCAATCCTCATTACAAATGCATAAAGTCGCATGGAAGTACCAAAGGTGACTCATACCTTGATAATCCAACAAAGCAAGGCCATGTACTCGCATTTTCCAAACACTGGTAAGCCAATACATGTAGTAGGACGGAAAGAGACATAAAACCTACTTAACGGACTGAGAGAAGAGGAGCTGAGCTCCCCTATGTGCTGAGATATTTTTGGTAGTGCACCCTGCCTCCTTTAACTTCCCACGGAGTAGACTTCGGGCGTGATCACAATTGTTTGCCAAGACAGTTAACCACAGGCTGCATTGAAGGCCTCAATCACCTTCGATATATGTCTTAAACACCTGCATGCGCTCACCCTCCTCACCACCTGCCTCGACTGTGTGAGGTGGGGTGGGTGTGATTCCCAAAGCCATAACCATAATGAGATTGCAAGTAATATGTACTCCAAGTTGCACCCCGATCGGGGATTGAGAAGACACACATTGATAAAAATTGAAGATACATTAAAAAAGTTTGTTTTAACACACTTTTAAATGTAACTTCAATTTTTATCAATGTGTGTCTTCTCAAAACTATGCATAATGGGTATTCATTGGATGCAAAATTAAATTTCTCAGCCAATGAGTGTCTATAATTGAAATTTGAGTAAACTTATAAGGAGATAAGGCAAAAATATAATTTAAAAAATTAGTTTTTCTTCTTTTCCCTCCAAAATATTTACATGTACCTCTTTTTAAATTTAAAATATTTTGATTGGTTTACATATTATGACATGGAAATTATGTGAAAATTTCATGGTTACTTTTAGGCTGAAATTTCTTCTAATGTGGGTTTAATATAAATCCCTTGGGTTTATAATCATGGTCAGCCATGGTCCAACGTCACATTGCGACAAATATTTTCTCAATATGAAAATCAACCATGGTCCAATGTCGCAACGTGACAAAGATTGCCTTGATATGAAAATCAATCATGCTCAACCCTGGTCAAATGTCACATTGTGACAAAGTTGTCTCAATGTGAAAATCAACCATGGTAAAACATGGTCAACCATGTCTATTTTAGGGTTTATAATATTTATCTTAGGATTTATATACCTTGGGTTTATAATATTTATCCCTTGGGTTTAATATTATTCCCTTGATTTTTTAGTATTAATCCCTTAGGTTTATAATATCAATCCCTTGGGTTTATTAATCTCAGGTTTCAGGGTATAATATTATTCATAGAGTTTATAATATTGATCTTTGGGTTTAATATAAATCCATTGGATTTGTAATCATGTTCAACTATGGTCCAACGTCACATTGTGACAAAGATGTTCTCAATATGAAAACCAACCATGGTCCAACGTCGCATTTTTACAAAGTTTGTCTCCATATGAAAATCAATCATGATCAACTATGGTCAACCATAGTCGAATGTCGTATTGTGACAAAGATTGTGTCAATATGAAAATCAACCATGGACAACCATGATTGTTTTAGGGTTTATAATATTTATCTTAGGGTTTATATATTTCGAGTTTATAATATTTTTTTTGCTAAGTAATACTATTCTATTGATATGAAACAAAATAAAAGTACAATTAGGCTCTGGCCTTAGCAGTGCTGAACAAAATTTGTCAAAAAATATCACAACCTAAGCTTGACTGCCCCATCAAGGGGGAAAGGAGTCCATGAAACTAGAAAAAAACCCACGCAGGGGTTACAAGTTTTGACAAAACAAAACATAGAAAAAATCTATCAAAAGGAAACTTTTCACAAAACACAACATAGCAAAAATCAACCAATCATCATAAGAGACTCCAACTGGCAGAAGGGTGACACTTGGAAGCCTAGTTTTCAATCAGGATGGGCCTCCTGGAGGTCTTTGTGGCAGGCTCTTCCACGATACAACACGCATACTTGTACCACTCCTCCTCCTCTGCTGACGTGTCGCGTAGTATACCACGAGTTGGTTGAGTGCCAGCAGAGATGCCCTCTGCTGCATGCTTGCCTGACGTGTCTCCTGCTCTTCCACTAGTTGCCTTTGTGTCCCCTGCTCTGCCTTCGATGGCCATCTGGCTGCCAGCTAGCTCCTCTCCATGCGGGGTGGCAGTCGTCAACCATCTGCTGCTTTCCTGGGTCTCAGGCATTCCTGTTCCACTGAGCGGCCCGCTGCTGCTCACCGCTATTCCCTGGATGAGATTCCTGCGGGTCAATTTCCTCAGTGAAGGTAATGGTTACAATGGTGGTGATGACAGGCTTGTGTAGAGTGCTGTGGAAGCGAAATTGAGTCGTGTGAGGAGCAGGATGAGGGGGAAGGGGAAAATTGGCAGTATGAATGGCTGCGTTCATCCTACAGTCACCCTGGAGCTGAGCCCGCCCTCTGCCACTGCGGATGTCTAGATACCTACCAGAGAAGGTGCTATAGGGATGCGGGATGACAGGAGAAGAGGAGGGGGAAGCAGATTCAGGGCTGGGCGTAGCGGGAGGACGAATGCTTCCACCACGACTGCCCCCTCTTCTACTGTGCATGCAGTGGTAGATACGCATCATTATTGAATTCGTTGCAGAGCTATCACTTGGGGAATTAGAGGAATGACTGTTCAGAGGGAAAACAAAGGGATTCTGGGCTGGAATCAACTTACAGTGCGTAGTTTGGGAGAAATGATACCCATTTCCCACATCCACGCAGCAGAGCAACCAACATCGTCTACCAGTGACGATGTGAGAGCAAGGCTCCGCAACTTGAGGAGGGCAAGTGTTGTTGATCAGAGGAGGGAAGACTGCATTATGGTCTGTGGAGGCCATTACCTTAAGCTTTTTACAAAATTCTTGACTTGAGCACCATATTAATGGTGCCTGCAAGTCGCCATGACATCGCTTCAATCTGGCCTGGGAGGGGACGGGGGCGGCCATGTGGCCAAGCCTCTCGTCGTCCTTCCATCTAATCATCATTAATGACATTGGGAACACCCGCATCTGGGTTTCGAGTTTATAATATTGATCCCTTGGGTTTAATATTATTTCCTTAGGTTTATAATCCCTTGGGGTTTTAATATAAATACCTTGGGTTTATAATATCAATCTCTTGGGTTTATTAATATAAAAGTTTGTATTCGTAGGGTATAATGTTATTCATAGGGTTTTTAAAATTAGTCCTTATGTTAAATGTAAATCCTTGAGTGTAATTAATTAATAATAATTAATATAAATTATAAAAAAAATAATATTTATATTAAAAAAACAATAGTAATAAGTAATAATAATAATAATAATTTCATTATTATTATTATTATTTATTATTTAATTATGAATAATAAATGAATGAATTGTTTATTCAATAAAAATAAAAAATGGATGAATGAATTATTATTAATATTTATTAATCAATAATGTTATTAAATTTATTTAACAATAAAAATAATAATATTAATTAATAATAGTATTAATATTAATTAATAATAATCATCATAATAATATGTCTTCAACATATATCAATCATATTTACTAATGTGGTTGTGCTAGTATAAACATCATGAATATATGGGTAGTTCAAATAATCATGAACATTCTGAGTGTGATAGCCTTTTTATGAACTACTTAATTTCTCATTGGCATATTGAGTTACATATAATTATAATTTTTTTTAACCAGTGTAATATGCAGCGTTGCTGCTTAGTATTGCATCTTATAAAGAAAGTAATTGATATCAGAGATTATTGTATCTAAGATAAAAAAAAATTCCCTCATGCCCATGCATAAAGAGTTAATTTTTTTTAATTATTAAAATTTGCGATTTGCAAGGTTCCATTTGAGGTGACATTATAATAATTGAGATCTTTTTCCACTTTTGAATTTAGGTTTCTACTTCATAATATTAAAACACATTTTAAAAATATTAAAACAAATAAAATTGTTAAAGTTTTTAAGTAGGGACATTTTTATAGTTGAATTCACAAAGTTAAGATTCAGTAAGTGTTTAGTTAAAACAATGAAAATTCTATTTTGCATTAAAATCATTTATAGCAAAAATTTCCACAACAAATGGCATAAATTTCCTTTTGTTTGTTGTCTATATTTTTAAATAACTAATGCATCTACAAATGCTTATAAATCTTTACCTTGCATTATTTGACAACTTAATATTTCAAGGCCATATATGACTCCTACACAAGTTGCCTATAAAATCAAGTTATGTATTAAAAGTAGGTAAAAATGTTTGAAAGAAAAACATTTGATATCCTAAAATCAAGCTAGCTATTAAAGGTAGGTAAAAGTGTTTGAAGAAAAAAAAACTGTATAATATTAAAGGAACATATAGTTAATTTTGAAAAGGCACGTTGACTTAGGGGCATACCAAAGAGCTATAAAGATTTATAATGGAGGGGACATTGTTTTTTTCTTATCAATACATTATATTATTTTGAAATATGTTGTTAGTAAAGGAATAGTTAAGTTTTAGGCATTTTATATTTTATGAAAAAACAATAGAAAAATATTTATAAGTATTGGGAGATTTTAAGTTAATAATACATTAGATAGATGGTAAATGTAAAATTGAGACTATAATATCAATTCCAATTAGAAATTAATTTATGAAGGTAAAAAGCAATTTTGATGATATATATATATATATATATATATATATATATAATTCAACTCAAATGCTGGTCATCTATCTAAAGAAGATGTATTAACGTGTGAATGAACTCAAATGCAGCAAGAGTTTAGAGGAAGAACTTAGATTGTATTTTAAAAAATATCTCTATATTGATATAGGAAGTGATAGAATATCACAAATGTGGATTTCAGGCATTTGTGGTTCATTTTCTTATATTTGAATCTCGGAGTACCCACAGTGATAATTATGCTTGTCAACGTTTCAAATCCCAATAGGGATCCATCATCAGGGCAATTACTGAATGATGATAAAAGAAGAGCTTAATGAGAGTATAAATAGTCTTAAAATATTTTTAAGATAATTTTATTTCAAGGAAATGAGGTCGGCTTAAAATTTTTATATTTGTTTTTATTTTTATTATTTTATAATAATTATTGACCATGCTTTAAAAGTTTTATTATAATTTTATAATAAATTGTATTTTATTATTTTCATTTAAAAATATTTTAATAATTTGTTCTTTATTATTTAATAGATTTTTTAAAATTAATTAATTGATTCATAATTCTTATAATAATAATCAAATTTTTATAATGATAATTAATTTATTATTATTAAATAAATTTATTTTATTTTAATAAAATAACTAATTTTATTAGATTTAATTAGTTACTAAATCTTATAATTAGATACTAATTACTTGTTTAGTAGGCTAGATGCTATTATAATAATTATTTTTTACTGTAAATATTTAATGATACTATTACTAATTATTATAAAAGAATTATTCCTATTATTATTATAACTAATCTTCAAATAATTACTATTCTTTTAGTTATAATATCTCTTAACTAAATAGTTTATTAATTATAATAAGATTAGTTATACTACTATATCCTAATACAAAAGTTCTAATAATAATAATAATTATAAATGAAATATTCCTATTATTATTATTATTAAATAATTATTATTATGATTATAACTAATCATTAAATGATTATTATTATAGATGCTTAATAATAATAATGATAATTATTATTAAGAATCATAATAATAATTATTTAACTATTTTTAATTTTTAATTTTATTTTTAGTATGAGATCAGAAAATATAATAGGAGAGGAAAGGAGTTACCTAACTACTTGAAATGTATTGGTGGTCCTAATTCCTTTTATTAAAGGAAGCCAATTTCCACTAATCTCGATACTGTTGTCTCTGTTGAGATTCTACGGATGTTTTATAATTTCAAGGGCCTCCCTAATCTTTCGTCTATGGTATTGTTCCTCTCTTGCGATAATTGAGGTGCTTTCCAAACAAACCTGGTGTTTTGTTTTTGAGGAATTCTCCGTAAGGGATGACGTATGAGACCTTCCATTCTTAATATCTGCTCCATGTTCCTTAAGTATTTTCTGTAGAGAGCACCCTGTTTCACCATTGTAACACTTGCCACAGGAACAATCAATTTTATAAACCCATTTGAGTTGATGTCTATCAATATCATCCTTGACAGAGCTCATACCTTGTTTAATTGTTCCAGTTGCTGAAAATTGAGTGACTATGTTTTTTCTTTTTAAGATTTTGGCAATCTTATCTGTCACCCCTTGAATATATGGTAGGAAAACTCTACCACACTGAGGAAGGTTTTGGGCTTTAGGTTCCTCTGAAACCACTCTTCTTTCTGCTCTTTCTATAGCTCTCCTAATATCTATTTCTTTATATCCTATACCCTTAAATATCGAAGATAAATGTTTCTTCTCTTCCTCGAGATGTTCAGAGTCAGAAATTCGAAGGGCTCTAATGGCAAGAGTGTTAAGGACACCAAGCTTCTGGGACGGGTGATGGTATGATTCGGCATGGAGGTAGCTTTATGTGTGAGTTGATTTTCTAAAAACTTTATGTCCTAAAGAGCCATCCTCCTTCCTAATGATAAGAACATCTAAGAATGGGATCCTATTGTTTTCCTCCACCTCCATAGTAAATTTTATTTCGGGAGAGATAGAGTTAAGGTGTATAAAGAACCTATCAAGTTCTGTCCTACCATGAGTCCATTTTAGGTTGGTATCATCGACGAATCTTTTCCACCAAGCTGGCTTCAAAGGGTATGTTTCAAGGGATTTATTTTCAAAGTATTCCATATATAGGTTGGCCACAATTGGAGAGAGGGGTGATCCCGTTGCCACCCTAGATTTCTATTCATAGTAATATCCTTGAAATGTGAAAATTGTTGACCATAAAAAAATCTTAGCAAGTTTTGTAGTTTCTGGGTCATTAACTTCATTTATAACTTGAATAGCTTCATCTAAGGGGATCTTGGTGAATAATGACACCACGTCAAAACTTACCAGGATGTCATCTTGGTCTACCCTTTCATTTCTTATAAGCTTTACAAAATCAAGGGAGTCCTTGATATAAGAATCAGTGTTCCCACAAGAGGCCTTAGGACCTTCGCAACATATTTAGCTAGATCATAGGTTGGGGAACCAATGGTATTAACTATTGGTCTAAGAGGAACTCCTTCCTTGTGGATTTTGGGCAACCCATAAATTCTTGGGAAGGTTTCACAGGAAGGAGTTAATCTCTTCTTTAATTTTTCATCAAGCTTGGAATCAAATATTTCCTCCTTGACTTCTCTCATAATTTGAGGAACGGGGTTAGTTTTATGTTTCTTATAACTACCACAACTGAGGTGTTCATTCATTTTATGAATGTAGTCTTTTTTATCAAAGATCATAGCTGCCCCACCTTTATCAGCTTTTAGAACCACAATCTTGTCATTATTTCGAAGGGACCTAAAGGCACTTTTCTCTTCACTACTTAAATTACTCTTGGGAGCTTTAGCCTTTCTCATTATGAGGGAAAATTCTTGTCTTAATGCCTCCTTGTCTTCTAAGGAAAGGTTAACCATCCCATCCTCTATGCCACAGATGATACTTTCAACAAGGATGTTTTTAGGAGTAACTGCAAAACCTAGACCCTTGTTGAGAACACTAATAACTTCTGGGCCTAATTCCTGAGAAGACAAATTAACCACCTTTCTTCTCAGAGTTATTTCGGAGGATAAACTAGAACCTGGGTTATTAAATCCTGGTGGCCTCTAGAATTCAGGAGGTTTTCGTCTTTACCTAAAGAAGTGCTCTTAGCAGATTCACAAGGGTTTCTCTGAGTAACTGTGCTGCTATCACTAGTCATTCCTACTGCTTGGTTCCTATTCGGTTTGATGTTGTTTAGATCAATGTTGGTGTCAATTACAATTTCAGGCCTATTCGCTATCATTTCTACTAAATGTGGTTCTTTCTTATTCCTATCGTCTGAAATGCCTCTGTCTGAGTGTAAATGATTAATATCTGAATTTTCCAGTCCTTTCGCAGCATTGGGGACAGTTTTTAAGTCACTGCCAGCAGTATTGCCATTGTTATTGCCCTCATTATTACTAGTGTTAAAAATGATTGTCTCCTTTCCCCATCCCGTCCCAACTAAGTTTCTTAACACCTCCACAGTGCTGGGAGCATTATTCTTGGTCCATTCAGCGTTTGTGTCAGAGAAGCTACCTATTAATATAGTTTCTGAAATTTTAATGCGCTGTCACTGGCCTTTCATGTGTCCTCGATCCCTTCGACTATGCTGCTAACCTGGTTGTCCTCCTCTTTGAAACCATTAATCGATTTCCGCTTCTTCAATTTGGGCCCTATCCATTTTTCGTCGGATTTCTTATTTACCTCTATGATTCCTACCTTCTCCACGATGTCAATAGATGCTGCAATAGTATTGGAGTCCTAGTAGTAAGGCTTACAAGATATTTTGTTAAAAAATTCCCATTATAACTTCGGAATTTTTTTATCTAAGTAATGACATAATTTATTTATATTAAGTAGATTGTATATGTTAATATTATATATAAAAGTGAATCTATATATAGAGTAAATTTCACATTTAAAATATCAAAAGTATATATATGTGTGTGTGTGTGTACATATTTCAAAAATTTTGTTTTTTTTTTTATTGATGAACTTTACTAAATTGGTTATATATATGCGCATATTTTTCTCCCTGAGTACATAATCAAAGGTTAAGTTTCACATTATATTAATTGTAACTTCTATAAGTAAGGTATTGATATCAGATGTGTTATTTATATGACTCCTAATATTTCCATGGTTACCTATGAAACTATGTTGGTGACCTTTCCAAGTTAACTTAATTGCTTGTGTGTCCCACTGTGTACTGACACGACTGTCACTAGTGTTATGGGTCCTTCTCTGATCCGAATTGGATCCTAAACACTCTCTAAGTTTTCATAAACTCGTTCAAATTATGCCAAACAGATTCAAGTCTTAGAAAGATCAAGCTATCAAAAGGAATCCTCGTGACAATTGCAATTGTGATCAGCGTAGAGCAACGAGGACCCTCGGTCGAGCGCGCAAACCGTTGGACCATGGTAATAAGCGCTGGCGCAAATTGGCAAAACCAGAGGCTAATTCAAGAAATCGGGATGGTTTCTGATACGTGATTAGTGCTAAAGCGCTAATCGTGTATCATAGGGCGTCCTCCTCAGTGAAGGAAAAGCCCCGAAGTTCCCAAACCTGAAATGGCTATGAAATGCGGAAAAGTAATAAATTTGGCTCTGTCGATTCCACAAAATCGGTCGGATATCGGAAGGCCTTGAGGTAGTAAGCAGTTTTGACCGAGTCCTGCCTGATGCCACACACTGAGTGACACACGTCCGGCGAATGAGAGAGAAAACCACTCACATCGGACGGGTAAACGTCATGCTACTTACCCGCCCAATATGAACGACAACCATAGGATTTGGGCAGCCTAGATCAATGACGGAGGCGCGTCTCGATAAATGACCAGATTTGACAAGGTTGTAAAGCAAGATTACATGGGATTTGAAGTCCGACGTGGACGATGAGTTGGAAGAAGATTCATGTTTCGCAGGCATCTTGGAACAAACGGAAATAAGGACCATTCAAATGTGTCCAAGGAACCTAACACACTCACCCATTGCAGAATATGTGGCCACCTCCCTGTGAAGCATTACATAGTAATGATGATGCAGAACAGGGGAGTTCGAACGGGCAGAGGAAGGAAAACCAGAACGCCAGGAAGCGGAAACAAATCGACAGAAAGCAGACTAGCTTTAAAGCCATGAACTAACAGAAGAAAAAGACACATAGAAACCCATAGAGAGGAGTTAGTTAGGCGCGGAAAGCTAAGAGCGGAGAACAAAGAGAAGAAGCCGAGCTGACCTGAGGGTAACATCGAGCCAGACAGAGCGAGAGAGAGTTAGAGAGTCTGTGCACTCCAAAGAAAGCTTGAGAGGTTCAAGCGAGCTCCTCGGCATAGGCCTGTTATGTATGATTTTCAGATTGGGCTCATACTACTATGACCAGTAGAGGTCAAGTACCAGTAAGGGGAGTCTGTGTACTCAAATCCTACTGATTCATATCTGTTGAGTGAGGCTCAAATTGAGCTCACTATTGTAAAGAAACTCTGATTTGAAAACATAATAGAGAGGCCAACACTAAAATCTGGACCAGGAGACATAGCCTAGGAGTATTGGGTGAAATCCTTATTAAACTTGTTGTATTACATGTTTCCTGTTATGTTTTCTCTAAATACCTCAATGTCTATGTATTTTGCAATCTTATTGATCCATTGCATAAAGTAACATAGGCGCATCCATGCATATGAGTCTGTAATACCTTTAATTCTTTGTCATGGATAAATTCCAGATCAAGTGGTATCAGAGGTCTAGGTTACTAAGGTTAGACCAGCTTGTGCTAGATTTTGTTGTTGAATGCTAACTAGATCAAAGCTTAAATTAGGAGAAGAAGAATTGGTTGAAACTAACGCTGAAATTGGAAGAGTCTATCCTAAGAGGAAAATGTCAGAAGAAAGTCCCTTGGAATTAGACCCTCAGTTCATGGATAGTTTCATGACCATGAGAGCCATGGTAGAGGAAATGTATAGAGAATTTAAGAAAGGTAGAGAGGAAGATGCATCAAAATCCAAAAGAGATAAAGGAGCAGAAGAATCTCCCTCCATGACCACCCTAAAGGCAAGGGGAAAGAAGAAAAACTTCCTACACCTCCTAGTAGCCCTGAAAATAAAAATAAGACATCTTTGATTAAATTAGATGTTAAATTTGATTTACCAATATATGATGGAGAGTTGAATGCAGAGAAGCTAGATAATTGGATTAGAAAAATTGATGTTTATTGCAGAGTGTAGAGCATCGATTCTAATAAGAGTAAGATTCATCTGCCTAGCCTACGCCTTGGAGGCTCTGCCTTGGTATGGTGGGAAGGCAGGACACAAGCTGACATGAAGAACCATGGTAAAATTCTTTCTGTATGGAGTGAATTTGTTTCTACAATTAAAAAGCAATTCTATCCACTAGCCTATATGCAGCAAGCCATGATGATCTGGCAAACTCTTCGACAATTGAAAGGGAAAAGTGTACAGAGTTATACTCAAGAATTTAGGAAAAGAGCTTTGATTCTAGTAATTTCTTTAGACTCACCTGAAACTCTGCTGAAGTATATAGGTGGTCTACACAGTTACTTAAGACACACAATTCTCATGTTTAATCCCACTAGCATAGATGAGGTATCTGTTCAAGCTACACATCTAGAGACTAGAAGAAAGAATTTGAACCCAGAAGTTGGGGGATCATCAAAACCCATTGCAAGCAAGAATAAGGAGAAATGAAAACAGAAATGGAAATAGAGGAAGGCCAATATTGTACAAAAGACCAAGTATTCATGCACTCACTGTAAGAAGGATGGGCATGATGATGAACACTGCTGGAACTTGCATACGGAGCTGAGACCCAAGAAGTTCGAGGGCAAGAAGAAGAAGACTGCTACAACTATTCAAAAGGATTTGGGGTCAGACTTAGGAGATGAAACAACAATCATAGCCACAGGTATAAAAGGTAAAAATTCTGAAGCATATACTAGTAATTCTGCACAATCTACTGATAATGAAGAAAATGAGAGAAAAAGACATGAGCTTTTTCATATTCGAGTTATTTCCAAGCATCAAAAGATTGATACTTTGTTTGATAGTGGCTCACAAGTAAATTTAATTTCTAAAGCAATTGTAAAGAAGTTGGGATTACTAACCACAACTCATAAAAATACATATCCATTAGGCTGGTTATGTGATAAAGCACAACTACAAGTGACTAGACAATGTAAACTTAGTTTTTCTTTTGGGTCAGCATTTGTAGATGAGGTTGAGTTAGATATAGTTCCTTGGATATATGTGGAATTTTTTTAGGAAGTCCTTACTTGTATGATAGAAAAGCTATTTTCTATAGAGCTGAGAACAAGTATCAACTCGTTAAAGATGGAATTGAATATATTGTAAGAGCTCATAAACTCAAGAATAATTATACTCTCATAAACTTAGGGCAGATGAAAAGAATTGTAAATTCATGCAAACAAATTTTACTGATGGTTGTAAAGGAAAAGAAACCTGATAAAACCAGTTTATTTGAGGGCTATGGTACTAAACAGCAAGTTGATTTAGAAAAAGTTGTTTCAGAATATGATATACTGTTTCAAGAACCTAAAGGTCTGCCACCCAAAAAGGAAATAGTACATGATATTAATTTGCAGCAAGATGCTCCATTGCCTAACATTGGAATGTACAGGTTGTTCGCTTTATAGAACGTAGAAATCAAGAAGCAGGTACAGGAGTCGCTCGAGAAGGGGTTCATCAGACCTAGCACATCACCATGTGGGTCTCCAATTGTCTTGGTGAGAAAGAAAGATGGCTCATGGAGAATGTGCATTGATTACCGAGCACTGAATAAGATAACGATAAAAAATCGTTATCCCCTTCCTCGCATAGATGATCTATTGGATCAATTAAAGGAAGCTGTTTATTTTTCCAAGTTGGACTTGCATAGTGGCTATCATCAGGTCAGAGTTGCAGAGCAAGATGCATGGAAGACTGCTTTCAAAACAAAGCAGGGATTGTATGAGTGGTTGGTTATGCCTTTTGGCTTAACTAATGCTCCTACTACTTTCATGAGAGTAATGAATGATGTACTCAGACCTTTTCTTGATGATTTTTTCATTGTATATTTGGATGACATTCTTATATTCAGTAAAACATGGGAAGAACATTTAAAGCATGTCAAGCAGACTCTAGATGTTTTGAAAATGAAAATCTTTATGTTAAGCTCTCAAAATGTGAATTTGGCAAAACGTCTTTGAATTATTTGGGTCATATTGTAGGGGGTGGTGAATTGAAGATAGATCCCTCTAAGGTCGCAGTCATTGTAAAATGGCCTAAACCCAAATCCACTACCGAAGTTAGAAGCTTCTTAGGAGTAGCACAATATTGGAGAAAGTTTATTTCTAACTTTTCCTTAATTGCAGCTCCCTTACATGCTTTAACAGGATTGAACAAGGTGTTTCAATGGGGAGGCAAACAGCAGAAAGCCTTCGAAACCTTGCAAGAAAAGATTAGTACATCACCAGTACTAGCACTGCCTGATCTTCAAAAACTATTTGAGATTGAAATAGATGCTAGTGACTATGCCATGGGAGCAGTGTTGATGCAGCACGGTAAACCCATATGTTATCATTCTGAGACATTTAATTATGCAGTAGTTAATTATCCCACATATGATAAAGAATTGTATGCATTGGTACAGAGTATGAAAAAGTGGAAACATTATTTATTGGGAAAAGAGACAGTTATACATACTGACCATCAACCACTTCAATATTTGCACTCACAAACTAAGTTGCAACAATCAAGACACTATAGGTGGATGGGTTTTCTACAACAGTTTCATCTTGTCATCAGACATAAAAAGGCATACACAATAAAGTTGCAGATATGTTGTCCAGACCAATCATAAATGCATCCACTGTACTTAAGCATAATTCAGTATTGCATGAAAGCTACATTGAACAGTATGCTCAAGATATAGATTTTAAAGATGTATATGCAACTTTAAGTCATGGCAAACAAGTAGAAGAATTGGATTATCATGTTAAGGACCAACTCTTGTATCATTTGGGAAAGTTATGCATTCCTCAAACATAAAGAGTAAAGATAATTCAAGAAGCACACACTTCTATAATATCAGGTCACTTTGGTGTAAGTAAAACAGTTGCATAGCTGCAAAGATTTTGTTATTGGCCAAAAATGAAGGAGACAGTTTCTGGATATGTAAGAGGGTGTACCATGTGTGCTAAAAGCAAGCCCAGGAATAGAAAACTAGGCTTGTACACTCCACTACCAGTTCCTTCTCATCCTTGGGAAAGTGTTTCCATGGACTTTGTTGGAGGACTGCCTAAATCTAGGAAAGTTCATGACTATTTATATGTTGTTGTGGATAGGTTCAACAAAATGTGTATTTTAATACCTTGTAATAAACAAATTATAGCTGAACAAACTGCAAAGTTGTTCTTTCAGCATGTATGGGTTCATTTTGGATTACCCACTTCCATTATATCTGATCGAGATACCCGATTTGTTGGGAAATTCTGGTCAAGTCTGTGGGAACTGATGGACACTAGACTGAAGAAGAGCACATATTTTCATCTGCAAACAGATGGCCAAAAAAAGTAGTCAACAAGATAGTGATCTAGTTGCTCAGAGGCTATTGCAACAAGCATCCCAGGCTTTGGGATGAACATTTATGTTATGTGTAGCATGCTTAAAACCGAGCTAAACATTCTTCTACATAGAGATCTCCTTTTGAGACCTGTTTTGGTTTTACACCAAGGTCTCCCTTGGATTTTGTCTTTGGTAAAGACATAATGGTTGATGGACACAGTGATGTGGACAAGGCAACCAAGTTCATCGAAAAAATCCAAGAGATTCACCAGGAAGTACAAGAACAGCTGGAAAAGAGCCAAGCCAAGTACAAGGCAAGGCATGACAAGCATCGGATGGAGCATAGTTTCCAAGTTGGTGATCAAGTCTGGTTGTATATCAGCAAAGGCCGAATGCAAGGTGAAGGTAAGAAGGTGAAGCCAATAAGGTATGGACCTTTCCAGATACTTGAGAAAATTGGTGAGAATGATTTTCGCCTTAATTTACCAGCTTACATCCACATCTACTTAGTTGTTAATGCAGACAACTTGAGAACATATGAACCTTCATTAATTAAATATCCCGAAGAGCAGAGTCAATTTCCTTCTATTGATGATCTGTTGCCTGAATATCTTAATGAATTTTAGGAAGATACAGTTTTGGATAGGAAGGTGAGAAATACGCGCAGAGGGGATGTTGAGTACCTCAAGATTGGACTCAAAGGTTCAAAGCCAAGCAGTTCGAAATGGATAGAAATTGGGCAAGCGAGGAATCAATACCCTCACTTGATTGATGCTTAAAAATAAAATTTTGGTGGTTCAAAAGATTTTTCAGTAGGAAGGTCGTGATCCGAATTGGATCCTAAACACTCTTTAAGTTTTCATAAACTTGTTCAAATTATGCCAAACAGATTCAAGTCTTAGAAAGATCAAGCTATCATAAGGAATCCTCGTGAAAATTGCAATTGTCATCAGCGCGGAGCAACGAGGACCCTTGGTCGAGCGCGAAGATCGTTGGCCCATGGTAACGCGCGATGACGCAAATTGGAAAAACCAGAGGCTAATTCAAGAAACAGGGGTGGTTTCTGATACACAATTAGCACTAAAGTACTAATCACGTATCGCAGGGTGTCCCCCTCAGTGAAGGAAAAGCCCCGAAGTGCCCGGACTCGAAATGGCTATGAAATGTGAAAAAGTAATAAATTCGGTTCCGTGGATTCCACAAAACCGACAGGATATTTGAAGGCCTCGAGGCGGTAAGTAGTTTTGACCAATTCCCACTTAATGCCACACACTGAGTGACACACATCCGATGGAAGAGAGAGAAAACCGCTCACATCGGATGGGTAAATGTCATGCTACTTACCCGCCCGATATGAACGACGACCGTAGGATTTGGGGAGCCCAGATCAACGGTGGAGGCGCGTCTCGATAAATGACCGGATTTGACAAGGTTGTAAAGCAAGATTACATGGGATTTGAAGTCCGACGTGGACGATGAGTTGGTAGAAGATTCGTGTTTCACGGGCATCTTGGAGTAAACGGAATTAACGGGCGTTCAAATGTGTCCAAGGAACTTGACACACTCACCCGTCGCAGAATAGGTGGCCACCTCCCTGTGAAGCGTTACATAGTAATGATGACGTAGAATAGGGGAGTTCGAACAGACAGAGGAAGGAAAACCAGAATGCCGGGAAGCGGAAATGAACCGACAGAAAGCAGACTGGATTTAAAGCCATGAACTGACAGAAGCAGAAGACACAGAGACACACACAGAGAGGAGTTAGTTAGATGCAAAAAGATAAGAGTAGAGAACAGAGAGAAGAAGCTGAGCTGACCTGAGGGCAACATCGAGGCAAACAGAGCTAGAGAGAGTCAGAGAGTCTGTGAACTCTAGAGAAATCTTGAGAGGTTTAAGCGAGCTCCTCGGCATAGGCCTATCATGTATGAGTTTCAGATTGGGCTCATACTACTGTGACCAATAGAGGTCAAGTACCAGTAAGGAGAGTCTGTGTACTCAAATCCTACTGATTCATATCTGTTGAGTGAGACTCAAATTGAGCTCACTGTTGTAAAGAAACTCTGCTTTGAAAACATAATAGAGAGGCCACCATTGAAAGCTGGACCAGGAGACGTAGCCCAGGAGTATTGGGTGAACTCCTTATTAAACTTGTTGTATTACATGTTTTCCTGTTATGTTTTCTCTAACTACCTCAGTGTCTATGTATTTTTCAATCTTATCGATCCATTGCATAAAGTAACATAGGCGCATCCATGCACATGAGTCTGTAATACCTTTAATTCTTTGTCCTGGATAAATTCCAGATCATTCTCGAGAATATTCAATTGAACAGGTGGAAGAGGCTCTATCATAGATTCACTAGGGGTTCATGTTGACGGTCTAATCATACTCCTACGGTTTTCATGTGTAACTACCCGGTTTTCCCTGGGGGTTTGCCGTCCATTTGCAAGGAGGAACTAATGGGAAGGATCTGTCAGTTGCCTTCCTCACGCCACCATTCAACCATTTTCTCACCGTCACTTGCAAAGGCACATTATTTTTTTACCAGACTCTACGTTTCTTGACCTCACAGATTCATAGTTCTGCAAGCATTTTACCATTCTAGGATTCCTGGTTCAAGGGTTTAATCAAGGCTTTAGAGGGTAAGCTAGAATTATTGGCACAATGCAACTTTTAATCAATATTTGTTTGGGAAGCTTTTGCTGGTTGAATGATGTGTTAGTTTGATTGTATACATAGTTCCTTAGTTCAACACTAGCATCATGCATTGAGACGAGGTTATCCCAGAACCCTTTTTACATGTAAGTTTATCTCCTCCCATTAATTAGTTAATTTCTTTACTCAATGTTTCCTTCCTTTTGTATGCAGGTTCGCACAGATATGAAACCCTTGCTTGACTATTCAGCCTGCTCTTGGGTAGTTGTATTAACACTCAATTCAGAAATGGGGTTTTTACCCCTACGAGGTGCACAATTGCCTCTACCTTTTTCCTGGGGTTAATAGCGTGTTTTTAGTGCTAATGCCCCCTCCTCCTTGAGGAAATTACACACATCATCCTAGTTAAGGTGAAACCCTCTCGTGTGTTGGAAAGCAAATCCCCAAGGGTATTCCAAGTGTTATTGATTCTGAAATTTGGGAACTTCATGTATAATTTTCTTAGGTTTGTTGAGTAATAATTATTCCGAGAAGAATATGTGTTCAATGTAACTGTGTGAGATGTTCATGGTCTCAGTTTCTTTTTCTAGTTCCTGGCACTGAATAGGTAATGCCAAGATTTTATTAAAGAACACAGAGTATTGGTTTACATTTATCTATTAATTCTTCAAATATGTTTCAGTGTATATTTGTTCATATGAGTAAACCCTCACTATTTTGGTACATATTTAATATGTGATGCAAGATTGATATGTCATACTTGTCATGCAGGGTTGCTTACTTATCTAGTTATTCTAAATTATGTGTTTCATACTGAAGTTTTTAGGCATGAATGGCTAGGGTTCATATTGTCTAAGAGTAACATTTTCCACTTTAGTCAAGATTCACAGTTACTCATTATTCTATGTATTCCATGCATAAGTACATATGTGTTTTTTTATGAAAAGGTGGTCTAACTATTCAAGATTCGTTAGTGAATCTGGCTCAAGGATTGCACCCAAGTGGTTGATTCAGTTCGACCTTGCCAAGGGTCTAACCTAGACTAGATTCATTGAATCAATTGTCTTTTAACTCACAAGAATAACTAATAATATGAACTATTTTCTTTCTTTTTACCCACTAAGGGGTTTTTCCTTTATCATACAAGACTTCACTTTCTGATTTACTTTACAGTCCTCCTTAAGGGAAATATATAGGTAAATAAATCTTGTTTCATTACTATGACATATTTCAGACAATATCTTAAGGTATTTATTCTTAGGGTCAGAGCAGTCACAATTTTTTTTTTAACCTCCATAGAGTTTTTTTGCCGACATAGAACAATCACAATTAATGTTTAAATCTCCATAAAGTTTTCCTTTCCGAACATTCATAATCATATAAACATTGTAATATTTGTTTTCCAACACAGTAAAACACATCTATTTAATTGAATGGTAATTCTACCACTAGTATGTGTTGTAAATACTTTTTTGGTTTTTCAGGTTGTCTAGGAATTCACCGGGTACCACACCACCCAACCATGAGAAAGGAAATTACGTCCTTTACTCTCCCCTGAGCCTATTTATACTAGAACAACCTTTGTCATTATTCCTAACAAGATTAGTCCTCAAGCAACATAACCCCCTAGGTTCAACTTGGGACTTGCTCTAATTTTGAGGCTTCCACTGGTTACCTTCCCAACTCAAGAACACCTCAAGGCAACATCCTGCCTTCTCCTCACCATGTCTTGTGGAGTTTTAGAATTCCATTATTTTCTTCCTGTTGCCTCCAACTTCCTTTTTGTTTGCCTTCCTCGAGTTCTCCTTTTGAGAACAACTTTTATTTCTAAGGAAAGAAAGGTAATTGATTCCCAACTATCTAGTAAAAAGAGTTTTATCTTAGGGTTCCCTCCAGTGAATTCCAAGATTTCCCTTTAATTATTATTTTGTTTTAAAATCAAAATAACAATAACTTTTACCATCCAAATTTCCCATTAGGCCCACTTGGCCTATAAGTCCTTCGAAATATTCACAATGTTTGGAGGGGTGTTACATCGCCCCCCGGAATGTAACATCATCCTCAGTGTTATCTTGTTATTTGAATAAGTTAGGATAAGCTTACTGCATAAAATGTTCATCCTCCCAGGTAGCCTATTCTAGTCTAAAGTGCTTCCGATGCCTCTGCTCAAGAATATGTTGAGGCTATACCAAAAATTCTCCCTCCAGTTTAACCTGATACAACAATAATCATTGTAGTTAGCTCATGTTAATCGTTACATCAATATTACTAAAAACAATTAAAATGTTACCTGAATATCTTGCTAATGAAACATGCATAGGATCATATACATATTTCTTCAACAACGAAAGATGAAATTCATTATGAACTCTTATATGACTAGGAAATGCCAATCCGTAAGCCACTGGTCTAAGTCTTTCCAATATTTGAAAAGGACCATAGAACCGAGGGGCAAGATTTGCACAACTACTCCATCCCAAGGTACTTTTCTTTGGTTTGATTCGTACATATACATGATCCGCAACTCTAAATTCTCGATAAGTTCTTTTCTTATCAGCATAAGCATTTTGCCTGTCTTGGGAAGCATTTAAGTTATGTATAAATTCCTTGTATATTCAAACTGCTTATGTGATTTTCTAAAACAAAAGACTTGAATCTACTCTACTCATCAGCGGAAACAATTAAATGATCAAGAAATCATGAATCATACAAGAGAAAGAATTCAATCAACACGTTACACAATGATTTTCTTGGGAAATCCATAGCTAAAAACCCCTGCTATCTGTATATTTAATTAGTCAGAAAATATGAGAGTATTAAAATGTTTTTCTTAAGCCCGGGCAACCTCTGCACTATCTCTATATGTCTCACAACTTCCTAGACAAGCCTTGGCCAATACCTGACCAATTTTCTGCTTTCCCAAGTTCATATTTCCTTGGTAATTATACCCCTATTAATTAGGGAAATTCCTCAATTGGAATTGCACAATCCTCATAGGCTTTTCTCTGACTACATACACCACCTGTAAAATTTGAATGATTATACAACTGATCTTACACTTCCCTTGAACTCCAATCTCAACTCGGTAAATCTCAAATCTGATATGCATGCATTATTTATGAGTGAATCACTATTTAACTAGTTGAACACATGAAGCAGCACCCAACTTTCTGACCTCCTACTAGTTTCTCCATCAGTTGGAACTAGTTTAACTAACTTTAAATTAGTTAAACTAAATTAATTAACTACAACTCAAAATAAACTCAACCAAAGCTCATATGAAGTAGGACACACTCTACATGACTCAAGTTAGGCCCTCAACTTGAATTAACATAGCCAACTAAGTCAAATTAACTTATTTAATTCATACAAGTTGTCTTGTGATGTGGAATTGCAATTTTATTCCTAATTTAATTCAAGGGAAAATTAAATCAGGATTTTTCCTTTTTCATTTTCAACACTCCCTATCAACAAGAAAGGGATTATCAGATACTCCAATCCTACCTCAATGGAACTCTAATTTTCCTCTTGACATTGCCTTAGTCAATATATATTCATCATGTTCCTCTGTAGGAATGTACTCTAGCAACATGATTCTCCTTTGCACACAATCTTTGAGATGGTGATACTAGATGTCGATATTCTTGGACTGATAATGAAAAAAATGATTCTTAGAGAGTTTGATACAACTCTAATTGTCACAGTAAATCACTGTAGGATCCATCTGCTGACCAAATAACCCAAAAAGGATCTTCCTCGTCCATATAGCCTCACAAGGTGCTTGACTAGCAACCATGTACTCTCCTTCTTCTAAACTGAGTGAAATTGATCTTTTCTTCCTGTTGTACCAAGAAAGTGTTGCTGACGCAATACTAAAGATTCCCCCTGATGTGCTCTTCCTGTTTGATGGACTTCCTGCTCAACCTGCATCTATGAAGCTTGCATCTTCAATACCTCTATCTATCTATACCAAAGACCAAACTAAGTGGTGCCTTTGAGGTATCTCAACACATGTTTAGCTGCCTTCCAATATAGTTTGGTTGGATCAACAATTTCTTGAATAATTTGGTTAACTACAAAACATATGTTTGGTCGTGTGTTCACCAAGTACATAAGTGAACCCACAAGCTACTTGTAAATAGTATCCTCCACTACTTCACCTGAAGTAGCATCTTCCTTCCTCCAATTCCCTGCTAGAGGAGTCTCTATGGGTTTTTTGCTCTCCATGTGGAACTTCTTCAATATCTAATTGGCATACTTTCCCTGAGAGACAAGCAGTTCCTCATCTCCTTTCCATAATTCCATACCATGGAAATAATGCATGAGCCACAGGTCCTTCATCTCAAATTATCTTGCAAGATCCTCTTTGCAATATTTGACCAACTTCTCATCACCTATTAGAATTAAAAAATCCACATATAATACTATAATCAATAATTTATCTTCAACCACAATATGGTAAAGGTTTCCATCTACTTCAATTTTAGTGAAGCCTAACCTGGTGAAATAATTATCAATCTTGGTGTACTAAGAATAGGGTGCTTGTTTCAATCCATATAATGCTCGCTTGACTCTGCACACATGTGAATATCTATTGAAAGTCTCAAATCTTTTTGGTTTTTGAATGTACACCTCTTCCTCAATCACTCCATTGAGGAAGGTTGTCTTCTCACCAATCTGATGTATCTTCCATCCCATCTACATTGAAAGTGCTAGAATAGATTCGATTGAAGAGTACCTTGCTACTGGAGAAAAGGTCTCCTTGTAATCAATTCCCTCCACTTGAGAGAACCCTCTGGTCACAAATAAGGCCCTGTGTTTCTCGACACTCCCATCTACTTCTTTCTTTACATTGTAAAGTCATCCGGAACTCACCATTGACTTGTCTGGTGGTGTTGGCACCACTTCCCAAACACTATTTCTAATAATGGAGACATACTCCCCTACCATGGCATCAAACCATATTGGTTGCTACACTGCTTCCTTGAATGAGGATGCCTTAGTCTCTACACTCTCACTCATCAGAGCCATGTAGCTAGTGTACCAATCTGGTGACCTCCTCTGCCTGCGCTATGATGTGGGTGTTCCCACATTATCTCTAGCATCATGCATCAATTTTTTAGCTTCTCTGGTGCACTTTGTTCCATGTTTGGAAGTCTCTGAATGAGTGGGTGCTTCACTCTCTTCTCCTCTACATGTGGCTGCTCCAGATCATCTTGAGATTATTCCTTTGGAGCTAAAATCTCCTCATCTACATGTAGCTAAAGCTAAATCTCAATGGAACATCTTATGGCCTTCTCTTCATTGAACTTCAAATCTCTACAAACAACTATTATCTTGTGAAATGGTAGGTACACCTAATAGTTGTGAGGTGTATCAATGTACCCCACAAATATGTCCAACTCAGTTGTCGGTTCTAGGTTTTTCCTTGCATCCTTGGTAACATGACAATAAACTGATGCACTAAAGATAATGAAGTTTGACACATCTAGTTTCTTCCCTGAAAAAGCTTATTATGGTGTACTCATCTCAAGAATCCGATGAGGACTCCTGTTCTGCACATATACAATTGTGTTGCATGCTTCAACCCACAAGTGCAACAATAGGCCCTGATCATGTAAAATCACTTGTGAAACTCCCACAATACTTATATTATTCCTTTCAACCACCCCATTATGCTATGGGTTATGTGGTTCTATTAACTCTCATTGAATGCCTTCTGATGCATAGAAGTTCTTGAATTCATTTGACACATATTCTCCACCGTTATATCTCATGATAGCCTTCACTTTCCTGCTAGTGTCTTTCTCAACAAATGCTTTAAATTCACAAAATTTAGAGAACGCTTGATCTTTCTTCTGCATGAACAAAATCCAACACTTACATGAGAAATCATCTACAAATACTACATAATACCTATGCTTGGCCATGGAGGCTGTTGAGAATGGTCCACACATATTTGAGTGAACTCTTTCAAGGATCACTTGTGCTTGACTATCCTTATCATGAAAGGTGGATTTGGTGTACTTCCCCAGTGTACACCCTTTGCATGTATCTCTTTTCTCTAGTGCACCCTTGGGAATTCCTGTAGAAACGTGTTGCATGATCTTAAAAGCTCCATGGTCAAGATGGCTCAATATTCTATGCCATATTTCAATGATGTCTCGGCTCTGCACATTCTTTGATTTTGTGCTCAATGCTGCACAATCTTCTACATCCAATTTATATAGGTTCTTCACCCAAACCCTAATTTGCTTCTTTTGTCCTATGGCTATGTGATGAAGGAAAGCCTTTCCTTTGCTAAATACCACATTGTAGCCATGGTCCTCCAACACGAAAACTCAAACTAAATTCTTCTTCAGAACTGGAACACACATGACATCTTTCAATGTGAGAGGAGAACTAGACTCCCTCTGAAAATTAATACTACCAATTTCATTCGTGATATACCTTCCATCATCTCCCATTTCAATGTGCATCTGGAGGTCCTTCTCCTCCAAGTTACTAAATTTTTTTTGTTTCCTGTCATATGGAATAAAGCTCCACTATCCAAATACTACACACTACCCATTACCAATGTCACCATGCATCTAATGAGGGTGAAATCCAACATGAATTTTGAAGCAAGAGCTTCACCTGCCACTTCTCCTAAGGGCTTCTTACTGACATTCTTGCGTTGGCACTTCATGGCATAGTGTTCCAACTCATGACAGTGAAATCATTTAATCTTTGACAACTAGTCCTTCTTTCTACCATGATTTGAATCTCCATTGGATTGTAATTTCTTTCCTTTCCCTTTCTTCTCCTTTCCATCTAAGGCACAGTTCTCCTCATCATCATGCATGGATGAGGTTCCATCTCTGGTGCTCCACCTTATCTCTTCTTGCACCAAGTCAGACCACAAACAATCCCACTTTGGTAGACGCTCCCTACCATTTACCGAATCCTGGTAGATGTGATAGCTCTTGGGAAGGCTTAGATGTTCTAGGCTAACTAGATCACCTTCAATAATTGTAATACCAATGCTCCCAAGCTCATCTTGAATTTGGGTGAACCTGCTTAAGTATTTTGGTATTGTGTCACCCTTCTCCATCTTGATCTTCCGAAGCTTGTCCTTTAGTGTCAGCATCCTGTGGTCACTGTTGTTCTAAAATAAGTCCATCAAGTCTTGCCACATTGCATATGGTGTATCCTTCCTATCAAGGTTCAAGACAATATGATCTCGAACTCCTTCTAGTATGATCCTCCTCTCCTTTGCAACACATTTCTTCCACTCTCCCGAATCTTGAGCATCTGTTGTTGGATGCTTAGGAATATCTTTGTCTATGAATCCCTTGAGCTTGTTGTCTTCCAACATTGCCTCCATCATGTCCTTCCAAGAAGTATAGTTCAACTACCCTCAAGGGCATATTCAAGTTTCAATCCGTAGAACGACATCCTCCTGGCTATGAAGAATGATCCTGCAAATTCGATTTCAATTGCAAAGAAAAACTCATATTCTTCTCTTCTAGAGTGATTTATTCTTTGATATCATGTAGAAATTCCTTGTAGATTCAAACTGCTTATGTGAGTTTCTAAAATAAAAGACTTGAATCTACTCTAATCATCCGTGGAAACAATTAAGTGAACAAGAAATCATGAAGCATACAAGAGAAACAGTTCAATCAACACATTACACAATGATTTCCCGAGGAAAGCCACAACTAAAAATCCTTGCTATCTATATATTGCATTAGTCAGGAAATATCAAAACATTACAATGCTTTTCTCAAGCTTGAGAAACCACTGAATTATCTCTATCTGTCTCACAACTTCCTAGACAAACCTTGGCCAATACCTAAACATTTTTTTCTTTCCCAAGTCCCTATTTCCTTTCATTGTTTCCTTGGGAATTAACCTCCTATTAATTAGGTAAATTCCTCAAATGGAATTGCGCAATCATCATAAGCCTTCCTCTGACTGCATTCACCACCTCTACAATTTGGATGATTAGACCACTAATAGTACACTTCCCTTGAACTCCAATCCCAACTGGATAACTCTAAGATCTGAAATGAATGAGTTATTTATGAGTGAATCATCAATTAACTGGTTGAAAACATGAAGCATCGCCCCACTTTCTGACCTCCTACTAGTTCCTCCATCAGTTGGAACTAGTTTAACTGACTTTAACTTAGTTAAACTGAATTAATTAATTACAACTCAAAATAAACTCAACCAGGGCTCCTATAAAGTAGGACAAACTCTACATGACTCAAGTTAGACCCTCAAATTGAATTAACTAAGCCAAATAATTCAAATTAACTTAGTCAACATGTACAAGTTGTCTTGTCATGTGGAATTACAATTTTATTCCTAATTTAATTCAAGGGAAAATTAAATCAGGATTTTCTTGTTATATTTTCAACAATTTTTGTCGGACATTCTTCTCTATTTGCTCCATTTCCACCACCATGTATGGCCCTAACCTTAATCTGTCTTCAGTATTATTCTAATTAGTAGGTGTTTTACACCTTCTCCCATATAACACTTCAAATGGGCTCATCTTCAAAGATTCATGATAGCTATTATTATATGCAAATTCCACCAGATGTAAATATTCTTCCCATTTGCTAGATTGCTGCATCACATACATTCTCATCATATCTTCCAATAATTGGTTCACTCATTCAGTCTTCCCATCAGTCTGTGGATGGTATGCAATGTTGAACTGAATCTGGGTTCCCAATCCTGTGAAGAGAGCTTTAAAAAATGCAAAGGTGAATTTTAAATCTCTATCTAACACAACCACTTTAGGTACATTGTGCAACCAAAACACTTCTTTCATAAAGATATCAACAATTTGAACAGTATTATAGGTAGATTGTACCCGAATAAATGAGTTGTCTTGGTGAGTTTTTCTACAACCACCATGATTGAATCATTGTGATTCTTGGACCTGGGGAAGTCCCGTGATAAAATCAAGTGTAATGATTTCCCACTTCCACTCAAGTATAGGTAGTGGATGGAAAAGTTCGAAGGGGTGTTGGTGTTCAACTTTGACCTGCTGAAACTTTAGACATTTCACTGAATATTTTGCGATATCTCTCCTCATTCCCAGCCAAAAGTAATATTTTTTTATTGTTGAAAATAAATTTTAGTAACCAGGATGTGCAGTGTAAGGAATTATGTGGAATTCATCAAGAATTAGTTGTCTAAATAAAATTTGGTTAGGGACATATATTCTCCCCTTAAAACTTAACAGTTGATCCTTATTAATGCTATATTTAGACAATTTTCCAGAGCTATTGGTTTCACAATCTTGCTGCCATAAAAAAATATATTCTGGGTCTTTTTGAGCAGCCTCTTTAATCTGTTCGAAAAGAATAAATTATATTTGGTTATAATGAAGTTCATATAAACAATGCAGTCTCTTTCTTGATGCAGTCGCAACACAGTATTCTTTTCCCTTCATATGTTCAATGTCAAATTCAAATTCACTAAGACATGCATTCCACCTTGCTTGACGAGCATTCAAATTAGGCTGCTTAAAATAACTCGTTAGGCTATTATGATCAGTTATTAGTAAAATTATTCTGCCCAACTGGTAGTGTCTCCAAACTTTCAGTGCATGGACTATGAAAGTCAACTCCAAGTCATGAGAAGAATATCTATGCTCATGTTCCTTTAGCTTTTGTGACTTGTATGCCATCATCTTCCCATCTAGCATCAACACTGACCTTATCCCTTCTTGACAAACATCTATGCAGACCACAAACTCGTTTGAGTCAGTAATATTTAACACGAGGGCAGTGGTCAGTAGTTGCTTCAGTTGCTTGAAGCTTCACTAACAATCAGTTTTCCACTTGAAAGCTCTCCATTTATTTTGCAAGGAATTAATAGGATAAACAATTTGGGAAAATACATCAATAAAACAACGATAGTACCCTGCCAAATCCATGAAGGATCGCATATCTGCTACATGTTTTGGTACAAACCATTCCATAATAGTTTTTATTCTTCTAGGATCAACAACTATACCTTCAGTTGAGATGACATGTCCCAAATACTAGATTTGGTACTTATAAAAGTCACACTTTCTAAATTTAGCATACAATTGATGCTCCCATAAGACTTGCATCATGATACGCATGTGTTCCTTATCTTCCTCTAAATTTTTGAAATAAACTAGAATATCATCTATGAATATTTAAACAAATTTATCGAGAAAAGGATGGAAAATACCATGCCTTAAGCTCATAAAGGTTGCTGGTGCATTGGTTAATCCAAAATATAAGACCACAAACCACTACGGGTGTTATAGACATATTTGGACACTGCAACCCCAATCACATATGTCCATAAACCAAGGGCTTCTAAACCCATAAAAGTGTTGTTTCATACCCTAAAGGAACAAGGTCAGCTGATTACATCATTTCCCAGAAGTTCTCCTTGAAAAACTGCTCAGAACTGGTCAAAACTGGACCATACAGACTGTTCCATGCTAAGGGTGCGATGCATCTCACCTGTTACACATGGGGGGTGTGATGCATACTGAAAATTGCTTCTGTAGGGTGCGATGAGCAAGAGTAGACAAATGGCAGAAGCAGTTTGTTAGGTGGAAACTCAAAGAATCTTCTAGAAACTGCTCATATGACACTTGCCTCTCTGAATTCGTCCAGGGATGAGTAAGAGATCATGAAATATCCAAGTGGAACCAAGAAACATCAGTGAAATGACATTAATCAAAATCCTAGAAGCTGACTCACTCTCCTACAAACATCTATATATGGATTTCTCATCCTAGAGATATAAGGGATGGAATTTTGTAATTTGCAAGGAAGTGCTGTTGGTTTCTCTTTGAAGACATTGTTGGGTGATATTTCTTTGTATGAGGTGAAGAGGGCTTTCATGTTGGGAGGATGATGCTGGATTAGACAGCTTGGTTGTAATCCTCTCTTCTACTACTTCTATCAATAAAGCTATTTGAGGTTTCCTCCATATGCTTGTATATATTTGAATCTTGTATTTGTATATGAATTTATATGGTTAATATACATCTGATCCTACATTGTTTATGGTTATAGATCTCTATGCTTTGATGGTATTTTGCTGCTTTGACTCTACAGGCATTCTTTGAAGTGGGACAAGTGAGAAAGGGGTGGCGAAAGCTCTATCAAATGAGAGATGAGACAAGCAAGGAGACTAGCGAAAGAATGAGGTTGGTACTCTTTGCTTCTCTCTCATCTATCTCTCATAAAGGAAAACACAAATAACTTTAGTTTGTTTGTTTCTAAGATAGCTACCCGTCTTAGTGGGACTTGCAGCTCTGAATGGACACTAGTTTTCTCGATAACAAAATGGCGACTCCATTGGGGAGTGAATAGTTTGTTTGCTTTGTTACTGTTAATTGCTTTATAAACCATAGATGGAGCCTGAAGTTAAGCTAGCTAGCCTTCGAACTGCTTTTGATATGCAACTGCAAAGTAGATCAACGCTGCTTCAGTCAATCTCTGGGTTGGTTTATGAACTGAACATCTGACTTGCAAACATCCTAAGTACCCTAGAGGTAGCTCAAATAACTTCATTAGATCAGCCCCTATACTTTGTGTTTACTGATAATCATTAGCTCAGCCTAAATCCCTGAACTTAGCTGCAAACTGTGAGTGAAAACCAAGCTCAGTCTCATCCCTAGACCATCGCACTGTCTCTCATTGGCAATCTAGATGCATCACACCTCCCGTGTGTTGCAGGTGAGATGCATCCCTGTTTCCCTGTGTTACAGGTGTGATGATTGACTAAGACTATTTCTGCCTCCAGATTTTGGTTTTTTCTTCATTGTCTTCAGCTTTATTCAGTAGTTTTGCTGTCTATGATCAGTACATCACTGTTGAAACCATCTTCCTTTGCATTATTTCAGCGTCCATCATAAGGAGTTGTGAATGTTTTTTTATGTATTTTTCATCATTTACAGTTCTCCTTTGCAAATAGTAGCTTAATCGAACTGTCATCTTTTGATTTGAAAGTTTCGCAAGTGTCATTTTCAGTCAAAGAAAAGAGTGTCTTAAAGTCTTCCTCTTTTAGATAGTTGATTACACTTTTTCCATTGTATTTGATTTGAATCATCAATTCTTTGAAGTGTTGAAAGTAGTTTTCAAGTCGAAATTGAAAGTGTCGTCTAAATATTCCTTTCATTTTTGAAAAGAAATTGCTAAGGTGTCGCTTTGAAGAAAAGTAACTCAGATCTGTACTTAGTTTTCCTTTTGTCATTCACACATTAAGGAAACTGAAAAACAAATACATGCATGTGCATTTGCATTTAGACTGCATGTTGAAATTGATTTAGGAAAAGTGCATCTAGTGTGTTCTCTCTGCTCTATGTTGAAAGAATTTCATCTCTCTTTCCTTAGTAGCTAGGATTTTCATTGCAAAAAGAAAGTAAACGACTGTTTATCATCTTAGATTGCACATTTAGGAATTGTATATCTACATCACATGGTGAACCTTAAAGGCAAACTTCTTAAGAAAGATCAACTGTAAAATAAAACTCAATGAACATAAAAATGCTTTGGAACCTAACGCACAACATCTAGAAGTCTAGGCTAGAGACGTATTCCGGCGTCGTAAAGCCTGGTAACTATCGTTTTCATAGTAGGTTGGATGATTCCTCCTCTTTGATATGACAAGTGCCAGTATGGACTTGTGCTCCCATGTACCATCGAGTATATATTGGGAGACCACAATAGGCTATATCCTTTATCCTTAGGAAGCCGTGTCTACTACCCTATCGATCGTAATGCACTAAACACAACATTTAGGAATATTGACTGCTATTTCGTAAAAAGTATTCTGCAGTTTTGCGATTGGTTTGGTAATCCCTCTACCTAGATTTCCAGAGTAGTCACTTTCGTTCCTTTTTAGACTCCTTAAAATAAAAGGTCCATCTGAGCACTTTTCACTTCAGGTTCATTAAAAATCAAAGGCGACTAGATTCATCTTTAGCTTTTTCTTGACTCTTAAAAATTGAAAAAGAAAGTTGTGTCAAAGCGTCATAAAATTTATTTTAATCGGAATAACATCATTGTTCCCTCGTTGGTCTTAGGTTGAGAAAATGGAGTCTACCAATCAAGGATTTCCCCTTGGGGGAAATCCTAGTCCCTTCTCCTCTTAGGGGGATGTTGGTGCTCCACACATGGCCACATTGTCCCTTCCAGGACTCACAATTGGCCTGCCAGTATGGCTTTTCTCGACCTCTGTCATTCAAAACACCGCAATTCCTCAACAATCAAATCAACAACCAGATGATCCTGAAGTCACTCCCCCACCTTCTACTTCGTTTGTTTCTCCCTCTCCTTCTTCCTCTTTTCTTGGTGAAGCTAGTAACACTAAAAACCAAGTAACTTAGAAGAAGAAGAAGAATCCAATAGCGAAAGGGGGCAACCATGCATCATCTGGTGAAAATCCACACACTGCACCATCCAAACCTAAATCTCCATGTGTCATTTGCAAAGGAGACCACTATCATCGAGATTGTCCCTGCATCCCACGGATCCTGAGGGATTGGTCTCCCTGCTTGCACAATCTGGTGTCTTCAACCTCTGATGATCATGTTGAGAGCACACCATCAACTAGTGAAAACGAAGCCAATGGAAAGAAAGGAAGATCTAAATTTCCTTGTAGACTGTGTGAAGGCGATCATGTCCTCCACCGTTGTCCTTTCCTAGACGAAGCTAAAAGAGTCTTGGATAACCGTCCTGCTTCACTGCAGTGACTTCCTCCTGGATACAAGAAACTCTTGCCGAGTCCATCACTAGTTGAAAATCTGACTGACACACCTTTGTTGTCAGTCGAAGCACCTATCATTGAAGATAGACCCTCTGAGTCAACAGGAGACCAAAGTCAACAGGTCGAGATGGCAGTCGACCCAGTCTTGTCTTCAGAAGGTCCACCTTCAGATGATATTGTCACCAAAGAGGATGAGAATGAAACTATTCAAATTCTTTTTGTTAACACAGAATCCGAAAAACATGGGGGAAATCTACCCATTCATTTACCGTAGGATGGAAGTTCATTAGAGGTTTATCTAGTCGTTTATTCGGTGCCTCCTCCAAGAAATCTAGTCATTTCCTTCGATTGGAATCTACTAGGCGGACCTTGCCTACCATCTAATGTACCATTCTGAATCATAGTACAAGCTTACAGAATGATCATGGTTGGTACTATCATAGATGAAGGGGCTTCTGTGAGTATCCTTTCCTCAACTGCTTGGAAAGCGCTTGGTTTGCCATCACTTCTACCTGAGATTTGAAATCTGACAGGCTTCAACAAAGGAATGAGTCGGCCATTAGGGATCCTTCCAAATTTGCCTATAACTTTGAGAAGGAAAACTGTTCATCTAAACGTGATGGTAGTCTAAGGACCTCTAGATTATAATCTACTCCTTGGGCGTGACTACATTTATAGCATGGGAGCTATTGTTTCCTCACTCTTTCAAGTGACGTGTTTTCCGCATGAAGGTAGAATGGTCAAGCTCGTAGACTAGCTTTAATTCCCCGGTTCAAACACAGCTATTAGTCAAATGTCCTCCCTAACTGGTCTTTTTGCACAAGGAATGTCTCATCAATATCTAGTCCGTCCACTTGATGAGCGCCAGTGATTCGGTGATTGTGACTAAACCCAGGAGGCATGCGCCTTGGTCTGCTTCAGCAGAAAACCCCAGATATAAGGTAGGTTTCTGTGTAGGAATATGACTAGTCTGACTATCCTGTCCGTTTAGGAAAATAGATCAAACTGGAAAAGGATTCCCCCGTCAAAGGTTAGGTGATTGGAACTTAAATCACCTTCGTCCATTTCGATGGACAGAGCCAAGAAAGTGTTTTGTCTACAAATGCAGATGAAACAATCTTGCTAATGCAAGAACTTCCGTATGGTGACCTGGAAACTCTATTTCATTATACTTGGGGGCATGCAAACCTCTTTACATGCAAGTGAAAAGTGACCATTTATTTTCTTAGTTTGTAGGCTCTTAACCCTTTAAACTCGTAGGTTGGTCGTTCCTAGCTTGCATAACAAAAGGCTTCGGAGAAAAGTTTCAAATGGGGCAAGCTCCCTTAAAAATGAACCTATCGATGAGACATCCTTATTATATGACTGGCAAGAGCAGTTTTACGCGAAGTTCAAGCTCGTTAAAAAATGAAACTAGCAATGAGCAAATGTTCCCCCAAAGTTTAAGCTCATTAAAAAATGAACCCACCTTCGGTAAATAACCATTGCTATTGCATAATTATCAGCTTTTGAACCTTGGTCGTGTTCTTACCATCACCTCCACTCTTTTTTAGCTGATCATATGCCTCCATTTGATTTTTTACCCTTTTGAGGAACAGCTACGACGAGTGATTCTATTAGCCACCTTCTTTACACTTGTTGGGTTGTGTTATATTCTTTCCACATAGTTAATAGGGGGTTTGAAGGGCACCCGTAACCCCACTTTGCGCTGCCCCGGAAAATTTTGGTTTTGGACCATATGTTAGGTTGGGCGGACCCACCTATGGTTTTGTGCATGATTTTCGCACATGTTTTTTGGACGCGATGGTTTTCGGTCCATGGTATTGGATGCTTCGGCATGTATAAATATGTATTGTAACATTGAAAGGAACATAATGAAAAATCAAGCTGGTAGTCTCGGTTTTGGGATCCAGGGAAAAATCTCTGTGCATATGTGTTTTATGGGTTATGTTCTCGCATTGTTTATTTTCTTTGTTTAAGAATTCATATGCAGGTAATTTCTGTACAGGGTTAAAACCTACATTTGGTATCAGAGCTGTTTTGGCTTCAAGGGGACGCCTTTGTTGCTGAGGGGTTTTGCTCGGGCCTGTGGTAGACCTTGTTCAGTGGGAGATCTGCAAGATCGATTTTGGTGGTGAAAGAAGATGGCAAGCAGTGGAAAGATAGAGATTGAGAAGTTCAATGGTCAGAATTTTGAGTTTTGGAAACTCAAGATGGAGGATCTGTTGGTGGATAAAGATCAGTGGATCGCGATAGATCCGGGTACTAAACCATCGGGAGTGACCGATGAAGAATGGAAGAAGTTGGATCGGAAGGCAAAGAGCACATTACGATTGTGTGTCTCAGATTCAGTATTGCTGAATGTATCAGGGGAAGCTACGACAAAGGCTTTGTGGGTCAAGTTAGGGACTTTGTACCAATCTAGGTCTTTGGTGAATAAACTGTTCCTGCGGAAAAAGCTGTATAACCTGAGGATGAAAGATGGAGACTCGGTGACAGAGCATCTGAATGCGTTTAATACTGTGGTAAGTCAGTTATTATCTGTTGATATTACAATTTTAGATGAAGATAAGTGCATCAGTCTGTTTTGTTCTCTACCAGATTCGTGGGATAGTCTGGTTATTGTAATAGGTAGCAATGCAACTGCTTTGCAGTTTGATGAAATAGTCTCAGCCTTGCTGACAGAGGAGATGAGACAGAAAAATATGGACAACCAGAATGGTGATGCCTTGTCTGTACGAGGACGGTCCCAGAACAGAAACAAAAATAAGTCATCGAGTGGGAGATATAAATCTAGAGGGAGATCTAAATCTCCAGGAAAACCTACAAAGGTGGTGTGCTGGAAATGCGGAAAGGAAGGGCACTTTAGAAGGGATTGTAAATCTAAAGCTCCTAATAAAGGAAAGGGATCTGATGATGCTCCTTCTGCAGAGGCGAAAACCACCTTAGATGAAGGTGGGGATGTGTACTTGGCTTCTTCAAGTACACATGTAGATCATGAGGCATGGTTGATTGACTCAGGTGCATCCTTTCACTTCACTCCCCATAGAGAGTGGTTCTGCGAGTATGAGAAATACGATGGTGGTGATGTCTTCTTAGGAGATGATAGGAAGGCTAGAATCATTGGTCAGGGAAAAGTAAAGTTGAAGTTGCAAGGTGGAAGGGTTAGAACACTTCCGGGTGTTCTACATATCCCTGCATTGGCCAGAAATCTGATTTCTGTAAGAAAGTTGGATGATGCAGGTGTAAAGACGGTGTTCGAGAAAGATACCTGCAAGATGGTTCGAGGAGCACTAATATTAATGCGGGGAGTTCGGATTGGAACTCTGTACAAGCTGCAAGGTAGCACTGTTGTTGATGGGTGCAATAGTTCTATGGTTCCTGAAAATGGAGTAGAGAATCTAGTGGTCTCTGGAGAGAAGACCATGTTGTGGCATCAAAGGCTTGGACATATTGGAGAGAAGGGCCTTCGAATACTTCATGGTAAAGGTATGGTAGAAGGTATGAATAATAGCTCTCTGGATTTTGATTTCTGTGAAAATTGTGTATATGGGAAGCAGAATCGGGTGAGTTTCCCTTCTGGTGGTAAGAGGACGAAACAGATATTAGAGCTTGTGCACAGTGATGTGTTTGGACCTGTGAAGGTTCCATCACTGGGTAAGTCTGTGTACTATGTATCATTCATAGATGACTTCTCAAGGAATACATGGATATATTTTCTTAAGAAGAAATCTAAAGTCTTTGACAGGTTTAAAGAATTTAAGGCTCTGGTGGAAAATCAGAAAGAGAAGAAGATAAAAGTGCTGAGGACAGATAATGGTGGAGAATTTTGCAGCAAGGAATTTGAAGAATTTTGTAAGAAGTGTGGTATAGCACGGCAGAAGACTACTCCATATACACCTCAACAAAATGGAGTCGCAGAAAGAATGAACAAGATGTTGATGGAAAGGGCAAGAAGCATGCTCAGTGGTGCCGGGTTAGGACAGGAATTCTGGGCAGAGGCGGTGGATACTGCATGTTACCTGATCAACAGATCACCTTCATCAGCGTTGGAGGATAAGACTCCACAAGAAGTATGGACTGGTAAGAAACCCTCTCTTTCACATCTAAGGGTATTTGGATGTGATGCATATGTACATGTTCCAAAGGAGAAACGAACCAAGTTGGATAGTAAATCTGAAAAGTGCATCTTTATTGGGTATAAGGATGGTTTAAAGGGTTATAAGCTTTGGAACCCAGTCACACGGAAGGTTGTGTACAGCCGAGATGTGTTGTTCAGAGAGGTAAAAGATGTTATTCAACATGAAGTCCAACCAAAGGAACCTGAGAAGATAGAGTTTGAGCCAAAGGAGGAAGAATCAGACTCTGCAGCAGAGGAGGAATCAGAAGATGAAGAGCCACAAACTCCGGCTGTGAGAAGATCAGTTCGAGAAAGAAGGCAGCCAGAAAGGTATAGTCCATATGCTTTCAGTTCAAATTTTTCTTTGTCTGTTATTGATAATGATCCCAGAGCTGTGAAGGAAGCAGTGGATTCAGAGGATGGAAAACTCTGGAAAGAGGCCATGGTCGATGAAATGGCATCTTTGCACAAAAATGAGGCTTGGGATCTGGTGGAGTTGCCGGTTGGAAGGAAACCCATTGGAAACAAATGGGTGTTCAAGAAGAAGACAAATGCAGAAGGAAAGGTGGAGAAATACAAAGCTCGGTTGGTAGCAAAAGGTTATTCCCAGGTGCCGGGAATTGATTTTGGTGATATTTTTTCTCCTGTTGCCAAGGTAACTTCTATTAGATTACTTTTATCTGTTGTTGCTGCTTTTGATTTTGAGGTAGAACAGATGGATGTGAAGACAACATTTCTTCACGGGGATTTGGAAGAGGAAATCTACATGAAGCAACCTGAAGGCTTTGTGGTGAAGGGTAAGAAAGAACTGGTATGCAAGTTAAAGAAGTCTCTGTATGGGTTAAAACAATCACCAAGGATGTGGTATCAGAAATTTGACACATTTATACGGGGACTTGGCTTCACCAGAAGAAAAGCAGATCATTGTGTGTATTTTAAATTAATTGGTGACCGTATTATTTATCTGGTCTTGTATGTGGATGATATGTTGCTGGTTGGAAATGACAAAGAAATTATCCAGGATTTGAAGACCCAATTGTCCTCCAAATTCGACATGAAAGATCTTGGTGCTGCAAACTATATTTTGGGCATGGAAATTAAAAGAGATCGGTCAAAGAGGAAGCTCTGGTTAAACCAGAGGAAGTATGTCGAGACAATACTCCAGAGGTTTAATATGTAGGATAGTAAACCGGTGAAGGTTCCTATTCCTGTAGGTGTGAGGTTATCTGCTGAACAGTGTCCCAAGACACAAGAAGAGGAAGAGGACATGTCCCGTGTTCCATATGCAAGTGCAGTGGGTAGCCTGATGTATGCAATGGTCTGTACTAGACCAGACATTGCACATGCAGTGGGAGTATTGAGCAGGTTTATGTCAAAACCTAGGAAGGAGCACTGGACAACAGTGAAGCGGGTTTTCAGGTATTTGCGTGGCACTAGTGATTATGGTTTGTGCTACCAAGGAAGACCAGGATTGGACAGAGTGTTGGATATTCATGGCTTTGTTGATGCAGACTGGGCTAGAGATCTGGATCAGAGAAGATCTACAAGTGGGTATGTGTTTAACCTATTTGGAGGTGCAGTCAGTTGGATGAGTAAGAAACAATCTGTAATGGCACTATCAACTACAGAGGCAGAATACATGGCAGCCACTCATGCAAGCAAGGAAGCAGTTTGGTTACAGAGATTGTGTTCAAGTATGGGGTTAGTACAGGGAGCTATAAGAATAGACTGTGACAGCCAAAGTGCAATTTTCTTGGCAAAGAACCCTGCTTATCATTCAAAGACAAAGCACATTGATGTTTAGTATCACTTTGTGAGGGATATGATAGAAGACAAAAAGGTGTTGCTGGTAAAGGTGGACACTTTGAAGAATATTGCAGATGCATTGACAAAATTTGTGAGCTCTGAGAAGTTCTCTTGGTGTAGAGAAGCAATGGGAATCTCAGGGCTGAAAAAATGACTAAGCTCTCCTGTGGCCCCCTGTGGAAAGAAAAAAACAAGTGGGAGATTGTTGGGTTGTGTTATATTCTTTCCATGTAGTTAATAGGGGGTTTGAAGGGCACCCGTAACCCCACTTTATGGGGTCCGGGGCAGCGCCCCGAATTTTTTTTGTTTTGGACCATATGTTAGGTTGGGCGGACCCACCTATGGTTTTGTGCATGATTTTCGCACATGTTTTTTGGACGCGATGGTTTTCGGTCCATGGTATTGGACACGATGGTTTTCGGTCCATGGTATTGGATGCTTCGGCATGTATAAATATGTATTGTAACATTGAAAGGAACATAATGAAAAATCAAGCTGGTAGTCCCGGTTTTGGGATCCAGAGAAAAATCTCTGTGCATATGTGTTTTATGGGTTATGCTCTCGCATTGTTTATTTTCTTTGTTTAAGAATTCATATGCAGGTAATTTCTGTACAGGGTTAAAACCTACAACACTGTCGTGATTGAAAAGTTCCAAACCTTACCTAGAACCAGCTGCTATCAAAAAACATCACTTGTTCCTCAAAAAACGAGTCTCCTTTAAGCTCTTTTCATCTGACTCATAAAATATGAAAAGATTGCCGAGAAATTGGCCTCTCCAGCTCGTTAAAGCGATCAGAAGTGCCATCCCTCCTCTAGATTTTAATCTTTTTTGACCTAAGGGATCATTACACAAAAATATCGAGCGCTTTTCTTGTTCAGATCGTTAAAGCTATCAAAAAGTCATCCCTTTCGTATTATTTTATACTTTTTCAGACTTAAGGAATTATATTACGAAAAAGGACTACTAGAGTTGCCTTTACGTCTCTTTTTAGACTCTCTAAAATTGAAAAGGACCGAGTTATCTTTGTCATTAAACTCGTTAAAACAATAGCGACAAACTTGTCCATGCAGAGAAGAGCGAGTTTCACTGTCGCTAAGCTCGTTAAAACATAGCGATCGGTTTGCAAGAAGGGCAAATTATAGAACAAGCATATGTTATCCTCCTCAAGCTTGACAAAAATAAAGAGGTACTGGTCAGCAATGATTGGGGAAAAAGGGAAGAAAACTTGAATAACCTCATTGGTAGCAGGTCGCTCTTGAACATAACACTTTCACTCCATCACCATGATTGAGTTGGGTTGGGTTATTATGTTCACCGGTCATATCACCATTGGTCCATCGTGCCATCCATTTTGGGTTAACGCTACCAATCCATTTCAGTGTCGCTAATATGTTCAAGAGAAGTCGCTCAGAGAATTCACCAACCTAGCTAACGCCTCATCCACTGCAATACCTTCACTCTCCATTTTTCATGGCCGCCACCCTGAACCTTGTATCATCAGATCATTTTCACCTCCACAAAATCATTTGCTTTGTTCCGTGTCGTAGATGCGGGATTCATTAAGGCCCTCCTACGACGGGTCACTTCTTGTCGACATCAGTTCATTATCCAAGAAGTTGACTTAAGAACACCCCTTTCAGTACTTTGAAGCTTGCATACCTCAATGGCACGTTTCTCACTTCTGGTGACAGGTTTATGTCAATGGCCTTCGACCGAAAGATTTTGCGTGGTGTTCGACATCAACTCATGTATTCACACCACATGAATTGTACTGTAGTATCTTGAGGGTCATTATCATTATCGGTGATTTCTCTCACACCTGTTAACAAATTACATCATTGATTGGTAATCAGGCGATGTCTTTCCATGTTTGACATCAGAACATATTTTCACATGGATCGACTTGTACTTCAGGCGATGATTGAACGAGTTTGAAGACCCCAGATCTAGTTTCATCCATCCAGGCTGCAACATATTTAGGAAAATAAAGACATCAAATGTACATCACAACTGCACAGATAATCATCCAAACTAAGGGATGATGGATCTACCAGAATCATCAGTCTGCCACACAGACGATTGTTTGTCTTATTGTTGAAGCCCCGAAAATCGGGTCGACAACAAGGGGGATACCCACCCAGTCCGGACCTTGGTTGGCAGCTCCTTATTTGTTTGGTATAGCGGGTCCGACTGGGGATAATGGGACCAGTTTCCCAATCTAAGGGTGTATGCGTGTGTATGCAGAGTTGGATGTTGCTGATCTAAGAATACTTAAGGCTAATTTAATTCAATCTTTTAAACTAAATCTATGTTATTGTAATCTAATGAGAAACAACACATCTAATCTACGCTAACCCGGGGTGAATTTCTTCTATTATGCGATCTAAAGAGATTTCAAACAATAACTGGTAATAAAGATCATTCAGCTATCATAAGAATAGAAATCAATTAAGATAAACCACTTTGCATAAAAAGTTAGGCAAAACAGTTGTGAACAGCATATCGCATAATAAGTTATTCATATATCAAACATAAATACATGACTCCACCGTACAGAAGTGCCAAATGGTAACTCATACATTCATGCAGTAACATATGAACAACTGAAAACTGTATATCACTTTAAGAATATAAGCAGAAATGGCCAAGAGATAAAAGTACCATTTATGACTAATCCTACTCATAAACTCCAAGCAAAAACGATTTATCTCTACTTGTTCTAACATCTACTAAGAGTACAAAAGTGCAACATCAGTAGCAGACATCAAATGCAAACATTAATAAATCTCGATCCAAACATTCATCAAAACCTCCTCTGAGGGTGCAGAAGTGCATGTTCCGAGGACAAGTTTTTGACAAATTTCTGGACCTTTCTCTAAATGCATGAGAAGGGTTAAAAGACTACTTCCTAATTCTAATAATAGTGTTTTTACAAAATTTAGGATGCGGTTTTCAAATGACCGTCTTTTTTCTAATCTAATTTTAAAGAAAAAACAACATTCTAAAATAAGGCTACTTCTGAACTTGGTCTTTAAAGCTGCAAGTGTTCATCATGGGCTTGAGGAGAGTCGGCTGGCTGACTTCTGCGCTGAGCTGGGCTGAAAAAATAGAATCTATGAGAGCTGGCACTACTTTTTCGGCCGCATTTATGATGCATTTTACAGTCATCCATTGACTATGCGGCTTGACCAAGTATGCCTAGTAACACTCCCAATTCAACCTGTTTAATGCTTGGATCACTTTTCCCTTTTCCTGTGCCTTCTGCTTCCATTCTGCTTCCAGTCATAGCTTATTTGGTAGGTACCCCGGGGTGGTCTCTTCGATTAAATTGGCCCTGTGTAAATTCTCATTTACACAGTCGATAAGAATGTTTGCTTGCGTGGCCGCTGTCTCCGCTGCTTGTTCCGCCTGCCTGATTTGATCGTCCCATTTATTAAAGAGAAATTCTTTATGATTCTCGTTTATTCTGGGTGCACTTGCTCTTTTCCCTTCATCTTCATCCTGCCAAGCTAAGTATTCCATCACTCGTCTGTCACTCTAATCATAGTCACTCCGCAAGTCTACCACTTGATTGGTGATTTTATCGCTCAGCTCGCAATAGTGACTCCACTGTGATATCTTACGTCCCAACTCTTCCTGTTGCTGCAGTAGTTGCTCATTTAAGCCAATAGATTCTGAAATAAATTCCACAAGCTTAGGCTCATCTTTATGCATTTCTTGTAAAGTTTGCAATTTCTTTCCTTTCTCGTCTAGACTTCTTTGATAGCCTATCTGCATCTGCTGAAAGTCTTCCTGCAGCTTCTTGAGCTGTTTGGAAGCTTCAATATTAGCATTGGCTTGTTGCAATTGTCGTTGTAGTAGTTGTATTTGATCTTCTTGTTCTTTCAACAGTTGCTGAACTTCCGACGCCTTGTCAATAGTTGCAGAAGCATATGCTCCTGCGATCTGAGACAACTTAGTGAGATTTTCAGTTGGGTTATTGTTGGGGTCTTTCCATAAGACGTCCAAATGTTCAGCATCTTGTGACAGTGTATTTTCTAGTTTTCTTTTCTTCCTCTGTCTCCTTACAACTGCTTTATGTTGGGGACTATAGTATACATCCAGTGGGGGAATTTCTTCTACATTAAGTAGAAGCTCAGAAGGTGGAGCGATAGGAATGTGCTCCGTTTCTGTGACACTGCTGACTATGGTCGAAACCACTTCTTGCGCTATCTGTGTATTGTTCACAGGTGTTCTTGGGGCTTGCCCTTCAAGATTGATCAGCTCATTGAAGGTTTCCCATTCTTTGTCCAGTTCTGTTGTGACGAGTGGCACTTCAATGACAGGAGGGGGGACATCTCTTGGCGGGGAGGCGATAACCTGCTGTTGCGACATTGCACTTGACTGAGCTGTATCTTTAGCTGTTTCTTCTTTTTTTCCTTGGTCGCTTCGAGACCCTTTAGAATTTTCAGGCACTCCTTGCGCAGTGTTAGATTTAGATCTGGAAGTGCTAGGGTTTCCACTAAGGCTAACGCTTGGAGTTGGTTCTCTGGCAGGCAGTCGCAACTTCTCTAGAGGAACACTGGCCAGCCTTCTTTCCTTGTATAACATGAATCTTTGGAGGTCATCTAGAGACAACTTCGACCGAGATTCCCGCAAAATTTCCTGGAGTGAGCTTCTACTCTGAAATAAATCATCAAACAAATCTTTCTTTCCAACGAATACTTTTATTTTGACGTTCGTTGTGAAATCTTGGCAACATCATTTGGGTCAAATGGCCTTGCTGGGAATTTAAATAACTGTAGACACGTCACATTCTCCACTTCGGTGAAAGCGTGTCCTACATCGAAAAATGAAAAGGCCCCACAAGCTACAGGAAACTGAGGCCATATGGCCTTCTTTTTGTCTTTTAGGTCTTTAGTCAGGCCGCCTTCTGAACAGGTTTGATATGCAATTTCCCGAGCCAAAAGTTTATCGGGGATATACAGAGGTAGGACATGAGGAGGTACAGTGCTTCCAAACACTCTAATATAGGTGAACCATTCTTCCCCGAACCATCTTGCGATGGGGATGATGTCTATCTGTGCCTCGGGTGAGCACCTCGGGGGTTCTTCATCATACATCATTCTATACAAGGGTAAGATAAGCCCGTGACAAATCTGGTAGAAGTGTGGGACGAACTGAGAATCCCATAACACCTTATGATAAACATGGATAGGTAATGGGTCCTGGGTAGTCCATTTCCAACCCATAGTGGGAAATTTAGACACATAACAAATACAATCCATAACATATGCGGACAGATAAAAAGGAGGATAGATCCTTTGAGACAAGGATCTTTTAGACCGGTAATTGATAACAGCCGTGTATAGATTATCAGAAAAGATCTTGGCCCAATCCATAATATCAACATTTGTGGCAGCATCTATTAATGGTAGCCATTCAGACGAAAACTTATTGATATCCGGCATCTCAAATAATATACAAAGCATGGCCGCAGCAAAAAAATACGGAGAGGTGAGGGAACCAGTGCTGTACATACCATTTTTGTCCTTTTTGAGCGGCTCCTCTTTTCTGGACCAATCTTTGGTGGTCTCTGCTAGGTTTGGGTTCTCTGCCACAAATTTCTTAACGAATTGTGCATTGTAAGTCGCCTGCGGTTCAGGAAGATGATACATAAGCTTTAAATCTTGCGCAACGAATGATCCGATGAGCCCATGTCCTTGAACCTTGAATTGTCTGTTGTTCATCTCTGCATTGTCAAGTATCCACTTGATCATATCTGTATATGGTAGAATTTTGGGCCTTGCTGCTATCCGGTGAAGAAATGAACATGCTAGCTCCTCTAAGGACGCCTCGGAAGAGCGTTGTGAGCCCGCGACAGCAGCAACCTTCATTATTCTAGGATTCTCTTCTTCAAGCAGTCTGTACATGCTTTCCCATGTCGATATCCCTGCGTCTCTGTTACAGGCTGTGTCTGTATACAAAGGCGCCATCTCCTTCATTTTTTCCTTCGCCTCAGAGCCTTGAGCTTTATTTTTCTTTCCCATTTCTTCCTGCGTTTGGCTTTGAATCGTCTTAGTTCTTCGTTCCTGCAGATTACGAGTGAAATGGAAATGACTGATCAAGAAAGGTGATGGGAGAGTTTTAAATGCAACAGATATATCAAATATGCCACCTTACGTGAAGTAATTCTTTACAAAAGCACACGTCTTCATTTCATTTAATAACTGACAACTAATTCATTTACTATCATTAAAAGCGCATGATCTTGAGTTAGATTATGGTAAGTGGCTTTTCTTTGAATGGCGTGCCCGAAGGATTCGTGATGAAGTGATTTATGATTTGCTTACGTAACATCGCAGATCGCGCCATAGCAAATCGCACCATCGCAAATCGCGAGAATATAATATCGCAGTGATCGCAACATCGCAGGTCGCAGAAGTTTGATGTTTGCCAAATCTTGCCAGCTCATTTCTGCGATATGCGATCTTGCAATCGGTGTTATTGCAGATCGGTAAATCTTGAAGTTTTTTCCTTAAGAGAATTACTTTATTGTGATGCGATGTTATGCTTAACACGAGGGTCTTGCACATACTGATATTATAGAGAAATGGAGGCATTTCCTATCTTTTTTGCAACGCGGTTTTAAAGATATTTCCCTTATCGTAGACTTAGGTTAAAAATATTCAAAAGACCTTTCTAAGCTTACGATGGTAACCTTATTTTGAAGAAAGGAAACTCTTGCTTTTTTCTTTAAAATTTAACTAAGGGTCCCCATTCATTTAGTATTTTGGACAACACTTAAATGAACAAGGGGGGGTGTTGCTGGCCACAACAATTGGCGATTCACTTGGGAGAACCAGTTATCTCTAATCTTCTATTGACTTTTTCAAACTTCCGAAACAAAAATTTTTCTCAGAAAACTTAAACTTTATTATAAAAAGATAAAGCATATTATACTTCAAACTGTCAATGATATTTTGTTTCAACCTCTTTCTATTTTAATTACTTGTATCCTCAGCTTGTCCTTGCATTTACATCAGCCATTACTTGGTCTTGTAAAACATTAAATAAAGTTTTCCTTGTGTAGCAGCCTTTTTTAAATATGCTCCTTTGTTGCAGGTAGAGCCTTTGCTGCCAGCAGGCGTCCATAGCCTCGACAGGGTTACCTATTACCCAGTAATGATCCTTTATCCTGCTTAAGGATATTTACAACTTTTCAGAGAAAAACCCATTTTGACACTTTTTTCCTTTTTTATTCTCTAAAGAACAATGTCTTGGTTTGGTGGCCAAATTATGACACAGTCATTCACTTGATTTACACTTTTGCTGAACAAGCTGGCTCGTGATGAGACCCCTTGTCTTTTGATTGCAACAATCTTGAGTCGTTGCCCTGTTTTGGTGGACAGTATTGGCAAAGTCAGCAAGTTATAATATCTGTGATCATGATAAGCCGGCTCGTGATGAGACTTCTTATTCTTTGAGATATAGTGTTTTCTCGGATTGTTCCTCTGAATGCTGCAATTTCCTTTAGCAGGGAGGAAGTCAAATTTTCTTTCCTTAAGAAAGTTCTAGACAACAATAATAGAGTTTTTTGGAAATGGCTGTTTCTACAGGGAATCCTTATTTTGTTATTGATGCCTTTCATTGTACTGACATAAAACAATTTCTTCACTAAGATTGCTTTCTTCAAATTTCTTGGAGTTGAAACTAGTATCATATCTGGGTTAAAGTTCTATTGATAATAAAGATCAAGTTTCCAAAAGATTTGCTGTTCATAAAAGCAGAAGTTCAAAATCTTGATAGAGAAAAGGTGTCTTTAGTAAATGTCAAATGCTGTTAACCATAGCAAATTTTATTATGGAGAAAAATATTTAACGAAATGAGAGGTAGACATTCCCTAGGATTATGTACAGAATAGGGATAATCTCTTCTCTTATTTTACCTACCAACTGTTAAAAGTAAACCTAATAACCTAGCTAAATTACTCCTACTCCTATTCTAACTATATACAGAAAATTAACTAGGTGAAATGATATTTCCAGTGGAACCATCTTTTCATTTTTATTCCTACACGTATGTAACTTTCAAACATTAGCGTTAAGAACAAAACTTTTCTTGGACTGTTAATGTTGGGTGTGGAATAAGAATGTGTAACTTCAGTTGGAATTCTGTCTGAAATTTCTTTCTCATGAAAACTTTTTTCCAACTGGATACCTATTGGATCATAAAAATCAGGATGAATTTCTGTTATGGATTGATGATCTTGTAATAGGAAAGATGACAAGCCAGGTTGCGGATATGATTTTTTAGTTTTAATGGCCTGTAACCTACTGTGCGTTGAAGTTGAGCTTTTAGCAATTTCTTGTAAAAGGAAAGTTTCCATATATAAATCACTAAATAAATCAATGAAGAATAGATGGAAATTTCTGGAAAGAGATTTATCAATTGGCGCGAATTGCCGACAAGTTTTGAAAGGTACTTTCCTTTGTTGATGGTGTTTTGGATGCCAAAGAAGTTTTGTAAGGAAGTCTGATATTGATTGATCTTGGAATTGAAAAAGTTCTATACTTCCTTGACACAGTTTAGCTTTCCAAAATGGTAGCACATCTTTCGAATGTTCTTTGATAAGGTGCTCAACATACCATAGTAATCTATCAAAAGTCTGAAAATTTAAAACACAATCCGATTTTGTACAAAATGAGTGCAAGTGAGAAAGAAGGAAATGATTCTCTGTACAAATAATGTTACAACACAACTGGGATTGACTTGGAATATCTTGTTTTTCACAAGAACTGGCTAGAATTATGGGATCCGAGCAATTTCGAATTCCGTCTTGTGAATCAGAAGACAAGTTATGATTGTGAACAGGCATGGGGGTTTCCTCATGATATGAATCATAGATCGGGGTATTGTCTTGGATAGTAAAATCATGCAAATGATCTTTTACTTTGAAATGAGGATTGACTGATATGATTCCTGAATTAGAATATCTCTCATTATCTGAGCTTTGTTGAGTTACTTGGGATAAATCAACAACCTCATCGTTGTCAAAGTAGCTATCATAAATGATTTTACAGGTTTCCCTAGATTTCTCTTTTTCGTCATATATTTTCAGACAAGGAAGGTCAAGTGGTTCTTGTTTGAAAATGATCAAAGGATGTTCTATAGCTGTCTTTTTATCTTGAAAACCTAATGATGACTCATTTGAATAATCCTCTATATTTTTTGAGATATCTTTAATATTGAGAGGGGAAAAATTGTCATCACTAAAAACGTGAGGATAAAGAGAAAAATGCGATTCTGGAACAATGCATTTGAAAATATCATCATGGAAAAATCTTTGTTCATCAGATTCATCATAGACATCGGGCTTTAGATCATACCTTTGTGTACTGATACTCTTTGAAAGAGAAATAGTTTGTTGTTCTAACCTTGGCATCTGCATTTGTTGATTTGCAACGATATTATCTGACCTTGTATCAAAGTCATCTCCTGGTTCCAAGGCAGGCTTTCCTCCAGCATTCTCGCTTTTGTCTTCTTGCATTAGAGCATGCATGTCTCCTAGGCTTTGGGGACTTTCTTCATCATGGCTGATTTGTATATTCAAATTGGAATTCTCATTCACATTAGAAGAAAAGGAGACAAAGCTTGGACTAATTTCTGCTTGATCAGACATAGGAGGCAGGGAATACTCAGCATAATCTGAAGATTCTTCATCCATGAGTTCATTTTCAAGATCATATTTTAGACAATTAAGATGAAATCGCATATTAAAATCCCTAACAGATTCATCTTGTTTCCGTAGATAATCAATTTCATCATATACCTGGTCATAGTCATAACAATCAAATTCAAAAATGAAAGTCTTGACAAATTGGTCCCAACTGTGAATTGATGCAACTGGGAGGGTTCTGCACCATTTTCTAGCTTCCGCCGTGAATGTAAGAGTAAAAATTCTGCATAAAACGCCTTCATCAATTCTTTGAACATCAGAACTTGAAACTCTTTGAATAAATTGAAGAGCATGATTAAAAGCAGAAGAATTATTCTTACCATTGAATTTTACCTGAGATAAGAGTCTTACCACTTCAGGTGGAGTGTTGGAAGAGGTAGGAACATGGATGCAACTCCAAATGGGAAGTTTGTGAGCAGCCATCCTGATTCAGATGTTACAATTGAAAATCATTCCAACAGACACTATGTTCAGGCCCTCCTTCTAGCGCCAAATATGTTGAAGCCCCAAAAATCGGGTCGACAACAAGGGGGATACCCACCCGGTCTGGACCTTGGTTGGCAGCTCCTTATCCGTTTGGTATAGCGGGTCCGACTGGGGATAATGGGACCAGTTTCCCAATCTAAGGGTGTATGCGTGTGTATGCAGAGTTGGATGTTGCTGATCTAAGAATACTTAAGGCTAATTTAATTCAATCTTTTAAACTAACTCTATGCTATTGTAATCTAATGAGAAACAACACATCTAATCTACGCTAACCCGGGGTGAGTTTCTTCTATTATGCGATCTAAAGAGATTTCAAACAATAACTGGTAATAAAAATCATTCAGCTATCATAAGAATAGAAATCAATTAAGATAAACCACTTTGCATAAAACGTTAGGCAAAACAGTTGTGAACAGCATATCGCATAATAAGTTATTCATATATCAAACATAAATACATGACTCCACCGTACAGAAGTGCCAAATGGTAACTCATACATTCATGCAGTAACATATGAACAACTGAAAACTGTATATCACTTTAAGAATATAAGCAGAAATGGCCAAGAGATAAAAGTACCATTTATGACTAATCCTACTCATAAACTCCAAGCAAAAACGATTTATCTCTACTTGTTCTAACATCTACTAAGAGTACAAAAGTGCAACATCAGTAGCAGACATCAAATGCAAACATTAATAAATCTCGATCCATCCATTCATCAAAACCTCCTCTGAGGGTGCATAAGTGCATGTTCCGAGGACAAGTTTTTGACAAATTTCTGGACCTTTCTCTAAATGCATGAGAAGGGTTAAAATACTACTTCCTAATTCTAATAATAGTGTTTTTACAAAATTTAGGATGCGGTTTTCAAATGACCGTCCTTTTTCTAATCTAATTTTAAAGAAAAAACAACATTCTAAAATAAGGCTACTTCTGAACTTGGTCTTTAAAGCTGCAAGTGTTCATCATGGGCTTGAGGAGAGTCTGCTGGTTGACTTCTGCGCTCAGCTGGGCTGCGAAAACAGAATCTATGAGAGCTGGCACTACTTTTTCGGCCGCGTTTATGATGCATTTTACAGTCATCCATTGACTATGCGGCTTGACCAAGTATTCCCAGTAACACTCCCAATTCAACCTGTTTAATGCTTGGATCGCTTTTCCCTTTTCCTGTGCCTTCTGCTTCCATTCTGCTTCCAGTCGTAGCTTATTTGGTAGGTACCCCGGGGTGCTCTCTTCGATTAAATTGGCCCTGTGTAAATTCTCATTTACACAGTCGATAAGAATGTTTGCTTGCGTGGCCGCTGTCTCCGCTGCTTGTTCCGCCTGCGTGATTTGATCGTCCCATTTATTAAAGAGCAATTCTTTATGATTCTCGTTTATTCTGGGTGCACTTGCTCTTTTCCCTTCATCTTCATCCTGCCAAGCTAAGTATTACGTCACTCGTCTGTCACTCTGATCATAGTCACTCCGCAAGTCTACCACTTGATTGGTGATTTTATCGCTCAGCTCGCAATAGGGACTCCACTGTGATATCTTACGTCCCAACTCTTCCTGTTGCTGCAGTAGTTGCTCATTTAAGCCAATAGATTCTGAAATAAATTCCGCAAGCTTAGGCTCATCTTTATGCATTTCTTGTAAAGTTTGCAATTGCTTTCCTTTCTTGTCTAGACTTCTTTGATAGCCTATCTGCATCTGCTGAAAGTCTTCCTGCAGCTTCTTGAGCTGTTTGGAAGCTTCAATATTAGCATTGGCTTGTTGCAATTGTCGTTGTAGTAGCTGTATTTGATCTTCTTGTTCTTTCAACAGTTGCTGAACTTCCGACGCCTTGTCAATAGTTGCAGAAGCATATGCTCCTGCGATCTGAGACAACTTAGTGAGATTTTCAGTTGGGTTATTGTTGGGGTCTTTCCATAAGACGTCCAAATGTTCAGCATCTTGTGACAGTGTATTTTCTAGTTTTCTTTTCTTCCTCTGTCTCCTTACAACTGCTTTATGTTGGGGACTATAGAATACATCCAGTGGGGGAATTTCTTCTACATTAAGTAGAAGCTCAGAAGGTGGAGCGATAGGAATGTGCTCCGTTTCTGTGACACTGCTGACTATGGTCGAAACCACTTCTTGCGCTACCTGTGTATTGTTCACAGGTGTTCTTGGGGCTTGCCCTTCAAGATTGATCAGCTCATTGAAGGTTTCCCATTCTTTGTCCAATTTTGTTGTGACGAGTGGCGCTTCAATGACAGGAGGGGGGACATCTCTTGGCGGGGAGGCGATAACCTGCTGTTGCGACATTGCACTTGACTGAGCTGTATCTTTAGCTGTTTCTTCGTTTTTTCCTTGGTCGCTTCCAGACCCTTTAGAATGTTCAGGCACTCCTTGTGCAGTGTTAGCTTTAGATCTGGAAGTGCTAGAGTTTCCACTGAGGCTAATGCTTGGAGTTGGTTCTCTGGCAGGCAGTCGCAACTTCTCTAGGGGAACACTGGCCAGCCTTCTTTCCCTATATAACATGAATCTTTGGAGGTCATCTGGAGACAACTTCGACCAAGCTTCCCGCAAAATTTCCTGGAGTGAGCTTCTACTCTGAAATAAATCATCAAACAAATCTTTCTTTCCAACGAATACTTTTATTTTGACGTTCGTTGTGAAATCTTGGGCAACATCATTTGGGTCAAATGGCCTTGCTGGGAATTTAAATAATTGTAGACACGTCACATTCTCCACTTCGGTGAAAGCGTGTCCTACATCGAACAATGAAAATGCCCCACAAGCTACAGGAAACTGAGGCCATATGGCCTTCTTTTTGTCTTTTAGGTCTTTAGTCAGGCCACCTTCTGAACAGGTTTGATATGCAATTTCCCGAGCCAAAAGTTTATCGGGGATATACAGAGGCAGGACATGAGGAGGTACAGTGCTTCCAAACACTCTAATATAGGTGAACCATTCTTCCCCGAACCATCTTGCGATGGGGATGATGTCTATCTGTGCCTCGGGTGAGCACCTCGGGGGGTCTTCATCATACATCATTCTATACAAGGGTAAGATAAGCCCGTGATAAATTTGGTAGAAGTGTGGGACGAACTGAGAATCCGATAACACCTTATGATAAACATGGATAGGTAATGGGTCCTGGGTAGTCCATTTCCAACCCATTGTGGGAAATTTAGACACATAACAAATACAATCCATAACATATGCGGACAGATAAAAAGGAGGATAGATCCTTTGAGACAAGGATCTTTTAGACCGGTAATTGATAACAGCCGTGTATAGATTATCAGAAAAGATCTTGGCCCAATCCATAATATCAACATTTGTCGCAACATCTATTAATGGTAGCCATTCAGACGAAAACTTATTGATATCCGGCATCTCAAATAATCTACAAAGCATGGCCGCAGCAAAACAATACGGAGAGGTGAGGGAACCAGTGCTGTACATACCGTTTTTGTCCTTTTTGAGCGGCTTCTCTTTTCTGGACCAATCTTTGGTGGTCTCTGCTAGGTTTGGGTTCTCTGCCACAAATTTCTTAACGAATTGTGCATTGTAAGTCGCCTGCGGTTCAGGAAGATGATACATAAGCTTTAAATCTTGCGCAGCGAATGATCTGATGAGCCCATGTCCTTGAACCTTGAAATGTCTGTTGTTCATCTCTGCATTGTCAAGTATCCACTTGATCATATCTGTATATGGTAGAATTTTGGGCCTTGCTGCTATCCGGTGAAGAAATGAACATGCTAGCTCCTCTAAGGACGCCTCAGAAGAGCGTTGTGAGCCCGTGACAGCAGCAACCTTCATTATTCTAGGATTCTCTTCTTCAAGCAGTCTGTACATGCTTTCCCATGTCAATATCCCTGCGTCTCTGTTACAGGCTGTGTCTGTATACAAAGGCGCCATCTCCTTCGTTTTTTCCTTCGCCTCAGAGCCTTGAGCTTTATTTTTCTTTCCCATTTCTTCCTGCGTTTGGCTTTGAATCATCTTAGTTCTTCGTTCCTGCAGATTACGAGTGAAATGGAAATGACTGATCAAGAAAGGTGATGGGAGAGTTTTAAATGCAACAGATATATCAAATATGCCACCTTACGTGAAGTAATTCTTTACAAAAGCACGCGTCTTCATTTCATTTAATAACTGACAACTAATTCATTTACTATCATTAAAAGCGCATGATCTTGAGTCAGATTATGGTAAGTGGCTTTTCTTTGAATGGCGTGCCCGAAGGATTCGTGATGAAGTGATTTATGATTTGCTTACGTAACATCGCAGATCGCGCCATCGCAAATCGCACCATCGCAGATCGCGAGAATATAATATCGCAGCGATCGCAATGTCGGAGGTCGCAGAAGTTTGATGTTTGCCAAATCTTGCCAGCTTATTTCTGCGATATGCGATCTTGCGATCGGTGTTATCGCAGATCGGTAAATCTTGAAGTTTTTTCCTTAAGAGAATTACTTTATTGCGATGCGATGTTATGCTTAACACGAGGGTCTTGTGCATACTGATATTATAGAGAAATGAAGGCATTTCCTATCTTTTTTGCAACGCGGTTTTAAAGATATTTCCCTTATCGTAGACTTAGGTTAAAAATATTCAAAAGACCTTTCTAAGCTTACGAAGGTAACCTTATTTTGAAGAAAGGAAACTCTTGCTTTTTTCTTTAAAATTTAACTAAGGGTCCCCATTCATTTAGTATTTTGGACAACACTTAAATGAACAAGGGGGGGGGTGTTGCTGGCCACAACACTTATGTACATGAAAATGAATTTATAAAGTTGAGCATGGGAATGCCCACCTCAGCTAGATCAAGAAAATATTATGAAGATAATGTATTGTATTGTATCTTATTACATGTCACCTTCCAGTTCAAAAAACCTTGGATCCTCATTATAAATCATTTCACCCGACATCAGAAGATTTACGACCTCATGCTTTAGGGGGCAACTGTTATAGACATATTTGGGCACTACAACCCCAATCACATATGTCCATAAAACAAGGTCTTCTAAACCCCTAAAAGTGTTGTTTCATACCCTAAAGGAACAAGGTCAGCTAATTACATCATTTCCCAGAAGTTCTCCCTGAAAAACTGCTTAGAACTGGTCAAAACTGGACCATACAGACTGCGCCATGTGAAGGGTGCGATGCATCTCACCTGTTATGCACGGGGGGTGCGATGCATACTGAAAAGCCCTTCTGTAGGGTGTGATGATCGAGAGCAGACAAATGGCAGAAGCAGTTTGCTAGGTGGAAACTCAAAGAATCTTCTAGAAACTGCTCATATGACACTTGCCTCTTTGAATTCACCTAGGGATGAGTAAGAGATCATGAAATCTCCAAGTGGAACCAAGAACTATCAGTGAAATGACACTAATCAAAATCCCAGAAGCTCACTTACTCTCCTACAAACTTCTATATATGGATCCCTCATCCTAGAGATCCAAGGGCTGGAATTTTGTAATTTGCAAGGAAGTGCTGTTGGTTTCTCTTTGAAGACATTGTTGGGTGATCTTGCTTTGTATGAGGTGAAGAGGGCTTTCATGCTGGGAGGATGATGCTGGATCAGACAGCTTGGTTGTAATCCTCTCTTCTATTACTTCTATCAATAAATCTATTGGAGTTTTCCTCCATATGCTTGTATATCTCTGAATCTTGTATTTGTATATGCATTTATATGGTTAATGTATATCTGATCCGACATTGTTTATGGTTATAGATCTCTATGCTTTGATGGTATTTTGTTTCTTTGACTCTACAAGTGTTCTTTGAAGCGAGACAAGTGAGAAAGGAGTGGTGAAAGCTCTATCAAAGGAGAGAGGAAACAAGCAAGGAGACTAGCAAAAGAATGAGGTTGGTACTCTCTGCTTCTCTCTCATCTATCTCTCATAAACGAAAACACAAGTAACTTTAGTTTGTTTGTTTCTAAGATAGCTACCTGTCTTAGTGGGACTAGCAGCTCTGAATGGACACTAGTTTTCCCGATAACAACAGGTTCTAAATGTTGTGTTGCAAATTTCCTCCTCTTTTACTCTAAATTGATGATAACTCGATAGTAAGTCAATCTTAGAGAAGACCATAACGCTCTTGACTTAATCAAATAAATCATCTATTCAAGGTAGTGGGTGCTTTTTCTTGACCGTTAGCTTGTTAAGTTTCCTATAATCAATGTAGAGTCTCAAGGTGCCATCCTTTTTCCTTACGAACAACACTGAAGCTCCCCAAGGTGACATTCTGGGGCGTATGTTTCCTTTGTCGAGCAGTTTTTGTAGCTGCATCTTGAGCTCGGTTAACTCAGGCACACTCATATGATATGGAGCTTTTGGCACTGGTATTTCTCCAAGGACTAGATCAATTGTAAAGTTAATATCCTGCTTTGGGGGTAGTCATAGTTGTAGAAATTCCCTATGGAGATCAACGGATTATGCAATATACTAAAACACAATACAAGATCTACTTTTACAACACTTTGCGGAAGCTTAATTGAATTGAGCAAGATCAAGAGAACACATATAACTGAGAATGAGAAATCAATCACACATAACAAAGAACAAATAACCCGGGGAAAGCCTCAACCTAAAACCCCAACTCTGTATTATCATACAAGTGGAAATCTTGTTCAAGTTACAAAAATAATTAGCTCTCAAGCTATCCTGCTCTCTCTACAATCAAACAATACAGCTCACACACTGAATAGACACTGTATATGTCCTCCTCAAGCCCTCCAAGCCTCCCATTTCCTTGCGTTGTTTTTCTTGGGGTCCAATGAAGCCACATGTGTGAATTGGCCTCATCACACTCACAAAACCTGAAGAAGTAACTGCGCAATCCTCAAGGAAAGAATTCCTTCTGCATGCAAGGAATATTCACAATGGAATATTCTAGCAACTGATAGTACACTGCCCCTCCATCTAATCTCAACTGGGTCTCTGTCTGAACTGACATGCATGAGTTCTTTATAAGAGAATACTCAGTTATCTGAAGTGCAGTAGTTACATGCATGCAAGCATTAACTAACTGAACTTACATTAATTCAACAAACTGTTTGAATTAATCTAACTGGACTTGACTCAGTTAACTAAGTCAACTAATTACAACTCAATATTACAACTCATCCTTATCTCTTTAACGGATGGATAAATTCCTCAATTAATGGAGAAACTGTTGCATGTCCCCACATAGACTTTCATGTTTGATTTTCCTTAACTAATTAACTCAATATGAATTAATTAATTATTTTACAAATAGCTACTAAGATCAAATTCTAATTTTACTTCACTATTTTGGTTTAGGGATTGACTAAAATAGGAAGGTATCCCGAAATGCTATTTTTAGCACTTCCATTTTTCCATCCATTGTTGCTAAGATCAACACTGGTTGAACTGCTATTTATAGCATTTCTTGTTGCTATTTTCAACACTCCCTCTCAACAAGAAAGGGATTATCAGTAACCCCAATCCTGTCTCTGTGGAACTCGAACTTACATTTTGACAATGCCTTAGTCAAAATATCTGCATCCTGTTCCTCGGTCGAAACATACAGCAACAACATGATCCTCTTGACCACATAGTCTCGAAGATGGTGATATTGAATATCTATGTGCTTGGACCTGTCATGAAAAAATGGATTCCTAGAGAGTTTGATACAACTCTGGTTATCATAGTAGATCACTGTAGGATCAATCATCTGACCAAAAAATCCCACTAGAATCTTCCACATCCAAATGTCCTCACATGTAGCCTAACTAGCAGCCATGTATTCAGCCTCTGCTGAGCTAAGTGCAACTGATCTCTATTTCCTACTATACCAGGAAACTGCAGCTGAACCAAGGTTGAAGATTCCTCCAGCAGTGCTCTGCCGGTATGATGGACTCCCTGCCCAATCCACATCTGTGAAGCCTTGAAGCTTCACTCCCTCTATCCTTCTATACCACAATCCAAATTGAGATGTGCCTCTGAGGTATCTCAACACATGCTTCGCTTCCTTCCAAAACAGCTTGGTAGGCTAAACCATAGCTTGACTCAGCTGGTTCACTGCAAAGCATAAGTCGGGTCATGTGTTCACTAGATACATAAGTGAATCCACCGGCTGATGATAAATAATAGCAGCTACTACCTCACCTGAAGTAGCATCCTCCTTCCTCCAGTTCCCAGCTAGAGGAGTCTGCATGGGCTTGCACTTCTCCATGTGAAAGCGCCTAAGTATCTCATTGGCATACTTGCCTTGAGACACAAATACTTCGCCATCTTTTTGCCACACCTCCATGCCTAGTAAGTAGTGTATAAGGCCCATGTCCTTCATCTCGAACTCTCTTGCAAGGTCCTCCTTGCAAGACTATATCAGCTGATCATCACTTGTCAAAATCAGTTCATCGACATAAAGAACAATGATCAATGGTTTACCTTCTACGATGATGTGGTAAAGGTTCACATTTGCTTCACTCTTGGTGAAGCCCAAATTGGTGAATAGCTATCGATCCTGGTGTACCAAGCACGGGGTGCTTGCTTTAGTCCATAGAAAGCCCTCTTGAGTCTACACACATGTGACTCACGATCGAAGGTCTTGAAACCCTCTGGCTGCTCAATGTTCACCTCCTCCACAATATTCCCATTGAGGAATGTTGTCTTCACATCCATCTGGTGGATCTTCCACCCCATCTAAGATGATAGTGCTAACATCGATCTAATTGATGAGTACCTTGCTACGAGAGAAAAAGTCTCATCGTAGTCGTTCCCCTCAATGTGTGAGAAACCCCGGGCAAAAAACCTTGCCTTATGTTTCTCAACACTACCATCAACTGCCTGCTTTACCTTGTAAAGCCACCTGGAACTCACCACTAACTTGCCCTGAGGCCTTGGGACAACATTCCACACACTGTTCCGAATGATAGAGTCGTACTCCTCTACCATTTCATCGACCCAGACTGGTTGTTGCACTGCCTCCTCGAATATCTACACACTCCCCAACCAGGGCCATGTACCCAGTGTACCACTCGGGAAAAATCCTCTGTCTACGCTGAGAAGATGGCTTTCCCACATTCTCCCATGCATCCGGCATCAACTTGTTAGCTTCCCTTGAGCATTTCCGCCCATCTTTGGAAGTATCAGCATGAGTGGATGTCTCCACTCCTGGATCCTCTGCATGTGGCTGCTCCGCATCAATTTGAGTCTCATCCTCCTTAGGAACTGAAAGTCCCTCATATACATGCAACTCGAGCTCCCTCTCAAGTGATAAGTGCATGGCTTTCTGCTCGTCGAACTTCAGATCCTTGCGTACCACAGTCCTCTGAGTGGAAGGCAGGTACACCCAATAGTTTTGGGGTGTATCTCTGTGTTATCACTGAAAAGATTTCAAAGGAAAAGGTTAAGGTAAGGGAGAATTGGTCTTGGTTATTCTCATGCTCCTTTCATGCATAAGAAGCACTTGGCAAACTCAGGGTCAGCATACATCAGAGTTCTTTGAAGGCTCAAGCAAGGCATGTAAGGTAATCCTAAATTTTGATATAGATTACATTTTGAAAGTTTTCCTTGAAGAATGGTGTTTATTATATTCAGTTTTGAACAAGCTTCATGACATGTGGAGAAAGCCATTTCAAGAAAAAGAAAGACTCAAAAAGGTTAAATTTTTGTCTTAAAGCTGTGTTTTGAAATTACACAGTAGTTTCGTAGCGTGCTACAAAACTGCTGTAAGTGATGCCTAATGCACAGCAGTTTCGTAGCGCGCTACGAAACTACTGTAGCTGCATATTGTGATTTGATGGACCATTTTTTTAAGACAAAAGGATATATTTTTGAGGATGGGTAGCTGAAAGGGATTACTTACAAGGTATAAACATCAAGCAAAGGCAAAACAAGGAAAGGAAAGACTTTTATGAACTCCAAAGTTTTATGCTATGAAAAGAGCAGTCGACTTCCAAGGGGATTACCAAGCAGTTAAAAACTCATCTCTGAAAGTGAAAGAGGTTTTAATTCCTAAGAGTCTGAAGTACAAAAACCTCTTCCACTTTCTTCAAATTCATTATTATTTGAGAGAAATGAATGATCAAACTTGCGCTACAAAACTGCTGTAAGTGCAGTTTTTCACAAGCATATTTTTACACCTGTTTTTCAAAGACTCATTCTCGGCGGTAGGAAAGATGTTTCAAAAAACCAAGAGAGGTTTTTGTTCAGCATCGATTGGTTCACAAACGCCTCCTTAAGTTTTTCCAAATAAAGTTTTTATGATAAGTTATGAGCTCTGTCCCAAGACCTATTTTTCAGCCAGAACAGAGCAAGGGACATTCTCCTAGTTTCTAGGAACATCAAAAGGATGAGTCATCAAGGGCCAGCTGAAAGGTTATGAGCACCATCAAATTCGACTTCATGGAGTTTTAGGTGTCAAATAATGTTTTAAATGTTTAGATAACGTTTTTGTAATCATAATAAGGAGTTACACTCCTAGTTGTATTAGGTCTCTAGGACTCCTAGTTAGCTGTCCTTTGTATTAAATAGTTAGTTTTAAGTTTCAATAGGTGTCAAATTAGGAGGAATTCGAATTCCCCTCATGCTGGAGGAAGGAATATACATGAAATCTATATATGGGAGAAGAAATAATGTATGAAGGGTTGGAAATGTATTGAAAAAAGCTCTGCTATTGTGCTATGTATATGACCCTGTTTTAATAATACAAGACTTGGCTTTACTTCTTAGGAATCAGAAGGAGTTTACTGTTCAGAATGTTGTGTATTATCTTCTCTTCAATATTTGCAGTGGTATAGATGTGTGATTAGTTAGAAATCACTGATTGTGCTCTAATTTCCTTCACATATTTATAAACTGTGTTGTCCTGTATGTTTCTGGTGTATTCTGAATGGTTAAATTTTGTATGCCCTGAGTTCTATGTAAGGTTGATGTCATTGTTATTATGAAACGAATTTGACTCCATAAGCCCAATGGATACTTTCTAGTTGTGTTTCCACCACTCATATTTTTACATTCATCTCATAAGAGTTAGCCATCTTTATCATAATCAAAGATCATTAATCCTTTGAGAGAGCCCTCTCAGGTTGGGGAGGCTAAGCCTCAGCCTAAAGTAGGTTTGAAATAGTTACTTGAAGTCTACCTGATCAGCAGCCTATCAGGGCCTGATTTTGAGATAACATTTTGGTGCGTCTGCCAGGAGCCTAAAGTCTATTAATTCCTAAAAGCAAGAAGCTGAACTTCTGAAGGTAGCAGGAGCTAAGACATCTTTTTGAGGCTGCAAAACTACCTTGGCGACTCCACACATCGAATAAGAAATTGGAAGGTGACTCCACTTCTAGAAGATCAGTAGCTTGATGAAGTTTCAAGATGAGTTCCACTGCAAGAATGAATGCCAGGTATGCTCCTATGAATCGGTCTCATATCCCTCGTTTTCCAAATCCTATGCCAAAGGTTGAATGGTTAGATGATCTTCCAATATTCAAAGATGAAAAGAAGGACAATGCTGCTCTTCATTTGGTTAGGTTCCATTTGCATGTACGCAGTCTTAAGGTTCATTTCCCTGAAGATTGTCTCATGAAGATGTTTATGACCACTTTAGAAGGAAAAGCATGGCCTTGGTATAAAGGTTTGGAAAATGGTTCAATATATTCGCTTTCTAATTTTCAAGATGAATTCTATGAGATGTATAAAGAATGTCATCCTTCCTTATTGTTGCTCAAAGATTTCTGTAGACATTCTTTAAGTCTTATTCAGTACTTGGAGGATTGTTATGATGATGATGAATTTATGGATGAAGAAATTTTAGAGGCTCTTCATAACAATGCATTTCAACACCAAGAAGAAAGTATAACATCTCATGAAATGCAGCATGAAGATCAGCAGGGGTTTACTTATGAAAATCATATTACATCCTCTGAGATTGATGTAGAGATGTAGCAGATTTGTCAGGCTTCAGATCATTATGAGTATGAAATTGATTGCAAACATCAAGAAGAATTATTGGAAAATATCTTTTATAGCCCTCAGGCAGAGGAAAGGTTGTTCAATTTTGTAATTCCTTGTAGCAGCTTACTTCAAAGAATGATCACAATAGTGAGGAAAATTACATTGTCTATGAGAATCATGCAGAAAGGCAGTTGGATAACACATCAAAGGAATTTTGTGTGGCTGAGGATCAGTTGTTTGAAGAGATAGAATTTTATGATGATTATCAAAATAACCATGTTTTCGTTGACCCTATAAATGAATACATGGCAAAGTTTTGCACATCAGTATTTCATTTCATTTGCATTATGAAGATCATATACATTATAAGTTGATTTGGTCATCTCACTATCATGGTTATTTTTAGGTTGAATGCAGTCAAGAGCCTCCAATATCAGAAAGGACAATTGATTGGCGTTATTGGAAATATCATGTTGCTTGACCTACAGTGGAAATTGATAGAGTAGGTAGGTAGGAAAATGCAAATAAGCTCAAGGTTGACTGAGCATATTTCAGTAGATATAGATTTCTTTCTCCTACAGTGATCATCAAGATTAAGCCTGAGGTGAAGGCCCAAGAAGCTTAAAGGGGATGCTTGTCAAACAAATTTCCGTTTATCATAAGAGGATAAGGCACTGGACCTGCGAGTTCTTAGTGTACCACAAGGGCACACTATCCCAAGTGGAGCCACTGTTATCACTGAAAAGATTTCAAAGGAAAAGGGTAAGGTAAGGGAGAATTGGTCTTGGTTATTCTCATGCTCCTTTCATGCATAAGAAGCACTTGGAAAACTCAGGGTTAGCATACATCAGAGTTCTTTGAAGGCTCAAGCAAGGCATGTAAGGTAATCCTAAATTTTGATATAGATTACATTTTGAAAGTTTTCCTTGAAGAATGGTGTTTATTATATTCAGTTTTGAACAAGCTTCATGACACGTGGAGAAAGCCATTTCAAGAAAAAGAAAGACTCAAAAAGGTTAAATTTTTGTCTTAAAGCTGTGTTTTGAAATTACATAGCAGTTTCGTAGCGCGCTACGAAACTGTTGGAAGTGATTCCTAATGCACAACAGTTTCGTAGCGCGCTACGAAACTGCTGTAGATGCATATTGTATTTGATGGACCATTTTTGTAAGACAAAAGGATATATTTTTTAGGATGGGCAGCTGAAAGGGATTACTTACAAGGTATAAACATCAAGCAAAGGCAAAACAAGGAAAGGAAAGACTTTTATGAACTCCAAAGTTTTATGTTATGAAAAGAGTAGTCGACCTCCAAGGGGATTACCAAGTAGTTAAAAACTCATCTATGAAAAGTGAAAGAGGTTTTCATTCCTAAGATTCTGAAGTAAAAGAACCTCTTACACTTCCTTCAAATCCATTATGATTTGAGAGAAATGAATGATCAAACTTGTGCTACGAAACTGTTGTAAGTGCAGTTTTTCACAAGCATATTTTTACACATGTTTTTCAAAGACTCATTCTGGGCGGTAGGAAAGATATTTCAAAAAACCAAGAGAGGTTTTTGTTCGGCATGGATTTTTTCACAAAAGCCTCCTTCAGTTTTTCCAAATACAGTTTTTATGAGAAGTTATGAGCTCTGTCCCAAGACCTATTTTTCAGCCAGAACAGAGCAAGGGACAGACTCCTAGTTTCTAGGAACAGCAAAAGGATGAGTCATCAAGGGCCAGCTGAAACGTTATGAGCACCATAAAATTCGACTTCATGGAGTTTTAGGTGTCAAAGAATGTTTTAAATGTTTAGATAAGGTTTTTGTAATCATAATAAGGAGTTACACTCCTAGTTGTATTAGGTCTCTAGGACTCCTAGTTAGTTGTCCTTTGTATTAAATAGTTAGTTTTAAGTGTCAATAGGTGTCAAATTAGGAGGAATTCGAATTCCCCTCATGCTGGAGGAAGGAATCTACATGAACTCTATATATGGGAGAAGAACTAATGTATGAAGGGTTGGAAATTTATTGAAAAAAGCTCTGCTATTGTGCTATGTATATGACTATGTTTTAGTAATACAAGACTTGGCTTTACTTCTTAGGAATCAGAAGGAGTTTACTGTTCAAAATGTTGTGTATTATCTTCTCTTCAATATTTGCAGTGGTATAGATGTGTGATTAGTTAGAAATCACTGGTTGTGCTCTAATTTCCTTCACATATTTATAAACTGTGTTGTCCTGTATGTTTCTGGTGTATTCTGAATGGTTAAATTTTGTATGCCCTGACTTATATGTAAGGTTGATGTTATGAAATGAATTTGACTCCATAAGCCCAATGGATACTTTCTAGTTGTGTTTCCACCACTCATATTTTTACATTCGTTTCATAAGAGTTAGCCATCTTTATCATAATCAAACATCATTAATCCTTTGAGAGAGCAATCTCAGGTTGGGGAGGCTAAGCCTCAGCCTAAAGTAGGTTTGAAATAGTTACTTGAAGTCTACCTGATCAGCAACCTATCAGGGCCTGATTTTGAGATAACACCATGTACCCCACAAGTATTCCCAACTCAGCTATTGGGTCTAGCTTCTTCTTGGCATCTTTGGTCACATGACAGTAAACTGATAATCCAAAGATTCAAAAGTGACTTACATCAGGTTGCTTCCTGGAATAGGCCTCCATAGGTGTCTTCATCCCCAGTATATAGTGCGGGCTTCTATTCTGCAAGTATACTGCTGTATTGCATGCCTCAGCTCGCAAATGCAGTGGTATGCTTTGGTCATGCAACATCGCTCGAGCTGCTACCACAATCGATCTATTCTTCCTTTCGGCCACCCCATTCTGCTGTGGGTTATGGGGTGCCGTCAATTCCCATTTAATACCTTCTGCAGCGCATAAGTCTTTAAACTGTTGGGAGACATACTCTCCACCATTGTCGCTACACAGGGCTTTTATTTTATTTCCATATTCTTTCTCTGCCAAGGATTTAAACTCACAAAACCTCAAGAAGGTATGATCCTTCTTTTGCATAAAGTAGATCCAGCATCTACGAGAAAAATCGTCAATAAAAATAACATAGTAGCTTTGTTTAGCAGTGGAGGCTGTAGAGAAAGGTCCACAAACATCTGAGTGAACTTGCTCCAGGATTGCCCCATCTCTACTGTCTCGATCCGAAAAGGAAGACTTCACATACTTACCTAAGGTACAACCTTTGCATGTAGTTGTCTACTCAAGTTTTCCCATGGGTAATCCAGTAGAAATCTGCTGCATGATCTTCAGGGCTCCATGCTGCAAGTGGCCTAGTCTTCTATGCCATAGATCGCCAAAATCTTGGCTCTGCACCATCTCAGCTTTGGAACTCAAAGCAGCATAGTCGTCTACCTCCAGCTTGTAGAGATTCTTGACTCGAATCCCTATTTGCTTTGTCTGTCCAGTACCGATATGCCTCAGGAATATCTTTCCTTTACTAAAGACTACATCATAGCCTTTATCTTCTAGCATAGTGACAGACACAAGATCCTTCTTCAGACTTGGTACATACTTTACATCAGTCAGGGTGGGGTGAGCTCCATGCTCCCTCTGAAACACAACTGTACCTTCACCTGAAACACGGTACTCTCCATCATCGCCCATCTTGATCTGCATCTAGAGATCCTTCTCCTCCAAGGTACTGAAAATATTCTTGTCACCTGACATGTGGAATGAAGCTCTACTATCCAGGTACCACACACATCCCACCATAGATGAAATCATGCATGCGATAAGAGAGAAATCCAACTCAAACTGTGAGGCCAGTGCCTCACCATCAGATCCCTTTGGGGAACCCTTCTTCGATTTCTTCTATGGACAATTCGTAGCATAATGGCCCACTTCATGACAATGAAAGCATCCCACTTTCGATTTGTCAATCTTCTTCCCACCATGGAAAGAACCAGATTTGAGATGGGATGCCTTCCCTTTCCTTTTCCTCGCCTTACTCGCTAAGGCTAGATTTTCCTCATCATCTTGCTTTGATGAGGATCCATCTTTGGTGCTTCTTCTTATTTCCTCCTGCATCAGATCTGACCAAAGTTGTTCCCAATCTAGCAGTTTTTCTCTTCCATTAACCGAGTCTTGGTAGCTATGCCAGCTCTTCAGAAGACCACGGAGTGCAAGAATCACCATGTCATCAACAACGGTCGTGATCCCTACACTTCCAAGCTCATCCCTGCAAGTGGTGAGCTTGTTCAGATATGTAGAAATCATGTCGCCCTTTTCACACTTGATCTTATGAAGCTTGTCTTTCAGCACCAGCTTCCTTTGATCGTTGCTATTCTGGTATAAATATTTCAATGTTTTCCACATCGAAAATGGTGTCTCCTTCCCATGAAGGCTTGAGACAATGTGGTATCAAACTCCCTCCAGGAGGATTCTCCTTGCTCTAGCCACACATTTCTTCCATTCCGCTAGTTGAGTAGCATCAGTCAGCTTGGGGACTTCTTGATCAATGAAGTCCTTTAGACCGTTATCCTCTAATACTTCCTCCATGTGATCCTTCCAGGCTATATAATTCGAGTTGCCATCAAGGGAATACTCGAGTCTTAAACCACTGAACGCCATTGGTGAAATTGAGATGTGATAAGAACTCGATTTCTATATTCAGGAACCACAAACTTCAAACTTCTCCTTCTTGTATACTGTTCTTCACCTTGATCACCTTTGCTCCGATACCATGTAGAAATTCCCATTGTAGATCAATAGATTATGCAATATACTAAAACACAATACAAGATATACTTCTATAACACTTTGCGTAAGCTTAATCGAATTGAGCAAGATCAAGAGAATACATATAACTCAGAATGAGAAATCAATCACAAATAACACAGAAGAAATAACCCGGGGAAAGCCTTAGCCTAAAACCTAAACTCTGTATTATCATACAAGTGGAAATATTATTCAAGTTACAAAAAGAATCAGCTCTCAAGATATCCTGCTCTCTCTGCAATCAAATAATACAACTCACAGACTGAATAGACACTGTATATGTCCTCGTCAAGCCCTCCAAGCCTCCTATTTCCTTGCTTAGTTTTTCTTGAGGTCCAGTGAAGCCACATGTGTGAATTGGCCTCATCACACTCACTAAACCTGAAGAAGTAACTGTGCAATCCTAAAGGAAATAATTCCTTCTGCATGCAAGGAATATTCACAATGGAATATTCTAGCAACTGATAGTACACTGCCCCTCCATCTGATCTCAATTGGGTCTCTGTCTGAACTGACATGCATGAGTTATTTATGAGAGAATACTCAGTTATCTGAAGTGCAGTAGTTACATGCATGCAAGCATTAACTAACTGAACTTACATTAATTCAACAAACTGTTTGAATTAATCTAACTGGACTTGACTCAGTTAACTAAGTCAACTAATTACAACTCAATATTACAACTCATCCTTATCTCTTTAACTGATGGATAAATTCCTCAATTAATGGAGAAACTGTTGCATGTCCCCACATAGACTTCATGTTTGATTTTCCTTAACTAATTAACTCAAGATGAATTAATTAATTATTTTACAAACAACTATTTTACTTCACTCTTTTAGTTTAGGGACTGATTAAAATAGGAAGGTATCCCGAAATGCTATTTATAGAATGCTATTTTTAGCACTTCCATTTTTCCATCCATTGTTGCTAAGATCAACACTGGTTGAACTGCTATTTATAGCAGTGCTATTTTTAGCAATTCTATTTTTAGCATTTCTTGTTGCTATTTTCAACACTAGTATACTCTCAGGAAACACATCGGAAAAATCTTGGATTACATGTATGTTTTCTAAGGCAACTATCTTTTCTTTAGTGTTAGAATACCCAACTTGAACAACGTATATCACATAACCCTTTCTAACACATTTACCCAATTGAGAAGCAGTAATGGGACATAATTTTACTGGCTTTCTAACCCCTTGTATTTCTTTCCTGGAGCCATCTTCAGTAAGGTAACTAATAGAATTTTCCTCACAATCCACTAAGGACCAGTGCCCTTCTAACCAATCCATTATGATCAACAAGTCATAAGATCCTAGTGGTAATATATTCAAATTAGTTTTAATTTTTTGTCTTCCTACTTCAGTAGAGAAATTCGGTACTTTAGCGGCCACTCTCCTTTTGGCTCTAGTAGCTAGTAGTATCATTCAGGAATTTTAAAAATTTTAAACTTGCAATTGACATTTTTTGACTACTTTGGGGCTCAGATAACTCAAACTTGCTCCTGGATCCACTAAAATAGACACAGTCTGGTTAAATAACTTACCTTCCAGCTCTATCATGGTAGGTTGATAGTCTACTTCATGATCCTCTAACGCAACATTGATCCTTGGCGTACTCCTCGCCACCTCACCAATGGTGGAAGCTTCCTATACATTAGCAGCTTTCTCCTGCCTAACACGATGTGGGAAGTTTTTTTAATAATGGGGTTCCCTACAACCCCAACACTACGAAGGGGGTTTCTGTGATTGACCGAGCTCCAACTTTCTTGATGCTTCTGCTTGCTTGGGTTCATTTTTCCATTTAGTCAATTTTATTATTTTTCCCAAACTATTTATTTGGATGATTTTTCTGTGCACTTCTAAAACTTGCAATTTTTATATTTCTTGTATTTTGGTAACTCTTCTGCCCTTTCTTCTGTGACCAACCTTTACCACCACCCCCTTTTTGTCTCATCGGCTAATAGAAGATCCAAGCTTTCTGAATTGCTTCACCATTGTCTTGGGGTTATCAAATTCTAACCTCTCCTTGATGTGTGCGTGCATACTACTAACAAAGCATTGAATTTTATCTTTTTACTCGAGAATATACAAAACATATCTTAAAAGGGACGTACATTTGGTCACAAATTCATCTGTAGTTATATGTCTAAGTTTTAGGTCATGAAACTCTTTTTCCTTCTTGTCGTAAAATCATTCTGTCAGATATTTTCTTTTAAAATGATTCCAGAATTCATCCCAGGTCACCTCCTTCTCTTCAATCCCATGCACCGTCTTCACCTCCTCCCACCATAAATTAACTTTCCCTTGAAGCTGATAAATGGCTAGCATGGCTTTAAGATTATTGTCATACCCATAGATTTGGAAATATTTATTCATGTTAATAATCTAGGCTTATGCAACTTCCTCCACTTCACCATTAAATGTTGGGGGTTTGATTTTCTAAAATTCCCCCTGTAGTTCAATTTTCATCTTCTTCACTCTCCTTTGATCAAATACATTACTAGACGCTTCTTCATTATCATCCTTGTCTTCTTCAGTTCTTTGCGTCTAACTCCTTTCTGGTCTATTATCATTCCTTTGTCTAGGCTCTTCACCCCTGGCTCCATTGTTAGGACTGGGTATAAGAGTCCTTTGATTCTACCTATTCACCAGGATTTTAAGGATTTGTCCATGGTCTTGCATTAAGCTTTCATTGTGAGTTCTCAGGTGAGCCACTTCAACTTTGAGCTATTATACAGTCTCTAGCAACATCGTTGTCGGATTTTTCTGCTCTTCACCCAACTGCACACACATTTCAGGGTTTTCCTCTATGATTGGTATGGAACCAGATTCTACAGTGGGTCTCATCAGAGGTAGGCACCCATCTCCCCTCCTCATATCGTTTCTCACTTTTGTGGACAACAACACACTTACTATCACTACCATTGACCCATATAGGCCACACTATTGAAACATGGATTTAATACCACGTGTAACATACTTCATTTTTTTTATTTTTTTTACTGATAAACTTTAATAAACTAGTTATATATATATATCTATATATATATATATATATATATATATATATATATATATATTTCCCTCCATGAGTACATAGTGGAAGGTTAATTTACACATTATATTAATTATAAATTCTATAAGAAAGGTATTAATATCGAATGTGTTATTTATATGACTCCTTATATTTCCATGGTTACTAATGAAACTCTTTTGGTGACCTTTTTGAGTTAACTTAGTTTCTTGTGTGCCCCACTATGTATCGACACAAATGTTACTAGTGTTAGGGGTCCTTCTAGAGACTGTCTGACGAAATGCGTGCAAAAGGCTCTACCGTAGATTCACTAGCGTTTCATGTCAACGATATGATCATACTCCTATGGGTTTCATGCATAACTACTCGATTTTCCACAAGGGTTTTCCAACCATTTGCAGGGAGGAACTGATGGGGAAGCTCTGTCACCCGACTTCCTCACACCACCATTCAACCATTTTCTCACCGTCACTCACAAAACCGCATTCCTTTTGGACAAAAAATACATTTCCTGACCTCACAAATTCACAGTTCTGTAAGCATGGTACCATTCCATGATTCCCACTTCGAGGGTTTCAACCAGGTTTTAGCGGGTAAGCTAGAATTCTTGGCGCAATGCATATTTTAAACAATATTTGTTTGGGAAACTTTTATTGGTCAAATGATGTGTTAGTTTGGTTGTATGCAGATTCCCTTAGTTCGACATTATCTTCAGGCACTAAGATGAGGTTACTATTGATTTGGGGTAGCATCGAATGTGCTTTAGCCATGAAAATTGGTGGAGAGGATAAAACACATGAGATCTCGAAGACCCATAAATCGTTTCGGCAAATTCTAACCGGTTTGGGAGATATTAAAATAATTAATATTTTTAATGGAGTTCCTAAGTCTAGACTTAGGAAATATAAAATATTAATGGGTATTAATATAAAACTGGGTTAGGATGGTCCAAAAGTCATGGATCAAGCCAAATATAATCTTAGCCATTGATTAGAGATTTAATCTCTGCCGTTGATGGACCAACGAGAAAAGTATAAGAGGAGGCTTGTGGGTTAGTTGGAGAACACACCAAGAGAGATCAAGAATTCAATTTTATGGGGCAGGGTTTGCTGAGGAAATTGAGTGAGTGATCTGAGTTGCAACTGAAGGGCAGTGAATACATAGCAGAGAGGCAGAGTTAGTACTAGGAGGATTAGCGCAAATCTAGGAGAGGTAGACACAAAGCCAGCTAAAGGCTACGTAGAGGCAGCCAGTGGCCACGCAGAGGTAGCCAGGAGCTACACAGAGCCAAAGAGGGCCAGCGTGTGAGATGCAGAGGGTCTAGGGGCTGATGTAGAGGCTTCAGAAGCTGACGCAAAGCCCAGAGAGGCTGACGTAGGACCTAGAGGCATTGCTAGGAGAATTTCATGGGACAGACTTAGAGATGGAGAGCTGGATAGGGTGACATAGTCCCTATCAGAGTGACAAACAGTAGCAGAAGCTACATTATTGTTGTGGGATCGTTCATTCGGTGATTTAGCCAGAATATCTATCTCCGACTGAGACGTACTACTGCCGAGGGTATTCTCTATTGGGTGAGCCATTTCTGGTGCCCAGGTTGTATTATGAAAATGCATAATAATGAAACCCTCTGAATAGCTGCATCGATTTTCCCACATTGGGTTTTTCCGGGGATTTTAGTCCAAAAAAACGGTGTCCCTTGTGTGCTTGTTTACTTTCAATTGATGATCTGTATGTGTTGATACTGTACTTGTATTTATTTTCAATATTTACATGGTAAATAACTTGTTAAGTAATTGAACAAGTAGGAAGAAATAAATCAGATAGTATAGGAAGAATTTCTAACAAGTTAAACTTAGAAATTACAACATGGTATCAGAGCGTGGTTTCAGATCACAGAATAACTAAAGGCATCAACTAAGCAGAGTAGTAGTAGCAGAAACAGTTGTCCCGAGTGACTGAAGTTGTTGCTAGGAGAAAGAAGCAAGGAAGGAGTGACGCAGAGGGCCTGCGTCATCACTTTGAGCTAGGAGGAGGACCAGCGTAAAGGCAGAGAGCAGAAAACCTAACCTATGCAGTGCCCAATCATCTTTCTCAGTTAGGAAGGATCGACGCAGTGGCCAGGAGGTGTAGATTTTGCTGGTGTCGGGATTGTGCAGAACCTAGAGGCTCAGTCCTTCAAGTTGCTGAGGTATAGGAGGTTGTGAATAATTTGCGGAGTGATGTTGGTGGGGTACTGTGGTCATAAAAGTACCTAACATGGCAAGACCAAGGAGGAGGGATTTCTAGAAAGGAAATCGAGACTCAGAGGGAGTTGAACCGAGGACTTCCAGGAGGGAAGTAAAGAGACTCAGAGGAGTCGGAAGAAGAGCAGCAAGATGGCAGTGAATGGGTTGAGAGATCAAGATAGACTAGACGGAGCTTCCAACTTTGTAGTCTGGAAGGCCAGGATCTTGTCCATTCTAGACATGTATCACATCAAGCACTTCGCCTTGAAAACAATAGCGATCATGGTTGACCTAGCTGAAAATGAGAAGTACGAGGAGGCAATGGCCAGGGAAAAGTGCATCATCCTTGATGGGGTCAAGGATTATGTGGTGTCACATATTTCCGACAAGGACACGACAAATGAGATGTGGGAGGCCCTGAAGAAATTGTACCAGCATACTTCGATGCAGAGGAAGATGTTACTTGAAAATCAATTGTGGTCATACCAGATGCATAAGGGAGAGCAGATAGATGTCTTCCTCAGTGGATTGAAGGAGATCCGTGATCAACTAACTTCCATAGGGGCCATGCCAGATCAGGAACTGATGGTGAGGAACACATTGAATGCAGTCTCAGAGAATTGGGAGGTATTTGTCTAGAGCATACTGGGCAGGTCGAGCCTTCCAGATTGGGAGGAACTGTGGGTGACTCTTCGTCAAGAAGAGATCAGACAGTTGACCAAGGCAGGGAGTAGTGGAAAGGGGGTCAGAATCAAGAAGGAGAAAGAAGAAGATGCAACTCTCGCATCTGCAGGAGAGCAAGAGAAAAGAAAGAAGAAGGACCCCTCCAAGGTCAAGTGTTGCCATTGTGGGGAATTGGGTCACTATGCGAACCAGTGTCCAAGAAAGAAGAGCAAGGGGGAGGCTTCTGACTCAAAGGAAGCACCAACAAAGGCGGAGAAAGAAGTCGAGGAGGATGATGACTATTCCTTGAGTGCTCATGCACCACTTGAGAGGAAGTGGGGAGACATCAAGTTGTAGTCAGACGGACTACAAGCGATGAGGGGTAGGATCCTTGAGGTACCCAACCTCTTGGATTATACCTGGCTATGGGAGCCTTGAAGAGGAGTAGTAGGACTAGAAAATGTCCGTAGAGACGGATGTGGATGAAGCGGAAGAAAGTGCTATAGTGCAGGAGTCCTGGTAAATCGCAGAGGCTAGCAGGATGCAACAATGTAAGAAGCACAGGAGTATTTCACCAGTGCAGGATGGCACAGAGAGGTGTGCAATAGTGTGAGATTCATGGAGTTGTTGCAGCAGTACAGAGGTTAGTAGAGGGAGCACTTGTTAGTGGTAGGGGGAGCTTTAACATCAGGAGAGTCTCTAGCTTGACAGGGATGTCAGAGTTGGGTGGATTAGTTACTTCCTTCTTAGTAACTGGGTTGCAGTGTAGTAGTTAGCAGTGGCAGTGTTATGGGGAGCATGATGTTGCGTGAGGAGAAGGGGATGTAGTGCAGATGCAATAGTGGTAGTGGCAGGGCCATGGGCAACAACATAGATGTAGAGGGAACTATCGTACAAATGTAGCAATGGCAGTGGTAAGGCCATGGGTAGTATTACAAGATGCAGCAGTGCAGAGGATGTGGGCAGGGAGGCCTAACATTAGCACAGGTACTGGTGCTAGATAATCAGAGTAGTGCTTGGTGAGGAGTATTACTAGAGCACAGTACTCGCTAAGAGGAAGTGTTGATTTGGGGTAGCATCGGATGTGCTCTAGCCATGAAAATTGGTGTAGAGGCTAAAGTGCATGAGATCTCTAAGACCCAGAAATGGTTTGGGCAGATTCTAACCAGTTTGAGAGACATTAAAATAATTAATATTTTTAATGGAGTTCCTAAGTCTAAACTTCGGAAAAATAAAATATTAATGGGTATTAATATAAAACTGGGTTAGAATGGTCCAAAAGTCATGGATCAAGCCAAATCTAATCTTATCCATTGATTAGAGATTTAATCTCGGATATTGATGGACCAACGAGAAAAGTATAGGAGGAGGCTTGAGGGTCAGTTGGAGAACACACCAAGAGAGATCAAGAATTTGATTTTCTGGGGCATGGTTTGCTAAGGAAATCAAGTTAGTGATCTGAGTTGCAGCTAAGGGGAAATGAATACATAGCAAAGAGGCAGAGTTAGTACCTAGAGGATCAACGCAGAGCTAGGATAGGTTGACGCAAATCAAACTAGAGGCTACGTAGAGGCAGCTAATGGCCACATAGAGGCATCCAAGAGTTGCGCAGGGCCAGAGAGGGCAAGCGTGTGAGACAGAGAGGGTCTAGGTTTTGACGCAGAGGCTCCAGAAGTTGACGAAGAGCCCAGAGAGGCTAACACAGGGCCTAGAGGAAATGCTGGGAGAATTTCGTGGGACAGACTAAGAGATGGAGAGATAGATATGGTGACGCAATCCCTATCAGAGTGACGCAGAGAAACAAAAGATGCATTCCTTCTCTGGGATTGTTCATCAGGTGATTCAGCCAGAATATCTATCTCTGACTGAGAGGTACTACTTCCAAGGGCATTCTCTGTTGGGTGAGCCATTTATGGCACCTAGTTTGTATTCTGAAACTGCATAATAATAAAACCCTTTGAATAGCTGCACCGGTTTTCCCACATTGGGTTTTTCTGGGGACTTTATTCCAAAAACAACGGTGTCACTTGTGTGCGTGTTTACTTTCAGTTGATGATCTGTATGAGTTGATACTGTACTTTTATTTATTTTCAGTATTTACATGGTAAATAACTTGTTAAGTAATTGAAAAAGTAGGAAGAAATAAATCAGATAGTACAGGAAGAATTTCTAATGGGTTAAACTTAGAAATTCCAACAGTTACCCAAAAACCATTTTCACATTTAAGTTTCATTCCTCTCGTTAATTAGTTAATTTTCTTTACTCAATGTTTCCTTCCTTTTGTATGTAGGTTCACACGGGTATCAAGCCCTTTCTTGATTATTCAACTTGCTCGTGAGTATATGTCTTGACACTTGGTTCAAAATTTGGGTTTTTACCCTTACCAGGTGCACAATTACTTCTACCTTTTTCCTGGGATTAATAGGGTGTTTTCAATGCTAATGTCCCCTCCTCCATACAGAAATTGCACACAGCATCCTAGTTAAGGTGAAACCCTCCTGTTTGTTTGGAAGCAAAACCTTGAGGGTATTCTAAGTGTTATTGACTCTGAAATTTGACAAATTCATGTATAATTTTCTTAGGTTTGTTGAGTAATAATTGTTCCCGAAATAATATGTGTTCAATGTAACTGTGTGAGATCTTCATGGTCTTGGTTTCTGTTTCTAGTTCCTAGCACTCATTAGGTCATGCCTAGATTTTTATTAAAGAACATAGGTATTGGTTTACATTTATCTAACTTTTCCGTTCACATTTTATGCCTTTTAATTCTACAAATCTGTTTCAATGTATATTTGTGCATGCAATTAAACCTTCACTATTTTGGTACAGATTTAATATTTGATGAACGATTGATATGTCATACCTTTCATGCAGGGTTGCTTACTTATCTGGTTATTTTGAATTTTGTGTTTCATACAGAAGTTTTCATGCATGAATTGCTAGGGTTCATATTGTTTAAGAGCAACATTTTTCTCTTCAATCAAGATTCACTGTTACTCATTATTCTATGTATTCCATTTGTAAGTACATATGTGTTTTTTATATGAAAAGGTGGTCTAACTATTCAAGATTCACTAGTGAATATGACTCGCGGATTGCACCAAGGTGGCTAATTCAGTTCAGCCTCGCCAAGGATCTAACTTGGAGTGGATTCACCGACTCTATTTTCTTTTAACTCACAAGAATAACTAATCATATGACTTGTTTTTTTTCTTTTTACCCATTACGAGGTTTTTCATTTATCATACAAAACTTCATTTTCTTTTTTCCTTTACAGTCCTCCTTAAGGGAGAGATACAAGTAAATAAATCCTATTTCATTACTATGACATCTTTCAAACCAATTTCTTAAGGTATTGATTCTTAGGACAGAGTAGTCACAAATATTTTTTTTTAACCTCCACGGTGTTTTCTTGTTGACATGGAACAATCACAATTAATTTTTAAATCTCCATAGAGTTGTCCTATCTACACATTCTTTTTTTGCTAAAGCAAGAGTGTTTTTCATTTCTCATTCAAAGGTTTAAAAAATTACAAAACTATGTTACAAGTCCCAGACATAGTCAACGGGCACAGCCAGGGACTGCCAAACCCTAAACAATGGGTTGCAATCCTTATAACAAACAACCCACTAAAAAAAAAACTCCCGTACACAAAAGGAGAATAGACTCAAAGCACAAAAAAAAATGGGTTCGCCCTGGGGGTTAAAACCCGTGCAACTAAGAGATCCGCCATTCAGGAGCCAACACATAGAACTCAAAAAGCACGAAGGATAACTCCTCGAACTAGCTTGACGTACTAGAGTCGTTGATCTTCCCTCCCCTAATCCGACGGCTGAGGAGAATATCGCACAGAGAAGAAGCACAAGGATAACCCGCGCGATATGGGTGGTATTCTCTCTCTGCCCACTACCACGTGTTGATTGATGAATGGCATTAGAGGCAAACCTTGTAAAACCACTTTAGGGCTCGGATGTGCACGATAAACCACAAAACCGCTTAGCCTCTAATTCCTTTGTGAACGAAAACCACTTGTACTTCGCCGCCTGCCATCCAAAGGAGAGCCTTCAAGACAACGCGAACGAGAGCAGAGGCTAGATGAACCCTGGTCCGCCATCCTCTTCCCTGCCTGACTTGAGAAAAAGCTCATTGTCAGTGCGAGCTAGACTATAGCATTCTTCTCTCAAATTCCCTACAGGCATCATTTCCCATTTGTAAAAACTGTATTCATTCTTGCAGAGCACCCCTTCATTTGCTAGCTGGTCTGCTACTCTGTTGGCATTTCTGCGCACATGAGCAAAACTTAGGGTTCTCAGGATTCTCAGATGTGATTGAATGCGCTGATAAACCTGCAACAGTCTCCAGTGGTGCGAGATTTTCTCAGGGTCTGAGCCATTAGCTATTCTTTTTATAGAATTGATTGTTAATTCAGAATCAACTTCTATTATGGAGTTCTTCATGTTGAGATTTCTTAGAATCTCTAAGCCCTGTTCTATGGCCATTAGTTCCGCCATGTTGTTGGTAGCATTCCCTAAGTAGCTGTGGAAGATGACTATTAAATTCCCCTTGTCATCTCTGATGGCACCTCCATACCCTGCTTCCCCTGGGTTACCTTTCGAGGCTCCATCTGTATTTAATTTTAAGAACTGAAGGGGGGGGGGGGGTGTGGGGGGGGGGGAGGGGGGGGCATGCTAGAAGTCCTACCTCTAGATTGAGCCCTGAGGGACCATCTTCTGTAGGCCCAAAAGAAGAAGAATTCGAGCGTCCTGATGAGAAGGCTGATTCTCAGTAGGGTGCTTCTGAAAAGTATTAATAGTCTCTTTGAGCTGCCTGAGGAGCTGATTTATGATGATTTGGGGTGGGCTGGATTTGTCCTTGAAAATTCTGTTATTGCGTTCTTTCCAGACGTTCCAAATAAGGAAGCCTAGGATCAGGGTCGAGGCTGAGTTTACAGTCTCATTCTCTGAGAGTTTTTTTCTCCAATTCTTTAAGGTTTTGGAGATATCGTTTTCATCTCTGTCAGTTTGTCTAAAGATACAGGCTGCCCAGTTCCATAGGGTAGAGGTGAAAGTGCAGAGGCTCAGAAGGTGATCCCTCGTTTCTTCCTGGATACCACATAACTGGCATCTGGAAGGTCCTACAAAACCTTTCTTTCTAAGATTTTCCCAAGTCAAAATCTTTTTGTGATGAACCATCCACATAAAAAACTTGATTTTCATCCATTGAGGGCACTTCCATAGGTCCTTCCAAGTGTTATCCGGGTTTGAAAAATTGTATCTAGTGACCACATATTTGGCTTATTTGAGGTTGAAATTGCCCTCACTGCTTCTTCCCCATCTAAGTTGATCTCGGGACGACGAGATCAAAATTTTCCTTTTTTCCAGGATTTTGGCAAGAGTTTCTACCTGGGTCTTCAGAGGAGATTCTTCACTATTAATTGGTACTTTCCAAGTTCTCCACTTGCTTGTTTCTAGTTTTATCCCAAAAGTCGCTAACCTTTTTTATTCCTTTGTTGACAGTTTCCTCTCTGAGAATGTCTAGTCCTTCTCTACTTAAGTTGGATTCCTGCTACCAGTTATCCTCCCAAAACCAGGCAAGGTTTCCATTCCCAATCTCCCAGAAGCTGTGATTCTGAACTAAAGCTCTGTTCTCCCAAGCATTATTCCAGATGTGGGAACCCCTGATGTGCCCTGTCATTTTGATTAAGTCCCCCTCTCTCCATTTTTTTGCATATTTCTCCTTCCAGAGCTTGGCCCATGGGTTGCTGGATTCCTTCAGCCATCTCCACCAAAGTTTGGCCCCCAAAACTTTTTTAAGAGTTTCCGGGTCATGGAGACCAAGACCCCCATGAGGTTTGGGCATGCAAAGTTTGTCCCAAGCTACCAGCGCCCATTTCTTCTTTTCCTCACCTTTTCCCCATAGAAAGTCTCTTTGCATGTTCCTGATTTGCTGGGAAACTCCACCAAGGATAGGAAGAGCTGAAAACATATAAATTGGAAGAGACTGCAGGACCGCCGTTGTGAGAACGAGCCTGCCAGCAAGGTTTAAAGATCTACTTGTCCACTTGCAGATTTTGTCCTTTAGTTTATTGATCAAAGTTTCCCAAACCTCCTTGCTCTGAGGTTTGTTAGTGAGAGGTATTCCCAGATATTTGGAGGGGAGTTGGTCTCTCTGAAATTCGAGAATTCTGGAGAGGTTTCTCTAAATTGCAATATTTGTATTGAAAAAAAACACTTTAGATTTTGAGAGACTTACCTTTGTACCAGCTGCTAAATAAAAATCTTGCAGGATTTGTTTGTAGGCTTTGGCTTCTTTGACCGTTGGTATGCCCTGTAACATAGTATCATCAACAAATTACTGATGAGTTAGCGTGTTCCCTTCCTGGGTAAGCTTGAGACCCTGGATTGTACCCTCCCTTTTGGCAGAAGTGATTGATTTCCCTAATCCTTCCATCATGAGAATAAAAAGAAATGGTGAGAGAAAATCTCCCTCCCTGAGGCCTCTCGAGGGCCGAAAGGATTTGGAGGGAGAGCCATTGAGGAGGATGGAAAAGCTAGCTAAAGTAACCAAAGCCATAACCCATCTTATCCAATTCTGGTCAAAGCCATAAGAAATTAGAACTTCTTTGATATATAACCAGCTCAGTTTGTCATAAGCTTTCGCTAGGTCCAGTTGAATGATCATCCCTGCTTGCTTATTATTCTTGAGAGAGTGGACTATTTCATGTGCTTGAATGATGTTGTTAAGAATTTGCCTTCCTTCCACATAACCAGTTTGCTCCTCTAACATGAGTGTTGGTAGGAGGGGCTTTAGTATGTTTGCAATAACTTTGGAGATGATTTTGTATATCACATTACAAAGGGCTATGGGCCTCAACCAATCTGGAGTCATTGCCTTATCCTGTTTAGGAATGAGGGCAATGAAAGAGGTATTTAGCGCTTTTAGGATTGTTTTTGAAATCCTTGAGTCCTCCACCACTTCCAGAATATCCTTTTTGACTATTTCCCAGCTTGCTTTGAAGAAGTCTACGTTAAAACCATCCGGTCCAGGCGCTTTCCCATTGTGCATCTCATTTATTACTTCTTTTACCTCTTCTTCTAATACTGGTCTGTTGAGATTGAAATTGTCTTCCCTGGACACCAGTTTTGGAATATGCTTTGTAAATTTTTTGATAGCTAGAGATCTATTTGAGATAGGCTCCTCTGCTATTTTTTGAAAATGTTGTACCAGAACGGACTCCATATCTTTGTGTGTGTTGAGCTCTCTTCCTAGCGGATCTATGAGCTTTGTGATCCGATTATGGGCCCAGTGTTCCATGGTAGATTTGTGAAAAAACCTTGTGTTTCTTTCTCCTTCTTTGAGCCATTGTACTCTTGATTTCTGCTTCCAGAAGATTTCCTCCTGCTGACATCTGGTGTCCCATTCCTGTTGTAGTGAGTCTGCTTGCAATTTCCTATCCTTAGTGAAGCCTTCCTTGATAAGAGTTTGGTTAATATTCTGAAGCTTTTGTTCCACTTCTCTTTTGGCTTTAAAAATATTTCCAAACTCACTTTTGTTCCAATCTTTGAGTTTAGTCTTGATGTGCTTGAGTCTCTGTTGCAGCATGAACATTTTTGTGCCTTGAACCGGTAAATCTTCCTTCCACCACTTATCAATGTTGGATATGAAATTAGGGTGAGTAAGCCAAACATTTTCAAACCTAAAGGGTCTATTCCTTGGAGTGCCAATAAAAGAAGCTTCTAGCTGAATTGGCCAGTGGTCCGACCCTCCAAAAGGTAGGATAAAAGCATTCAAGTTAGGCCCCGAGAGGAGGAGGTTCTCCGAGATTAGGAATCTATCTAGTTTTGAAGCAACTTGTGATGCTCCTCCCCTCTTATTGTTCCAGGTGAAGATCCCATTTGCTGTTTCTAAGTCCACTAGCTTCAAATTGATGAGGAAGTTCTAAAAGGCAATAGAATCCTTGCCTATTAGTCTAGTGCCTCATTTTTTTTCTATAAGAGATTTGATCATGTTGAAATCTCCACCCAGAATCGAGGGTATTGCTAGGTGTCTCTGTCTAAGCTCCTCCAGTGAGGTGAGAAGCTTGAGTTTATCGTCAGGATTTTGAGGACCATAGACATTAGTAACCATATAAATATCCTTGTCACCTAAAGGTTGGATAACCATTGAAAGATAGTTCCTAGATGCTTTCACATCCAGAATGTCAAATTTCTAGGGATTCCGGAGAGTGAGAATCCCTCTTGCTGTCTTATTGGCTTTTACTTCTAGGTATTCATACTTACTGAGCCATTTTCTATGTATCTTCCGGACTTTATCTATTAAACAGTTTGTTCCCTGTATGAACACCATATTTGGGTTTTCTTATATTATTCTACTGCTGAGATTCCTCTGCTTTCTTTTACTTCCTAGAACCTTGATATTCCAAGTTGTGAGCTTCATGATGATGGGTTTTTGAATGAGTAACTGGTAAGATCTTTCATCTTACCTGAGTTGATCATGAGCTTTCCACACTCTATTAGCAGTTCATTTTGACTCTTTCTGCCTCTTTTCCTGCCTGGGTTCCTAGCCGAGTGTCCTGATATTTCCTCCATTGATTTGACCCCTTCCTGGTCCTGTCTTTCATGGCTTCTTTTGTTTCCTGAGGTTTTTATTTGAGATCGCCAGAGGAAAAGCTGTTGTACTCTATCAAACTCCTCTTGTGGTAGGGAGTCTATCCCTTTGCTGGTTCCCTAGTTTAAGAATTTCTCCAGATCAAGATTCTCCCTCTCAAGTATCTCATATAGCTATTGGTCCTCAGTCCCAACTTCACTAGGGGTCATCTCTTGATCCCTGCTTTGTTCCATGTTGTTTGGTATGCCTTCCTATAGTTTGTTGTTATCCTGTATTATTTCCATGCTGTCTTCCTTTTCTGTCTCTTTAGGATGATTGTCCAGAGTAACATCTTTTTCACTCTTCCCCCCTTCTTCTTCTAAAATTTCAAAACTATTGCGACTTGCTACTTTGTTATCACTCTGTTTTTTCTAATACCTTCTTCCTCCGCCTTTCCCTTTGCCTCCTATCTTGGTGAATCCTTCGGGATCTTTGTGTATGTTGGTCCTCGAATTCTCCTCCCGCTTGTTTTGTGGGCAATCTCTGAAAAGGTGTCCATGTTCATGACATTTCCAGCATCTAAAAGGGACATGTTCATAGTCCACCGCCTGTACCCATTCCTCATCATACACTTCTAAGACCACTTCATCCGGGAGAGCTCCCGATAAATCCATTTCCACACATATTCGTGCGAAGGAAGTATATTTCCCTCTCAGAGTTGCCTCTGAAATTTTTAGAAAATGTCCTAATTTATTTCCTATAGCTTTTAGGTATTTAGGCAGCCAATAATCTAGAGGTAGGGAGTAAACTCTTATACATACCGGGACCGAAGTGAATGTCTCCTGCTCCGGGACAGTTCATTACCCAAGGTCACATATAGAGTCCTGCAACAGCATAGAAATAAAGTCCTCCTTCGAAAACTCTGTCTTTGTCCTCTATGCTGTTGAAAACCACTGTGAAGAAGCCCTTGGACCCTAGATGAAGAGTTATCTCCCCCTTTGGTTTCCAATAGTTTCTGATCCAAGTATACAGATTCTTCTTTGTGGGCCATAAGCCCATAAACTTACAAATAATAGAATAAGTCGTCATGTGATCTATGTGCTCCTGCAATGCAGGATCATTCAGAACCACCCTAGGTTTGGCGGTAGTCTTGGGCTTACAGGATCCCTCTGCCGAGTTGTACCCTTTTTTCTTCTCACTGCTATCCTCTGGAATCTTCTCCCTTCTGACCATCCTATGAGTTTCTTCTTGAATGTCATCTTTGTTGCTTTCCAATTTTGTTGGGTCCATACTTTTCTTTCCTTTCTCCCAGGGTCTTCCGTTTGAACTCGATTCTCTTCTTTTATTCGAAACAACGTTGCTGTAGGAGGGAGTGGAACTCCCTCCTCCTGGCACCTCCATGGTTCTCAGCTCACTCCTCCTTTTGCTTCCTGCTCCGAACCCTAGCTCTCTCCTCCGCCCTAGTCCTATCTACACATTCATAATCATATAAACATTGTAATATTTCTTTACCAACACAATAAAACACATCTATTTAACCAAATGGTAATCCTACCACTAGTATATGCTGTAAATAATTGTCTGATTTGTCGGATTGTCAAGGAATTCACAGGGTACCACACCACCCAACCATGAGAAAACCAATTACGTCATTTTCTCTCCCCCTAGCTTCTTTATACCAGAACAACCTTTGTCAGCATTTGTAACAGGATTAGTCCTCAGGCAATGAAACCCCCAAGGTTAAACTTGGGACTTGCTATAATTTTGAGGCTTCCACTGGTTTCCTGCCTAGTTCAAGAACACCTCAAGGAAATGTCTTGCCTTCTCGTCACAATGTCCTGTGAATTTTTAGAATTCTATTCCTTTCTTCCTGATGCCTCTAGCTTCCTTTGTGGTTGCCTTCCTAGCTTCTCCCTTTGAGAACAACTTTTATCTCTAAGGAAAAAAAGGTAATTGATTCCCAACTGTCTGGTAAAAAGAATTTTATCTCAGGTGTCCCTCCAATGAATTCCAAGATTTCCTTTTAATTATTATTTTATTTTAAAATCAACATAACAATAAATTTTACCATCCAAAATTTCCATTAGGCTCCACTTGGCCTATAAGTTCTTTAGTCTTAAACAATAAAGTAAATGCAAGTAATTCAAAATATTCACAATGTTTGGAGGGGTGTTGTAACATCCCCCCGTAATCTCGCATCAAAATGCAACTATCCAAATTACTATTCCAGATTCCTCATTAACCATTAGATAGAATCATCATCATTATATAAAGTAACTTTAGTAAAGGAATAGTAAATTACATAACCATTACAACCACTCTTGTAACATATTGACATAAACTTTTTGATGTAACCTTGCATCCATTTCATGATTCCTTTAACCATATTAGTTAATCACATACTTGATATTATGAGCATCAAATCATGCAAGGAATCAACATCATCAAACTAACACAATAAGCAATCACATCATTGAACATCGATATACCATGGAAATCGCGTATGGTGAAAACCAACAAACATTTAATTTTATTATTAAATGCTCGTGAGGGTGTTCACCCCTGACTCAATGGCTTATAAGGGAGTACATCCCTTAACCATTGTGATAAAATATTATAAAGAATACCATCTCAAAAACGATACAACTAGTTATAAGCTATTACAATTATAACAAACCCTTGAGTATTTCCTTCATACATAACTAGTTATAAGCTATTACAATTATCATGTCCTCATTTACTTACAAACCCTTGAGTATTTCCTTCGGGGCCTGGTTCTTTCCATTGGTGGATTATCCCGCAGCTCAGACTCATCTGCATGGACCATTAGTTCTTTCCCTGAAACAATGTTAAACATAATCTATCATTTTCACAAGTCACCATCATTTCCTGTCATTGTTGTCGTCAACAAGCTTTGATATCATGATTAGATAAAACATTAATCAACCAATAATCATTCTTTAAAAGTGATCCTTTAACATCTATTCATGTGCATACATGAGATGTAAATATAATATCACAACATGCTTCTTCTAACAACACTTCTCATGCATTAAGTATAAGAAAATAATTATCAAGCATGTCAAAATAAATACCACATTACTATGACCCTTCTCGCATACACACACATTTATACAAGACAAATCACTACAACTGTCCAAAAATTCCTTTAAAGGAAACTAACACATCATGCATTCGAGTTACTTAAACTTTAACAAAAGAACCAACCCTTCAGCTATTACTTTTGGTGCATGCAAATAAGTAAAGGAAGTTAACATAATGAATGTTATTCCTATGCATGCAAATGCATATACTTTCAAAAAGGATATTTTCCAATGTAGGCTTAACACAACATGTTGTTGTTTCCTACATGCAAATGTATATTATTTCCAAACAAATGCTAACATAAGTCTTGCACGCATATACATCCTATTCCAAAAGAAACTAAGATAATAGTTATGATAGATTAAAAGTAACCACATATAATTTTTCTATAGCTCAACTTCTATCCATGCAAAGAAAATATCTTTATAACACCATGGATACTCTTTGTGCATGCAAACATTGATCATAATAGCCCTTCTTTAGCGTACTCAACCCATATTCACTTCTCTATAATTCCACCATAATTAGCTATTATTTTCATGTAAATAATTACTTCTTCTTCAAAAGGAAGTCAATATAACATCGTTTCTCTATCTTTCTACATGCAAGTTTCTCATGCTTCATTTTGAAGAAATTGTCATAGATACCCATCATTAATGCATAAAAATTAGGCAACAATAAAAAGGTTAACTTAACCTTTTATGTATTGAGGTCAAGAAATTGAGACAATTCATCTAGCAAGACAATATTTTCAAGAGATTATTCTTTTCAAGAAAGTTAACATAATAACTTTCTCTATCTACACTCAAAAACATATTTTCTATGTCACAATGACCACCCTTTTGTGCATGCAACATGTGTTTTTCCTAACACAATGACCTTTACTTCAATGCACATAATCATTTCAAGAAACAAGCATGCATTCTTGTTCTTGTATGATTAATATTCATATGCAATTTTTAAGAAAACAATCTATTTATGTTTCAAGAGATCTATCATAAAAGCTACTCTTTTCATACATACGACTATGAACTCTTTTTCTAAAAAGAAACTATCTTAATCACTATTACTTTTGTGTATGTAAAACATAAATTTTCTTCAAAAATGTTAGTAATGATTATCTATGTGCCTAGAAGCACATGTTCCCTTCAAGAAACTAAAAATAATCTTATATTCTTACATGAGAATCTAGCTCATTAGCTATTTGTATCATGCATGCAATGCTTATTTATTTCACAATAAACATCCAAAAATAACTATTATCTCCTTAAGAACTTTACATGTTTCATGCATATTTTCTCAAGAGGATATCTTGGATACCTAGCAAGAACCTTTTGTAATTTATTCCAAGGAAATGACAAATCTACTTAGCTTTTAACTCACAAGATTCACATGTAATATTTCTAACATAAACTGCATATTTATTTAGCTTTTATGTGAAAAAATTAGTGTAATTTCTTTCAAGAAAATGACAAAGCTACTTTGCTTTTATTGTGCATAAACTAAGCAAAGATTTTCAAGAAGACATATATCCCTGCAATATTTTAATGCATAAGAATTTTTCAATACTTCGTAAGGAAGTTAACATAAGCAAACTATACTTTTGTATATCAAAATAAAGAATTTAATTTAAAGAACATGAACATTATTAGCCCTATCTTTTTTGCACATAAACATAGAAAATTTCAAAGAGATTAATTGTATGGCCCATAAACCATACAAAATGGACTCTTTTCGAATCAGGGCCGGAAGCATCCTTGTCACATAACTCAGGTTTCTTCACACCTTTTGCAATGAAGCCTTGATGTAATTGTCACACAATGTAAGCCCCAATGCAGTATAACATGCCTCCTCTTTTCTTCAAATCCTCTTGAGCCCACTCTTTGAGTGAATACAAAATTACAGAATCAAAAGAACACCACCACATGGAGCCACTGTAGCAAGACAAACACCACAATATATAGAACACTTCACAGAACAAACATATGTAGCCCTCCAAGAGAAGAAGCTCATAAGGTGAAGAACGGACGAGAGAGCCGTGTAAATTTTTTTTCAAAAAAAATTGAATAAATTTTGTAAATTATTTTCAAAAATTACACATTAATTATAAGTCATATATGAATTTCACATTTAAATTTTCATAAATATTAAGATTTGATATGTGTACTATTATAATATTTGGTGGCAATATAATTTTTTTGATTTTTTATGTTAGATTTTTATAAATAATGAAATTTTCATAAATATTGAGATTTGATATGTGTACTTTTTTTCATAAATATTGAGATTTGATGTTTGTACTATTATCATATGTTTGATGTTTGTGGTAAATATAATTTTTTTGATTTTTTATGTTTGAGTTTTATAAATAATGAATTTTTCATAAATATTAAGGTTTGATGTGTGTATTTTTTTCCATAAATATTGAGATTTGATATTTGTACTATTATCATATTTAATAATATATATAAATTTTTTATTTCTGAGAAAGTTTATTTATAATTCTAATAAAAATTCAAATTTCAAAAATTATTTTTAATTTTCAAAAAATTCAATACTTATGTTGTTAGTACTGTAATAAATTTTATAACATCTTTTTAAAATTTTCAAAACTCATTGAAACAGTTTTACTATAAATAATCACTGCACGTGTAATAAATGACTGGAATATCAACTTATAAATGAATTTGTATACTAAATCACTGGAATATCAACTCATAAATGAATTTGTGTATACCAGCTTAAAAACCAGCGGCGTATCAAATTTTCATTTTAGCTTCAATGGCAATGTCAAAATTCCAAGCATGCAGACGATAATGGAGGGAAGTTACCTCCTAGAATTGGAAGAACGGAAGAAAAGACCAGTGGATTTGCCCTGACCTGAACAAGGATCGAATCTACTTTTATTCAATCGAGCACAATTCAAACTAGTGAGGGCCACAGCTGTCGGAATACTATACGAAACCACTGTAGGCGATTACTCGATAATAGTATCACACGGTTCATTTTTCATCGTCTTCCCAGACTATGGCTGGGACTGCGAACGACCTGCGTCCCACCTTTCAAACATTTCCATATAATTTGGCCAAACGCTGGGCGAACGCTAGACTTATGGTCAGATGCTATTTTACTTTCAAATCTCACTGTGTAATTTGCCTTCTCATTTTGCTTTTTGAAGGATAGCGTCTTCGGCTCCACGATTATAGTTACATTCGCAGGGCTCTCCACTGCGACCTCATATACAGAGGGGACTCCGAGAGGGTAAGAACCATGTGACAATAAGACTGAGTTCACGTGATATGAGGTTTAGCTGTGAGTTTTGTTGGGTGAAACCTACGAGATGAGGGTTCAAATTTCATTGAGTATATATTTAACCTGTTGTGTCTTCGCAGGAAGAGTAGGGACCCCATAGAGGACGTCTTGGCTCTTGTTGAGGCTTAAGTTTCTTGCTATTGTGCGGCTTGCAGGTTGTTGCACCTAGCCTAGGTTTATAGTGGCAGCCAGTTAGATTTGATCCTGGGTCTGTTCACGATAACTCTCACCAGTTACCGATTATCCTAAATTCAAAAAAAAAGAAAAAAAAAGATTGAGTTCACATTTTTAAAGTTTGACAGTTACCCGTTTGATGTAGGATGATAATTTTAGTATTTAATATATTTTCTTTTAATTTTAATATTTGAGACATATTGAGTTGTGACACGGTTTTTTAATTTTAATATTTGAGACATATTGAGTTGTGACACGGTTTTAAGAGTAAGTTGTTTTTTGGGATAGAGTTTTTTTTACAATAAAATTTTAAATTTTTTTATTCCAAATAAATTATATATAATATAATAATAAAATTTTGAATTTTTTATTTTGCTAAATTATATATTATATGTAAATTATTGATATTTTTAACTTATTAATTATTGAATATATAGTGATAGTGTTAGCTTACTAATTATTGAATGTATACAAAAAAAATTGATGCTATACTTCTTTTAAATTACTTTAAAATATCACTAATTTACTAGGATTTAAAATATATAATTTAAAAAAATATACAATAATTCCGATTCTTTTCAATTGGTAAATTTTTTTCTAAGTAAAAAAATTGTGCATCTAAAAAGGGTTTGATCCTTTTAAAATCCCGAAGCATATGTCTAAAGGAAAATTAAAAAAAGATTTTCAAACTTGACTTGTCGGTAGATTTTGGAAGATGGCCATCAACATATGATTTAGTTCATCTTTTTATCTTTTTAAACCAAATGGTTTTATAAATATAATCATGAGAGTCACGTTCAAAAATCATTTTTTTTTTCTTTTTAAACCAAATGATTTTATAAATATAATCATGAAAGTCACGTACAAAAACTTTAAACCTAAATACTTTATGCAAATTAACGTTAAATAACTAATTTTAAAATGTAAATTGAGTTAATTTTATTTTTTTAATAACTTAATTTAAGTGTTATTTCATTAAAAATTGAGTTAACTTTATTCTTTTTAATAACTTAATTTAAGTGTTATTTCATTAAATAGTTATCTTTGATGTACAAATGATTTTAAATTGATAATTTAATTTGGGTGCTATTCAATTAAATAATTATCTTTGATGCACGTTAACATTATATTAATTTTAAATTTGATAATTTAAATTAAATATTATTTTAATAAATAATTTGAAAAAACTTAATAATAGTATAATATAAATTATTTTTAATATAATTTATTATAAAAATAAAGAAATAATTTATTTGAAAATATAATGTATGGTTTATATTAAAACTTCAAATGGTTTGTTTTGTTTTTTTTTCAACTTTAAGAAAGATAAGGAGGAGAAATATATTCAATTTAATTAGTATTGTTTTTCATTTATGGTATATAAATTTTTTAATTAAAATGTATGTAATTTTTTTTAATTAAAAATAAAATAAAACAATTGTCATAGTAAATAACAAATAAATTGTTTTGCAATTATTAGTTGTTAAACTTTGTACTAAAAGTAACATCTAACAAACTTTAACTAAGATTTTTAAGTTATATCATTTTATTCACTTAAACATTATAAGTATAGGTAATAGAAAGATGCTTCCAAAACATTCTTTCCCACTTGCTCTCTGTGGGAACAATAATTCACCCTATCAAGCAAAAGTGTAGCTAGGTTCCCTGCTCTGTGAAATCATTTCAATTTCTAGGCTTTATAAACAACATTCCACAATTAGTCTCTCAGATAGAATGTTATAAAATATTTTCTTAACAAAAATCTTCCACACACTCTTTATAATTTTCCCAAAATAACAAGAAATAAGAGGATTCTTCAACCCTTATATATACTTCTTCCTTTCCCCTATTTATCACTTACCCATGCATATTCCCCCAAGTTTCCTCAATACTCTTATAAATAGCATGTAACAAACTATAACTATAACAAATTGTAACCCCTATATTAAGATTGTGCCATTTTACATTTATTGAATGTTAACAACCTAGTGGGACTTCTTTAATGAGATAACAATACATTATTAAGTACACGTACCAAAAAACTATTTAGTGAAAATTCTTTAATGTGCCAAATTACATTATTGAGTACAGAATCTAAGTACTTAGTGGATCCTCTCTTTGCTTGTCTCATTGTTTCTTTTGTGGCCCATGACAAGGCTACTATTTCTACCTATTTAGTTACATAGTCCATGGCAACCAGTATATGGACCTTTTGATTTGATGGTGGATTAAAGGGCCTAACAAAGTCAAGCGCCCATATTTCAAAGGGTTCCACCATTAACTACGGATGCAGTGAATTTCATCAGCCTGGTGAGGATGCCCCATCTTTTGGCAACTATCACAGGCTTGAACATATTTCTTGGCATCTTTGAATATGGTGGGTCAGTAATAGCCCATTCGAAGGATCTTATGTCTAGTTCGGCAGTGTGTGAAGTGTCTGCCACAAGGCTCTTCGTGATAGGATTTCAGGATGTCATACACCTCATCTTCTCGAATGCATCTTCGAATATGTAAATCGGATCCAGTGTGGAAAAGATACCCGCCAATCCATGAAAATTGGGCACTGCATTGGACAATCAACTTCCTTTCCTTGGGCGATAAATGGGCTAGTAATTTCCCGAGTGCTAGATAATTTTCTACATCCGCATACCAAGGTTCTTTAATCGTTACAATGAACAGGTGTTCGTTTGGAAACTGATTGTCTACTGATAATGGATCACTCATCTTGGGTAACCGAGATAGGAAGTCTGCAACAAGATTTTCTTTTCCTAATCGGTCCTTTATGGTGATATCGAACTCCTGTAGAAGAAGCAACCATCGAGTTACTCGCCCATTAGTGATTGGTTTGTTGGCGAAGTACTTGATGGCAGAGTGGTCAATATACACAAAGTCTGGATAGCCTATTATATAATGTCTAAACTTATTGATAGCATGTATAACAACTAGGAATTATTTTTCTGTTATTGTGTCATTAAATTTAGCAGGGGTAAGGTTTTTGCTAATATAATAGATAGTGTAGGGCTTCCTATCCTTTTCTTGTCCAAGAACAAAGCCTATAGATGTGTCTGATGTGTCTGTTGAGATATGGAAAGGTAACTCCCAATTTGGTCCTCATAATACTAGTGCAGTTGAAATCAACTTCTTCGGCTCTGCAAAGGCAACATCACATTTGCCAGACCAATTAAATTCAATGTTACCAGTTAAGACATACAAAGGTGCAGCAATTTTTGAAAAAATTTCAATAAATCTACGATAGTACCCTGCATATCCAATGAAACTATGTACCTCAGTCTGGGTGCTGGGTGCGGGTAGTGCAAGAATTACTTATATTTTCACTGGATCTACCCGTATTCTTGTCGCAGAGATGTATTGTCCCAAAACCACACCTTCGGTCATCATCATATGACACTTTACATTACTCAAGCATAACTTGGTGGAAATGCATCATTCAATTACCTTTTCCAGATTTCGCAAGCCCTGCTCAAAATCACTTGCATAGGGGGTAAAATCGTCCATATAAATTTCAAGTCCTTCGTTGATTAGATCAGAAAATGCTCAATATTGCCCTCTGAAATGTGGCTGGAGCATTGCATAAACCAAAGGGTAAAACACTGTATGCAAATGTACCCCACAGATAGGTAAACATGGTTTTGTCCTAGTCTTTAGGGGAAATTTGGATCTGATTATAGCCGTTGAAGCCATCGAGGAAGGAAAAAAATTGTTTCCTTGTTAAGGTGTCGAGAACTTGATCAATGAACGAAAGAGGGGAATGGTCCTTCTTGGTGGATTTATTCAGTTCCCTGTAGTCCACGCAGATTTTCCATTTCCCATTTTTCTTGGGAATGACTACTAATGGGGAGACCCACTTGCTATCTAAGATAGGATAGATAAAATTTACATCCAACAACTTTTGCAGTTCCTCTGTCACAATATCCCTGAGGTGAGGATTCAACCTTCTCTGGGGCTGTCGAATGGTGTGAACATCCTTCTCAATGCAGATATGATGGGTACACAACTGGGGATCTATACTTTTCATGTTTGAGTATTCCCAGGTAAAATACTTTTTATATTTCTGAAGTACTTGAATAAGCCTTTTTTGTTGGTGGTTGTCAAGGTTATCATTGATGTTAAGCGTTTTACTTGGTTCAATCTCAATTGACTTGCTATTATAAATAACAGTCGTGGGTATATGTTGATTTTCTGCGTCCTTGGAGGGATCTCCCTATGCTTCATTATCAAGAATGGCTTTTAATACTTTGCATGTTGGATTATTCTTGAAAACTGGCCTATTAATGAAATTGTTAATCAGATCGTCCTCCATGTGATTCTTAAATTTAAGAGTTTTTTCCAGTGTGAGAGGAGAGCATATGTTTTCTTCCAGGTATCTTAGTGGGTGTAAATGAGTATTTACAATAGGTAAACCTGGTTTAGCTGGAGGATACAAAATAAGATTCTTCACAGCATTTCCTTGCATAATAGTCATGCTCCGTGCACGACATCCTATATAAGCATCTACCGTTGCTAACCAAGGTCGACCCAATATCAAAGGATATCCATCTAGCATACTTCTTGGGTTGATGACTAGAAAGTGTTGGCATTATGACACAGGTTTGGCACTATGACACAGGTGTTGTCCTTGATGGCAACTCACTCAGATGGCAGATCACAGTTCAGGCTCTCAGAACGAAAGAAAAAGAGACATACGCAGTTTCCTCTTAACCAAGCCATGTATACATGCGGGATCATCGATCAAAAGGCGCGTATGCGTATACATGCACTTTCATGCACAGAAAAGCGCGTACATGTGGGAAAACTCATTTTTAGTCCATGGTATTTGGTCCTTGGTATTTGGACCTATGGTTGTAGACCATGGTATTGCATCCGAAGTGTTGAACCCAAGCATTGGGTCCCAAGTATTGGTTCTAAGTGGTTTTGGACCATGGTATTGAGTAAGGCCTAAGACTATAAAAGGGAAAGGAGATCATTAGGCAAAGGTATTCACTCAAGCATTGAATATCTGATGAAGAGCAAGATCTAGAATACTGGTCATTAGGTAATGGTGCATAGCTGGATATGAATCAAGGAGGAACCTGAGTGCTAGAAGAAGGATAAGTTCTATTGACGGGTCAAGATCTTAAGGCATGAATAGCAGTATCTTTGTGTTATTTTGATCTGTTATATTTGGCGCATGACTTGATCTATAAATCTGATAATATGGGTATAACTGATGTCTAAATACTTGAAAAGGGAAAATTGCCTTTTATAGATCTGTACGCAGATTTGACACAGCAAAGGCACGTATACACGCTAGTTCAGTTATTCAAAGAAGCGTATATGCTGGTTTGCATTAATACAGAAGCGTATGCACGCAGGTTCTTCATCTTGAAGTAGCGTACGTCTCATAAAATATGTTTTAGCTACTTTTGTTTATTACTGCAGTATTCTGGGTTTAGGATTGGTGTCTAGTATTTTTTTGGTACAACATTCAGAGAAGTGATTGTTTGATTCAGTTTTGGTTGGTGCAAGGAGATTGATTGATGCAGATAGACTTGATGTTTGATTGAAGTTGTTCATGGATACAATCTGAAAATTTATGAAACGTGGTCCCTGGAAGAAAAGAGAAGGTTGTAGCCTTCCGTAGGTCAGAACCTACGTACTAGTACCTCAGCTAGTACAAGAGCTAAGGGGGTTGTAGCTCCCTTCCAGGAGAAGCTGGAGAACGAGAGAAGGTTGTAGCCTTCTGCAGGTAGTAGCCTGCGTACTAGTATAAGCCTGCACCAGTACATAAACATTGTAAAAAGAAGTTTCTAATTAAAAGAAGATAGAGATGAATTGTAGCAGGTGGTTTTCACCCACATTGGGTTTCCACCTTATATCTTGAGTTCGTATGTGTGACGACTTGTTCTGTTTCATTGTTCCTGGTTACTGTTTATATGGTTTGATGCACATATTAATGATCAACATCTGAAGAATAATTTAAATTACAAGTCTGTTGGTTATATGCTGGTTTCCTTAACTGCAGTTGCGTACATACACAGATTTTACTCACTGAAGTAGCATATACAAATCTGATTATGAAATGAAAAATAATTGACCTGATAATACTGATTCAACCCCCCCTCTCAGTATTATTTCCAACAATTGGTATCAGAGCAGGTCCTTCAGAAGAAGATTGATCGCTTGAAGGAAGATCTATCATCATGAGCAACTACGAAAAGGAGGCATCTATCAGGCCACCAATCTTTGATGGAAGCAACTTCGTCTATTGGAAGGTAAGAATCATAGCCTATCTTCAATATCTTAGTACAGAAGTTTGGGATATCGTGGAAACAGTATACACATTTCCATCAACAACTCCTACAGATATGACTAGTAAGAAGCAGTATGAAACAAATACAAAGGCTGTCAATACTCTATTAGGGAGTTTATCTCAATCAGAATTCGTCAAGGTTATGCATCCCAAAACCACAAAAGAAATATGGGACAAGATCGTTTTGAGCTATGAAGGAGATGATCAGGTAAAACATGCAAAACTACAAACTCTTAGAATTCAATATGAAAATCTTAGAATGCATAATGATGAAAGTGTGGCTAATTATTTCTTACGTATAGATGAGATTGTTAATCGTATGAAAAACTTGGGTGAAGAAATAAAACAAGTTACCTTGGTTGAAAAGGTTCTAAGATCTTTGTCTTCTAAGTTTGAATCAAAAGTTTCTGCCATAGAAGAAAAGCAAAATTTACAGAGCATTACCATGTCACAGCTGCACGGAATCCTAACTGCTTTCGAAATGAGAAAATGGGGACCATCAGACATGAGAGAATATGCATTCAAAGCCTCAGGAAAAGGAGAATACAATGAGTTAGGACATATGTCAAAAGGAGAGGAAGAATCAAACTTTGTCAAGAACCTTCAACGGGGTTCTGGAAGATTCAAAGGTTAGCTAACTTTTAAATGCTTTGCTTGTGGAAGAGTTGGTCACTATGTAGCCAAGTGTCCTCATAAAGATAAGCTTGACAAAGGTAAGGAACCAGTTAGATGGAACAAAAAACAGAATGTAAGTAAGAAGAGCTATTATACACATGAAGACAGTGATGGATTTTCAAATAGTGATGAAGATGAACAATGTAATGATTATAGACTTTTGATGGATTTTGAAGATGATGATTTCTTGGATGTTATAAATGAAGAAGGGCTTTATGAAGAAATTTCTAAACTTAAAATTTGTTTAGAAGAAAAGAATATGATTATAGATACTCTGACATTCCAACTTTCTGAAAGGGAAAAACACAATGAAAAGTTAGAATGTGAAATTGTGGGACTTAGAAAAGATATTGAGAAAACAAAAGATCTTAATCTTAGATTTGCTAAAGGAACTGAAACTTTAGATGAGATTATCAAAGTGCAGCGTTCTCCTTTAATCAAGACAGGTCTTGGATATACTGAAGAAGCATCTCAAGCACAGAAGCCATCCACCTCCAAAAGTTATCTTGATGCAGCAAGGAGAAGTGAACAGGTTGACAATCGACAACAAAGGCATAATGCAGATCACCAGGTAAATCAGGAAAATTTACTTCAAGAATGAACAAAGATCACTAAGTAAATCGGGGGCAATCTACTTCAAGGATGAATAGAAGCTACAACCAATCACAGGTAAATCATTCTCAATTTTCCTCAAGAATGGATGTCAATCATTTGGTTGGTAGGTTTGATAATCGTAGGAATTTCTTCAATGGCCAATGTTTCTCTTGTCATAACTTTGGATTGAAAGCTGCTCAATGTGTTGCCTACAAGACCATCATGACTAGAGAAGCTCAAAAACAAAGGAGTATGACTGGGATCATGAAAAATACCTACAATAAAATTTTCTACTCTTGAAAATGAAATAGAATGTTCTATTTGTAACAACTTCGGTCATGAAGATTCTGAATGCAGGAGTAGGTTTCGGCAAACAACTCAGAAGGAGCAAGCTTCATTGAGTCCCAAAACATGGAGAAAGAAGAATCACAACCAAAAAGATGTGGTATAGCCTTATATGTGGAAGGGCAGGAAAATCAGGTGTACATCGACAGTGGATGCTCGAAACATATGACAGGTGATAAAGAAAAACTTCAGTCATATAGTGCCTTAGAAAAGGAAAGGAAGGTCTCATTTGGAAACGACACCCCTGCACTCATAAAATGTAAAGGTTTTGTTCTTTTGAAAGAAAAGGTCAAAGCTGGAAATGTTATGTATGTTGATGGCTTAAAGCATAATCTATTGAGTGTCAGTCAAATGTGTGATCAAGGAAATGAGGTAATATTTCGATCAAATGGATGTATTGTTCGTGAGCTTGATACAGGAGAAACAGTGATCAAAGGCATAAGAACTCCAAATAACTTATACATACTCAAGGGGGGACAACAACAATGCTGTCTAAGCAAGAATAATGAACACTGGCTATGGCATAGAAGATTGGGGCATCTAAGCTTCTCTCAGATAAGGAAAGCATGCAAATATCAGGCAGTTCGTGATCTCCCTGACATCAGAATTCCAGACAATACAATATGCAAATCATGTCAATTTGGTAAGCAAACCAGAACTAATTTCCCTGAGAAGGAAGGATCAACTAGTAGGCCACTTGAACTTGTCCATACTGATGTATGTGGTCCATCTAGGAAAAGGTCACCTCAAGGAGAAGAATACTTCATATTGTTCATTGACGGTTTTTCCAGGATGTGTTGGATAGGACTTCTGAAGCATAAAGACGAAGCTTTCGAAAAATTCAAAGCATTCAAAGCCTTGATTGAAAATGAATCAGATCACAGAATCAAATGCCTCAGGTCTGATCAAGGAGGGGAATTTACCTCGGATGAATTTTTTGATTTTTGTGAAGAACATGGAATAAGAAGGGAATTCTCTATAGCAAGGACTCCTAAGCAAAATGGAGTAGTGGAAAGGATGAACAGAATGGTTCAAAAAATGGCTCGTGCTATGCTTGATGAGTCTAGAACTCTCGCAACCTTCTGGGGTGAAGCTGCATTTGCTGCAGTTACTATTCTCAACAAGACAAATGTCCGGGTGAATAACACTCAAACTCCTCATGAACTTTGGTATGGTAAGACTGCTACGGTAAAATACTTCAAAATTTTTGGAAGCAAATGTTACATCAAAAGGACTGGTGAAAACCTTGGCAAGTTTGAACCTAGAGCAGAGGAAGGAATTCTCCTTGGTTACTCTCCCCACAGAAAAGGATATAAGTGTTACAATAAAAGACTTAGAAAAATTATTGAAAGTATTGATGTAGTGGTTGATGAAGAAGGAAACATTCCTAGGCAAGTAAAATCCGAAGATTTCTAAGATGATGAGGACTATCCTTCAACATCAAATCAAACTTATGATGAAGAAGAAACCCATGAGGCACCAGAAGAATAGATAAGGATAGAAGAAAAGATTCCTTCAAGGTAAGTTCAGAAGAATCATCCAAAAACTCAAATTTTGGGGCAGAAAGAGGCAGGTGTACAAACAAGAAGAACTATCTCAGAAGCTTCAAGTTATCTAGCATTGCTTTCTTCCACTGAACCACAAAATGTAAGATAAGCATGCAAATATGAATGTTGGGTCAAGGCCATGAATGAAGAACTTGAGCAGATTGAAAAGAATAATACTTGGGAGTTGGTTCCTAGACCAAATGATAAGAATGTCATAGGGACAAAATGGATATTCAAAAACAAGCTGAATGAAAATGGAGATGTTATTAGAAACAATGTCAGACTTGTTTGTAAAGGGTATGCTCAACAAGAAGGTATAGACTTTGAAGAAACTTTTGCACTGGTTGCTAGACTTGAAGCCATAAGAATGTTTCTTGCTCTTTCTAGCTTTCAGAAGTTCAAAGTATTTCAAATGGATGTGAAATCTGCCTTTTTGAATGGAGACTTAGAAGAAGAAGTGTATATTGAGCAACCAGATGGATTCATCCTTGGAAATAATCCAAAACTTGTATGCAGACTTAAGAAGGCACTCTATGGTCTTAAACAGGCTCCAGGGGCTTGGTATTATCGTCTGGACAAATACCTCCATCAACAAGGTTTTTTAAAAGGATCAACAGATAGCAATCTATATATAAAAATTGATAACGATAAATTGCTAATACTTGTTGTGTATGTTGATGATATCATCTTTGGTAGCAATGAAGAAGCCATGAGTCAAAACTTTGCCTTGGTGATTTAGAAAGAATTCGAAATGTCCTTGCTTGGTGAGCTGACATACTTTCTTGGTTTAAAATTCCAACAAAATAAAGACGGTATCTTTTTATCTCAAACCAAGTACCTCAAGCAGATCTTGAAGAAATATGGCATGGAAAATTCAAAACCAGTATGTACCCCTATGGTAACAAGATGCAGCCTCAGCGCAAATGATGAATCAGAAGTAGTACATCAACCAACCTATAGATCCATGATTGGTAGTCTACTCTATTTGACAGGTACCCGACCAGACATCATGAATGCAATGGGAATAGTTGGAAGATTCCAGGAAAATCCAAAGGAAGCACACCTTCAGGCAGTTAAGAGGATTTTCAAATATCTTCAAGGAACACAAAACTATGGCTTATGGTATCTAGAGATATAGATCTCACACTTCATGCATATACAGATGCAAATTGGGCAAGAAGTGTGGATGACAGAAAAAGCACTAGTGGTGGTGCATTCTTTATGGGTTCCAGATTAGTATTTTGGTTCAGCAAGAAACAAAGTTCAATTGCTTTATCTACAGCTGAATCGGAATATGTGGCTGCTGCATCTTGCTGCACACAACTCCTTTGGATGATGCAAACTTTGCAAGATTTTCAAATCACTTGTACTCCACCTATCTCCATTTTATGTGATAATACAAGTGCAATCAGTATTTCCAAGAATCCTGTCATGCATTCAAAGACCAAGCACATACCTATCAAATATCATTTTCTCCGGGAACAAGTGCTTGAACAAAAGGTTAAATTGGAGTATGTTCCCTCCAAGGAACAGGTTGCTGATATACTCACCAAACTACTGCCTAGGGAGACATTTGAATACCTCAGACAGAAGCTGGGAGTAGTTGATGCATCATCTTACTGTTGAAACTTATCTGTTTCAGAGAAAATCGGTTGTACGTGAGTTTCATGAGGAGCATCCGCGTATATACAACGGTTTCTGTGGATACAGTCGCATATATGTTGGTTTGAAGGAAATTAGTGGGCCAAACTCAGGGTGAAAAGAGTCTGATATGGGTCTGATAGAGACCATCTAGCACAGGTTTAGGGGGGAGCATATACTTCTAATAATTTATTATTGGCATTATCTTAGAAGATCTTGGTTCAATTTCATAGTTGTTTTTGGTTTCAGGTGGAACAGGTGATGAGGAAGAACATGGTTGCTGCTCTGAATGATGATTGACAGATGCTGCTAATGATAGTTGTTGATGACTATCATAGTCTTGTGGTAGATATTTCATCTCGATGTCATGTATTTCTTTTCTTGTCAAGGTCATGTAACGGCCTACTTTGGTTTCCCCACTATGCCTGGGATGGATGATGTAATGTTCTTGTTTTATCTTGTGTAAACTTTTGGTGTATCCCCACTTGGTTGGGTGGATGAGTCAATATAGGTATATCCCCACTTGGTTGGGAGATGGATGTATGTATGAGGCTTTGGTGATAGGAAGGTCATTTATGATGTATAAAGTCATGTGTCTTCTTGTAGAATATCTTCTTGCAGACCTTGCCTATAGTTAGGGGGAGCATGGACAGCACAGGAAAGTAGAGATTTCAGCATGTATTTTGGGGGAGCAGAACCCTTTGCCCTTGATGTCAAAGGGGGAGAATGACTTTGAGTGACTTAGGGTTGCCATCAAGTCCAAAGGGGGAGATTGTTGGCATTATGACACAGGTTTGGCACTATGACATAGGTGTTGTCCTTGATGGCAACTCACTCAGATGGTAGATCACAGTTCAGGCTCTCAGAATGAAAGAAAAAGAGACATACACAGTTTCCTCTTAACCAAGCCGCGTATACATGTGGGATCATTGATCAAAAGGCGCGTATGCGTATACACGCACTTTCATGCACGGAAAAGCGCGTACATGTGGGAAAACTCATTTTTAGTCCATGGTATTTGGTCCTTGGTATTTGGACCTATGGTTGTAGACCATGGTATTGCATCCAAAGTGTTGAACCCAGGTATTGGGTCCCAAGTATTGGTTCTAAGTGGTTTTGGACCGTGGTATTGAGTAAGGCCTAAGACTATAAAAGGGAAAGGAGATCATTAGGCAAAGGTGTTCACTCAAGCATTGAATATCTGATGAAGAGAAAGATCTAGAATACTAGTCATTGGGTAATGATGCATAGCTGGATTTGAATCAAGGAGGAACCTGAGCGCTAGAAGAAGGATAAGTTCTATTGATGGGTCAAGATCTTAAGGCATGAATAGTAGTATCTTTGTGTGATTTTGATCTATTATATTTGGCGCATGACTTGATCTATAAATCTGATAATCTGGGTATAATTGATGTCTGAATACTTGAAAAGAGAAAATTGTCTTTTATAGATCTATACACAGGTTCAACACAACAAAGGCGCGTATACACGCTGTTTCAGTAATTCAAAGAAGCGTATACGCTGGTTTTCATTAATACAGAAGCGTATGCACGTAGGTTCTTCATCTTGAAGTAGTGTACGTCTCATAAAATATGTTTTAGCTACTTCTGTTTATTGTTGCAGTATTCTGGGTTCAGGATTGGTGTCTAGTTACTATTATTATTTTCTAGGTACAACATTTAGAGAATTGATTGTTTGATTCAGTTTTGGTTGGTGCAAGGAGATTGATTAATTTAGATAGACTTGATGTTTGATTGATGTTATTCATGGATCCAGTTTGAAAATTTATGAAACGTGGTCCTTGGAAGAAAAGAGAAGGTTGTAGCCTTCTGTAGGTCAGCACCTACGTACTAGTACATCAATTACTACAAGAGCTAAGGGGGTTGTAGCTCCCTTCCAGGAGAAGCTGGAGAACAAGAGAAGGTTGTAGCCTTTTGTAGGTAGCAGCTTGCGTACTAGTATAAGACTGCACCAGTACATAAACATTGTAAAAAGAAGTTTATAATTAAAAGAAGATAGAGACGAATTGCAGCGGGTGGTTTTCACCCACATTGGGTTTCCACCTTATATCTTGAGTTCTTATATGTGACTACCTGTTCTGTTTCACTGTCCCTAGTTAATGTTTATATGGTTTGATGCATATATTAATGATCAAAATCTGAAGAATAATTTAAATTACAAGTCTGCTGGTTATATGTTGGTTTCCTTAACTGCAATTGCATACATACGCGGTTTTTACTAACTGAAGTGGTGTATACAAATCTTATTGTGAAATGAAAAATAATTGACCTGATAATACTAATTCACCCCCCCCTCTCAGTATTATTTCCAATAGAAAGTCCACAAGATATTCTGAGGAATCGACAGAAACAATCTCATCCTATAAGGTTCCTTTAGGTCTGACTACTGATCTGTTGGCAAGTTCTAATAAGGTTGAAGTGGGTTCCAAAGTTGTAATGCCCAAAACCCTGCAGGTTTCAGTAATCAAAATATTAATGGTTGCTTCAAGATCTACTAATGTGTTTGGAAAGGTGAAACCTTGTATTTGAAAAGTTACTACAGGATTCCTTGGGTCTTTGTATTTAATCGGTGCTTGATTACCCAGAAGCAGGTCAGATAAAGTTCCTACCACATGCACTGTTGGTGGATTTTTCAATTTGCTCCCAGGCTTCTTCCCACATAACTGCTTAATTGTTTTTGCATATATCGTGATGTCTTGTATGGCTTGGAGGAGCGGAATCTTTATACAAAAATTTTTCAATTCCCCTAAGATATCAAAAGTAGGATAGACAACAGGTTTAGCTATCGCTAGTCTCTCAGGGAATGGGGGAGAAGAAATTATAATTTTATCTTAATTCTGGTGCTCGATTGTGTCTTCTCCCTATTTTATTTTCGTAGCAATCATAGTCGAAGGATTTATTGTGAGTTATTTTTCGTTTTTAGTTTCTTTATTTTCTTCTATGGAAATAACGTGCACTGACCTTAGCTGAAGCTCATTACATTCTACTGGTTCTATGTCATTATCTGAACTCTCAAGGATTTGTACATATTGGATCGGTCTATTATTATTAGGATTCAGATTTGGTTGAGCTGGCAGTTGGGGGCGTACTGAAGGTTGAGGGTTCTGAAATGGACTAGGCAATGTGGGTTGAGGTTGAGAACTCACTCCCATGGGTAAATTTTTCATCCCCATAGGGCATTGTCATTTTTGAGGCCAATTCGAGTTCTGTGAAGTGGAAGCAGCCCACTATGAAGGGTAAGGACTACTAGTTGAATTTTTCTAGAAGGGGGTAGATCATTTTGGATTTGGCCAGACAGCTCCTAGGAAGGGTTGGTTTGGCCAGGATGACATGGAATACTATTGGGATTTCCAGACAGAGAAAGGTGGTTGACCTTGCCCTGTTGTTCCAAGATTTTTTTGTTGATGATATTGCATAGGAAAGAACAAAGATGAGTCTTGTGGCATACCTGAGGGTCGTGCTTTCCATTGTCGACATTGTTCCATTAAGTATGCCAACTCTATTCCTTCTTCAACTTATTTGAATACTGATTTTAACCTGGGAAGTGATGGAAATTGATTTGTCGCATGGTACTTGGTGCATATCGAGCACGTCTAAATCATGTCCAAAGGAAATTCTCTTTGACTGTGCTTCTTTCAACATCGTGGGTAGGATATGGCTAGCATTTGTTCTGCCTCAACTTGTCTCTGTTTGGCATGTAAGACGTCTAACTGTGTAGTCAGGGTGCCTAAGATATCTGTCATGAAATCTTTCAAGAGGTTTCTGATCTCTATTCTCATCATGCCTCCACTGGGAGGTTTTCTTCCTCTAGTCATGGAGTCTCGACTTCCTAGCCTGATGCGTGTGCTACCCCGTGAACACCTGATACACAATCGAAAAATTTCGTCATAGTATTCTTGAGAAATGTCACCTTTCCCCATCAGATTTAAAGTTTCTACCCATTCTTCTCTCATCCCCTTTATTAAAATGGCTTTCAAGACTACTTTTGGTAATGTGCAGTGGGGGGATCTCTGCAAATTGTACTGAAACCATTCGATGTATTCCTCTAAAGTTTCATTATCCTTCGCAGAAATTTTGAAGATTTCATATTTTAGCTCCCTAGTCCTACATTAGTCCTGATATTTAGTAAGAAATGTTGAGATTGCAACAAGATGATGGAGCTTAGTGAAAAGAGTCACCTTCACTAAGTGGGCCCGCAGGCAAATTATGGCGCAAGTTCTATTTTTTATCACAGTGTGGATGATCACAGTGTGGGTGACCACAGTGTGAGTGATCACAGTGTGAGTGATCACAATGTGGGTGACCAAAGTGTGGGTGACCAAAGTGTGGGTGATCAAAGTCTATTTTTAGACTGGCTGTCAAAAATAGAAAAGTCAAATATTATTGTCTCATAATAATATTTGGACTATAAACTTGATCTTATTCTCTTGGAGCACTTCAGTTTGAGCTACAGATGTGGCCCATGCAGCTGTCAGAAGGAAGTACGCTTTTCTTATGAGTCAGTTGAGTTGTTGCATGCATGAATTCAGTTAGAACTCAATCAGTTGAGTTTGGTGGAGTTGATTGTGGAGTTGATGGAGTTGTGTTCAGTTTGACTTGGTTAAACTAGTTGTAGTTAGTCTAATTGCAAATAGACTAATGATGAGTTGTTAAACTAATTATTAACTCATAATACAACTATAGAATACATCAGTTAACTCAGTTGCATGTCAGTGCATGTTCAGTTCAGCAGGGACAGGTGTTAGAGAATCAGATTGCTATCAGTTGTGACTATAGTTGTGCATCAGATCTTGCACAATCAAAGGATTGAGTATGCCAATGAGTTTGCTCATGTAGTTTCCCAGTTTGTAGCTTCTGCTCACGTCTTACACATTGTGAGTGATTCTTTGGAGGTGAAATACGAGTTTGGTAGACCATTCTCATTCAATTCTTGAGCAGGTATTGAGCAGTGGAGGCAGGCAAGCAGTGGAATAGATTTGGAGATCAGATCTTAGCTGTATTGTGTGTAACAGGTGGAGCTGGTACTGGATTGCTTGTGATAAGCATTGTACTTTGTAATGTTACATGGTCTCAATCATTAATATACAGATAGTGTGGGGTTTTTAACGAGATGCTTTCCCCGGGTTACATACTGTGTTAATGTGTGAATGCTCTTGATGTTTTATTGTTATTGATGCTGCTATATTGATGATCAACGTAGAGGAGCTTATGTATTGTGTATGTATTCCGCAATAGTACATGATCAGGATAATCTCTGTTGAATATGTGTTAAATTATTCAAAATTTCTACATGGTATCGGAGCTGCTTGATTTGTAGAAGAGATTTTTACAAGATATCAAGCAAGGATTGATCATCAGATCTACTATTCAGGAAGTGTTTACATTCTATTTCTTTAGGCAGAGTCTGTAATCGGGCCAGGTAGCCTCTGGATTCATCCTTCCTTTGGAAGGTGAGATATCTGGTGAATGCCCATACAGTCAATCTTTGTACGAGAAATATTGTGTTCTCACGAATTCTAGATCGGAAGCGGTTGAGTTGGTTGCTAGTGGAATTCGAATTTGCAGCAGTGTTTTCTTGGTGACAACGCAGCAATGTCTTTCAACAGATTGCGATTGGAGTATGCTCTTGAGGGCAGCTCAAACTATATTGCATGGAAGGACAGGATGGAGGCAGTATTGGATGATAACGGGCTGAAGGAGTTCATAGATACGGATATCCCAAAGCCTACTGATGCTACTCAAGCTGATGCTTGGCAAAAGAAGATCGCAAAATGTCGAAGGATTCTGTTGGAGGGCGTGAAGGATCACATTGTGTCCAGCCTCCATGGAAAGGCTACTCCATATTTGATGTGGAAATCATTAACAGAATTATTCCAAAGCAAGAGCGATCAGAGGAAGCTGGCGCTCAAAGATAAACTCAGAAACATCAAATGCGAGAAGGGTGACAGTATTCCCAAGTATCTCACGAAGTTCACTCAGTGTCAAGATGAGCTGGGAAGTGTGGGGGTTACTGTCGATGATGAGGACTTGGTGAGCTTGGCTCTCCTTGGTCTTCCGAAGAGTTGGCATTCCTATCAGGACTCTGTCAATGGTCGGGAGAAATTGCCAGGATGGGAAAGACTATGGTCAGATCTTGTGCAGGAGGAGATCAGGCGGAGTACCAGGGACGGATCTTCGTCAAAGGGAGCTGATGAAGAGAATTGTGCTTTGGCTGCCAAAGCAAAGAAAGGGAAGAGCAAGAAAGCTTCTCAGTCTGGTGCGAAAGGCAAGAAGCAGGATATGTCTAAGGTAAATTGTTTTCACTGTCACCAGCACGGACACTATGCCACAAATTGTCCGCAGAAGAAGAAGAAAAAGCAAGCTGCTGGATCTGCAGGGGGAGAGGCCTTAGCTTCTCAGTTTGAGCTTGATTTTTCATTGATCGCATGCTTGGTTTCAAGTGTGATGGGATTCGTGTGGTTCTTGGACAGTGGTGCGTCTTTTCACATGACGGGAGATAAAGATTTGTTCTCTGATCTGGAGGACAAAGATCTTGGAGTGCACATCGAGATGGGCGATGATGGTAGATACAGTGCGACCAGTATCGGTACCATTTCCTTTGAGAGGGAGTCTGGTAGACCCTTCGTATTGAAGGAAGTCATGCATGTTCCAAGATTGAAGAATAATCTTATCTCAGTGGCGATGTTAGAAGACAAGGGGTATGATGTTGTTTTCAGCGAGGGAAAGTCTTTCCTGTGCAGCAAGACAACTGGTGAGACCCGGAAGATAGGGGTTCGAGTGAGGAACCTTTATCAGTTGCATGTAGATGGATGCACAACAATGGCAGGCAAGGCAGAAGGATTGGTGAGCCGGGATGATGGCGAGTTGTGGCACAGGAGATTGGGTCACCTTCACCATGGAGCCTTGAAGATACTGCAGCAGATCACTACAGGGCTTCCTAAAGGCACACTTGCGCAGTCAGATCAGTGCAAGGGGTGTACCTTGGGGAAGTTTGTGAAAGCCACCTTTCATGAGAAGGATAGTCGTGCCACGACGATCCTTGAGAGAATTCACACAGACGTGTGTGGACCTTTCTCAGTTGCTTCGACAGCAAAACACCGGTATTATGTGATTTTTGTTGATGATTTCTCTCGTAAGTGCTGGATCTTCTTCATGCAGAAGAAGAGCGAGACATATTCAAAGTTCTGTGAATTCAAAGCATTGGTCGAGAAGGAGTCGGGGAAGAAGGTGAAGGATCTTAGGAGCAATAATGGTGGTGAATACATCTCAGACGAGTTCAAGGATTTCTACAAGGCAGAAGGGATTCATAGAGAGCTCATAGCTCCCCATAACCCATAGCAGAACGGGGTAGCTGAGCGGAAGAACAGAACGATTGTGGGTGCTGCACGGGCAATGTTGCATGATCAAGGCCTACCCCTTCACTTGTGGGCGGAAGCATGCAATACAACAGTTTATGTGTAGAACCGTTGTCCTCATAGGATACTTGGCATGAGTACACCTGAGGAGACTTATTCTGGTAAGAAGCTTAATCTTTCTCATTTGAGGATTTTTGGTGCTAACGTTTACATGCATGTGACGAAGGATGCCAGGAAGAAGTTGGAGCTGACCACAGAGGCTGGGATATTTGTGGGGTACACTGATACGCCCCACAACTATCGTGTGTATTTTCCAGACAGTGGTAAAACTGTTGTGCGACGGGATATAAAATTTCAGGAGGAGAAAGCCATGAAGTGTTCGCTTGAGAGGGAGCTACACTTGCATGCAGATGAGGAGCTATTAGTTCCTAAGGATGAGGCTCAGGACGTGGATCAGCCACAGGACGAGGTTCATGGAGTGGAAGAGACCACTCATGCAGCGCCAACCATCAGAGGGCGAAAGCGCTTGACAGAAGCTGAGCGACTGGCTCAAGATGCAGAGAAAGTTGTAGGACCACCTACAGCCCAACGCAGGCAGAGACAGTTACCTGATCGGTACACTGGATACATGGCTCTGATGAGCAAGTGTGTTGTGACTGAGCCATCCTCTTTTGAGGAAGCTGTGGAGGATCCCGCATGGGTAGACGCCATGGTGGAAGAGTATGATTCTATTGTCAGAAACAGTGCATGGGAGATTGTTCCTAGACCGGAAGGGAAATCAATGGTGGGTTCGAGATGGATCTACAAGGTCAAGCAGGCAGCTGATGGGAGTGTGGAGAAGTACAAGGCAAGATTTGTTGCCCAAGGCTTTTCACAGATAGAGGGGATTGATTATGAGGAGACCTTTGCACCTGTCGCAAGGTATTCTTCCATACGGACGATTCTTGCTCTCTCAGCGCAGATGGGATGGCACATTCATCAGATGGATGTGAAGGCTGCGTTCCTCAACGGAGTCATTGAGGAGGAGGTGTACATTGAGCAGCCCGAAGGCTTTGAGGTCTTCAGCAGCGAGTCGCATGTGTGCAGGCTCAAGAGAGCGCTGTATGGGTTGAAACAAGCACCACGTGCTTGGTACACACGGATAGACAACTATTTCACAGGACTTGGATTCTCCAAGAGCGAGGCGGATCCTAACCTATACCAGATTGTGGTGGAGGGTAAGTTGCTTATCATTGTACTGTATGTTGATGATTTAATTCTAACGGGTGATGAGCTGTTGATACTATCATGCAAGAAGGATCTTGCTACAGAGTTTGAGATGAAGGACTTGGGCCTCCTTCACTATTTCCTAGGATTGGAAATATGGCAGCGTAGTGGTGAACTGTTTGTTTCTCAGGGCAAGTATGCTCGGGAGATACTGGAGAAGTTCAACATGCATGGCTGCAAGCCTGTTGATACTCCTCTTCCTGGAGGTTGGAGGAAGGAGGATGCCACTTCGGGAGAAGAAGTGGATGCCACTATTTATTGACAGTTGGTGGGGTCGCTGATGTATTTGGTCAATACACGACCCGATATATGCTATGCAGTTAACCAGCTTTCACAAGCTATGGTTAAGCCTACCAAGCTCTTCTGGAAGGCGGGCAAGCATGTATTGCGCTACTTGAGAGGCACATCGAGATATGGTTTGTGGTACAGACAGGAGGATGAGGTGAAGCTATGTGGCTTCACAGATGCAGATTGGGTAGGGAGCCCAATGGATAGAAAAAGCACATCAGGAGGGGTCTTCAGTATTGGATCGACAGCAGTTTCTTGGTACAGCAGGAAGCAGAGATCCGTGGCACTCAGTTCAGCGGAGGCCGAGTATATGGCAGCAAGTTTGGCTGCATACGAGGCTATATGGATGAGGAAGATCCTGGTTGGTTTGTTCGGTTCTCATTTGGATCCTACTGTGATTTACTGTGATAACCAGAGTTGCATTAAACTCTCGGCTAATCCTATATTTCATGATAGATCTAAGCATATTGACATCAGGTACCATCATATCAGAGATTGTGTGCAGCGGAGGATCATGTTGCTTTCATACATTCCAATGGAGGATCAGGATGCTGATATTCTGACGAAGGCTCTCACTAGGAGCAAATTCGAGTACCACCGAGGCAGGATAGGGGTTGCTGATAATCCATATCTTGTCGAGAGGGAGTGTTGAGATTGCAACAAGATGATGGAGCTTAGTGAAAAGAGTCGCCTTCACTAAGTGGGCCCGCAGGCAAATTATGGCGCAAGTTCTATTTTTTATCACAGTGTGGATGATCACAGTGTGGGTGACCACAGTGTGAGTGATCACAGTGTGAGTGATCACAATGTGGGTGACCAAAGTGTGGGTGACCAAAGTGTGGGTGATCAAAGTCTATTTTTAGACTGGCTGTCAAAAATAGAAAAGTCAAATATTATTGTCTCATAATAATATTTGGACTATAAACTTGATCTTATTCTCTTGGAGCACTTCAGTTTGAGCTACAGATGTGGCCCATGCAGCTGTCAGAAGGAAGTACGCTTTTCTTATGAGTCAGTTGAGTTGTTGCATGCATGACTTCAGTTATAACTCAATCAGTTGAGTTTGGTGGAGTTGTGTTCAGTTTGACTTGGTTAAACTAGTTGTAGTTAGTCTAACTACAAATAGACTAATGATGAGTTGTTAAACTAATTATTAAGTCATAATACAACTATAGAATACATCATTTAACTCAGTTGCATGTCAATGCATGTTCAGTTCAGCAGGGACAGGTGTTAGAGAATCAGATTGCTATCAGTTGTGACTATAGTTGTGCATCAGATCTTGCACAATCAAAGGATTGAGTATGCCAATGAGTTTGCTCATGTATTTGCGCAGTTTGTAGCTTCTGCTCACGTCTTACACATTGTGAGTGATTCTTTGGAGGTGAAATATGAGTTTGGTAGATCATTCTCATTCAATTCTTGAGCAAGTATTGAGCAGTGGAGGCAGGCAAGCAGTGGAATAGATTTGGAGATCAGATCTTAGCTGTATTGTGTGTAACAGGTGGAGCTGGTACTGGATTGCTTGTGATAAGCATTGTACTTTGTAATGTTACATTGTCTCAATCATTAATATATAGATAGTGTGGGGTTTTTAGCGAGATGCTTTCCCCGGGTTACATACTATGTTAATGTGTGAATGCTCTTGATGTTTTATTGTTATTGATGCTGCTATATTGATGATCAACGTAGAGGAGCTTATGTATTGTGTATGTATTCCGCAATAGTACATGATCAGGGTAATCTCTGTTGAATATGTGTTAAATTATTCAAAATTTCTACAAGAAAATCAATTTTCATGTCATCCCAGGAGTTAATGGTAATTCCACCCAAACCCATAAACCATCGCAAAGTTTCTCCCTTTAAGGTGGAGGGGAACAAATTCAATTTTTTAGGACCATTGGTATAATCATAACCTCTGCAAAGGAAATCTAACTCAAATAAAAAAGTATCCAGATCCTCTGAGGTCATTCTGTGAAAGGTTGGGATATTTTGTAAAGGAATAGCTTTCGTCAGGGCATTTGCTATTGGGTCGACGATGGGATATTCCAACATCGAGGTCTGACCTTAAGGTGGTTGATTCACCATTTGGTCGACTATGTGACAATATTCTTCAGGTATTTGCTGGTCAGGGGGTGTTATCTAAGTGGGTGGAGCACTCACGATTCGAAGGGGCTTTGCTGCACTGCTTAGATATGGGATATTATGTACTTCGTTTTTAGCCAGAATCACAAGAGATCCTAATTCAGATGGTTATGGATCCACCTTAGTCGCTCAACTAGTTTCTCCCTCTTGTTCTCTCAAATTACATGATTTTCCCTCTTGTGAAGGACTACAGTATTGGTGATTTGGACTTTGGAAACTTTGCTCAAATCCTTCAGTCTTGTTATGGATCTCGGTGTAAGCTGCAGTTGGTGATTCTGCTACTTGAGGGATCGAAGTAGAGCCCTTTCCAGATGCTTTCTGGGGCCTTACTGACGCCCGACATTCATCTCCCCGAATGATTTCATCTATAAAGGTTGGTCTCCAAATGGTCGCTGATCCTTGGGCTTTGGTGGTTTTTGGTAGCGATTTCTAATCTATTGGTATATTTTTTCTCCTATTCATTCATTCATACACAACCTCTGTGTATCTTCTGAGAGCGGGCACTAGGAGCAAGATTTTTTCTTGCTATGTACGTAGGTTCTTACCTCCTGTTTTCAACACCCAATTCTCTTTAGAGACACAAATTAACTATTATCTTGACAACCTCCTCGACAATGGTGCGAAAATGTTGGTGCACTAAGATGAATTATAAATCAACCTTAATCTTACATTAATATGTCAACTTGGGATTCGTCTGTCTATTTCAAGGTTGTAAGCACTGTTTGTGTGATAATAATCAGGGAGTGAAATGTAGGTAATTAATCCTAACTAATCATTGTAGAAATAAACAATCACTTAAGAACTCATCAATTCTTAGAAATGGAGAACATGAATTATTCTATGATTCAAAATCAGAAAGGTAAATTATTTGCAACTAATTCAAACCAAGATCTCAATCCAATGTCCTAATACAAGAGAGGAAATCAACCTTAGTAATCAAATCCACGCGCATTAAAAGAGACTATTCAAATCATACTTAATTACGAAGAATATTTAAAAGCCAGAAATAACTGCAGAAAGCATATACTTAAGAAGGAACAACAATCATATACAACTTACTTTTTGTAAATAAATACGATATTCATTGAGCTATATGATGTACTCTAATTCAACCTAGAGAAGAAATAACAACGTAAATCTTGACAGTAAAATGGAAAATAACATAATACAAGGAGCAGTGGATCTTTCAGTGACCAAGCCCAAAGCCTCCAGAAGAAAAACTGCTATCGAAACTCAATACACGAATTTAATGGAAACTTCCGAGTCTTTCATTAACTGCCAAAAGAATTACATAATCACTTCAACTTCTTAAAGTTAAATTTGTGTTCACAGTCTTGTTGGAATTTTACAATTTACAAAGTTACAAGTTACTTTCGTTTTGATTCACTAGCGTTATATATTCTATGAACAGCTAGAAAAATCAAAGCTTATCCTGAGGATCAGAAGATCCTCAAGATTTCTCGGCTGAACAATCAGATTTCCACATCAATCCTTCATTTTGCCTCCACCTTTAGCATGGTTTGCACAATTGTAACCAAAAACTTCTCATTTTCTTGGCACTATCGTATTATCCAAAAGGAATTGCTAGTTGTCCAATCCAGGTAACCTGCACATAAATGAGCCGAAACTTAGGCTTTTGATACCAAAAACATAAGATTTTCCAACACTACTTCCTATTTTATTTTCACAACCTTTCTTTGAGAATGTGCTCAAGATGGGAGTAAATTCATGGAAAGCTATATAATTAATTACACAATTGAGGAGGAAAAACATACCTTTTTCACGACCCAACAGGTAACTTGATTGTAATTCAATCTTAGAGAAGACCATAACACTCTTGAATTGATCAAATAAATCATCTATTTAAGGTAGTGGGTGCGTGTTCTTGACCGTTAGCTTGTTAAGTTTCCTATAATCAATGTAGAGTCTCAAGGTGCCATCCTTTTTCCTTATGAACAACACTGAAGCTCCCCAAGGTGACATGCTAGGGTGTATGTTTCCTTTGTCGAGCAGTTCTTATAGCTGCATCTTGAGCTTGGTTATCTCAGTCACACTCATACGATATGGAGCTTTTGATACTAGTATTGCTCCAAGGACTAGATCAACTATAAAGTCAATATCCTGCTTTAGGGGTAGTCCTATAATACTCTTAGGAAACACATTGGAAAAATCTTGGATTACATGTATGTTTTATAAGGCAGCTATATTTTCTTTAGGGTTAGAATACCCAACTTGAACAACATATATCACATAACCATTTATAACACATCTACCCCACTGAGAGGCAGTGATGGGACATAATTTTTCTAATTTTCTAACCCCTTGGATTTCTTTCCTGGAGCCATCTTCAACAAGGTAACTAATAGACTTTTCCTCACAATCCACTAAAGACCAATGCCCTTACAGCCAATCCATTATGATCAACAAATCATAAGATCCTAGTGGCAATATATTCAAATTAGCCTTAATTTGTTATCTTCCTGCTTGAATAGAGAAATTTGGTACTTTAGCAGTCACTCTCCTTTTGGCTCCAGTACCTAGTTGTATCATCCAGGATTTTCAAAAATTTTAAAATTGCAATTGACACTTCTCCACTACTTTGGGGCTCACATAACTCAAACTTGCTCTTGGATCCACTAAAATAGGCACAATCAAGTTAAATAACTCACCTTCCAGCTCTATCATGGTAGGTTGATAGTCTGCTCGATGATCCTCTAACACAGTGTTGATCCTTGGCATACTCCTCACCACCTCACCGATGGTGGAAGTTTCATATACATTAGTAGCTTGCTCAGGCCTAGCATGATGTGGGAAATTTTTTTAATAGTGGGGTTCCCTGAAGCCCCAACACTGTAGAGGGGTTTTCTATGATTGACCGAGCTCCAACTTTCTTGATGCTTCTGCTTGTTTGGGTTCATTTTCCATTTAGTCTTTTTATTTTTATTTTTCCCAAACTGTTTATTTGGCTGATTTTTTTGTGCACTTCTAAAACTTGCTTTTTTTATATTTATTGTATTTTGGTAACTCTTATGCCCTTTCTTCTATGACCAACCTTTACCACCATCCCCTTTTTGTCTCATCGACTGATAGAAGATCCAAGCCTTTTGAATTGCTTCGTCTATTGTCTTGGGGTTATCAAATTCTGACCTCTCCTTCATGTATGTGTGCATACTACTAACAAAGCATTGAAATTTAACTTTTTCCTCAAGAATATATAGAATATATCTTAAAATGGACGTACATTTGGTCACAAATTCATCGGTAGTTAGATGTCTCAGTTTTAGGTTGTGAAACTCTTTTTCCTTCTTGTGGTAAAATCGTTCTCCAGATATTTTATTTTAAAATGATTTTGGAATTCATCCCAGCTCACGTCCTGCTCTTCAATCCCATGCACCGTCTTTGCCTCCTCCCACCATAAGGTAGCTTTCCCTTGAAGCTGATAAATGTCCATCCTAGCTTTACGATTATTATCATACCCATAGATTTGGAAATATTTATTTGTATTAATAATCTAGGCTTACCCAACTTCCTCCACTTCACCATTAAATGTTGGGGGTTTTATTTTTTTAAATTCCCCTTGTAGTTCAGTTTTTTGCTTCTTCACTCTCCTTTGATCAAATAATTTTCTGGACTCTTCTTCGTTATCATCCCTGTCTTCTTTAGTTCTTTGGGTCTAACTCCTTTCTGGTCTATTGTCATTCCTTTGTTTAGGCTCTTCACCCCTTGCTCCATTGTTAGGAATGGGCATAAGAGTCCTTTGATTCTACCCATTTGACAAGCTTTTAAGGATTCGTTCATGATCCTGCATTAACCTTTCATTGTAAGTTCTCACGTGAGCCACTTCATCTTTCCGCTGTTATATGGTCTTTAGCAACATTATTGTCAGATTTTTTTTTCTTTTCACCCAACTGCACCTACATTTAAGGGTTTTCCTATGTAATTTGTATGGAACCAAAGTCCATAGTGGATCTCATCAAAGGTAGGCTCCCATCTCCCCTCCTCATCTCGTTTCTCACTTTTGTGCACAACAATACACTTGTTATCACTACCATTGACCCATATAGGCCACACTGTTGAAACATGGCTTTAATACCACCTGTAACATACTTCAATTTTTTCTTTTTTTTACTGTTGAACTTTACTAAACTGGTTATATATATATATTTCCCTCCCTGAGTACATAGTCGAAGGTTAAGTTGCATATTATATTAATTATAACTTCTATAAGAAAGGTATTGATATCAAATGTGTTATTTATATGACTCCATATATTTCTATGTTTACCTATGAAACTTTGTTGGTGACCTTTTCAAGTTAAATTAATGGATTTTGTGCCCTACTGTGTACCGACACATATGTGATTGGTGTTAGGGGTCCTTCTAGAGACTGTCCGACGAAATGCGTGGAAGAGATCCTACCATAGATTCACTAGGGTTTCATGTCGACTATCTGATCATACTGATACAGGTTTCATGCATAACTACTCGTTTTTCCACGGGGGTTTTCCAACCATTTGCAGGGAGGAACTGATGGGGAAGCTTTGTCACTTGACTTCCTCACACCACCGTTCAACCATTTTCTCACCGTCACTTGCAGAACCACTTTCATTTTGGACAGAAATATACATTTCCCAACCTCATGGATTCACATTTCTGTAAGCATGGTACCATTCTAGGATTCCCAGTCCGAGGGTTTCAACTAAGCTTCAACGGGTAAGCTATAATTCTAAACGCAATGCATCTTTTAAACAATATTTGTTTGGGAATTTTATTGGTCAATGTGTTAGTTTGGTTGTATGCAAATTCCCTTAGTTCGACACTAGCTTCAGGCTCTGAGACGAGGTTACCCCAAAACCATTTTCACATGTAAGTTTCTTTCCTCCCATAATTAGTTAATTTCTTTACTCAATGTTTCCTTCCTTTTGTATGTAGGTTCGCATAGGTATCAATCCCTTGCTTGATTATTCGACTTGCTCCTGGGTATTTGTCTTGACACTCAGCTCAAAATTGAGGGTTTTTCCCCTACCAGGTGCACAATTGCTTCTACCTTTTTCCTGGGATTAATAGGGTGTTTTTAGTGCTAATGCCCCCTCCTCCTTCCAGAAATTGCACACAACATCCTAGTTAAGGTGAAACTCTCTTGTGTGTTTGGAAGCAAAACCTTGAGGGTATTCTAAGTGTTATTGACTCTAAAAGTTGGCAAATTCATGTATAATTTTCTTGGGTTTGTTGAGTAATAATTGTTCCTGAAATAATATGTGTTCAATGTAACTGTGTGAGATCTTCATGGTCCTTATTTCTGTTTCTAGTTCTTGGCACTAATTAGGTCATGCATAGATTTTATTAAAGAACACAGGTATTGGTTTACATTTATCTAACTTTTCCGTTCACATTTTATGCCTTTTAATTATTCAAATATGTTTCAGTGTATATTTGTTTATGCAAGTAAACCTTCACTATTTCGGTACAAATTTAATATTTGATGCACGATTGATATGTCATACTTTTCATGCAGGGTTGCTTACTTATCTGGTTATTTTGAATTTTGTGTTTCATACTGAAGTTTTCATGCATGAATTGCTAGGGTTCATATTGTTTAAGAGTAACATTTTTTTCGTTAGTCAAGATTCATAGTTACTCATTGTCTATGTATTCCATTCGTAAGTACATATGTGTTTTTTTTATGAAAAGGTGGTTTAACTATTCAATATTAGCTAGTAAATCTGAATGTAGGATTGCACCAAGGTGGCTAATTAAGTTTGGCCTCGCCAAGGATCTAACTTGGAATGGATTCACTGACTTTGTTTTCTTTTAACTCACAAGAATAACTAATTATATGACCTATCTTTTTTTCTTTTTTCTTTTTACCCATTACAGGATTTGTCCTTTATCATACAAAACTTCATTTTCTTATTTCCCTTACAATCCTTCTTAAGGGAAAGATACAAGGAAATAAATCATGTTTCATTACTATGACATCTTTCAGACCAATTTCTTAAGGTATTGATTCTTAGGATACAACAATCAAAGTTTTTTTTTTTAACCTCCATGGAGTTTTCATGCTAACACAACACAATCAAAATTAATGTTTAAATATCCATAGAGTTGTCATGTCCACACATTCATAATCATATAAAAATTATAATATTTCTTTACCAACACAGTGAAACACATCTATTTAACCAAATGGTATTCCTACAACTAGTATGTGCTATAAATAATTATATGATTTGTCGGGATGTCAAGGAATTCATGGGGTGCCACACCACCCAACCATGACAAATCCAATTACATCATTTTATCTCCCTTGAGCCTCTTTATACCAAAAAAACCTTTTTCAGTGTTCGTAACACGATTAGTCCACAAGCAACAAAAACCCCTGGGTTAAACCTCAGACTTGCTATAATTTTGAGGCTTCCACTGGTTCCCTGCCCAGTTTGAGAACACCTCAAGGTAGTGTCTTTCCTTCTCATCACAACGTCCTGCGAATTTTTAGCAGTGTCTTGCCTTGTGAATTTTTAGTAGTGTCTTGCCTTCTCGTCACGACGTCCTGTGAATTTTTAGAATTCCATTCCTTTCTTCCTGATGCCTCTAGCTTCCTTTTTGGTTTCCTTCCTAGCTTCTCCCTTTGAGAACAACTTTTATCTCCAAGGAAAAAAAGGTAGTTGATTCCCAACTGTTTGGTAAAAATAATTTTATCTCAGGTGTCCCTCCAACGAATTCCAAGATTTCCTTTTAATTATTATTATTTTTTTTAATTTTAAAATTAACATAAGAATAACTTTTACCATCCAAAATTTCCATTAGGCTCCACTTGTACTATAAGTTCTTTAGTCTTAAACAATAAAGTAAATGCAAGTAATTTGAAACATTCACTATGTTTGGAGGGGTGATGTAACATCCCCCAGTAATCTCACATCAAAATGCGTTGGAGTTAGATTTTTTTTTACGAAATTTACCCATGAGTAACTATCCAAATTACTATTCCAGATTCCTCATTAACCATTAGATAGAATCGTCATCATTATATAGAGTAACTTTAGTAAAGGAATAGTAAATTACGTAACCATTACAACCACTGTTGTAACATATTAACATAAACTTTCTGATGTAACCTTGCATCCATTTCATGATTCCTTTAACCATATTAGTTAATCACATACTTGATATTATGAACATCACATCATGCAAGGAATCAACATCATCAAACTAACACAATAAGCAATCACATCATTGAACACCGATATACCATGGAAACCTTGTAGGGTGAAAACCAAGAAACATTTAATTTTATTATTAAACGCTTGTTAGGGTGTTCACCCTTCACTCAATGGCTTATAAGGGAGTCCATCCCTTACCCATTGTCATAAAATATTATAAAGAATCTCGTCTCAAAAACGACACAACTAGTTATAAGCATTACAATTATCATGTCCTCATTTACTCACAAAACCTTGAGTATTTCCTTCAAACACAACCAGTTATAAGCTATTACAATTATCATGTCCTCATTTATTCAGAAACCCTTGAGTATTTCCTTCAGGGCCTGGTTCTTTCCATCAATGGATTATCCCGCAACTCACACTCATCTGCATGGACCATTAGTTCTTTCCCTGCCACAATGTTAAACATAATATATCATTTTCACAAGTCACCATGATTTCTTTTCATTATTGTCGTCAACAAGCTTTGATATCATGATTAGATAAAACATTAATCAACCAATAATCATTCTTTAAAAGTGATCCTTTAACATCTATTCATGTGAATACATGAGATGTTAATATAATATCACAACATTCTTCTTCTAGCAAGAGTGCTCATGCATTAATTATAAGAAAATAATTATCAAGCATGTCAAAATAAATACCACGTTACTATGACCCTTCTTGCATACACACACATTCGTACAATACAAACCACTACAAATGTCCAAAAAATCTTTTAAAGGAAACTAACACATCGTGCATTCGAGTTACTTAAACTTTAACAAAAGAACCAACCCTTTAGCTATTACCTTTGGTGCATGCAAATAAGTAAAGGAAGTTAACATAATGAATGTTATTCCTATGGATGCAAATGCATATACTTTTGAAAAGGATATTTTCCAATGTAGGCTTAACACAACATGTTGTTGTTTCCTACATGCAAATGTATATTATTTCGAAATGAATGCTAACATAAGTCTTGCACTCATATACATCATATTCCAAAAGAAACTAAGATAATAGTTATAATAGCTTAAAGGTAACCACATATAATTTTTCTATAGCTCACTTCTATCAATGCAAAGAAAATATCTTTATAACACCATGGATATTCTTTGTGCACTCAAGAGCTTATCATAATAGCCCTTCTTTAGTGTACTCAACCCATATTCCATTCTCTATAATTCTACCATCATTAGCTATTATTTTCACGTAAATAATTACATACTTCTTCTTTAAAAGGAAGTCAATATAACATTGTTTCTCTATCTTTCTACATGCAAGTTTCTCATGCTTCATTTTCAAGAAATTACCATAGATAACCATCATTAATGTATAAAAACCAGGTAACAATAAAAAGGTTTACTTAACCTTTTATGTACTGAAGTCAAGAAATTGAGACAATTCATCTAGCAAGGAAATATTGTCAAGGGATTATTATTTTAAGGAAAGTTAACATAATAACTTTCTCTATCTACACTCAAAAAGATATTTTCTATGTCACAATGGCCACCCTTTTTGTGCATGCAACATGTGTTTTTCCTAACACAATGACCTTTACTTCAATTCACATAATCTTTTCAAGAAACAAGCATGCATTCTTGTTCTTGTATGAACAATATTCATGTGCATTTTTTAATAAAACAATCTATTTATGTTTCAAGAGAGCTATCATAAAAACCACTATTTTCATACATACAACTGTGAACTCTTTTTCTAAAAAGAAAGTATCTTAATGACTATTGTTTTTGTGTATGTAAAACATACATTTTCTTCAAAAAAAAGTTAGTAATGATTATCTATGTTCCTAGAAGCACATGTTCCCTTCAAGAAACTAAAAATAATCTTATATTCTTACAAGAGAATCTAACTCATTGGCTATTTGTATCATGCATGCAATGCTTATTTATTTCACAATAAACTTCGAAAAATAACTATTATCTCCTCAAGAACTTTACATGTTTCATGCATATTTTCTTAAAAGGATATCTTTGATACTTAACAAGAACCTTGTGTAATTTATTCCAAGGAAATGACAAAGCTACTTAGCTTTTAACACACAAGATTCACATATAATCTTTCTAACATAAACTACATATTTACTTAGCTTTTATGTGAAAGAGTTAGTGTAATTTCTTTCAAGAAAATAACAAAGCTACTTTGCTTTCACTGTGCATAAACTAGGCAAAGATTTTCAAAAAGACATATATCCTTGCAATATTTTAATGCATAAGAATTTTGCAATACTTTGCAAGGAAGTTAACATAAGCAAACTATACCCAAGGAATTTAGTTTAAAGAACATGAACATTATTCGCCATATCTTTCTGTGCACATAAAACATATAAAATTCAAAAAGATTGAGATTTAATATGTGTAATTTTTTTCATAGATATTGAGATTTGATATTTGTACCATTATCATATTTAAAAATATATAAAAAAATTAATTTATTTTTAAAATAATTTTTATTTTTGACCAATTCTATTTCAAATTTCAAAAATTAAATTTTATAAAATCTTTTTAAAATTTTCAAAACTCATTGAAACATTTTTACTATAAATAATAACTGCACGTAATAAATGACTGGAATATCAACTTACAATGAATTTGTGTATAACAGCTTAAAAACCAGCGAGGTATCAAATTTTCATTTTAATTTTTGTAAATAATGAAATTTTCATAAATGTTGAGATTTAATATGTGTACATTTTTTTCATAAATATTGAGATTCGATATTTGTACCATTATCATATTTAAAAATATATATAAAAAAATATTTCTTATTTTTAAAATATTTTTTTATTTTTATTTTTGACCAATTCTATTTCAAATTTCAAAAATTAAATTTTATAAAATCTTTTTAAATTTTCAAAACTCATTGAAACATTTTTACTATAAATAATAACTGCACCTAATAAATGACTGGAATATCGTAATAAATGACCGGAATATCTAACTTACAAAACTCATTGAAACATTTTTACTATAAATAATAACTGCACCTAATAAATGACTGGAATAACTTACAATGAATTTGTGTATAACAGCTTAAAAACCAGCGGGGTATCAAATTTTCATTTTACCTTCAATGCCAATGTCAAAATTCCAAGCATTCAGACGATAATGGAGGGAAGTTACCTAATATAATTGGAAGAACGGAAGAAAAGACCAGTGAATTTGTCTCGACCTGAACAAGGATCGAATCTACTTTTATTCAATCGAGTACAATTCAAACTAGTGAGGGCCACAACTGTCGGAATACTATACGAAACCACTGTAGGCGACTACTCCATAATAGTATTAGACGGTTCATTTTTCATCTTCTTCCCAGACTATGGCTACAGGACTGCGAACGACCTGCGTTCCACCTTTCAAACATTTCCATAGAATTTGGCCGAACGCTGGGCGAACGCTAGACTTGTGGTCAGATGCTATTTTGCTTTCGAATCTCACTGTATAATTCGCCTTCTCATTTTGCTTTCTGAAGGAGAGCGTCTTCGGCTCCACGATTATAGTTACATTTGCAGGGTTCTCCACTGCGACTTCATATACAGAGGGGGCTCCCCCAACATTAGTCACGGTTCTCCTAGTAACATGAATTAAATTACGCGGCTTAAACAACACGGAGAATGAGGGGTAATTGAGATCTCCAGGCCTGGAGCGTAATTTGGGGCAGGATATTGCCTTCCTTGTTAGCACATGAATTTGATTTGCTGTGTAATTAAGGCTACACAGAAAGCTAACGTAGTCATCGATTCCAAGATCATAGACGAGACCAGGATGCAAGGCAGCGTTGGGATTCACATGACCCGCGCCCATTGCAAAGGCGTTTGCAGGTAAAAAGGTGAATGAGTCGCTTATAGGGCTTTTGCGATTGTCAAGTAGTACAGAAGATGTCATGAGAGCCGATTTTATTGCAGCGGGTGTCCATGCCGGATGAGCAGCGCGTATAAGCGCCGCGATGCCGGCCACATGAGGGCAAGACATCGAAGTCCCAGACAGTATATTGAAATCTACTTTCCTTTTATCGGAAAGCAAGCCTGTTGGCCCGGTGTGCCCGGTCCAGGCCGCCAAAATATTGACTCCTGGAGCAATCAGGTCCGGTTTGAGGATCTCCGGAACGACTGTATTCGGCCCTCTGGACGAAAAGGCGGTTACGGCCGGAGCTCGTGCTTTACCAACAACTGTCAGTCCCTCGGATTTAATAGTCGCCACAGGATTTCTGGTGGTGTTGATATAAACTTTTATGTATTCCCCGGCGTTGGAATCGACCCTCGTTGTCGGCAACAAATGACAACTGGTCGACGAATCGTCTCCTTGTTCAGGTTGATTCGCCAGAATCATCCCCGCACCGCCAGCTCGTCGCACGACCAATCCCTTCTCTGCCCTTGTGTTTCCTCCAAGATCACAGAGCACAATTTTTCCACGGACCATATTGGGATCAAGGCTTCCATCGACGCATAACATTGCAGTCTCCTTACTCGAAGCTGTTTTCCCATATACCAAAGGCAATTGCTCGTTGGCCAGGGCCTTGCGTTTGTTCAGGGAGGAACCCATGTAGCTTTTTCCGTTGCCAAGCACGACGGGAGCCGGGAACTCTCTGTCAATGGTGCTGGCGCCTACAGTGGTTATCCATGGCGCCGTGTTGAAAATCGCAAAAGGCCCTGAATTACCAGCCGAACACGAGACAAAAACACCCTTCTCAATGGCGCCCAGAGCTCCGATCGCTATAGGATCGTGGTAATAAGGAACGGCGGCAACTAGGCCAAGCGAGAGTGATAGCAAGTCAACTCCGTCCGAAACAGCCGCCTCCATTCCCGCGAGCACATCGGAGCTAACGCAGTCAACTGCCCAGCAGACTTTGTAGATGGCCAATCGAGCTTTGGTAGCGATCCCTCTGGCCGTCCCACTGGCGAAACCAAGAAGGCTCGAACGAGGCACTTCTGACCCGGCCGCAGTAGAGGAAGTATGCGTACCATGACCGTCGGCATCTCGAGGAGATCTGTAATCTTCCTTTTCGTGAATACGACCGTACATGGTTTCATAACCCTTGATAAAGTAGCGGGCTCCAATGAGTTTGTTGTTGCAGTGGGAAGCATTGAAGCCAGAACCCACTTCACATTCTCCCTTCCATTTCTTAGGCACGGGACCAATTAGGCCATGATCGCTGAAGCTCTTGCTCTCAGGCCATATTCCTGTATCCAGCATGCCCACGATAACATCATCACCGTAATGTGACAGTGGCCATAGACCATCCTTAAAGCTCAAACCCATAAAATCCGGGGTCCTAGTAGTATGGAGTTTACTGACTGAATCCGGAAATACAGCCAGGCATCCGTCCATATTCTCCATAGTTTGAGCTCCCGTGCTGGTCAGCTTGACAGAAAAGCCATGCATTACGGTATCATACATATATAACATAGCAGCGGGATCCGATTTGGATCCTGAAACCTGATCTACCATTGAAGCATACCAGTGTTGGTGGAGGCTGAAATGATCGGGCTTCCTGGATTTATCCATGTAAACAATATAGGATTTAATCTCCTCATCATCAGACGTAGCCCACGCCTGTGATCTGAACACCAAAGCAATGATCACAAAAACAATTACACAATTACAAGATTTTGTAGTCTCCATATCATAGACAACAATATGATAAAATCTGCCAGAAGCTTAACACAGGCCGATGAAATAGCCAACAAAGAGCGGTTTAACCCCTGGTGCCAATTCAATGCCAAGAATTCATGATAAGCCTGCAGAGACTTATAGGAAAGAGCGTCTCTAATCTTCCCTCTAATTGCGGAATGTTATTGAATTATGTTCCCGAGAGAAACGCCTTCAGTCAGGGAAATGGTAAAATATTTACATAGAGAGAAATGCGATAGGGGAATATTTCGATCCTTACTGGGCCGCATAACCATAGGGGAATATTTCGATATTTAATTTGATTTGAGTGAGTAATTACAATCTTCTTTGTTTGACGTTTGATGTGACAAAACCTAGATGCTAGATGCCATTTTAGGGACCAAAATTTCCATCAATCTGGTACACAAGAGTATTATTGATAAGTTTTACTGTTATACTACAGCACATGTTCTGGATAAGCTCCGTCGTTATAAAACGCTTCCAAAGTTTCAGTGTGTGGTGAGGGTAATAACCATGGGACAATAAGGTTTGGTTTACATTTTTAGGGTCATTTAGTGTTTATTTGATATAGGATGGTTAGTATATTTTTATTTAATTTAAATTTTTGAGATATTGAGTTGTGACAAGGTTTTAAGAGTAGGTTATTTTTTGGAGAGGATTTTTTTTTATAGTAAATAAAGGCTTCCAAAGTTTTAGTGTGTAGTGAGGGTAATAACCATAGGACAATAAGGTTTGGTTTACATTTTTAGGGTCATTTAGTATTTATTTGATATAGGATGGTTAGTATATTTTTATTTAATTTTAGTTTTTGAGATATTGAGTTGTGACAAGGTTTTAAGAGTAGGTTATTTTTTGGACAGGATTTTTTTATAGTAAAGTTTCAGCGTGTGGGTGAGGATAAGAATTACAGGACAATAAGATTGGGTTTATATTTTTAGGGTTATTTGGTGTTTATTTGACATAAGACGGTGACTTTACTATTTTGTATATTTCATTTAATTTTAATTTTTGAGATATATTGAGTTGTGACAAAGTTTTAAGAGTAGGTTGTTTTTGGGATATGGATTTTTTTTAGTAAAGTTTTAATGTGTGGTGAGGATAAGAACTAGTGACAACGAGATTGGGTTCACATTTTTAGGGTCATCTTGTGCTTAATTTAATCTTTGAGATATATTGAGTTGTGACACAGTTTTAAAAGTAAGTTGTTTTTGGGATATGCGTTTTTTGTACAGCTTCAGTGTGTGGTGAGGGTTGGGATATGGTTTTCTTTGTACAGTTTCAGTGTGTGGTGAGAGTAAGAACTAATGACAATAAGATTAGGTTCACATTTTTAGAGTTATCTGGTGCCCATGTGACATAGGATAGTGACTTTAGTATTTAGTATATTTTCATTTAATTTTAATATTTAAGATATATTGAGTTGTGACAAGGTTTTAAGAATAAGTTGTTTTCGAAATAGAATTTCCTTTTTAATAATAAAATATTGATCGTTTTATTTTTGCTAAATTATATATCATATAATAATAAAATTTTGAACTTTCATTTTTGTTAAATTATATATCATATGTAAATTATTAATATTTTTAGCTTACTGATTATTGATAAAAAAATTGATGCTATACTTCTTTTAAATTACTTTAAAATATCACTAATTTACTAGGATTTAAAAAATATACAATAATACCGATTCTTTTTAATTGGTAAAATTTTTACCATGTAAAAAAATTGTACATCTAAAAAGGATTTGATCCTTTTAAAATCTCGAAGCATATGTCTAAAGGAAAATTAAAAAAAGGATTTTCAAACTGGACTTGTCGGCCAACAACATATGATTTAGTTCATTTTTTTCTTTTTAAACAAAATGGTTTTATAAATATAATCATGAGAGTCACGTACAAAAACTTTAAACCTAAATACTTTATGCAAATTGACGTTCAATTAAATTTGATAATTCATTTTGAATTTCACTCAAATAAATAACTATTTTTAAAAGTAAATTGAGTTAACTTTATTTTTTTTATTAATTTAATTTAAATGTTATTTCAATAAATAGTTATCTTTGATGTAAGTTGATGTACTATTGATTTTAAATTGATAATTTAATATAGGTGCTATTCAATTAAATAACTATCTTTGATGCACAATAATATTATATTAATTTTAAATTTGATAATTTAGATTAAATATTATTTAAATAAATAATTTGAAATAATTATTTTGATGCACTTTAATACTATATTAACTTTAAATTTGATAATTTAGATTAAATATTATTTAAATAAATAATTTGAAAAAATTAATAATGGTATAATATAAATTATAAATATTATTTAAATAAATAATTTGAAAAAATTAATGATGATATAATATAAATTATTTTTAATAGAAATTTATTATAAAAATAAAGAAATAATTTATTTGAAAATATAATGTAGGGTTTATATTAAAACTTCAAAATGTCAGTTTAGGTTTTTCCCTTATATTTTCAACTTTAAAAAGGCTCGGAGGAGAAATATATTCAATTTAATTGGTATTGTCTTTCATAATAGTATATAAATTTTTTAATTAAAATATTAAACAAGTTGGCATTATTGATTATTCATTGCATATAATTTCTTTTTAATAAAAAATAAAACAATTGTCACAATAGATAATGAATAATTTATTTTATAATTATTAGTTGTTAAAATTTTATACTAAAAATAATATTTATAAACTTTAACTAAGACTTTTAAGTCATATCATTTTATCCATTTAAACATTATAGGTATAGGTAATAGAAAGATGCCTCCAAAACATTCTTTCTCACTTGTTTTTGGTGGGAACAATAATCCACCCTATCTAGCAAAAGTGTAGTTAGGTTTCTAGCTCTGCAAAATCATTTCAATTTCTAGGCTTTATAAACAACATTCCACAATTGGTCTCTTAGATGGAATGTTATAAAATGTTTTCTTAACAAAAGTCTTCCTCACACTCTTTATAATTTTCCCAAAATAACAAGAAATCGGATGACTCTTCAACCCTTATATATACTTCTTCCTTTCCCCTATTTATCACTTACCCATGCATATTCCCATAAGATTCCTGAATACTCTTATAAATAGCTTGTAACAAACTATGACTATAACAACTTGTAACCCCTATATTAAGAATTGGGTCATTTTATGTTTATTGAATGTTAACAACCTAGTGTGCCTTCTTTAATGAGATAACAATACATTATTAAGTACACATACCAACAAACTATTTAGTGAAAAATCTTTAATGAGGCCAAATTACATTATTGAGTACAGACTCTAAGTACCTAGTGGATTCTCTCTTTGCATGTTTCATCCCCAAAACAAGGGAAGAAACATATAATATATTATACTAAGAAATATAGTCAATTGGTACCATGCATGAGCATCCATCCATCCTAGTGAAATGTGGATATGGGGTATAACTGTAGTCTTTCCTCAATATTGATCCTAAATTCTCCTTAAGATCTGTTTCTTTATTTTTCTACACTAATATCTCCACACATTTCTTTTAGTTCTACATGTGCCTCCACAATAGTTATCTTTCTTGTTCCATGTTGATCTAGTAAGTTTGTTGATGTTGATTCCCTTGCTTTGATCATTGTTGTTTCTCTAAGTGATGAGAGTGGTGATATACAACAAACTTACCTATTAGTTTTTCTTGACTCTTGACTCTATGGTTCTTTTGATTGACTTATCTCCGTAGCTTCCTCTTCACTTATATGCCCTTCTTAAGGATTTTCTTCCTCTGCTTCTATAGATTCTTCTTTTGATTCAAAATTGAACTCTTCATCTAATGTGTTAGTAGGTTTTCTAATTAGTTTCCCTGAAGGACTTCTTCAACTACCCACTTGGATCCTTTTTAATTTGATAAGAGAAATATTGTGCAATGTAATATTTTTGCTTGTACAAAAACTTCTTTTGCACATTCATATTAACTATACCAACTGAATCCATCCAAGAATATATAAAAACAATATCCACATCATCCATAACTATAGCATTAAAATTTTAATACAAAACATATTTACCATGGTAACATTCAAATCTATAAAGTTTTGAGCATTTTCATCTTCTACCTATGTGGTTTGAATATTCATTGTGGGAATTTGTAGCCTCTTCTCCAAGTTAACATTGTAGATTATGTTTTCTACTAGAGTTTATATAAATAATAACATTTTCTTGTTGAATACATTCATTAACCTACAAGAGGATGTTTGTGCATGAAAAGAAACCATTCATGCTCTCTTCCCAACATGATACCACCTATCCAAAATACCTTCTCATCTTTGTTATTTGAAAGTGTCTTCATCTTGTCATGGTTATGAAGATTTCTTCATATTGTTGCATCATCTTTTGAGTGAATATAGTGAAATTATTTACAAATATTTTTCTATAAGGATTTCATCTCTTTTATGTATTCTTCAAAACACACTATCATTTTTCTTGTAAATTTCATCTTGCATACGAAAACCTAAAAATTAAACTAGGGTTTCCAAGAAAATCACTTTTCAATGGAGTTCCTTAATTTAGTTACGGTTTGGGAAGTTAATGTAAAATGATTACTACTCTTGTGATATTTCTCTAATTGGATATCAAGACCACAATTACAAAACTCCATGGTCACTTTGAAACTATTGTCTATTTAAGGGTTTTCTTGTGATGGAAATGTGAATATGTAGCATGTATCTTTTTGCAATGTGCTCAATTTGCAACAATATCAACACCATTGAAATAGGATTTTTGGGGCTTTTATTTGACATCTTATATGTTATTCTTCTAATCAACATCAAGTGCCTTGTAGTCCTCACAAAGTCATTTTCATGGAACATGCTATGGGAGCAATAAATGTTGGTTAAAAAAACTCTTTAGTATCTATATAAGGGATACCAAGATATGAAAAATATACTTAATAAACTTGAGGATATATGTATTATAGATACCACATATCCTTTCATGAATCAAGAGTATAACTGAGAATGATATGTTTCAATTTGAGCTGTATGATGCTTGTGATGATTAATAGATGGATAATTGTCATTTTTGGGATCATAACTACTTTAACATTCTATTACTCTACCTTGTGTAGAAACATCATGGATGGAAGTCTATATTCAAATAATACTACTAGTTTATGGCTTTCCTATTCTCTAGTGGTAGTGTTTCTTTCAAATCCACATTCAACATTTTGGACTTTTATGGACAATTTCTTCTATATGGATAGATTTATATATTTGGAGTCACATGATTGTGTTAGGAATTTGGAGAAATATTCCAAACTAAGCATTAATGTTAAGTATATTTAGTGAGGAGTAAGCATGAGCTCTTGGACCTAGGATTGGGATCTATGGATGACCTCCTTAGATTGCTTCAATATTATAGCTGGTATTTCCACATGGGACAATAGAAAATTCAACATCATAGCTAGAAATTTCACATGGGACTTATATTTATGTTGGATGTTGTTAGACCATTTCATCTTGGTAACTAGCACTTATACATGGTACCTTGGTTCTATGAATTAATTTAGCATTGTGGTTAACATATATCCATAGGACCCTAGTTTATGGTTGTACCTCCTCATAACAAGTGTTGAGGGAAACAATAGGACACCTACCGGTGTCCAAGTGTGAATGATATTATTCAACCCTTTCCCACATTAATTATCAATTTGGGATCTACTGGTTATTGCAAGGCTAACGCGCAAAGTATATGCAGGAAAAATTGTACAACCCAAAATTGGTCAAGGATTCATTGATAAACAATAAACAACTGTAACAACAAATGGAAATGACAACAATAATTATTTGTAACAACAAATGAACAAGATAACAATAGTTAATTGTAACAATAATTAATTGTAACAATAGCTAATTGTAACAACAATTCAATTCACAACATTTACATCAAACCATCACAGCGAGAAAAGGAAATACATACATGAAAAGAAAACTAAGCACACACTATCTCAGCAACACCTGATCAGGAGAGTGGGCCCAACTCCCTGATGAGGGTTGTGATGAACTCACGAACTCAGAGAAAGATCAAAAAGCTATAAATTTCATTAATATAAAAGTCATTATTACAAAGCTCAACTCTCTCGTATGCCAACCCTCTGTTTCAAACTCTCTATCCTCTCTTATACAAAATAATTCTTGATATTAAGGTAAATGTTGCCTGTGATTACATAATGGTTGTAATAAGACAACACTGAATACAAAAGATAGAAATATTAAGTCTGGATCAGTTCCGTCATTACAACTGATTTTTAACAATAGTGCTGGCAGCTTGATGATTAAACTTAGTCATTTGACTTGGAAATCTGCACATAAGATAAAGTTTAACAAGCACTTTTGGTAATAATCCCCTAGAATATGCTTCAATGATTAATTAAATCATAAAGACATGATTAGAGGTATACCTGCAAGATTTATGATATGAAATGACTTAGTTAGGAGTGCAAATGTGAAGGAAAATATGATAAAAAGGTACGTAAAAACATGCAAGTTTAGCTCCCAACATCTCCCCCAACTGGCCTTGCTGCATGTCATCATTATGCCTGTCACCTTCGTAGGTTTAGGTTGAATCGACTGTGATCAACATGCAGCTGAGCAAGATCGTATTTCTCAGCCATATATGTCCTTGGGGGTTTGTATCCATCTGTCAGTAGGATATATTTCCACTAATCACTATTTACATTGTAGGCATGAGTGTATTGATCTGCTGGTAGCCAAAGGATGGGAAAATAGAATCTCAAACCCATCCAACAGACCCCTCGAGTATGGATGTGGGCAATATACCGTGGCAATCTTTCTAGTGCTCAGGCATAGTTAGGATCCTCGAAGGGTTCTCGGTCTCTGAAAGGTAATAATGACAACATCCATCTCCTTTGACAGCTATGCAGAGCCTCGTTCTGACAAGCAACCACCTGTGTCGTGCATAACCTAGTGCACCACTTCTGAGTCACCAATATCTGTTCTGGATGCCCCTCAATCCTTAAGAAAGTAGCATGCCTATTATAAATAGTGTCGGACTGACAATGCTCTTTTCAAATAAAAAGAGGCCTAGAATATTGATTTGCTTCGAATGTATCAGAGGCCTTCTTCCACTTGACTTGATTGATGGTGTAGGACGTAAAAGCTCCTAGTTGAATATCCCCTACATAGGGGACTGGGTTGAATGCTTGGTCATTTTCTAAGAAATAATCATGCATATACAGTTCACACATTAAATGTTGGTTCAAGACATCATGAAGTCTTATAATACAAAGAAACTGTATAGGGTCTTTGATTTCATGGTTGATCTCGTGACGAATACATTCTAGGAAAAAGAGAAGGTATTGTTCATGAAAAAACAAAGCATAAATATGAGCATGGGGTTGACAAGACATTACCTACTGTGTTAAGGTAAATATTTCCTACTTATTGGCTTTTAGCGTTTGTACCTACTCTCTCAGCTGCTCGACCTTCTTCTATTGTTTTTCTCATTTCTGCCTGTCCCTATCCAACTGGTCTACGTAACTAATGATCATTTTTGTAGCCTGGCTGTGAACTCTGTTTACTTCTTCCTGATGATCTTTCACAACAGTTATTCCCTATTGAAGATGAACAATCGCAGCCTACCACTTTTGAATCTTGGCGGTCAAAGTGAATTCCCAAGCCTCACATAAATGGCTTATAGGTTCTATTTGCACCACAACAGAAATAGTGGGATTGTTTCCAGTTTGAGCTACTGAGGGAGCAACTCTAGTCTTAAGTATTGCAATTTTTCTCCTGTACCTTCTTGCTCCCCTTTGTAAGTGCAACACCCTTTCCTCAATATCATATTGTCTATTTTTATTTGCATAAGTTCATTAAAATGAAACTGATACCTTTCCTTAAGGGGAGGTCTCCTTCATGCACATTGTTCAATGAATTCTTGCTTGACAATGACCTCCTCTACTGGTCTTGTAGTTGGTGTGGGGCCTGGTGGATCATCAGCACATGTGTCGACCGACTCCACCTTCACTCTCACTTCTTCTGTTTTCTTATCAACTTGAATTTTGTCCCCTTCATCTCCTTCTGGAATTACCACGGTCATGGGTTCAACATTCTCAACTTATTTTCCCCCTGCCTATTCTTCCATATGTTCTAGAACTACCTCTGGCTCTGATGGGTCAGTTTCAGTAGGCATTGTGTCTTTCGATAATTCTTGAGTTTTCTTAGAAACCTGTGGCATACCATCCTTAGCATTTTTCTCCTGTGATTTCTCTGCCACTTGGTCATCCATTATTTGTTCAGGAGTTGACTCAAACCCTTGTGGGGTGGCGTCAACACAAATGTCTTCCTCTGGTGGCTCTGTAGGGCTAGCATCCATCACCACTTCTTCAATTCATTCCCTGGTAAGCATCGGTTCTTGTGTAGTAGCACTAAATCCCATGTTTCCAAATTATTTCGTCTCTTCAATAATGAGTGTCGACACTTGAGTGGTCGCCTCAACCAATGCATCGAATCTTGTCCCAACAAATTTTAAAATTAGGGGAATGAATTTTTCCTCCTTCGAGCGCCTCCGAGTCTGAGATTTCCTCACCCCCCTCTTGGTAGAGTTGCATGAAGGGAAGAATGAAGAACATGTTCTCCCATTTCCATCTGGACTGTGCTTTCTAAATCATAGCCCTCAACTCCTACATTTGTTGTTTGATTCGATCCCCCTTGTGGTTCCTGAGGAACCATGTCAATTACAGGTTCTTTTTCTTTCGCCAATTCCAGTGTTTCCCTTGTTAGTGGTGTTGGTTCTTGTGTGGCACCACTTACAATTTCTACTTCGAACCCCAAGTTTTCTTGTATGGGTGGTGCTGGTTCTTGAGTAGAAGCACCACCTGCACTTTCTTCTGCTGACCTCAAATTCGTTTGTTCAAGTGGTGCTGGTGGTAGTCCTTCTCGAGAATTGTCAACTGATGCTAAAGCAGAATCAACCATGTCATCAATCTCCACCCTTTCCATTTTTATCGAGCCAACATGCGATTATGGTTCTTGTGTGGAAGCATCGACTGTGGTATCTCCCATTTCAACTGAGCCAGCATGTGATGCTGGTTCTTATGGAGCAACATTGACTATAACATCTTCCATCTCGACTGAGCCAACAGGCGATATTGGTTCTTGTGGAGCAAAATTGACTATAACACATTCCATCTGGACCGAGCCAACATGCAATGCTACTTCTTGTGGGTCAACATCGACTATGGCGTCTTCCATTTCGACTGAGCCAACAGGAAATGATGGTTCTTGTGGAGCAACATCGGCTGTGGCATCTTCCATTTTGACTGAGCCTTCCCTATCCTCCTCCCCTACAGGTATAATTCCCTCCAGTTCTTCTTTTGACAATTCAACAAATTGTGACCAAGGTACAGGTGTTCGTGCCAGCGCTTCGATTACCAATAATTCGACCAAATCGTGATTTCTGAGGACTACTAATACTTGCTGAGAGTGGCAAGCGAATTTCACCATCAGTTGGAGACTTTTCCGTAGGAAGAAAGGCATATCCAACGAATGGATTTGCACATGTCAAAACTAAAGGAATGCTAACAGTTTGAAATGATACTTGAACAACACAATAAAGCACCCTTCACATGCAACCTCGCCCCAGGGATAAGGTAGTGACTTGCAATCATATCCCCTTGCTTTTTGAATTGTTGTTTCTCCGGTTTGTAAAAATACTTCCGGGATCTCCGAAAAGGGAGCCTTCCACGAAAACCACTTCTTCCCTTCCTGTGGTAGTCCACTAATGGTCGAGATGGCTTCCTCTGTGACAGGGATATTGAGACCCCGAACTCTGGAATGATCTCCTTCCAATTTCAATGTAAATTCAGCTGTAACAATCTCATCAAACCCCTACAATCTCTCAAAGTATCTATCCCAGCCTGCATTTACAAAGACCTACCATACATATGCGTTACTGCGGACCAAAATTGTGCTCTCTGGTTCGTGTCTCACAGCTGCTCTACCCATTCTACTATATCTCAATAATAACACTGCAGAGAGCAAAAAAATCATTAGGAGGGAGTATCGACATGTAATTTTTTGCAAAAAGGCATAGGAATTGTAATAGTGGAGTGTACGAATGGCAATTTTTAGAAAGATGGAAGAAATGCACGGCATATTATGGAAATAATGGCGAGCGATTATGGTAATTACTTTGCATGCTTTGAAGGGATTGGTTCATTAATATCCATTATCTATTGATAATTGTGCATAATAAGGTGAGGATCGTAGAGTGGACCTATTGGCACAAGATTTTATGATAATGTCAGCAAATCATTACTAAAATTGAATAAAATAACATTTTTAAATATAGTTGTACCTCACCCAACTGAAAAATGATCGTGTGATGTCATCTCAAGTAATGTCAAAAGAATTACTAATCAAATCCACATAGTCTAGTCGGGGACATACCTGGCGCTTACCTGGTGGAGTGACAACTTCAGAGGAGTAAGCATATTGATGGTGTAACGACATTAGAGGAGTAAAATCATCAGGTACTTAGAAAAATTTTCACCATGGAGTAGAAGCACTGGTGGAATAACAACATTAGAGGAGTGACAACATCAAAGGAGTAACAACATTGGGTACTTAGAAAAACATTTCACCACGAAGTAAAAACATTGGAGGAGTAACAACATCTCAGAAGTAACAACACCGAGTTCTTAGAAAAATGTTCACCACGAAGTAGGAGTACTGGAAGAGTAACAGCATTGGAGGAGTAACATCACTGAAGAAGTAATAGCACCAGATACTTAGAAAAAAATTCACGACATAGTAGCAGCATCGGAGGAGTAACAACACCGGGTACTTAGAAAATTTTTCTTGCTTCCGTAGGATATAAACACAAGTGGTAGTACCTACAAGAAAACAATTGAGTGGTAAAAGTATTTATTTATATAGATTATTTATTATTATTATTATTATTTAATCAGAGGATGCAGAGTAGGGATTCTTAGCAGTGACAACCTTCAAACCATATTTATCAGAGAGATGTTTGATGAAGGCATATTTAGAGGTTGGACGATGATATAGTCTGAGACGATGCCCATTTACAATAAAAGAAGCATGTGTATCATCGATCATGAAAAGTCTAACATTTTCATTATCAAATACCTCATCAATCTCATAAGGCCCCATTTAATGAGAGAAAATCTTCCCCTTAAAGTCCTTAAAATGGGAATCATACAGTAATGCCCAATCTCCTTTATGAAACACCTTATTCTTAATAAATTTATCATGCCATTTTGTTCTGTGTTGTTGAATTGCAATAGTTTTCTAGACAACCATTAAACACATTTCATCTAGTTCATTTAGTTGTTACAGTCGGTGTTTCTGGGCTTATGAAAGGTTCGATCCTACTTTGAGAGTTGTCCTGAGAATATTAATCTCAAATTCTATTGGAAACAATGGAGATTTATCGTAGACAATCTCAAATGGTGAAAACCCTGTTGTATCCCACCGTGATGTTCTGTACGCCCAAAGAGCTTCAGGAAGTTTTTTAGCCCAATCTCGGCGATGTTTTTCCACAGTCTTCGTGAGAATGTTTTCTAATACCTTGTTCGTGCTTTCCACTTGACTGTTTGCCTGAGGGTGGAATGGAGATGTTATTCTATTCTTGATCCCATACTTGTTCATAAGCCTTGATATCATATGTGATGTAAACTATGCCATATGAAACTATCTCTCTAGGGGTGCCATATCGAGCAAAAATCTCTTCAAACAAAATGTCCAAGACAACCTATTCTGTGGCTTTTGCCACATCCTTGGCCTCAACCCACTTCGTCAAATAATCCATGCAGACTAAAATATAAACTTTCTGATGTGAAGATAGATTAAATGGTCCAATGAAATTGATAGCCCATTTCTCAAAAGGTTTAAGGACTACTTGAGGCTGTAACAACATTTCGTCTGATCGACTAGGTTGACCCATCCACTGGAAGCTATCACATCTTCGTACATAATCTCTCACATCCCGAAAGATATAGGGCTAATAATATCCCATTTGTAACACCTTATGTCTAGTCCATTTGTTTGCAAAATGTCCCCCATAGGGACCGTCATGATCAACCTTCAGGACGTCATAGATGTCATCCTTTCCTACACAACATCAGATTTGCTGGTCGATCCTTGTATGAAAAATATATCCTTCTATCCATGAATAAAGGGTATTATGATGAATGATCCTCCATTGTTCCCTGTATGAGAAATTTTGGGTACCTTCCCTATAGCAAGATAATTAGCGGTATCTGCATACCACGAGTATAAGTATAAATTGCAAAAAGATATTCATCTAGAAAAATATCTTCTATGAGTGTACCTTCATCATTAGTATATAATATAGACAGGAAATCAACAACTGCATTATCCTTGCCTAGTTTATGTATGATGGTAATCTCAAATTCTTGAAGTAATAACAACCACCTTGTGAAACACCCAGGAGTTACAGGTTTATTCATCAAGTACTTGATTGTTGCACGATCAATATGCATAAAAGTAGGATATCTAGTAATGTAATGTTGAAATTTATTAACATCATAAATAACATCCAAGAACTCCTTTTCTGTTACCGTATACTTTAATTCAACAAGTGTCAAATTCTTGCTGACATAATAAACCACATACGACTTCTTGTCCTCTTGCTGTCCCAAAATTGCCCCTATTGTTTTTTGAGAGGCATCAATGTGGATGTGGAATGAGAGTTCCCAATTAGGACCTTACAAGCTCGGAGCTTGGCATATTAGTTCCTTGAATTTTGAAAACCCTCTTCACACTCATCTGTCCACAAAAAATTAGCATCTTTAGTTAACAACTGAAAAAGTGGAAATGCTATTCTAGAAAAAATTTCTATAAAACATATGTAATAGCCAGCGCAACCAGTAAAACTACGTACCTACGTCAGTGTCTTTGGTACAAGAAAATGCAATACTACCTCTACCTTGGCTCGATCAACTTGAATTTCAACAGCTGAAAGCAAGTGTCGCAACACTATGCCCTCTTCTCTCATCATGTGGCACTTAATTGTACTTAGAGAAACATGCATCTGTATGTGTATTTTACGCACCTTCTCCAAGTTTTCCAACAGTTCTTCAAATGATCCCCCATATGGTGTAAAATCATCCATATAAATCTCCGCACTATCATCGACCAGATCAGAGAAAACCCCTAATATTGCCCTCTAGAAGGTAGCAGACACATTACAAAGACCAAATGGGAGGAATCAGTATGCGGAAGTTCCCTAAGGGCATTTAAAAGTGGTTTCATCCCAATCCTCAGGAGCTATTCGGATTTGGTTATACCTAGTAAACCCATCCAAGAAGGAAAAAAGCTTCTTCCCAGTTAAGGTATCAAGGACTTGGTCAATGAAGGGTAAGGGAAAATGATCTTTCAAGGTTGTTTTGTTCATCTCCCTATATTCCACACGAATCTGCCACTTACCGTTCTTTTTAGGAACAATAACTAGTGGAGACACCCATTGACTGTTCGTGAGAGGGTAAATAAATCCTACATCCAGTAACGTCTAAAATTCGTCTTTGACAATGTTTTTCAGGGCAGGGTTCATTCTTCTCTGGGGATGTCTCACAGGCAAATAGTCTTCTTTAATGTATATATGTTGAATGCATAAATCAGTAGGTATATTCCCATGCAAATGCTTCCTTATATTCACGAAGGACTTTCACCACGAAGTAGCAGCATCGAAGGAGTAACAACATTTTAGGAGTAACAACACCAGGTTCTTAGAAAATGTTCACCATGGAGTAGCAGCACTGGAAGAGTAACAACATCGGAGGACTAACATCACTTAAGAAGTAATAGCACTGGATAATTGGAAAAAATTTCACAACATAGTAGCAACACCGGAGGAGTAACAACACCGAAGAAGTAACAACACTGGGTACCTAGAAATTTTTTCTTGCCTCTGTAGGATATAAACACAAGTGGTAGTACCTACAAGAAAACAATTGAGTGGTAAAATTATTTATTTATATAGATTATTTATTATTATTATTATTATTTTAATCAAAGGATGCAGAGGAGGGATTCTTTGCACTGACAACCTTCAAACCATATTTATCAGAGAGATGTTTGATGAAGGCATATTTAGAGGTTGGACGATGATACAGTCTGAGATGATGTCCATTTACAATAAAAGAAGCATGTGTATCATTGATCGTGACAAGTATAACAATTCCATTATCAAATACCTCATCAATCTCATAAGGCCCCATCTAACGAGAGAAAAGCTTCCCCTTAAAGTTCTTAAAATGGGAATCATACAGTAATGCCCAATCTCCTTTATGAAACACCTTATTCTTAATAAATTTATTATGCCATTTTGTTTTGTGCTATTGAATCAGAGTAGTTCTCTATACAACCATTAAACACATTTCATCTAGTTCATTTAGTTGTTACAGCCGGTGTTTCTGCACTTATGAAAGGTTCAATCCTACTTTGAGAGTTGTCTGAGCATATTAATCTCAAATTCTATTGGAAACAATGAAGATTTACCATAGACAATCTCAAATGGTGAAAACCATGTTGTATCCTGCCATGATGTTTTGTACGCCCAAAGAGCTTCACGAAATTTTTCAGTTGAATCTCGACGATGTTTTTCCACAGTCTTTGTGAGAATGTTTTCTAATACCTTGTTCGTGCTTTCCACTTGACCATTCGCCTGAGGGTGGTATGGAGATGTTATTATATGCTTGATCCCATACTTGTTCATAAGCCTTGCTATCATATGTGATGTAAATTGCGCCATCTGAAACTATCTCTCTAGGGGTGCCATATCGAGCAAAAATCTCTTCAAACAAAAAGTCTGAGATAACTTGTTTTGTGGCTTTTGCCACATCCCCGGCCTCAACCCACTTCATCAAATAATCCGTGCAGACTAAAATATGAACTTTCTAATGTGAAGACAGATTAAATGGTTCAATGAAATCGATAGCCCATTTCTCAAAAGGTTCAAGGACTACTTGAGCCTGTAACGACATTTCATCTGATCGACTAGGTTGACCCATCTACTGGAAGCTATCACATCTTCGTACATAATCTCTCGCATCACGAAAGATAGAGGGCTAATAATATCCCATTGGTAACAACTTATGTCCGGTCCATTTGTCTACAAAATGTCCCCCACAGGGACCGTCATGATCAACCTTCAGGACATCATAGATGTCATCCTTTGCTACACAACGTCGGATCTGCTGGTCAATCCTTGTATGAAAAATATATCTTGCTATCCATGAATAACAGGTACTATGATGAATGATCTTCCGCTGTTCCTTGTATGACAAAGTTTGGGTACCTTCCCTGTAGTAAGAAAATTAACAATATTTGCATACCACGAGTATGAGTAGAAATTGCAAAAATATATTCATCCGAAAAACTATCTTCTACGGGTGTACCTTCATCATTAGTATCTAATCTAGATAGGAAATCAACAACTACATTATCCTTGCCTAGTTTATCTATGATGGTAATGTCAAATTCTTGAAGTAATAATAACCACCTTGTGACACGCCCAGGAGTTACAGGTTTATTCATTAAGTACCTAATTGTTGCATGATCAATATGCATAAAAATAGGATATCCAGTAATGTAGTGTCGAAATTTATTAACAACATAAATAACATCCAAGAACTCATTTTCTGTTACCGTATAGTTTAATTCAATAGGTTTCAAATTCTTGCTGACATAATAAACCACATACGGCTTCCTGTCCTCTTGCTGTCCCAAAACTACCCCTATTGTTGTTTGAAAGGCTTCAATGTGGATGTGGAACGAGAATTCCCAATTAGGACCTTGCAATATCGGAGCTTGGCATATTAGTTCCTTGATTTTTGCAAAAGCCTCTTCACACTCATTTATCCATAAATTTTTGCATCTTTAGTTAACAACTGAAAAAGTGGAAATGTTATTCTAGAAAAAATTTCTATAAAATCTCTGTAATATCCAGTGCAACCAATAAAGTTACGTACCTGCGTCAGTGTCTTTGGTACAAGAAAATGAAATATTACCTATACCTTGGTCGGATCAACTTGAATTCCAGTAGCTGAAAGCAAGTCTCCCAGCACTATGCCCTCTTCTCTCATCATATGACACTTAATTGTACTTAGAGAAACATGCATTTGTATGCATCTTTTAAACACCTTCTCCAAGTTTTCCAACCCTTCCTCAAATGATCCCCGATATGGTGTAAAATCATCCATATAAATCTCAACACTATCATTGACCAGATCAGAGAAAATCCCTAATATTTCCCTCTGGAAGGTAGCAGACACATTACAAAGACCAAATGGGAGGACTCGGTATGCGAAAGTTCCCTAAGGAATTGTAAAAATGGTTCTATCCTAATCCCCAAGAGCTATTCGGATTTGGTTATACCCACTAAACCCATCCAAGAAGGAGAAAAGCTTCTTCCCAGCTAAGGTATCAAGGACTAGGTCAATGAAGGGTAAGGGAAAATGATCTTTCAAGGTTTTTTTGTTCATCTCCCTATAGTCCACACAAATTTGCCACTTACCATTCTTTTTAGGAACAATACCTAGCAAAGACACCCATTGACTATTTGAGAGAGGGTAAATAAATCCTACATCCAGTAACTTCTGAAGTTCGTCTTTGACAATGTTTTTTAGGGCGGGGTTCATTCTTCTCTGGGGCTGTCTCACAAGCCGATAGTCTTCTTTAATGTATATATGATGAGTGCATAAATCAGCAGGGATACCCTTCATATCTGTATAGTTCCATGGAATGCTTCCTTATATTCACAAAGGACTTTTAGGAGTTGTTTGGTCTGGGATGGTGAAATATTAGGGTTAATATTTAATGTCTTTCCTGGCTCAATTTATATTTGAACACTGTCACAAGGTACAACTATAGGAATAGCTCCGTCTTAAATTTGTGATTCAATAGTTTCTTGCGTTTCACAATTCATAACAGATTCTAGAAATTGACGAGTTGTATCAGAAACGACATGGGGGCTACTGATAAAAGTATTAATAGTATCATCTTTCATTTCATTTTTAAAATAGAAGGATTGACTAATAGTAAGGACTGGTTTGGTTTCCTAACTTTTGGTTTCAGGTCCTTCTAAAGGTAGGTATTTTTTTTTAAATGTTTCCTTACCTCATGAACTTGGTTCTGTGGGGGGATAAAGAATAAGGTTCTTTGTATTTTCCCCATTTGATATCACCATATTTCCTAACCAAAATCCAATATAAGCATCTGTTGTTGCAAGCTAAGGCCTTCCTAAAATCAGAGGGTGACCACCAGCTAGGGACTGTGCATGTAATACCAAAAGATCAATGGGATAACACCATGAGTCTACTGAAATGGTTATGTCTTCCAATTTTCCTGTCGGCCTTACTATAGATCTTTCTGCTAATTCCAAGACAACAGGATTTGGTTTTAGATTTCATAGACCTAATGTGAGCATAGTTTCAGATGTGATAACATTAATCGCAATCCCCAAATCTACCATCACATTTGGGATGTCAACCCCGTTAATCTGCACTATCAAAATTGGGTTCCCTGGATCTCCATATTTCACAGGTACAAATTTTCCCAGCATAATGTCTAATATATTTCCCATAACATGAATGGTAAGAGAATCCTTTGTTTTCTTTCCAAGTTTCTTGGAACAGTATTCTCTAATTGTCTTAGCATAAATAGGCACATCCTTCATAGCTTGGATTAAGGTAATTTTGACAAACAGGTTTTGTAGTTCCCCTAAAAGGTCAAATTCTAGTTGAGGATTCTGTTACTCATGGTTAATCTCCCGAGATAAGGTGGATCAGTGGGGCAGCCTTGAGTAGAAATTGAATGAGGAGGGGGGTGTTTGACTGAATTCAAATTTTACTCATTCCTAGCTACTCGAGATTCTAGTTTTGGATCTTCATCACCAATATGTTCAACGATAATTCGTGAAGTCTGAGCATTCACTACCTGACTAGATTACAAATTTATCTCATTACATTCTACGATAGAAATGTTATATGAAGGATGGTTGAGAGTGTCAGTTTGTTGAACACCCTTATTATTAGGATTTGGATTAGGTTGGATAGGAAGCTAAGGACGAGGAGGGGTAATGGAGGGAATGTTGGAATGTAGTTGTAATTGATGTTTTTGAATAGGTTCAGGGAATTGCCCATGAGGAGGGGAAGGCCCTCGCCAATTCTGAGACCATGAAGGGTTTGAACTATACTGAGGGAACCAAAACTGCTAAGGTGGATACTGATAAAATTGAGGCCATGATGGTGAAAAAGGTACTAACTAAGGGCCCATATTTAAATTTCTAAAATATTGAGAAAGGTACTGAGACATACCTTGATTTTGGCTTGGTGGTCGTGGCTGCCATGGGTTTTTGGAACCCATAAGTCATAGTATCTCTAATCCTTCATTTGTTCCTTAGAACACTGCCTTTAGCCCAGGGAAAGACAGACATGAGCTGGTGGAGTGAACTTGTTCACATATTGTACAAGTCTCCACAATATTTAATGGACATTCCTTTAATGGATGTTTGTTCCCTCACAAAGGGCAGAAGATAGCCATGGTCCTTCCTAACTATAACGTGTCCATCTCAGAGGAAAGTGTACTCAGGATGTCAGCCTTCAAGTTATCTAGCAGATTCCCAATCTTTACCTTTGTAATTCCTCCACTGGATGTTTTGGAGGTCCAAATTCCTTATTTATTCCTTGCAGCCCCTCATGAACACTGAATGCATAACTCATAGATGGAGTCAAAATTATCCTTAGATATATCACCCTTTCCTACTATATTCAAAAGCTCCAGAGAGTCCTCCCTTAGGGCCTAGAGAAAAATATTTTTCAAGATATCCTTATCCAGGTTGCTATGGCCGGATCTTTGTAGGGTATATTTGAAATGTTCCACGCAATCCTCCATATTCTCATCCTCCTTCTGCATAAATTTAAAAGTTTCTTCCTTTATATCGTGGGATTTACAATAATCCTGGTACTTCTTCAGAAAATCTTTCTTCATCTCGTCCCATGAGGAGATAGATTTTCCACCTAGACCCATAAACCATCGCAGTGCTGTCCCTTTTAGAGTAGCACGAAATATTTTCAATTTCTGAGCATCAACTACATAGTCGTATCCTCTATAGACAATATCAAATTACAACAAAAATGTGTCTAGATCTTCTAAGGAAATCCCATGGAAGTTAGGCGAAGTGCTTAGTGGAATGGGCTTCATCGACGGACCACCTCTAATGTCCCCAATTGGGAATTCAATCAAGGAGGTTGGACGTGCCATGAATATCCTCCAATAGTCACTCGGAATTTCAATAGGTTCAATAGGTTCCTGTTGTATAACAACTGATGGATGAGGGTGCTTAACAATACTTCCCTGATCACGTGGTGAAGAAAATCCTCCCAAGTTTCCTTCTACAGGTGTACTTGGATTGATTTTTTTTTCTAACCCTCTACTCGTTACCTTCTCTTCTTCTGCTACTGAAAGGAGTACTTCTATTTTCTTTTATGCCTTGCTCTCTACTTCCCCTCCTTCTGTCGTTGAAAGGGGTGTCCTCACTATCGAGGGTAGTATTGGTTGTTCAATGGTATGCCCCTCAAACTGTGTGTGAGTCTTCACCCTAACATCGGCTCATGAAGATGCTTTAGCTTCAACTTTCGCGATGATTTCCTGGATGTAGGTGTTTCTACCTAAATCCTTCCTTCCTTTCCTTGGGGGTCCTCCTCTATCCCTTTTATTCGGATCTCTATTCATGCAATTAAAACATTAAAATTTCTCACAACTCAGGGCCTAGAGCAGGGTAAGAGAGTTTCCCTCCCCAGGGCGAGAGAATGGTTTGGAAAAAGAAAACAAAAGGAAAAGTAAAGAAAACCATAAGCTCAGGACCTAGAGGAAGGTAAGAAAACTTCCTTCCCCAGGGCGAGAGAGTGATTCTTAAGAGAAAAAAAACAATGAAGAAAATTCTAGACTCAAGATCTGAAACAGGGTAAGAAAACTTCCCTCCCCAGGACGAGAGAAAGGTTTTAAGAGAAAAGAAAAAGGAAAATAGAATAAGCAAATAAATCTTAAGCTTAGGGATTGGAGTAAGGTAAGAAAACTTCCTTCCCAAGAGCGAGAGAGCGATCCCTATACAATCAATCGAAATAAATACAGAAAAACAAAAAACAACAACAAATAATAAAGCTTAAAACCTGGAGCAGAGTAAGAAACTTCTCTCCCCAGGACACGAGATTTATCCAGTGACCAACATCGACTGTGCTTTTGCACCTTTCATAGTCTCCCTGAAAACGACGCCAAAATGTTGGTGTCCTAATGTGAATGATACTATTCAACCCTTTCCCATATTAATTACCAATTCGGGATCTATTGGTTATTGCAAGGTTAACGCACAATGTATATGCATGAACAATTGTACAACCCAAAATTGGTCAAGGATTCATTGACAAACCATAAACAACTATAACAGTAAATCAAAATGACAACAATAATTAACTGTAACAACAAATGAACAAGACATTAATAATTAATTGTAATAGAAATTCAATTCACAACATTTACATCAAACCATCACAGCAAGAAAAAGAAATACATACATGAAAAGAAAACCAAGCACACACTATCTCAGCAACACCTGATTAGGAGAATGGGCCCAACTCCATGATCAGTGTTGTGATGAACTCAAAAACTCAGAGAAAGATTAGAAATCTATAAATTTCATTAATATAAAAGCCATTGCTACAAACCTCAACTCTCTCGTATGCCAACCCCCTGTTTCAAACTCTCTATCATCTCTTATACAAAATAATTCCTAAGAATAAGGTAATTGTTGCGCGTGATTACACAATGGCTGTAATAAGCCAAAATTGAATACAAAATATAGAAAGAGTAATTATGGGTTAGTTCGATCGTTACATCTGCTATTTAACAGTAGTGCTGCCAGCTTGATGATTAAACTTAGCCATTTGACTTGGAAATCTGCACATAAGATAAATTTTAGCAAGCACTTTTGGTAATAATCCCCTAGACTATGCTTCAATGATTAATTAATTCATAAATACATGATTAGAGGTATACCCGTGTGATTTAGGATATGAAATAACTTATTTATGAGTGCAAATGTGAAGGAAAATAGGATAAAGAGGCAAGTTAAAGCATACAAGTTTAGCTCCCAACAACACTCATTCTGATTCATATTCATGTTATGAGATCAAACTCCTAAACTACTGGAAAAAGTCGGTCATTGATCTAGAAAGGGAAAGCTCAAAGAGAAAAGATAGAGTGTCTTGCTTTCTATTAATCCAAGTCCTAGAACTAACTCTGAACTTGGTCAAATAGATAGATTCAAATTCCAATTCAAGCCAAGAAAGAGATTATCATAATAGAATTGATTAATACAAACTGGAAGAAAGAGGAGAATTAGAGGTTGAAATCAGTTGAACTACTTCCTTTCTCGTCCTTGTCAAAGACTTGCGCTTGAGCTCGAGGGAAGGTAATGAAGTGACTAAACGAAGGAGTGGAGCTAATTGATTGAAGCCAATTAACATATGAAGGAGTTCTAACTAGTCAGATATTGAACCTCACATTAGAGAGGTTAAGCTAAGGTGACCTATCTAGTAGCTCATAACTACCATCTAAATCCTATAAAAGAGGTCAAATCTTTCTCGCAGAAAAGTTTCCCTATAACACTCATTCTGACTACTAGCCTATCATGCAACTAATAAAGGCTCATATTGCTACCTAACTAGTTTATCATAGACAGAGAACTATTAAAAATATTCATTCATATTCAATGCACATTCTCATTAGTAAGGCTTGAGTTCAACATGATTAGGGTTTGGTTCTACATTTATTTATTGAGCTTTGGGGATATGCAGGAAGAAAATATAGAAGGTGGAAATGAGAGAGAAAAGGTACCATCTAGGGGAAGTGAGAAAAAGAGTATATGGTGTGTATAATGGGGGGACACCCCTACCCCATGTTTCCCTCGAATATGGGAGTGAACCTAGGGCTATTCCATACCATACTAAGACCTAGGACTTACAGGATCGTTTGAGCTATGAAGCTAACCGAACCAACCTATAGCTCTTTGTATTAGCTAAGAATCCCTATCTTGACCTTTCAACATGGAGTGATGACCTGCAATGACTAATTGAACTTAGACAATCAACTTGAACAAACTAGATCACCTATGATTGTGGCATGTACTTGGACGTGAACTTGATGGATATTACTATTTTTTACTAAAGGTTAGCCCAATAGCTCAAAGCTTATCTATCAAAATCCTAAGATAGACCTTAGAATATGATATGCCTTATGGTTGTTTCCCGAGTTTCTATTCTTCCTTTACTTTTCGATGTTGCAAACTGCTTACAGTCTCTCGAGGTCCTTAGGGACTCAACCATATATTTAAATATATTAGGAGAGGAAAGCTCAATGGATCCATCTCCTATCTCCTAGTGTATATGTCCACTGAATATAACCTCCATATCACTAAATTTTAGCTATATCTCTGTGCACCTACCCTATGGTTGGAAGAACATAGTAAGTGGGTGTTGACAGTGGTGGATACTGCCAACATATAAGGGGTTTGTCCGATGTGATGTCAAAATTAGACCTCACACCGTTTGGAGTAGGAGCCCCATCTGGAGTATCAAACTAACCACCATAACACAAAGGTTAGTCTTGGTTTCAACAGGTAGCATAAGAGATTATATACATGAACCTTGAATAAGAAAGTAAGTTGACATTATGAAGCACCATTATAGGATGTAAAAGGAAACCTTCACTAGGGGAGACAAGAAGTGATTCTCTAAGAGGAAAGTAATAGTACTATCCTAGAAGAGGCACACGAGAACATGGAAATATTCATTAGTGAAATAGTTCACACAATGATATTAAAGAAAATACAACACACATTCAATAATATGAGTACCAAAGCCACCAAAACAGTTCAATTTCTCCATTACATATGAACAAAACATATGTCGTAAACATCCCAGGAATAGTCCTAAAACATTTCTGATACATGCATGAACATGTATTGCCTCATAAAGCTTCAATTATAAGGTGAAATATCCAAGTACATCAATTATAATGGTGAACACTAGTTCCAATAGTGGAACATTAAGTCACTCCTTGCTTCTCCAAAGAATAGTTTTCTCTCCTATGCCAAGTAGAGAATCCAAGACTAGATCTCCAAATCTTAAGCCTATAAAATCCCTTTTGCTTGAGTTATGAGGTTGCTTTTATAATAAGCGGAATGAAATTTCATATCCCCACGACCCTTGAATTACCCTCATGACTCATGGATTTTTTAATGTGTCCTTTGGACTTCTAAACAACTCTTGAACTTCAAATGTCTTTTGGACTCCTCTATATGAATTTTGGACTTCTCCTAAAGAAATTTTGTCCATATATGACTAAGTGACTTTCCACATTCCACATATGACTCTTGGACTTACACACATTATATTTTGTCTTTTATAATGATTGCAATACTTCATCATAACTTCCACATCATCATATGATGATACTTGATGTGTCCCTCTCTTTCATGACTAGGACTAATAGTGATTGATGACACGGAATTTCTCCAATGGTGACATGGCTTACACTTTGTCGTTTCTCTTTGCTTATATTTTGATCATGGCGCTTTCACCCTCCAAAGTGTATTTAAACTTGGAGTCTTTAGGGTGCTTTGATCATCAAGTTTCAAGTGTGTTCTTGGTTCTTTTCATGCTTCCTTTGTTTATCCTCTTTTCCCGATATTCCTCATGTGTAATTTGATGAGGTCCCTAGAATACCTGATTCTACAATCACACATGACGAGCGACTATCAACTTGAAAACATCCTACTCTACCATTTTTTATGCATATTTTCTTGTTTGTGCCCTTTCATTGTGCTTAAAATGGTCAATGGAGCTTCAAGGCACAAGGGCACACTCTTGAAAGGTTGAAGGACAAAGGAGGAGGAGATTCGAGGCTTCATCATGTGCTCATGCACCCTAAGGAAGAAAGTAGTCAAGGTAAGGTGCATGTCGCATGTCCAAAGGATGAAAGGGAAAGCTTCAAGCTTCCCAAGTGTGTTATGTGTGAAAGGGAAAGAGGGAGGGTGCAGTACACACTCCTAAAGGTTGAAGGCTAAGGCTTAATGCCTTTTGGGTGCCCTCATGTGCCTAAGAGGCCTCGGGGAGGCCACAAGGTGCACTCTTAAAGGCTGAAGCTTGAGGATCCGTGCCTTCAGGGTGTGAAAGTGCGCTCAAGTCAGTTTAGGAGGGTGCATGGTGCATCGGGATAGGATGAAGGATTGAGTTTTCAGTCTCCAGGAAGTGCCAATGCATTCAAGAAGGGCACACTTCTTCAGGTTGAGGGAGTGTGCTCAAGGAAGACTTAGTCACTTTTTGAGGCTGCAGTTCAGAATAGGGAAGGGGCTTCATGATTTTGGGGTGTGCCCAGCTCTTAAGGAGGGCACAAGGCACACTTTTGAACAACAAAGGGTATCCCATTAAGGCTTTGGAGTGCACTCATGCACTCTTGGCCTTAATGGACTCACTTTACAGCTGAATTTTTTCTAAGTCTTGATGATTGGTCACAGGGTGAGAAAGATGATTTATAGGCATAAAACCATGTATGATATGTATTAAATCATCGAGAAAACTTCGAAAATCTTGGCCAATAATTAATATACATCAAAAAGACACTTTATGCACATTCCCCAAGTATAAACGATGAAGTGTATGTGACTGCGACCCAAAAGTGTCGTTGTACAACAATAAAAGATGTTATGGCGATGAAATGCACCTAAAGATGTTCTAATCAATGCGATGACACTTGAGATCATTCAAGAACACCTGGAACTCATAGAATATTTTATGATTAAAGAAACACATTAGATATGACGGTTATAGTAGGCTCCAAAATTCGATTGTAGTGAAAATATTAGAGGGTGGTGTAGCAGCGACAAGACTTGGTGACACATTGGGAAGACTTCATCTTCTCTTTTTGGGAGTATCTTTCAGTTAAGGGCCAAACATTCAGGAAGTATTGATTTCCCCAATTTCCCACTTTCGTCCGGTTTCATACATAACATCGTCTCTTTTCTCAACTAGGTTTAACTGACACAAAGATACACCATATCACAATTGGTTCAATTCAGGAAAGGGTAATGTGCATGACAAGTTTATAATATTCAGAGTATATATTTTTCAACTCTGATGTTTCTCCAATGCCAACAGTCCTAGACAATACCTCGACAAAGTCACTTCAAGGGCACAATCGTTGCTTTACTACCAACGAGCCTGGATAGTACCTCGATGATTTCGTTTACTTTACCTCCCTACACAGGAATCCTTTCCCTTATTTCACCCATTTATTTATTTATTTAAAATAAATTTGCATTGAAACTTATTATTTTCAATGGGCAGAAGAGGGATACTGACTTATTGATAGCAGAGGAGGTTTCCCCTTTATAGAAGTATTTTAAGACCTGTGATTTAGGTTTGCTTGCTTTACATTTTCCCCTTATCCCTTCGATATTGGTTTGGACAAGCGTTAACACAAAAGTAGATGCATACCAAGCTGAGTAATTCAGGTGCTAACATAAACGTGGATATAATAGGTTCCCTTAGGTTTCTCCTATTGGAATCATATTTTCCATCTTGACGTACCTCAACCTATGATATTTTCCCAAACAAAGAAGGAGAACAATAGAAAGCCAATTGTTGTGGTTGTCGTAGTTCTCTTTTATTCCACAACAAATTCCTTTTGAGCCATGCACTTTTTCACACAAGGTCTTATTAAGAAAACTCGAAAGAAGGACATAAAAACCAAAAGAAGAAACAAGAGACAAAGCAAATGGAGATTGAAGATAAAAACATCATACAAAAGAGAAACAAATGCAGAGACTATATAGAGAGCAAGAAAGAAGGTGGATGCAATGCAAGAGGAACTAAATGAAACTAAGCCTACTCATAACCTAATCAGTTAGAAGGTCAGGGCTAAGTGTAATGATATTTCCAATGTAACCATCGTTGTTCCTGACCTGCAACCACAAAGATACGAACATTTAAAAGAAATATGAAACAATGTGTGTTATAGGCCATTTTGTCACATCCTATTAGTGAGCCTCTTAATGGGATCAATCAACATCCTCTTCCCCCTTGTCACCATATTGCACAAAGTGCTAACCATGTTCCTTTCATCCCCCATAATTTCAGCCCTAAACTACTTCATTTGAGCTAGTTTAAGGACCAACGCTCCCTATAAGCCTACTCGGGTGTGTTCACCTACAAGGTGCTCCACCGTGGACTTCGTTGGTCACCAGTAGATTACTCCCCTTTGCACCTGCATTGGTTCTAGAAATATGGGAGAATGATCGAGATTCCAGAAGCTTCCCCTACCAGGAGTTTCCATGAGTTGTTTCAACTACTTACCATGGATAAAACATTCATATCATATCCTTCCCTACTTTGGAGTTTTTACCACTTATCCTTTGATCCTATCCCTCCATCAAAGGTCGATCTCTTACACTAGATTGGTAATTGGATAAGAACTCCCAACTTACCCTACTTCTCTATATTCTCAGCCTTCTATGTGGTTGGGGGTTGGATTTTGGAGAGTGATTATGCCCTTATGCTGCTATACTGAGTGGTCATCATCTCATGCAATTAGTGTGGTTGGAGGTTCATATTGTGACAAGGAAAGGACAAGTCAACAACTTGGAGGAGCTCTTCTACAAGACCAATTGGTACTTATGGTTGTAATCTCCTTCCATTTATATTAATGTAAAGAATTAATTGTTTTCCTATATGTAATATTGTTATTTCACTTATTTCAATACCATGTTGATATATTGAATGAAGTACTTAGATGATACTGAATAGATCACATAGTTTCTTAGCTTGTGTTATCTGACTGTGTAGGTTCTAATTTTGGCATTCGGAGCTGGAATTGGAGCTTCCAAGCTAAATAAGGAGCGAAGTGTGTGAAGGATTCCAAGTAGGCTTCACTTCGTCATCTATTTACTCTAAGGAAAAAATTTGTGTTCCTTGTCTCTCTGTTTTTCTAAGTTAGCCATCAACCTAGGGGAGATACTTTTGTACGCAATCATAAATATCATAACAAATTAGCGGATCTGATGGGGAATGGAGTATTGCCTTGGTTTTTTCCTTTTCCATTATATTTGATTACCTCCTTGATATACCTTTGTTGTATCATCTAACCAAGAACAAACCTAGGAAGTGATTTCATTGAACCTTTTTTGCAATTTTTGTGCCAGAATCCTCTTTCTGAGGCCCAACACACACCTTGTTCCTTTGACCTTGGCCCACTCTGTACCATTGTTGCAATGCACTGGTGCCTCTTTTGCACCTGCGTTTGCCCTGTTTTTGCATGAATTTTTCCTTGGTTCTTGAGCCTCTCTTTGGTCATCCTACTTCCAGTTGAACTTCCCTGAGTCTTCAGTGTCTTGTGGTCCCTCTAAATCCTCCATTTTCTTTGAATTTGCGTTGTTTTTCTTTGGTAAGAATTGGTTTTTATTTTTCTTTGTTCTTATCATTTGGCTTCTTGCAAACTAATTTAATTTGTTTGTTGGTCACTTAGATGAATTCTTGTTGATCTATTCCTCATTCTAAAAAGTGTAATTGAATCGGTGATTGAACATTTGCATCTTAGTTTTCTTCATTTCGAAAATTAAGTGTGGTGAAAAGAAAAATTTTGCATCAGAATTTAGGGTTTTGCACATTCATTAGCATAGGAACATTTGCATTGGAAAGGAAATTGCTTGCATCTTTTTTGTTGCATATTGTGTGTTGCAATCTTGAGTGTTTCTTCCCTTCCTTAGTTATATTTTCATTGAAAGAGAAAGGATTTCTATTTTCTCATGCTAGATTTTCATTTTAGGATATTCATGTGATATTCATGGTGAGCCCCAAAAATGAAACATAATCAAAGATAAACTGTAAAATTTATTGAATCAACCTAAGGAGCATTTGTAACATTAACACAAACTTTTGGAGGTCTAGGCTAGAGACATGTTTCGGTGCCATTAAATGTAGGAGTTGTCATTGTTTTCCAGCATTGCATCCCGGGGGTGAAATATCGTTCCACGTATGTGAGTGTATAGGATTATACTCCATGTACCTTCAGATATATTGGTGGCACTCCACACATGTAAATTATATGGCGATGCTCTCATTGAACGATTATGCATTAGACAACACTACTACAGACTACACTTCCACGTACCATCACGTATATCTTGGGAGTCCCAAATAGGTTTCTATCTATCCATAGGTAATTGAGTCGGCCACCTTGTATATTGCGATACACCGAATACGAGATTCATGGAGATTTCCTACATGTATGTTAAATCCTTGGTTCACCAAGGTGTATATTGTAGTTCATAGTTGCTTGGTAAATCTTTATGCCTAGTTATCCCTTTATTTTTTTGTGTCTGTACTTTCTAAAATCTATTAATTTACTGCAGAACAACATCCTACCCATGGAACAACTACTTAGAGGATCTTAGGTTGAGGCTAATGGAAATAGTTCAGGAGTCTACCAATCAAGGGAACCCCACTAATGAGAATCTTGGTCATTTTCCTTCTTTTGGAAATATTAGTGCTCCTTATATTGCAACATTGTCCCTTCCCAGATTTACCGTTGTTTTTCCAGTTTGGTTATTTTCAACCTGTATGGTTCCGAATGTCCAAACCACTTCTCGACTGAGTTCTCCTCCACCTGAAAAACATCAACCTCATGTTGATCCAAAAGTTTACCTTTTTCCTTCATCACCTATTGTTTATTCATCGCTTTCTTCCTCTTCGCCTGGTGAAAGTCTTGATTCTAGTAACTAGGAAGCTAAGAAGCAGAAGAAGAAGAAGCAAAATAAGCAGGGGGAAAACCATGTAACCATTGCTACTGATGCAACTGATGTCGAGAAACCTTCCAATCAACCCCACAAAGTAAATTCCCTTGCAAGTTATGTAAGGGTGACCACCTTCTTAGAGATTGTCTTGGTATTCCCAAGGTATTAGAAGTGTGGTCCATAGGCTCACATCGACCTTTGTTGTTAGCTTCTAGAGATCATGTTGGTGACAAATATTCAACTAGTGATAGTAAGGTCCATGGGAAAAAGGGTAAAGTCATATTTCCCTGTAAGTTATGTGAAGGGAATCATCTTGTTAGAGTCAGTCTTGAGCCCTCCATCAGCGATCAAAACTCTTTGCATTTGCATAGGTAGGTGTCTCATCAGTGTCAATTTTTGCATCCCATTAGGCATGCCATAAACCTGATGGAGGAGCTGGTATATTTTACCCCTCTTGGCATTGCTGGATCAGGTCATTTCAGTCATTAAGCTCTTTCAAGCTTGTCTTGTCTTGTCTTGAGGTCAATTTCCTAGGTCTAGGGTTTTGGTCAAATATGTTTACAAGGTCATGTTTTTGAAGGTCAATAAGTGCTCAGCAAGCCAGAGGGATGATTGTAAAGATGTTTATTTGAGATTTTTTATCTTGTACAGTTCATTTTCACCTTGGATTTAAAAACTCTGTTTTTAAACCCAAGGTCATTTTAAATTTTTGTAAAAAGTGATGAAATTTCAAAAAGACTTCAAAAGGGAAGCAGTAACCCTGGTCCCCTTGCCAAGATCCCTCAGAAGATCTCCCTGCAAAAAGAATCAAGCAAAAGCACTAAATGAGTCAATTTCAGGACAAAGGAAACCAAAAAAGTCAGTTTTATAAAGTGTCAAAGAGAAACATTAGAAAGTGGGTTGTGACATGAAATTTATTCAAAGCAAGGCTATAAAGGCTCTATTTCCCTCCATCAAGCTCCATTATGCATCCAAGTGATAGAGAAATCAGTTGCAAGCGCATTTGAGTGAATTCAGTGAGTTTGGGAGGCGCGCGACCTGTTGAACCAGGCGCGCGACCCGTCAGAGGTGCGCAACCCGTCAGGGCACCTCTGCTAGTGCAAAATTATAACGGGCGCGACCCGTCAGAGGCGCGCGATCCGTTGGGTGAGGCGCGCGACCCGTCAGCGCCCTCTTTGTAAAACTGCCTGCAAATTCACCAAGGAGCCACAAATTGCCAAACTTCGTAAGGTAGGCCCTCAATCTTAAACAATTCTTGCTTGCCATAGTTCAAGAAGATCATGATTGTATTTTTAAAGGTCTTCATTTGCAAGTAAAAGTCTCCATTGTGCTTTTGGGCTTAAAGTTGTCAAAATGCCAATTAATGTCACCATTTAGCTGAGTCTATCATCATTCATAGGGTTGTCATCATCATGTCAAGTTCCATAGGGTCATTCTACAGCTTATTCATGCTTCAGTTGCGCCTAGGCAAGGTCATTTCCCTCTCCTAGGGTTTTGAAGGCAATTTCTCTTGGACGGTCAAGTCATCGGCAAAAATTGTATCCAGATGTTCATACACCTTCCCCTATCCTTAAAATACCCTATCAAATGCTTCCCATCCCTTAGATCCGCCAAATTCCTCATTTTTGCACAAACCCTAGTTTCTAGCTACAACCTGGCAATTTTCTAGGTTTGGCCTGTGTTTTGCCCTTTTGGACCCCTTCCCCTCACTCAATCTCTGAGATTCCACTTTCCCCTACTTCCTAACATCCCTCCCCACTCCCAAAAATTTCCCCAAGAATTTAGAAGCCCCCTATCCCCTTCATTTCGCTCCATTTCGACAAAATTCCTTGTTTCACACATCGGAACAAGTCGCACTCAAATGATGTTACAGAGAAATAAAAGACGAATTTTGGAGACCTAAGAGAGGTTTTTGTCCATAACATGCCAAAGAAGAAAAACCTCCTTCACTTTTTTCACAGGTGTCATGGTTTTAGAGAAATGTAAAAATTACAATCGTCGGATCCAAGGAGGTTGGCCAAGGCACTAAAACGACGGAAAAGGCTCGATCCACTCCAAATTTTGGCCAAAGCCTCTTTGACTAAGCATGGTACTTTATTGGGGACTTTCAGCCCAAATTTCAAGAAATTTGGAGAAAATTTTGTCAATTGTGAATTTTTTGTGCCATTTACAGGTTTTCTCCATTAACGGGTCTCACCCCCCGCGCGACCCTTCATCATGGCAACTCCATTTGGCAAAAACTCAGCATTTCCAGATTTTTCATGCAAAGTTACATATGCCCACGGATGGACTTGAGATTTTGTGTAGTTTTGGTCCCCCAAAAGGTCAAAAAACTACCAAAAAATGACTTTCTGGCCCTTTTTTGAGTTGCAGAAACCAGTCTTGGGAGAATTAAGTTTTGACAGGGCAAATGACCTCCAAATTCACAAATTCCAGTTGGGTTCGAAAGTAGACTCACAGAACTTTCCAACAAGCCCACTTTTTCTCAATTTGGACACCTGCAGGTGCCTCAAACATCGCTCCAAAGGCGCGCGACCCGTCAAGCAGATTTTTCCAAAATGCACTGTACAGCCCAGAAAACGCAGTTTTGACCCAGTTTGACTTTTTGGGGTGGAAGATTATTATATTTGATGTAATTATTGTAACTCTAAGACACTTTTACTCTTGTTTAACACTTCTAGAAGATTCATTCATAAAAAGGGTAAATATTAAATGAATGAATTGGTTTCCTAGCTTATAGAGGCAAGTTGTTTTGACTGCCTAGTTTGTAGTGCTTAGTTTAGAAGTGGTTGAAACAGCTCCTAGGATAGTGAGCTCGACCACTAGAGGCAAGGAAAGAGGTTGGCTTGCCTATATTATGTATTTTCTTATTCATTTTCAAGGGTTGGAAGGTTGGACTCTTGAGGGAGAAGCTATCATTGTATTATTCACTGTATCTCTGCAATTTTTGGCTAAGGAAGACCAGGGTTTTGCAGTCCTCTTTGGGATTCTTGTGGACTCATGTGTTGATGGTGTGCTTCTCAATGTTCTTGTAAGCTTGTTATGTGATTCATTTCCTTTATTTTACTTCTGCACATTAAACAAATGAAGTGTTAAAGTAAGAATTCATGCTTGCCATGCTCTGCTTTTAAGTTTGTTTAATTTCAATGTTTTCTTCTGTCTAAAGAGAATTCAAAGTTATTGTTTTCTCTCTTTAGCTCTTCATCTTTCATTCCTGACCATACACCTCAGTTAAAGGCATCATCACTGTCTCCTACCTCGCCCCAAGGAACCCCCTGCAGAAACTGTGTCCAATCCCCGCACCCAGAATTGCCCTCTCCTCAATTTGCCACCAAAAACCCAAAAAAACCCCAAATCAAACTCTTTGATCAGTTTACTAGCCTAATATCAGTGTAACCTTATTGGTCATCTCATCTTTTGAAGATTTTACGAGATAGACCGGAGAGAGCCTTCTCCTGCCCTGTAGGGCTAGCTACGAGGCTAAATGGTTTGATGTTGCCTTGAGGTTTACCTTTCTCAGCCTGAGGTGAAATTTCAAGCGCTAACATACTGGCGACCATACTGGGGAGAACAAACTTGTTTGTGGATTGATGTGTTTGTTTCATAAGTCTTAGACGGAGCCTGAAGTTATGCCAGGTAGCCTTCGAAACGCTTTTGCTTTGCATAAGCGGAAGTAGATAAACGCTGCTTCAGTCAATCTCCGTGAGCTTGTGAATACGACCACTTCATTTGCATTGTACCCCAGTACATGTATCAAGTTCAGATCTGATTGTTGATTGTGGACAACGATCAGACACTTGAAAGGCTGAAATCATTCACTCGGCGACTCTAAATCATTTTTGAGATCAGATCCAAAGACTCCACTGGAGGATGATCCCGACCAGCAAAAACATGAAAGGAAAACATGGACAGACCAGGTATTCAAGTTGGAATTTCATCCAAGACATTTTGTTCTTTGTCATAAATTATTTCTTCTCTTTTCCCAAGAATGTCAAGAAGGCTTTGCAAAGTATATTGCATTTGAGAAGAGATCCTCGGCTTGCAGTTGATTCTTTCCCTTTGAAAAGTGTGAATGCCAAAGATTTGCATGCCTTTGAGCTTGATCAAGATCCTTTTTCCGAATTTTGTGATGAACGTATACCTGTTGTACATACCCCTACACCTTGTAAAATTCCAGATCGGTATAAACCTCTTGTTTTACCATCTTTTCTTCATGCTTTCCCCAAAAATTATGATCTATACTTGCCGAGGTTTGATGGTGAATGTAAGAATGTCAACGCTGAGCAACATGTGCAGAATTTTGAGAATTTTCTAAACCTTTTTGAAGTTGATGCAGAAGATGTTAGTATAAGGTTTTTTGCTCTTTCTTTGCAAGCCAAAGTGAAGAGTTGGTTCAAAGCCCTGCCTGATGCGAGCATCTCAGATTTCCAGCATTTTGTCAAAGTTTTTCTTGACAGGTGGATGATTGGGCAAAACCTTTTCTTGATTGTAGAAGAGTATAACCAGCTGAAAAGATTGCCAGGGGAGAGAGTACCACAGTTTTCAGCCAGATTTAATCAAGTTTATTATTCAATGCCAGTTGATATAAGGCCTACTCCTAGATCTGCTCTCTTGCACTATCCGGGTGCCTTTGATCCGGAGATGGAGTTTCATCTGAGAGAAAGGGATATTGCAACACTTCACGAGATGCAAAACAATGCAGTAAATGTAGAGGCTCATCTGCTGATCCGAAGGGCAAGGTTGAAGGAAGAAGAGATGAAAATCATAGATCCAGAAAAATCAACATCTCTAGAGGTAAAGCTTGACATTTTGGTAAGTGTCGTGGAAAAGATGATGGACAAGATCAACACAAGAAACGCTTATGATGTTCAAGCTCAAGGCTCACTGATTGAAGAAGAACAAGTTGCTAATCCAAAACATTTTGTTTCTTATCGTAGTTGTCAAAGATCTGATAATGATTGTTTTGTATATCATCTTGGAGAAGAGAGAACTGTTGATATGACCTGCATGCTTGATGATATGTTTTATACCGATGATTTGCCTAAGTATGATCAGTATGATGATGATTATGTTCTCCAAACAGAAGCTAATCTTATAGACAAATCAGCAGCTAGTTTGTGGGAGGAAAAAGTTCATTTTCAGCAGCTTGAATACAGTGTTCAGCCATCACATATCAGCTATGACATTGCCAAGGAAAGTGCATCAAAGTTTGAAGTAAGTGAAGGATATTTGCCTTTTTGTTTTGATTCGTTTCAGTTCATCAGAGATAACTACCATGCAGTTAGAAATCAAATGTCAACAAGTCTTGATTTGAATCATCTTGAGAGCAATGGAAATTTTGTTCAAGACTTCTCATATTCAGATTTGCAACCCCCGGAAGCCATTGATTGTCAAGTTGCAGCTGAAGACTTGGAAGTGGACACACATGATTTAATGATTCAAGGTGACTCCATACCATTCTGTTTTGAATCATTTCAGTTTTTGAAGGGTAGATTGCATAGTAAATCTTCAAATGAACAGCCTATAACAAATCCGCAATCTCTCAGTGTTAATGTTGAGGATGAGACAGATAACAAAATTCTTGAGCAGCCTGTAGCATCAGATTTGCAGCCACCAAATGAAATTAAAGGGCAGATTACAGATGAAGTTGTGGAGGACGAATTGCATGATTTGATGAAGCAGGAAGATTCTATACCCTTTTGTTTCGAAGCATTTTAGTTTATAAGGCAGAATCTTCATAAAATCTCTCAAGAAAAAGTTGAACAGCTAGAAGGATGTCATACATTTTCAATGGATACATTGCAGCAGTCTTTTCAGGTTTTTCATGATCCAATAGCTGATGTTTTGGATGAGGTTTGCAGTCAAAGTCTTTCTCCATTAACTACAGGTGAGCTTGAAACATGTGCTGATATGAATTTGATCCGGCAGCCGGTTTCTTTGTCATTTTCAGCAGAGGTCTCGTCACAAGGTTCAGATCAAAGCTTGCATTCATGGTATGAGGAAACGAGAAGTAATCCATTGCATGAGCTAAGTTCCAGTGTGCTTGAATTTCAAGATCCTTATGCAGTGTTTTTGGAGGTGGATAGAGAAGCCATATCATTCAATGGATCTGTTTCTAAGTTGTCATGGGAGTTGCCTTTCAGTAGTTCTCTCTTGTTGTTCATAAGCAAGCACTTGTGGAGAATTCAAACAGTAGAAGGGATACTTACTTGGTTGCATTGGTTGTTTCATTTCACTTGATCAGGTGATGAATGAAACTGTTAGAGTAGGTTGTGATGAATAAGCTCCCCTTTGAGCATCATTTTCAGTTTGTCGGTTGTGTTTAAGTGTTGAGTCAGTTTTTAGTTGAGTGAGAGTCAATTTGTGTTGTCAAGTTATCAGTTTTCAGTCATGCATTTCAGCTTGAGTTTTTGACTCCATTTCCCAATGATGATAAAGCACTGGTCTACTCTCCCAGAGGTCTAAGGTTCTTGGCACCTCCAAGGAGCTACCATCCCCATTGGAGCCAATTTTAGAGTCGGTCTTGAGCCCTCCATCAGCGATCAAAACTCTTTGCATTTGCATAGGTAGGTGTCTCATCAGTGTCAATTTTTGCATCCCATTAGGCATGCCATAACCCTGATGGAGGAGCTGGTATATTTTACCCTCTTGGCATTGCTGGATCAGGTCATTTCAGTCATTAAGCTCTTTCAAGCTTGTCTTGTCTTGTCTTGAGGTCAATTTCCTAGGTCTAGGGTTTTGGTCAAATATGTTTACAAGGTCATGTTTTTGAAGGTCAATAAGTGCTCAGCAAGCCAGAGGGATGATTGTAAAGATGTTTATTTGAGATTTTTTATCTTGTACAGTTCATTTTCACCTTGGATTTAAAAAATCTGTTTTTAAACCCAAGGTCATTTTAAATTTTTGTAAAAAGTGATGAAAATTTAAAAAGACTTCAAAAGGGTAGCAATAACCCTGGTCCCCTTGCCAAGATCCCTCAGAAGATCTCCCTGCAAAAAGAATCAAGAAAAAACACTAAATGAGTCAATTTCAGGACAAAGGAAACCAAAAAAGTCAGTTTTATAAAGTGTCAAAGAGAAACATTAGAAAGTGGGTTGTGACATGAAATTTATTCAAAGCAAGGCTATAAAGGCTCTATTTCCCTCCATCAAGCTCCATTATGCATCCAAGTGATAGAGAAATCAGTTGCAAGCGCATTTGAGTGAATTCAGTGAGTTTGGGAGGCGCGCGACCTGTTGAACCAGGCGCGCGACCCGTCAGAGGCGCGCAACCCGTCAGGGCACCTCCGCTAGTGCAAAATTATAACGGGCGCGACCCGTCAGAGGCGCGCGATCCGTTGGGTGAGGCGCGCGACCCGTCAGCGCCCTCTTTGTAAAACTGCCTGCAAATTCACCAAGGAGCCACAAATCGCCAAACTTCGTAAGGTAGGCCCTCAATCTTAAACAATTCTTGCTTGCCATAGTTCAAGAAGATCATGATTGTATTTTTAAAGGTCTTCATTTGCAAGTAAAAGTCTCCATTGTGCTTTTGGGCTTAAAGTTGTCAAAATGCCAATTCATGTCACCATTTAGCTGAGTCTATCATCATTCAGAGGGTTGTCATCATCATTTCAAGTTCCATAGGGTCATTCTACAGCTTATTCATGCTTCAGTTGCCCCTAGGCAAGGTCATTTCCCTCTCCTAGGGTTTTGAAGGCAATTTCTCTTGGACGGTCAAGTCATCGACAAAACTTTTATCCAGATGTTCATACACCTTCCCCTATCCTTAAAATACCCTATCAAATGCTTCCCATCCCTTAGATCCGCCAAATTCCTCATTTTTGCACAAACCCTAGTTTCTAGCTATAACCTGGCAATTTTCTAGGTTTGGCCTTTGTTTTGCCCTTTTGGACCCCTTCCCCTCACTCAATCTCTGAGATTCCACTTTCCCCTGCTTCCTAACATCCTTCCCCACTCCCAAAAATTTCCCTAAGAATTTAGAAGCCCCCTATCCCCTTCATTTCGCTCCATTTCGACAAAATTCCTTGTTTCACACATCGGGACAAGTCACACTCAAATGATGTTCCAGAGCAATAAAAGATGAATTTTGGAAACCTGAGAGAGGTTTTTGTCCATAACATGCCAAAGAAGAAAAACCTCCTTCACTTTTTGCACAGGTGTCATGGTTTTAGAGAAATGTCAAAATTACAATCGCCGGATCCAAGGAGGTTGGCCAAGGCACTAAAACGCCGGAAAAGGCCCGATCCACTCCAAATTTTGGCCAAAGCCTCTTTGAATGAGCATGGTACTTTATTGGGGACTTTCAGCCCAAATTTCAAGAAATTTGGAGAAAATTTTGTCAATTGTGAATTTTTTGTGCCATTTACAGGTTTTCTCCATTAACAGGTCTCACCCCCCGCGCGACCCTTCATCATGGCAACTCCATTTGGCAAAAACTCAGCATTTCCAGATTTTTCATGCAAAGTTACATATGCCCATGGATGGACTTGAGATTTTGTGCAGTTTTGGTCCCCCAAAAGGTCAGAAAACTACCAAAAAATGACTCTCTGGCCCTTTTTTGAGTTGCAGAAACCAGTCTTGGGAGAATTAAGTTTTTACAGGGAAAATGACATCCAAATTCAAAAATTCCAGTTGGGTTGGAAAGTAGACTCAAATACCTTTCCAACAAGCCCACGTTTTCTCAATTGGGACACCTGCAAGTGCCTCAAACATCGCTCCAAAGGCGCGCGACCCGTCAGGCAGATTTTTCCAAAATGCACTGTACAGCCCAGAAAACGCAGTTTTGACCCAGTTTGACTTTTTGGGGTGGAAGATGATTATCTTTGATTTGATTATTGTAACTCTAAGAAACTTTTACTCTTGTTTAACACTTCTAGAAGATTCAGTCATAAAAAGGGTAAATATTAAATGAATGAATTGGTTTCCTAGCTTATAGAGGCAAGTTGTTTTGACTGCCTAGTTTGTAGTGCTTAGTTTAGAAGTGGTTGAAACAGCTCCTAGGATAGTGAAATCGACCCCTAGAGGCAAGGAAAGAGGTTGGCTTGCCTATATTATGTATTTTCTTAGTCATTTTCAAGGGTTGGAAGGTTGGACTCTTGAGGGAGAAGCTATCATTGTATTATTCACTGTATCTCTGCAATTTTTGGCTAAGGAAGACCAGGGTTTTGCAGTCCTCTTTGGGATTCTTGTGGACTCATGTGTTGATGGTGTGCTTCTCAATGTTCTTGTAAGCTTGTTATGTGATTCATTTCCTTTCTTTTACTTCTGCACATTAAACAAATGAAGTGTTAAAGTAAGAATTCATGCTTGCCATGCTCTGCTTTTAAGTTTGTTTAATTTCAATGTTTTCTTCTGTCTAAAGAGAATTAAAAGTTATTGTTTGCTCTCTTTAGCTCTTCATCTTTCATTCTTGACCATAAACCTCAGTTAAAGGCATCAGCACTGTCTCCTACCTCGCCCCAAGGAACCCCCTGCGGAAACTGTGTCCAATCCCCGCACCCAGAATTTCCCTCTCCTCAATTTGCCACCAAAAACCCAAAAAAACCCCAAATCAAACTCTTTGATCAGTTTACTAGCCTAATATCAGTGTAACCTTATTGGTCATCTCATCTTTTGAAGATTTTACGAGATAGACCGGAGAGAGCCTTCTCCTGCCCCGTAGGGCTAGCTACGAGGCTAAATGGTTTGATGTTGCCTTGAGGTTTACCTTTCTCAGCCTGAGGTGAAATTTCAAGCGCTAACACATCCTATTCAGCTTTTTCCTTATATGGATGAATCCTTAAGACTGTTAGAAAACCTTACATCTTCTCAGCCTCGACTTCCAGCTGGTTATCGAAGGATTTATCCTAATCCTCCAATAGTTGATGAAGTGATTGATCAGAATTTGAATCCAATAAATATTGCTCTCTCTAAACGTGAATCCCATGAGTCTGTTCTCGACCAACCATTAGTTCACAAAATGGTTGACTCGATTCCACCTTCAGTTCATTGTACCTTTCCCATAGAGAGTGAACTTCATATTGCTCAGGTTCTTATTGTTTCTTAAAATTCCAACGAATTGGGGGCAGTCCTCCTGTTCCAATGGCACAAGGAGGAAATCCTCCCATTCCCACAGCTTAAGGGGGCATTTCTCCCATTCCCATGGCACCCCCTCCAAATATTATGGTCACTTACTTTGATTGGAGTCGACTGACAGGATATCATCTTCCTCCTTTTGTGCCCTTCCAGAACATAGTATAGGCTTATAATGTGGTCGTACCTAGCACAATTATATATGAAGGCACATCTATTAGTATTTTGTCCTAAACTGCTTGGAATGTTTTAGGTTCTCTGTAGCTTGTTCCTGTTACCCATAATCTGTTGGCTTTTGAAAGAGGAACCAGTCAACCATTAGGGATCCTTCCTAAGTTGCCTATTACTTTGGGAGGAAAGACTATCTATATCGATGTGATTGTAGTCCAAGTCCATTTGGATTTACTCCTTGGGTGTGACTATGTTTATGCTATGAATGTTGTTGTATCCACACTCTTTCGAGTGAAGTGCTTCCCTCATGATGGATGAATTGTGGCTATCGATCAACTTTCATTTGTTGGTCCTGAATTGACCACCAATCATCCTACTTCCCTAGGTTTTCTGAATATGCAAGTGGTATATTCCCCACCATAGGTTAATTATGTGGAAACCTATTCCATGTCCGCATCTACTGATGATCTAGTAGGTGATATAGTGCATCATTTACTGGGGGAATTGGATTCTGGTATGTCCATTGGATCCTTTGATCCCATCCAGAGCATTTTTCTCCCATCAGATGGGAACCTCTTGGAAGCCATGGTCTCTTGGAGGCCATGATCTAATTTTGGCGTAGAGTTCCTTGTCTTTTTTCAAGCTCGTTAAAAATGAAACAAGTTCCTTGGAGCAGAGTTCCTTTTCTTGTGTCAAGCTCCTTCAAAAATGAAACAAGGTTCTGTGAGAAGGGTTCCTTGTCTTGTGTCAATCTCATTAAAAAATGAAACAAGGTGTCATGAGCATAGTTCTTTTCCTATGTCAAGCTTGTTAAAAAATGAAACAAATCCCCTTCCAATTAGAGTCTTTAATTAGATCTCGTAAATTCCCAGTCGAATCTTTCACTAGATATCGTAAATGAACCTTCATTCCATCCACTCGTTCGTACGCATTAGTCTAATTAGGTGCATAAAATGAAGCTTGGGGGGCATGTATCTCAAATTGAGTCATTATGTCGGGGGCATGAAAACTTATTTCAAGCATAGTTTCCCATATTTCAATCTTGCATAAAAATGAAACCAATTTCAAGCATAGTTTCCCATGTTTAAGGATTGTGTAAGAATGAAACCATTCCCATTTTATCCCTTGTGATTTCCATTTTTATTAGCCAGTTGTTTCCAGATGATCCTTCATTTTTTTATTCCATTGTCACCATCTTCTTGGCTAATCATATGCTTTCACTTGGTTGTTTTACCCTTTCTTGATGAACCACTACGATGAGTGGTCTTATTAGCCAACCTCTTGACCTTTGCGTGTTTTGAGCAGTTCCATCATGACCGAGACCAGTTGCTACCCTTTATACCACTCGTTCCTCCAGGAGGAATCCTCTTTCATCTCTTTTCATACTCCCAAAATATAAAAATATTGTCGAGCACTTTTTGAACTCATAAAAGTAAATGACAGGACGTCTAGTCAGTCTAAGTTTAACCCTTTTCCGAACTGAGATAAACTAGCTACGTAAAATGAATACCTTAGTCGAACATGACTAAGAGGTCCTCTTAGGTATTATTTTCTACCTTTTCGAACCTAAGGAACTACCTATGAAAAGGGACATTTGGAGTTTTCTTTTTCACCTCTTTTTCAAACTCTCTATACATGAAAAATATGTCGATCTTTACCTTTGTTGGACTCATTAAAATATCAAATAGTGATGGACTCACCGATCATGATGGGGACGAGCCATGCTTCTTAGAGTTCATTAAATATACCCAGAGGGATTCATCCGAAGGATGAACTTACATATCAAGCATATGTTATCCTCCTCAAGTTTGTTAAAAAATAAATAGGTACTGACTAGTATGGTTGGGGAAATTGGGTAAACAAGGGATTCCATTTTTCTAATAGTAGTGAGTCGATCTTGAACACAATACTCTTCCACTTCATCTCCGTGGCTGTTGGGTTGGGTAATCTGCTTGTATTTTGATTATCATACCATTTTCATAGCCTCCATTTTGGTTTTGGGTCAATGTTGCGAACTCCATTCAATGTCACCGATGTGTTCAAGAGAAGTCATTCAGTTGATCTCTAATACAATACTCTTAAGCCTTCATTACATGTCTGCCTTTCCTGATATAGTTCCACGTCAGCATCATTCTGATCATTTTGTCTCAATCATTATACTTGTTTTGTGTAATTATGGGGGATACATCAAGGCCTTCCTACTATGGGTCACTTCCTGTCGTCATCAGCAATTCATTCAGGAAGTTGACTTAGGAGCACACCTTCGGTGCCTTGGTGCTTGCATACATCAATGGAAATTTTCCTCATTCTTAGCGACAATTTTACATCAATGGCCTTCGAACAAAAGGTTCTATGTGGTGTTCGACATCAAACCATTTAATCACACCATACTTATTGTACTATAGTACCTTGAAATCATTACATCATCAGTGGTTTCTCTCGCGTTTGTTAATGACTTACACCATTAGACGGTAATGAGATGATGTCTACCATGTTTGAATCTAGCTCAGTGATTCACATGGTTAGACTCATACATTGGTTGGTCATGTGAATGAGATAAAAAACCCTAGATCTAGTTTCATCCATTCGGGTTGCGATTTCAGGAGTTATAAAAATACCACAATGTCTGATGGTCGTGATCATATAGACAATCATCCAGTCATGGGTCCACCAGTTGCATCTATGGATGTGTCATTTTATCATTGTACATGTTATGATAGCTTATGAGTTGAGTATGGGCATGCATCCATTAGAAAACAAAGATGTCTTGTTGTAAATGTATTATAACAGGTGAAGCACATCGGTTGTCCTTAATCCTAACTTGTCAGAAGGTAAAACACGTCATTCATCAGTGATCATCTTTGACTTTTCTCTTCAGGGGGCATTCTGTTATAGGCCATTTTGTCACATCCGATCAGTGAACCTCATAATGGGATCAATCAACATCCTATTCCCCCTTGTCACCATGTTGCACAAAGCCTTCAGCATGTTCCATTCATTTGAGCCAGTTTAAGGACCAACGCTCCCTGTAAGCCTATTGGGGTGTGTTCACCTATAGGTTACTCTATTGTGGCATGTTTTGGTCACTAGCAGGTTGCTCCCCTTTGCATGTGCGTTGGTTCTATAAATCTAGGAGAATGATCAGGATTTCAAAAGTGAAGCTTCCCCTTCTAGTAGTTTCCAAAAGTTGTTTCAACTACTTACCTTGGATCATGAAAAATAGAAGACTGAACCAGTGTCCGAAACCCAGCTATTTATCGCATGTTCCTAAGGGTTAAGATTTTGGAAAGACATTTTGATTTTATTCAATACCAACGTATTTCCAGAAACTTAAACACATTAACTGACTCATTAGCAAACTATGTGTTAGATAGACATTTGCAACATTTATAAAAAGAAACACATCATCAATATTTTACATGCGGATCATATAGCTCAACCAAAATAAAACCCCGAAAATCAAAAATATATATAGCTGTTTATGGTTTACACATAATGTTCTGTAACCAAGACAAAATCGGTCACACGACCCAAAAACTCAAAATGCTAGGGGGCACCCTAGTCTAATGATGCTCATTATAGCAAGTCACAACCTGTGCGATCATGCGTAGGAGACGAGTCCATCGTCTGGGCACACCAGTAGTATGCCGCTGTAACCGCAAAGGTAGCTCGTCAGTCCTCACATCTGGTATACCGAGAGTGAGACCCTCAACCTGCTCCTGTAAAGTTGTGAGAGTCTCGGCCACATCGAGGTCGCGGAGAATAGCCCTTCCAGCAGCCTCTCCTGCTGGGGCAACAGCTGGTACTCTCAGGCGAACTACTGGACGAACAGGACCAACATCTGCATGTACACATGAGTTTGATTAGAGTCTTGATAGAACAAAGCACAAGGAAATTATAAACAAAAGCAGTAAACAACAATATGGTCAGAGATTTTACCAATAGCACCCCACTGCTCGCCATCCGGCAGTACTAAATTTGGATCACCCCGGAAGTCCATGCCAGCATATGGATACTCGGCATAAACCATCTCCTGATGATCAAACCACCTGAAGAAGGTATCAGAAAATGAAATCTGAGATTGGCCAGCATGCCTAGACATATGGTCAACCCATCTCTGCATACGTGGTTCAGTAGGAGAAGGTAAATCGAGTGCAATGTACTGCGGCTGCATCAGTGGTATCTTCTCCAAGACAAAGGTAGTCAAAATAGAACCATACCCAAAGTTCTTCAACTTCCCGTTCTTTATCTTGGTCAAGTGTTCTTTCATTACAAGAAGTACTGTGTCGCACCAGTTGAACACCTTCGGTTGGAGGCATTCCAAGGCATGCTGCATATAGGATCTGTTGGCTACATGAAGAGACTCACTACCGACCATCCTACCAAAAATAAACAGGATAGTCCTAAGGGACCTATCAGTGACATCACGGATGATGATATTGCCGTCTTTACTCGGCTGAGATCCTTCTCTGCAATACCGGCGGACATAATCTCTCACAGAATCGCCTCCTCAGGCCGAACCTGACAAAGAGATGGGGGCACCCCGCCTCGACAAGCCAGTCAAGAAATAGATGTCTACTGTAGTCAAGGGGATAGATTTGCCCCTAATCTGGAAAACTTGATTGATAGGATCCCAAGTATCGAGCAAATACTGCAGTAAGTTGATCTGTTGTCTCATGCTAGAAATGCGGAAGAACTTCAGCAAGCCCCAATTCCGCAGCGTGTTCACTGTAACTGGATCATGTAGGGAAAGCATGTCCTCTTCTTCATGCTCACGTTCTCACCATGTAAGGGTCATCTTGCTCCCAAATCTCTGAAAAAACAAACAAGAGAGGAGTTAGATCCTGATTTTGGTGAGAAACAGGCAAAAATTCCATCAAAAATTGTGCAACAAATTCCCTTTCTGTGCCCAATGCACATGCAGCAGTGTTCTAGGTGCGTTGAATGTCAAACTGCCTTCATACAAGCCAGCATTCAACGCAGGTTTCGATACAATGGGGGTGCGTTGATGACAGAACGAGTCCCTCAAACCCCAGGGGCTCAGAAAAGTAGGGAATCAGGGTCAAAAAGCAAAATGGAAACCATGAAATGAAAGAGCTCAGGTTTAGCTCCTACTTGGTCCAGACGGCGCCGAGAATCGTCCACAGGATCTCCCGAAATCAACTGATGAAAATCAAAGGGGAAAAGCACCTCCAAATCTCCAACAAACCAAGATCAAATGAAATGGTAAAATGAGAGGTAAAAACACTTTTTGATTACTTTTACGTAGTTCAAAGTAAAATATTAGCGTTTTAATCTCGTTTTCAAGCAAATGTTGTTCATTTCTGACTAGTTTGATGAAACAATTGAAAATACAGTACGATCTTTGGAAGGACAAAGCTATTTATGGTAAAAAATCAAAACAAGACCATCTGATCGAGCAGTTTTAGCACATAGTTCAAGCTCGTTAAAAAATAAACATAAGACATGAGCAAATGTTTCCACCCACGTTTAAGCTCGTTAAAAAATGAACTATTCCCTGGTAAATAACCACCGTGAATGTAGTACTTCAGCCATTAAAGCTTTGGTCGTGTTTGCACCGTCACCTCCACTTTTCCATTGGCCGATCATTCACCTCCATTTGATTGTTTACCCATTTTGAGGAACAACTGCGAAGAGTGATTTCACTAGCCATCCTTGTGACACTGCCGTGATTGGAAAATTCGAACCCTTACCTGGAATCAGTTGCTACCCATTTTATCACTCGTTCCTCAAAAGACGAGTCTTCTTTAAGCTCTTTTCAACTGACTCGTAAAATATGAAAAGATTGCTGAGTTTTGGCCTTCCAGCTCGTTAAAGCGACCGGAAGTGCTATTCCTCCTCTAAATTTTAATCTTTTTGGACCTGAGGGATTATTGCACAAAAAGATCGAGCGCTTGTTTTGTTCGGCTCGTTAAAACTATCGAAAATTCATCCCTTCTGTATTGTTTTATACTTTTTCGGACTTAAGGGATTAGATGACGAAAAAGGAATTTTGGAGTTACCTTTACGTACCTTTTCAGACTCTCTAAAAATGAAAAGGACCGAGTTATCCTTGTCGTTAAACTCGTTAAAAAGATTAATAGCGACAAAATTGTCTTTAGACGAGAACGAGTTTCACTTTCGCTAGGCTCGTTAAAACATAGCGATGGGTTTTCCCGAAGGGCAAATTATAGAACAAGCATATGTTATCCTCCTCAAGCTTGAAAAAAATAAAGAGGTACTGGTCAGCAATGACTGGGGAAAAATTGGGAAGAAAACTCAAAGAATCTTTATTGGTAGCAAGTCGCTCTTGAACATGACACTTCCACTCCGTGTCTGAGTCGGGTTGGGTTGTTTCATTCACCGGTCACATCACCATGGTCACGCCATACCATCCACACTTGGGGTAAATGCTACCAATCCATCACATAAGTGTCGCCGACATGTTCAAGAGAAGTCATCCAGAGAAATCACCTGTGTCCCATCCACTACCATACATTATACTTCATTCTTCCATGACCACCATCCTGAACCGTATATCATCAGATTGTTTTCACCTCCATCAAAATCATTTGCTCCGTTCCGTGTCATTGATGTGGGATTCATTAAGGCCCTCCTTTGACGGATCGCTTCTTGTCGACATCAGCTCATTATCCAAGAAGTTGATCTAGGAACACCCCATTCAGTACTTTGAAGCTTGCATGCCCCAATGGCAAGTTTCTCACTTCTGGCGACAGGTATACATCAATGACCTTCGACCGAAAGATTTTGCGTGGTGTTCGACGCCAAGTCCTTTATTCACACCACGTGAATTGTATTGCAATACCTTGAGGGTCATCATCATTATCGGTGATTCCTCTCGCGCTTGTTAACAGTTTACATCATTGACTGGTAATCAAGCGATGTCTTTCCATGTTCGACTTCAAAACATTTCTCACATGGATCGACTTGTACTTCGAGTGAAGATCGGACGATATTGAAGACCCCGGATCTAGTTTCATCCATCCGGGCTGCGATATATATTCAGGGAAATAAAGACATTGAAATGTACAGCATTGCGGCACAGATAGTCATCCTACCAAAAGGATGATGGTTCTATCAGAATCATCAGTCTACCATCAGACGATTGCCTGTCCTATGTACATGAAAATGAATTTATAGAGCTAAGCATGGGAATGCCCGCCTCAGCTAGATCATGAAAACAGTATGAAGATAATGTATTGTATTGTATCTTATTACAGGTCTCCTCCCAGCATTGAAAGAACTTCGGATCCTCCTAATAAAGCATTTCACCCGATAAACGGCCTCATACTTTAGGGGGAAACTGTTATAGACATTTTTGTGCCTTGTAGCTCCAAGCATGAAATGTCCATAAACCAAGGGATCCTAAGTCCTTAAAAGTGTTGTTCCGACCCCTAAAGGAACAAGGTCAACAAATTACAGCTTCTCCCAGAAGTTCTCCACCAGAAAATGCTCAGAATCAGTCAAATCAGGATCATTTCAGCTGCTCCACTGGCTAGCTGCGTTGCATAGCACCCAAGTACACTAGCTAGGTGCGTTGCAACACACCTAAATGCACTATCAGGGTGCGTTGAGCGGGAAATGACAAATGGCAGTGCCATTCCGCGAGGTGGAAAGACAATGGAAGCTTCCAGAATCTTCTCCAATGACACTTGCCTCACTGAATTCGACCAAGGATGAGTAAGAGGCTCTCAGTCTCCAAGTGGAAGCAAGAACTGATAGAGAGAAGACACTAGTCAAATCATAAGCTGACTCATCCTCCTTGCATACATCTATATCTGGATCCCTCATCCCAGAGATCCAGAGGCTGGAATTTTGTACATTGCAAAGAATTGCTGTTGGTTTTCAGATAGATATCAGAGTATTGGGTGATTTATGCTTTGTTGGAGGTGAAGAGGGGCTTCTTTGCTGGGAGGTTGATGCTGGATCAGGAATCATCGGTTGTAACTCCTCCTGGATCTTCTTGTTATATCAATAAAACTATTTGAGTTTCTCCTACATGCTTGTGTATCATTGATGTTTGTTACATTTGTATGTTTAGCTTAAATCTGATCCTAAGCTTTTTATGAATATAAACCCATGTCTTTGTATAGTTTCCTTCTTCTGTGATCTTGCAGGTACTTGGTGAAGCTGGGCAAGTAAGGGAGCAGGTAGCGGGAAGCTGTCAAAGAGGAGAGAGATTGGATCAAAGGACTAGCGCAAGACACAGGTTGGTTCATCCTATTCCTCTTTGTTTATAGTTCATAAAGAAGAATACAAAAGTAGTTTTCTCTGTTTGTTTCTAAGGTCACTGTCACACCTTAGTGGGATACGGTCGTTCTGAATAGAAACTTTTCCTGGTAACAAACATTGAAAGGAATATAATGAAAAATCAAGCTGGCAGTCCCAGTTTTGGGATCGAGGGGAAAATCTTTGTGTATATGTGTTTTATGTGTTATGCTATTGCATTGTTTATTTTCTGTGTTTTAGAATTCGTATGCAGCTAATTTTTGTATGGGGTTAAAACCTACATTTGGTATCAGCGTTGTTTTGGCTTCAAGGGGACGCCTTTGTTACTGAGGGGTTTCGCTCAGGCCTATGGTAGACCGTGTTCAGTGGGAGATCTACGAGATCGATTCTGGTGGTGAAAGAAGATGGTGAGTAGTGGAAAGATAGAGATCAAGAAATTTAATGGTCGGAGTTTTGAGTTGTGGAAATCAAGATGGAGGATCTATTGGTGGATAAAGATTAGTGGATCACGGTAGATCTGAGTACTAAACCAACGGGAGTGTCTGATGAAGAATGGAAGAAGTTGGATCGGAATGCAAAGAGAAAAATATGATTGTGTGTCTTAGATTCAATATTGTTGAATGTATCAGGGGGAGCTACAACGAAGGCTTTGTGGGACAAGTTAGGGACTTTGTACCAATCTAAGTCTCTGGTGAATAAACTGTTCCTGCGGAAAAAGCTATATAACCTGAGGATGAAAGATGGAGACTCAGTGACAGAGCGTCTGAATGCATTTAATACTATGGTAAGTTAGTTAGCATTTGTTGATATTAAAATTTCAGATAAATATAAGTGCATCAATTTGTTGTGTTCTCTACTAGATTCGTGGGATAGTTTGGTTATTGCAATAGGTAGCAATGCAACTGCCTTGCAGTTTGATGAAATAGTCTCATCCTTGCTGGCGGAGGAGATGAGACGGAAAAATATGGAGAGCCAGAATGGTGATGCCTTGATTGTATGAGGACAGTCCCAGAACAGAAAAAAAGTAAGTCATCAAGTGGGAGATATAAATCTAGAGGGAGATCTAAATCTCCAGGAAAACCTGTAAAGGTCGTGTGTTGGAAATGCGGAAAGGAAGGGCACTACAAAAGGGACTATAAATCTAACGCTCCTGATAAAGGAAAGGGATCTGATGATGCTCCTTCTGCAGAGGCGAAAAACATCTCAGATGAAGGTGGGGATGTGTACTTGGCTTCTTCAAGTACACATGTAGATCATGAGGCATGGTTGATTGACTCAGGTGCATCCTTTCACTTCACTTCCCATAGAGAGTGGTTCTACGAGTATGAGAAATATGATGGTGGTGATGTCTTCTTAGGGGATGATAGGAAGGATAGAATTGTTGGTCATGGAAAAGTAAAGCTAAAGTTGCAAGGTGGAAGGGTTAGAACATTTCTGGCTGTTCTGCATATTCTTGCATTGGCCAGAAATCAAATTTCTATAAGCAAGTTGGATGATGTAGGTGTAAAAATAGTGTTTGAGAAGGATACTTGCAAGATGGTTCGGGGAGCACTGTATTGATGCAAGGAGTTCGGATTGGAACTCTGCACAAGCTACAAGGTAGCATGGTTGTTGATGGGTGCAACAGTTTTGTGGTTCCTGAAAGTGGAGCAGAAATTATAGTGGTCTCTAGAGAGAAGACCATGTTGTGGCATCAAAGGCATAGACATATTGGAGAGAAGGGCCTTTGAATACTTCATGGTAAAGGTATGGTAGAAGGTATGAGTAATAGCTCTGTGCATTTTGATTTCTGTGAAAATTGTATATACGGGAAGCAGAATCAGGTGAGTTTCCCCTTTGGTGGTAAGAGGGCGAAACATATATTAGAGCTTGTGCATAGTGATGTGTTTGGACTTGTGAAGGTTCCATCGCTAGGTAAGTCTGTGTATTATCTATCATTTATAGATGACTTCTCAAGGAATACATGGATATATTTCCTTAAGAAGAAATCTGAAGTCTTTGACAAGTTGAAAGAATTTAAGGCTCTAGTGGAAAGCCAGACAGAGAAGAAGATAAAGGTGTTGAGGACAGATAAAGGTGGAGAGTTTTGCAGTAAGGAATTTGAAGAATTCTGTAAGAAGTGTGGTATAGCATGGTAGAAGACTACTCCATAAACACCTCAACAAAATGGAGTTGTAGAAAGAATGAACAAGGCGTTGATGGAAAGGGCTAGAAGCATGCTCAGTGGTGTCAGGTTAGGACAGGAATTCTGTGTAGCGGAGGTGGAGATAGCATGTTACCTGGTCAACATATCACCTTCATCAGTGTTGGAGGATAAAACTCCACAAGAGGTATGGACTGGTAAGAAACCCTCTCTTTCACATCTGGGGGTATTTGGATGTGATGCATATGTACATGTTCCAAAGGAGAAACGAACCAAGTTGGATAGTAAATCTGAAAAGTGCATCTTTATTGGGTATAAGGATGGTTTAAAGGGTAATAAGATTTGGAACCCAGTAACAAGGAAGGTTATGTACAACTGAGATGTGGTGTTCAGAGAGGTGAAAGATGTTATTAAACATGAAGTCCAACCAAAGGAACCTGAGAAGATAGAGTTTGAGCTAAAGGAGGAAGAATTAGAATCTACATCAGAGGAGGAATTAGAAGATGAAGAGCCACAAACTCCGGGTGTGAGAAGACCAGTTCGAGAAAGAAGGCAGCCAGAAAGGTATAGTCCATCTGCGTTCTGTTCACATTTTGATTTATCTATTACTGATGATGATCCCAGAACTGTGAAGGAAGCAGTAGATTCAAAGGATGGAAAACTCTGGAAAGAGGCCATGGTTGATGAAATGGAATCTTTGCACAAAAATGAGGCTTGGGATCTAGTGGAGTTGTCGGCTGGAAGGAAGCCCATTGGTAGCAAATGGGTGTTCAAGAAGAATACAAATGCAGAAGGAAAGGTGGAGAAATACAAAGCTCAGTTGGTAGCAAAAGGTTATTCCTAGGTGTCGGGAATTGATTGTGGTGATATTTTTTCTCCTGTTGCCAAGGTAACTTCTATTAGATTACTTTTATCTGTTGTTGCTGCTTTTGATTTTGACGTAGAACAGATGGATGCAAAGACAACATTTCTTCACGGGGATCTAGAAGAGGAAATCTACATGAAGAAACATGAAGGCTTTGCGGTGAAGGGTAAGAAATAACTGGTATGCAAGTTAAAGAAGTCTCTGTATGGGTTAAAACAGTCACCAAGGATGTGGTATCAAAAATTTGATACATTTATACGGGGACATGGCTTCACCAGAAGCAAAGCATATCACTATGTCTATTTTAAATTAATTGGTGGCCGTGTTATTTATTTGGTCTTGTATGTGGATGATATGTTGCTAGTTGGAAATGACAAAGAAATTATCCAGGATTTGAAGACCCAATTGTCCTCCAAATTCGACATGAAAGATCTTGGTGCTGCAAACTATATTTTGGGCATGGATATTAAAAGAGATCGGGCAAAGAGGAAGCTCTGGTTAAACCAAAGGAAGTATGTCGAGACAATATTGCAGATATTATACAGGATAGTAAACTGGTGAAGGTTCCTATTGATGTAGGTGTAAAGTTATCTGTTGAACAACGTCCCAAGACACAAGAAGAGGAAGAGGACATGTCCCGTGTTCCATATGCAAGTGCAGTCGATAGCCTGATGTATGCAATGGCCTGTACTGGACCAGACATTGCACATGCAGTGGGAGTATTGAGCACGTTTATGTCAAAACCAGGAAAGGAGCATTGGACAACAATGAAGCAGGTTTTCAGGTATTTGCGTGGCACTAGTGATTATGGTTTGTGCTACCAAGGAAGACTAGGATTGGATAGAGTGTTGGATATTTGTGGCTTTGTTGATGCACACTGGGCTAGAGATATGGATTGGAGAAGATCTACAAGTGGGTATGTGTTTAACCTATTTGGAGGGGCAGTTAGTTGGATGAGTAAGAAACAATCTGTAGTGGCACTATAAACTACAGAGGCAGAATACATGGCAGCCACTCATGCAAGAAAGGAAGCAGTTTGGTTGCAGAGATTGTGTTCAAGTATGGGGTTAGTACAGGGAGCTATAAGGATAGACTGTGACAACCAAAGTGAAATTTTCTTGGCAAAGAACCCTGCATATCATTCAAAGACAAAGCACATCGATGTTCAGTATCACTTTGTGAGGGATATGATAGAAGACAATAAGGTGTTGCTAGTAAAGGTGGAAACATTGAAGAATACTGTAGATGCATTAACAAAATCTGTGAGCTCTAAGAAGTTCTCTTGGTGTAGAGAAACAATGGGCATTGCAGGGCTGGGTAAATGACTAAGCTCTCTTGTGGCCCCCTGTGGAAAGAAAACAACAAGTGGGAGAATGTTGGGTTGTGTTATATTATTTCCACAACTAGCCCACATAGTTAACCAGGGTTTGAGGGGGAGCGGTGCCCCCCCTTCGTTGCGCCGATTGCATAGCAGGGGGGTCACAGGGGGTTTGAGGGGTAAAAATTTTGGTTTTGGAACCTATGTTAGGTTGGGCGGACCCACCTATGTTTTTGTGCATGATTTTCTCACATGTTTTTGGACGCGATGGTTTTCAGTCCATGGTTTTGGACACGATGGTTTTCGGTCCATGGTATTGGATGCTTCGGCATGTATAAATATGTATTGTAACATTGAAAGGAATATAATGAAAAATCAATCTGGTAGTCCCGGTTTTGGGATCCAGGGGAAAATCTTTGTGTATATGTGTTTTATGTGTTATGCTCTTGCATTGTTTATTTTATGTGTTTTAGAATTCGTATGCAGGTAATTTCTGTACAGGGTTAAAACCTACAAGGACTTGGTCAATAAAGGGTAAGGGAAAATGGTCTTTCTAAGTTGCTTTGTTTAGTTGCCTGTCATCAATGAAAATCCGCCACTTGCCATTCTTCTTAGGAACAATGACCAGTGGGGAAACCCACTGACTGTCTGATATCAGATAAATAAAACCCACATCTAATAGCTTTTGTAATTCATATTTGACAATGGTTTTTAAGGTAGAATTCATTCTTCTTTGTGGCTTCCTAATAGGTCGACATTCCTCTTTTAATTTATAGATGATGAGTAAATAAATCAACAAGGATGCCTTTTATATCTATATACTCCCAAGGAAAGGCTTCTTTATGTTACCGAAGGACTTTCAACAATTTTTTGAATTGGGAGTATGAAAGGTTAGGATTAATATTCAATGTTTTCCTGGTTCAATGTCCATAGGAACACTATTACGAGGTACACTTTTAGGAATGTTTTTTGCTTCTTTTTCTGGTTCAATATCTTCCTGAACATTACAACTCATGATAATTTCTAACAACTGATGGGTTGAATCAGATGGAGTCAGGATTGCTAAGAAAGGTGCTAATGGCATCGTCATCCATTTCATCTTTAAAACAGAGAACCTTGTTGATGGTAAGGATGGGTCTAACTTCTTCATTCTTGGACTCAGGCTCTTTGGTAGGTAGATACTTTTCTATCAAGGTAAATCCAGGTTTATTTGATGAATTTGGTTCTGCAGGGGGGTAAAGGATAAGGTTCTTTGTAACTTCCCCATTGGATATTACCATGTTCTCAGACTGACACCCGATGTAAGCATCTGCGGTTGCAAGCCAAGGTATTCCTAAAATCAAAGGATGCCCACTGGCTGGGGATTGGGTATGTAAAACCAAAAGGTCAATGGGGTACCACCATGAGTCTACCGAAATATAGATATCTTCTAGCTTCCCTACTAGTCTAATAATAGACCGATCTGCCAATTCTAGGATGGTGGGAGTTGGTTTCAGATTATGTAAACCCAAGGTAATCAGAGTTATAGATGTTATAACATTAATCACTGCCCCAAAATATACCAGTGCATTTGCAATATCCACCCCATTAATCTATACTGTCATAATCAAGTTTCTAGGATCCCTATATTTGACAGTTATAGATTTCCCCAACATTATATCTGATAATTTACCCATGACATGAATAGTAAGTGGGTCCTTCAATTTTCTACCAGGTTTCTTAGAAAAATATTTAATTGTCTTAGCATAAATCGGTACATCCTTCATAGCCTGAAGTAACGAAATCTTAACGAATAAATTATGCAATTCCCCTAAAAATTCAAATTCAGGATGAGGACTTTGTTTACTCAAAGATAATCTTTCTGGATAAGGTGGAACAGTCTGACATCTGCTAGTAACAATAGTTTGTGAAGGGGTTTTTTTCTTTATAGGAATATATGCTAGCTCATCCACTATCATTCTATGTTCTGATTTTGAGACTTCATCATCGGTTTGTTCAACAATTATAGGTGAAGTCTGAGTATTGACCACCCGACCAGATCAAAGATTTAATTCATTACACTCCATAGTGGTAATACTATATGCAAGGAGGTTGAGTGACTCAACCTGTTGAGTCCCTCTAATATTTTGATTTGGATTGGATTTAACATGCAATTGAGGACAAAGAGGAGGATTACTAATGGGTGTATTAGCAGGTAGCTGTAGCTACTGTTGTCGCATAGGTTGGGAGAATTGTCCTGAAGAAGGAGGAGGAGGTACATGCTAGTTCTGGGACCATGAAGTATTTGGACCAGATTGGGGTACAAGGGTTGCCAGGGCATTAGATATTGGTAATACTGCAACCAAGAGGGTGAAAAGGTACAAATTACTGACCAAAATTCATATTATTAAATTATTGAGACGGGTCTTGAGGCATACCTTGATTCATATTTGGTGGTCGTGGTTGCCATGGTTTCCTTGATCCCATACAATAAAGCTAATCTACTTATTCATTTGTTCCCTGAAAGACTACCTTCAATCCAAGAAGAGACGGGCAAGTGATAATGGAATGACTCTGTTCACATATTACATAAGTCTCTACATAATTTAATGGACATTCCTTCAACGGATGCTTGTTCCTGCATTGAAGGTAGAAAATAGACATAGCCTTCTCTGCTTCCATATGCTTTTGTTTCGCCTGCAACACGTCTAGCTACAATGATAATGTGCCCAAGATATCGGTTCTCAGGTTTTCTAATAGATTCCCAATTTCGGCCTTTGTAACTCCATTGCTGGATGTTTTGAGAGTTCAGATTCCCTGCCTCTGTCTTGCAGCCCCTTGTGAACACTTGATGCATAATTCACGTATCAAATTATTCCTTTGATATATCTCCTTTCCCTACCACATTCAATAGCTCCAGCTATTCCTCCCTCAGTGCTTTGAGAAAGATGATCCTCAAGATATTCTTATCCAGATCATTGTGGCCTAATATCTAAGAACTATATTGAAAACGTTCAACAAAATCTTGCATATTCTCATCCTCTTTCTGCATAATCTTAAAGATTTCTTCCTTTACATCCCAAGATTTGCAGTAGTCCTGATATTTCTCGAGGAAAATCATCTTCATATCATCCCATGTAGCAATATATTCCCCCCCTAAACCCATAAACCATCTCAAAGTTGTGCCCTTCAAAGTAGCGGGGAATATCTTAAATTTCTGAGCTTCAAACATATAATCATACCCCCGAAAAACAATGTCGAATTCAAAAGGAATGTGTATGGATCCTCAAAAGTAAGACTATGGAAATTAGGTAGTTCTGTCAAAGGAATAGGCTTCATAGGTGCATCACCTCTAATATCTCCAATTGGAAATTCGATCGAAGAAGTTGCAGGAGCCATGAATATCTGCCAATACCCACTTGGAATTTCAATAGTTTATGGCTCCGGTTGTTCTATAACAGGTGATTGAATTTGTTTAACAACAATCCCTTTATCAAATGGTGCCAAGTATTCCCTTAAATCCTCTTCCTCTGAGCTTTCAATATGCAGTTCCTCAGATCCTTTGTTTGCTACTTCTTCTTCCCTGAATTGCATTTATTTTGTTGGGGGAGGTTTTAGTTGTGAAATTGATTTTCCTCTAGATCTCGTATGAGATCTTACCCTAGCAGCAGCTCGTGACGATGCTCTAGACTCAGCCCTTGAGATGATCTCTTGGATGTAAGTTTTTATGCCTAAATCAACCTGTTTTCTTTTTGGGGGTCTCCCTCTACCCCTTTTATTGGTGTCTCTATTCATACAATCAGGAAATAAAAGGGAAACATTCAAACAAATGAAAATCTCAAGACCTGGAGCAAGATAATAATTTCCCTCCCGAGGACAAGAGAGTGGCCCCTAAAGAAAATAAGAGAAAGAAAGTAAACAAATAAAAAAAATCAAGCTCAGGACCTAAAACAGGGTGAAAAATAAAACTTCCCTTCCTAGGACGAGAGAGAAATACTTATGAAAGCAGAACAAAGAAATCTAAAGCTCTAGACCTGGAGCAAGGTGATAAAAACTTCCTTCCCCAGGATGAGAGAATAATCCCTAAAAAAAACAAGAAAAAAAGGAAACCAAACAAGCAAATTATCTAATACTCAGGACCTCGAGCAAGGTGTAAGCTTCCTTTCCCAGGATGAGAGATAAGTCCTAGGGTCAATACTGGTTGTAATTTCACACCTTTGATAGCCTTCCTGAAAATGGTGCCAAAATGTTGGTGTTGAAGTATGAATCATGAAATTCACCCAATCCACATTTAATTGTCAACCCGAGGTTCTACCAGTTGTTTCAAGGCTATTGTGCACTGTATGTGCAGGCCACAGTTTCCCTACCCAGCATTGAACATTAATTATAAATTCATCAATGTGTAACAATACGCAACACTGTAACAACAAATAAGAGTAACAACAAGTAATAAATGTAAAAACAATAGGAGTAACAACAATTAGGACTCACAACAACCATAAACTCACAGAAATAAATCTAACACACATATAATCCAGGAGCACCTGGTCAGGAGAGTGGGCCCAAATCCCTAATCAGGGTTGTGGCGAGATCAACGAATCACGATATGCTCAGAAGATCAAACTGTCATTAATTAAAGAAATATTACAAGTATGTTGTTACATACTCAAGGTTAGAGTATTTATCTTGTAACCTTAACGACTCTTAACAACGATAGCTTTCACAGCCCGCAACTCTACTTTATACATTTTTTCAATAATACAGCTCCTAGAATTATGACACTGTCTACCTTTAATTACATGGTGGTTTTCAGAACAAAACAAAATGTAAAATATAACAGCATGTCAATCGAGGGATTGATTCACTGTTGCAGCCAATGTTCAAGGATAGTGCTGCCAACTTTGACGGTATCTCTAGTGAATCATGTTCTTGATCATTCTCGCTTCAAATCTGCAGAAATAACTAAATTAGCAAGCCACTTAGGTAATAATCATTTACGACTATGCTTCATTGAGCACTAATCCATAAAGACATGAAAAGAGGTAGACCTGTGCATTTTAAGATATCGATTAACCATTATTGGTGTGAAATGGATAAAAAGAACAAGGTAAAAAGGTGAGTAAAAGTATGCAAATCTAGCCACCAACAATGCTTACATGTGAGTTATGATTAAGATTTATGGTGGTTTTGTTTTGAGCTAACTGGATGTGATATGTTTATACATGGTGATTTGGTCAAAGATTTGGTTTGACTTGTTGTGACTGAAAGTAAATAGAATTACAAGTGTACCTTATTGACAGGCCACCAATGAGGTATGATTTGAATTTATTTCAATTCCTTTTGTCTAATGGAAATTATGTGCTTGCTAAAGGAAATCATGGAAATTCCCAGTTGGGTGGTTGAACTGACGACAAGGATTAACAATAGTGGCAAAAGGAATTGGAACATGTAGTAGTATGTTGGTAAAGCACTTCAGGACTAGGGTCATTATGGGACACTAGTACCCAATAGTGTCCATTGATTTCCATGAGCATGCTATGATCGGTATGATGGTTATGAGGCAGGTATATTCCTCGGTTGTTTGACCTTCCGATGTTAGGAAGCCTTACCAAGGGATGGATCGCTAGGGATAAGGGATGTCAGGTAACTTGGAAGGTGAGTGACTACACTGAAGGGGATGACAAGATTTCCTGAGGGACTGTTTAGCAGAGAAGAGTAGGCTAGGGAATGGATTTGTTTTGGCCATTAGCATTGCTAGATGGAATCATATGCACATCGGGAGTGGGCCTTGGAATACTTAGTTGGTAATTGTTCACTGAGAGAACAAGTAGTGCAGGATTGTAGCGCTGGACATTTGGTGCAGGTTTGACTTTGGCAGTGGATTTTGGACTTCCTAGGAAGGCAATGAATCTTGATATTACTTTGAGGGTGGAGGTGTGGAACTTTGGACTCCCTTGTTGCAGATGCAGACATCGTATCCTTTTATTTTTTGGTTAGAGAAAATGTGCATATGTATATATGTGTATATTATTGTAAATATTGTATCGAGCTAGATTTATAAAGCTCCATAAACAGTGTGTTTATTCGTTGGTTGAAGAAAATGTGCATAAGTATATGCGGTTGTTATTATAAATACCGTAATGAGTTTTGCTATAAATCTCCAGAGGTAGTATGTTTCTGCTTTTCAGTGGTTTTGTTGGTTGTAGGTGTCACAGAACATTGAGGACGGTGTTCCCCTAAGGGGGAGGGGTCTGTAACAGTCATAGGTTAAAAGTTCATGTAATAAAATTTAATAAAGGAAAAATAAGACCACGGTTAAGGGACACATATTCCAAGTTGAATGTTGGGAAAAACATCCTAGTGTGGGTGTTCATTTTTGTTTATTATGGCTAAGGAAATTGGAAAAAGAAATGGCTAAGGCTTTGAAAATGGAAAACAGTATCTTTGGCACATTATTTATGAAAATAATGGAAAATAGTGTTGGAAATAATACTGAGAGGGGGGATGAATCAGTATTTACAAATCAATAACTCTTTCATTTCCATAATCAAATTTATATATGCTACTTTAGAGAAGGGAACTTGCATGTGCACGCAACTGTTATTAAGGCAACCAATGTATATCCAGTGAACTTATGATTCAATTAATTCATCATATGTTGATCTTTAATCAATGCATCAGTACTTTATTAAACATTAAACAGTAACCATGTGCAGTAATAACAGAATAAACCATCACACATAAGCAACACACATGAACACCAAGATTTAAGGTGGAAACCCAATGTGGGTGAAAACCACCTGCTGCTGTCATCTCTGTCTTCTTTTAATAATAAGAAAATCTGTTTACAATATTGTACTGGTGCAGACTCATACTAGTACGCAGGCACCCACCTACAGAAGGCTACAACCTTCTCTCGTTCTCCATCTTCTTCTGGAAGGGAGCTACAACCCCCTAGTTCTTGTACTAGCCGATATATTTACTAGTACGTAGGCTCCTACCTACAGAAGGCTACAACATTCACTCGTTCTCCAGCTGCTACTGGAAGGGAGCTCCAACCCCTTGATCAAATCACTAACCACTACTAGCAGGAAGCTTAGACTTCCTCATTGAAGGCTCCAACCCTCAGTATCCTCCAGGGACCACGTTTCATAAATTTTCAGACTGGATGCTCCTGGTACACAACAATACACATGAAGGCCTTGTTTCATCAAATTTTCATACTAGACCCATTAGTAACATTGAAGCTCAAAATCAATCACCATTGCAATACAACCATCAAATACATCTGCATCAACCAATCACTGAAACCCAATCAATCTCTGATATAACTGAAACCAAATCATCAATCTCTGATATAACTGAAAAATCAATCACCGAAACCTCTGAACCTTTGACACAACTGAATCAAACAATCACTGAACCCATGATGCAAATGAATCAACCATTCATTCAAACTTAATCAAATTCAGCCAATCAACTGGAACAGACAGATCACTGTAACAGTAGACAGATCTGGACCCAGAACACTGTATCAACAACCAGAACTAACTGTAACCTCAAAAGTCATGTGTCAGAATGTATACACTCCTTTAATGAAGCAAACTTACATGTATATGCTACTTCCTTTTGCCCAACCTACGTATACCTCTAAAGATACTGAATCATAAAACCTCTGAACGACAAACTGTACCAATAAGTGACATTCTGAAGATCTACTGTCATATTACAGAGTTCTAAACAGATAGAAACGAGGATCACCCTTCTTTCTCAAACAATTAATCAATGAGATACAAACTCTTTATGCATTCATTTCTACTTTCAGATCTAAGAGGACTTCATTGACGGACAACGGTAAAACAACAACACTGATCTGATAGACCAATCACCCTTGAACATCAAGCTTTTCTTTTACATACACTACTTGGAAGAGCCGAAATAGCATGTATACGCACCTTCGCGAAAGCGAACCATCGTATAGATATGCAAATACTTACTTATAACTTCGCTGCAATTTTCAACTTTAGACATACCCATATAATCAGATATAAAGGATAAAACAGGTGTTAGCAATCTGATCTAGCCCATCCATTATCAGATCACATAATGATAAGTCATTATGATCCTGATCCATCATTAGATCTCATCCATCATCAAACGCTCAGGTGCATATTTAGTCTAGATCAAGAGAAGCATCAAAAACCCATAACATGCATATTTGCTTTTGATCTAACACTTCATAAGATATTCATTACGTGTACATTTAGCCCTTGATCTTCTCCTCCTTATATACTTAGATCCTTTGTCAATACCTTGGACCAAATACCTAGGGTCAATACCACAGACCAAATACCTTGGACCAAAACCTTGGTTTTCCAATCATGTACGTGGTTTTCTTCCTGTGGGAGTGCTTGTATACGTATACACTCTTTTTGTTCTATGGACTAGTGTGTATATGCTGTTTTGACTAAGAGGACCTGCGTATACTTCTTAAACTGCTTTTCATCAACCTTTTCCTTCACCTTCTTTATTCTGATCAAAAGACCTTAGTTCCATCTTCCTATTCTTCTGTACCAATGTCATGTTACCTCTGAATAGACCTGTTACACCCTAATTTCCCATATTACTTCTGAAATGATTCCTTTGAAAATGCCATGCATTTTGTCACATCTGTAAACACAACTGCTATGCATTCTGTCACATCTGATATCTCTCCTGTAGGTTCATCTAGTTACGTAGATTCATCTACTTGCCATATACAAGCGAGTTGTTCTACTAAAAGTGGGTTGCCATCAAGTACAACACATGCATCATAATGCCAACAATCTCCCCCTTTGGACTTGATGGCAACCATGGTTGTGTTGATTACTACATTCTGTAGAAACTATTAGATATAACAAGCAACACCAAAATACTCTCCCCCTTTGACATCAAGGGCAAAGGGCAGACCAAGATATTCTCCCCCTTTGATATCAAGGGTAAAGGGCTGACCAAAATGAAGACTTTCATATCTGAACAACTAAATATTGATCATGCTCCCCCTAGGAACATGCTGAATTCTCTGATTAAACTCCCCCTTTGTACATGCTGTGATGCACTAAACCATCCATGCTCCCCCTGAGCACATGCAGAATCTGCAAAAATATTTTCCAAAAGAATAACATGACTCTATAACTCAACTATGTGAGTTTGACCTTCCTATCACCAATGACTCATACATATATCAATCTCCCAACCAAGTGGGGATATACCAATTGTTTATACATGACTGGAATATAGCAATTATTACATCATCCTTCCCATGCATAGTGTGGGTACAAATTACATAATATGACAAAAAAAAGGACTCATCAAAAGACTCCGATAGACAGAGACAAATTATTACATCATGGATCTTTATATGACCTTTACATCGAATGATATACATAACATTTATAACAGAGACCAAAGATCTAAACAAGACTATGATAGTCATCCACAACTATCATACACCATATATGATCTGCTCCTTAAGCATTTGTTAGCAACATCCAGACCAGCAACATGTATATGTCCATCATCATTTTTCAATATATGACAAGGTAAATATCATCAACCTGTGACAAAGTATGCCGCATATAGATATCAACTCATCCTGTTGATCTCATCAAGATCAAATTTCTTCGTTTCCTTAGAAGAAAGAGCCTTATCATAACCTTCCATGTCCAAACAGTAACACAAAATCATTCACATCATATGTGTGTGAAAACACCATAGTCATTATCTATAATCATAACATCATCATCATGAACTGCATGATCTTTCCACAAGAGTCCTCAATATATCAACCATGTATCATCACTAGGGAACATCCCACATTTGATAAGCATCAACCATGATAATCAATAAGTGTGAGTATCAAGCTTATTATCATAAAGTAAGAAGTCATCATCATTAAGACATGTCTCCGAATATCCATGTCTTCAAATAGCCATGCCTGCAATAACACCATTCTCTTGGCCAACCAAAAATATTTATCAATATGCAACTTAATTAATCATCCATGTATCCAACATACTGTATATCCATCAAAGAGATAGCAATATGTATCTAGCAAACCATGAGCTCATAGCCATTTGCCAATCTTTCTTGATACCATCAATAACAACAATCCTCAACCATGTGAGAGTGAAGAACTATAGGAATTCTACATCATAACTGCACCATATTGAGCTTTATGCATCTTTGAAGGCGTGATGACAGCAACATGAAAGAAATGAGTGGCTCATCATCAAATAATGAAGTTGTGTACTCAAGCTTTGTACTTCTCCTTGTCCTTATGAAGATCACCATGTAAGCATCATATATGTATTGTATGCATCATCAAAAAGTGATTCACAATCACCCATAAATCTGATCTGAATAACAACTATGTGACCCCAAGCAATACAAGTATCATCATCATAGGCAACTCATAACCGCAACATAGCATGATGTATCACTTAAACAGTTTAGCCATATAAGAATCATCACCATTGATAAAAATCATTAGGTACCAAAGACATAATGCCAATAATGCATTATTAGTAGTATAACATATTCTCCTCCTGAACTTGTGCCACCTGTTCACTGTCAGGTGTGATCATTGCATATATCAATGAGAAATATCAAGGCATCACCATGAATTAGATATACATCAAGTCATCAACAACTTATGAGGATAAAAAGAACTTCTAAATAAAATCCACATATTCTGGTCATCAATCATCAAGACATAAAATATAATTGATAATTGTCTGAACAATATCAAATCATTTTTTTGAGTCTGTCCCACTGTTTCTTCATCAAACCAACATATATGCTATTGTGCAGCTTCTAACTCACGTATATATGCGACTTGTCTTCATGATAACTGTGTATGAGAATTAGGACACTGAAATTTCATACTTTCAGTTCCTTTTGAGTCTGTTCTATTTGTATACTGAGCTATGCCACATATTTCGGTCTGTAATTCCTTCTTCTTCCATACCTTGGAGAGTGATGATGTTTGTTCCTTTTGGTATGTTGGCCGAAATTTTCTCCTGCATTCTTTTGCTATATGCCCAAACTTGTTACAAGCATAACATCTTATATGTTTCATATTCCTTCTAAAGCAGTCAATGGCTTTGTGACCAAACATATTGCAAGAAAAACAATATCCCTTAAAGTACCTAGAAGCTGATGATCTTTTTGTGTGACGGTTATTAGCTTGAACCATTCTACTTTTGCATCTTGCTGCAACATGTCCAAAATTATGACATGCAAAAAATTAAACATTATTCATCAGAGGAAATAACTGATTATCACTTTCATGGTTAGGAGTAAATGATTTTCTTTGAAGTATTTCTTTCCTTGGTTGTTGATGGGGTTGACCTCTTATCCCCTTGTTGAGCATTTCAGATTTTCCATTAGAGTTCCCTACCTCATGTTGTGAACTAGATTCACCTTCGACAGTTTCATGAAAACCAAGACCAGATTTGATGATAGGAGACCTTTGACTACTAAGAATATTATCCAAAATCTTAGTACTATCTTGAAATCGTAAAAGTTTATCCTTTTCTTCCAATTTACCTTTTAGGATATTTACCTCAACCTGATATTGCTCTTCCTTTTCAAGATATTGCTTTTTCATGATTTCTTCATCTTTTCTTCCTTCTTCCACTTGTTGCCTTAATTTGAGAACTTCATTTTCTTGTTCTTCAAATGCTTGGAGTAATTCTTCATTCTGCTTATTGGAATTTTTGAGATCTTCTTTCAGTGAAACGACCACAGCTTCAAGACCTTTACAGGTGGACACGCGATAATCGAGGATATTGTGGCAGAGCTCTGTCTTTGCTAAAGCGTAATTACATATATAAATAATGACCAGCAGCCACTTACTTCTTTCCTCTCCCTTTGGCCCAATAAAATACCTCACCATATGAATAGTGAGTCGATGGCGGCTTGGTGCAATCTATTGGCCCCTTCTATTTGGTTCTTTCTATAATTTCATTGGTTGTTGTGTCTTTTCCATTCACTTCATTTCTTAATGATGTCACTTCAACCTGTAGCCTTTGACTTTGATCTTCCTTTTCCTCATATTGTTTCCTTACTTTGCTTCCTTCTGCTAACTGAGCCTTTAACATTGTAATCTCTTCTTTGTAGGTACACTTCCTTTTTCCAATAGATCTTGTTGATCTATAATTGTGTCTGTGAGCTTTTTAAATTCTGCCTCTATTTGATTTCTTTCTCTTTCACCCATAAAAGAAAATTTAGTTGTTTCATTGTGACTTTCATTATCTTCAAATGAACAGATAAATGTATCACCAGAGGACAACAAATTCACACTTGATAGTTCTTTTGCTTGTTCATCTTCATTCTGAGGTGATTTTGAATCTGAAAAGTTGCTTCTACATAAAGGCCAATTGTTTCTCCCACTGTCATAGTTCCTTTGATATGTCTTCTTCTTTTGGGGTGCTTTCTTCTTTAGTTTCTTTCCCATTGTTACTACGGATCTCCTTCAAGCGATCAAGCCTCTACCAAAGGACCTGCTCTGATACCAATTATTGGAAATAATACTGAGAGGGGGCGTGAATTAGTATTTACAAATAAATAACTCTTTCATTTCCATAATCAGATTTATATACACTACTTCAGAGAAGGTAACTTGCATGTGCACACAACTGTTATTAAGGCAACCAATGTATATCCAGTAAACTTATGATTCAGTTAATTCATCATATGTTGATCTTTAATCAGTGCATCAATACTTTATTAAACATTAAAAAATAGCCATGTGTAGTAATATCAAAATAAACCATCACACATAAGAAACACACATGAACACCAAGATTTAAGGTGGAAACCCAATGTGGGTGAAAACCACCTGCTGTTGTCGTCTCTGTCTTATTTTAATAATAAGAAAATCTGTTTACAATATTGTACTGGTGCAGACTCATACCAGTATGCAGGCACCCACCTACAGAAGGCTACAACCTTCTCTCATTCTCCATCTTCTTCTGGAAGGGAGCTACAAATGCCTAGTTCGTGTACTAGTCGATATATTTACTAGTATGTAGGCTCTTACCTACAGAAGGCTACAACATTCACTCGTTCTCCAGCTGCTACTGGAAGGGAGCTCCAACCCCCTGATCAAATCACCAGCCACTACTAGCAAGAATCTTAGACTTCTTCACTGAAGGCTCCAACCCTCAGTGTCCTCCAGGGACCACGTTTCATAAATTTTTAGACTGGATGCTCCTAGTACACAACAATACACATGAAGGCCTCGTTTCATCAAATTTTCATACTGGACCCATTAGTAACATTGAAGCTCAAAATAAATCACCATTACAATACAACCATCAAATACATCTGCATCAACCAATCACTGAAACCCAATTAATCTTTGATATAACTGAAACCCAATCATCAATATTTGATATAACTGAAACAATCAATCACTGAAACCTCTGAACCTCTAACATAACTAAATCAAACAATCATTGAACCTATGACACAACTAAATCAACCATTCATTCAATATTAATCAAATTCAACCAATCAACTGGAACAAACAGATCACTGTAATAGTACACAGATATGAACCCAGAACAATGCATCAACAACCAGAACTAACTGTAACCTCAAAAGTCACGTGTCAGAATATATATGCTCCTTTAACGAAGCAAACTTGTATGTATATGCTACTTCCTTTTGCCCAACCTACATATACCTCTAAATATACTGAACCATAAAACCTCTGAACCACAAAGTGTACCAATCAGTGATATTATGAAGATCTATTGTCATATTACAGAGTTCTAAACATATAGCAACAAGGATCACCCTTCTTTCTCAATCAATTAATCAATCAGACACAAACTCTTTATGCATTCAGTTTTACTTTCAGATCTAATAAGACTTCATTGACAGACAATAGTAAAACAACATCACTGATCTGATAAACTAGTCATCCTTGAACATCAAGCTTTTCTTTTTCATACGCTACTTGGAAGAGCCTAACCAGCATGTATATTCACCTTCACCAAAGTGATCCAGCGTATAGATCTGCAAATACTTACTTATAACTTTGCTACAATTCTTGACTTCAGACATACCCATATCATCACATATAAAGGATAAAACATGTGTTAGCAATCAGATCTAGCCCATCCATTATCAAATCACATAATGATAAGTCATTATGATCCTGGTCCATCATTAGATCTCATCCAACATCAAACACTCAGGTGCATATTTAGTCTACATCAAGCAAAGCATCAGAAACCCATAACATGCATATTTGCTTTTGATCTAACACTTCATAAGATATTCATTACTTGTACATTTACCCTTGATATTCTCCTCCTTATATACTTAGATCCTTTGTCAATACCTTCGACCAAAACCACTTAGGACCAATACCTTGGACCAAATACCTAGGGTCAATACCACAGACCAAATACCTCAGACCAAAACCTTGGTTTTCCAATCATGTACACGCTTTTCTTCCTGTGGGAGTGCGTGTATACGTATACGCTCTTTTTGTCCCATGGACTAGCGTGTATACACTATTTTGACTAAGAGGACTTGCGTATACTTCTTAAACTACTTTTCATCAACCTTTTCCTTCACCTTCTTTATTTTGATCAAAAGACCTTAGTTCTATCTTCCTGTTCTTCTGTACCAATGCCATGTTACCTCTGAATAGACCTCTTACAGTCTAATTTGCCATATTACTTCTGAAATGATTCCTTTGAAAATGCCATGCATTTTGTCACATCTGTAAACACAACTGCCATGCATTCTGTCACATCTGATATCTCTCCTATAGATTCATCTAGTTACCATATACAAGTGAGTTGTTTTACTACAAGTGGGTTGCCATCAAGTACAACACATGCATCATAATTCCAAAAAATAGGAGAAAAGGAAGGTGAAAGGTCACAGGTTGCATGTGAGGAGGAAAATGAATGAAAATAGAGGAAATTGAAGAAAATAGAGGCATCAATGATAAAAAAAGATTCTGAGGATCAGTTCACAGCATTTTGTCAATTCATTTTTAGAATTATTCTCAGAGATAAGAAGAGCACCAAAAGGAGAAGAAGATCAAGCAAGTAAAGGAAAGAAAAAAATCAAAGAAAGGACAAGGAAAGGAGAGGAGATCAAACAAGGAAAGGTTGGATCAAGCAGGTTCAAAAGGAATACTTGTAGGTAAAATATTGCATGTATGATTTCCTAGCTATTTTTGACATGCATGGTATGTTCATATTAGTATTTTGTTCTCTTGTTGTCTGTGGCATGGTTTTTCCAGGTTTCAATAATCGTTTTCAACCTTGCCTCGCATATTTCGGATAGTCATGGTGTGATGGGATTGTTCTTGGTTTTGAGCTTTGGAGTTGTTGGATTGTTTCAAAATCTGGGGTGGAGGTGGTCTCATGAAAATTCCCAAAGGCCTAGGAATCCCTTGACTAGTAATGGCAAGATACACGATAAAGCCTAAGGGTGGAGATGGGAAAATTCCTCAAGGATGGTGAAAGAATCTGGAGGCATTGCAAGCCCGGTTTGGTTTTTTGATATCAGGACGGGTTTAGGTGAGGTCACGATATGGTGAGGGTGGAGGTGGTTTAACCTCTGGATTCCCTTGGTTGTTTATGGATTGGTTTATCCATAAGATCCCACATTCATTCTTGGAATATGGCGCGAGGGTGAATGGCTAAAAGAAATATTTGGTTCAACCATGTCTATGGTCGAGTGGTACGTGGAAGTCTTGAACCTGGTTGGCTCTTGCTTGTGTTTAATGAAAGCTAATTTATCATGCTTTTGATTAGTAAATGTACTTTTTATTTTGTGGCTTTAATGGTTGTTATGTGATTGTTATTGATATGATCATATGCTAGTTATAAGCATGGTTATGCGACAATTCTCAGTCATGGATCTTTTCATGTTTTTACTTGTAACTAAAATAATAATGAATGTAAGACCTAATTAATGTTAAAACAACTAATTTGAGAAGGTGGTGACACTTCTTTTTAAGTCTCATATGAGTTTTCAGTCCCTTGTATTTAGACTTGCATTCATGACCTATAGGTTTCATATCTACCAAGTTTTTGACGAAATGTCAATCCCGGTTGGGGATGGTCAGGTCTAGTCCTAGTGTTGATTTTTGGTTTACAAGCATTTCCCTTATGTATTTTACGAATTTTGGAAGTCACATGGATTTCGGGGAAGAGGCTTAGTCCCAACCCTAGAAAATAGCCTTAAATTTCGTAGTCGTTTGCGCAGCACTGGGAGAAAAATTCTATAATTGCACTCATATAGGCTCATGGGAGTGACTTGGACCCACAATCACATGGATGCCTTGGCAAGGGAGTGACTGGGGGTGAAACTCAGGGAAATTTGAGTTGTCTTAGGAGATGGACTCCTATAGGGGTTGGGATAATCCTTAAGGGTCTGTGGCATCTGATGGAAGTCAGTAAGGTCTGTTATTTTGAATCCATTTCCTTAAGGTCATCTAGGAGGTTGAGTCTTGTCATAGTAGCCCCTCGTCTCATTTTTACCCCAGATAATCTGTTGAAAGTGGGTAGATATGAGGGGAGGTCTTGTTAAAGATAGTGTGCTAGAGGTGAAGAAATATTAGAAGATTTGGGAGGAGGATAATAGATTAAACTTGAAAGAACAATGGATCAACATCATTTTCATCAGTGTAATGGTCAAAAATAGGCATACTGATATGACACTCAGATTGACCAAGGTCTTCCAAAGATTAGAGAACCTGAAAACTTAACCCTGTCATCCAAATATGTATGAATTAAAGAAGATTCAGGATCATTTTGGATTAAAATAGTATCCCAATTCACAAATGGAGATTGTAAACTGTGAGAGACAGATCTTGAATCGATACCTCGCAAATCTGAGCCCTCAGAATAAGAGAAGATATCATCTGATGTACTTGGATATTCACCACAAAATATGTTAATGGAAATGGGTATGTCACAGTGATGATTATCCAAAGTCTCAACTTGGATGTGAGGTTTAGAGTCACTTGACAGGTTATCAAGGTTAACAGATCAAAGATTAGCTGGAAAGGCTAGATTATCATTTTGAAAGAGGGAGGAAAGATAAGACATATCCTCAACACTTTTCTCCTCTACATGTGAAATACAACTACCTTTCTCTTGATTACTTCTTGAAACAACAAGTTGAACATCATTATGAGTTGATTTAGTTGAAACTGGCAGATCATGAAGCAAGGGATCATGAAACATAGGTGGTAGATATTTCACCTGCATCTGAGATTATCTACTTCTCCAGAACTATATCCAAAGCCTCTGCACCATTCCATATACCTTTGCCACTCTTTGCTATTGACTTTACCAATTGAGATTCTTTTTCCTTTTCCTTTTCTTTTCTTGTGCCACCTTTTCCATTGACTTTTCTTTTTCCTGTGCCACCTTTTCCATTGCCTTTTCTTTTGTATATGCCACCTCTATTATTGACTTTGCCATAAATATTTACCTTTCCCACTAATGAAAACATATTTACCAATGCAGTTACTTTGACAGCCTTTGCCTTTTCCTTTTCTTTTCTATTATCACATTTGTGATTTCCTTTTCCTTTACATTTGATTTTCCATTACCACCATTTCCATTTCCTTTCCCATCAATGACAACATACTTTCAACACCAACGAGAATAACTAGACGCATAGGAGCATGTGGAGCATGGGCTTTCCTATTATAAATTTGACATACATGACATTTCTAGACTGCTAGAATACAATCTCGAAACATCGTTGGCTAGAAATAAAAAACATGTAAATTTTTTTGGGTAGTCCCATAGCCAAACATGTTTTTTCTGCATGCTCCAACATGATAATCATTCAAATATTTCTCGACCTCCTTCACAAGTAAGACAATGTCAAAAGATCGAATCAACACCATGAAGGTAAAGAGTGTCACCAATTATGATGTATTGGCAAACCACAAATTCGATGTTGATTAGAATGAGTAGTTTCAGGCTGGAAGGTTTGGATCTAGAGAAAAATTATGATATCTCCATACCAGGGATCAGAAAAGTAAATCAGAAACACCGTTTCATCAGGAATAGATTCAATGAATGTTGAATCTGACTCATAGGAGGGAAGGTCGCAAATAATTTCAACAAATAATAAAGGTTTATTATATTTGGATTTGATGAATTCCAAATCAAACTCTTGGAGGATAACTATCCATTTCAAGTATTTCGCCCCAAAAATTGACGTGATAGAATGTAATTCATAGGGTTGTGATTAGAAAATACGATAGCCTTCTGAAGCAGGATATCATGGAAAAATGTCTGGATAGCTTTCACAGCTTGGCTTAAGCCTCATTCTAGTTTTTTCTGAAGTAATATATAGGACATTTGTATCCTATGTTACATTCGTGTACCAAAACCATTACGATTTTGGTGAATTCCACAACAAAATAGAGGAAATAGTCTTGTTAATATTCAGGGGGATATAATAAATATGCTAGAGCTAACATATTTTTTAAAGCATCGAAAAAAATTTGATCAGCGTGATCCTAATGAAAGTGAACCCATTTTTTTAGTAAGCAGGTAAATCCTTTTGTAAGTTTTACGTAGTTAGGGACGAATCTATGTAGAAAGTTAGCCTTCCCTTCAAAGCATTGTAACTGAACAAGTGAAGGGAGAGCAGGAAAATCAATGATTACATGGACTTTGATAAGATCAATGTGGATCCCATTCTATGACACTACGAATCCTAGAATTCGACCAGATTGGACACAAAATACACATTTTTTGGGTTTTACAATTTTATTTATTTATTTTAAGTGTATTAGAGACTAAATTTCAGTTTTACATGTAGATATTGGACCTCTTTGACTAGTAGGCATGTTGCATATGCATCTATGGGAAAAATGATATCTTGTACAAGTTTTAGCTATATGGGTAGAGGAAGAGATGTTTGATCTCGAAACAACGAAGATACTTACCGAGTTTGAGCATCATGTCAAGGTTTTGACCCGCAGTGTGCCAGACGCGGGGATTAATAAAGTCCCTATCCATCTATAGTGGTACACTATAGGAGTGATTAGAGCATGGATGAAATACTTACCTAGAGCCCAACGCAAGTTCTCCTCTTCTCCCTACTTGTGAACTTTAGCTCCAACTCCAAATGCTATAAATGGAACCAGCAAAAAAATTATAACAAACAAGAGAACTACAAGGTACAAATAGAATAGACTAATATTTCTGATCAATAATTCAATAAGGAATTGAAATAAATATGCATCAAATAGACATAAGTATAGGAAAACAAATACTTTTTTATTAATGAAATGTAGGAGAATATTACAACCCTTTTACAGACCTTGACCACGTAGACGTCTTACAACTAACTTGTCCTTCCTTAGCCACAAAGAAAGTATTCAATCACAACTCATGGATCGTAATGGAGCCCTATGTCAAAAGAAGCAACATCAGGGCATAGCTAAGAGTATCTAAAATCTAACCCAAACTTCATGGGAGGCAATGAATTTAAAGGGTAAATAGGGTAGTTTGGGTTTTACCTATCTAGGACTTAGATCCACATGACGGAGGAAAAGATCTAGGGAAAAGAGATAAGATCTCAAGGATAGGAGTTCGAGATATCAATCAATAGTAAATGGTTAAAACCACTTTTAAAGCTTCTGGAAAGAGAATATTTGAAATTATTTTTTATTTTTACAGAAATTCAAGAGCCATCGCACTTGTAGCAAAGGAAACATGCAATGGTCAGTGAAATTTCCTAGTTTTGAAACATGCAACGAAGCAAATTTCTAGAAAGGAAAGTGTCATGGGTGCAAAAACTGGGGTTTTGAGCTGATTAACCTAGAAAACTTGGACTTCTTGAAGAGATAATGCTTAAGGATTTGCAAAGGGATAATTGCAAGGTGTCAAGGATGTTGATTGATCCAGTTTCCAGGCCATTTGAATGGGCATGACAAAATGACATGTAACGGAGAGTGCAGGTGAATCATATTTCGGCTGTGAACTCTTATGTGATAAATTGACAAGAGCATAGATTACATGTAGGGAAGCATGATTAGAAGTATCAACAACTAAAGTAGAGACTATAGTAGAGGGATGAGAGTGATCAAGATGAAGAGTATCACCTCACAACAAATGGCTTGGTTAGATTGAGAAGCAAGATCTATGTTCCAGATAACAATGAGTTGAAGAATATTATATTGAGAGAGTATCATGTCAAACCATATTCAGGCCACCCAAGATACCAAAAGACTTTTAAAGTTGTTAAGAAGTTCTACTATTGTCCGAATTTAAAGAAAGAGCTAGTTGAGTTTGTTGCAAGGTGCTTGGACTGTCAGTGAGTGAAAGTTGAATGCAAACATCCAACTAGTTTGTTGCAACCTATTCTAATTCTAGAATGGAAATGGGAGGTCATTTCCATGGAATTCATTACAGGTTTTCCTTGGACATCAAGGTAGCATGAATTCATCATGTTTGTGGTTGATAGGTTGAGCACTCTAGCTCACTTCATTGCAGTAAAGTCTACTAATTCATCTAGTGAGGTAGCTCAGATATTCATCAGGAAGATAGTGAGGTCACATGGAATTTCAAAGAAGATTATATCAGACATAGATGCCAATTTCACTTCTAGGTTTTTGAAGGAGTTTTTTTTTAGTCTTGGGGATAGAGTTAGCTTTCAATACAACTTATCATCCATAGAAAGATGGACATAAAGAGTGGGTTAACCCGATTTTTGAGTATATGTTGAGGATGTATGTCATGCTTCAACAGAGGAAGTGGTAGGAGTATCTTCCACTGGTGGAGTTTGCTTATAATAATAGGTATCATGAATCCTTGAAGATGAGTCCATTTGAGGCTCTCTATGGGTGGAGTTGCAACACTCCTATCAGCTGGAGTGATCCAATGAACGGGGTGTTGATTGGACCATATATTTCGGAAGAGATGGAGTAGGAGATGCAAGCTATTAAACAAAATTTAAAGGTAGCACATGACATGCAGAAGAGTTATGCATATAAACATAGATCATTAAAGGAACCATGTGTACTTGTGCATCAAGCCCAAGAAGAGCTCCTTGAGGATTGGGTCATGTGCCAAGTTGGCACCTCGATATTGCGGGCCTTTTGAGATCCTTGAGAGGATTGGACCAGTGGGATATAAAATTTATTTTCCGCCATCATTCAAAGTGCATGAGTTTTTCCATGTTTATTTTTTCTTAAGAGATATGTACAATATGTTGATCATGTGATTGATTGGTTTGTATTGTAGGTGGAACCAAAGGGAGAATACGAGCCAGAGCCACAATGCATATTATAGTGGAAATAGATCATGCTCTGAAACAAAGAAATAGAGAAAGTTAAAGTGTAATGGAAGCACTTTGGACTTGATGAAGCTACATGGAAGATGGATGATCAGATGCAAGAATTATATCCTTATTTGTTTGCTGGTTGAAGCAAATGAGTTTTGATAAGCTCCAATAAGCAGTATTTTTGTCATGTTTTCCACGGTTTGTCATTGTAAATATTGCAATGAGATGTGTTCTAAAGCTCCAATAAGCAGTATGTTTTTTTTTAGTGGTTTGCTGGTCATAAGTGTCATAGAACACCAATGACGGTGTTCTTGCAAGGGGGAGGGGTTTATAAAAACCCCAAGTTGATTTTCCATGTTAAAGGAAGGACAATATAAAGGAAAAAAATAAGACCATGGTCATGGGACATGTATTCCAAGTTGAATGGAAGGAAAAAAAATTAAAGTGGGTATCACTCATGGTTAATTAATGGCTATGGAAATTGGCATTAGCATTGGGAAAAGGAAAAAGGCAATAAATGGCAATTTAATATAACAAATAAAGAAAAATAGGAGAAAAAAAAGATGAAGAGACAAGAATATGTATGCAAGGGAAATTAGCGAGAAAATAAAGGAAAATGAAAGAAAAGGGAAATTAGGAAAGGAAGAGACATCAGACATTAATGATTGAAAGGAACCTGAGAAATAGTTTACAACTTTTGATCAGTTTTAGAAATCTAAATCCAAGAGGAGAGAGAACAAGCAAGAAAGGAAAGGACAAGAAGTTGATGGTGCATGGTGCATTTATGTGTGATTTTCTTGGTGGTATTTGAATGCATGGTGCATGTATTTGGTTTTACATGATTGATTTGTTTTCATTGACATGATATTTGCCTAGATTGACAGTGGTTTTAGCCTTTCCTTTCCATTTCCTAGATAACCATGGTCTGATGGGATTCTTTCTTGGTTGATATTTGGATTGCCAAAAAAATTTGGATCCGGGTGAGGTGGTCTCAAAAAAATCCCAAGGGTTAGGGGTGGATATGGTTTTCTCTGGAAATCCCTTGACAGGTGGGTGGAGACAAGAAAATTCCTCCGGGTATGGTGAAAAAATTCTAAAGCATCTAGGATTGTGTTGGTTTGGTGATTTCTAGATCAATTTAGGTGAAATTACTATGGTTAAGGGTTGATGTGGGTTAGCCTTTAGATGCACTGTTTGGTTTTGTTTTGGTTTATCCCATGAGATTCTAAATTCATGCTTGGAATATAGCACAAGGGTGGTTATCTAAAACAATTATTTGGTTCAGCCCAATCTATGGTTAGGTGGTACGTGGAAGTCAATAACTTGGTTGGATTTATGTATATATTATTATATGTTACTTCTTATTGGGATAAATGAGTACAAGTATTAGTTATTGTGTTTCTTTTATGATTGGTTTGTCATGGATTCATTCGGGTTAAATGTTGGTTATAGGAATGGTTAAATGATGTGCTCTTGTTATGGACCTTGTCCATGGTTGATAAGTCATTGAATGGCTACATGAATTTATGTTCTAACAAGTGTTAGTGCAGCTAGCTTGAGAGAGAAATGAGCCTTCTTGATGATTCACTAGTGAAGTGAATGAGACCATGATCATATATGAATTCATGACATATATCTACTATGTTTACTATATGTTTTTCTAAATTTTAATCAAGTGTTTGGCATGTTTGGAAAGATTTGAGCCTAAGTATAGGTTATGGACACTTATGTTTGTTTTAGACTTGTTTCTGGAAAGTTCTAGGCAGTGGCATGTAGGTTATCCCTGAAAATGTGGCACTATTTTTGCAATTGTTATCACTTAAATAAGAAATCTCAGTTGTATATGCATGGAGGAAGGTTTGTGTGTGTGAATGGAGCCTTTTGGTTGCATGGAAGGCTTGGCATGCATGCATTTGGGCTGTGAAGTGAGTAAAAAAGGTAGTTCTAGTCTACGAAAAGATGATCAATGGATGTTGTCTGACATCTAGGTGATTAGGTGTTCCTGGAGGTTGTAGTAAAAATGTAGTAGGTGCCACTTCCATAATTGGAACTTTTTTTTTCAGTCAGGTCATACCTCTCAGCACACCTTTACCCTAGAGATCTTGTAAAAGTAGGTAAATGTGAGGCAGAATGGTTACATTAATATTCACAACTAGAGTTTGATGTACAAAGACATATTTGATTGACAAGTTTGTGTTACAGTTACCTTGTATTGCAGTTTTTGTATTGATTTAGAACACCAATGGATCCAGTCTGAAAATTGTGAAACATGATCTGCCAATTGATTAGGGTCAGAGGGTGGTGCAAGGCAAGAGAGTGGAGTATCCTTAAGGTTGGAGCTTGAAAACACTTCATGGCAGCAGGGTGGTGCTAGGGCAGGTTGGAGCTTACACAAGGCATTGGAGCATTCATTTAGTTGCAGCTGGTATACAGGGATTTGGAGAACCTTTAGGTTGGAGCCTATAAACTAGGGCATTGGAACATCCTCCTAGTTCCATTTTCTAAATAGGGCATTAGAGTGTCATATAGGTTGGAGCTTATAAATTAGGGGGTTGGAGCCTCATTCAGTTGGAGTTAAAAACTTGACGCAAATATTTTTACAAACAAATATTAAGAAGGATTTGGTGGTTTTTGTCATGGAGGGGTTTCCACCTAAAAAACTGTGTCCACTATTTTTATTATTCTACATTTTTGAATGGTGTTTATGAATGTTTATGACTATCTAATGCTAATAACAATTAATTCTCTGCAAAGTTAAAAATAACTATCTGATAAGAAATACTAATTCACCCCCCTCTTAGTATTTCCAACATCTTCTAATTTTTATGTTTGGACATTAAAAAAAAATTGCATATACCACTAGTTTGGTTTCCCAAGTGGAAAATTAGGGCAAACCAAAACTTCTTACAATGTTTCATCTTAATGAATGAATACATCTTAATTTTACAAAAAAATAAAAAGAAAAAAAATAGTAAGTAAATCTTGGAACACTTTTTTTTGTAAGCTGAATTTTATCATCTCACATAATCGAGAAAGGCATTATAGAGTTAAGAGAATTATTCTAATCAACCATTACGATAGATGGTCTCAACCTTCCTAGTGGGAAACTAATTATCTTTTACCATCTATCAATAGAATAACAAGTCCAAAACTGTAAAAAGTGCAACATTTGAGGCATCACTAGTGAATCTATAGGAACATCATACCAAAAATGTATATAAACTATCAATCAAAAGAATTCACTGGTTTCATATCACATGCAATGGAGCCTAGAGGAGTGGATGAGGTGGAAATTCATGGGATGTGGTGCTCAATCTGGGCCATCTGGACATCCATCCTCTCCATGTGAAACCTCATGTTGTGTTGATCTTGTTTCACGTCTGTGAGGTGAGCAAAGACATTGTATTGGTTATCCTATCATTCCATAAATATTCTTCTCATTAAAGTTTTAATCTTCATAGAAATAAGATCAGAAGGTACTGCTTCCTATAATCCCTAATATGGCTAGAGTCTAAAATTAGTTTCTCAAACTCCTCCATTAGTTCCAAGTCAAACATATCATGTCATTCTTTGGTAGCCATGGCTTAAAGATTATGCATCTCACTACAAATTTCCTCAAGGGTGGCCAAGTGGAAAGATTTGGAAACCTCCTAGGCTTGTTGGTGGTCACGATTTTATACCTAGGGGACTTTGCCACCCCCCCCCCCCTGCCCCACCCCACCCTCTCTAGCTCCTCATATGCTACCAGTGCAAGGTGGCAATCTAGCGGGGTGGTTTCCAAATGAAAATATTGAACAAAACACAATTGACAAGGCAATAGAAAACCCACAACAAGATTCTCATCACTGAAGCCACAAATGAGAACTTCCAATTAAAACCAAAGGTAAATAAAAAAAAGTCATAGCAATTGAAGCAAAATACACTAGGACTCAGTTAATACAGGCATAAAACCTCCCTCAAGCTTAGGAAACAACTCTAAATAACCACAAATGTCACTACTGAGACAATAAATCTAAGAAATAAGTCAGGTTATGTTATCTTCACTGGGAATAAGACACCATATAAAAATCCAGACTTTGAGCCAAATCACAACTGTATAATGAAGAGGCCCGAGAAAGTATAGAATTACCCTAAGAAAGGAAAGCTCTAACTTCCACATACGAGGTGTGCTAGATATCCGAGAATTTGCAGGTATGGTGACAAACTATGAGTCTCTTCCTTTTTTTACCAACTCACACTCTAGGTTTCCCTCCTAAACTAGTGTCTCTACTCCTCCCAATTTCCCATCGATCTGGCATGCATTCTCACCACACTAGGTGTAGCATGCCTCCCTAATCACTGTTCCAAAATTACAAGGAATCCATTATCATCTTCCAGCAATGACAAGGGCCAAGGCTCACTAGGAAAAAGGTTCCACCGATACCTCCACACCCCACTATGTTTAACACAATCCATTCTTAGAGGTTTCCTGATTTCAAGACCTCCTATACATTTGCATGCACAGGGATGGCCACACCAACCCTTATCTTTAATGTGTTTCATTTATTTTATTATCAGGGTGGTGGGAATGAATGCCCATACCACTTACATCCACCCTCCGTACCTCCATAGGGGAAGTTTGGTCTCCATTATCCATTCCACTTTTGAAACAATGTAAACTTTGAAATGGGAAATGTAAACTCAAAACGAGAAATCTAGCCCAAAAACCCCCAAAAAACATAAAAAACAACCAAGAAAATGTGTGTATTCTTGAACAACGTTTTTTTTTTTTTATGTTTAATTTTCAACATTTTTAAAAAATAGCAGTAAAAACAATTCTTTTGTGCAAAATAAATGAAAAAAACACACTAATGTTGTTGGTAGAATAACAATTTTCTTTCCTGGTTATAATTTCAACATGTTTTGGTAATGGCATTAAAGATAAAATAATGGGATCCGAAACACATTAAAATTCCAAGAATTTTCATCCATGTTGTTGAACATATAATAACGTGACACTAAAGATCACTGAAATTCTAATTGTTTTCAACCATAACATTAAAAAAAGTAATAGATAAATAAAATTAAAAAATTCACAATTTTTCAACCATAGAATTAAAAACTTTAAGTTTTCAACATATTTCAACCATGACATTATGAACAAATTACATGATTAAATTAATCAAAATATCAATACTTAGAGATTGAATGAAACATAAATTATTTCTCTAAGTTATTTTTGCATTGTGGATATTCTAAACAGATAAATTTATCATAATTAAAACATATAATCCAACAAACATAAAAATGACTCATAGCTTCATGTAACATCATATGGAAATTAAAATTCTATTTCAAGATACCACGCAAACATCAGTTATATAAATTGTCTTAGATAATTATTCAAAATCACTCATACCTTCTTGCACACCATTAGAATTCACATCTTCAGATGAATGAATGGATGCAGATGAAGATGTTCCATATTCTTCTCTTTCATCAACTAGTGCCCCATCTGAGTCAACATGCATGCCCACCATTTCAGGTTTCAAAAGTCTTCTAGATCTACAACTAGGTTCAATAGACTCCCATCTCAACATTGTTTCTTCTGCTAGCAAACTCTTCAGAATCTCTATCATCTTGAAGTGAAGAGTTCCTCTCTTTTTTAAATTGAAGTCATAAACAAGTATGTCAACATCCTCTAATTTGAAGATGTCCGTGCGGTGATGATTTCTGTTTGTACCCTTTCTTTTTCTCTTTCCTCCAATTTTTTTATCAACTACCATCTCTGGCTTGTACACACCATTGAATGGGTGTGTATTTATGGCATACCAATGTACTTCAACACTTGCAACATCTTCATTTTCTGTAATTATCTTTATAACCTTGGCAATCCCTAATGGATAGCCATTGGCATCTTCATCTGTTAACACTGTGATCATGCAATCCTCCTTAATATCTTGTAATGAACCCCTGTAAAGGTCTTCCATGGATTCATGTTGTGCATGAGATATTTTGGAACCAATATACGTTTCTCTTTCCTCTACCCATGAAGAATTAATAATACCTTGAGATTGTTGTTGTTCAAAAATATTTCTTTCCTCCTGTTTATTTGACGCATTTTTTGGCCAAATAAATGGAGTCTTCAAAAGTATATCTTCATTTGTTGATATTGAAATGATATCACTCTAATTATTGAAAAAATACTCTCACCAAACTGAATCAACAATATCAAAGTACTCATATGTATATATAATACATATTTTAATTTCTTCCAGGCAATCATAATACTTTATATCTCTCTTCTGCCTGCATGCATTATGAACTTCAGCAACTGATTGTAATAACAATATATTTTATGCAAATATTGGATGATCTGGAATGAACTTCAAAAATTCCAAACCTGATGACAGAGCCTATTATCCAGTAGTTGAATACTTCTTTCCCCATATTAGTGTTTTCCCATCAATTTTTTTGATACGAAATTTATGTTGGAATCTAATGTCATTAAGTTGTTCAATGCATTTCTCCTCACCACGCGATCCCAAAATAAACCTTCGCATGTCAACAGTTTCTTCCAACACATGAAAAATAGGCTCTGACATGTATGATTTCTTAATACATTTAATTAATCATGGCAAGCTCCCAACATCCTTCCTCCTCAATATGACTTAAAAATCACTAAACATCCAATTAATATGGTCATGAGTGTGCCAAACAAGAAGGAACCCAACCTTTATCCTCTGAAAAAATCTCAATTCAACAAGCTTGTTTAGATATCAAAAAGCAATCTGGTTTCTGTTTTTACGACAAGTGTTGTCCAATTGTAGATACAAAACTTCAGGAAGATTACCAAACCAATGAGAAAGCACATCATGAATTATGGTTATTTTCATATTTGCACCATTACGAATATTTAGAGCTGTGAAGTAAACCCTTGGAAACATTTTCCCATTGAAGACCTACAACTGACCAAATGAAATTGAATAATATTTTCCTCCTGTAAATTTTTGGGTGTAAGAAAAAAATGTGGTAGAAGTGTTTTCTTCTAGTCGACACCATTAGTTATCAAACCCAAATATTTATTTGGATTATCATGACACTTCCTTCGATTCTTGCACAACTTTTTCCTTTCACTTGTCTATTGTTCGCGATGCTCTTGAAATGCTTTGACAATGGAATCTCCACATAACATAAAAGAAAGCTATTAATAAATACGTTTTCATAATTGATGAATATAAAATTTTCAAAAATAGTGTTATGAATGCTTACCTCTTTCTACCCCTTGACATTTGTCCCTTTTTTATTTAAGATAAGCACATGTACTGGAAACCCCCATCCTTGTATTCTTAGGAATATAGACATTGTTGAATTCATTCTTCCATATCTTCACAAAATATTGATATGTAATAAAACGACCATTTCCTTCAACACCTTCTGCATATTCTTTATATAAGTTGTAGATTTCACATCTTGAGAAATTCTCTGGAATATGTATTGTCTCTATTTGGCATACACTCTCCATGCTTTGAAAAGAAGTCTTTCATCCATGGCATTGTAGTATTTGATAATGGCCCAAACTCTCATTTATGATGTACTTCTGAATAAGATGTGGGATATTTTTCTAAATTTTCTTGGATTCTTGATAGATGAAGATTACCAATTGAATGAAAATTTTTGAAAGCCTTTCTAAAAATAAATAAAGACCCAATATGATAATTATAACCTCACAATGTAGATTGCATGCACCCCACTAAATATGAATTTTGCATGCTTTTATTCATTGAAAAATATCTCTTCCTTTTCTCCAATGCAAACTTGAAATCCATATGTTTCAAGCAATCCTTTTGACAACATTCACTTGAAATGAGATCACTGATAGAACTTCTTCTCGTGAGATATTATGCTCTACCCCTTGTATAACTAGAACATATTGGATTGATACGAAAAGGTCTACTCCTACTCCTCGATACAATATTTGCTGGCAACATCTCCATCATTTCATCATCATTTGTATAAGCATTTTCATCATCATTAGGAGGAATATTATCCTCACTATGATCATTTTGAACATAGTTAGGAAATTCATCACCATCATTGTTTGAAAAATATTCATTACCATCCTTAGTTGTAGGAAATTTTTCACTACCATCATCTGTGCTTTTGAAATACTGACTTGGAGGATATTATTCATCATCTTCATCTTGTCCTTCATCAGTGCTACCATCATAGTCCTTAGAATTAGGACAAAATGGAAAATGTAACTCTCTATTTACTGGATATCCTTCATCATGTTCTTTGTTAGTTTTGCTCTCACAGTCCTTAGTATTAGGACTATGCGGAAAATGTGGCTCTTTATTTACTGGAAATTATTCATCATGCCCTTTGCTGCTACTGCTATCATACTCCTTAGGATTAGGATTAAGTGGAAAAATTGACTCTCTATTTACTGAAAATTCTTCATCCCGCCCTTTGTCACTACCGCTCTCATAGTCCTTAGGATTAAAATTAAGTGGAAAATGTGACTTAATATTTACTGGAAAATCTTCATGCTACCCTTCATCACTACTACTCTCACAGTCCTTAGGATTAGGACTAAGTGGAAAATTTGACTCTCGATTTATTGGAAATTATTCATCCTGGCCTTCATCACTATTGCTGTCGTAGTTCATAGGATTAGGGCTAAGTGGAAACTGTGACCTGCATTTATTTGAAAGTCTTTATCCCACCCTTTCTCAGTGATGCTCTAATAGTCCTTAGGATTAGGACTAAGTGGAATATTTGAATCTCTATTCATAGTGAAATAATTTTTATTATATTCATCAATATGAATAGAGTTGTTATGCGACGAAGATGTTGATGCTTCACAAAGAGAAACTTCACTATCGGAAGAATATATGGATTTCAAACAAAAGAGTTTGAATGATACAAATGCACTCTCTCCTAATAATAATATATAGCTTAAAGAATGAAAATTTCCATCCAAAGTTTCCCTCCAAAAATTTCTTTTGAAGTATTTCCCTCCTCTAATTTCCATTCAAATTTTCCAAAAAAAAATCGTTTAATACATTCCTTCAAAATTAAACTAAATCTTTTACTTAACTTAATCTTCTACTTAAATTATATATCATTTAGTAGACAATTGACCTCTTTTTTTAATTTTTATTATATCTTTTATCCCACATGTAACATAAATTATTGTATCGTCATAACATTGACTATATATTAAGTTTTTATAAAAAAAATAATAATACCACATTCAAGAAGCGATAAAACAATTCCATAATTTCCGCTATATAATATATTTCGTTATTACTATTCCTCACATCACATCAAGACTTCTCAAGGTTTCATTAAAAACATTGGAGCAATTTTGTGGGAAAATTACATTGTCATTGAAAACACATTCAATGGGAGTTTATCACATTTCAAAGGTTAGTTTCTCTTTTAATTTAAACATTCAATGAGGAATTTCAAGAAAATAATTTTTTATATGCCAACAAATCATTTTTTTTTTAATTTATTTTCTTTGTATTTGGGAGCAACTCAATTTATTAATTCAAAATATAAGAAATTTTTTAAACTAGTTAGACTTGAGTTCAAATCCCATTGAGTGCAGGTCTTAAATCCCCATAGGTTTACTAGTAGTCATGTTTCAACTGGGTTGTTATATTCATGTAGGATACTAGGAAAAGAAAATAAAAAATCCATTCCATTAAAAAAAAAATTAACATTTAATTAGTGAAATATAAATTTCTTTTCAAAATAAAAATAAAAATATCACATGGTCCAGGTTTTCCCAACGCCCCCCTCGCAGGCAAGGGACCACTATGTCATCAATGGGAACAACGAGTCGGGCTGTGGGAGTGCCTGCCCAAGGTACAATTTACTTTCTAGGCACGACCGATATGTTGTGGGTGAGCATGTCCACGACTAGGTGCACCCACCCACAGGCACATGCACGGGCATGCCCATGGCTGGGCGCGCTTGACCGTGGGCGTGCCTTCCCACAACACATCAGACCCCTGCTTGCCAAGGGGCCACTATGCCCCAGACGAGCGTGCTCACTGGCATACTAGGGGTTCATTGTGCCTCAGGAAGGCACACCCACTGGCAGGTAGGGGGTCATTATGCCCCGAGCAGGCGCGCCCGCCCACAACACAATGCGTGTGAAACCTGCACGCCTGCCATGCCATGGTTTGACGTGCCCACCTAAGGTGTAGCAGCCCCTTGGTAGGAAGGTACCGATTCTTTTAAGCGACCCCTACCTAATCATAATCACCCCTTGGCTTGCCAAAGGGATGGGGGAGAAATGTTAAATAAAAAATAAAAAATTTAAGGATTGGGATTTGTTTTTGTACCCCGGATGAACATAATTTCCCACTTGTCATGGGGGTCATTGTGCATGTGTCTATACTTTTTTCATTTTGTTTTATTTGTTTACTTAAGATATTGGCTTTTTTGTATATTATATATATATATATATATATATATATATATATATATATATATATATATATATATATATATATATGCAGGAAAATTGCATTAATGAAGGTTTTTGTGAATCTTTTTGTACCAAAGAAAACAGTTACATAATCTAAAGTTTGAGGTGGATCCTCAAAAAATACTGTTGAACGATCCTGACCTGAGCTAATAACTAAAAATCTAGCAAGTGTCTCCTCAAAGGAAAAGAAGTTGGTTTCTTACTAGAATAAATCACAGGAAGTGAAGCATACAAAATTGGCATGGTTTGTGGAAGACAGAGAAGGCAAAGAAGATATGCAAATATATCTATATGTTGGTATGATTTATGATGGTGGAAGTTAAGAGGTGCTAGGAAAAGTACTAGACATATGTTTGATACCGAATACTAAAGTTTTTTATGTACTTACAAAACCGCCCAAGTCTCATGACAAGATTAGATATCAGTTTGCATTATCGATGTATGACACGAGGATGATTCTACAAGGAGATGTAAGCAAATAATAAACGGCATTGCACAAGATATCGTAAGTATTGTTATCTATATTCATATGTTTTGCGTTATTGTAACTGTATCATTATAGTTTTTATAAATTAGTTTTTATTGACAGATTAAATTTTGTTTGACAGATATTTATTTTATAGAGCGAGATATTATGAATGTTTCCAGCAATTTCTACTTAGGGTTAGGAGAAGATATGGCAAACAAGCAAAAAAAAGTACTTCATGATGCTACAATATTATATTCAAAGGATCAACAAAGAATGCCTATAGTGGATAAATCTAGCAAAACTAGACATGTTACTTTTGAAGATGAGGAAGTTGAAACTGAAGTTGAAGCTGAAGAATATGTTGCCATTACTGAGGATGAGATTAGAACTGATGTTAGAAAGGAGAAGATCCATAAAATATAAAAAGAAAAAATTCCCAAGAATGTCTCCCTTCTAGTTGATGATGAGGATATTTCTTATGTAGAAGAAAATATGATAACTGAGAGGAGGAAGAAATTAAAATTTGATCATTCTCAAAAAATCATGGCCAACAGTGAAGATCCTAGTGAAAACTCAAAAGGAAGCAGGGAAATCATTACACCAGGAGCTAATTTAGAGGATGACATTATTAAAAAAAACAAAATTCCATTCGACATAAGTTGACAAATAGAAACTTAATTGAGGGTGGTCATACATTTCAAGTTAATGTCAACCAAATCTATAAGTCAAGTGAAGGACAATTTAAATATCAAATTAGAAAGCCACACCACCTGCATGTTCACAACTTGAAGACATTGATGAGGTACAATCCATATGGTCATGTGGTTGATTATGTGATTCTTGTTGATCCAATTCAAGTTCCCAACAAAGAAGAATTTGATAAGTCGAAATGTTTTGAATACAAATATTATGTACTTTCGGAGAACCATTCTATAGAAGTTCAAAGGAAATTGATGGAGGAATATCTCAATAACCCATGTTTTGAAACAATGAAATGTATTATTTATGTTGGTTTAATAGATACAAAAGCAAAGTTATTGGCATGGTATCATAATATAGATAATGAGTGGAGGATGTCTATGAATTTAATCCAAAAGGTTAGATTTATTCATAATAAATTTGAAGAAAAATGTGGTGGGGATAAGACAAAGGTTAGTCTAGCCTTTCAGAAGGAATGTTGTATGAAATAAGTTATCAAATTGAGGAAAAAATCAATTTAAAAGGTGGAAAAATAAATTCTGATATATTCAAAGGTATGGATAACATTTTCCAGTTGGAATTTAGAACTATAGAGATATGGGAATTGATTAATGAGCTTTTTGACACGCGGGAGAACATTAGCATTAAAATCCAGAAGGTCAAAAAATTCTAAACCATTGATATGTAGCAGCAGTAAATCAGGTCCTAAAATGAAGCTCCTTCCAAAAGATATGACTATCACACCTTGGAGAGCATTGCAAGGAGTGAAGGATGAAAATCTCGTCAAAAAAATATTATCTCATGTGAGGAATTTCAAAAGTAAGTTTGTTGAATTATTTTTACTTATTTCTAGATTATAAGTTTATTTTAAATATAACATATTGTTGTTGGTAGTATTTGTTATACATATCATTATATTAAATTTTTTTACTTTATTTATTCAATCACAAGGCTTACATGAGAATACAAGAACGAATGGTTAAATTGCTGAATGATGATAGCTGGGATGATGTTGTATGCAACAACCAGATTCAAGTTATATATCAACACTAAAAGATTTTTATCATGCATTTAAAAATGTATGCTGATTTATACATTCATTTTTATTCATGTATATACTAGTTTTATTTTATAACTTATACATATTTTTTTTTTATTTCATTAAAGAAGAAGAATGATGCAAATGGAGCAGCAAATATTTTTAGAAGCTTTATTAAAAAAAATAATATGGAAACATCGAGAAAGAAACATCTTAGTAAAATTGAACTTGATCATAGTCTTACTCATTTCATTTGGAATGAGATCGAGACTATCCAATATCAAATAATACAAGGTGATTGTGAAGACATTGCAAAACTCATACCTAAAAGGGATTATTCCCTAGTTATTGCAGATATATCTCATGGTTTCAATATCCCAAACATTGAGTATGATATTGACTGTTATACTTATCAAGCTCTTAGTAAAGTGGTTTCGGAATTTGTAGAAGTCACAACATCACCATTATGGATATTTGTGACATTTCAATCAGAGACACAATTTGCAATGTTATTGACAAGCTTCAAGGGAAAAACAAACTCAAGGATGCAACTTACATGGTAAGACATTGAAATTGTATGTTTGTTTAATGTAAAAGAAATCATTGATATACAAGTTAATTGAATGCTTACTATTTCATGTTATATGCAAAATTCAAATCTTATTAACCGTGGGATTCAACTAATTATAAGTGATTGCAAGTTCATCGATGTTGAAAGTTGGACAAAAGATGATAGTTATAAGTCTATGCTTCTTAATTGGGTAGATGGAAAGAGTCATATCCAAGTACTGGTTTATGATGTTGTTGTAAAAAAACTAACATATGAAGATAAAGAATAAAACTGAGAGATAGTTAACATTTATCAAAAACCACAGTTATTGATTAACTATCTTATACATTTATGTTCAAATGAAGGAAATTTTCTCAGGTTTAAGTAAGTTTTATTATATAAATTGAACTTCAATATCTTATTTTTTAATGTTTGTGTGATTATACTAATTTACTTCATTATTTATTTTGTACTTGATGATTAGGTTCAACACTAGCATGTTGCCTACAAAAAGGAAGAAATTGCATTGTCATTGAAAAAGACCCAGTACAGTGCAAATTTATTCAACAAAGAATTAATGCTCTTCAATTTCTTCCAGATGCAATGCAAGAAGTTGGTTTGAGGAAAGAGGATTTTAATGAATCACGTGTGGCAAAAAAGGAAAAGGAACCTCAACCATCATTAGATGGAATGATTGGAAAGAAATATATTGAGAGTTTCGTAGACATCAAAGATCCATCAGAAGAGGAAAATGAGCCTAACTGAAGCAGAAAATATTATGGAAGAAGACAATGATGAAACTCTAGAAGATGAAGAGTATGGATTACATGATATTATTTATTAAATTTAAGTACTTCTTGGAAATCAAGCTCTTTTTTTGTAACTATTATTTATTTATACTTGTAATGTTTTGACTTTGACATTTTATGAGAAGAATAAGTATTCAATTATTGTTGTTATATGTTTAATATTTGTATTATGTGATTTTCCCTTTAATTTTTATGTGAATCATTATTTTTAAAAGAATTGTGATTATTATTATTATTATTATTTGACATTAAATTCATAAAAAATGTTATTATTTAACCATTTTTTGTTAAATTTTTAATATAAAAAATATTGATTTGACATGTCATTTTTAGCAAACAAACCTCAAAATGTGTAATTGTTTTTTTATATTTATATTCAAAATGTGTATTTTTATGTTGACTCTTAAAAATTATTGTTTTTAAGAGACAATTATTTTACGTGCATTGAAATATTAATTAATGATATATAAATATATAGAAGATCGAAACTTTAAACTATCGACCTTTTTTTTAACTATACAAAAAAATAAAAATCTCACTACAAAAAAAATGAAAAGAAAAACAAAAAATATGAAGAAGACGACTACTTCCAAAAATGTTAAATTTAGAAAATAATTATTCACATTTTTTTTTTTGACAAAATCGGGTACTGATATATTATAAAAACTTCCAGGGACTGAGTCCTATTACATGGATATGATAAACCGAGGCATTAAGGGTCCAAAACGGGTTCGCAGACCCTAGATCCTTGTTGCTACATAAACGGTAACTGAAATGAAAAAGGTAACGGCTATATTGCCGGATAAAAGAGCCTGCCAGCCAACAAAATTTGCAGTTCATGAGTCCTAGGGGTGCTTCTGGTTAACTGAGTCATCCGGGAGAGATTCCTTCCTTGCGCTGGCTCTGGTTGAAGCTTCCGCTTGCATACTTTGAGTAAGAGTCCTGATATGTGCTATGGCTTCCTCTAGGTGGGTGCATCTGTCCTTCAGAGCCTCGATCTCAGCTTTATATTTTTCCAGCTTCTTCCTTTTTGATCTGCTGTCCGCCTGATAATCATCTTTGAGGTCGTTGAATCGCTTGATGAATCTGCCAATCATGAAGGTGTGCGCTTTGCAGAGAGTGCATTCACTGTTTGTGATGACATTTTCTAAGGGATTGTTAGCAGGCTCCTGAGCTCCCTGCTGTTCCTGCTGATCTGCCATTTCTCCAAGCTGGGGAAGAAGGCCAAAGAGCTGGAGTTGCAGATAGGGACGGATTCTGGGGATGGGGGCGAAATAGATGGAAGACAGAAAGGGGGAGTGCAGAGCTTTGCACAAGGAGGGGACCAGATGGGAGGAACAGGATGGCGGGGGAGCAGGAGAAAGATAGGGGGAGCGCTGTAACAGCCAAACACACAGCCCGTTAGAAGAAAAAGAGACTCTAAAAATAAAATTGCCTGATTTTACCGCTGATGAGGGACGAGATCTGAGCTCCAGATGACTGCGCCCTGCTTCAAGAGAAAGACTGTGCTGGGAGGAGGCGCGTGCCCGGACCTTCGAAACGGTAGAGGATGCGATTAAAGTGATGGCCTTGCTGCTATAAATAGAGGGAGAGAGGTAGCTCGATTGAGCGATCAGGTGCTGATCGAATCGATTTCTGAGGTGACTGAGAGTCCAGGTGGAGATTTTGCTGCTCGCGGAGGAGATTTTGATATGATGAGAGTTTGAACAGAGCCTGAGAATGACGGCGAAGGACGAATAAGTCCCAAGGTCGGGGCTGAAAGAGGTGACATAAACACTTACAGGGGGGAGGATCTGAGAGAGGAGGGACAGAGTGGCGCAGTCGAGGAGATTTGGCAGAGAGTGAGGAGATTCGGGGATGAGCAAATTTCGAGAAGGATGGAGTCTGAGGTGGCTCAGAATCTTAGAAAAGGGGGAAGGATAATATTCTTTAAGGAATTGCTTTGTCATAGAAGGAGTCGTTTTCTCTGACTTGGCCTACGGGTCTACTGGTTGCCTTGTTGGCCTGTTCATCAGCCTCTTTGTTGCTGCTCCTTAGCACATGTTTGAGGGTGGCCCCGTTAATATCTCTTATGTTGTCGAGGATCCTAGCTTTAATGTTGTTCAGGGCAGTTTGCTTGAAGTCCCTCCCCGAGACCATAGCAGCTATGATAATTGCTGAGTCACCCATTATGAGCGGATTTTGAAGACCAAGTCTCTTCAGAATGGAGGTTCCCAGGAGAAGACTATAGGCCTCGGCCCTATTGTTGGACATTATGCCCAATCCCCACTCGTAGGTCACTATAATTTCGCCTTGATGATCTTTGATGACTCCTCCAGCACCTGCCTGACCCAGATTGTTTTTTGAAGCCCCGTCGAACTGGAGGGAGGGCCTCTTTTGATTTTGAATCCATTCTCTGATTTCCTCGTTAGAGCCTCTTAGCTTCCACTCAATCTTTTTCTGTCCTGTACTTGCTGCTTTGTGATTCCTTGAGTCATAACTGAATTTGCCCATCCATTCGGTTTCCCTTGGATTCCCAGATTCTTGATCTAATTGGACTATTCCATTAGCACTGATAGTCTCCGAGATGAGGGCGATTGTTTTTGCAAGGGTGCTTGAGATGCTGGCCTTCTTATTATTAAAAATGCTTTTGTTTCGGGTGTTCCAGATTTGCCAACAAAGGGTAGGGGGGATGCTATTCCACAGTCTTTTGGCAAGGGTTTTATTTTTCTTGGGGTAGGGGTAGCTGTTCCCCCAATTTTTTTGAAGGAGGGTGATCTGATTAGGCAATTCCCCTATCCTTAACGGACTGGTAATGAGCTTCTAGCAATTTCGGGCAAAGGAGCATTCTAGGAAGAGGTGATTGATGCTTTCTTCCGCTGCTCTACACAGGCAGCATATTGAGGGACCGAGGATGCCTTTCTTCCTTAGATTTTCCGCTGTAAGGATTTTGCTTTTAAGGAGAGTCCAATTAAAAAATTTGATCTTTGGGAGGCATTCCGGATTCCAGGCCACTTTATGAAGAGGCCAATTATTGGTGGCTGTGGCATTTTGGAGGATTTTGTATCCTTCTCTGACTGTGTAATTTCCACCATTGGGGTCCCAGACATATTTATCCTCGGACAGACTGTTGAGGGGAGCTGACCCTGAGAGGGATTGCTTAAGGTCGGCCCACAGATCCCTTAGATTGTTTGGGAGGGGGAGATGCTTCCAACCCAGCCACCTGTTTTGATCCCAAGAGGAAATGTCATATAGGGATTTGAGATTTTTCCCTTCCATCCACAAAAGCAGTGGTCTGAGATTTGGGAGAGCTTCCCTTGCTTCTGAGCCCATTATACGGTCAGTCCAGATATTAATGTCTCTTCCACTGCCCGGAGCTCTTGAGATATAATCTTTGAAATGGGGGAGAGTTTTTTTAATAAGCTTCCAGACTGGGGTGCACTGCCTGTCAACGATAGGTTCCATTAGGATGTTGGAGTTGGGGCCGTTCAGGTATTTTCTTTTGATTACTTCTGTCCACCATGCTCCTTTTTCGTTGAGGATTCTCCAAATCAGCTTGAAACCCATGGCCATGTTGGCTAGTCTTGGGACTCTTATTCCTAGCCCTCCTTTTTCGAAAGGTAAAATGACCTGGTCCCATTTTACAAGACTGAATTTTTTGGAGTCCTGCCTTCCTCCCTGCCATAAGAAGCTCCTGATAATCAATTCCATGTGCTTATGAGTGCTGGCCGGGGCGAGAGTGGTTGCAAACTGATATATAGGGAGAGCTAAGAGGATGGCTTTTATGAGAGTTGTTCTTCCCGCCAGGTTGAGCCAGGACACACCCCAACTCTGAAGTTTTCCTCTTAGCTTCTCTATTAGTTTCACCCAGATTTCGGTTTTGACCGATTCCTTTGCTAGAGGCAATCCCAGGTACATGAAGTGGCTCCAGTTCCTTTGGGCAGGGATGTCCAAGATTGAGGAGATTCTCTGAATAATCTTCCTGGGGATGTTCCAGGTGTATATCATGCACTTATTATTATTGAGCTTTCCTCCAGACACTTTTAGTAAGAGCTCTAACGTTTTCTTGAACCTTCTTGCCATGAGACTGGAAGCTCCTCCAATTAGGAGGGTGTCATCAGCGAAGAGAGAGTGATTTATCCCCTTGGTTCCACGCACTATGCTGATACCTGTGATTTCTTTTTGCCTGCGAAGATTTTCCATGTGTATGCTTAGCATTTCGGCCATGATTATGTAGAGGAATGGGGAGAGCGGGCAACCTTGTCTCAATCCCCTTGAGCTTCTGAAGAAGTTACTTGGCCTGCCATTAATCAGAGGGGCTATCCAAGGGGATGATATACACTCCATGATCCTGCTGATGAAGGTGCTGGATATCCCAAATTTCCCAAGGGCTGCCTTAAGGAATTGATGGTTGACTCTATCAAAGGCGTTTGCCATGTCTAGTTTAATAATCATACCCTTTTCCTTTCTATTTATGCTGCTATGGATTGCCTCTTGGATAAGGATAACGTTATCCGTAATTTGTCTTCTGGGGACGAAGCCTCCTTGATTCTCAGAGATGAGGGAGGGGAGGAGCTTTTTTAGCCTATTAGCTAGAATTTTGGTGATGATTTTATAGGAGACATTGCACAGAGAGATTGGGCAGAATCGATCGAAGGATTGGGGGTTGGGGTCCTTGGGGATAAGGGCTAAGTGAGAAGATTTGATGCTGTTCCCCATTTTGCACTTTGAGAAGAAGTTCTTTACCATTCTAACGAAGTCTTTCTTGATGATTTCCCAGTGATTTCTGTAGAATGCCACTGTGAACCCGTCTGGGCCCGGTGCCTTATCCTGTGCCATGCTGAAGATCGACCCCTCAATTTCCTCTGTCGTGACCTCTTGGTCCAGCTCGTTGTTTTGGTCTGCTGAAATTTTATTTTCAATTAGGCTGAGGAATTCCGCATTATCGTTGGGCTGAGTGTCTGCGGATAAGAGGGCGCAAAAGTGTCGGGACGCAGCCTCTTTTATTTCCTCTTGGTCTCTGAGCTCTCTTCCATCCATTATGATTTTCTCTATATGGTTCCCTGCCCGCCTGAGTTTTAGGCTATTGTGAAAAAAAGAAGTGTTTTTGTCTCCGGCTTTGAGCCAGAGGCAGCGAGATTTTTGTCTCTGCTCTTCTTCTTCCATCCTGTTCTGCTTATACAATTCTTTGTACATTTCATTCTCTTTGGCTTGATCTTCCTCTGTATACTGGGTTCGCTCCTTTTCCTGGCTCCATTGTTCAAGCTGTGATTGGAGATCAGTTCTTTTTTTACTTTCCTCTGCAGCGTGGTTTCTTGCCCATCATTTGATAACAGTCCTGAGGGATTTAAGCTTGGCTTCCCAAATATAGTGGGGCGAGCCTATAATTTCTTTTGCCCACTGCTCCTTGATCAAGTTTCGGAATTCTTCTTTGCTGTCCCATGCCTTGTTGTATTTAAAGGGGAGAGGTCCCATGTTCTTTCCTTTGTCTAAAGTCAGAGCCACAGGTTTATGGTCTGAGATGTATCCTTGGATGATTTTGCTTTGGATGTTTGAAAATCTTGCCACTGTTCTTTCTTGAGCGAGGATTCGATCTAATCTCTCTTTTATATTGTTGTTGCCGGTTCTTTTGTTGCTCCAGGTGAATCTCCCGTTGTGCGGAGGAATATCCACTAGATTATGGGTTTGGATTATTGTTTCTAGAGAGTCTCTTGAGGGATCAGCATAGTAGTTTCCTCCCAATTTCTCATCTGCATTCCTTATAAGGTTTAAGTCACCTCCAAGGAAAATGTTCCTTCCCTGTACTGTCATGAGGTCTAGTGTTATTGATTCCCAACATGAAGCTTTGTCCCTATAATGGTTAGGAGCGTATATGTTGTATATAGAGTATTCCTCTTTTGAGGCTTTGTTCTGCATGTCTGTTCTTACCCACCAGCTGTAAGACTTTTGCTCTTTGAGTTCCCATTTGCTTTTGTCCCATAATGTTCCTATGCCTCCTGAGGCGCCAGCTGCACTAGTTGCTACACCTGCATAACTTTTGCTTCTTTTTATGTGATTTTGGAATTCTTGTTCCGTGATTTTGGTCTCTTGAAGTAGGAGAAGGTCTGGTTGTTCAGATTTGAGGAGATCTCGGACTGCATTTGTTTTAAGGGAGGAGCCCATCCCCCTACAATTCCAGGAGACCAAAATCATCATTTACCTTGTTTGGTATTTCCCCCGCTTTTCTCTTTCATTTTTTCTCCGCTTCCTTTTGATTTATCTAGAAATGTGTCCATTGGTTGCTGCATTCCGGTGGCCATTTCTTTTGCAGCGTTTTCATCCCTAATCTCTTTATTAGATTTTCTTCCAACTTTTCTGGGGGGGTCTGTGGAGAGGTTGTTTTCCTTTGATTTATTTCTGGTTAAGATTCTTTCCACTGTTGGGGGAGGAGAGGGCTGGGGTAGGGAGATAGGGGAGGAGATAACGACAGTCCCTCGAGGGGAAGGGGGGGGGGATGGGGGGTCCTCTGCGGACAGGATTTCAAATGGGTTGGAGGAGGAGGGGAAAGAAGGGGCAGAGCCAGAGGGGTGAGGAGGAAGGGAGGGGTTTTCAAGGGGATCCTTTGAGCTTGGGCCTGGAGGGGGGTTTGATTTTTTCTTTTTGACGTGCTCCCAAGTTCCCTCAGGGGTTTCAACATTGCCTTCAGGGACATTTATTTTAGATTTGCTACATCTATTAGCGAAATGCCCATATTCATGACATACCTTGCACTTGAAGGGTAGCTGCTCATAGTCCACTTGCTGGATGTGCGTCCACTGATCGACTTTGAGTTTGATTGCTTCCGGCAGTCCTTTCCCCAGATCAACCTCGACACAGATCCTCGCGCATGCATGCATGTTCTCCTTTGGTTCGGATCTATCAATGTATTTGCCAACTGCGTTTCCTATGGCTTTGACTGACTCATCCCCCCAGCAATGGAGCGGCAAGTGAGGCAGACGAACCCAAACGGGGACAGCATTGGGGACATCCATTTCTGGATCGAAGTCTGGAGTCCATCTGTTTAAGTAGAGACCCCGGGAGTCCATGAAATAGGGGCCGTTTCTGAAGATGAGGTTCCTGTCTTCCATTGATTCGAATAGAAAGGTGTAAAATCCTCTGCCACAGAACCTGATTGCTATTTTCCCTTGCACCATCGAGTTCCAGTTTCTCTCGACCCATCTCTGAACTGATCTTGGGGAGGGCCACAGACCCGTGAACTGGCCGACCAGGCCTCTTTCTGCTAAGGAGATTGCTGCTCTCCTCGGGAGGGAAGGAGGAAGAGCTACTTCTGGTATTTCATCTAATTTCTTGATGAACTTAGAGGCTGTAGGGCGGATTTTTCCAGCTGCGCTCTCAGGGATGAGAGAGGCAAACATTTTCTCAAAGTCTTCTGGATCCTGAGGCGGGGGATCCATTTCTGCCATTGGGGAGTCTGATGAAACCTCAAGGGGCTACCGGGGGGAGGCCCCGGTGCTGGGGGAGGGCAGGAGGCCCAGGAGCGAAGGAGGGGAGGTCAGCAGAAGAGGGGTGTGGGCCTAGCAGCTGCGCTGCCAGGCGCAGAGGCGCTGAAGCGGAGTCAGGGGATTAGGTCGCGCGCAGGTCGATCGCCAGAGCTCTCCTCATTGTCTCAGATTCTCCAATTATTCACATTTAATACATTAGAAAATTTAAAGTAAAAAAATAAGTCTTCTAAAAAAAGGGCTTGATGCTACATCAACACTTTTTAAAATTGGTATGAAAATCACTAACATTTTAAAAATAATGTACATAATAAAATTTAAAGTGTCAAAAGCTATGCTATATATATATATATATATATATATATATATATATATATATATATATATATATGTTGGAAATAATACTGAGAGGGGGGGTGAATCAGTATTATCAAGTTCTTTTAACAAATCTTCCTTATTTATACTTTGAATTATTTTTGTATGTCAGTACCATAAAATAATGAGCATGAACAGGAAAAATAGATAGTCACACCAAAGAACACCAGATATAAGGTGGAAACCCAATGTGGGTGAAAACCACCTGCTGCAATATGTTTCTATCTTCTTTCAATTAGAAACTCCTTTTACAATGATTTTGTACAGGTGCAGTCCTTTACCAGTACGCAGGCTGCAACCTGTAGAGAAATATAATTCTCTCTCGTTTTCGAGTCTCTCCTGGAAGGGAGCTACAACCCCCTACTTCTTTTCTTTCAAGGACCACTTTTCATAAATTTTCAAACTGGATAAATGATCATCAAGTACAAAAAAAAGTCACCCAGTCAACTGCAGTAACCAGATCAATAATAACAGTAAACTAAACCCAGAACACCTTATCAACAGAGAAAGATCAGTCAAATAAATGCCTTAAGACAGATACACAATTTTTCTTTATCTGGACTGCGTGGCCCCGCACTTCACCTTCCGCGTCTCTGCGTATCCCCACAGAGAGCCTTCCACTGCACCGCATACCCACGCACTGTTTCTTCAATCACGCCGCGTACTACTACTGTGGCCACACACCCTCAGATGCTACTGTTCCGCGTATCTACGCACCTGCGGCTTCTGTAGTGCCGCGTACTTTCACTGTGCCTCTGTACCTGAACCTCTGTCGCGCTACGTACCCACGCACTGTGCCTTCTTCTGCTGTACCCTCGCACTTTCACAGTTAATTACCTGCGAACCTTTGATTAGGACCAAATTGGCAGTCCACCAGTGTACCACAGATAGTCAGATGCCCAGATCTGATCATGAGCCCGAGAGATCACACTTCATAGATTCACTTTCAACTTCACTTTTATATAGATCAAGCTTTTAAACCGATAACCCAATATTTCAGATCTTAAGATATTCAATTTGTAAAAGATGCCTTAGCCAAGTGATCTCCTTCCCTATTTATAGTCAAGCCCTTATTCACACCATGGGACAAAACCATCAATAACCAATCCAAGGGATCCAAACCGGGGCTAAATTTGATCCTATACCATGGGCCAAAACCATAGAATCAAGAACGGCGGGCTAAATACCATGTGCCAAACATAAGAAACCCCACGTGAGCGCGTTTCTCTGCCTTGAAGTGAGTGAACTGGGGGTCCGCACCTCATGAATGGGTAACCTGCGGGTATGTACGCACTTTATCTATGATATTCCTGCGGGTCCACAGCTTTTGTACGGTGTACCTGCGTACCTCTTATTTTCTAACATTTCAAGAACCTGAACAGAGCATTGCCACTTAAGGGAGTTTCCATCAAGTACAACACCTGTAACATAGAGCCATACCAGAATCATAATGCCAACAATCTCCCCCTTTGGACTTGATGGCAACCTCAAGATCTTCAACGTCATTCTCCCCCTTTGACATCAAGGGCAAAGGGTTATGCTCCCCCTAAGAACATGCTCCCCTTGACTATAAACCAGTTCTGCAAAGAAGAACCATAATCCACCAAACACCATAAATGACCATGAAAGAGATAGAGATGTATTGCAGCAATATTCAGACCAGCATCCATGATCTCCTTCTGTACTTCCTCCATAATGCCGACAATGCATGATATGCTCCCCCTAAACCTGTGCCATTCGATCTTTGACCAATCCGCAACCCAGCACATGTACGCATATACTTCAGATGAACCTTGCGTACAACCAACAATGAGAAGAGATTCAACAACAAGATGATGCATCAACAACCCCTAGCTTTTTCCTGAGGTATTCAAAGGTCTCCCTAGGCAATGGTTTGGTGAGTATATCAACAACCTGTTCCTTAGAAGGAACATACTCCAACTTGACCTTTTGTTAAAGCACTTGTTCCCGGAGAAAGTGATACTTGATTGGTATGTGCTTTGTTTTTGAATGCATGACTGGGTTCTTTGAAATGCTGATTGCACTTGTATTATCACATAAGATGGAGATGGGTGGTGTACAAGTGATTTGAAAATCCTGCAAGGTCTGCATCATCCAAAGGAGTTGAGTGCAGCAAGATGCAGCAACAACATATTCTGCTTCAGCTGTAGACAAGGAAATCGAACTCTGTTTCCTGCTGAACCAAGATACTAATCTGGAACCCATAAAGAATGCACCACCACTTGTGCTCTTCCTGTCATCCACGCTTCCGGCCCAATCTGCATCAGTATAAGCATGAAGTGTGAGATCTGTGTCTCTAGGATACCATAAGCCATAATTTTGAGTCCCTTGAAGATATTTGAAGATTCTCTTTACTGTCTGAAGATGAGTTTCCTTTGGATTTTCCTGAAATCTTCCAACTATTCCCACTGCATGCATGATGTCTGGTCGGGTACCTGTCAAATAAAGTAGACTTCCAATCATAGATCTGTAGGTTGGTTGATGTACTGCTGCTGATTCATCATTTGCACTGAGGCTACATCCTGTGACCATAGGTGTACATACTGGTTTTGCATCTTCCATGCCATATTTCTTCAAAATCTGCTTGAGATACTTGGTTTGAGACAAGAAAATCCCTCCTTCCTTTTGTTGGATTTGCAGGCCAAGAAAATATGTCAATTCTCCAAGCAGGGACATTTCGAATTCTTTCTGCATCACCAAGGCAAAGCTTTGACTCATAGATTCTTCATTGCTGCCAAAGATAATGTCATCTACATACATAACAAGTATTAGCAATTTGTCGTTTTCAACTTTTATATAAAGATTGCTATCTGCTGATCCTTTTGAAAAACCTTGTTGCTGAAGATATTTGTCCAAACGATAGTACCAAGCCCTTGGAGCTTGTTTGAGACCATAGAGAGTCGTTTTCAATCTGCATACAAGATTTGGATCATTTCCAAGAATGAAACCATCTGGCTGCTCAATGTATACTTCTTCTTCCAAGTCTCCATTCAGAAAGGCTGATTTCATGTCCATTTGAAATACTTTGAAGTTTTGAAAGCTTGAGAGAGCAAGGAACATTCGGATGGCCTCAAGTCTTGCAACAGGAGCAAAAGTTTCTTCAAAATCTATTCCTTCTTGCTGCGCATACCCTTTACAAACAAGTCTGGCCTTGTTTCTAATTACTTCTCCATTTTCATTCAATTTATTTTTGAAGACCCATTTTGTTCCTATAACATTCTTATCCTTTGGTCTAGGAACTAACTCCCAAGTTTTGTTCTTTTCGATTTGCTCAAGTTCTTCATCCATTGCTTTGACCCAACATTCATATTTGCATGCCTCTTTCACATTTTGTGGTTCAGTGGAAGAGAGTAATGCCAAATAGCTTGAAGCTTCTGCAATTGTTCTTCTTGTTTGTACACCTGCTTCTTTTTGCCCCAAAATCTGAGATTCTGGATGATTCTTCTGAACATATCTGGATGGAGTCTTCTCTTCTATCCTTATCTGCTCCTCTGGTTCTTCTTGAGGTTCTTCTTCTTCATCATTCTGTTTTTGAGGGTAGTCTTCATCTTCTTCGATATCTTCATGATTTACTTGCCTAGGAATGTATCCCTTCTCATCAACCACTACATCAATGCTGTCAACAATTCTTCCAAGTCTTTTATTGTAACACTTGTATGCTTTGCTGTGTGGAGAATAACCAAGAAGAATGCCTTCATCTGCTCTCGGTTCAAGTTTTCCAAGTTGCTCATCAGTATTCTTAATATAGCATTTGCTCCCAAAGATTTTGAAGTTCTTTACCGAAGGAGTCTCACCATACCAGAGCTCATGAGGGGTTTGAGTGCTGTTCACCCGGACATTTGTTTTGTTGAGAATAACCACCGCAGCATATGCAGCTTCACCCCAGAAAGTTGTGGGAGTTCCAGACTCATCAAGCATAGCACGAGCCATTTGTTGGACTGTTCTGTTCATTCTTTCCACCACTCCATTTTTCTGAGGAGTTCTAGATGTAGAGAATTCTCTTCTTATCCCATGTTCTTCACAGAAATCAAAAAATTCATTTGAGGTAAACTCCCCACCTCTGTCGGATCTGAGGCACTTAATTTTGTATCCTGATTCATTTTCAACCAAGGCTTTAAAGGATTTGAATTTTTCGAATGCTTCATCTTTGTGCTTCATAAGTCATAACCAGACAAACCTGGAGAAATCGTCAATGAATAATATCAAGTATTCTTCTCCTCGAGCTGTCCTTTTCCTGAATGGACCACATACATCTGTATGTACTAGCTCAAGAGGCATGCTAGCCGATCCTTCCTTCTCTGGAAAGTTAGTTCTGGCTTGCTTTCCAAACTGACATGATTTGCATATGGTATTGTCTGGAATTTTGATATCTGGAAGATCGCGAACTGCCTGATATTTGCATGCTTTCCTTATTTGTGAAAAGCTTAGATGCCCCAACCTCCGGTGCCATAACCAGTGTTCATCATCCTTGCTTAGATAGCATTGTTGTTGTCCTTCTTCAAATATGTATAGATTATTTGGAGTTCTTTCACCTTTGATCACTGTTTTACCTGTATCAAGATCACGAACAAGACATCCATTTGATCTAAATATCACCTCGGTTCCTTGATCACACATCTGGCTGACACTCAGAAGATTATGCTTCAATCCATCAACATACAAAACATTTCCAGCTTTGACCTTTTCTTTTAACTGAGCAGTGCCTTTTCCTTTTATAGCTGCAGGGGTATCATTTCCAAAAGAAACTTTCTTTCCCTTTTATAAAGCAGAATATGATTCAAGTTTTTCTTTATCACTTGTCATATGCTTCGAACATCCACTGTCAATGTACCATAGATTTTCCTGTCCTTCTGCATAAAATGCTATCCCACATCTTTCTGTTTGTGGTTCCTTTATTCTCCATGTTTTGGTGCTTGAGGCTTGTTCCTTTGTCTGCTGAAACCTGCTCCTGCATTCAGAATCTTCATGACCAAAGTTATTGCAAATAGAACATTCAACTTCATTTTCAAGAGCCGAAAAGTTGTTATAGGTCCTTTTTTAATCCCGGTCATATTTCTTTGTTTTTGAGCTTCTCTAGTCATGATTGTTTTATATGCAACACATTGAGCTGCTTTGTGACCAAAGTTATGGCAAGAGAAACATTGTCCATTGAAGAAACTTCTGCCGTTATTAAATCTACCGGCCAAATGATTGTAATTTCTATTGTCATCCATTCTTGAACCAAATTGAGAAGATTTTACCTGTGGCTGGTTGTAGCTTTTGTTCACCCTTAAGACAGATTGCCCCTGATAGTCTTTGTTTGCAATTCGTCCCTGCTTTACCTGGTGATCTCTATTGTGCTTTTGCTCATTCCTTCTTGCTGCATCAAGATAACTTCTTGAGGTGGATGCTTGAGAAGTTTCTCCATTATAGCCCAGACCTGTCTTGTTTAGAGGAGAACGTTGTACATTGATGATCTCATCCAGAGTTTCAGATCCTTTGACAAACTTAAGATTAATAGCCTTTTTTTTCTCAATCTCTTTTCTAAGACCAACAATTTCACCTTCTAACTTTTCAAGATATTTTTCTTTTTCATCAATTTGAAGTTGTAGGGTATCAATGATCCTATTATTTTCTTCTATACATGTCTTGAGTCTAGAAATTTCTTCATAAAAGCTATCCACATCTATAGCATCCATGTAATCATCATCTTCAAATGCCATTAAAAGTTTATAGTCATTACCTCGTTCATCTTCATCACTATTTGATAGACCATCACTATCTTCATGAGTGTAGTAGCTTTTCTTATTTGCATTCTGTTTTTTGTTCCATCTAGCAGGTTCCTTTCCTTTGTCAATATTATCCTTATGAGGACATTTCACAGCATAATGACCTACTCTTCCACAAGCAAAACATTTAAAAGGTAACTTACCTCTGAACCTTCCAGTACCCGGTTGAAGATTTCTGACAAAATTTGATTCTTCTTCTTCTTCTGGCACGTGACTTGCTTCATAGTAGTCACCTTTGCCTGAAGCCTTGAAAGCAGCTTCTCTTCTATCTGATGGACCTCCCTTTCTCATTTCATAAGCAGTTAGAATTCTGTGTAGCTGAGACATAGTAAGAGTTCGTAGATTTTCCTTATCTTCTATTGCAGACACTTTAGATTCAAACTTGGGGGACAATGATCTTAGAACTTTTTCAACCACAATAGCCTCTTTTATTTCTTCACCCAAGTTTTTCATGCAATTAACAATCTCGTCTACCCGAAGGAAATAGTTAGCCACACTTTCATCATTATACATTCTGAGATTCTCATACTGAATCTTGAGGGTTTGAAGTTTAGCACGCTTTACCTGTTCATCTCCTTCGTAGCTCAAGACAATCTTGTCCCATATTTCTTTTGCGGATTTATATTGCATAACCTTCACGAATTCTGTTTGAGATAAGCATCCCAGCAGAGTATTGACTGCTTTAGCATTTGTTTCATATTTCTTCTTTTCGGCCGAATCTGTAGGAGTAGCTGAAGGAAAAGTGTAGCCTGTATCTATGATATCCCAAACTTCTGTACCAAGAGATTGAAGATAGGCAGTAACTCTTACCTTCCAATAATTGAAGTTTGTCCCATCAAAAATTGGTGGCCTGATTGATGCTTCCCTCTCGTAGTTGCTCATGATAAATGATCTTCCTTCAAGCAATCAAGCTTCTCTGAAGGACCTGCTCTGATACCAATTGTTGGAAATAATACTGAGAGGGGGGTGAATCAGTATTATCAAGTTCTTTTAACAAATCTTCCTTATTTATACTTTGAATTATTTTTGTATGTCAGTACCATAAAATAATGAGCATGAACAAGAAAAACAGATAGTCACACCAAAGAACACCAGATATAAGGTGGAAACCCAATGTGGGTGAAAACCACCTGCTGCAATATGTTTCTATCTTCTTTCAATTAGAAACTCCTTTTACAATGATTTTGTACTGGTGCAGTCCTTTACCAGTACGCAGGCTGTAACCTGCAGAGAACTATAATTCTCTCTCGTTTTCGAGTCTCTCCTGGAAGGGAGCTACAACCCCCTACTTCTTTTCTTTCAAGGACCACTTTTCATAAATTTTCAAACTGGATAAATGATCATCAAGTACAAAAAAAAGTCACCCAGTCAACTGCAGTAACCAGATCAATAATAATAGTAAACTAAACCCAGAACACCTTATCAACAGAGAAAGATCAGTCAAATAAATGCCTTAAGACAGATACACAATTTTTCTTTATCTGGACTGTGTGGCCCCGCACTTCACCTTCTGCGTCTCTGCGTATCCCCGCAGAGAGCCTTCCACTGCACCGCGTACCCACGCACTGTTTCTTCAATCACGCCGCGTACTGCTACTGTGGCCACGCACCCTCAGATGCTATCGCGCCGCGTATCTACGCACCTGCGGCTTCTGTAGCGCCGCGTACTTTCACTGTGCCTCCGCACCTGAACCTCTGTCGCGCTGCGTACCCACGCACTGCGCCTTCTTCTGCTGTGCGTACCCACGCACTTTCACAGTTAATTACCTGCGAACCTCTGATTAGGGCCAAATTGGCAGTCCACCAGTGTACCAAAGATAGTCAGATGCCCAGATCTGATCATGCGCCCGAGAGATCACACTTCATAGATTCACTTTCAACTTCACTTTTATATAGATCAAGCTTTTAAACCGATAACCCAATATTTCAGATCTTAAGATATTCAATTTGCAAAAGATGCCTTAGCCAAGTGATCTCCTTCCCTATTTATAGTCAAGCCCTTATTCACACCATGGGACAAAACCATCAATAACCAATCCAAGGGATCCAAACCGGGGCTAAATTTGATCCTATACCACGGGCCAAAACCATAGAATCAAGAACAGCGGGCTAAATACCACGTGCCAAACATAAGAAACCCCACGTGAGCGCGTTTCTCTGCCTTGAAGTGAGTGAACTGGGGGTCCGCACCTCATGAACGGGTAACTTGCGGGTATGTACGCACTTTATCTATGATATTCCTACGGGTCCGCAGCTTTTGTACGATGTACCTACGTACCTCTTATTTTCCAACATTTTGAGAACCTGAATAGAGCATTGCCACTTAAGGGAGTTGCCATCAAGTACAACACCTGTAACATAGAGCCATACCAGAATCATAATGCCAACAACAACACTTTTCAAAATCGGTTGATCTTTTTGCTACCTCAAAAAAATGGGTAATCATGTCAGTTCCCATTTCAAAGTTTCCATTATTTGAATATGAGACTTTTCTAAATCCAAGATATCAAAGATATCTCTAAGATCGTCTATTTACATGATCAAGGACCAATCGCTCTCAAGGATTCTTCCCTAGTGCATGCAACCCAAATTGGAGAAGATATCAACAGCTTGATTCCCTGTTCTCTAGGTATGAGAAAATATAACGTAGTTAAAATCCTGAATTAATCTAAGAATTTTGTCTGTCAAATTAATGAGAATATAGCTCTTGTAATGTTTTTCTAATGGGGAATCCCTGGAGTATCCTCTATGAAGTGCGGATGGGCAAGTGAGAATCCCCATCTATATGGATCTTCCTAAATACCACAAAGTAAGCTAGTTAAATACCTCATTTTAAGGGGTAGAATTCGGCCTTGTTGTTACTATCTATCCCAAATTTTTCTGCATAAATCCTATGGATTTGATGTCTCCAATCCCTAATGATTCCTCCAGGTCTTGTTGGACTAGGATTTCCTTTAGAGGCTCTGTCAAAATTTAATTTTACAAAGTCGTTAAGAGGAGGTGAATAAACTGAGGGAGAATAAGCCTACAGGGGAGGGGGTTTCCAAGGAGTAGGGGAGATCATACTAGCGGATAATTCAATCTTAATAAAGATGACATATTCTTAAGGTTGAGTCTTACAGTCATCTTGAATTTTAGTTTTTGCTAAGATGGTTTCTTTGATATTATACTTGATTGTGAGCCATATTATTTCCATAAACGTCGATTCATATTTAAATATGTGTTTGTTTCTCTCCTTACAGTTGGCCCACACCAGAAAAATAACAACAAGAATTGATGCTCTATTAAATATCGGGAATGAGAATACAAATTTCCTCCATAATTCTAGCATCTCCATCATATTGATGTGTGATTGGTCTGGTTGGCCAAAAATTTCTTGGATTCTTTACAATATTGAATTGGAGAATTGAGAGTTATTGAGGAGGTGTTCCATTGTTTCTTCTTATTGTCCAAACATAATATAGTATGACAGACCCTAAACTCCTTCACACTAGATTTGATTTGGTCAAGATTCTCATGTGTCCCAATAGCCATAGAAACTAAATTAACTTTGGCCATAAGTGAGATGTTCAAATTTTCCTCCATAGTGGATCACAATACAACATATGATGTTTAGTTAGAAATGAGTAGGCCTCAATTTGACGGTGTTGGATCCCGCCAACATACAAGGGTTATTCCTGATATTAAGTCCCAATTAGACCTCATGTCATTTGGTATAGGAGACCCATCTGGAAATGTGGCTCGACTTCCATGTACTTAGAGATTTTCCTTGACTATAGTAGTCATCATAAGAGAGAAACACACATGTAATTTTGAATGAACAAGTAAGTATGCCTTATGCAGTGTTCAATTACAAATGTATCATGGTTCTTTCACCGGAAGAAGATAAAAGTGAGTCTTTAGGAGAAAATTAATAATACTATTCTAATAAAGACACATACACACATACATATGTAAGAATTGTTAACCATCAAACGAAATATTTCACATAGACACAATGATCATTAAAGAAATTACAACACATATTCAATAAGATGAGCACCAAATCCAATGAAATAGTTTAGTTTCTTTTGTACACAAAAACGCCAACATATACTACAAACATCTAGATAATAGTCTTAAAACATTCATGCTATACGCATGAAAATGTGTTGGATCAATGATATTCAAATATTACGTGAAAGTTCTAAGATACATTGATACAATAAAACACCACTAGCTCCAATAGTGGAGCGTTGAGCCACTACTTGCTCTAAAAAAACTATCTTCCTCTCTAATGCGTAGTTGGAGAAGCCAAGGTGAAAAGTTCTTTCTTTGAGTAATGAGGCCTCTTTTATAACAAGAGGAATTTCCTTTCATATCCTCATGACTCTTGAACTCCCCTCATGACTCTTGGACTTCTAATGTGACCTTTGGACTTCTATATGACTTTGGGACTTATCCATGTAAATTTTTTGTCCATATGTGATTACAAGACTTCCACATATTTATATTTAAAATATTTTTCAAAATTACATCATCATGTGACAACAACATGAAAATTCATAGACATTATGACTTGGACCCATGGTGACTTGTACATAGAGTTCTTTGAGAAGTGAAAACCTTGCCATTATGTCTTGAATACTTGTAGCATATCTTGCATTGTGATTTCCTTCTACCTTATTGGGTGTGGAGCCTAATTATCTTCCTGATTGTTCAGAGGTTTTTTGTTTCATCCGCATCGGATCATTATTCCTAATGGGGTGGAAACATCACCTTCATGATCACCGTTAGGGGGGCCAAGGGGGGGCGACGATGATTTTATGAAGCCCCCCTTGGCGGATGTTCAGGGGTAGTGCCCCTGAAGTCAAAATAGATGAAAATTTTCCTTGTAAAATATTGTGATTTCGTAGTCAATCTGGGTTGTTCATTAGGCAGATGATTTGACGATAGAGGTTATGTTAATGTAGGTTTTTTTTTTTTCCCTAGAAGCCAACCCTCAGATTATATGAGGTAATTGTATTTTGGTTGTGTATTATTATTCTGAGTGATAAATAGAGAGGAGATTGTGAGAGAGCAAAGAGGAAATTACAGTGGATCTTCTATAGGTTTTATCTCTTCATTTTTCTGGATAATATAAAAGGAAGGACTAGTTGTTTCTCAATGGATGTAGACCAAATTGGGTGCACCATGTATATTTGTGTCTCTCTTGTTTTATTCATTCTTTTGTTTGTGTTTCTGCAATATTTTTATGTGTTTCATTGCTCCATTAATTAATTTCTAACATACCCTTCAAAGGGTCTTGAGATATTATGGATTCTTCATGAGTCACTTTGATCATCATAATCCAATTTTCTTTCAATTGTCGCAACATGGTACCTTCCTGCACTTTATCTTCAATATGCTTCCTTGGGAAGCCTTTTTTGATGGATCTCCTCACACATCTTTTCCATTCTATATTGGGCACCTGCAAGTATAGATCTCTCATGGAAAGCAAACATTATCCGTGAAATCTCCTATTTTTTCATGCTTCATGCAAGTTTTCTGACTGTGCCTCAATCAGTGCACCAAGGGAAGAGAAAGAGACCTTATGAGCACAGGGAACATTTGCAAGAGATAGGAGGGGCTTCACTTATCACTGATACTACACAGTGTGTAGTGTTGGAGGAGAAGGAGATCTAATGGAGAGCGTGGGGCATAGTTTCAAGGGACAAGTTAGCATGATTGTTCATTGACGATGAACTATGCACTAGGAAGGAGAGCCTGGGCCATAAGGAGTGTGTAGGGCACAAAATAATGCATCACTTCCCACTGAGAGTGTGCAGTGTGCTTAACTAGGAGACATAGGCTAAGGTTGGCTCAAGGTGCAGGGGCAAACAACAAGAAGGGGGGTTTGTTGATTGGGAATGAATTTTGCATTGGAGACAAGACTTTTGGGCATAGGGCATAGTTCCAATTGACAAGGAGGGTCTCCACTAGGCCTTAGAAGTGTGTTATGCACTCTTCCTAGCCCAGAGGGTAGGATTTTCAACACATATTCAATAAGATGAGCACCAAAGCAAATGAAATAGTTTAGTTTCTTTAGTACATAAGAACAACAACATATATCGTACACATCCAAATAATAGTCTTAAAACATTCATGATATATGCATGATTTTTTTTTCCTGAATTTTCTCAAGGAGTGTATGATTTCATGGGTTGTAATAATGTCATGAAGAATTTGTTTTCCTTCCACAAAGAGATTATATTATCGAGCAATGGTTTAAACCATTTGATGGTAACAAATGATATAATCTTGTATACCATGTTACATAGAGTATAGGTTGAAAACCACTGGGATCTTAAGATTTACAAGATTTGGGCATCAAAGTAGTAAACATTGAATTTATAATGCACCATACCTTTTTATTTAGTCAGGATTTTTCCACTAAGGCATGAATTTTTGGTTCAATAAAATTCCAACAAGGATGAAAGAAATCTATTGTGAATCCATTTGGCCTAGGAGCTTTATTTCTTGGCATTTCCATCACCACCTCTTCTACCTCAAAGTAGGAAAAATCCCATATAAGAGCTTCATTCTGTCTTAATTGATCAATCACGAGATATGATTAGTGATGCGACTTATTGCTTCACTTATGTACCAAATCAACTCAGTGAAGAGGCTTTGATAATATGAAACAAGTTCTAATTCCATATCCACATGATGCAACAAGTGATGACCATCCTTGGACTTAAGAGAAAATATTTGATTGTGTTGACGATGTTTAACCATAGCTTGGTGGAAGAACTTGGCATTCTACTCTCCTTCTCTCAACCATTGAAATATAGATTTCTACTGCTAAAGGGTTTCATCTTTCTTTCTATGCTCTTCAATTCTATTAATTAGTTTTCCCTCCTCCTAGATTAGGTATTTCAATTGCCTTCTATAATGATTTGCTGTTGAATCTATCAAATTATCCCCTCCAACTCCTATTTGATTTCCATTATATTTCTAAAGTCCTTTTTATTCTAGTCCTTCAAATTTTTCTTGATTTCATTCAGTTTTAGCTAGAAGGTATGCATCTTTTTCTATCCCTAGATCTCATTCTCCTCCCACTAGGTTTTGGCTTTATTCTGGAACTTTGTGTCTCTCAGCCAAAAAAATTCAAAGCAAAAAGGGTGATTTCTTAGGGAAATCTTCAGATTTAGTTTTAAACTTACTATAAAATGATATAATCCTAAGCATGGAAGGATTAGTGCTTGTATAGAAATGGGTAAACATGTGAAGCTAGGTTACACTTTTGTGAGAAATGCCTCCGAAAAATGAATAATCTCACCTTTTCGGCCGAATAAATATTTATTTCGGCCAAATTACGTAGATTTTTTCAGTTGAACTATTATATGAAAGTTAAGCTGAACATTTTGCCATTTTGATTAACACCAACCATAACTGGGTTTTTTTCAAGACGTGGAAAAAAATAGCAATAAGTTATTTCGGAAAAATTACTTTTTTTCAGCCAAAAAATGTTTATATATATGACGTCCTTGAGGCCGCTGCAGAATTTTCTGTGTTGCTTTTTTTTTGGTTTGTTTGTTTGGTGTTGGTTTGTTTGTTCGCTAGATGCTCATAATCATCGTGTATGTGTTGTGGCCGAGTCAGTGCACTCTAATGTATTTGCGGATTTTTGTTTTGGTTTACTGTATTTTCTTGATCTATTTTACTTTTTTTTTTGGTTTTTTTAGCAAGATTCTTCGTGGCAAGCTGTAACTCATCATCACTCCTCTAGGCAGCTCATCATCAATCCTCTAGCCAGCTCATCATCCACTCCTCCAGCCACCTCATCTGCTCCTCTAACCACCTCGTCCACTCCTCCGGCCACCTCGTCTGGTCCTCCAACCACCTCGTCCGGTCGTTTAGCCTCCTCGTCTGGACCAAGTATGCCTCAACCTATTAATTCATATAAAATTTTGATGTAAATATGCTAGAACAAATCCATTGTGGTTTTTGGAACAAGTTCCTTTCTTTTGTAAAGCATATTTTTCTTCTGAAACAAAAAAGTGAGATTCTCTCAAATTAACAAATGCAAAAGGATTTTCTTTTTAAATATGATTTTTTTTTAATATTTCACTATGATTTTGTACATCAAATCTTCAATTGCACCAGTTCATACTTAGTTTCCTTTCATAATCAAAGCTTAAAAATAAAATTTACACCAATTCATACTTAGTTTCATTTCATAATCAAAGCTTATTTTTGCATCAAATCTTCTTCTCCTCAATGGAAAATATAAAAATAAAATTCGCATAAGAAGCTCCTTTGCACATCTTCAAAGTAAAAATAAAATTTGCACCAATCCATGCCTTGTGAGGAATACTTCCCAATTATCTATTTATAAGGGGTCGAGTGCAAAGATTAGATAGAAGCCTCCCAATCTTGTGTTTTCAATTGGCTCTCATGGAGTAAGATCTTCTAAAAATATATAGAGAAGGGAAAGTACTATTATTTCACACAAGTGTCATTACCTCACACAAAGGCTATAGGATTTTCACTATTTATCTCTCTAAAGCTCCAATCCAAAGCTATGAGACATTCACGGTATTTCAGTGACAACTGAGCAAACATAATTAAATTATAATACGTGCCAAATTATTTCTTAATGATTACTATAATCACTATGATAGTAGCATAATATAAAGTGAGGATATATATAAATATATAAAGCTCGCATTACATAACCATAAAATCCCAAAAAATCAATTTCATGATATAGATGAGGATCAGGTCAGCCATACAATATTGAACCCAAAATAATTAAACCTTTCATCTTTGAAATGTTTACATAATTAACCCTGGAAAACATTCACCATGTGTATGAAGATATATGCATGGAAGAGCTTTAAAGACATCTCAGATACGTGATTCAAAGGAGAACTCCGTTCTCTTCACTCTAGTCAGCTTCTTCATCTTATGTGTCTCAACATAGGCACTGATCTTTGCACCATACCTGATTGTTTTCCCAATATTTTTGAACTGGTGCAGCGACACCACAAGGACCACATGTGGTGTGTGGCATGACGGGGTTTGGATTTTTAGATATAATTTGTTTTCATATGCAATGAATGTGATAGGTCGTTGAAATTTTTTAAAAATCCATGTTTCTTTCCAAACGTATCTCTTTACGTTGAAATATACACATCAATTAGTCAATGTCATCCCTTAGTTTAACATTTGATCATGGTAACTTTTGTTTATTTCTGAAAAGTTTCTAATGTTTAGTGTATAAAATCTATTTCATATGCATGAAGGTTGGATTTTTTACTTTTGTTAACTATGTGAGATTCGTCGTGGTTTAAAAAATATGTCTTTTTGTCATGGCATGCTGATCTGGTGCTAAAAAATATGCTCAAAAATGAAATTTTTTAGATTGATGTGACACCTGAACGACTGTGTAGATCTCGTCATCTGGCATCTAGTGCAACTCATTTCATGGAAAACAAACGTCATATGCTCCTGGAAACGAGTTCTGATCGATTTCCCAAACAGGAAAATTTTAGCAAAAGTTGTGCAAGCTGCCCAGTTAGCAATCCGTACAACTGACTAGGCCTACTGAATGTGCAAGTATGACTATGATTCAAAGGGCCAATGACAACTCACCACGTGGTAGGTGTTGGTGGCACTGACTAGGTTTAATTTTCATTAGGTGATTGGGTTGTTGGTGACATGGACCAATCGGAGGTTGCCACGTGGCCCAGCCAAAGGCTACCACGTGGCACCTCGGTGGACACTAAAATTTTTTTGACAGGTCAGATAACATTCCATAGGAATCAAACTTTACACCTCATTCCAACAAACTACCGCCATTTCCGTTAAACCATGGGTAACCCTTATTAAAAGGATCTTTGAAATTTTCATATAACATTAATGGACAGAGGTATGGGGTTAAGGGCCGAGGGCTAGCCCCAGAACTGGTCACCGCACCCACATAGACTAGGGGCGGGACTAGGGGCCACGACTTAGCCTCGGCCCCCCGACTTAAACAAACCACCATGCGAAAATGATCTTGGAACCAAGGGCGCGCTAGAAGGGGGCTAAGCCCTAGGTGCCAACCCCCGATCACATGGGGGTCATGTGACCACTGGCACGCACACATGGTTCATTAGGAAAAATAATGATCCCATTATTTGCATCGTATTTACGTCAATTTTCTTTCCATTTAGTGAAAAAAGGGGAGAAATTGTAGGATAGTTGGTCGGACTTGGCGAATTTTTAGGTCGACTAACAACAAAACTTGGAAAGCTCATAACTTTCTCAATTTTTGGTTTTTTTGGAGCAGAATTAGGCTAGAAAAGGGTTTTTGATAGCTTTGAAGCCATTGGAGTTGTTATTGAAGCCATTTGAGCATTTTAACTTAATGTAATCACTATTTTTATGAGCATAATGATATAGGCCCAAGCATTGGAAGCTGGACCTGGAGACGTAGCCCAAGAGAGGTGAACTGTTATGTAACTAGCTCACAAAATAGAAGAAAAGATAGATCAATGCCTTCAAAATCAACCTCTTCGAGGGGGCAACCTCCTTTACATTACAGAAATGAACAATTCTTGGATGATACAAATGACAAAACCTCCTTTCTATATATAGTAGTCTAAGGGGTCACAATATAATCAAAGTCGACATAACAATAATAATATAAGGGCACAACAATATCGATAGTGGGATTCTATGGGGCACAATAATAACAATATGGGGGAAATAGGAGCAAAACAATAACAATAAAGGCTACAATGACAATAGTGATGGGGGAATCACTAGTATTATAAGGATCTAACATGGCCCTTTCCTTCAAAAATGTGTTGTCCTCAATGCTTGAGTAGTTTTGGATGCTTCTGTATAAAATTGTCACCCTCCCATGTGGAATCTTTAGCAGGTAGGTTCTTCCACTTGATGAAACTCTGAAATTGATCAATTTCGTAGTTGTTGAGTTCTTGTTTCTATGACTGCGTCAGGTTCCAATATGATTTTTCCTTCCTTGTCAAGTTTTGGCAGTATTGTTTGAAATGGGAGTTTTTCACCTATAACCTTCTTTAAGCATGAAACATGGAAAATTGGGTGCACTCGGGAAGCTACAGGAAGCTCCAATTCGTATGCCATAATACCAATCTTTTGCAACACCTTGTATGGACCATAATACTTTAGTGATAATTTATTATCCTTCTTAGCTTGCTTGAGGGACATTTGTTTATATGGTTGTAGTGGTAGGAACACCCAATCACCTACATCAAAAATTATTTCATTGCGATGTTGATTTACCTATTGTTTCATTCTATTCTGCGCCAAAGCGAGGTTATCCTTGAAGAGTTGGAGAACTCGTTTTTTATGCTTAATGTGATCTTCCACTACTTGCACCTTAGAATTTTCTGTTAAATATGATGTGATGGACGATGGATGATATCCTTAAAGTGCCATAAATGGGGTCATTTTTGCTACAGTATGGAAGGAAGTGTTATACCACCCTTCAGCCAAAGGAAACCATTTGACTCATTGTGTCTGTTTATCAGATACAAAGCAACAAAGATATCCTTCCAAACATTTGTTTACTACCTCAGTTTTCCCATCAGATTGAGGATGATAAGATGAGCTATGAGCTAATTGAGTACCAAGACAAGAAAATAATTTTATCCGAAAATTTCCAGTGAAAATGAGATCTCTGTCGCTTACAATAATATTTGGGTTTCCATGTATCTTTTGAATTCTTTCCATAAATGTAGTAGAAACTATACTGGCTTTAAATGGATGCAATAATGCACAAAAGTGTACATACTTGGTAAGTTTGTCAACTACCACCATGATGACACTCTTTCCTTCGGAATTGTGTAAACGTATGATAAAATCCATTGAAACCTCCTCCCAATGTTGGCTTGGAATGGATAAAGGTTGTAATAGACCTAGGGTCTTAACTGTTTCCACTTTATTTTGTTGGAAAACCAAACATTTTGCAACAAACTTTTGAAAATTGAATTTAAGGCCATCCCAAAAGAAATTCCTTCTTAACCCTATGGTAAGTTTTTAAAAATCCTGAGTTCCCTCCTAAGGGAGAGGTGTGCCATTCCATAAGAATATTTTGTTTGAGTTGGAAATTCTTACATAGGTATAAGCGATCTTTGTACCAACAAATCATTTTTCCAATTAAATGTATCGGATGTACTTGGATCTTGTTGTAAATTTTGAATGAGTGCCCATATTTCTTCGTTATTCTTCCATTCATCCCTTGCTTTGTTTATCCAATCTGGTTGGATGCTACAAATGGTGCAAAGAAATGCTTCCACATCCTCATCCTTTCTTGAGAGTGCATCTGCCGTAACATTTTGCTTCCCTTTTTTGTAGATGATTTCAAATTCATAACCCAACAGCTTTGTGACCCACTTTTTCTGCTCTTCTGAAGATAATATTTGTTCTAAAAAGTATTTAAGGCTATCATGATCCGTTTTTACCTTGAAGTGTCTTCCCATTAGGTAGTGTCACCATTTCTTAAGTGCATGTAGTATTGCCAACACTTCCTTCTCATAAATAGCTTTGTGTAAATACTTTCCTTTGATTGGATGACTTTCGAAAGAAATGGTTCTTGGTTCTTGCATTAAAACAACACCAATTCCATTTCCCGAGGCATCACATTCCACAATAAAGGTTTTTGTGAAGTCCACGTAACTAAGACCGATGCTTGGCACATTGCCTCTTTAAGATGTTCAAAGGCCTTTGTTGCTTCTGATGTCCATGAAAATGAATCTTTCTTCAATAATGTTGTTATAGGTGCTGATATTCTCCCATAATTCTTAACAAACTTGCAAGAATACCACATCAACCTGAGAAATCCTCGTAGATGCTTTATGGATGTGGGGATTTTCCATTCCTTAATGGCTTTAATTTTTCTAGGGTCTACCTTCACACCTTCATGAGATACAATATGACCCAGATATTCCACCTATTGTACTCCAAAGAATAATTTGGAGCTTTTTGCATATAATTGTTTCTACTCCAATGGTGTGAGCACCTTGTCAACATGTTGAACATGATCCTTCCAAGACTTGTTGTAGATTAGTATATCATAAAAAGCTATTAACACAAATTTTCTGAGGAATGGTTTGAAAATGGAATTCATCAAACCTTGAAATGCAGAAGGTGCATTGGTAAGGCCAAAAGGCATGACCAAAAATTCAAAATGACCCTCATGAGTTCAAAATGTTGTTTTTGGAATGTGTTCAGTTTTCATTCTGATTTGATGATATCTTGAATGAAGATCCAACTTGGTGAAGTAAATTGATTCATGCAATTCATCCAATAATTCATCAATGACAGGAATGGGAAATTTGTATTTAATAGTGATATTTTTGAGCTCCCTATAATCTAGACACATGCGCCATGACCCATCCTTCTTGTGCACCAATACTACTGGAGCAGAGAAAGAACTTTTACTAGGTTGAATTATACCAACCTTTATCATTTCTGTAACCGTACGTTCAATTTCACTCCTTTGTGCATAGGGACATATGTAAGGCCTGATGTTTGGAGGAATACTTACTGGAATAAAATGAATAGCATGATCATGATCACGAATAGGTAGGAGGCCTTTGGGAGTCTCAAACACCTTGGAATGATTGTCCAATACTTTTTGGATATCTGGAGAATAGATGATTTCGATGCAGGAACCTCTAGCGAACATAATTGTGCAATTATGTCTCATTGTTCTCTCTTTATAAGCTTTGTCATTCCGTTAGAGCTGATTATATTTCCTAGTTTCCCTGTGATACCCCTTAATTCAACTTCCATTCCTTCTGAAGAAAATTTCATGAAAAGTTCTTGAAAATTAAAAGGTATTGTACCCAAGGATTGTATCCATTGGACTCCTAATACAACATCAGCACCACCAATTGGAATGGAAAGAATTATGATATTTAATACATATTCTCCCATGGATAGCTTGATATTATGGCACTTTCCAAAGAAATTTATGGTTCCTCCCCTTGCAAGCATCACTTGACACTCTAGTGCTAGATTTAGGAAGATATTCAATTCCTTGGCTATCTTACAATGAATAAAAGTATGGGTACTTCTCGAATCAATTAACACTATTACCTTTTTTTTCTTGATATGTCCTTCTATCTTGATAGTTTGAGGAGTGGTAATTCCGACCAATGCATTACAAGATATGATCAGATTCATTTCTTCTTTCTCTAGGGTTTCTATCCTAGTGTATATCCTCTTCTTTTGATGTTTCTTGTTCCTTTTCTTCCTCCTATTCACAATCTATGTAAAATAATTTCTTCTCAGCACACTTATGACCTTTAGTGTATTTTCTATCATAACTGTAATAAAGCCCTTTTGCTCTTTTTTCTTCCAATTGTTTTCATGTCAACCTTGTAGGTTGTGGAAGGCTAGGGGCAACAACACTTCCATCTTTATAGTTGTGAGTGGTAGGATTCCTTGTGTCCATAATTTTGTTTTCCATTTTTCTTTCCAACTAGGATGCTTTCTCCAATTAATTAGGTTCCCAAAGGAAAACCTCATGTTGGATGTTATCCTTTAAAGTCCCTATGAACACATCAATCCTATGCTCCTCTAAAATATATTTTACCCTTATATTCAATTTTTGGAAGTCTTCAATGTGCTCCATCATTAAACCCTTTTGTTTGAGACTTATCTATTGGCTAAAAAAAGTGTTTCTTTTTGTATCCTCATAATGTGCTATCATTTCTTCCCTAAAAATTACCCAAGTGACAATTTGTTTATGAGAGCAAAGACATCGATACCATACAAAATCATTTGGTTCCAAATACAAAGTTTCAATGCGTACCTTTTATGTGTTTTGCACATTATGGAGATCAAAATATTGCTCCATCTGTAGTATCCATGTTACAGGATCCTTACCATCAAGCTTCCTCATATCGATCTATGGAACATGGTGGGTTTTCAATCCACTATTAGATTCTATGAAATCATCATTAACATTTCTTTTGTTCTCCTCATGAGTTTCCTTTACTACCCTTTCGCCATTAGTAAGCATTTCTTGTAGCAAAATTGTCAAATCTATCTTCAAATATTCCATGTTGTCTTTAAAATTTTCTTCTATACCATCCATCTTAGCTTCCACGCCTGTCTTCAAATATTCCATATTACCTTTAAGTTTTTCTTCTATACCATCCATCTTAGCTTCCATTACTTTTTGTGAGAATGAATTTTGTTGCACTTGGCCTCATAATTTTGATATATCACGTTGCATTTCTTCCTCTTTTTTATAAGTCGTTCTAGAGATTTTAGGTTTCTTACTAGGTGTTTCCATTCTTTCTTCCAGGAATAAATTAATGATAATAATGATTCACTATGCCCTTTGAATTCCTTCAAACTATTTTTTCAAACCATACTTATGAAAAATTAAAAAAAAAAAACTACACACCATTTTTCACTTTATAGGAGCTCGATATTGAATATATTGTATCTTTGTAATTTCGGATCTTCAAGGTATGAAATTGCGTCCCACAGTAGCCCTCTAAGTCCTCTTTCCAAGGCCACAATTCTGATCAATAATGGATTCTCCAAGGAAGAGTTATGCCAAATCTCCCTCGATGACTTGATTATAGACTAGTTCAATAGAGAGAACTTGTATGAAGTTCCACATGTCATTGTTTCAACCTTAGGACCTGAATCAGATACAAAGAAAACTACAGGCCATCCTATTTCTGTAATTGTTTACAAAATTTCAATCTGATGCTCAGAAATAAAGTTATGACGCTTCTCCCTAGGTCACCTGTTTGATATATAATTTAGGATCCTCCAAAAACGCTAACTTCCTTGGATCATATCTCCAAAAATATAGTGAGACGAGATCTGAAATTTCGACCCAAGGTTGAGAGAGATTTTGGCTCAAAGGGGTTTTTTTTTAGCTTCTGAAATGTTGCGGAAAGAAAGTTATAGCAAAAATGCCACGATGACCTATTTGGAGAAGCGAAACCCTAGAATTGAAAGCTCTGATACCAAATGTTATGCAACCAACTCACAAAATAGAAGAAAAGATAGATCGATGCCTTTGAAATCAGGCTCTTCGAGGGGGAAAGCTCCTTTACATTACACAAATGAACAATTCTTGGATGATACAAATGACAAAACTTCCTTTATATATATAGGAATCTAAGGGGTCACAATATAATCAAAGTTATCATAACAATGATAATATAAGGGCACGACAATAACAATAGTGGGATTTTATGGGGCACAATAATAACAATATGGGGGCAATAGGGGCACAACAATAACAATAAGGGCTACAATGACAATAGTAATGGGGGAATCACTAGTATTATAGGGACCTAACATGAAATCCTTCATTACTTCTTGTTTTGTGTTTAATGTTATCGCAGTATTATCTCCATTATTCTGAAAACTCTAAAGTTTAAATTCATGTTTTATGTGTTTATGAATTTAGTATAAGAGCCTTAAAAACTAAAATTTAATCACTTGCAATTTTACATAATCCTCAAGAAAATACATATACAGATAAATTTTGGTATTAGAGCATAGGTTTTCTTTGATTCTGTGAGGATTTAATTGTTTGCAAGTGTTTCTGATGCTTACAAGGTTTAAGCTCAAGAGAGGAGAAGGAAAGCTTGTGGGTGCAGATTCTCAAGTTGGAACAATAACAAGGAGAGTACATTTGCCACAATCTCCACCACAAATTTCATCTCACGTTGTTCCTGAAGCTTCAATAAGAATGTCTCATGAGGGAGGAGCTGATAACATGCTAGATGATTAGAAGACTTTCAGAAAAGCATTCTTTGACATGACTGAAATGGTGAAAGTTCTCTATGAAGGGAGAAACACAATATTGCAGGGAGAGAGCTCAAAGCCTTCAAAGGGAGAAGATTCTTCAAGAGGAAAATGGAATGGAGATAAACCACCATCTTTTCCACCACCATTTTCACCTCCATCCTCACCTTCATATTCATCCTCTTCCACAACAATCTTTACTCAGACACCTCCACATACACTAAAGGGACATGGTAAAACTCCCTTATTGAAGCTTGATAATAAATTCGAATTGCCTATGTATGAGGGTGAAGTGAATGTTGAAAGACTTGATAATTGGGTCCGTCAACTTGAACTATATTGCAAGATTCATAACAAGGATGATGAAAAAAAGATTCAATTGGGTTCATTAAGGTTGGAAAGTGCTACATTTATTTGGTGGGAAGCCAAAACACAAGAGGATATGAGAAAGCATTGTAAGGTCTCAATCTCTTGGATAGATTTTATTAATTCACTTAAAAGATAGTTTTATCCATTAGCTTATATGCAGAAGGCTATTATGGATTGGAAGAATTTTAGGCAATTAAAAGGACAAAGTGCTCAAAACTATATTGAAGAGTTTAGGAGAAGAGCACTAGTATTGGGTGTAGATTTTTCATCTCAAGACACTTTGTTAAAATATATTAGTGGTTTACATAGTTATCTAAGGCACACTATTCTTATGTTCAATCCCACAAATTTATATGAGGTTTGTGTTCAAGGCACACGTCTAGAAGTAAGAGGGAAAAATATTTCAGAAGAGAAAAGTGAGAGTTCCCTTGAAATTGGAGAAAAAGGAAAGGGTAAGTTTAAGGGAATAAAAATGCTTCTATTAAAAAGGAAAAATAAAAACTCACATGAAAACACTATTTGAAAAATGGAAATGATGAAGAGACCATTGTTGGAAACTCGATCCAGAGTTGAAACCCAACAAATTTAGAAACAAAGAGAAGGAGAAAACAACTGCAATTATAGAACATGACTTAGGCTCTGATTCAGGAGACAAAACCAAGATTACAACGATGGGTTTCAAAGGTAAGAACATAGCAAGAACTAGTTCTTCAAGTTGTTCCAATGATACTCAAAATGATGAAACAAGAATTGAGTTTTCCCATGTTAGAGTTGTTTCAAAGCATACCAAAAATGACACTCTTTTTTAGTGGCTCTCAAGCCAATCTCATCTCTGAAAACATTGTCAAAATTTTGAACTCGAAAACTATTCCACATCATAGGCCCTATCCTTTAGGTTGGTTGTGTGAAAATGCACAGTTGCAAGTAACTAGTAAGTGTAAATTGAAATTCGCCATTACTGTAAATTTCATAGATGAGGTAGAGCTTGATGTAGTGCCATTAGATATATGTGGTATAGTTTGGGAAGCCCATACCTTTATGAAAGGAGAGAATTTTCTCATCGCCATGAGAATAAGTATCACTTTTTCAAGAATGGAATTGAGTATATAGTTAGAGTGCATCATAAGAAGATGAGTTTGTCTCTTATGCATGTTCGACAAATGAAGAGAATTGTGAATGAAAATCAAAATTTTGCTTTGTTAATGTTCAAACATCAAGATGTTGTGAATGAGGCCTTTTAACGAAATGCATCAAATGAAAAATTTGATTTCATTCAGGTAGCTAATGGTTGTAATAAGTTGTTTCGTGGTTCTAACATGTTGCCTCCTAAAATAGGTAAACAAGATGAGGAAAAATTGTAGTAGCATACATCATTGTTGAACAGTGATGGGAAGAAGATGTCGGTACTAAAGGGTGAAAAGATCAAAGAGAAAGTGCCAAAGAAAATTGATAAAGAAGCATAGGTTCCATAAGTTCTTCTTGGGGATTTCAAAATGGTACATGGAAATGGTGAACACACTTGGTCAAGAATCAAGCCAAGTACAAGGCTAGACAAGCTAAACATCATCATGTCGATAGTGTTTGAGGTGAGAAGAATTTCAAGTTGTTTAAATTTCCTTTGATTGATGAACAAGGAAGGAATATGTTTGTTTCTTCAAGGGAAATTTGTTTTTCTGCAACTTATGGGAAATTACAGCAAGGTGGTATCTACAACAGCAGGACACGGTCTCCAGAATCAAGGAAAAAGATAAGTTTTCATGAAAAGATCAAATTGTTGAATTCAGAAAAATTCTAGTGGGTTGAGACTGGAAGGGTGAGGGGGTTGTACCCTCATCTCATTGTTCAATAATAAATAGATTTTGGGGTGACCCAAAAGCTTCCAGTGGGGGGGGGGGTGGAGAGATCGGGTGCTCAAAAATGAAAGTTATTAGATTGATGTGAAACATCAACGACCACATAGATATTATCATCGTAACTCTGGTGCAACTCATTTCACAGAAAACAGACGTCGTATGCGCCCCGAAATGAGTCCTGATCGATTTCCAAAACAGGAAGATTTTGGCAAAAATTGTGCAAGCTACCCAGTCATCAGTCCATACAGCTGACTGGGCCTATTGACTGTGCAAGTATGAGTGTGCTTGAAAGGGACATTGACATCTTGCCACGTGGCAAGCATTGGTGGCACTAACTGGGTTGAATTGTCATTGGGTGATTGGGTTCTTAGTGATGTGGACCAACTAGAGGCCACCACGTGGCCTAGTGAGAGGTTTCCACGTGGCACCTGGGTGGCCACTAAATACTTATTCGTAGGTTAGATAGCACTCCATAGGATTCAAACCTTGCACCTCATTCCAACAAATTATTGTCGTTTCTGTTAAACCATGGGTAGTCCTTATTAAAAGGATCTCCCAAATTTTCATATAAGATTAATGAATGAAGGTATAGGGTTAAGGGATGAGGGCTATACCCAGCCTTGGTCACCCACACAGACCAAGGGTGGGACCAGGGGCCAAGTCTTAGCCCCGGCCCCTTCGACTTAAACAAACCACCATATGACCATGAGCCCAGAACCAAACACACACATGGGGCCCTAGGCATTAACCTCCAGTCACATGGGGGTCATGTGACCACCGGTGTGCATACAGGGGTCATTAGGAAAACCAACAATCCCACGATTTGTGTTGGATTTGTCACCCAGTTAGCAGAAAAATGGGTGAAATTGTAGGACAATTAGCCAGACTTGGCGAATTTCTAGGTCGACTAGCAGCAAAACTTGGAAAGCTCATAAATTTCTCAGATTTTGGTCTTTTTGGGAGCAGAAAGAGGCTAGAAAATGATTTTTTATAGCTCTAAAGCCATTGGAGTTATTACTAAAGCCATTTGAGCACTCTAACTTGATGCAATCACTATTTTTATGAGCCTAATGATATAGGCCCAAGCATTGGAAGCTGGACCAGGAGACACAGCCCAGAAGGGGTGAACTCTTTCATCACTTGTTGTTTTGTGTTTACTATTATGATGGTATTGTCTGCATTATTCTACAAATTCTGAAGTTTAAATTCATGTTTTATGTGTTTATGAATTTAACATAAGATCCTTAAATGCTCAAATTTAATCACTTGCAATTTATATAATCCTCAAGCACATACATATACATATCACGTGCTCCAAAAACACTTAATTCAAAAGGTCAATCTATTACCAAATTTTATGTTAGATATTAGTACACATTTCTTCCATTCAAAGTATTATGTTGTTAAGTAAAATAGAGGGACTTAGTTCTAGGTTGCATTGGTGAACGAACATTTATAATATTTCCTTCAAAAGCGGTATGCTTCAACCAAGTAGATGAAGATAATAATGATAGAAGTTTAAAGTAAAGCATTGCTCTTAAATCATGAGGTCTATAAGATTGTTATATAAAGTATCATTTTTGAATCTGAAGGAGCATGGGAGCATTAAACACAATGGAAGTGATATTAATAAACTATTTGACGATATGAATCTATATATTTATGACACATTGAGGTCAATTCTTGAACTTCATGAGCTTTCTTTGGAGGGAACATCACCCTTATAAGAGGTATTTTCTATTGGATAACCTATATGCTAGGTTCCATGGTTTCCCATGGCCTACTCAAGTATACTACCAACAACATGGTAAAACATTTCCCAAATCGTTAGTTTCTCTCTTCCTTCATTCGATACACAATAGGTTAAAAAATATCGTTGACATGGATGTCAGCCATCGAGTTGTTCTCACTCTCTTCTAGCATGGGTGTGTACAATACTCTTGTGTTTAAGATCATGATGACATAAAAATTTAATTTGGATTATACAATGTGTGCCAAATGATTGATCCCATTATTGGCTCATTTTTAGAACAAGGTTTACATAGGCTTACAACAAAGGTGGTCCATTATAGTCTAAGCACTAACATATTTAATCCTTAAGAAGGGGAAGGTGTCACCTGAAGCGTTGTGCAAATACTAAATGTTATATAAGGCTTGCACAACATGGATGTCCCAACTGACATTTAACTTCATATGCATCACTTCCCCTAACTATTGCACCAATGATTTATCCATCATAGCACAATTCTCATCAATTCACACAATAACCAACAAAACAATCATAACTAGTACTATCATCTATTTGGATGCACAACATATTATATCAGATAGAATCCGTTAGTAAGCAAAGTTTAGGAACAATAGTAAAACATGTCATTACCATACACAAGGAAGACAATACAAAATTTAAATGGGGGCCTCATTCCATTGATATTCATTGTGATCCAATACATTATCATCTCTCAGACGATGGATATGAGCCACACAAAACAAATTACGTAAATCATATTCAGCACCTTCTATATTTAGGCTTGCACCACCTTAGGCAAGGAGCTACCTAGATACGCGAGGTATTGCAAATACTTGGCTTGCTACTTGCCTGTGCAACAATACCATTCTTGATACACTTGCCTGCCTTGTACTGATACACCTACATAGCATTTCACTCTCTCATTAAAATAAAATGTTAAATAACATGTGCCTCATCAGATTTGTATAGGTTTCAACTTTCAACCTTTAGAATGGTTTTGAATTGCTTAAAAAGAACTAATAAATATGCTTAGAAAGGTGATGCATATGTTTCGACATTCAACCTTTAAAATGGTTTTGGATTACTTAAAAAGAACTAATATATATGCTTAGAAAGGTGATGCTTTTGGAATTGGATTTGCACGAATTAAATGGGAATGCTTTTTTGTTTAGTTATAAGACATGATGTTCCATATGTATTTGGAGGCTCATAATACTCATTTCCAACCATTCAAAATGGATTCAAAGTATTATAAAAAATATTTACTTCCATTCAAACAATAAAATATTTAGGGATTACAGTTAAACACCTTAAACATTAAAAAGAAAAGATAAAATTGAACTCTTTGAAGCTGAGTAACTCTAATCACCTTAAACATTAAAAAGAAAAGATAAAATCGAACACTTTGAAGCCTAGTAATTCATTCGGTTGACTTTGAAGACATATTAATCTCTAACCAGTTACAACCTCAATATTTTTCCCTTCCTGGTTGCATCCTTCTATTAAGAAATATAAATTACAATCTCAAGATTTTTTCCTTCCTCGTTGCATCCTTCTATTAAAAAATACAAAATAAATCCCTACAGAAGCATTGTTTAACCGTGCAAAATGAAACATCTAAAATAACTTAATAAAATAACATGATTTAAATAGTACTTTAATCAACTAAACAAAGTAACACAATTCTAGTTGAGCAGAGTCCACAAAAATATGTGCAAAATCCTCCATTCAGCTGAACATTACTTATACTTCAATGCAACTAAAGAAACGATGAGAAACCAATCATTTAATGGTGCAGTTTAATTGTTGCGTTTATAATATTTGGTACAGTGATTTTATAGGAACCTAATTCCTAAAATCAATAAATTTCTAACATCATAATTTATAATTGATTGATGAAATAGTATCAATCGTGCATGTATAAATTCGGAAGAACATAGAAGATGATTTTGAAACTAGGCTAAATCCTTGTAGTATTCCATTATTCAATCACAATAGATATTTAATTATTATCATTCTCCCATAACCAAAGGAAATTTGTAATAAATAAATATATTATTTATTTTATTGAATTTGCTTGATGAAACTATCAATCACATATATAACTTCTAAAGGATAACAGAGAACATGTTTTTGAAACTAGGCTAAATCCTTGTAGTATTCCATTATTTAATCACAATAGATATTTAATTATTATCATTCTCCCATAACCAAAGGAATTTGCAATAAATAAATATATTATTTATTTTATTGAATTTGCTTGATGAAACTATCAATCACATGTATAACTTTTGAAGGATAACATAGAATATGATCCTAAAACTAGGCTAAATCCTTGTAGTATTCCATTATTCAATCACAATACATATTTAATTATTATCATTCTCTCACAACCAAAGGCATTTGTAATAAATAAATATATTATTTATTTTATTGAATTTATTTGATGAAACTATCAATCACATGTATAAATTCTAAAGGATAACATAAAAGATGATCCTAAAATTAGGCTATTTATCCTTGTAGTATTCGACTATTCAATCACAATAGATATTTATTTATTATCATTCTCCCATAAACTAAAGTATTTGCAATAAATAAATATATTATTCATTTTATTGAATTTTTCTTTTTCACAGATCAAAAAAATAATTAAACATGGTTGAAAAATGGACATTGTGCATAAAAGTTTCTTGTTATCCCAATTGAGGGCAAACGATGAATACTTATGTTCTATACAATATTGTGACGAACAAAGTCCTCCAAAGGAAAAGGAATGTACCTGGAAGAACAAAAAACACTAAAGCATATTATATTGCATTGATAGAAGGCTTAGGAACAACTAGGGAACATGGATCCAATGGAATTGTAGTCTTCATCAATTCTGAACTTGTGTGCAACCAGATGAATTACATGTACCAAGTTAAAAAGAATGAGAGAAAACAATTGCATGGATAAGCAAAAAATATGGGGCAATACCAATTCAAGATTTGTGTGTGAAATATGAATTAGTGTTAAGAAGCTCTCTGTCAAAATTTATTGATGGACATTGTAACATATTTTTCTCAATTCTATATTAAGTGTGCCCCCACTATCTAAGCACAAATTGGTGAACTTGACATGTTTTAGAAAAGTTTGTATTTAATTTTCAAAATGTGCACCTCAAAATTTGTGTTTTTAATTTTGAGTATATTTTAAATGAAGAAATTAAGTACCAAATAATCTTATTTTTAAATTCATGATGTAATTTCAAGGGTTGTACATTAATTAAATGCATGAGGTAACTTCAAGGATTACATCAATTTTCTGAATTATTGATCTTTTTAACTAACAATTTTAAGATTTTTAAATGCATGATGTAACTTCAAGTGTTACATATCAATTAAATGCACGAGGTTACTTCAAGGGTTACATCAATTTTTTGAATTATTGATCTTTTTAAATAAAAAATTAAAAAATATTTGTAAATGCATTCGAGGAAACTTTTTAAAGATCATATATATATATATATATATATATATATATATATATATATTTATAGATATCAATATCATGGATGAGCATTTTCCACTTGATTCTTCGAGGCGAGCATCAATCGAGTCTCGTGCATCTATTAGAGGGGGAGGTCATGGATCAAGGATATTATCAAATGAATCAAGGGGGGGGAGATTATCAAATTAATTGGGCAAGGTCCATCATTCCTTACATCATTATTGTGGTATGTATATGTTTGTTTATGTGCAAGTTTTTAAATGATATTTTAATATAAGCACATGTACATATATGTATGAAATTGATTTTTTAGCTTTATTAATTTATAATAAATTTGACTTTTTTAGGAGAATCATAAACTAGGTCGAAGATAGTATCTAATAAATCAATGGAGGGCCATCATTCACATCATTGTGGTATATATATATATATATATATATATATCTGTGTGTGTGCGCGCATATACTTAAATGATAAATATAAGTAGAATCGTATGTGCATATATATATTGAATTGTTTTTCTATTTTTTTAAGGCTTTTCTCACTATGTTGTCGCGTGAGGGTGGTCAACATTCTCCTGGTGTTCAACAAGTTCAATCAAGTCATGTGCTTGGGCGTGATGGTGCTCAACTATCTCCGGTTGGTCATGATGGTGCTCAACCATCTTTAGGTGGTCATGATGGTGCTCAACCGTCTCCAGGTGGTCATCAATCTCAATTAGATCATCGTGATCCTCATCATTTTGGTAAATTATATTATTTTCTTTTATGTTAAAACAAATTTGTACATGTAAATGAATTGTATACATACATATACATGTACATTTCTATCTTGCATGTGTATTAATACATTTGTATATATGTTTTTATATTTATGTAATTATATTGATGCAGGGGGTGAAAATGTTGCTCGAGGTAAACGTAAGTGAAGAAGAGAAATTCAAGAAGAAGAGCATACACCAGCTACCACCTATCCATCTGATATTCCTGATGAACTTTCTTGAGAAACAAACATCCAACAATTTACGTTACATAGGTGCATAAGACATTATTCAAAATTGAGGAAGATCTTGGGAGTTTGGAGCTCCCTCCAAAGAGTTGACAAAGCTTAGAAATAATTATCCACTCTCTAAGCTCATTTCTTGATATTTACAAGAATATTGGGCCAACAACTTTTTTATTTATAGATATGATTAGGTGTAGAAAGGAAGCAGTAATGGGTCCCGATAAATGGGTCGAAGTAAGTAAAAGGATTAGGAAAGCACATGCAAAATCTATGTTTAATTTCAAATAAGCGCTGAAAAGAAAGATGCTTAAGGTGAAATATTTCAAGCACCCTGAAATAACCACCCATTTGTATGATAGGTTCCTTGCAGTGTATGGAAAGATGCCATGGAATGATGAGGTTCCAATTTATTTTGCTAAATTATTTTATGCATAATTCTTTTTGAGTATGAAACCTGATTATAATGACCTTCTATCTAATTTTTATGGTACTAAGAGAGGTTGGATATATGAAATTAAGGGTGCATTATCGGATACCAAATTGCCTCGCCCTCCACCACCTTTGGTACATCAACCTCCTTGTCTGGTAATTTTGCGGTTGGAGATGGATGGGACTTCTCAAATTGGTCGAGAAGGAAGGGATGTTATTGTAGACCACATCCAAACTGCATTGACTGGAATTGATGTCGATCTAAATCAACGAAGAGCACGAGCTGATGCATGTGTTGATGCACGTGCTAATTTTGTATATAAAAGAGATGAGGAGATAGATAATATGAATATTGAGGAGCTTAAAGCATATGCAAAGGGTTGATGTGATGATTGGAAACACCTAATTGGTCATGAGGAAGAGGGCATGGGATCGATATGTGTTAATGTTTACGGTGGATATTTTAATGTAATGTATGTGTTAATGTTTATTCACATATATTTTTTTAATTTTTTCAGATTTATTCTAACACAAATGTATCATTTGTTCACCATTTGCAGTTAACTCGTTTGTTGAATGAAAATTTTGATAATATCACGGTCCCAGGTTCAAGTTCCAATGAAGATATGGTGAGAGATGTTAATTTTTTTTAAGAGTTCATGTCAATACTATTATTCTAATTTTATTATCGGTATCATGAGGACATGTTTTTAAAGGAAATAATTATGTATATATAATCAAATGTTAGCAAATTCTCATTTCGTTTGAGGTTTTCGACATAGCACAACCCTCTTCCTCCCTATTAGGAGATGTGTCAAATATTTGCTTGTCACAAGTATTGAATATTTCACTTTTTTTTGTTATAATTTGAAGAAAGTTTCATTTAAAAATGAGATCTCTATCTTACAGTTTTAAATATTTCAAACTTTAGGATTGTGAAGATTGTTTCTGTTCTCCAGGGACTTTAGCGATGGAGTCAACAATGCGGATATGTTCATCTAAACAATTTGAAAAATTTGTTTAACAATTTTTTTAATATTGCGAGTTTATGCATTTTCATGGGCAATTTTAAATTTTAAATTTATACACGTGCATTATTGTACAAGGTCTCCAACACGAGGGCATAATGCATGGCGAACACCACAAAGGCACAATGCATGGCGAAAACCATGAGGTATTGTATTGAATTTGAAACTTTTTATAATTTTGTTTTGATGATTACGTTCCCATTTAATTTCAAAACATTAAAATTTAATTTTAAAGTGCAAAATCTTATGTATATATGCAATTACACATGTTGTGCAGGGCACCCATGATTCAGATGAGAGCACGAGGATGTTGATAGATCACATATTTCAACGATATTATCTTTGATGCACAACTTTTTATTTGATAGTCTTTTATATTATATTTACTTTCATCATGATATAAATTTTGGACATATTTAAAGTAAAACTCTTTATTATAAATTGATCTCTTTGACATGTATACTTTTATTTCACAACTTTTTATTATGTATTTACTTTTATAATGATATAAATTTTGGATATTTTAAATAGGACTCTATTATACATGCTATTTTTGGAGTTCATGTACATTTTGCATTATGATTTTTATAATTGTGCATCATAAAACATGGTAAAATTTACATGATGCATGTTTTGATGCTTCAATGTAATTTAAGTTCATGAATATGCAGTAATGAAAGCAAATTTGCATTTAGTTACCATACATTTTGCATGATAATTCTTATAATGCTAGTAGATGATTCTTAGTTTTACATTTAAAGTTGTTTTGTCAAGTTATTTAAAATGAATCTAGTAAAATTGCAAATTAAAAAACATGGTACATTTTACATTTGAATGAATCTTATAATGGTGTAGATTCTTAAAAAATCACATTATAAAATATATGGTATGTATACATATTTCATTCATGTATAGATTATTATGGATGTTGGTTGATAGCTAGTTTTTAATATAAAGCTATTTGAATGCAAACATAATATAAAATTGCATTATAAAACATGGTAAAATTTGCATGATGCATGGTTTGATGCTTAATAAGGTTTTACATATTTAAGTTCATGAATATGTAGCAATGAAAGTAAATTTGCATTTAATTGGTACATTTTGCATGATCATTCTTATAATGTTAGTAGATGATTCTTAGGTAAATTGATTAAAGATGTTTTGTCAAGTTATTTAATGTATCTAGAGTAAAATTGCAAATTACAAAACATGGTACATTTTGCATTTGAATGAATCTTATAATGGTGTAGATGTCTAGAAAACAATCATAACTTAAAAAATTGCATTATAAAATATGGTATACATTTTGCATTCATGTATAGAAAGGCTACTATGGATGTCGGTTGATAGTTAAAACTTTTAATATAAAGTTGTTTGAATGCAAACATACTATAAAATTGCATTATAAAACATGGTACAATTTTCATATTTAAGTTAATGATTATGTTCATGATTATACATTCATGATTAAGGTTTTACATATTTAAGTTCATGATTATGTAGCAATGAAAGTAAATTTGCATTTAGTTGGTACATTTTGCATGATCATTCTTATAATGAACTTAGTATCTAATGATTCTTAAAGGTTTTGATTTTAAAGATGTTTTGTCAAGTTATTTAATGAATAGTAAAATTGCAAATTACAAAACATGGTACATTTTGCATTTGAATGAATCTTATAATGGTGTAGATATCTAAACCAATCATAACTTGAAAAATTGCATTATAAATTATGGTACATACATTTTTACTTCATGTATAGAAAGGCTACTATGGATGTGGGTTGATAGTTAACTTTTTTAATATAAAGTTGTTCATGCAAACATATATAAAATTGCTTTATAAAACATGGTACTAAGATCTAGCTCAATAAAAATATTTGAAAAGATAAAATGATGGTCCATAAAAAAGAAAAATGCAATGCAAACATGATAGTTGTACAATCAACAACAAACAAGAAAATTGTGATATATGTATAGTAGTATTTGGGAGATATTTATTTATTTATTTTATTTTATTTTATTTATTTATTTATTTTTATTTTTTTTAACTTAACAATAAAGTCGTGCCATATTAATGAAAACAATTTTGTAATACTTAGTACTAGCTAGAATAGACAACTTAAGAGTGCACAAAAAGAAAGGCTAACAATGTATTTGAACTCTAAGTTCTCAAATATGAATACAAGGAGAAGAAATTGTTAGGCAATTAAATTTAAAAAAATCTAATTGAATTCCATCCTCAATGATGCGTTCATGGTCAACTTTTGACATTCTCCATTTTGCTAACTTTCAATCTTTTATTATTATTGAACTTCTATCACCTTAATGCGCACTACACACACTAAGTGACTATATTGACAACTTATGGAATCAGGTTGATAGTCTTGAAAGTAAACATTGCTCTCAATTTGATGAGTTTCTTGGAAAAAATAACATTTTAGTATAACAAACCCACTTTCATATATAAAACCATTATAATCATAGTCTTCCAATAATTCCATTTTTCATTCAGTGCACTGCATCAAATAATATTTGACATTTTCTATGTTGTCAATGGGTGCAACTACATCAAAAATATCTCATGCATAATAAAACAAGTGTAAATTCAAATCATAACTAACAAGAAATTATTTATCAACATGGACTTGATTTTATTATCTATTTAGATCTATATTTTAACTATTAAATCTAGATTCTTATACACAATGATTTTAAAAACATAACACACACACACACACACACACACACACACACATATCTTTTAAAAGAAAGTGAAATGTTACCTTCTCTAACAAGATTAGAAAGTTGATAACCTTCAGATGACACTATAGTCTCCTCTGAATCCATCTCTTTGAAGCTTGCAACCGACATTTCCCCCTTTGTATTTAGTTTTGTATGTTTCCAAGATTTTACATACATATTGTTTTTGCATATTGTTGGGTTATGTTATATTCTTTTCATGACTAGCCCACGTAGTGAACTGGGGGGTTAGAGGGGGGACGAAGCCCCCCCTCGTTGTGCCGATTGTGCAGTAGGGGGGTCATAAAGGGGTTTGAGGGGGGTGGGTAGCCCCCTCTATGGGGTTTGGGGCAGCACCCCGGGAAATTTTTTTTTGGACCCTATACTAGGTTGGGCGAATCTACCTATGGTTTTTGGTCCATGATTTTGGACGCGATGGTTTTCAGTCCATGGTATTGGATGCTTTGGCATCTGTAAATATGTATTGTAACATTGAAAGGAACATAATGAAAAATCAAGTTGGTAGTCCTGGTTTTGGGATCCAGTGGGAAAATCTTTGTGTATATGTGTTTTATGTGTTATGTTCTCACATTGTTTATTTTCTGTGTTTTAGAATTTGTATGCAGGTAATTTCTGTACGGGGTTAAAACCTACATTTGGAATTAGAGTTGTTTTGGCTTCAAGGGGACGCCTTTGTTGCTGAGGGGTTTCACTCAGGCCTGTGGTAGACCCTGTCTAGTGGGAGATCCACGAGATCGATTCTAGTGGCAAATGAAGATGGCGAGCAGTGAAAAGATAGAGATCGAGAAATTTAATGGTCAGAGTTTTGAGTTGTGGAAACTCAAGATGGAGGATCTATTGGTGGATAAATATCATTGGATTGTGGTAGATCCAGGTACTAAACCAACAGGAGTGACCGATGAAGAATGGAAGAAGTTGGATCGAAAGGCAAAGAGCATAATACGATTGTGTATCTCAGATTCAGTATTGCTGAATGTATTAGGGGATGCTACGGTGAAGGCTTTGTGGGACAAGTTAGGGACTTTGTACCAATCTATGTCTCTAATGAATAAACTGTTCCTACCAAAAAAATTGTATAACCTGAGGATGAAAGATGGAGACTCAGTGATAGAGCATTTGAATGCATTTAATACTGTGGTAAGTCAGTTATCGTCTGTTGATATCAAAATTTCAGATGAATATAAGTGCATTAGTTTGTTGTGTTCTCTACCAGATTCATGGGATAGTCTGGTTATTGCAATAGGTAGCAATGCAACTGCCTTGCAGTTTGATAAAATAATCTCATCCTTGCTGACGGAGGAGATGGGACGGAAAAATATGGAGAGTCAAAATGGTGATGCCTTGTTTATACGAGGACGGTCCCAGAACATAAACAAAAATAAGTCATCGAGTGGGAGATCTAAATCTAGAGGGAGATCTAAATCTCCAGGAAAACCTGTAAAGGTGGTGTGCTAGAAATGTGGAAAGGAAGGGCACTACAAAAGGGATTGTAAATATAAAGCTCCTGATAAAGGAAAGGGATCTAATGATGCTCCTTTTACAGGGGCGAAAACCACCTAAGATGAAGGTGGGGATGTGTACTTTGCTTCTTCAAGTACACATGTAGATCATGAGACATGGTTGATTGACTCAGGTGCATCCTTTCACTTCACTCCCCATAGAGAGTGGTTCTGCGAGTATGAGAAATATGATGGTGGTGATGTCTTCTTAGAGGATGATAGGAAGGATAGAATCATTGGTCGCGGAAAAGTAAAGTTGAAGTTGCAAGGTGGAAGGGTTAGAACACTTCTGGGTGTTCTGCATATTCCTGCATTGGCCAGAAATCTAGTTTATGTAAGCAAGCTAGATGATGCAGGTGTAAAAATAGTGTTTGAGAACGATACCTGCAAGATGGTTTAGGGAGCACTGGTGTTGATGCAGGGAGTTCAAAATGGAACTCTGTACAAGCTTAAAGGTAGCACTATTGTTGATGGATGCAATAGTTTTGTGGTTTCTGAAAGTGGAGTAGAAAATCTAGTGGTCTTTGGAGAGAAGACCATGCTATGGCATCAAAGGCTTGGACATATTGGAGAGAAGGGCCTTTGAATACTTCATGGTAAAGGTATGGTAAAAGGTATGAGTAATAGCTCTCTGGATTTTGATTTCTGTGAAAATTGTGTATATGGGAAGTAGAATCAGGTGAGTTTCCCCTTTGGTGGTAAGAGGGCGAAACAGATATTAGAGCTTGTGCACAGTGATGTGTTTGGACCTGTGAAGGTTCCATCACTGGGTAATTCTGTGTACTATGTATCATTTATAGATGACTTCTCAAGGAATACATGGATATATTTCCTTAAGAAGAAATCTAAAGTCTTTGATAGGTTCAAATAATTTAAGGCTCTGGTGGAAAACTAGACAAAGAAGAAGATAAAGGTGCTGAGGATAGATAACGGTGGAGAGTTTTGTAGCAAGGAATTTGAAGAATTATGTAAGAAGTGTGGTATAGCACGACAGAAGACTACTCCATATACACCTCAGCAAAATGGAGTTGCAAAAAGAATGAACAAGATGTTGATGGAAAGGGCAAGAAGCATGCTCAATGGTGTTGGGTTAGGACAGGAATTATGGGAAGAGGCGGTGGAGACAGTATGTTACCTAGTCAACAGATCACCTTCATTAGCGTTGGAGGATAAGACTCCACAAGAGGTATGGACTGGTAAGAAACCCTCTCTTTCACATCTGAGGGTATTTGGATGTGATGCATATGTACATGTTCCAAAGGAGAAACAAACCAAGTTTGATAGTAAATCTAAAAAGTGCATCTTTATTGGGTATAAGGATGGTTTAAAGGGTTATAAGCTTTGGAACCCAACAACAAGGAAGGTTGTGTACAACCAAGATGTGGTGTTCAGAGAGGTGAAAGATGTTATTAAACATGAAGTCCAACCAAAGGAACCTGAGGAGATAGAGTTTAAGCTAAAGGAGGAAGAATCAGACTCTACAGCAGAGGAGGAATTAGAAGATGAAGAGCCACAAACTCCGGGTGTAAGAAGATCAATTCAAGAAAGAAGGTAGCCAGAAAGGTATAGTCCATCCGCTTTCTGTTCAAATTTTTCTTTATCTATTACTAATGATGATCCCAGAACTATGAAGGAAACAGTAGATTCAGAGATGGAAAACTCTGGAAAGAGGCCATGGTTGATGAAATGACATATTTGCACAAAAATGAGGCTTGGGATCTGGTGGAGTTGCCAGCTGGAAGGAATCCCATTGGCAGCAAATGGGTGTTCAAGAAGAAGACAAATGCAGAAGGAAAGGTGGAGAAATACAAAGCTCGGTTGGTAGCAAAAGGGTATTCCCAAGTGCCGGGAATTGATTTTGGTGATATTTTTTCTCCTGTGGCCAAGGTAACTTCTATTAGAATACTTGTATCTGTTGCTTTTGCTTTTGATTTTGAGGTAGAACAGATGGGTGTGAAGACAACATTTCTTCATGGGGATCTAGAAGAGGAGATCTACATGAAGCAACCTGAAGGATTTGTAGTGAAGGGTAAGAAAGAACTAGTATGCAAGTTAAAGAAGTCTCTGTATGGGTTAAAACAATCACCAAGGATGTGGTATCAGAAATTTGATACATTTATACAGGGACTTGGCTTCACTAGAAGCAAAGCAGATCACTGTGTGTATTTTAAATTAATTGGTGAACATGTTATTTATCTAGTCTTGTATGTGGATGATATGTTGTTGGTTGGAAATGACAAAGAAATTATATAGGATTTGAAGACCCAATTGTCCTCCAAATTCGACATGAAAGATCTTGGTGCTGCAAACTATATTTTGGGCATGGAAATTAAAAGAGGTCGGGAAAAGAGGAAGCTCTGGTTAAACCAGAGGAAGTATGTTGAGACAATATTGCAGAGGTTTAATATGCAGGATAGTAAACCGGTGAAGGTTCCTATTCCCGTAGGTGTAAAGATATCTACTGGACAATGTCCCAAGACACAAGAAGAGGAAGAGGACATGTCCCGTGTTCCATATGCAAGTACAGTCGGTAGCCTAATGTATGCAATGGTATATACTAGACCAGATATTGTATATGCAGTGGGAGTATTGAGAAGGTTTATGTCAAAACCAGGGAAGGAGTATTGGACAACAGTGAAGCGGGTTTTCAGGTATTTGTGTGGAACTAGTGATTATGGTTTGTGCTACCAAGGAAGACCAGGATTGGACAGAGTTTTGGATATCCGTGGCTTTGTTGATGCAGACTGGGCTAGAGATTTGGATCAAAGAAGGTCTACAAGTGGGTATATGTTTAACCTATTTGGAGGAGTAGTCAGTTGGATGAGTAAGAAACAATGTGTAGTGGCACTATCAACTACAGAGGCAGAATACATGGCAGCCACTCATGCAAGCAAGGAAGCAGTTTGGTTGCAGAGATTGTTTTCAAGTATTGGGTTAGTACAGGGAGCTATAAAGATAGACTGTGACAGCCAAAGTGCAATTTTCTTGGCAAAGAACCCTGCTTATCATTTAAAGACAAAGCACATTGATGTTCAATATCACTTTGTGAGGGATATGATAGAAGACAATCAGGTGTTGCTGGTAAAGGTGGACACTTTGAAGAACACTGTAGATGCATTGACAAAATTTGTGAGCTCTGAGAAGTTCTCTTGGTGAAGAGAAACAATGGGCATTTCAGGGCTGGAAAAATGACTAAGCTCTCTTGTCACCCCCTGTGGAAAGAAAACAACAAGTGGGAGAATGTTGGGTTGTGTTATATTCTTTCCACGACTAGCCCACGTAGTGAACTGGGGGGTTAGAGGGGGGGCGGAGGCCCCCCTTTGATGCGCCGATTGCATAGTGGGGGGGTCACAGGGGGGTTACCCGCCCCCCTCTATGGGGTCCGGGGAAGCGCCTCAGGAATTTTTTTTTTTGGACCCTATATTAGGTTGGGTGAACCTACCTATGGTTTTTGGTCCATGGTTTTGGACGTGATGGTTTTCTGTCCATGGTTTTGGATGCAATGGTTTTCGGTCCATGGTATTGGATGCTTCGACATGTATAAATATGTATTGTAACATTCAGAGGAACATAATGAAAAATCAAGCTGGTAGTCCCAATTTTGGAATCCAGTGGGAAAATCTCTATGTATATGTGTTTTATGTGTTATGATCTCGCATTGTTTATTTTCTGTGTTTTAGAATTCGTATGCAAGTAATTTCTATACGGGGTTAAAACCTACACAGACTTCATTGAATTGTGTGTCCTCTATGCAAATAGGACAAAATCAACTTTTGTGTTATCAAATGCAAATACATTTTGGTACTCCTTTGCTTTAATTGAATGCAATTTTCGAGTCCCTTTTACTATTTTAGCTTCAAATGTAATCAATCTATCTACATCTTGGATTCCATTATGCCAAAAAAACTATAGTAAATTCAAACAAGAATTTAAATATGTTATTCAAAATACAATTTATATATCAAAGATAATCATCGTGATATTATTCTTAACTATATAATTGATAAATGTTTAAAATTATAAAATTAATAAAAATTATCATATATTAAAAATATATACAAGTTAATGTATATATATGTACATACTAGTGTACCTCCCTCCATGGGTTAGTCTCATGACTTAGTGCAGCAATGCACCATTGAACAACTTGTTCAGTTGAGAGAAGTTGGTTTGCAGAGTGGTCCATTTCATATCTTTGAAGTGCTTGTTTTATACATGCCCCTATGCCATCTTGTTCACCTTTGCATGACCAGTATCAAAAAAATACCAACTATGTTTAATGTTGGTTTGCATAAGAAGGATACACAACCAAAATAATGATGCTGAAGATTTAAATTGACCTGTGCATCCATCTAACCATATCCAATGTTCGTTGAATTTTATTCCACGACCTTTGAATGAGTCATAAATCTTATCAAATCAATGTTGTACAAAACATGTATCATGTGTACGATCATCGTTGCTATAAAAGTGATATTATTTAATAACAATCAATTCTCACTGGGGCTTTCTATATGATCAACATTTTGTTCAAGATGTCTATATAGAACATGAAAAAGCATAGAGACTTGGTTAAAATGATAATATTCACTTTGTATTTCATGTTGTGCAACAAACATGTAATTTTATGAAAAATCAACTATTGACAAAATGGTCCCTGGTGGAAAAATTTCACAGGACTTTTTGAATTCCAGGTCCTGCCATCGATATTTATGAGAATTCTTGGTGTATTTATAAATTTATCTCTAAAAATTCTTCAAAAAATCTATCACAAAAATTTCTTCTTCGTGTAAATCAATCCTTTTAGCACTTGTACTACTACTTGAATCAGTCGATGTATGAATATATTCCTATATCTTCCATTTCACCTTTATGTCAGAATGATTGATTATTTATATCAATAGGATATTTGTTGTGAAATAAAGTCAAATTTCCACAACGATCACATTTTTTACCACCAACACATTTCTTTTGGTAAAATAATTCATGGATTTCTCTTGCACATAGAATTTGGGATATGAAACCATGGATATTTGAAGGAGGAGGTGATTTTTTCTAAGTGTTTTACCAAAATTAAGGAAGGTGTCATAATATAATTGAAATTGCACATGATAAATACAACAAGTGTTGCGTACAATGATAGGTTTAACATACCATAGTTTTTGTTGTGCAAAAGTATTAATTTAGACATTAATTCCATGATTTTCTTCTATAAACTTATTGAACAACTCTATCTGAGTGGTGTCTAAGATATGTTTTGCATGTTCTTCATACTAATTTTGTGCTATTCTTCGCCGCATCACATCCCTTACTTTTGGTGAAACACGTGAATTTTTCATCCAATATTCATATATTATTTTGTTAACATCTTCTCCAAGTCTATCTTTGTATGGTATCCTACAAATAACTGTTCAACAAGCGAGCTCATCATTTGCTTTTATTTGCAATCAAAATTTCCTATGTTTGTGTAATGTTTTTCGTGAGGTCTTAATGCTTTTTCCATATATTTCCTTTAGTACTTTATGAAACCACTACCATTTGTATTACTCTATGTGAATATATATCACTTTTCTTTCTAGATTTTCCAATTGTTTTTAGAGCACTATTTATATTTTGAATCACATTTTCCTTCACATTTTTATCTTTCGTTGATTTTTGAATACCCAAAAGTATTGTAGCTTATTTTAATTTCTTTGATGTTAAGAGACCTTTGGGTGAAAATGTGAAGTTGGGTTACGCTTTTTTCCCCTTTTTGAAGAAAAAATATCATTTTAAGAAGTTCTTCAACATTCGACAAGCCAAAAAAAAACTATGTTTAGAATTTCATTTTACAATAAAAGGAAAACTTGTGCAGAAATTTTATTAGCTTTCTATTGCATATTTCTTAGAATTTCTTTATTCACATTTGATATGTCAACTTAGCAATTATTTAACTGTGTGTTCTTTAAAAATCAAGGGATTCATAAAAATTCATATTTTTTGGCACTATTTTATTCTTTGTTAACCTGGGATTTTTGAAAAAAAATTGTTTTCCAACAATCTGAAGAGACTCTACTTCGATATGGTTATATTTACGAAACCAACTAATGCACATCATAATTACCAGAAATTTTTGAATTGAACGAGTATGAAACAATTGCAGATTTTGAAGATGTTTAACATGGCATAATGTTTCCCAACATCTTAATTAAAAACTAAAAATCTAAAAGCTACCCATTAAAGAAGACGGAACAATGTAATGCACCATATATTTTTCATATTTTTTTACAATGTGTTTGGGAAGATACGTAATTTTGATTTCAATGAATCATAGTGACTTTCAGAAATTTTGTGCACACATTTTATTAAAAAATAATTAAAATTAGTGAATATATGAAATTCCATAAAATTTATATCTACTGAAAGTAGATTCAATTTTGCAAATGCTTGTATTGGTTCCAAAAATAAATTCACCATATGTGATGGAGTTTAACCATTCAAAAGTTGGAGAAAGGTGATCAGAGTTGAGTTGTTGCAAAGTTGCAGGTTTTCAACTGTACAAAGTAGTTTTGCCAAAAACAATAAAGCTTCGGCCAAAGTTTTGTTTTTCGTAGACGGACATTAAAATGAACGGTCAACTTTTTCGGCCAAATTTTTCTAAAATTTCGGCCGAAAAACTTTCCATATTTTCCATTGTCCACAAAATTAAAACATTGCGACCCTCCAAAAAACTCTTTCGGCCGAACGTTATAAATAAATTCAATCGAAACATTATTTTTACACTCACATTCCTCATTTGGTTTAAATTTTTAAAGTAAATTTTGGGCTGAATTTTTAAAGTGAATTTTTTTTCAGCTGAATTTTTAAAGTGAGTTTTTTTGGGCTAAATTTTTAAAATAATTTTTTTTACAGATTTTTAAATCAAGTTTCTTTTGCTGGATTTTGAAATTGTTTTTTTTTGTTTAATTTTAAAAATCTACATAGATTGAATTATCATGGGAAATCAAAGAAATTGCAAGAGAAAATATGATCGAATAAGAGACATTGAGGCTCGTAGAGAATACTCGAAAAAATATTACAAAAGAAAGAAGGAAGAACGCTTAAATATTGAAAGAGAAAATCAATTTCAACAAGAAGTTGAAGCAAGTACGTAAATGTAAATATAAATGATATTTAAAATTTAATAGTGTAGTGCAAAATTTAATTTTTATCTGATGATCTAATTTGAAAAATATTTTGCAATGTAAAGAGAGAGATTTTCCTCATAACATTAATGATGAGATTGAAAATGTTGAAAGACAAAGTGAAAAAGATAATGAGCCAATGATTGATGATGTTGTTGAAGATGTTGAAAGACAAAGTGGAAAAGATAATGAACCAATGATTGATGATGTTAGATCCTAGGCTTTTGTGATCCATATTGCAAACAAGAATGTTGTTGAAGATGTTGAAAGATATTCAAGTAGAGAAGTTGAATCACCATTAGGTATGTATATATATGTCATGTGTATTATTGAAATTATACATATACAATTTAATTAGTTTCAATTTCATTCAAACACTATTTTTTAATTTAATTATTTAATGTATATTTATACTCATTTACATTAAATTCTCATATGATGAAATCAATATCAATGATGAAATGTTAGAAAATGTTGACACTAGTACATACGGGGATAGAAAAGTTGACCATGTTATACGATATCTTGTTAAGCTCATTATTGATAAATTCTTCAAAGACGAAAATGTGATAGTTCAAGCTCAAATTTTGAGAGTAAATAATTTTTATTATTACTCGATGATTGTTTAGAAATGGCTCCTTATCTACTCGTATATGTGGTCCTTAAACTGTTGTCAGGGCCACAACTTCTAGTGTCCCTATATATCTAAAACTTTTGGAGAGAATTCTTGGGCAAATGATCCAATCTCCAAAAGAGATGTCTGTGGGATTCCATATTATTGCTAAACCCTCTATGCTACCCTTCACATCTATTGTCATGGTTTCATATCTATTCGCATAATGATTGACTATTTCTCTTACCCATTCCCCTGAGATTTTTGTCTCTTGCAATATTAAGATTTCATGCTTATCCTTATTCAATATTTCTTTCAAATATCTTTGTTTTCCTCAATTGTTGAGGTTCTTTATGTTCCAAGTTATGATCTTCATTTGAATTTTTTTCTTAGAGCAGAGAAAACCTCTAGGAGTAGGATAACTCGTCTTGTATTCACCAAATGCTCCCCTATTGCCTGGATTGATTCATGAATGGGTCTCTAGACATGTTTTTGATTAGTTTTAAATGTTTGTCCTCTCTATGGATTGGTTTTGGTTGGTTGTCTTGAGTCCATCCCCGGCTCCCCCTGATCTTCTCCTCTAATTCAACCTTGAGATTTTAATATTTTGAAAATCTCTTGATACTATTGCTTTTGGGTGTCCGGAATAAACCTGGAGTCTAAATGGCGTCATTTTGCTAAAATTTTATAAATATATGTTCTTCATTATTGATTTCTTCCAGTGGGTCCTTTGTATCCATCTTTTCATTCTCCTCTCGTTTTGATTCCTCTACTATATCTCGTGGATTAGTTTGCGCCTTGCACTTCGACATGGGTCTTGGGTGTAGCAGGTCACTCCTTGGCTCTACTTGCATTGGGGTTTCATGGATGTCTCACGACCCTTCCTCTGTGTAAAGAATGACAAATCTATTATGTGACGATTGGGTTTTTCTTCTAGGTTGACTAGGTTTATTATAAACACTTCTTTTAATGTTTTTCTGACATGGAAATAAAATTTTAAAGAATTCTTAATAATCTCTTATCTTTTTAAGGTTGAGAGACTATATTGGTTGTTAGCATATATTAAACTAGACACCAAATTGATATATAAGACTCTATGTTTATGAGATAATAAACCCATCTCTATACAATTATTTGACTATTAATATTTATAAAAGTGTATATATTCTACTCTCTTTAAAATTTATAATTAAAACATTTTACTAATATATTGTTTAATATAAAAGACATGGAATTTTCACTTAAAATAAAATGCATTATTATTTTAGTTAAAATTTAGATTTAATATCTAACCACAAACTTTATACTTAAAACATTAACTCACTGTGCAGCCCTTCAAATTTAGAAATTAAAAAAATATATATTAACATAATAAGTTTTTAATATAATAATAAATATTATAACACAATAATAAAACCTATAAATATTGCTATAGTGTAATAAGTGGTGGAATTTTATCGACTGAATCCTGTCCCCTCACACAGAAAAGAACGCAGTCATTCATTCAACTCAATTTGATTGTTTTTCCGGCCACTATGGCGCTAGATCTTCCACAAAGTCTCTTTCTTGAATGCTGGAGCCAAATATCCACATCGTGTTCATGCTCTTTGGGATTTCAGTCAAACGCTGGGAGCATAACCCAATACAGTGATATAAAGTAATTAGTTTATATGGGTTTAGTTCATAAAAGTAATTGAAGGCAGAAAATATCTAGGAAAAAGGTGGAAATCCTATCTAAAATATAAAAACTATCTTATATATCTTATAGAATATTTAAATGGTGAAAGTATTCCATTATGTTTTTTGGTTGAAATTTCGTATTCATAGTCCAGAATATTAAAGATATCTTATAAAATATATCCAAATGATGACATTATTTCAATATGTTAATGATTGATATCTTATAAAAATTGTTTGAGAGCAGAAACCACGTATGGAAAATAAAAGCTATCCTATATAGAAAATAAAAACTATCCTATAAAATATAGGGATTATTAAATCCTATATCGTTTACATGACAAAGCCAAGAAACCCCATCATTTCAGCCTCCAGCAACACTATTCCACAATTTCATAAGAGAATGGAGTGAGGTTTTGCAACACTATTGTAAGTTACTATACCTCCTCTATCACTATTAAGTGAAAATATCCCTTTGCTGCTAAAATAAAAATGTGATGGAGGAGGTATTTTCAAAGTTGTTATATACCATTTACCCCATATATTTCACTTAATGCCGGTCTGACAAATAATTCACTTAATGCAAACATTACTAAGTTGAAAAGCTGCGAGCTTGACACCTCTATCTCTATAGGTCTATATATTGTTACCACCTTCAATCTTTCTCCTAAAGCTTAAAGCTTGACCTACCTCTCTTTCTATGTGTGGTTTTCACTTTTAATTTTTTTTAATTAAATTCTAATTAAAATTAAATTACATTCAAATCACTCATCTGCATTTTATAAACGATATAAAATTATAATTCATTAATAAATAAAAAATCAAATAATATATATAGTTTTAATATATTATATCAATATTTATTAATAATATAATTACTAAAATTACTATTTATATATAATTGTTAAAATCTACTTTAATTTATAATTGGATTAAAAAATTAATTAAACAAATTTTTAAAAATAACAAATTTAAAAACAAAATTTTACCCCATAAAAGTTATCTTTTTTATTTCTTTTTAATTTTCTCAAAAAATATGTTTATATTCTATGTAAGAAATATATAGGTAAGGAATATATATTTTTCTTTATAAATATTTTAATATTCTATATAAAGAATATTTGAGAAATATATATTTTTTTTCAAAATTATTTTTATATTTTATATGAAATATATAGAGAGACTTATTGTTAGAACATTTTATTGGTTTATTGGTGAAGATGAATGGTCTATAAAGTGTTTGAATATTTTGCTTGGATATTCCATTTGATAGTTTGTCACAACATATGACAAAGATTTATTGAAATCCAAAAATCTATACTATGAGGGTTATGCTTTCTAGATTTATTAGATCAATGTTTATGCTTAATACATATGACATATAACAATGCAAAAATTAGAGAACAAATAATCACTCACAAAACCACAATAACACAAAATATGACCCGGAAGGCCATTTCAGGAGAAAGGTGACAACGCCCTGCTCTCTCTTTCATTGAATGGAAATGGGGCACAGGAGAGTGAGACTTGTGGCCTATAGGCTACTATAGAACACAACCACTCTATATTTCATCTTATTTCTATCCACTCTCATCTACTCTATTCCAATATGGAACAACATGCACTAGACTAGGATACATGTTTTCCTCTCGTGGCTCGGTTATAACACAATTCATTAGCTAAATGACCGATTCAACCTTCATATGAGTTATAACTCGGCCATTCTAGAGCCTTCTTCATGGTTTCCACTTGGCCAACCCATTTTCCATGAGAAATGATTGTTGACATGGCATCCTCTCAAATATGATGCTCAATCATGATAGTTCATTGAGGTGATTCTTGCACCATTGTGAAGATGTCAGTGTCTAGATTATGGAATCTAGTTCAATATTAAGGTTGAGAGCATGAAAAGTGGTCTTTTGAGACCTCAAAATAATGGTAAAGTTTTTGACCCAAAATTCCCAAACTAGAACCACCAATAAAAATGAACTTGCAAGTTGATTTCTCTTATTTGTTCACTTTGAAAGAATCAAGATGAATGAAAAATAATATAATGATCCAATTTGAATCAACAAAGAAGATGTGCAATTCCTTCCATGCTTAGTATGGAGTCAAGACATAGTATGTGTGCGTGTGTGTAAAGAACTAGCATAGGTTCATCTTAACCCTAGACATATCAAGCATCAAGTGACATTAGATATATAGAGGTGTGAACTTGCCTTCAATTTTTGCACTCTAAAAGATGTTGCACCTCAAAATATGTGATCCCTCTCAACACTTGATAGATCTTGGGTTAAAATGGATCTATCTTGGTATTATTACAATAATATATTTTATATTCGAGATTAATGATATCCCTTTTTAAATATTTCTTAAATCATATCCCTCTACTAAATTCCTGAAAGTTCTCTATTTATTTTAATCATACAAAGAAAGTGGTGTAATTACCAATATAGATGCATAACTTCGATCTCCAAAGCACAAACAAAGAGGGATTAAATCTCTCAAGACGCAAACATCTTTTTGAGTGCAAAACTTGAGACAAGGTTTGCACATCAAGAGATTTGATCATTCTCTAAACTTGGTAGACCCCGAGTTAAAATAGATTTATGTTGGTTCTTTATTATAATATTTATATTTATATCAATTATACACGTGTTCTTATTTTTAATTTTATTAAAGCTCTCTTCACACAAATAACTACATACACATGGCAATTTTACTTGACAAGTTTTATAATTTATAGCTAATATTTATGTTTTATATATATTTTACATCTATGTATAAAAACTTTATACATAGTTTTTATAACTACAGATACATATGATTATATTAGTTAAATTTCTTTTAATATTATTCGCCTATTATAAATTATATATATTATTTAAATAGATGCAAATTAACTATAAAATAATCTAATTTTATGACATAAGTCCTACAAACAAATATATTAAAGAATATATAACATTAAATTCCAATATTATTATTTTGAAAATTATAGAAATATATTAAAGAATATATAACATTAAATTACATTACTATTATTTTGAAAATTATAGAAAAAAGAAGTTGAAAAATATAATTTGTGAATTGAGAGGAATAGAATTTCTTAATATATAATTTTTAATTTAATGTTATGAATTATTATATTTTATATATATATAAATTAAAATAATTATATATTAAGGAGGCCCGAAAAATCATAACGGTCTACACATTTTGAACCCATGACATGGGACAGGTCAACCTCGTGTAACGAATACGCCATGAGTGCACTGTCTAAAAACGCGAAGGATGTGATTTTCTTGCCAGTGTAAGGACTAAGTATTGAACCAGCGGAAGCAAAATCCCAAGGATGTTGACGTTGAGACTTGACTTTGCGACTAGTGCGCATAAAGCAATGTTCTTAGACTATATAGCCAACTGAAGTACGGAGATGCAAAACAATGTTAAAATGAATTTAGTTGGATTTATAATTGTATTTCATTTGCCACAACATGATGTGAATACAATTAAAACCAGAGCAAATGGGTTTACAATTTCATCAACATATACTAGTAATTTTGTCAATAAAGTTCAGGAAATCAAATATAAAAATTCAATTTCATAGATTTATGATAAATAAAGAGAGACTTTCAAATGCTGATTTTTTATTAAGAATGTGTAAGTATAAAAAAGTATGGAAAATTTATGTAAAAACTTTGAGCAAAATTTATTTGAGATGTCTGAGATCTTACAAAATTATACATAGGTAATTTAATGCAAAAAACAATCAAGATAAAGTAGCTGGATAGACTTGGACATCTCTGAAAAGAATGAACAACAAATAATTCTAAATAGATAGATCTATAAATGATGTGCTTACTTCTTTCTTCTCACTCCACAAAAGATTCTTTTCTCACTCTTATTATCCATCTTACTCTTGTGTGCCCTCTAGTTGATTTTAATCTTCCTTGCACGATTGGAGAAGGTAATTGTTTGAGATTCTCTTTCGGATTAATCACATCGAATAATCTTATTGTCATAGAAACGTAGACCATAAGATTATTCGACATCATTGATCCAAAAGATAATATCAAACATCATTATGGATCACAAAAGTCGAGATCAAAAAAAGGTAATTATTCTAGAACTAATCTTTTTTCATTAAATTAAACTTTTTTCTTTTTAAATTAGGGGCATATAGAAGAGGTATTTTATTTTAATTTTATTTAGTAGGCGGAGTCCTTAAAAATGTCATTCTTTTATAAAAAAAAACTTGTAAAACTTTGTCACTCCCACGAAAATAAACAATATATAAATAAGCATGATAAAATAATATCATCATCAAGTATCCCATAAAACCATGCATGTGGTTCATATCATCCATCATCACATAAATAACCATGTAAAGTAATCGTTGTGTCTCCCACAAGTAGTAGTGTTGTAAAAAATATAACATTGTCAAAAATAATTTGATGTCCCAAAAATATAATATGTACCATAACCTGAAATATGTCCAAATAAAGTCAAACATAACCATAATAATAAAATATAGTCAAATAGCTTATGTCAACTTAGGATATATGCTAGGACTAGTCATGTGCCTTTTTTATCAACTCTTTCCTTCTCCTTCTATCTTCGGGTGCATGTCTTGGAAAGAAATTTCCCTCCTCCCCCCTTCATCTGCTCATGATGTGCTAGTATATGTGTTTGTTGAAGTGGGCTTGAAAAGAGAGCATCTAGGAACAAAGAACATACAAAGCTTTCCTACTACAATGCGAGTATGGGATTTGAGGGAGAACTTTGTGAGGCATGAGGGGCAGGAGGAGGTGGAGGACCACGAGGGTATAGGTGCCCCTTCTATTGTCAATTGATTAAATTATTTAGAATTTACATCAAAATGTATATAAAATATGATTCGTTTGTTTTTTATTTTCTCTCGATGAAACATTTGTACTTCTATCTTGAACCCTTCAGTTTCCTCAAGATCCTTGACTAAAGAAACTCATTGTATGGTGTAATAAAGGAGAATGCATTATGAAATAGTTTACCTCAAAGCAGAAGATAATAAATAGGCAAAGTAATGAGCTATATGACAAATCATGTTTAACATAAATGTTTGGGTGTCTTGAAAACATGCACAAAGGACAAAGAATTACATTACAAAGGAAGTTTTGTACAAGCAATCAAGAGAAATGTTGTAAATAATATGAACTTGAATACAAAGTGATGCTAGTAGTAAGAGGGCACACGTTTTTATGTCCAAGAAAATTGTTTGAAGTAGCATTATAACATTAATAAACTATACAGAGAATATATAACATATGGTATTGTGATAGTATCTTACAATATTTATCCTATTTTATGTATAGATGTAATAATTGATAAGCCAAGTAGAGTTAAATATGTGTGAAGTATGACTAGGAATTTAACTGAATTGTCTATCATTAGCTTGCATTGCAATCTAATGTATAAGTAGAAAAATATGAAATTATGGTGGAAAAATACTCATTTTTTACTGTAACGACTCATGAATCAAATGTATATGATCAGGTGAAGACTATTGCTTGGTCATAGAGCGACGCGGACGAAGAGCTAGGGTTTCAAGTTTCTACAAGTGTTGAACTCCATGGAGGGGCACAAAGGGGGCAACTCCACTCCCTCCTACAGGCAAGTCGTGGCCAGCCGAGGTAAGAAACCAATAGAAATTGTTAGAGGTTCTTCAAGAGAAGGGAAAAGGAACATGGAAGAGGATCAAGATTTAACCAAATCAAGGGAGGACAATAGCACAAAAGAAAATGAGGAAGAAGACAAGAAATAGGGAGCAGAAAACAAAGCGCAAAAGGGGCCATGTAAACCCAAGGCTGAGGTCACACCCATAGTAGTTTTAAATGATCTTGCTCTACAGGCACATAGGGACCACATGCAGACCTATGCTATCATTTGTAAATTCATGGGACTATGGCCTATTGAAAAGGCATTACAAGTGTGGATTAAATACCACTGGAAACCAAAGGAAGCATAGACCTACATCTTAGGCCAAAGGGTTTCTTAACTGTGGTTTTTACAAATATTGTGGACAAAGACAGGGTGTTTGAAGATGGGCCCTACTTCTATGCAGCAGCAGGCCTCTACATGAGGCCGTGGATGATGAATTTTGTCTCGGAGTGAGAGACTTTCACTTCGGTCCCAGTCTAGGTAAGAATCTACTCCCTACCTCTTGATTACTGGCAAACGGAATCGTTATCTGCCATAGGAAACAAATTAGGGCATTTTGTCAAAGCTTCTGAGGCCACTAGAAGGGGAAAATACACTTCCTTCGCATGAATATGTGTGGAGATGGATCTCTCTGGAGCTCTACTGGATGAGGTCATCTTGGAAGTTTTTGATGAAGAATGGGTGCAAACAGTAGATTATGAACATATTCCTTTCAGATGTCGTAAGTGCCATGAGCATGGGCACCTATTTAGAGATTGCCCTCTCAGTAAAATAGAGAACAAAAGTAAAGCTACCACAATGAAAGATACTGAAAGCTTTCACAAAGTGGGATATAGAGGAAAAGGGGGCAAAAGGGGGCCAAAGCAACATCAAACAGAAGGGCAACAGGCCAGTCTGAACAGGTTCCAAGTACTCGAAGAAGAGGAAGAGATAACAAAAGTAGATCAGGTAATGGAAGGAAGCCCAGGGGAGAAGGAGAAAGAAGAAGATAGTGAACAAACACAGGATATTAATAAACAGAAAGAGACTATGCTGAGCGATGGAGAACTGGAGATGGACCAAGAAATGACCCAGAGTGAGATGGAAATGGAGGATCATGAACTACAGGAGATTCTTGATAGAGAACACCTAGATCTGGAAGGGTTCTTAAAACATGGGACCATGGGAGGGGTAGAATCATTACCTCAAGAAGAGTTCAACAAGGTACAATAGCTGTTCCTATGGAAAACTCAAGCTAAAGGGTTGGAAAGGCAAAGAAACAATGAAAGGTAGGGCAACGAAGGTGTGAAAACTATGAAAACCACACTAGGATTAGCTCCTAGAAACCCAGGAAAGAAAAGAGGCAGAAAAAAGCAGAACGAGCTATTGATGGAATGTGGAAAGCTAATGATAGATTCAGGTAAGATGAAAGACCTAACCAGCTACTCCTTTACAAATCTTTAATAATGAAGTTCACATCTTGTAATATCAGAGGTCTAGGTAGTAAAAGAAAAGAAAGAATACTTAGCAATAGAATGAAACAAGAAGCTCCATATATGATCTTCATCCAGGAAACTAAATGTTCCATTCAAACAATAAAAGAAATTCACAGCAAATGGTTCAATAGATTTGAGTTTCTAGAAGTCAAAGTAGATAATACAGTAGGGGGCATACTCACTCTTTCGAAACCCCAAAAGATTGGAATAATAGATGTTGAGGCATCTAGGAATTATTTATCAGTGGTTATTCAGCCTATGGGAGATAGGGAGACTTATTTGGTCACGAATGTTTATTACCCTCAAAGAATGGATGATAAACTCAGGTTTCTAGATTCTCTTGTGGATCTAAGAGATAGACATGCAGGAGTACCATGGATCATGGGTGGGGACTTCAACATGATCAAATCACTTTCAAAGAAAAAGGGGGAACCAGAAATTTAAGCAAAGACTCTACAACATTTCAAACTTTTATAGATAATATGAAGCTAGTTGACACTGATATGAGTAATGGCCTCTTTACTTGGAACAATAAAAGAGGAGGAGAGTCTCAAGTAGCCTCAAAGTTAGATAGATTCATAATATCAGAGGATCTTATGCTCACCGACAAGGAAATGATAGCGAGAATTCTCCCCTTTGGAGGCTTGGACCATTGGCCTGTTCAACTTGAGGTTCAGGGCATTGGTACCCCCAAGAATAGAGCTTTTAGATTTGAGAATATCTGGCTCACCCACCTAGATTTCATCAGCAATATTGCAAAATGGTGGACAGAAGATATACATATTCAGGGTGCAAGAATGTTTCTGCTACACAAAAGACTAATGCACATCAAGCTCATACTTAAAGATTGGAACAAGATTGAATTTGGCAATATTTTTGAAGTGAAAAAAGATGTTGAAGACAAAATGTAGGAACTCAATCAAGCCCTTATCACGGATGGGTTTGATAAAGTCATAAATAATCAAGTCACCAAACATCATCAAGACTGGGAGAATTTATGTAAACAAGAGGAAATATTTTGGAGACAGAAATCTAGAGTTCAATGGCTAAAAGAAGGGGAGCGAAACACTAGATTTTTCCACAGGTCCACCATGGCAAACAGATCTCATAATAGGATATCTTTGATCAAGGACGAGGGAGGTCATCTACTTAATTCCCATGAAGATATAGAAACTATGTTAGTTCAGCACTTTCAAGGTATAGAAAAGGAAACCATTTCAGATAGAGAACATTTTATCAGGGACTTAACAAGGCATATACCTAGGCTTGTAACAAGAGAGGACAATTTCGATCTTAATAGGCTAGTGACTGAAGAGGAGGTTAGTGAGGTCATCAAAGAAATGCAGAATGGTAAAGCGCCAGGTCTTGATGGTTTCAATGTGGATTTCTTTAAAGCTTGCTGGAACATTGGTAAACAAGATATTCTGAATGTAGTGGAGGATTCCAAGATGAATAGAACCATTTTGAAGGTGCTCAATACTTCCTTCATCTCCCTGATCCCTAAACAGGACAATTCTCAGACTCCAGACAAGTTTAGACCCATAGCTTTGTGCAATGTGGTGTACAAGATAATATCCAAGGTTGTTGCCAATAGACTAAAACCACTTCTTCCTACTCTAGCTTTTGTGGAGCAATCTGGATATGTGGAGGGTAGACAAATTCTCAATAACATCATTCAAGCACATGAAGTGGTGCATTCATTGTTAAGCAATAGGAAGGCTAGCATGATTATGCAATTGGACCTAGCAAAAGCTTACGATAAGTTGAATTGGACCTATATCACGAAGGTCCTTATAGCCTTTGGGTTTGATCATAACTAGGTAAGATGGGTCATCGCCCTGGTAACTTCTTCCAGCTTTTCAATTCTAGTTAATGGTTCTCCTTCCAAGAATTTTACTCCTTCAAGAGGCCTCAGGCAGGGCGATCCGCTCTCTCCCTTTCTCTTAATCCTCATGATGGAAGGACTTGGTCGGTCTATCAAGCAGGCAAAAGAAGTTGGTAATATCAAGGGTCTCCAACTTTCTGAGACTAGACAGACTTTGACCCATCAACAATTTGTTGATGATACTATATTGCAGGGAATCCCCATAGTCAAAGAAGCACTATCTTATAAACAAATCCTATGTGACTTTGCCATGGCTACAGGTATGGAAGTTAATCTCTCCAAATCTAAGAATTTTTTCTTTAATACCAATATTGCTATTCAGAGAAATATCTCCAGAATTATGGGCTTTCAAAGGGATGTCCTTCCTTCCAAATACTTGGGAGTTCCTCTAACTGATAAACCTTTCCACAAGATCATTTGGGAGCCTTTGTTTAATAAGATTCAGGATAAAATCAGGAAATGGACTATTAGATCTTTAAACTTGGCATGTCGGTTAGTGCTTACAAAAACTATACTTCAATCAATCCCCGTCTTCATGCTATTAGCCCTTCTAGCTCTAAAGGGAGTTTTTCAACAATTTAGAACCATTCAAAGATACTTTCTTTGGGGTAAGGGGGAGGAGAGAAAGAAATGGTGCTTGGTAGCCTAGGATAAGATTTGCAAACCTAGAAACCATGGGGGTCTTGGATTGGATGATCCGGAAGTACTAAGCAAAGTTTTAGGGGCAAAATTATGGTGGCGTTGAGTAAAAGATCTAAAAGCTCAGTGGGTTAGTATCTGGAAAGAAAAATATGCCAGCTCTTGGCAAGATAATTATCACATAAGGATGACTGGCATCATAAAAGGCTCACACATCTAGAATAAGGCCTGGGAGAATAGAGGCCTAGTATAAAAAAATAGCTTCTGGGAAATCAAAGAGGGAGATCTTGCTTTGTTTTGGGAGGATAAATGGCAACAAGAACCTACACTGTTAAGAGAGGACTTTTTGGACCTCAAGAAATAAACTAATACCAAAGGGTTACTTAGGGTAAAAGATTTTTGGGATCAAACCAATAGTGAAGGAAAATGGAAAACCTAGAAGAATATAGATTATAGGGATGAAAACCCCTTCAAAGAAAAAGTTGAGGCACTTCTGAAAATGTTGGACCAAAGGAAAATTTTAGTGACAGGGGGGCAGGACCAACTTAGATGGGGCAACAATAATGAAGGTACCTTCAATCTTAAGGAGGAAAAACACATACTCCTTGAGCTAGACTCCAATGTACCAGACAGGGTTTGGCAGAACCTATGGAGGCATCAAGGATGGATGAAGATCAAACTCTTCATGTGGCTGGTGCATCATAAGAAAAATATGACTTGGGAAAACATTCAGAAGAGGGGTGTTCTAGGCCCTTATAGATGCCAGCTATGTGAAGCCCAAGAGGAAACAATGGAGCACCTTCTCAATAATTGCATTTTCACCTCCAGTTTGTGGGATACTTTTGCCACTATTTTCCAACAGACAGACAGGGACAAAGGAAGCATTATCAACACCCTAAATAACTGGAGACGAAACTTCTTTGATTATGAATTTCTTTGCTCAACTTGGGCTTTAACGCCAAGTTTCATAATATGGAATGTTTGGAAAGAAAGGAACAACAGAATCTTCAAAAATGAAAAAGGTTCCTCCCAACGCATTTTTGACCAGATCTTAAGACAGCTTAAGGAGACAGTAGGTACTATAGTGCGAACTTCCCCAAAGAATCCACCTTCAGAAGCTAAAATGCAGATACTTCTTCAGTTGGGTATGCAGGGGCTTATACCACAGGGCTTGGATAGGAAGGTAATGAAACTAGACACTAAGCAAGATTACTGGCATCCTCCCCCTCAGGGTTTTTTGAAATACAACATTGATGGGGCCTCAAAAGGCAACCCGGGTATTGCTGGCTTTGGAGGGGTGTTAAGGGATGAAAATGGTTGCATCCTTTTTATTTTCCATTGCCATTTGGGAAGAGCCACTAACAATATGGTGGAATTAATGGCACTTGAGCAATGTTTAGAATTCCTGAAGCAAGATAATCTCCAGAATATAATAGTTGAAGTTGATTCTGAGTTAATCATTAACTCGGTCAAGAGAATCAGCTGTGGCACGGATCTGGAAAAAGTCTCAAAACACTGGAGGTTGCTTCAGGTCTTTCAATGGATTCAGCTTCACCTCCGGTGCTTACGTACCGTGAGTTTTTCCCATGTGCAAAGGATGGAAAAATAAATTGGCAGACATTCTAGCCAATCAAGGGGTGCTCTGCACCAAAAGTAGGGTCGAGCTAAGATGGCAAGAGATGCCTCAAAATATATTAAAGGCACATTGTCATGATTAGGCGGATGAGGACAGAGTGGTGTTTCAAAACAGAGCCATAGAGACGGGGTCTAGTTGATGTGGATTCATTATGAAGTGTTATTTCTGAAGTGAGGTCATATTTGGGATGCAGGTCATTGTTGGTCTCCTCAACCCTGGTAAGTACAAACACAGAAGTCTCAGGTGGAAGTTGCTCGGCAGATGCTGTTTCTTAAATGGACGGCTGGATGGATGGATCTTCATCTTCCTTTGGTTCATTCACCCAAGGAGATGGGATGGTGTGAGGGGCCAGAGTCCAGGCTTTCTCGGCAGACTCAAAACCCCCGTATTTCTTTCTGTGGTGGCAATACCGCTCTCGGGGTGGTTTCTAGTTTTTTGCATGCCCTTCAAGCTGGAAGCAGTATTTCGGAGTTGGGAGCGATTCCACTCACCAAGCAACACATGGCCAAGGGAGGGGAGGAAATACCGCCCTCATCACGAGGTAATTCTCGGTGCTTTTGGCTCATGCGATATGATCCTCAGCCGTTGGATCAAGCAAGACAAATCTATGGTCAAGAATAAGCGAGCATGTTGGTGGGTCTAGGTCATTTATCGCGCGGTAATTCTCCATGATTTTTGGTCTTGTGATATTATCCTCCACCATTGGATCTAGCGAGGAGAATCGACGGTTAAGGAAAAGTATGCAGGTCTAGGTGAGGGTTATCTTCCGTGCTTGTTTTGCTTCATGGTGAGAATCAGTGGATTTCGGGCGAAATACATGCTCGAGGGTTATCCCCCCATTCAGACCCGAAATCCTTTTAGAGTGGTCCCTATTTCCTCATCGGGTCCGATTCTAATTTTAAAGTGCTTGCTTGTTTTCGCCCCAATTTGAGCCTCGTCCGTCAGATCTCTGAGGGGGGATCGAACGGTCTCGGTTTTTGTTTGTATTTTGAGGGTTTTGTAGTCATGTTTGCGGGCCCTTGGCTTGACTTTTAAGCCTTTAGCTCGGTGCCCTAGGCTTTAAGCGGATAGTTTTTTCTTTGGCCCACAGCTCCTTTGGGACTATTGTATTTTATGTAATTTGTTTTCCGATTTAATGAAATAGAAGGTATGAGTCTTGCTTTAGAAAAAAAAATGTATATGATCATGTGAGAAAATATTACAGGAAGTTAGGCTAAACAATTTGAATAATTTATGTTGAACACATGGTTGTGCCAAAGATATAATGGTTCCTATAATTCATGAAAATAGGAGCATGCAACAAGGTAGATATCACATAAGAAAATATAGAGAAAATCATGTCTGAAAAAGTATGAAAAAGAACAATGAAAGACTTTTTCTTGAGTCTCTGAATATGTGCTAGTTATGTAAAGGAAATTTTTAATTTTTCTTCTTTCTTGATGGGATTTACAAGGACACATATATATATTTATATTATGCCAATTTTTTTGCATGGAATGTATTTAGAGACAACCTTCCAGCCTTTCATTTTACCTTTTAATGTGAAGCTTGGCTCAATTACAATAATGTTTATGGGCAAACTTCTTCAGAATGAGCCAAGGGGGTCGCCAAATTGGTGTAGGAAGATGAAAAGTGTTAATAATGGTGAAAATGATGACTATGGTCATTACAATGGAGAATAGTAGCCACAACGTGTTAAAAGCCCCAAATGAGAGGTTTCCACAACGCTTTAATACTTTCAGGGTCAAAACACAATTCATTTTCAAAGACAGAGCAATTACATAGTGTATTCTTTGAGGCAGGGCATAGTGACAGGTGCTCTAGTATATATGGAGAGGAGTAAACATGGAGGTGTTGCAAGTGTGAAAGCATGATTGAGTTCAAAATACATAAACAGATAATAAACCCTTTTTTGGAGAAACAACTTCCAAAACCATATAATCATAACCTGTGACATATATAGTCAAATGTAACTAGAACATGAACTATAATAGTAAGAGAAAAATTACCATAAAAGCAGCTAGTAGTGTGACTTTGGATGGTTGTATTAATATTATTTCCATGGAAAAATAGAGCATGGTGATAGAGACCCAACAATTTACTTAATGTTGGTATGAAGAGAAAATCAAGACCAGATTTTACCATTCAAGGCATGTGCCTAAATAGGGTGTGAATTATTTTATTTGGTGTTGCAAAAAGAACCTCATTCCACCCTTAGAAGTAGTTAAGAATAGAGCATGCCACATTCCATAAATTTTCTTGTTATCTAAAGTTATTTCTGCAAAAATGAGGCGAGCTCGAGAAATATAGTGAAGGTTAGGAGAACATGTGATATGGTAAAGAGACAAGGGTTTCAAAAAGGGTAAGTATTGACTTTAATAACCAAGTACAAGAAATGGAGGGCTTGCATGACACCCTGCAAAGGAATGATTCCTCCTTCTTGAAATTAAATAAACATACATTGACTAATTTTTTCCATATACCATCTATTTTAGCTTAAACATTGTGTATGCAAATTAAGAAGGAGCCTGATTTATTTGCATGCATAAAAAGACACAAATGAAACGAGGGGTACTAGCAAGGGGAAGAATAATGAAAGTGGTATTAACTGCATAAACAAAGTCACTCACAACAGAAATTACTGTGTAGACATGAAAATGAAATCCACTTCATCAAGATGGTTTTGCTTCATACCTATGACTGAAGCATTTTTATGTTTCCTGATACCATTATCAATGATTTCCTCGAGCTCTTTACAACATTTATCTTATGTTACTAGGCTTCGAGAAAAATCGTTGTGTTTAATCCTTAGAGAGAGAGCTCATAATGGTAATAAGGGTAGTGGTGAGTTGGTGGCTTGCTTGCCAACTACTGTAACATGGTTAGGGTCCCAAGTGTGCCTTCAAATTCAACACATTAATCATGTTTCCCATCACTTACAAATAGGTACTCATATCCTCTGATGTATGCATTGACAACATAATACTATGACATACACCACATCAAATATGAAATCAAAACATTGCAACCACCCACATCATATAGGATATATCAAACTATATTATGTTCATTTGAAAGGTGTTATATCACACACTAAATTTATACCTTAAATGCCATCAATGCATAACAAGTATTGTGTGGACACTTTTACATACAATGGATATTAAACATTTTAGATTATAATTCCATCACCCTTATTCTATGATATGATTTTAGTATACCAGGGTAGAAAAAACGTGACATAATGTTTGTAGAACCTTTGCAATAGAAAGAGATTATCAATATTGTAGATAGTGCATTATTAGAACTTACTTTTCATGTTGAGAATAAGTATATTCATATGGTAGCTTTGTACATAAATACATATAAGAGATGTGCATACACAATTTTTTATAGATATCACTACTTGTATCAACATGTGCTTGTATCACCATGCACTTGTATAAAGACATTAAACCATGAAGAAAGTAATCATGAGAGGTCAAATCCTTATTCCTCTGGAGGGACCCCACTTACTGAAGTTCATAAGATCTGATTTTTAATACATTGTTATTATATTTTTAGAGGAGGAATCGAGTGCAATGGTTTTCACATCTTTATGGGGGTGACTCATGAACAATAATGAGTCAACAAATTGTTGAGTGAAGTAGATAACTAGCTGTTAGATAATGGGCATTCTAAAGGTTAATACAACCTATATATGTATACAATTGTATCTATTAGTATTTGCAAATTTTATTAAAATGTATCTTGTTGAAATGTAATGATGGTGAAAGGGAAATTTCATTAAAATAATGAGGGTGGAAACCAAATATAAAAAATAGGTTATTTTATCTAGAAAATAAAACCATCCTCTAAAATATCTAAATGATGACAATATTCCATTAAGTTATTAGTCAAAATCTCATAAAAATAGTTTGAGATTGAAAACCACATATTGAAAATAAACTATCTTATATGGAAAACAAAAACTATCTTAGAGAATATCGAGATGATCAGAATATTACCTATATTATTAGATGAAATTTCATAAAAATAGATTTAGAGTGCTAATTACATATGGAAAATAAAAACTATCAGGTAAGATATCCAAATGATGAACAATATTCCTTGGATCATTTGTCCATTTCCTATTGAAATCCACTCCACTTTTGACTTAAAAAATCTCAATATATAATAAAAATTTTACTATAGACATTAATTTATGAAATTTGTTATTTATAAGCTTGATCAAATTTAAGGAAAACCAATTTTTATAATTATATATATAAATTATAATTTTTAATTTTATTATCCAAGTTAATTAATGACATTGATTATTTATCAAATTTTTAGACATTTAAAAAATGATAGATTTACATAATAATACAATTGTATTTATTAATTTTAATTAATTTTTTATTAAATTTATTTTATAAAATTATGATTTATTACTATATTTATAAATAAACCCTTTTTTTTTGCCCACGGGGCTTTGGATTGACGGTGAATGGGTGCGTTGTTAAGGCACTCCTTGCGATAGGTCACCGGTTCAAATCCCCGTGGGTACTTAGGTTAGTCTTAACTAGAAAAAATAATTAAATAAGTAAACCTTTTTTTAATTAATACGAGATGACATAACAAACCAATAAAGAATATAACCAGAAACATAATAACCAAATCATGTGTCTGATGATGACAATGGTGTGGAATTCATCACAATTTCTTTAGGTGGCATTGCATGCTTGAACTCACATTGCATATGTTTCTTAATGAGAGCTATACAAGCTTCTAATATCCTGACAATCCTGCTACTTGCACTAGTTGCGTTGAATGTCGTTGGAAAAAGGAGATAATGTCATTCTTATTTTCCTGTTTTTCCTTTAATACTTTTGTCTCTTCATCTCTTTTTCATCGACATGATTGAAGTTATATTAGGATGAAAATTCCTAGGCAACAATTTCCATGTCTTTTTGTTAGAATTTTTGTAAATGTTATGTTTGGAAGTTGAAAAAAAATTGGCTCTACCACTGATCTAGTTTCCCAAGTGGGAGATTAAGGCATAGCAAAACTTATTATAATGTTTCATCTTAATAAATGAATAGAACTTAATTTTACAATAAAAAGAAAGAAAAAATCATTTTTCTTAAAGTTTTTCTAGCATGGAAATAAAATTTTAAAAAATTCCAAGTAATATCTTATTTTCTTAAACCATATTAGATATCAATAAATGTTAAATTAAACATTTAATTGATATATAAACCGCTCACTTAAAGTTTCTAAAAGTGCACATACTCTACCTTTTTAGTTTTATGATTAAAATATTTTAATGCTATATTATTTGGTATATAAGAGATATAGAATTTATAAATTCAAATTTATCAATAAAAAGAAAAATGAAAACATTAATAATAATTATTAAATATTTTAAAATAAGAAAAATTATTATTTTAAAATTATTATTATTTTTTAATTGAAAAAAAAACGTTAAAAAAACATATTTTAAATTATTGAATCGCTCTTCCACCCCAATAAATTTGATAATTTTTTAATATAATAAAAGAAATCATAATATAATAAGGTGTGATTCCACTCTAATAAATTTAATATTTTTTAATATAATAATAGAAATCATAATATGATAAGGTATGATCATATTGGTGTTAATGTACAATATTTTATAAGAACTATTCACTTAAGCGCGCTTGAGCTAGAGTAATATTGCGATAACTGACCTCCCAAAAAGTCTTAGTATTACACCTTTACCAATTCTAATATTCATTATATATATATATATATATATAACCTATAGACATTGGTATAGTGTAATAGGTGGTGGAATTTTCTCGGACTAAACTGGCATTGAGAACCCTGTCCCCTCACGCACAAGAGATCATAATCATTCATTCAAGTCAATTTAATTGTTTGGCGGCCCACTATGGAGTTAAATATTCCACAACCTCTCTTTGTGTTGAATGTTGGAGCAAAATATCCATATCGTGTATTAAACAACGCTGCATAGCAAACAAGGCTGCATAGCTAGCATTCCCTGCCGGTTAGGTTAATTTAGCTACTAATTTATTTTGTATTGCTATGATGTAATTAGTTTTGGTTAAATGTAATTAGAACACTAGGACCCTCCCATGTCGATCAACCTGAGCAACAAGGAATCTTTTTAACACGTTGCAGAGAAATCGAAACCTCCATCTTAAATGAATATCTAAGAATCATACTAACACGTTGCATAGAAATCGAAGCCTCCATGTTAAATGCATATCTAGGAATACTTACGTTTGGTAAGCAAAAATTGCCTTCCCGATGCGAAGAACTATGTATTTATCAACCATATGAATACAAAATATATTTAATTAAGTCATCATATGTTTGATAATTTTATTTTTCCTTAATTTTTGTATTTTTCCTTAATACGAGTTGTAGGTAAAGGATAGAAGGAAAATGGGTAATTTGCAGCTACATTTTTTCCTTCAAATGTTAGATAATCCATGAGATCGTAATTGTATGTATTATATGTTCTAATTTCAATGTTTTTTTTTAGTGGAATGCATTTTGTCTCTATTAATGGTGGTGACAAAAATCATGGATCATTGATTCATAGAGGAATAATCTATGAATTAATGCATTAAACGGTCATTCAATTATGTCCGTTGTAGTGAAGGATATGCTTGTTTTTTTAGCTCGTGTTTTCATGTTCTACACGACTAATGAATTCTAAGTTGTTAAATATATGTATATATCGCATGCTAAGGCCTAAGATTAAGTTTTAATGGTTGAACATATGTAGAATGAGTAGAACCACTAATATCAAAGAAAACAGAGGCAGAGATTCCCTTCTATTTTGCTACCCGAAGGGTACAATTACCACTTAAAATAGCATACAATTACCACTTAAAATAGCATTGAAAATTTTCGTTAAACTCACCAACATAGACCACTTCACACTGAAAGGGTAGTATCTCATCATTGATTTCAAAGTAAGGCTTGTAATTTTTTTTTACATTTGTTGGTTTTCCTTTTCCTACTTCCATTATAAATTGCTTACCCTAATTCAAATGAAAATTCAAAATATTTATAATAAAAAATTATAAAGGTAACCAATCACCTAAATGTGATTGGACAGACAAGGGTAAAATCATTTTCAAGGGTTGAATTGTGAGAATTTTATAGTAAAGCGAGAATGTGAAAGAAGCTTCCCACAAGCTTTCAACAAAGTGCATGCCTTGAAAAATCTAGACCTCCAAAAACAACCAACTACACCACAAATGTTGAATAATGGTAAATCCACATTAATGTAGCATCGTGTCTAGAGAAACGTCATAGCAAGAATATAAAGCCAGCGTGTAAAGGGTAGCGAAGAAGATCAAGAAACCTCGGGAAGGTATCAACACAATTTTGATGAGCATTAATATATATATTTAAAGATGAAATATTAACAGTTTGGTATTAATCGTGACTTGAAATACAACATTAATCAAATTCGTTGCCAAATATACTATATTTGTACTTTGTTTCGTAAGTTTAATTACCACTTACCTCGAAATGAAGTCCTAGAAAAAGAATGGTTGAATGGAATCAAAAAGTAAACATCTTTATGGGAGTAGAAGCGAGCCAACTGTTCTTCTTTGAAGACCAGGTGTACAGTTTCAAGTTTGTGTTTTGCATAAACAGCACAAGTGTCCCAAATTCATTGTGAAATATACTACATTTGTACTTTGTTTCGTAAGTTTAATTACCACTTACCTCGAAATGAAATCCTAGAAAAAGAACCGTTGAATGGAATCAAAAAGTAAACATCTTTATGTGAGTGGAGATGAGCCAACTATTCTTCTTTGAAGACCAGGTGTACAGTTTCAAGTTTGTGTTTTGCATGAAGAGCACAAGTGTCTTGTGTTATCCACAACCCTGATCAGGAGCAACAACTTCGATTTATTTGAATGTTTTGCTATATTGATGAGATCCGGAATTTTTCATCTAGGAGCTCAGACTTGCTGCTAGTGATTATTAAGCAACAGTAGAAAATACATCTAGAATGCATTAGAAGTCAATCTCATCTTCATCAATATTTCTTAAATCAATGGAGAGACAGAGCTTGAACACTTAAACCATGCGTTATTATGTTGAGGAAGTTGAAAGTCTCATGTTATCAGGCCGGCGAGCCTGCTCATATGTTGAGGAAGTTGAAAGTCTCATGTTATACGTTTTCGGCTACACGGATAAAATATAGCTATTACTTTATCACAAATAACAACTAAGAGTAACGACGTTCATGGCGGGCGGGCGGTCACGGTGAAAGAATTCACGTAAAACCACGTGACACACATGGGGCTATTAGTATTTTGCAAAAAATCAAAATGGTTGAGGTAGGAAAACCCTACTTTTCCTGAGAAAATAGGTAAAACGTGCGTGCATATAATACAAATGCCATTTGGAAGTGAAGTGATAAAAACAGTTGCTTCGACTTCCATATACAAGTTAGATATATGTGATAATGACCATATACAGATATGTGATAATGAACATGTGCTTCTATATATAGTTTAGATATGTGAGGAGGCTGCAGATCGTAGCGCCATACACCAATCATGCTCAATACAAAAAAGGATATTGAATGACTTTGTAGGAGGTTCCATTGGAAAATTCTCATCCACATGATTACGGGACCACAATAGCCATTCATACAAATGATCTGCCACGGGGCGTCGAGCAGGACAAATTACTTGTGTCCCCAAAGCCGGAACGTGATGTACAAATAGGCAACCATGCGCATTGGAGAAGTCACAAGCAAGTCTCAGCGGATTTTAAACATAACATAGAGTTTTGATTCTTGAAGTTGAGGAGAGGCGAATATAGAGGCTTTGCCTTCAATACAAGGAAATAAAGACTAGGTTTTTGCAACACCAGGAAAGCTCATCTCCTACAGCTACAATACAATGGTCATGGAGCAAACGATGATTCTTATAGAAGTGATCCTACCATCAGTATCAATTCTCAATGCCATTGATTACCCTTCATAATGAGGTAAATGCTCTTCTCCCCATACCTGGCCACATCCAAACTCAATCCCTCTTTCGGCAAAATCAATTAAGAATTACATTGTGTCATATTGCAACGAAAAAAGAATAGGTTGGGGGCACTGCAGAATTACCTCTTGGTTGTAATTCCATGGGAACCAAAGCTTCGAAATACAACTATGAACTGACACTAAAGCTCCGAAATATAACTATGAATTGACCGACTCTAACCAACTGAGCAAAATTCCTATGGTTAAGAAAGAGATCCCTATGAACCGGTGACACCTAGTCAGCATGCCCTCGCGCTTCTCAGTTCAAATAGCAGCCATCAGCCATCAGAGAGACTTTGGGAGATGCGACTGACTATTCATTCAAACAAAATAGAATACTTTTCCCTGGTTCACATTCCTTCCAATCTTCTATCCAATATGACTGAGAGAGATATACTTTTCCCTGGTTCGCATTCCTTCCAATCTTCTATCCAATATGACTGAGAGAGATATTTTACACGGGCCTTGCTAGATATCCAAAGTGGATAGACGGGTTCAACCCATATTGACCGGTTGAATGGATAAACGCTGAAACTCACAAGCAATGATCGTAGTCTTTCCAATATGACTGAGAGAGATATTTTACACGAGCTTTGCTAGATATCCAAATTGGATAGGCAGGTTCAACCCATATTGACCAGTAGAATGCATAAACCCTGAAACTGGCCAGCAATGATCGTACTATTTTCACATGCTACAGTTAAAGTCGTTAGATACGGGGCGTGACGGTTCAAGCAGTTGCAGAGGCAGAGACCATGAACATGGGCATCAACGAATCAGTAACTACTTTTCTTTTTCCTTAATCGAAAGGTTGAATTTTTCGTAATCGTCTAACATAGAATCTTACGTCTCACGATGATGACAAGTGGAAAGTTAATTTCAAAGAAAGTTGATTTCAAAGAGAAAGGCGTTACGGCCTAAATATGCCCCAGGTCTTTCAGTCAAACTCCGGGGAGCATAATTCAACAATATTCATCAATTAAGTGAAATATGTTATTTCCATAATTTATAGTATTTTTTGATCTGAATTATTATTATCATATTGATTTAAAGTAAGTTAACAATATTAAGCGATAGTAACTCAACAATATTTAATAATTAGGTGGAATATGTTAATTTTTAGGAATTTTTCAGATTTTTAGATTTAATAATTTACAAATGAAATATGATGTGATTTTCGCAGAAATTTTTTCTCAATAAACATTATAAAATTGTGTTAAAGTAATTAGTTGAATTTTCATAAAAATAGTTTGAAAATAAGAATTACATATGAAAAATAAAAATTATGTCTAAATATTTGAAGCAATTATTTGTATAAGATTTAGTCTCTATTATATTATTGATTAAAATCCAATAAAAATTATTTGAGAATAAAAACTATATATGAAAAATAAAAATTATTCTACAAAATATCTAAAATGATAATATTATTTTATAAATGGATGGATCATTTTTCCATTCATATGGAAATTTACTTGAATTTAAAAAGGTGAATACATAATAATATTTTCACCATGCACAATAATTTATGGAATTTGTTGTTTAGCAAACTTTATTAAATTTAACAAAAAAAAAATTTTTATAAAATTATGTTTTATTAATTTTTTTATATATAACAATATTAAATTTGATTATATGAGATTTGTTATTTATCAAATTTTAGTATATTTAAAAAAATATAAAATTATATAATAATATTTTTATTAAATTTTTATTGTTAAAAAATATTAATTTGAGAGATTTGGTAAATAATTCATTTTCCTAATTATATCGGTTCAAGCCTATAAAAACACGTTATAATAAAATATAAATACACTAATAATATATAAAGAAAATTTCAATCAATTAAAATTTAATATCGTATTACCTATAAACAAGACAAGATTTAATATCCTATTACCTATAAATAAGACATCTTATCTTATATGTATTAAATTAAAAACTCTAAAATTATCTTTTTGAACCAATTGTGGTTCATCATCAGATGAAGAGGCGGAGCATGGAAAAGGCTTAAATAAAGAGCAATGTAGAGACATAATTTCAAGTAACAATTATATTTGAACAATAATATTTAAATTATGATATCATTTTATTAGTATATTAAAAACAAATATTATTAACTAACGATTATATTAAGCGATTAGTGTTTAAAAAAAAATATTTAAATAATGATATAATGGCTATATTAAACGGCTAGTTTTTGAAAAATAATATTTAAATTAGTTTATTAAAACCATAATATTACTAGCCTTTGCCATGGTCTGTCTTTTCATCTAGTCTTGATGATGAACCACACTTGGTTAGAAACATGTCGGCCAAAAATTTCTCTTATATAATTTCTACCAAAAGACTTTGCTTAGTTCATTATGAATCACAGAACCCCTGAATACAGAAAATAAAATAATTCTAAATATTATAAATTTCCTTTTTGTATTTTTGACAATCAATCTTTAGAAAATAATAATTTTCCAAAAATTCTTAACTTTACTACCTATTTAAATTACTTATAACTACTTTAATAATAATTTTATATAAATAAAAATTTAATTAATTAAATTTTAAAAAATCTAAATTAAAATTAATAAAATAAATATATAAAAATTCTAAAATAATAATAATAATAAAAATTTATAATAATAAAAAAATAATCCTAAATATTTCAAACTTTTCCCACGTTATCCTCTGCTAAAATATCCGAACCAGAAATGCGAGCCCAATTCAATCTCCCACGGCTCTTCCCCGTTAAACATGTTAAATGTTACATGTAATATAGATGTTAGTTATGTTATGTAAGCTTTAAACATGTTAAATGTTATATAGATGTTAGTTGTGTTATGTAAATTTTATTGGTTACATAATAGATGTTAGTTATGTTATATAAATTTTATATAATATATATAAGAATAGGAGTTGTTTTTAGTGTGATTTTTTTGGAAGTTTTTAAAATTTCTCTAAAATCCGGCACGAATTTATTGAAATCACAAGCTTGATGGGTAATCTTGTTCAATTGAAGTATCTTAGGGGTTTTCCAGGGTGCTGAATCCATATATACAATTAAAAAAACTAGTTTAAATAACACAAATCAAGATTTCACCTCAAATCTTTCCACCGGAAAGTCCAAAAAATTGCACTAAAAACAACTCCATAATATAGAGCTAATAAAATTTAATTAAATAGAAAAATGGTTTTGGACTTTTAATTTAGTGAATATTTTATTTAAGTATACTATATTTATTATTAAAAAACAAATTATAATATAAATTTATTTAAATTTAAAATAAATAAAATTTCTTACAGTTTTATCACTATATTTATTACGTCAATTTAAAGTTCTTTATTTATTATATTATCTCTTTTAATTTTTCTTTTTGTCATATTTCTAATCAAATTTGTTTGAAATTTAAAATGCATTTTTAATAATAATAATAATAATTATTATTATTATTATTTGATTTATTTCACTAAAATCTTAAAATAACTTTAAAGAATAAAACAATTTAAAATACAAATTACCATAGAAAATATTTATAATAAATATGTTAATATTGCATATAACTTATACAATGAAATTAAAATATATATATATTTAAACCTAAATTATAATTTTTTATTGTGCTTTTCAAGGGTTTTCTTGGTGGTTTTCTAAGTTGTTTTTTTTTTCAAGGGCTTTCTTAGTCGTTTTTTTTTTTTTTGGTTTTTAAGGGTTTTATTGGTGGTTTTTGTGGTGTACATGGTGATTTTCATGATTGGTTTTTGTAGTTTTTGTATGCTAGATTTTTTTTTAATTAATTTATTTTATTTTGCAGAAAAAAATAAATTAAAAAACAAAAATGACAGGAAACCTATGTCGGCTTGAGCCTATGGGTCATTGGTGGGGTTGATGGGTAGCTAGATTGAGTTCTTCCATCTAGGTCGAGGTTAGAAATCTTTCGTGAAATTGCTTTTCCTCTCGTAGCCTGAGAAAAATGACTTGCGGAAGTCATGACTGGGATATTTGAATTAGAAATAAAGTTCGATTGATCGAGCCATAGCTCTCGATTAAGTCATTAACTTGGTTTATAAAAAGGCTCGACCGAGAGTTTTTTAAACGCTCGTTCAAGTCATTTTTAGGTGCTTCAACAGCTCGATCGGGCCCTTAAAAATTGCTCGATTGAGCACTTAAAATTGCTCGATCTAGCATTCATTTTTCAACAAAACGCGCCTTCATTTCGCTAAAAAGTGCAACCCAACTCCATTTGACCCATTGTAGTCACCATAGGCACAAACCTAACATTGTGACAAAGAAATAAACCCCACCAATCCCAAAAATCCAATGTTGACAACCACCCCACAGGGTTGAATACAACAAAATGAGGCTCATGAAGACCTACCCCATTCACTCTAGAAACTAACCAAGAACGATTTGGTTTGCCACAAATACCCATAGATTGACCAAAACAAAAGACAATAATTAAAAACTTGGGTCCAACCCCTCCTTCCAGACCTCTTAACAACGAAAATATACCACAATCTCCTTTGTGGAGGAACAAAGAAATCGATGATAAAATCCCTCACCCCGGACAATAGAGCCTCCCAATTTAGATAAAACAAAACAAAAATATACCCACTCATAGTCATTTTCGAGAAGGTTACTCCATTCTAAAGACATAGAAAAGTAATGAAAATAACAATATTTGCCAGGGAAAGGAAAATTAGCCAATGGAATGCATGAAAACACACCAGGATAAAAGAAACTCAACAATGATGAACCTAAGTTGCACCTACAAGCACTCCACTCACTTTCCACTACACCAACTCATACAATCACTTTGAGGGTTGAATCTACCATTCCACCATCAAATTGAGCACCAGTTTGACATACCTCTCCCAAACCAGCTCAGAAAAGAAACGAATTACAACCATTGAAAGCTCGTAACGCCACTTTCTCCCCAACATTCCAATTCAAAACAAGGTATCCCCATCTCCAATTCCAACATCTTGGCTGATAAACATCACCATAGCCCCCTTCCATACTCCAAATATGAACGAAAATTCCCACCTCCATTAGATAAATTACCTTGATTGGGTCCATATTCCCTCCCATCAACGCAGATGAAATACAATGAAGATCTAGTACACAACACTCCATGCAATGACACACTTAATATTTACACACATCATGCTAGGGGACGACAGGCCATACCACCCCCTATTAATGACATGAAATGTCTGTGGGGTGGAATGTGCACCCTAAACCCATTTACTGTTGAGAATTCAATAGGGCAATGAATATGTTAATTCTCTTCAACTTGATAACTGTTTGTGTTACCTTTTTACTTATTAGCTTTTTTCCTTATTATTATAATGTGAGAAACATAAAAAATCTACCAAAACAATAAGAACAGTGGCACAATATATAGGCGGCAAGCCAGCACCAAAACCCCTCCTCTTGAAAGGAAACCCCTTAAATCCCTTCTCTTCTTATAGATCCTTCAATTGACGAATATCAAGACCTTGTGAGTTAGACTAATACCCTCCAAGATCAAACACTTGAGATGATGTGCAAACCTTGTACTAGCCAAACCCATTTAAATCTCTTCCAATTGCACCAAATCGGCCTCCTACTGCAAGAACTTCGACCTCCTACTAGAGACTCGAAATTTTGACTGCCCGGAAACTGCTACGACTGTTGCTGCCACACTTGGAAACTTCAATCTTCTTCCTAGAGCCTTCTTCTTCCCTTTGCTTACCTTTCCTTGTGACTTAGGTCTTGAGAGATACCCTTAGTGACCTTCGCTTATTGTCTTTCCTCCCTTCCCTCCAAGATCAAACTAGATGTAACCCTTGCGTAGAAACCCTAGCTTCATCTAACACGTGAGAGAGAGAACTAGCCTAAACACTTCATATTTCTTCGACCTCTTCTTTGTCTTTCTTCTTTGACCTCTTCTTCATCCCTCTTCTTCGACCTCTTCTTCATCCTCTTCTTCCCATAGAATGAGTGATGAGTGAGTGCTTCTTTGGAGGATGATGTCCTCTCTTTATATAGGCCTCTTCAAGGGGTAGACGTGGCGCTTCAATTAGGCTGACTTGACATATCTTAGTCTGACTTGATCTTGGAGGATATTTCAACACTTTAAAGACAAAAATAATTTTACTTTACAAGATAAAATATGCCCATTTGGGTCTTCAATATATGACAATGACTCTTAGACTTAGGAAAAACCATAGAAGCACTTAATGGGTGCTTGACCTATAAAATAAAAGAAATTGGGCATGAAATCCATGCTCCAATAATAATATTAATAATTTATTTTCATTTTATAATTTACAAGAATACATTTCATACCTATGAACACCGAACCTAGTTACACATTTTTCAACACTCGCTATTAACTAGGCATGTATTCATAAGAGGTACATGGTCATTCTCAATTTGAAGAGATCTCATAAAAATAGTCAGATTGGTAACCCATCTGTCTAGCATCATGTTAACGATCATTTTCACATAGCAAGGCCTTGACTAACTGTTCTATCTCTCCACAATATCAGGCATAATGATGTCGAGACCAATTATTTATAGACACCATCATCATTGTCTCTCAAGGTACATACTCCACTCAGGTATTCACCAAGTATGGCCTTCTTTGGACTATTCTTATCTTGGATAACCAGTCCTCAAAGAATATCGGTCCAAAACTACTCTTGTCTTGAATTCCCTACCACATTCTCAAAGAGTATCGAATGCCAGATGGTTACCCAATCCTCCATTCTTTCTTCCTAAGTGAACACAAGAATGTAGTGTCTATCTCTCCCTCTCAACTAAGGAGGATACATCATCCAAGCCAAGCTTGTCTCTCAAGTACACAAGCTTCTTGTTCGAAAGAGCTTTTGTCTGTTCTGTGTGGAGCATGATTGTTCAGAGGTCTTTGTTTCAGTCGGATGTATACCCCAGGAAGTTTTGTACACCCCTCCACGTGGGGGGGTGCGGGGGAGACTTGTCCCCCCGGCTGGGGGGGTCCGGGGGCCAACGGTCCCCCGGCGGGGGCTCGGGGGGAGCGCCCCCGAAGCCAAAAATAAATGTAAAATTGCCTTGTAAAAGTATAGTAATTTCTAGTCAATCTAGGCCGTTCATTAGGCGGATGATCTGATGGTAGAACTTATGTTTAGTTTAGGGTTTTTTGCCCTAGAAGGCAACCCCTCTCTTTGTATGAGGGTATTGTATTTGAGGCTGTGTGATAGATGTGTATTCTGTGTGTGAGCGAGAAACAGAGAGCTGAGACTGTGAGAGAAAAGAGAGGATATTACAGCGAATTTGTTGTAGGTTGTATCTCTTCATTTTGCTGGATAATAGAAAGGAAGGACTGGCTGTTCGGGGTGGACGTAGCCCAAACTGGGTGAACCACGTATATCTGTGTCTCTCTTGTTTTGTGCATTTTCTGTGTTTATATTTCTGCAATATTTTATGTGTTCCATTGCTCCGTAATATATAATTTTCTAACAACTGGTATCAGAGCCGAAGGTATATTTGGCTGATAAACTCGCAAGAAAGAAGGGTTCCTGGTTCGAGTGGGAGCAATGGCAGAAGATGGTAAGTTTAGGGTCAAGAAATTTAATGGCCAAAACTTCTCGCTGTGGAAGATGCAGATGGAAGATTATCTGTATCAGAAAGATCTATACCTACCATTGGGCGGAAAAACAAAGATGCCGATGGGTATGAAAGACGAAGAATGGAACCTTCTCGATAGAAAGGCACTCGGAACAATACGGTTGTGCCTTGCTGCGTCAGTCGCCTTCAACATTTCGAAGGAAACCACGACAAAGGGTTTGATGAAGACGTTGTCGAAACTATATGAAAAACCCTCGGCCTCAAACAAGGTATTTCTTATGAAACGGTTATTTAATATGAATATGTCGGAAGGTGGATCTGTTGCAAACCATTTAAATGATTTTAATACAATTACAAGTCAATTAAGTTCTGTAGGGGTAAACTTTGATGATGAAGTTAGAGCTCTGTTATTCTTGTGCTCATTACCAGAAAGTTGGAATGGTTTGGTAATGGCCATTAGTAACTCCGTTTCTGGATCTATTACTTTAAAGTTTGATGATGTTGTCAGTGCTATCCTTAGCGAGGAAATGCGACGGAAAAGCTCCGGTGAGACATCGGGAAATGCTTTGAGTGCAGAGTCTAGAGGAAGAAAAATGGAAAGAGGAAAGAGCTCAGGATATCGCAGTAAATCAAGGAAAGGCAGATCCAAGTCCATATTGGGGATAGTGTGCTGGAAATGTGGAAAGAAAGGACACCTAAAGAAAGACTGTAGATCTCAGAAGGGAAAAGAAGGAGATGCACAGCAAGAAAACAATCATGAAACAAATGTGACAGGTGAGGTGTTACAAGATGCTTTGATTCTTTCTTTCGAAAATATTACTGATTCCTGGGTGGTAGATCCAGGGGCTTCATTCCATGCCACACCTGATAAGAAATACTTTCATGACTATGTTCAAGGAGATTTTGGACAAGTTCGTCTGGGTGATGATAAACCTTGTAAAATCATTGGAATGGGTAAGGTTCTTGTAAAACAGCAGAATGGAAACCAATGGCTATTAAAGGAGGTAAGGCATGTTCCAGATCTAAAGAAAAATCTGATTTCAACAGGGCAGTTAGGCGGGAAGGTTGTGTGACAACTTTCACAGATAAAGATTGGAAGGTCACTAAAGGAGCCCTGGTAATAGCAAAAGGTGAAAAGGTTGGTACATTGTATTTATGCAATGGTATTTCTAACTCTGTTAATGCTTTAACTTCCAAAGGAGCAGATGCAGCATTATGGCATCATAGGCTCGGACACATGAGTGAAAAGGGGATGAAGATTCTTCACTCAAGGAATTTGTTGCCGGGTTTGAAGAATGTTGATTTGGACTTCTGTGAGAACTGCATTTATGGAAAACAGAAGAGAGTCAGATTTCTCAGAGTTGGGAAAGAAAAGAAGAACGAAAAATTAGAGCTTTTGCATACAGACGTATGGGGACCTGCTCAGGTATCATCTCTCGGTGGCTCTCGTTATTATGTTACTTTTATTGATGATGCAACTAGAAAAACTTGGATTTATTGTATCAAGAATAAATATGATGCATTTGATACTTTCAAGAAATGGAAAGCTTTGGTTGAGATTGAGACAGGAAAGAAATTGAAGTGTCTTAGATCAGACAATGGAGGTGAATATTGCAGCAAAGAGTTTGATAGGTACTGTTCAGAGCATGGAATTCGCAGAGAGAAGACAATTCCAAGAACACCACAAGAATATGGTGTGTCAGAAAGGATGAACAGAACAATCATGGAGCGTGCAAGGTGCATGAGATTGCATGCAGGATTGCCTTTACAGTTTTGGGCAGATGCTGTAGATACTGTTGTTTATCTAATAAACAGAGGGCCTTCAAGTTCCTTGGATGGTGGTGTTCCGGAGGAAGCATGGACAGGTAAAAAGGTAAACTACTCTTTTTTAAAGCCTTTTGGTTGTGAGGCCTTTGTCCATATTGATAAAGAAAATAGAACAAAGCTTGAGGCAAAGTCAAAGAAATGTACCTTTATTGGATATGGTGTTAATGATTTTGGTTATCGCTTATATGATTATGAAAATCACAAAATCATTAGGAGCAGAGATGTAATATTCAATGAAAAGGTCTTATATAAGAATCAGTTGCAGGAAAAGAAGCGAGAAAAAGAAAACAAGGAATACGCAGTTCTTGACGAAATCACTGAAAAAGTAAAGGTGCCTGAAAATAATAATAATCAACAACCACAACAACAACAACCACCACAATAGCAACCGGCACCCCAAACACTCGAAAGTGGTGTTAGAAGATCTACCAGGATAAGTAAACCCCCTGAACGTTACTCTCCTTCATTATATTATTTATTGTTGACTGATTCTGGTGAACTCGAATGTTATGAAGAAGTAGTGCAGGTTGAAACCAGGAAGAAGTGGGAGCAAGCCATGAAAGAAGAGATGGACTCCTTAGCACATAACCAGACTTGGGACTTAGTCAGGTTGCCTGCAGGTAAAACAACATTGCAGAATAAATGGGTTTACAGGCTGAAGGAAGAAGATGGAGGAAAATAGAGGTATAAAGCTAGACTTGTGGTGAAGGGGTTTGCACAGAAGAAAGGTATTGATTTTGATGAAATATTTTCTCCTGTTGTTAAAATGACTTCAATCAGAACTATTTTAAGTCTTGTAGCAGCTGAAGATTTGCATCTTGAGCAGTTAGATGTAAAGACAGCCTTTCTCCATGGGGATTTGGAGGAAGAGATATATATGCAGCAGCCACAAGGATATGAGGTGAAAGGGAAGGAGAAACTAGTGTGCAGGTTGAAGAAGAGGTTGTATGGCTTAAAACAGGCTCCAAGGCAGTGGTATCTAAAATTTGACAAGTTTATGTCTGAACAAGGTTATACTAGATGTCACTCTGATCATTGTGTTTATTTGAAAAAGCAAAATGATGGCAGCTATATTATATTGTTATTGTATGTAGATGACATGCTTGTTGCAGGATCTAACATGCAGGAAATAAATGTGCTCAAAAGAAAATTAGCAAATTCATTTGCAATGAAGGATTTGGGAGCTGCAAAACAAATCCTTGGTATGAGAATAACTAGAGACAGGAAAAATCGTAAATTAACATTGTCTTAGAATGAGTACATACAAAAGGTGTTGAAAAGATTTAACATGCACAATGCAAAACCAGTTAGTACACCTTTTGCTAGCCATTTCAAACTTAGCAAGGAAATGTGCCCAAAGACCCAAGAAGACATGGATTATATGTCTAAAGTTCCATATGCATCAGCAGTTGGAAGCTTAATGTATGCAATGGTCTGCACAAGGCCTGATATTGCACATGCAGTGGGAGTTGTAAGCAGGTACATGAAAAATCCAGGAAAGGAACATTGGATGGCAGTGAAATGGATTCTCAGATATTTGAAAGGTACCACAAAACAAGCATTATGCTTTGGTGGTTCAAACATCTTCCTACAAGGATATGTTGATGCAAATATGGCAGGTGACAGAGATAACAGGAGGAGCACTACAGGATATGTATTTACTGTTGGAGGAACAGCTGTCAGTTGGGTTTCAAAAATCCAAAGTGTTGTTGCACTTTCAACAACAGAAGCAGAGTATGTTGCTGCTACAGAGGCTAGTAAAGAAATGATTTGGTTACAAAGGTTTATGGGTGAATTGGGTAAGGAGCATGATATGAGCACGTTATACAGTGATAGCCAAAGTGCCATTCATCTTGCAAAGAACTCAGCATTTCATTCCAGGACTAAACACATACAGCTCAAGTACCATTTCATACGATCAGTGTTGGAAGATGGAGAGTTGAAGCTGGAAAAGATACACACTAGCCAGAATCCTGTAGATATGCTAACAAAAGTTGTAACCAAGGAGAAACTGAGAACATGCTCAGTTTCAATTGGTCTTCAAGGATGACGATGAAGATGAGAAACAGCCAGGCCCAAAGAGGAGTCATTGTCCGGCAAATGAAGCAGCGGTGGAGTTGCTACAATCATTCTCCAAGTGGGAGATTGTTGTGTGTGGAGCATGATTGTTCAGAGGTCTTTGTTTCAGTCGGATGTATACCCCAGGAAGTTTTGTACACCCCTCCACGCGGGGGGGTGCGGGGGGGACTTGTCCCCCCCGGCTGAGGGGGTCCGAGGGCCAGCGGTCCCCCGGCGGGGGCTTGGGGGCAGCGCCCCCGAAGCCAAAAATAAATGTAAAATTGCCTTGTAAAAGTATAGTAATTTCTAGTCAATCTGGGCCGTTCATTAGGCGGATGATCTGACGGTAGAACTTATGCTTAGTTTAGGGTTTTTTCCCCTAGAAGGCAACCCCTCTCTTTGTATGAGGGTATTGTATTTGAGGTTGTGTGATAGATGTGTATTCTGTGTGTGAGCGAGAAACAGAGAGCTGAGACTGTGAGAGAAAACAGAGGATATTACAGCAGATTTGCTGTAGGTTGTATCTCCTCATTTTGCTGGATAATAGAAAGGAAGGACTGGCTGTTCGGGGTGGACGTAGCCCAAACTGGGTGAACCATGTATATCTGTGTCTCTCTTGTTTTGTGCATTTTCTGTGTTTATATTTCTGCAATATTTTATGTGTTCCATTGCTCCATAATATATAATTTTCTAACATTGTCAATATGTCAGCTACCTTCTCATCAGTGGAGATATATTGTAGCTTGAGCACACCATTTTGTACTAGCTCTCAAATATAGTGATACTTGTTGTTTATAAGCTTTGTCTTTCCATGAAATACCGGGTCTTCAGACAAATGTATACAACTAGTTTTATCACAAAGTATCATTGTAGGGTTCATCGGTCGTTCAAACAGGTTGAATAGTAGCTTCGTCAACCAAAACCACTTCTCTGCTTACTTCACAGGCTGCAACATTTTCAGCCTCATTACTACTCAATGTAGTTGTGCATTGTTTCCTTCTCATCCATGAGATCATGGAGGATCCCAAACTGAAACATCCTCTAGTATTTATCCTTCCATCTTGTTCATTGCCTCCCCAGTTGGAATCTATGTATCCCATCAAGTGGACATTATTTCTTTTGTCATAATTTAGGAAGTTATTAATGGTTCCTCGTATATATCTCATAATATGCTTTGCTGCTATCCAATGATCATGCCTTGGCTCCACTTGGAATTGACAGAGAATAATTACAGCAAAACATATGTATGGTCGAGTATTCACCAATTACATCAGTGAGCCGATTAGTTATCTATACTTGGAAGGATCCATAGGGATTGATTTAGAACTCCTTAGTCTCTTCAAGTTTGTGATCATCAGAGTGGTCATAGGTTTGCAGTCTATCATGTAAAACCTCTTCAACATCTTGATCACGTACCTTCCTTGACCTAAAAAAACTTCATTAGGTCCTTACTAGGCTTCCAGTCCCAGATAGTAATGCATCAACCCTAAACCCTTCATCTCAAATTTTGTTGCTAGTTTCTTCTTACATTCTTCAATTTACCTTCTACACTCATCAATAGAAGATCATATACATACAAAAGAATGATTACAGGTTCTCCATCTACAACCTTGATATAAAGGTTCAGATCAACATAACTTTTTGTGAAGCCTATTCTTTGTAGGTATGCATCCATTCTAGAATACCATGTCCTTAGTGCTTGCTTGAGGCCATATAATGCTTTCTTCAATCTGCAAACATATGCCTTCCTATCTTTAACTTCAAATCCCAAGGGTTGCTCTATATATAGTTCTTCATCTATTCTGTCATTCATAAATGAAGTCTTGACATCCATTTGATGGATGTTCCATCCCATCGATGTTGTGAGAGAGACCAATGAACCAATCATCGTATATCTTGTTGTTGGAGAAAATGTCTCTCTGTAGTCGATGCCTTTTTGTTGAGAGAAGCCCCTGGCCACAAATATTTCCTTATACTTATCTATACTTCCATCTACCACATGTTTGATCTTATAGATCCACTTGGAAGTTACCACAGATTTGTCTTTAGGCCTAGGTACGACCTCCCACACTCCATTCTTCATTATAGATTGATACTCTTCATTCATGGCATCTTTCCATTTGTGATAATTGACAACCTCTTCAAAATTGGATGGTTATGCTTCTATTAGTTTTTTCATGTATGCAATATACCCAGAATATCTTTTGGGTTTCCTTCTTTCTCTAAAAGAGCCTTTTACTACCCCATGACCCTCTGCATCAAGTAGTGTAGATTTCAACCAATTAGGTCTTTTCCTTGTTTTTGGGATGACCACGGGTTGAATAGGTTCACTAGGACCTTCTTCTTCATGGTGAGATTCTTCTGCTTCCTTGTCAACTTCTTTCTCGAATACCAGAAGTTCTTCATCATCAGAGTCTATGGGAAGTTCCTTTGATTTCTTGAATGTTATACTTTCATCAAATATGACATCTCGACTGACTTCTATGTGATGTCCTTCTTTTATGTTGATCCTATAGGCTTTGTGTGAGTTAGTATACCCAACAAATGTTCCCTTCATGCCTGATGGATCCAACTTCTTTCTTTTGTCCTTTGGTATATGGATACATGAAGTTTTGTTGTCTAGGGACCTGTGGGGACTTTGATTCTGAATGTAGACAGTTGTCTTCATGGCTTCTCCCCACATAAACTTAGGTAGGTCATGATTGTGTAACATTTCTTTTCACTTTCTTCAATAGATCTATTATTTTGTTTTGCAACTCCATTTTTCTTGGGATTATATGGGACTACCAGCTCCCTCTTAATCCCAAACTCCTTACAGAATTATATAATCTCCTTAGATTTATATTCTCCTCCATTATCAGAACTTAGTATCTTGATTCTTCTTTCTGTAAGGTTCTCCACTTCAAATTTCAATTCTTGAAATTTAATAAATACTTCATCCTTGGTTTTCATTAAGTAAACCCAAGTCCTTCTTGAATGATACTATGTCACATTTATAGACATTTATACTATGTCTATAAATGTGACATAGTATAAATTACCTCCAAGTGATTTAGGAGTCATAGGATCATATACATCGAAGTGAATGAGAGCCAAGATTTCTTTTGATCGTGAAGCACTACTTCCAAATGGTCTCTTGGTATTCATACCCAATGCACATCCCTTACATACTCCTTCATGGACTTCTTTCAATTTAGGTATTCCATCTACTATGGAGTTTAGAGTTGGAAGGATTTTGAAATGTAGATGACCAAATCTTCTATGCCAAAGTTCACATGGGCTAATTTCAACATGAACTAGGGCTTCGGCTCAAGGAGATATCAGCCTGTGAATTCTTCCTTCTCGAATGCCAATGACCTTAGCTTGATCCATACTTGAGTCTTCACTCTATACAACTACCTTTCCATCAATTAAATCTACTCTATCACCCTTATCTTCTAAGCTTGAAATGGAAAGTAAGTTCTTATACAAACCTAGAATAAATAAAATGTTGTTGAGGTGGATGTTGCTTCCATTCTCCAGCTTTATTGAGGTTGATCCAATACCTCTTACGGGATAGCTCTTGTTATCTCAAAGTTCCATTGAATAAGTGGATTTACCCTTTGATAAGGTCTTAAATTTTTTGGTATGGCCAGTAATGTGCCTTGATGCACCTTTATCAATTACCCAAATGTTTTCATATTGGAATGTGCCAGAGAGAGATCATAAGAGATCTTCATCATTTTCATTGACTGATACCTTCTTTGAAGAAAATAAGATGCTCCATGCTTCATTTATACCTTTCTTGAGATGTATTTCTATCTTGGAACACTTCTTGATGAAATTCTTCACAGTAGAGGAGATCTTTATGATGGCCTTAGCTAACCTTAGCTCTAATACCCTGTTGAGAATTCAATAGGGCAATGAATATGTTAATTCTCTTCAACTTTATAATTGTTTGTGTTACATTTTTACTTATTAGATTTTTTCCTCATTATTATAATGTGAGAAACATCAAACAACTACCAAAACAATAAGAATAGTGCCAGATTATATAGGCTGGAAGCGAGGGCCAAAAACCCTCCTCTTGAGGGAAAAACTGCTAAATCTCTTCTCTTCTTATAGATCCTTCAATTGATGAATACCAAGGCCTTGTGACTCACACTAATACCCTCCAAGATCAACCACTTGAGATGATGTGAAAACCTTGTAGTAGCCAAACCCATTGAAATCTCTTCCAATTTCACCAACTCGGCCTCCTACTACAAGAACTTCGACCTCATAATGCAGATCTGAAATTTCGACTACCCGACAACTGTTGTCGCCACACTTGGAAGCTTCGATCTTCTTCCAAGCGCCTTCTTCCTCCATTCACTTGCATTTCCTTGTGACTTAGGGCTTGAGAGATACCCTTAGTGACCTTCGCTTGCCTTATTTCCTCCCTCCCTTCAAAGATCAAACTAGATGTAACCCTCGCATAGAAACCCTAGCTTTGTCTAGCACGTGAGAGAGAACTAGCCCAAACACCTCATCTTTCTTCAACCTATTCTTTTTCATTCTTCTTCGACCTCTTATTTTTCCTCTTCTTCACACAGAATGAGTGATGAGTGAGTGCTTCGTTGGAGGATGAGTTCCTCTCCTTATATATCCCTCTTTAAGGGGTAGATGTGGCTCTTCAATTAGGCTGACTTGACAACTTCTAGGACAACTTGATCTTGGAGGGTATTTTGACACTTTAAAGACAAAATTATCTTTTCATTACAAGATACAATGTTCCCATTATGGCATTCAATATATTGCAATGACTCTTAGACCTAGGAAAAACCATAGAAGCACTCAATGGGTTCTCAACCTATAAAATAAAAGAACTTGAGCATGAAACCCATGCTTTAATAGCCCCAAGGGTTAACTCAACTACTTGAGTCCCCATTGTTAACTACCTCGACCATCGAGAGGTCACAGGTTCAATTGTCCTTGATGCCCTTGGGGTTAGGCCCTACTAGTCTAGCCGACGGGCTTTAAAATATTCCATTCGGGGTTGATCTGCCCAGATTTTTCCAAGGGAAAAAAATAAATATAGAGCTCCAAGGGTTATCTCAACTGGTTGATTCCTCGTTGTTAAGTACCACGCCAATTGGGAGGTCACAGGGTCAATTATCCTCGACTCCCTTAGGGTTAGGCCCTGTTATTATGGTGAACGAACTTTAAAATATTCCCTTCGGTGTTGATCTACCCAGATTTTTCCAAGGAAAAAAAAACAAAAAAAAACAAAAAAACCCATGCTCCAATAATAATAATAATTTCTTTTCATTTTATAATTTACAAGAATACATTTCATACCTATGAAGACCAAACCTAGTTAGATATTTTTCAACATTTACATCCTAGCCCACGACCCCCATTACAGACAAATACAATTTTAATTAATTAAAATTTAATATTTTATTGATTTAAGAAAAATTTATTTGATAAAAGGAAATAATATAAGTGAAACATCCCATTTAAAACTCTAAAATCATATTAATAAAATAAATATATAATAAATTTAAAATTATGTTAATAAAAAATGTTACAATAAAATAAAATAATTCTAAATATTATAAAAGTTTCCCACTTTATCCTTATACTCACGAAAAAATTCTCAATCGGAAATGTGAAGCCAATTTAATGCATGGATCCTCCCCTGACTTGGAGCTAAAACCAGAATGCACAGAATTGGCAATGAAAGACATTCCTTCCTAAATGGGGTTTTTAAGATGAGAGAGGTTGGAGGGCACATGGTTGTCATCCCACCAAGAATTATTGATAGGGGACATGGCCATGTTCCCTCCCTAATATAATTAACTCGTCATAATAAATCCTGCATAGTTAATCGTGCAATCATACACAATTTTAATGAAGGTAATATTTAGATTTCAAGATGGATTAATGGAGGAGATCATGCAAAGGATTGTTGCACTTATGATGTGGGGGTTTGATCTTCAGGATCTAGCATAAATTCCTCTCACATCCTATCTTCCCATGTGAATCACTCATCACAAGTAGGTTTGGCCTTTTGGCATAGGTGGTGAAGGTAATTTGCACAAAGTAAAGGGTTCATTCAACTAATACCACTCTGAGTGTAATGAATTATCAACATGCATAGTGTTAAGATAGGAAACTACAGTAAAATTCCACTTTGGAAATCTCATATGATGGAGATGATGATTTCACTAAATTCCTCTTTTCGAGAGGACTAAAATTGACCTAAAGATCATCTAATTCGGACAAGGGAAACTGTATTTTTGAATTATGAGCCCACATGTGCACATTTGATCAAGTCGGCCCTAAAACAAAGTGGACACCCTTGGAAGGCTATAAATAAAAGTGACCTCTACCTCATTTGGAGTCTTTTGTACATCATCATGAGAAATTCTTCTATTATCTTTCTTATTTTTGTCTCACACAGGTTTGAGGCATGTCCGCAGTGGAATGGGTTCGATCGAAGATGGAATTGCAGGGTCTAAATCTCGCATCTCTATTTTAGGGTTTTGGGCCTCAGACGCAGACAAGAAACAAGAAGAACTCAACCAAAGTCACTCGCTAACTGGCTCATCCATGCAACCAAATCATCTTGGTTGCACACAAACTCGTCCTCCATGCGATTGGCATCTAGGGTTTTAGAATCATCGTCGCAAGCTCTTCAAATGTTGAATACGACCATAATTCGTTGGCTTACATGTTCAAGGGAGTGACTAGACCTTTTCAGTTGCACACATGACTCCTCCTCCATGCGATCAAGACCTAAATGTTGTTTTCTTAGTTGTCTGAAGTTTTCGCTTGTTGTCCACAGGGTTCGATAATTGACCGTAGATAATGATAGTTCATTTCAGGCTTCTAAATCAGAGTTTTGAGTATAAGAATTGATGGGCTCATTTTATGGATATTGTTTAGTTGATTATTGCTGGATAGGTTTATGGTTGTTGATTATTGCACTCACATTTAATGAATCATTCAATGATGATTTAATAAGAAGAATAATTTGAAAGGGTTTTCCCCATAGTGGGTTTTTTCCTCGTCTTTGACCAATCCTAGAGTCCCTATGTGTGAATGCTTTTCTTCTATTATTCCTTTATGTTCTGATGCATTGATGATGATGATATTGTTATTTCTACATAGTTGCATATGTTGTTGAATAATATTATGATGTTATGTGTTGAATTTAATATGTTAATGAACGAAGGAAATTATTAAAGCAAAGAACAATATAGCCCTAAGAAAAATTAACATGGTTTCAGAGTTGGGCTGAAGAAAAGTCATTGAATATCACCCCTATGATGACACCATTGATGGAAGTGAGAGAGGATGGAGGAGACCTAAAATAATTCTAGGGTTTGAAGGAAACCCTAGGAAATTTTTGTATTAGGGTTTGATGGATATTATGAGGTTAGGGTTTGAGAGAAACCCCGGTTTATGGAAAATATGTGAGATACAAAATCTTGCAACCCTAGCATGTCCGATGTGACAGATTTGATGAAGCCCTAGATGGGATAGTTTCTATTAGGATTGGTTGATGATGAATTTTATGAATATATATTGAAGGAAACAAGTGGACTATGAACAGTGATGGGAGATGATCACCTCTTATTGAAGATAAGTATTTCTTGATTTATGATGCTCCTTTATGACTTTAATTTTGTTTACACTTATATATCTAATTATTATTTTTATTATTACCTATACTTAGTGGATGTATATTTGAGTATTCAGATGCTTCTAACCTCTTGATAATTTGTGATAAATGGATCCTTCTTGAGGATCATGGCTAATGAAAGAAGAAGGATCTGGTAAAGGTAACAAAGTTCTATAAGCTACCTATGCAAAATAAGAAGGTGCACATGTATTAGAATACTACAAGGTATGCATGGTATATTGTTTCAATGTTATGTTTTAGCTATAATATTGGATGGAAAAGTAAGCGCTAAGGTATCATGAGTATATCACCTTCACAAATAGCTCATGTATGATGAAATGATCCTCTTGGTAGTGAACAAGTATCTCACCGTTTAGACATAATGATCTTCTTGATTCTATTTAATATTGATCTATGATATATTGGTATACTTGATGGAGGCTAGCACATTGATTCTAATAGATAGTAACTTGATATTATTAATAATGTTTGTGATAAGCATGATAGCCATGATGATAGAAGTGTAACAATGAGATGATATTCAATATCTTTTGTTCACCATAGTTATGTTTTGATGTATGGAAAAACTAAATGCCCTAACTTGATGGATTGAGTTATGTAATGTTATGATCATGATTCTTGAAATATACTCCTATTAGATATTAGACACTAATCCTTGATGAAATATTGTTGTCATGATGTAATGGTGAAGTAATTGATGCTAACATGATATGACCATGATGTGATATAGTCCAAATATATGATCTAATAGATCTACTAATGCATGACAGTATTGCAGACAAGGTTATGACTTGAATGAAGATGATTGAAGTGGCTTCCTATTCAGAGGGAGAATCTCTCCATAAGATCCATAATCCTATTATCATTTGCAATATATGTATAGAAGATTCTTTACTATTGAAATATGATTTATGGGCATGAATAGAAAAATATCTTTAATATCACTGGTTTGTAACAAAATTTTGATCTGAGAAGAGAGAGGTTTCCTTTAATTTAAGCCTCAATCACACAAAAGAAATCCTATGGGTGCGACTATAGCCTTAGTCACATAGAAGTAAGCTCAAGGGTGTGACTATAGCCTTCCAATCTCATGGAGGAAGGTAACCTCAAGGGTACAACTATAGCCTCTAAACCACACAGAGGAAGGCCTATGGGTGCAATTATGCCTGTAGGTCACAAAAGTGAAGCTTTTTGCATAAAATCAAAGTAAACCTGATGGATGCCTGTCTTGCAAACATGGAGCAGACAACAGAAAGTTCTATGAGAAGGGAATTTTGAATGTTTGACCTACTATAATGTGAATATGTTGACTAAACTCGTGTTTGCAGATGATCGAGATATGCATATCAATATGCCATTATGATTTAACCATTGACGCTTGTGTATGACAATTGTTGATAATAGTTGCAAGGGTTTGACTAGATTTGGTTGATTGATATAGATAAACAAAGTTTGGAGTTTTGACATGATGCTTGATAATGATTTAGAACTTTAACTTGATGATTGAGTTATGTCTCAAGCTATAGATCTCACTGTTTGGGATTTAACCTGATGACTAATGATTTTCATTAATAATAATGCTATATGGGCATAGTGACTTATATTGGTATTATGTGTTGACATAATTAGCTTTGACACAATGGTTGAAATATTGATAGTTGTGATTCAGTATGAAGTTATCTCACAATAATTGAATGGAACTTGCATGACTTATTCTTGGTGTATGTATTTGCATCTATTGACTTATGTTATGATCATGAGGATGACTTGATGAAGTTTGGATTGATATTACTGGGTATATGAAAACTTGTTGGCATGATAAAGTCATAATTTGATATTTGGATATGAGCTCTACCTGTCACTTGGTCCAAAGAATTTGTTACAGTGACATTGATGATTTTGATATTAGTTATGATTTGGAATCTAAAATTTGATAAGCTGACTTAGTTGATTTTATTGCACAATATTAACTTATGTAAAGCTGAGCATATTGGTTTGGTAAAGTGTTATGTTTGTAGAAAGCATTGTATGAAGCAAACTTCCCGAGTTGGGAATGTCCACATTGACAATTTCTTGTTGAAGCCAAGAATATGTGTCGATCCAAAACTCTACTTTAAAAGGGGTCCAAGGTATGTCTTTGATTTTGGTTTTTATATATACTAATGATCTACTCTTAACAGGTAATGAGCCTCTGATGATCAAAGTAAGAGGGAGATGGCCTCTGAAGTTCGAAATGAAGAATCATGGAATGATGTATCTCATCCTGAAGTTTGGAAAATAAAATATGCATTGCAAAGCTATTGAAGATTTTTTGGAAAATGGAAATGCAAATCCTTGGACACTCTGATTGAATTTCAAGAAGTTGTGAAGAGATATTGTTGAACCTGACTTGGAAATCGATAGTTGATTGAAGCATTGATGTTCATAGATGTTTAGCTCCCTCATGAGATTTCCGGTTGAGATGTGCTCCTTGATGTGATTTTGAGATGTCCTCTTCGATGTTGATGAGGGTCATAGACTTGGCTCCCCACTGATGTTTCCTAGGTGGTAGCAGTGGCTCCCTGATGAATAGATGGTGGTTGCTTAGGCTCCCCTCCAATGTCAAATTATTCTTCTTTTAGATTCGAAAATGTTCAACATATGAGTAGGGAAAAGCAATAGATAAGTAGGAATAATAAAGAGATGAATCGAGATGTTGATACTGGATATGATATGATGACAGGATGACATGTTGATCGATGGTCAGATATTAACAGGGACTTCTCCCTAGTTGATAGGGAGTGTTAAAATAGGAAACTACGGACAATTTACACTTTGTATAGTTCATTTGATGGATATTATGATTTCATTAAATTCCTCTTTTTGAGAGGACCAAAATTGACCTAAAGATCATCTAATTTGGATAAGGGAAAGTGTATTTTTGAATTATGATCCCACATGTACACATTTGATCACGTCGGCCCTAAAAAAAGGTGGACACCCTTAGAAGGCTATAAATACAAGTGACCTCTACCACATTTGGACATCATCATGAGACATTCTTCTATTCTCTTTCTTGTTTTTGGCTCGCACAGGTTTGAGGGATGTCCGCAGAGGAATGGGTTCGCTTTAAGATGAAATTGCAAGGTTTGAATCTCACATCTCTGTTTTAGGGTTTTGGGCCTCAGTCGCAGGCACGACACGGGAAGAAATCAATCACAATTTCTCACTAACTGACTCATTTTTGTGACCAAAGAATCTCAGTATCACACACAACTCTTCCTCCATGCGACTAGAATCTAGGGTTTTAGAATCACAATCACAACTCTCCAAAGGTTGAATTTGACCATAGTCGTTGGCTTACAGGTTTGAGGGAGTGACTGGACCTTTCCAGCTACACGCATGACTCCTCCTCCATGGGATTGGGACATAACTATTAGTTTTTCAATTTTCCGAAGTTTTTGCTTGTTTACCATAAGGTTTGACAGTTGACCGCAGATAGTAACAATTCATTTTAGGCTTTTGAATTAGGGTTTTGAGTATAAGCATTGATGGGTTCATTTTATGGATATTGTTTAGTTTATTATTGTTGGATAGGTTTATGGTTATGGATTATTGTACTCTTGTTTACTTAATCATTCAATGACGATCTAATAAGAATAATAATCTGAAAGAGTTTTCCCCATAGTGGAATTTGCCCTGGTCTCTGACCAATCCTGGTGTCTCTATGTGTGAATTATTTTCTTCTATTATTCCTTTATGTTATGTTGCATTGATGATGATGATATAGTTCTTTCTACATAGTTGCATATGTTTTTGAATAATATAAATATGAATAATGCTATGATGTTATGGGGTGAATTTAATATGTTAATGAAGAAATTCAATTATCAAAGTAAAGAACACTATATCCCTAAGAAAAAATTAGCTGGTCAATTTCTCAGACTTTGAAATCATTGTAGGGGTTACGTCCTAGAATCTAGCCTTAAATAACCTCCACAAGAATTTCCTTAAGTGTGTCTGCGGCGGGCAAGTAACTTTTTTCCCCTTCTCCTGCATATAGTACTAGTGTCCAATATATTTCTTGGTTGTTTAATTAGTTTAGGTTGGGTTGTTGGAATTGTTATCACTTAAGAAAAAATTCCTAAATTTTGAACATCAGTTTGATTCCAAAGGATTGGTGTTAGTCTTGGTCTAGTCTTTCCATGGTTTGACTTAGAGTCTAAGACTTAGAGGGGAGTCTTGTTGATATTGTCAAATAGGGTCATCACTTCGGTTTTGCCTATCACTGGTCCTACATCACACATAAATTTCCATGTGTCAAACTTGTGTCAAGGTTTTCATGCACTAAAAAACTACCTAGGAGTTTTCATAGTGAAAAACCTAGAATTTTCACTGAACTAGGAGTTTTCGTAGCGCGCTACAAAACCCCTTAAAAAGCCTGTTTCAGCATAAAAGACTCAGTTTTCTGCTTTTACTAGTCAAATTCCAGAAGGGTTCCTGAGCATCTGAGAACTCAATTTTGAAAACTAAAAGAGGAATTTCTTCCTACAATAATGAAACAAAAAAACCTCTTTCAGTTTCTTCAAATTCGTTCTGAGGTGGGAGAAATTTATGGTTAAACTTGCGCTACGAAACTGCTAAAAGTCAAGCTTTGTCTTCTGGTTTTAACAGTCTTTTTCAAGCTCAGTTTCTGGTCACAGGAAAAGGTATTTTATAATTATGAAGGAGGCTTCTCTTCATAAAGTATCCAGCTACAATAACCTATCTCACTTTCTTCATAAGTGTTCTCAGTTGGGAGATAGTAAGCTTTCTTTGTAACCCTAATTTCAGAGAACAGATTTTTCTTGTTTTACATGTGTTTTTCAAGGATAGATTCTGGACAACTGGAGAAGTGTTTTAAAAAACCAAGAGAGGTTTTTGTTCTAGACAGAATGGAATACAAAATTTTCCTTTAGTTTCATAAAATATTTCATGTATGAGAAGATAAAGGCTCTATCCCACGTGCCAATTTTCAAGGATCCTAAACCTAAAAGGAGGGAAACATGTTCCCTAATTTCTAGGGTTTGTCATCAGCAGTAAGGTGACAACGTGGGAAGCTTCATCAAATTTGACTCCATAAGGTCGCAGCTATCAAAGAATGATTTCAATGTTTAGATAAGGTTGTTGTAATCATAACAAGGAGTAGTACTCCTAATTGTATTAGGACTCTAGGACTGCTAGTTAGCTGTCATTTGTATTTAATAGTTTGTTTTATGGTTATAATAGGTATCACTCATAGCAAATTCGAATTCTCTTGATGAGGCCTGAGGGAATCCATATTGTAAATGCTATATATGAAGCAAGAGGTTGAATTATCAAGGGGGTTGGAGACTTTTTGGCTCAGCTGCTGCTCTATGTGCAGACTGTGTATATTTTTAACCTAATGCAGAGTTTCTACTTAGACAACTCAAGATTCATGAAGAGTTCTTGTATGTTCTTATTTTGTTGGCATCTTCCAGTACTTACATTGCAGTGGTGTTTACTTATGATACTCAGAACTCATCATTGATTCTCTGACTTCCTTCATAGATAAACTAACTGTGTTTCACTATTTTATATTTGCATTTCTGCACTTGAACTCTATAGTGCCTTGACTTCCATGCTAGGTAGAATGTTTTGGCTTCACTACTCAGGATTCAAAGAGAGTTTTTAATGTCCTATTGTCTCATGGCTTTCCTCTTTCACTTACTTGTAGTGGTATGAATACATTTTACTTAGAACTCATCAATGATGCTCTAACTTCGTTCATGTATTTATAAACTATGTTTCCTTGCATTGTATCTTTGTTTTGTTGATGTATAAAAACTCTCTATGCCCTGACTTTCATGTTAAGCTGATCTTGCTGTGGTACTGAAACATACTTTGACTCCATAGCCCAATGGTAGCCAGCCTTCATCTTTCAACTTATAAACATATAAAATCACAAACCATAGAGTTAGCCATCTATCCATATCTTTAATCAATATCATTAACCCTTTGAGAGAGCCCTCTCAGGCTGAGGAGGCTAAGCCTTAGCTAAAAGATTGGTTTGAAATAGTTACATTGAGATAGTCTGATCAGCAGCCTATCAGGGTCCTATTTTGGTGTTAACATTTTGGTGCGTCCGCCGGGAGCCTGAAGTCTATTCATTCCCGAAATAAAGAAGCTGAACTTCTGAAGGTAGTAGGAGCTCAGACATCTTTTCGAGGACTGCAAAACTACCTTGGCGACTCCACACATCAAATAACAAATTGGAAGGTGACTGCATTGCTAGAAAATCAATAGCTTGATGAAGCTTCAATATGAGTTACATTGCAAGAATGAATGCCAGGTATGCCCCTATGAATCGGTCTCATATCCATGGTTTTCCAAATCCTATGCCAAAGGTTGATTGGTTAGATGATCTTCCAATATTCGAAGATGAAAAGAAAGACAATGTTGCTCTTCATTTGGTTAGGATCCATATGCATGTACGCAGTCTTAAGGTTCAGTTCCCTGAAGATTATCTCATGAAGATGTTTATGACCACTTTAGAAGGAAAAGCATGGTCTTGGTATAAAAGCTTGGAAAATGGTTCAATATATTCACTTGCTAATTTTCATGATGAATTCTATGAGATGTATAAAGAATGTCATCCTTCCTTATTGCTGGTAAAAAATTGTTGTAAACATTATTTGAGTCTTATTCAATATTTGGAGGATTGCTATGATGATGATGAATTTATGGATGAAGAAATTTTAGAGGCTCTTCATAAAAATACATTTCAACACCAAGAAGAAAGGATAACATCCCACGAAATGCACCATGAAGATCAGCAGGGGTTTACTTATGAAAATCATATTACATCCTCTGAGATTGATGTAGAGATGCAACAGACTTGTCAGTCTTCAGATCATAATGAAGATGAAAATAATTGCAAACACCAAGAAGAAATACTGGAAGAAATTTTTTATAACCCTTAGGCAGAGGAAAAGGTTGATCATTTATGTAATTCCTTGCAGCAGATTACTTCAATGAATGATCATAATAGTGAGGAAATTACATTGTCTATGGGAATCATGCAGAAAGGCAGTTGGATAGCATATCAAAGGAATTTTGTGTGGCTGAGAATCAGTTGTCTGAAGATATAGAATGTTATGATGATCATCAAAATAACCATGTCCTTTTTGACCCTATAAATGAATACATGGCAAAGTTTTGCACATCAGGAAAAGGTATTTTAGAAAACTAAGAGAGGTTTTTGTTCTAGACAGAATGGAATACAAAAAAATCCTTTAGTTTCATAAAATATGTCATGGATGAGAAGATAAAGGCTCTATCCCACGTGCCAATTTTCAAGGATCCTAAACCTAAAAGGAGGGAAACATGTTCCCTAATTTCTAGGGTTTGTCCTCAGCAGTAAGGTGACAACGTGGGAGGCTTCATCAAATTCGACTTCATGAGGTTGCAACTGTCAAAGAAGGCTTTCAATGTTTAGATAAGATTTTTGTAATCATAACAAGCAGTTGTACTCCTAATTGTATTAGGACTCTAGGACTGCTAGTTAGCTGTCATTTGTATTTAATAGTTTGTTTTATGTTTAAAATAGGTGTCACTCATAGAAAATTCGAATTCTCTTGATGAGGGATGAGGGAATCTATATTGTAAATTATATATATGAAGCAAGAGGTTGAATTAGCAAGGGTGTTGGAGACTTTTTGGCTCAACTGCTGCTCTATGTGCAAACTGTGTATATTTTTAACCTAATGCAGAGTTTCTACTTAGACAACTCAAGATTCATGAAGATTTCTTGTATGTTCTTGTTTTGGTGGCATCTTCCAATACTTACGTTGTAGTGGTGTTTACTTATGATACTCAGAACTCATCAATGATTCTCTGAATTCCTTCATAGATAAACTAACTGTGTTTCACTGTTTTATATTTCCATTTCTGCACTTGAACTCTATAATACCTTGACTTCCATGCTAGGTAGAATGTTTTGGTTTCACTACTCAGGATTCAAAGAGAGTTTTTAATGTCCTATTGTCTCATGGATTTCCTCTTTCACTTACTTGCAGCAGTATGAATACATTTTACTTAGAACTCATCAATGATGCTCTAACTTCCTTCATGTATTTATAAACTGTGTTTCCTTGCATTGTATCTTTGTTTTGTTGATGTATAAAAACTCTCTATGCTCTGAATTTCATGTTAAGTTGATCTTATTGTGGTACTGAAACATACTTTGATTCCATAGCCCAATGGTAGCCAGCCTTCATCTTTCAACCTATAAACATATAAAATCACAAACCATAGAGTTAGCCATTTATCCATATCTTTAATCAATATCATTAACCCTTTGAGAGAGCCCTCTCAAGTTGAGGAGGTTAAGCCTTAGCTAAAAGATTGGTTTGAAATAGTTACACTGAGATAGTCTGATCAGCAGCTATCAAGGTTCTATTTTGGTGTTAACGGGAATTATTTCAACGATTCCCATCTTTCTACCTAATATACATCTCTGAGTGTATCCCATCCTTGGCCTCCCTTTCTATTTTGCCTTTCCTCCAGAGCATACTTCTTTCTTTGGAAAGGTTTGAGTTGTTTGTAGTGCATGCCCAATATGCACCACTAGAGAGCATGTATTCAAAGGGGTGTGACGCACTTCAGAGAGTGGGGAGGCTCTCCATCCCAAGAGAGTGTGGAAATTTTTGCTAGGGTATACGAAGATATCACTCCACAAAACATATAGCACGAAATTGCATGAGTGGAATAAGATATTGTAGGAAAATGGGGTGTTTAACCAATACTTAGGTGTTGAGGGAAGTAGCTGAGTAGATGTTAGAAACTAGGCATGCTAGAGGTTAATACAACCAATATATATATATATATATACAATTGATATCTATTGGCATCTGAAAATTCTATTGGGATGTAATGAGGATAAGGAGGAAACCCTCATCAAGATCGATGAGCTATAACTCTCTATGAAGAACTTGGACACGCGCCTGCATCATATTGAAGACCATCTGGGTCTTCCATCAAATCTTAGTGGCTCACTATTTGAAAAAAAGGAGCCAATTGTTGTGGATGCATCAAACTTAGCCAAGTATCAATCACAATTTATAGATAATATCGTCTTTTCATCTCTTTTTCATCTACATGCTTGAAGTTATATTAGGATGAAAATTGCTAGGCTACAACTTTCAAGTCTTTTTCTTAGAATTTTTTAAATTTTATGTTTGGAAGTTGAAATTTTTTTGGCTCTACCACTGGTCTAGTTTCCAAAGTGGGTGATTAGGGAATACCAAAACTTATTATAATGTTTCATCTTAATAAATGAATAGAACTTAATTTTACAAAAAAAAAGGAAAAAAGAAACTGAGAACACATTTCTCAATGCTTTTGTAATGTGGGAATAAAATTTTAAAGAATTAGTAGTAATATCTTATCGTCTTAGGATATGATAGACCATATTGGTTATTAAAAGATGTTAATCTAAGAACCAAATTAATATATTAGACCCCTAGTTTAAATTTTCTAAAAGTGTATATACTTGTTTAAAATTTATGATTAAAATATTTTATTACTATATTATTTAATATAAAAAAAATATGGAATTTATAACTTCAAATTATTATAAACAAAGAAAAGTGAAATTTTTAATAATTATTATTTTTTTTTAAATAAGAAACATTATTATTATTATTATTATTTAATTGAAAAAAATATTAAAAAAAATATCTTTAAAAAATTATACTCAAAATTATTGAATCACTCTCCCACCCTAATAAATTTAATAAATTTTTAATATAATAATAGAACTTATAACAAATATTTATTATTATAATAGAACTTATAATATAACAGTGGGGTTGCAAGGCATTAAGTCTCTACCTTGAGTGGGATGGTAATTGACAGGAACCTGTGTATTTTGACCCTGTTAAAAATTCAGTAATTGACCAGAACCTATCTGTTTTGACCTTGTTAAAAATTCATGAAACATTGTAAGAACATAAATGAGTCTAGACAAATCAACGCATATTATGATTGGTCAAATGTACAAGACATATTGCAACACAAGATGATTCTTCCAAAAGTAGAGGCCAACCACACCAATGAAAAGACAAAGGTGGTAATCATACATCATTCCAATTTTTTATTGAGACTAATCTCAAGGAACCACTCAGAAGGTGATGCAATAGCAGTAGCTTCCATTCTGAGTTTAAAAATTACACAAATGTCCATTTTGCAAAAATTTGTGGGGGACTCCCTAAACACTTCATTGGATATCATTATTCCATGTTTTGTGATGGCACCAACCCAACACTGTTCAGACTAATCAATAATTAAATGACTTAAGTGTGATTTAGATGTGGATTAGTTTATGATTACCAATCTCTTGGATTTTTCTAGAAAATGATAGGTGGCATTTATGTGTGAAATCAATACTGTGTTGTCATGCAGAAAGAGTCAATTTTGCGGACAAAACCGACCTCCCTAGAAAACAAGGCTTTTCTAGTGACAAACAAAACAATCAAGCACTATCTTTCCCTAAATATGCATTTAAAATAAAAGCAACCAGGTGTTTAAGGCTTACCTTTAGTCCAACGCTGTTTGTAGGGGCCAAGCCTCTTGGATCCAAATGAGCTCCTCTCCTTGAAGCCTGCATACACAAACAAGCAAACAATTACATAGCACCTGAATAACTCATATAATAAAACATATTCATCATAAAGACCAAGGAGTTTATGAAACAAATTATATATAACAACTTGTTGAGAAAAATGAACTTAATTGTATTAATTGGAAACAAAAGAAACCTTACAACCAGTGCCTTGGTGTTGTGCAGGTCCCTCCCAGGGTCTAGCAAGAGTTCTCCTCTACTTTGATCAGCTCACCCACTTCCAAATGAAGCTAAGAAAGGAATGGGATCTCTCCTCTCAAGCTCTATAAGGGAGTCCTAATTTCAGCAGCATCTACCCTTAGGAATGTTTAGCTTTCAACCTCCCTTGCCTCTGGCCCAATGCCTGTATTTATAATGCTTTGGAGGAAGTTAAATAGGTCCACCATTAATGGGATAAGCCCCTCTTTCAAAGGGATAGCTCCCCTCTTGATGGGATAAGTTCCTCTTTCATTGGGATGCATGAACCATCTGGAGGCGCTCAATCCACGTCAAACCATCTTCTAGAATGCTCTAGAATCGACCGCAAGTAAGTTTTTTGAAGTAAAACTGGCGCCTTTTGACTTTTACAGGGGTACGCACCCACCCCTTTATAGACAGAGCGTACAAGTACGCAGGTATTATGTACTTGAGGTGCGTGCCCACAGGTAAGAGTAAGAGAAAGTGCGGAACCAGAGTTATATTGATTTTTTAAAGGCTTTCTCTCTTTTTTGGAGTTTGACATGAGGAGCAGAGGTATAAGACTTGCCAAGGAGGACAGTATGGTTATTGATAGAGCCATACTGACTGCAAATAGTCATGGTGACAAATTTTAGTGTAACAGATTGCCCCCTAAAGTACGAGGTCTGTAGTAGATTAGGGTTTTATATCATCTAGGAAGGGTGAAGCACTTTATCATTTCGAGGATTATCTTGTGGAGAGCCCAGTCGGAACCTGCAAATATTCAACACAAAATACATATATGAGATCGTATCATCACTGAGATAGGCATTCCCATACTCAGATCAAAAGCTTAACTAACAAACTAACTGCTGCTCTGATATAGGAATGATTTCGCAATACATCATAATCATAGACACATGTAGACACAGTATGGACGCAGCCATATGTTTATAATTATTCTACTGTATAATGAATAGAAAACTCCTCGCAGCCTGGATGGCGGAAACTAGATCCAGGGTCTTCATTTCTGCTTCCCGAAATAGTACGATTCTATCCATGCGAATAAATGAGTTGATGTCGAACATGGTAGAAACCACTTGATTACCAGTCAATGATGTAAACTGTTAACAAGTGTGAGAGAGACCACCAGTGATGTCAATGGTTCTCAAAGTACCCAGTACAATCCATGAGATGTGAGTAGATGTGTTGATGTCGAACATGTCACGGAATCCTTCGATTGAAAGTCAATGATGTAAACTGTCGTCAAAGGCGAGAAACCTGCCATTGAGGCATGCAGATTTCAAGGTACTGATGATTTCTAGATCATCTTTCTAGATAATGTGCTGATGTCGATAGAAAGCGATCCGTCGTAGGCAAGCCCACAACACGAAATCATAGATCAAGTTGAAGAAATGTAGCTGTAAGGACTGACTCAGGGATGGTCAAGATGGATGACAGATATTTTGCAGATGAATGGCTTATTTGTAGTGACCTCTTGAACACATAATGACACAACAGATGGCTTGGTGACAATTGACCCAAAGTTAATACCCAGAAACCCACTGAAGACTTTCAATGTGGTTTGATCAACTGTTAGGCAAAGGATTTCCCAACCCAGGTGAATGAAAAGTGTCGTGTTCAAGAGTGGTGATAAGGTTTTTCCGAGACAGAGTATAACAAATAGGCTCATTTTCCTCTCTTTTCCCCCACCATTTCTAGCAAGTACCTCTTTATTTTTTTCAAGCTTGAGGAGGATAACATGTGCTTGATTATAAGCTCATCCTTTGGATGAGTCCAACTTAGTTTAGATTCGAACCCTAAGAAGGAGTGGTCTGTTCCTGTTTGTAATCGAACAGGTCCTTTACTGTGAAATTTTAACGAGTCCAGTATAGAAGAAACTTGGCATTTTTCAATTTTAGAGAGTCTGAAAAACTTAAGAAGACTTGAGTGTTGACCTTTTTCGTAAATTTGTGTCTCCCAAGCCCGAAAAAGTATAAAATAATACTTGAGAGAACCGCTTGATCTTTACAACCAAGGAGTACTTTCATGATTAGTGTCTCTGATCTGAAAAGTAGAAAGCGATCAAGGACACGTCGTTTTATTTCCAATATCGAATTTGAAACGACAAAAATCCGACAATCTTTTCATGTTTTTACGGTCAGAAAAGGGCTGTAAGAGGACCATCTTTTTAATTCCTTTTTAACGAGCTAAAAAGAAAACTCGGAAATCTTTTCATGTTTTAGGAGTCAGAAAAGAGCTTAAAGATGACTCTGATGTTTTTGTTTGTAAAAAATGACAATTTTCCCTGAAAATCCTTTATCCTGCACAAAAACCAACACATTACTCATACCTGTTGAAGATAGATAAAAATACTTTGAAAAATACCTTTTCATGGTGAAAAATAAACAAATTTCAATTTATTTATCCAAAAAACCAATAAAAATGGCTCTTACCAATTCATTTTTACCATTTTACTATTTGAGGAGAGAAAAAGGGCTTTTGGCAAGAAACTTCCCGTGGACATTGCGGAGAATCCGACCGTCAAAATCGAACGCCGTCTCTTCCAGGTAATCTACAACATCCTCCTCTTCAATTTCATCTGTTTAGAATTCTTTTTAAGGCCCCAGATTTCATTTTTGGGAGGTTTTGTGGTTTCAAAAACCGCCTCTCGGGGTACGCAGGCACCACACTAGGGACCCGCGTACCCCGACATTTTCTCAGTTGGAAAAATGTCAGGGGTACGCACCTTGCCTTCGGGGACCCTGCATACCCATGCTCTGTTCCTAAAGGCGAGGTGCGTACCCCGCGCAACGAGTTTTTAAACCCTAAATTCTCCAAAATGGAGCAAAATTTTTTGATTTCATGGAATCTAATGGATGTTTTCTGGTGTGTAGATAGTTCACCATGCTTGATTGGCGCGAGAGAGAGCACGAAGATGTTGATTTGGCTGCCATTAATCATCAACCGTCAATTGATGCTTTGAAGGCATGCGGCCTTTATAAATACTGGGCCATACCTGGCATGAGGGCCCAAGTGAGCTTTCTAGAGTGGCTGGTAGAAATATGGAACGTTCAGGACCAGTGTTTTTATATTGGAGGGCACCAGCTTGAGATGGAGCCGACAGATATCTACTTTCTCACTGGTTTGCCCAAGAGAGGCGAACACTTGACTCTGTTCGGGACTAGGGCAGGTGGCCAGTCTATCGCTAGTCTCCGACTAGAGTGGTGTAACACTCAGTCTCAGGAGAAGGGGATAGAGATCAAAACTATATCCCGTCCTGAACTTATGGTGATTGCCTTTACAGTTACCAGACTTTGCGGGGCTGCCACTTTACACATTGCCACTGGATCCCAGATGCGGATGGCAATTGATTGCTATCGAGGTACCATTTTCAACTGGTGTGATGCTGTGTTGGCCAATGTAAAAGGCCAACTGACTAGAGCCAAAAACGGACAGCTAAAGACCTTTGGTTATGGGGCTTTAGTTGTGAGTTTTGGCTTAGAGAGGGTTCTGATGCTGATCCCACAGCAGCTCACTGTTGAGGTTGGGCTTCCTCGAGAGCCCAAATTGATGCGATGGGTTGCGGTTATGGCCCATCATCCTGATGAGGGGATGGAGGTTGTCCGATTTACTCCGGAGTACTTTCACTGGTTAGAAGACTAGGTCTTTTCTATACAGGATTTTCCCTATGCCGGAGTTGATTTTCGTGGAGATCCGGACATGGTTCTTCCACCGGGAGAACAATGGGATGATACAGGTAACTTCATTTTTTTACAAGTTTTTTAAATTATCTATTATTTTTGTTTGTTTTATATCGTCTCAAAACTGATAGTAATAATTTTCAAAATGCAGATGTAGGTCCACGACGTCCAGCCAATCTCCGGCCTTACGAGAGGAGACTACCAGTTACAGCAGCACCGGCCCCACAGGACGAGGCCACAGAGACTTTGGCTGAGTTGGAAAGTGACCTAGAGCGTCTTACAGCAGACATACCGGAGACTACCATAGATGATATTCCAATCAGGGTTCAGCGCTATGTAGTCGGGGTCCCAGGACCTTTTAGGAGGTTCTTGTGTAGGGTGGCCTGTGCAGTGGTGTCATATAGAGATCATCACCAGTGATTGGATGGTCGTTTTGTAGACACGTGACATTTTGGTTTTTTGTACTTATCATTTTTGCTGATCATAAGGTGTTTTTCAATCTATGATCGAAGACGATGTATTTTTTGACACACTCCTATATATATATATATATATATATATATATATAGATATATATATATATATATCATTATTACCGGCTTATCTTGTAAATCATGTTATGGAATGGTTTTAAATTTACATGTATGATTATTGCAAATGTCTATTTAACATTCGAGAAGCAATTGCATCTGCTAATGTATTTAAAGACCTTGGAATACGCTGATATTCAATGTAATCAAACTCACGTTCCAAGAGATGCACTCTCAAAAATAATCTTAATAACACTGGATTTCTAATGGCATACACTCTATTAAGCTGTAATACAACGAGTTCAGAATCTAACCTCACTATCAAACTCCGAATCCCAAATGAAATAGATTCAGATAATAACTCAATCACTGCACTATACTCGGCAATGTTGTTTGTTGTTTGACCGAGGCTTACCCCATGCATAGATACTAACTCGTCAGAGGGCAAATAGATAACCCAAGCTGCGAAAGGAATGTTCCGTGTACTACGACAATCACCATCAGCAAATCCAATGTATGTTTGGAGAGGCATCGATATCTGCAATATCAAGAGTAAAACCAAGATAAGCCAGAATAATGACGAAAAACACTCTCTAAGCTAAGCACACTTTTAAACTAACAAACACACCAGCTAGAAAGAAAAAACTATCCTAACTAAAAATCTCCATACCCATTCTTTTAAGCATAATACCTCTTCAAGTAAAGACCATTTCTGGGTTTACCTAAAGAGTCCCCGTCAAAGTCTACCAACTCATAGGCCCCTTTTGCTAGCTTTCGCTTGACAATATAGGGCCCATGCCACATAGGAATGAATTTTCCAGCACCTAATTTATCATTAGCTTGATCATATAATAACACTAGGTCTCCTTCCAAAAAATTTCAAGGGGTCACATTTCGATCATACTGAGCTTTCATACGTTTTGCGTGAGTCTCGATCGCCAATGCAGCATCATGTCGATTCTCATCTAATTGAGCTAAGTATAATAAATGCTTTTCCTCTTCGGAAGTAGCTGGAAGTAACTCGATGGCCATTTGCAGTGACGGGATTTCGCATTCAATGGGTAGCACAGCTTCCAAACCATAAACTAGTTGGAAAGGAGTGAACCCTGTTGATGTTTTCACTGAGGTTCGGTACGCCCAAAGCACTGAAAATAGCATGTTGTGCCAATTCGACCGATGAATACCAATGATTCGTCAGATCATGATAACTAAAACTTTGTTGATGGACTCAACCAGACCATTCGCTTGTGGATAATAAGGAGTTGAACTATCGTGACACAAACCAAGCTGGCCTGTAAGTTCTGTCATCATAACGTTTTAGAAATGGCGCCAATGGTCAGTGATTATCGCTTGTGGGACACCAAACCTAGCAATTATATGATTGAACATGAAAATTGCAGGTGTCTTACCGTCTGCCTCGAATGTAGGCATCACCTCGGCCCACTTAGTAAAATAATCTACCGCAAGGATGATATACGCATGCCCCCGGCCGAGTGAGGGTTACATGTAATAAAATCGATACCCCATTTGGCAAAAGGACCAACGGCAATTATAGGGTGGAGAGGAGCAGGTGGAGCGCGCATCTTTCGATCAAACACTTGACAGTTGTGGCATTTTCGGACCGCAGTAATACAATCTTTAAACAAGGATGGCCAGAAGTAGCCAGCGCATAATATCTTTTGGGATGTGGCATACCCAGACATATGACCGCCACACGCTCCAGAGTGACAGTCATTTAGAACCCTTTCAGCCTCTTCGTGAGTTAAGCAACGTCGAAAAATAGAGTCTGCCCCACGGTGATAAAGAGTATCTCCAATAATTTTGTATTGTTGGGACTGGAATCGAATTTTTCGACGTTCCGACTTTAAAACTTCAGGCCGAAAGGATTGGGTCTGGAGATAGACGATGACATCCCCATACCATGGATCTAAAGTGCTGATTAGAAACAAAGATTCGTCCGCAATGGGCTCCTCTGCCACAGTTTCCGTGTCAGCACGCGGGAAGTCACACATTAACTCTGCAAAAACTAAAGATTTCTTAGACTTAGATTTCTCAAACTCCAAGTCGAACTCTTGCAGGATAACAATCCATTTAGAGTACTTTCCCCCTAGCAATTGTTTGGTCAAAATGTAGATCATAGGGTTGCAATCCGAAATGACTATAGTTTTACGTAGTAAAATGTAGTGACGAAAACGTTGGACAGCTTGAACGGCTGCCAATGCCAATTTCTCCACATGTGAGTATTTTAGCTCAGTTGGATTTAACGTTCGACTAAGGTAATATATCACATGTTCCGTTCTGAATTCATCTTCCTGAACTAAGACCATTCCAATGGTGGAATGGGAGGCAGCGAGATACAAAAAGTAATCCTGGTTGTAGTTGGGAGGATGCAACAATGGTGCATGGGTCAACGCGTGTTTGAGTGCATCAAAAGATTTCTGAGCTATCTCATCCCAAGAGAATTGAGCGTTCTATTTCAACAACCGTGTAAAACACTTTGTAACCTCGGCGTAGTTAGGAATGAATCGTCGTAAAAAGTTTGCTTTCCCCTGCAAACTTTGGAGTTGGCGAAGACTCGAAGGAGGAGGCAATTTGATGATAGCTTCTACCTTCGAGGGATCAACGCGAATGCCGGCTTTCGAAACTACAAATCCCAGTAATCGACCCGTTTCTATACAGAAGTCACATTTGTGTGGGTTCAACCGAATACGATAATGCCTACACCTCATGAAGATTGCACATAAGTGGACAAGGTGATCGGCTCGATGTAATGAATGAGCAGGAAAATCATCGAGATACGGTTGCACAATGTGTTTGATGTCATGAAACGCATAAGACATCGCCCTTTGAAAAGTTGCTCCGGCATTCTTGAGCCCAAAAGGTAATTTGCAATAAGCAAATGTCCCCCATGGACAAATGAAAGCCGTTTTTGGTTGATCGGCAGGTAGAATATTGATTTGATTGTATCCGGAAAAACCGTCCATAAAGGAAAATATTTCGCTGCCGGCACAATCATCAATGATTTGATCGATATAGGGAGTTGGGTAGTTGTCCTTTGGACAAGCTCAATTAATGTCCCTATAATCGATGCATATTCTTATTGTTCCCTGCTTTTTGTTAACCGAAACAATATTCGATACCCAATCTGTTAACGGGATCGGATAAATGAAACCTACTTTCAACAGTTTTTCAACTTCTGCTTTAATTGCAGTAGCTTTTCGTGGGTGAATCTGACGCAAACGTTTCCGGACGGGTTTAGCGTCCGGGTAAGTCTTGATCTCATGAACAACAATCGTGGGATCTATTCCTGGCATTTCCTCATAGGACCAGGCAAACACGTCGCAGAATTCTTGAAATAGGGCCTTGTATGTCTGAATTTCGTTATCTGTACACGAGGCACCTATATGAATGTTTTCAATAATTCCAGGCTTAATCGAAATGTCAATGGGAATAGTTCGAGAGATGTTTCCCAAGTTTAACTCTGAATCAGCATGTTTCATGGGATTCTGAGCTTCCTTGACATATTCAGCTGTAAAAATTGATGAGAAATCATTTTAAAAATGATCATCCTCGGGTAAAAACGAAGATCTATGATGGAGATCGTCCCATGGTAAATCATCTATACACAGGACTTCACGAAGTTTCTCGTCAGATGAAACAACTTCGAGAAACGCTATTAACTCCGAGGTTGATGTGAAAAGTGATTCCTCACGGACCACATTCATTAGGTCGATTTTGGTTGAACACGGGTCGGTAAAAGACTGCACGGCTTCATAGGCAATTTCATATGGACTCAAAGGCATAAAATTACCAAATGAGTCTATTTCAGATTCAGAAGGAACGATCCAAGGATCGTCATAATAAATAGTGTCTGATGTAATCATATGAATGGTTGCAAATGAAGATGATGTGTTGAGTGGAGGAAAAGGAAAAGTTCCCAGTAAACCGGCATCTTTAACTAATCCTACTCCAACATCCTTATATGGGATAGTCGTTTTACCGACATGCTGAATACTCTATGAAGAGGCTGGGTTGGATGAAAAGTAAGCCAGCTGGTCTATTGTTACGATCTTTCCATTATGTGGGAACTTTATTACTCGGAAGACCGATGAAACGACCGTTGTCATAGCGTAAGACCAACTTCGACCCAAGAGAAGGTTGTAGTCTAGAGGGGCATCAACCACCTCCACATCTAGACTAACTGTTTTTCCTTCAACCCCTATAGGCAAATCTTGTAGAATGCCAAAAGGATGAAACCCACGGCCATCAAAGGCCTTAAGAATTGTCGGGGATTGATTTAGTGAAGGAGAACCAAGCGATCTCCAACACTGTATCGACATAATACACGTTGAAGCTCCCTCATCAATTACAGTCCGATGAATAGTCCTGTTTTTTACTATCACTGGGATCTGGAAAGCCATTTGATGAGGCAAACGCGGTGTACTATTTTCTAGATCAAAGATTATTAGGTTCGGGTCCTGAACATCAACAGCTCCTATAGCCGACAAAAGTAATTTGCGTTGTGTTGGGCATGATTGCAGCACTTCCAAAGCCAACATTGCTGAGGGTGAAACAGCTAAGTCCTCAACAATGTTATAATTCAGGGCCGCTCTCGCATGTGGATTGAAAGCAGACTTTCGAAGTATACCCTTAGCGGGCGGTTTGATTACCAAGTCTAGGTTAGGCTTCTCGATCTGTAGTGGATCGGAACCGGGAGCTGAGGTTGATGGATTAGAATGAGAAGATTCTGCTTCTTTGCCATCAACAGGACTTTTACTACCATAATCTTGCGATCGAGTCGCAATCCTTACATGGGACATCATCAATATGGGTTCCTCATTGGCACTCGAGGAAGAACCTATCATCTTGCTATCTTTTGGAAATGGATCCTTCAAAACAGCAGGAGTTTGGGAACCTTTGACGATCTTCGCAACCTCTACTCGATGAGGGAAGTCTCTTGTAAAATGTTCTTCTTCACAAATAAGACAAGGATATCGAGGTTTGCGCTTTTCATCATTGGATTCCGCCTTTCCAGTTTTCTCCTTTGGAGTTTTGTCTGCTTTATTCTTCTTCTTCCCTTTCTTCTTCCCACCGGATTTTGATTTAGCTGTAGATGACTCTACAGCATGAATATCGGCGGAGAGTTCAGTGGAAGAATCTCCCGTCGGGGAATCTGGTAAGGTTATAATAGGAGAAGAATTCTTGGAGGATTTCTTCTTGCTTTTAGTATTCACTGTACCAATCATGCCATCAGCAACATGAGACCCTGATGGAGCAGCAGCTATTTGATTTGACTTGGGAAGATCGGGGATCTTTTCGTGTAACATACCTGACTAAGTATAAACTAAGTCAAGGTACTGTGCTTGAGCAATCACTTGCTCCTCAGTAACTACTCTGGCCTTAGCTACGTCTTCAGTAATCTTCAGTAACAATGATTTAACAAACCATTCAGCTAAGATCTGGTCCGGGATAAAAACTTTCACTAACCGCCTTCGACGTCTCCATTCATGAATATGATCGGAAATATAAGTGGATGTCGATTTCTTTAATGAAGTTAGTAACTCCGTGCCATTATCATATCTGACCGGCAACTGAAAATGAGTTAAAAACGAGGTAGCTAACTGGCTAAAATTATAAAAAGAGGCCCGTGGTAACTCAATATACCACTTGGCCGCAAGACCAATGAGAGTACGCTGGAAAAGACGTAAGCAGATCGAATCATCCGAGATGGAATTAGAGGCACACCAGAGGTGGTAAGTCATCACATGGTTCGACGGGTCCTCTCCAGACTTACCTTCGAACTTGGGAATGTCACTGGGAAACGTATTCGGCATTGGCGGCCAAAACGAAAGATAATTAATTGGATCGTTCGTTAGGTGCGACAAGTCAGGTAATTCCAAAGTTGCGATAAACGGTAGCTGCCGATTAGGATCCCTAAAACTCTGGGTCATGAGACTAGCCCCAGGAGGAGGATATCTAGGATAACTAGGAATAGGAATCGCGTTTGGGATATTGTATCCTCCTGGAAAACCAGAATTAACCGGACCGTACTGGGGTTGTTGTGGTTGTTGATAAGTGTACCCAGGATACGGTTGATACTGATAAACTGGCTGCTGGACAGCAGGACCGAATTGGTACTGTCCCTGGTACGGTTGATAAGTGAATTGTGGTTGACTTGTAACAATCGTACTTAAACCAGGTTGTCCTAAAGGCATCTGAACCGTAGTTTGAATCATGGATCCAGACGATGGTAAAGATGTCTGAGGAGTAGATACAGGAACAGTAGAAACCGGAGCTGTCGATACTCCAGAAGTAGGTGGGGTAGATTGAACAGATGTTGCGGCAGTTGCAGCAGTCGTTTGAGATGGAGTACGAGGCGCAGTAGGCCAAGACTGAGAAACTACCGAAGGTACAGAAGTTTGAATATTAGACTGGACTGGTTGCTGGGGTGAACCAGAAACTAAGGGTTGTCCAGTTTGAGATGACAACTGTACATTTGGCTGCAACACCTGTTGAATTTGTGGTGGATCCCACACTATGTTCATTCCAGGGTACTGACCCATAACAGGTTGAGAATATTGAGATCCAAAACTGGGTTGAGGGTAGGATTGATAATTGAAAGGTACATTTCCCGTTCCTTGAACATAAGATTGACCTTGGGGTGGTTAGAAACCTTGGTTCGAGTACTGACCTTGAGGTAGATACCCTTGAGGCATGTACTGATACTGGGGTTGACCTTGAGGTATAAATTGATACTGGGGTTGACCTTGGGGTACATATTGAGTCTGGGGTTGACCTTGAGGAACGTAATGTACCGTAGGCACGTACTGTCCTTGAGGTTGCCCCCCAGATGCAAATTGTGTACCTTGAGGTTGCCCCCCAGGTGTTAATTGAGGCTGTCCCCCAGGCAGTAACTGGCCACCTTGAGGTTGAGAATTGGGAATAGAACCTGACATCATAAGAATGTCTTCTACGCTCAACGGCTTTGCACCATTGCTTCCAGTGAATAACCTTTGTTCAATGGGTTGAGGAGATGCTCCCGAAAAAGTACCAGAAAGTGACTGATACCCAGAGGGAACAGAAGGACCGTCGTACAAAAAAGATTCAGGCGATTGAGTAAACATGGACGACTGACCTGACATATTTACGGGAGTATAAAAACCCCTAGGTGGATAAGGAGCACGAGGTGGTGAAAAACTTAACACTGAGTTGTCCAAATAATTAGTTAAAGAAAGATACCAAGTAGTACTTCTAGGTGGACTGTAAAAAATTGATTCACGCTCCCTTAGATCAACAGTAGGTTGAATTTCAGGGATAGGGATGCCTATTTCTTCTTCCGGAGCAAGTTCTTCAATAGCTATCAAACCAGAAGGAAGATTTTCGGTGATTACTCTTTCTACCCTAGGTGAATTAGGAGCACTAGAAGTTGGAGAGACAAACCCCGATGTTGGAGTAACAGGTTCAGATATCTCAGGTTCTTCGCCTATATCACTAGTAGATGAAAATCTACCAGCAAGTTCGGAAACCAAAATAGCTTCAGGATTATAACCTGTTTCTAGAGTTTGGTAATTAGGATGAACAACCAACGAAGACTCTCCTTCTTCAGATGACCTAACTTTACTGCCACTAGGAGTTACGAGGACTTTCAAACCTTTGTAATGGCCTGGGACTTCTTCAGGAGGTTGGCCCTGAAGTCTACGGGACTTCCTCAACAAATCATCCACGGTTACAACCTCAGGAGACTGGCCCCGAAGTCTATGGGACTGTCTTGGTAATTCAGCCACAGCTAAAAACTTTTAACTACTGCACACGTAAACAAAGTAAAATCTCAAAGCAAACTGCCTAAAGTCTCTAAAGAACCAAACAAATTCGAATCACACGCCTAAAGAATCTAGGGCGTCAAACCACACACAAACAGTAACTTTCTGGACCAAAAACACTAGTTGGTGATGAAATCCAACATCACAGAATTCAGTACAGAAATGGCGGGTGGAACAGTTACCCCGACAACCTGCTTAATGAATAGACTGGACCAAGTTCCTCCACTTTAACCGTCTCGAGTGAAGTGAACCCCCCAGAAAATCCAAGTGAGTCTAGCCGACGTCTGCTCCAGGTACAGTGGGATCTTCCCTCCACCGTCACTTTAGAAAGAATCCTAAAGATAATAGTCACTAAGGTAACCAACAGCAACAAATATACCTGGGGGAACAGTCTACGATCCGATACGCACACAAGGGCAGAGTAACAAGCTCAATCCCCTTGCCGGCTCCTTGACAATAATCCAAGGTTTACCGACAAGTGACCCCAGGCTCCTCGACAATGGTTAATCCGAGGTTTACCGTTTGTAGTACGTGCATATCTGGCGTCGTTCCCAATGAAGGAGGATTGATCCCCTCACTAGTTCGGACACGATCTCGTGCTTCTCCTTTAAGAGAAGCTTTCCCAGAGCATAAATGTAACAATTGGATTTATCCTACCGCAAGATAAGCTACTTGTTTGTTTTTACTGTCTTGGAGAGTTAATTACTCTCCTACTCCAAGACACTAGCCTGATTTATGTTGGTGTATCAGAGCCCTAGTAAATAAAAAGTTACTAAGTTAATTTTACTTTAAGCGTTAATTTTTTTATGGCTTTTCTTTAGGACAAAAGGTAGCGGAGATGAAACTTATGATGTGTAGACTCGACTCAAATCCACTAAAAAGATGCACCTAGGATGAAAAAAAACAATCTTTCCTTTTCAATGAATTCCCTAGCTAAGAGAGTTGGAGAATGCAAAATTTATAAAGACAATTTTCTTAGCAATGAAAATCAAAGAAAAAATCTCTTTATCTTTTCCAAAGCACACAACACATGACCACTAATTATTTCATGAAAACTTCCTTTCTCTTTTCAAAGACTTCAAACGCTACTAAAACAAACTTTCTTCAAAAGAGATTTTGTATTTTTCCTATTTTAACAAAGCATGTAAAACTACTTAACAAAAATCAATTTTAAGATCTATGAAAATCTAAGAGAAATTTATCTAAAAGCAAATCTAATGAGGTAAAAGCCTACAAAATATAATTCCAGGTTGTTTTACTCAGTTACAATTCAACCAAGGACTAATTCATGCAGAATCATAAATCAGTCAAAAACAAAAATAAAAAGCTCTTGTTCTTTTTCTTAAGAATGAAATTCACAGCTTAACAAACAATCCTTTTTGAAATTCCGCAAAGAGACAACACAACGGTAGGTTTCTCAAACAAAGGTGGATTTTACGAATGATCTGACTCCTAAGAAGACTGAAAAGACCAGGGATATCCAAGGTTTTTACAACTTCTAAATCCAGAGTCACTACAAGACCAATACAAAAATCAAACCTAGGGCTAGAATTCCTATGAACTTCACTAAAACCCTTAATGCTAATGAAACAAGTCTAGATGAAAGCTTCTGACAGGTAACCAGTGGATCTGGGCAGCAATAAATAAACTATAAACAAGATCTAATAGGTAAAAAAGGAAAAAATTGAAATTTTCTAAACTTTTGACAGGGTACACAGGCAGCCCGTTTGCACAGGTGCGGCCCCGCTCTGTGCGCAAAGCAGAGGTTCGTACAGGTACACACTGTGCTTAACTCAGAGGGTGCGTACTTCTCTCAAAAATAAGAAAAATAAAAACTAACTCAATCCTAAGCTATTCTACTCAAATTCACAGTCAATCAGTCAAAAACTAGAAAGAAATCAACGTTTCTCAAATCAAAGTATCAATCAAAAGAGAAATCAATCAAATCCATGGATTCCCCAGTGGAGTCGCCATTTTGTCATGTGGAAAGAGTCAATTTTGCGAACAAAACTGACCTCCCTAGAAAACAAGGCTTTTCTAGTGACAAACAAAACAATCAAGCACTATCTTTCCCTAAATATGCATTTAAAATAAAAGCAACCAGGTGTTTAAGGCTTACCTTTAGTCCAACGCTGTTTGTAGGGGCCAAGCCTCTTGGATCCAGATGAGCTCCTCTCCTTGAAGCCTGCATACACAAACAAGCAAACGATTACATAGCACCTGAATAACTCATATAATAAAACATATTCATCATAAATACCAAGGAGTTTATGAAACAAATTATATATAACAACTTGTTGAGAAAAATGAACTTAATTGTATTAATTGGAAACAAAAGAAACCTTACAACCAGTGCCTTGGTGTTGTGCAGATCCCTCCCAGGGTCCAGCAAGAGTTCTCCTCTACTTTGATCAGCTCACACACTTCCAAATGAAGCTAAGAAAGGAATGGGATCTCTCCTCTCAAGCTCTATAAGGGAGTCCTAATTTCAACAGCATCTACCCTTAGGAATGTTCAGCTTTCAACCTCCCTTTCCTTTGGCCCAATGCCTGTATTTATAATGGTTGGGAGGAAGTTAAACAGGTCCACCATCAATGGGATAAGCCCCTCTTTCAAAGGGATAGCTCCCCTCTTGATGGGATAAGTTCCTCTTTCATTGGGATGCATGAACCATCTGAAGGTGCTCAATCCACGTCAAACCATCTTCTAGAATGCTCTAGAATCGACCGCAAGTAAGTTTTTTGAAGTAAAACTTGCACCTTTTGACTTTTACAGGGGTACGCACCCACCCCTTTACAGACAGAGCGTACAAGTACGCAAGTATTATGTACTTGAGGTGCGTGCCCACAGGTAAGAGTAAGAGAAAGTGCGGAACCATAGTTATATTGATTTTTTAAATGCTTTCTCTCTTTTTTGGAGTTTGACATGAGGAGCAGAGGTATAAGACTTGCCAAGGAGGACAGTATGGTTATTGATAGAGCCATACTAACTGCAAATAGTCATGGTGACAAATTTTAGTGTAACAGATTAATAAATTTAATAAATTTTTAATATAATAATAGAACTTATAACAAATATTTATTATTATAATAGAACTTATAATATAACAGTGGGGTTGCAAGGCATTAAGTCTCTACCTTGAGTGGGATGGTAATTGACAGGAACCTGTGTATTTTGACCGTGTTAAAAATTCAGTAATTGACCAGAACCTATGTGTTTTGACCTTGTTAAAAATTCTTGAAACATTGTAAGAACATAAATGAGTCTAGACAAATCAACCCATATTATGATTGGTCAAATGTACAAGACATATTGCAACACAAGATGATTCTTCCAAAAGTAGAGGCCAACCACACCAATGAAAAGACAAAGGTGGTAATCATACATCATTCCAATTTTTTATTGAGACTAATCTCAAGGAACCACTCAGAAGGTGATGCAATAGCAATAGCTTCCATTCTGAGTTTAAAAATTACACAAATGTCCATTTTGAAAAAATTTGTGGGGGACTCCCTAAACACTCCATTGGATATCATTATTCCATATTTTGTGATGGGACCAACCCAACAGTGTTCAAACTAATCAATAATTAAATGACTTAAGTGTGATTTAGATGTGGATTAGTTTATGATTACCAATCTCTTGGATTTTTCTAGAAAATGATAGGTGGCATTTATGTGTGAAATCAATACTGTGTACTATACCTCGAGTTGTGTTTCTCACTCTTCATTTCATGCCAAAACTCTTCCTCCGTCATTCATTCAACCATTTTGCACTTGTTCACCGAGTGTTTTCTCTGGTGTGGTTTTGCTGCTTGTGAATGCAGCTGCGGTACAATTGCTGGGTGCGCCTTCTGGTTTTTTCTTGTCCGACAGTGTGACTCTTATATTGGTTGACTCTTATGCTTGCTTGGATAATCTTTGGTCTTGGTTCGTTGGGCAACCAAAAATGGTCCTGCCACCCCCTGTGTAAGTAGAATTCTGTGTTTTTTTTGTAATTGTTTCAACTAGTCTTTGCTCCATGAGCTCGAGTTCTGGTTTAAGGTTGTCTTGCTTGTGAAACTCAGTGGGTTGGCATGCACTCAGGTATCGAAACAGTGGCTCTCTTCGGTCTTCGGCTTCAATGTAAGTAGCCTCTTCTATCCATGATTCAATTTGTCTTTTCCATTCTTCTGTTCCTAATGTGGCCGCTCTTTTGTCTCAGTCCTTGGTTGGAATTCGAGGGTTAAAGGCTTGTTCTCTATTCTCGCTGTGAATCCTTCAAGTAGGGAAAATATATCCCTCTTATACTTGCACTTATGCACTTGTTTTATTTTCCTCTGTCGATAGGTTGCTAACAACTGTGTGTTGATTCTTTTGTAGGTATTGGGGTTTGCAGTTTGGTATGCTTGGAACAAATGCATCGGCCTCTGCCTGATAGACTCTGTCAACGCAACTAGTCTTCAATCTTTAGAATAGGCCTGTGAGATAGAGGGTTTGGTTTTCCTCAATGCTTATTCAATGTTGTCTCTCAGCTATAGCCAACGTCCTGGTCGTTTTGTTAGCATAGGCTTCCTCGGTTCTGTGATTGTTGGCTGTAAATTTTAATGTGTGGGAACCATTTCCCAAAACCCTCACCTAGGGTTTGTCGACCGTCGGCTATGTGACTATTTCCAGTTTATTCCAGAACTCTACTATGGATACTCATACATTTCATTTTATAATTTAAAGAAAAAACTTTCAGGAAAACGTTGGTTCCAGTTTACCTTGTTTTAATGATGATAATTGGCTATCATTCCTTTCATTCTGGCTTCAACGCCTTCGAATTACAATTGTTAATTTGCAACTTTATTGGTAAATTTTATTTATTTTTTTCCATGAACAGAAAGTTTTGTAGTTGCTATGGTAATTGTTATGGTGGTCGATTTCGAAGTTAAGAAGATAATGTATGGCCTGTATGTGCTTTACTCGTCCGATTTATTCGACTGCATTCACTCTTGTTGATTCAATGTAAATTTCTTCTATGGGATACAAACCCTTGTTCTGGAAATGCATCTCTGTCTCGCTGTCTGGACTCTGTCTCTTAGAAAAGAACAATTAAATAAACTTGTATCTGAGCATTGTATCGTTCACTCCAATGTTCGGTGAATTAGGAAGCAAAACGAAAGATGTTGTAGATACACAGATGGATTTGAATTGTTTGTTCTTTTATTATTATTGTTTGAATGCTAAAAGATAATGTTGAACTCTTTCAATGGATTTTTCATGTACATTTATAGTCTTAGCTCACAGTTACCTGAACTGTGTAGTTACTATTTTTAGTTGTAATTCTATTTAGTTACATAACGATGCTTGTATTTGGTTATGTTCTTTGACAAGATTTTACATCAAACAAATTTTGTTTTTTTTCTCCAGAATGACAAAATAGTTATTAAATCTCTATTGATTAAAGACAGACAAACTAATGACCCTAACCGACCAAACTATCCCTAACTAGTATTGAAACTAAAATTAAACAAAAACTTACACCCTACTTTGATAAACTAACATAAAAAAAACAACTTGTTAAGAAAACTTCCATCTTGGCGGAGAGCAACACCCGTTCATGGTGCCCTAGCTGGATGCTCTTGCATTAGGCTCTCGGGGTAAAAATAAATCATGACTCCGGTCCATGAGCTTCTCGACTGAAGAACCCGCTTGCTCAATCTGCCTGGCATCAAGCCACGAACTATCCTCAATAGGACGCTTCTTCCACTTGACCAGGTATTGTAGATACTCCTTCCGCCGAGTTCGTTTGGCCACCTGAGTATCGAGGATGCTCTCGATATCGGGAGGCTGAATGTAAGGCATTTGTCTCATCCAAGTTTCTCCTCCATCGTGGGTATTCCGTGTAGGCCGTGTGGTTCCGTATTCTTCTTCTGGGTCAGCAGTGTAAGGAAACAGGTCTGCTACATTAAAGATGGGTGAAATGCCTATCCCGGGTGGCAGTTGTATCTCATAAGCATTCGCTGAAAATTTCCGGAGGACTTTGCAGGGACCTATCTTCTTATACTTCAACTTATTGTATGCACCTCTAGGGAAGCGTTCCTTGCACAAATGCGTGAGGACTTCATCTCCTACATTGAACTGTACTTCCCTTCTCTTCAAATTTGCTTACTGTTTATACTTTTGGTTGCTATCCTACAATTTAATTTTCACCTGCTCATGCAAATCTCTCATCATGTTAGCGAAATCTTCTCCATCTACACTTTGCCTTTCTTGCAGTACGAGATCTCGCAACTCATGCACTCTGCAAGGATGCATGTTATACAGGATCTGAAATGGACTGTAACATGTGCTGTGATTAGGTGAGTCGTTATAAGTGAACTCTGCCTGTGCAAGCACTCAATCCCACATCCGCGAATTCTCACCAATCAAACTTCATAGCAGGTTTCCCAAACTCCTGTTTACCACCTCTGTTTGTCCGTCAATTTTTGGGTGATAAGCAGAGCTGTAACTCAGCTGTGTATCCATCTTCTTCCACAGGGTGTGCCAAAAGCGCCCTGTAAACTTCACATCCCTGTCCGAAAGAATAGACTTAGGCAACCCATGTAACCTGAAAATCTCCGTGAAGAACAAGTGGGCCATGTGAGTGGCATTACTGGTTTTTCTACAAGGGATAAAATGTGCCATCTTCGAGAATCTATCCACTACTACCATCACTGAGTCATAACCTCGTTGTGTCCTAGGTAGACCCAAGACAAAGTCCGAGCTGACTGAGTCCCACGGTCTGCTTGGTACAGGAAATGGTGTATACAATCCCGTGTTTTAACTATGACCCTTCATCAACTGGCACACTTTACATCTGATCAAAAATCGTTGTACATCCCTTTGCATCTTTGGCCAAAAGTAGAAATGACTGAGCTACTCGAGTGACTTGCCTAAGCCGAAATGTCCAGCTAGACCTCCATTGTGCTTCTCCAAAATAATGTTCTCTCTCATCGAGCAGTCAGGAATGCATAGCTGTCCTCCTCTAAACAACAGTTTCTCTTGCAAGTTGTAGTCCAACCATGGAATTTTATCTCTCACCAAAGGATTCTGACATGCCTCATAGGCTTCTTTAAAATATGTGTCAGTCTGATATAATTCTTTCAAGTGCTCAAAACACAGCACTTGTACAATACTCTCCTGCAAAAGTAAGGCTCCCCTACTCAACGCATTCGCCACCCTGTTGGCCTGCCCGCTGATGTGTTTCAACATAAAGGTGAAACTTTGCAAATATTCCACCCACTTGGCATGCTTGTGATTCAGCTTGTGCTATTGCATCACATACTGTAGTGCAGAATTATCTGAAAACAACACAAATTCATTTCCTAGAAAATAGAGCCTCCAGTGTTTCAATGTCTGCACAACAACATAGAACTCCTTGTCATAGGACGAATATTTCTGTCTGCTTTCATTTAGCTTCTTGCTGAAAAATGCAACAGGTTTATCCTCCTGGCTAAGTACAGCTCCAATAGACATACCGCTAGAATCACAGCGAACCTGAAAAAGCTTTTTAAAATTTGGCAATCTCAGGATCGGTCTTTCTGTGATCTTCTTCTTTAGTAGCTGAAAACTCCTCTCTGCTACATTAGTCCATCAAAAAGGCTAACTAGCCTTTTTAATGGTTTCCAACATAGGTGCACAGATTTCGCTAAAATTTCTTATGAATTTCTAGTAAAAACTCGCCAGCCCATGAAAACCATGTACCTCAAATAATATTTTCGGAGATGGCCAATTAACTAGCACTGCAGTCTTCTCCGAATCCATCTTCAGTTCATTTTCCTCTATTATAAAGCCCAAATAAATCAATTCTTTTTGCACAAAAGTACACTTTTTCAAATTTATCAGCAATTTATTCTACTGTAATTTTTCCAGCACTTTCCAAACATGTCAAAGGTGCTCCTCCCTTGTCCTGCTAAAAATTAGTATGTTGTCCAGGTACACTATCACAAATTTTCCGATATATTCTTTCAACATTTCATTCATTAACCACATAAATGTATTGGGTGCATTGCTCAACCCGAATGGCATAACTAGCCATTCATATAGTCCCTCATTTGTCTTAAAGGTTGTCTTCCACTCGTCCTCCTCTCGAATTCGGATTTGATGATACCCGCTCTTCAAGTCTATTTTAGAAAAATATGTTGCCCTGCTTAAGCAATCCATCATATCATCCATCTGTGGCAGTGGGAACCTGTACCGGATGGTGATTTTGTTGATGGCCCTAGAGTCTGTGCACATCCGCCATTCTCCTACTTCTTGGGAGTGAGAACCATTAGAACTGCGCAAGGGCTCAAACTTTCCCTTATCAATCCTTTGTCTAGCAGTTCCTACACCTACTTCCTAATCTCTTCATTGTCCTTGGGGCTCATTCGGTATGCTGCCTTATTCGGCAAACTTGCTCCGGGTATGAAGTCAATATGGTGACTTATGCTTATTTTGGGGGGCAATTTATCTTGCAAGTCATCCACCACTATGTCTGTAAATTCTTGTAACATCTGTTGAATTTCTGGGGGTAAATCCGATACCTCTATATGCAACAATACCATTTTTTCTCTTCTTACAGCTGCATAAATCACCTCGCTATCCTCAACTTGTTTCAGAAACTATTTTTTGCTGACCAACAATGCTCTTGGCTCACTTGTTCCTGCTATTCCTTCCTCCTTGATGGGCACAAGCGTGTGCTTGATTCCATCCTTGACAAACTTATAGCAGTTTGTCAATCCATCATGTACCACCTTTCTGTCGTACTGCCATGGCTTGCCTAGTAGTATGTGACATACATCCATCAACATGATGTCACAAATGACCTTATCCTCATATCTGCCTATTTGAAACTCCACCTCACATTGTTTATCCACTAGCAACTGATGGCCTTTTTGCAGCCATGAAACTTTGTAAGGGGTAGGATGTTTCAATCGCTTCAATTCAAACTTTTCCACCATCTCTGTGGCCACCAAGTTATCCGTACTACCATTGTCAATAATTAGTTTACAGCACTTATCGTGTGACTTACAAACTGTTCGAAACAAAGCCTTCTGCTGAGTTTGTTCGGTGGTTTCTTTTGCTGGTTTTAACAACACCTTGTTCAACACCAGGGCTTCCCCTGTTTCTGGAGCATTCTCTGCTTCTTAGGGAGGTGCCTCTGCTTCTTCTGGTTATGTGACATACACACCCCTTTGTCCAGCTTGGTCTGCCTCAGGACACTCAAATGATCTATGTCCCCACTTATGACACCTGTAACATTGGTAACCAGCTCCTCTGCCTCGGCCATTTCCCCTGCCTCACTGATATGGCCTACCACCTTTCGCATTATCACCTTTATTTGTTGATCTAGAAGCTTTAGAACTGTTTCCTTCCTCATTACTACTAGCAGTCCGCCCTCTGCCATATGACTAGCCTTTTCCTCTGCCGGTTCCTCATCCTCTCCTGGCATTTTGCTTTCTAGTAATTTTCTCTTCAGCTTTCATAGCACTCTGATATGCTTCTTCAATGTTCTTTGGAGACAAAATACTAATTTCATCTAAAATTTCTAGTCTTAAACCATTTACGTACCTGGCTGTCTTCTCCGAGGTATCCTCTATATAACCGACCCTTAAGTTCACTCAATAAAACTCCTCAGTGTACTCCCTCACCATCATTCCTTTCTGTTTCAGATTCTGCACTTGTCTGTGTAGTGCAATCTGATAGTCTTTTGGTAGAAATTTGCCCTTCAACTTAGCCACCATCCTTGACCAGGTTTTGATCGGCAACTTGTTTAATCTCCTTCTCTCTGTTTGGACATTGTCCCACCACAGGGTTGCGTGTCCCTTCAACTTCATCGCAACGAACTTAAATCTGCGGTCTTCACTGACCTCCTCATACTCGAAATACTTATTTAGCTTGTTGATCCAATCCAATAGAACCTCTATGGATAGGTTGTCGTCATAATTTGGGAGTTCTGGTTTGGGTTTACTACTTTCCACTAAGACAGATATCAATAGTCTCATTTCTGGGCCCTCTCCATCCAATCCATCTGTTGTTGCTTTAGCTTCCTCTTTGTTGTCATCGCCTACCTCTGTATCTCTTCTTCTCCCTGCTTTGACTGCCTCCAAACGGGCAGTAAGAATCCTAATCTCCTCTCTTAGTCCTTCCTCTGCTATCCTCTGAACACCTCTTCCACGACCTCTCCTTCCTACCTCCATTTCTTCAGTCAATTTCAACCACTCTGATACCACTATGATGGGACCAGCCCAACATTGTTCGGACTAATCAATAATTAAATGATTTAAGTGTGATTTAGCTGTGGATTAGTTTATGATTACCAATCTCTCGGATTTTTCTAGAAAATGATAGGTGGCATTTATGTGTGCAATCAATACTGTGTACTATACCTCGGGTCGCATTTCTCGCTCTTCGTTTCATGCCAAAACTCTTCCTCCATCGTTCATTCAACCATTTTGCACTTGTTCGCCGAGGGTTTGCTCTGGTGTGGTTTTGCTGCTTGTGAATGCAACGGTGCTGCAACTACTAGGTGCGCCTTCTGGTTTTTTCTTGTCCGACAGCGTGACTCTTATACTTGCTTGACTCTTATGCTTGCTTGGATAATCTTTGGTCCTAGTTCGTTGGGCAACCAAAAATGGTTTTACCGCCGCCTGTGTAAGTATAATTTTGTGCTCTTTTTGCAATTATTTCAACTAGTCTTTGCTCCACGAGCTCTAGTTCTGGTATGGGGTTGTCTTGCTTGTGAAGCTCAGTGGGTTGGCATGCACTTAGGTTTCGAAATAGTGGTGCTCTCCGGTCTTCGGCTTCAATGCAGGTAGCCTCTTATATCCATGATTCAATTTGTCTTTTCCAGTCTTCTGTTCCTAATGTGGCTCCTCCTTTGTCTTAGTCGTTGGTTGGAATTCGAGGGTTAAAGGCTTGTTCTATGTTCTCGCTACGAATCCTTCAAGCAGGGAAAATGTATCCCTCTTATACTTGCACTCATGCACTTGTTTTGTTTTCCTATGTCAACAAGTTGCTAACAACTGTGTGTTGATTCTTTTGCAGGTATTGGGGTTTGCAATTGGGTATGCTCGGAACAAGCGCGTCGGCCTCTGCCTGGTAGGCTCTGTCAACGCAACTAGTCTTTAGTATTTAGAATAGGCCTGTGAGATTGAGGGTTTGGTTTTCCTCAATGCTTAGTCAATGTTGTCTCTCAGCTGTAGCCAGCATCCTGGTCGTTTTGTTAGCATAGGCTTCCTCGATTCTGTGATTGTTGGCTGTAACTTTTAATGTGTGGGAGCCGTTTCCCAAAACCCTCACCTAGGGTTTGTCGACCGTCGGCTATGTGACTGTTTCCAGTTTATTCCGGAACTCTGCTATGGATGCTCATACATTTCATTTTATAATTTAAAGAAAAAACTTTCAGGAAAACGTTGGTTTCGGTTTACCTTGTTTTAATGATGATGATTGGCTGTCGTTCCTTTCATTCTGGCTTCAACGCCTTTGAATTACAATTGTTAATTTGCAACTATATTGGTAAATTTTTATTTTTTTTCCACGAACAAAAAGTTCTATAGTTGCTCTGGTAATTGTTCTGGTGGTCGATTTCGAAGTTAAGAAGATAATGTATGGCTTGTATGTGCTTTACTCGTCTGATTTATTTGTCTATGTTCACTCCTGTTCATTCAATGTCGATTTCTTCTATGGGATACAAACCCTCGTTCTGGAAATGCATCTCTGTCTCGCTGTCTGGACTCTGTCTCTTAGAAAAGAAGAATTAAATAAACTTGTCTATGAGCATTGTATCGTTTACTCTGATGTTCAGTGAATTAGGAAGCAAAATGAAAAATGTTGTAGATACATAAATGGGTTTGAATTGTCTGTTCTTTTATTATTATTGCTTGAATGCTAAAAAAATGCTGAACTCTTTCAATGGATTTTTCATGTACATTTATAGTCTCAGCTCACAGCTACCTGAACTGTGTATTTACTGTTTTCAGTTGTAATTCTATTTAGTTACATAATGATGCTTGCATTCGGTTTTTCTCTTTGACAAGATTTTACATCAAACACATTTTGTTTTTTTCTCTAGAATGACAGAACAATTATTAAATATCTATTGATTAAAGAGAGACAAACTAATGACCCTAACTGACCAAACTATCTCTAACTAGTACTGAAACTAAAAGTAAACAAAAACTTACACCCTACTTTGACAAACTAACATAAAAAAAAAAAAAAACTTGTTAAGACAACTTCCATATTGGCGGAGACCAACACCCGGTCATGGTGCCCTAGCTGGATGCTCCTACATCATTTTGGTTAGATTCCAGCTATGGAAAATTGTACACGGATCTAAGCTACAGGGAATGTTAATGCTAGCGGTCCGGGAAATAGAGCGACATATAAATAACAACCCTAGATACACTTCTAGGTGATGTACACTCTACAATTTGACTTTATCACTAGATCTTTGTATTCAAGATATACAATTAGGTTCCAACGACAAGATGTTGAACAAAATGCCCAAACTAGATAGACAAAATGGACTATCATAGTGAAGGAAGCATTAGAAATCAAAGCACAACTGATCATTAGAAGGATGACGGGTGGAAAAAGGCAATGGAATAACTAAAGGCTCTGGGGAAAATGATTGCACATAGAGATGCAGAGAATAACAAGGGTGATAAAGGAAACAAACCCATTGGTCATTTAGGACGCTAATTGAGAGAAATATGCACAACACTCACTGAACTTAACTTTCATCTATCCGGGATGGAATCTTTGTTCATTCACAGAACCTGAAACAATTAAGAAGCATAGCACTCTAACTCTACCCACTGGATTCCAACTGTGCCTATTGTATGCAAAGAGTTATAACTTTTCCCATTCACATATGGCTGACTATATGTATCAATGGAACACACAAGTTTGGAAATATATGGAAACACTATGTAGCATGGAAAAGTTGTAGTAATTAATAAATTCATATTGGAAATATCATGGCGGTAGTGACAACCAAACAATAGTTAAGATATGTTCACATTCACAAAGACTCATTGATAATATATTTTCAAGTCGTCATTACATCCATTCAATCCCAACAATTTGGTTAATAAATCCATTGCATTTATTCCAACATTATGTCATGAGAAATATACCAATATGCAAAGGAATGGGCATACAAGTTGTAAGTACTCTTCACACGTCTGCCCACTGTTCATTTTTTTTCCATTGGATCTGCCCACTGTTCATACAACAATAAAAGAGAGAAATTGCATTCACAATTGCAAAGAAGTAACTGATAAATATGTGCCTATAGCTATATAACATTATGGCTTGGAGAAAGAGAAGTTGTACCATGAGATAGATCACAAGGTAAACAAGCAATTGAAGATTTCTCGTCATGGGTGAATTCATTCAATTTGAAAGTAATACACAAATAACAAAATATTGTTAAATGAAATTTACAAATGACACTAAAATAACAAAAACCCTGAAACTTAAATTAAAATATTATTGTAAAATTTAATTGAGTACCATGGCGAGGACTGTGAATATATCATTGATACAGAATACTATGTTCTCATCAAAAAATAACCTTGAAAAATCCATATCATAATTTTGTATACATAAAGGGTATGATATATATCAAAAATACATATAAAAAAGAAAATAATAACCACCTTTCACTATTCATAGAAAATGGTAGGCACACTAAATATTTGTAAAATTGAGAAGCCAAGGAGGGGTTGAATTAGGCCATGGTGGCAATATATAGAGGGAATGAATGCCATTGAAGCAATGAATGACTCCATTGTCAGACTAGGAGATGTTGCAATCAAATTTTTTGTTGTTGCTCTTGCTTCCACCATTAGCATCACAACGACAAAGAGAGATGTAGATGTCAAGATTCGTGTGCTTGTAATTCTTTCTCACACTCACAACATGCCTATTAATGCTAATTGATGCATAAAACCATAAACCTAAAGGACGAAACCAGAATCCTCTCAAGAAAATCAAAATCTAAAATAGACCAATCCTAATTAAAAGCACCAACCTTTCTTGTTTGAGATTGGAATATTGGAGCACAAGGGACAAAGTGATCTAACATCACAAAATTTGTGCAAGGAAAGGAAATTCGTGTGTATTAATAATCTTCTTCACCATTTTTTCATGCCTAATCTCTCCCTATAATGTAATCAAAGATTTTGTTTTTTAGCACATTTACAAAGATTTTAGAACGTATTAAATAATCTACTATTAAAGAGTTTTTTTTGGAAGATAAAACTATTGGAAATGGTCTTAAACTAAACACTTACCCATTGGTTTGTTGTCAAGCACAGTGTCACCACTTCAGAGATTGAGCTTAACTTTTCGCCCTACCATGCATTAGGTTTCATGGCATCATTCCTTCCTTTGGCCCATCCTTTATTTCTAAAATTCCCTTAATTTATGAAGGAAATGACCAAATTGTGCAAGGATTACTAAGATGAAATCCCCCCGAATGATTGAATTGTACCTGAAAAATCAAATATCAATGACATATCCCTATATAATAATTAGGAAGACAGTTGCATAAGTAATCTTAAAACTGCATATCAACTAGGCCTCAAATTTTTCTTCAAGCAAGGAAGCTTCCCAGAGGATTTATATTTCCTTTAGTATAATTTAGATAGAAAATTGTGCTTATTCGTGATGTCACGTTAGAATTAGACCCAAGAAGAAAAAGTATACGAAGTTTGGCACCATTAATAACTTCTTCATGGGAAAAATGGAAGTTAAGAATTGAGGGAGCACAAAATGGTGCGCTCTAAAAGGATGAAATAATACAAGGAAACAAACGCCTATTACAGACTGTGATGATAAAGAAATATGATCCAACACCAATGGCCAAACTGATAACATCTACATATGTTATCTAATTATGCAAGAACCAATAATGTATGGTTCCTTACCAATGCACAAGGCCCTCTAGAAATTTTTAGAAATATATTTTTTCTCAATAGAATTCAATCTATGTTTACCTCAATGAGTCAATTATGATACTATTGATTTGAGTTCACAGAGTCGTTGAACTAGAGATAATGCTTCCTTCCTCACATGAGCTAACAATTAGTCCTAGAACCTTATTCTTTGTTTCTGCCAATTGGAAACACTATTGTCTTGGTACCTGATGGTAGATACATCAAAGAAGAATATTTAGAAACATAAATCAGAGTTCTTACTTTCTTGAAGGATCATGTATGTTATAAAGGATAAGAATAACAAATATTTGGACACAAACTTCTATGAAAAAGAAGATTCCTAATTATAAGAGGATACACTGACTACTAACACCCATTCATAGGTTTGCTGACAACTTGTATATTATGCACTTCATATGGAGAGAGAGCCGATGAGAAGTAATATGATGCTCTTTTCAGATTGTCCCTTTGTATGCCTCGTTTGTAGGTACTCACACTCATATTTCCTACATTTTGTATGTCTTCCAAAAAGAAAGGTAATGGCTTTTTACAAAATAATCTCCTAGGGGGTTTGATGTCAAAATCAAATTCGAGACTAGTATCAAAATTATTCCAAGCTGTAAATGTGCGTTCAAAACATTCAAGCTCTTGAGGAAGGATTATTTGTGGAAAAACTTGTACAACATAACCATTTGAGATTGAAAAGGTTAAACATCTCTTATGGTCATGACATATTGACTGCTGTAAAAAGGCATCAAATTCTAAATATCGTTATTCCTATTGTGTACAGAATAAGAGCCATTTCTTAAACAATAATTTAAGGTATCATGTTCTCTCTCCATTGGCAGGGGTTTGTTTGCAATCTAGCAACATAGCCATACTTAAGCTAAAGAGCTTACTTCGAGAGCTTAATTTCAAGCATCGATTGATGCATGTTCGATTGATACATGTTCTTTCCATACCTGAGCTAAAGAGTTTAATTCAAGACGAGGCTTCCATTGATGCATGTTCTTTGACTGTGTTCTAGAAGGTGACAAAACCCCTACTACAAAGCTTTGTTCCGCGTGAGAAAAGAGAATCATAGAGAATGAACTCTAGAGCTATTGCAGGCCATAGAGGACTCTAAGGACAAGTCGATTCATGTCTGGTTGAACGAATCGTTCACAGGTAGTAGACATTGTATTTTTATGCGATAGTAGTGACGCAAAGGTAGAAGTAGTGACGGGTGGTGAAGTGGTGCAAAGGACATGTGAATAACTATGTGACATAAGTGACAAGAAAAAATATATATCATGAAACTAAGCAAACCAAATCTACAGTTAATACTAATGAAGTAATGCTAACATTGCTTTATTAACATTACTTTCAATAACCCAAAACAATGATTTAGATCCTTTAAACTAAAAAATCATATAAAAAATATGAAAAAGGCCAAATAAAATGAACAAAAATCTTATTAATTAAGAAAGACCAACGCTCTTTATGAAATACGACTTAAAACTATAGTTTAATTTGAAAGATAAATAACATCAATCTTAAAATTCGATTGCTAATAGTCAATAGTCCATGCTGTGACGACACGGACCAATAATAAAACCTATAGATTTTGGTTTAGTGCAATCGGTGGTAGAATTTTCCCGGATTGGAACTGGCATGTAGAACGCTGTCCCCTCACACACAAAAGATTCAAACTCAATTTAATTGTTTTGCGGCCCACTATGCAGCTTAATATTCCACACCCTCTCTTTGTGTTGACTGCTGGAGCGAAATATCGTGTTTCATGCATTCGAGAACGTTATTAAATATTGGACATGTTATTCCGGATAAAGCGAAATATGCCACACGGTATTTCACTCAAAACTCGGGGAGCATAATTCAACAATATTCAGCGAGTAGGTGGAATATTTTATTTTCTATACAAATGTATAGGACTTTTATAAATTTGAATTATTATAATGATATTGATTCTAAAGTAAGATTTTTTTTAACATAATAATAATATTTTAATTAAATAGTCAAATATAATTATTTTTGGATTAATTATAGTTGTTTGTCCGTCATTTTTCAGTCAAACCTAGCCGTTGGAAGGTCTGTTCTCCCTATTTAATATGTAGTCATGATCCGATTCTTTAACTTGTCTTGACGATGAACCACACTCGCTGGTTCGAAACATGTCGACAAATGTATTATCATGTGATTTAGGCCAAAAAACTTTTGGTAAATTTAATATGTATCATAGAAGCCTCAATTCAACAATTTTAAAGTAAGTCAATTAAGTGGAATATGTTCGGCAAGATTTTTAGATTTAAATTATTATTATAATATTGATTTAAAATAATTGGTTTAGCACGAGTTTAATTTACATTTTGTTATGAAGTGAAATTTCATAAAATAATTTTAAGATAAGAATTATATGTAGAAAATAAAAATTATGTTTAAATAGTAATAGTAATTTTAAAATAATTATTTGTATGATATTTAGTCTCTATTATATTATTGATTAAAATATAATAAAAATGATTTGAGAATAGAAATTATATATGAAAAAAATACTTTACTTTAATGAATTTATTTTATAAATGGATGGATCATTTTTCTATTCATGTTGAAATTTACTTTAATTTTTAATTAAAAAAAATCTCATTTTATAATAATATTTTCAATATACATATTAATTAAAAAAAAGTTTTATTATATAATAATATTTTCATTATGGATATTAATTTATGAAATTTGTTGTTTATCTAATTTTATTGAATTTAATGAAAAAAAATAATTTTTATAAAGTTATTTTTCATTAATTTTTTATATATAACAATGTTTTTTTTTTTTTTTTATCGTTAATACTATGCTATTCTATTATTTACATAAACAGGAAAAACAGTTACAGCCAAGAGTTCATGTCGCCAGAGGCCAAGGATGGCACTCTGGACTGATAGTGCTCAAAAAAACCACCCGCGCAGGGGCAACATCACCGAGACTGAACGCCCACGCAGGGGCAACACCATTGAGACCAAATACCCACGCAGGGGCCTTAAACCTTTGGGGAATAGTAAAAGCAAAATTAGTCATCCCACGCAGGGGCAAAAGAGAGAAAAGGAAGTCCTTCATCGAGATCCCTCGCGAGGGCGTGGACAAACACTGAACTATATAATTCTCAAGCCAAACAAAGACACCCAAGACATACATTGAGCCATTGTAATAAGAGTAACAGTTCACAAAAAAACCTGAGCATTGTCTGAGGGTAAGAGCTTGATCGAGCGGACGCCTATTCGTCCGGCTCTTCTTCATAAATCCAGCACGCGCCTTCCGGGGGAGGGCCCCAATCAACCTTGGCCTTCCCTGAAGCAGACGCCGGTTGAGTCGATGGTGGAACGACCTCCGGCTCAGGGTGTTCCTCTGACCTTCCCTCAGCAGCCCTGGAGCTTTCAGCATGATGAACTTGTGCGCGGGGTTGCTCCCCAACCTCCTCTTTCGGTTCTTCCAAGAATAGGACCGAGACATGAGCATTAATGTTAGAATTGCCCTGGGCGCTGCTGAAGGAGAATACCGTTGTTCCAAACGCAGGTAGCGGGGCAGAGCCCGAATCAGGAGTCCTGGAGTCCATAAACTGGTTCGACTGGATGGGGTGTGCTTCAGCCACTTGGTGGCACAGACAACGGCAGCAGCGTGAGGGTGGATTGGCGACCGGGGGGCGTGAAGTTCCGCCTCTTCCAGAGCCTCGACGGCTGATGAGACGCTGTCGTGGCCGAACCATGTTTTCCTTAATGTCCGATGAGCGTAACAGAGCAGGGGAGAAGGATATGGAGGGTGTGAAACCGCCTTCACCCACCTTTGCAACCCTGTACCCACCTCCAATTGCCGAAGGGATCTCTTGAGCCTGAGCTCTGAGAGCTGACGTCCAAAAACCCAATTCCAGAATTCGAACTCGATCTGATGCATAACATTCCAAATTCTTGTCATTTTTATGCTTCGCTGGTCTGTCTCGATCCTCGTATGCCATAACTCCCCTCTGAAACAGTAAATGAAGCTCAGACCCGGCAATGAATTGCCGTCCCTTCGCACCTCTGCTCTCACGATTGCCATCCAGGGCGGCGGATTGTAGTTAATACCCGTTTCATGCTTGGGGCCGCCCATGGTTACCAGGTGGCGTACCTTCCTCCTCAGTCGTGTCACCCGCATCCGGGTAGGCAGTATCACTTTGGACCAGCTTATCTAATTCCTGAGCATGTGCATTGTCTGTTATGATGGCCGAGGTTCCTGTGAGGAGAATATGATCATTATCTGCCCCTATGTTGGCGACAAGGTCGGCGACCTTGTTTCCTTCTCTTTTTGTGTGAGAAAAAGAGATTGCCCTATTGCTGCGAAGGGCTTGTTCGATGGCTTCTAATCTGGCTGCAAGTCTCCAACTGTTTGTGATTTTTTTCGCTTGAGAGCCATTCTGCAGTCTCTTGGCCATGTTTATAAGAATCTGGGAGTCTCCTTCCACGATCAAGGGCTGTAGATTGAGGTTCCCAGCTAAAAGGAGTCCTTGCCATAATCCTTCAATTTCCGCCGAGTTATTGGTGTCCCAGCCCAAGGATCCCAAGTATATCTGCAGGGGTGTACCTTCATGATTCCTGAGGATGCCTCCAAAGCCTGCCTTTCCCGGATTACCTTTGGAGGCTCCGTCAAAGTTGAGCTTATAAGAGTACTTAGGGGGGGCGCTCCAAGTATCTTTGATTGTACTGCTGCTTGTTGAAGTACTGTTCCTGTGTTGGGTTTGAGGAATGATCAATTGCCAGTTGCTTAGAATACCTTTTTCAATATCTAGAGAAGGAAGATCTTCCGCTGTCCAGGAGTGGAGTATCAGCGTCTCATTCAGGTTCCCACATAGTTTGGTCCAAACGTCTTCGATCCTAGAGCTCTGATTTTTGAATATCCGTTTGTTCCTTTCCTTCCAAATACCCCAGGAGATGAGACCAGGGAGCAGGTTCCACAAACAATTGAGGAGTTCGCTCTTATAAGGGTTCTGCGGCCAGTGCCTTAGGGAGTCAGTTATGTCGTTCTTTGTTCTGCATCTTTTTTGACATCTGAATCCCGCCTTTTCCCACAGTTGATTGGCTAGGGGGCAGGAGTCCAAGAGGTGTTGAAGCGTTTCCTCATTTTGACAACAATTGGGACATATCGATGGTCCGTGGAAATTCCTTCTTCTTAGTTTATCCCAGGTGAGGATTCTTTTGTGACTGACCAGCCACAGGAAGTAGGAGATTTTGGGCCATGAGCCAAAACCCCATATTTTGCTCCAAATAGGATCAGAGGGGATATTGTTGTTGCAGATTATCTTATAGGCTTCTGAAGTGGAGAAGTCGCCTCTTGGTCAGTATCCCCATCTCAGTATGTCGTTGCCTTCGTCATGTCGGACTCTTCTTTTGTCAAGCTCCTTTTCCCAATCCCCTGTATCCTGTAAGTTTGTGATGTTAGCCAATTGATTTCCTTGTTTCCATTTCCTGAATCCATGCTCCATCTCTTGCCTCCAATAGTAATGGATCTTTTCTTGCTGCTGCTCCTGCCTAACATGATCTTGTGGTAATTGGAGAATGTTGATAAGCTTTGGCATCTGATTCCATGCATCTGTCCAAAATCTTGCTGTTTTGCCATTCCTAACCTCCCAAAAACTGTGCTGCTGTATTAACTGGTAGTGCTGTTTGGCCGCATTCCAAATTAGCGAACCTTTTTCCGTGGGAATAAACCGGATGAGCTCCTCTTGGGGTCTGTTATTGGCATATTTAGCCGTCTAGATTCTTGCCCAAGGCTTTTTTGGATTAGTGATCCAGTGCCACCATATTTTGGCACTCATGATGGAGTTACTATGCTCTGGGTCTCTCAGACCAATACCCCCTTTTTCCTTTGGTTGACATACTGTAGGCCATTTGACCAAGGCCCATTTCCGATTAGTTGCCGACCCTCCCCAGAGAAAGCTGCGTTGAAGCTGCCTGATTCTTTTTAAGACCCATTTGGGTGCCGCAAGGATTGAGAATAGGTACAGTGGCATTGCCTGAAGGACTGACTTAATGAGCACAACCCGTCTGGCTAGGTTGAGAGATCTGTGTGTCCAAAGGTTGAGACGAGATTCCATTTTCTCTATGAGGGTTCGCCAAGCGGAATGCTTTAGAGCTGAGGCTGTGAGAGGGGCGCCAAGGTATTTTGAGGGAAGGGAGGCGGCAGGGAAGCCAAGGATGCGAATAACAGCTGATTTAACAAGAGGGGGCGTATGAAAAAAGAATATCTATGATTTGGCGCAATTTACATCCGTGCCAGAGGCTTCAGCAAAGTCATTAAGCAGGGATTTGAGGCAAGTGGCTTCCTGGGCTGAGGGATAACCAAAAAGCATGGTGTCATCAACGAATTGCTGATGGGAAGTGGCAGGGGTGTTATGTACTGAAAGACCCTTGAGCTGGTGAGATTGAAGAGCTTGTTTGATATGACGGCCTAGCCCTTCTGCCATGAGAACGAATAGGAAGGGAGATAGGGGATCCCCTTGCCTGATTCCTCTTGATGGTTTGAAGGGCCGAGAAGGGATGCCATTCACAAGGATGGAGAACTGAGTGGAGTTTATTAGGCTCATGACCCAGCGGATCCACATGGAGCTAAAACCAAAAGCTTTTAGCATTTGCTGAATGAAGGTCCAGCTGAGTTTATCAAAAGCTTTAGAAAGATCTAGTTTAAGAAGCATACCTGCCTGCGTTGATTGTTTGAGGGAGTGTATGATCTCGTGCGTGAGGAGAATGCCATCCATGATTTGTCTGCCCTCCACGTAGCCCGACTGTTCCTGAGATATGAGCAGCGGTAGCAGAGGCTTCAGCCGATTAGCCACCACTTTAGAAATGACCTTGTATATTACATTACAGAGTGCAATCGGCCTGTATTTGTCTGGCGTGATTGAGTCCTCCTCCTTGGGGATGAGGGCTATGAAGGTTGTGTTGAGAGAGGGCAACATCCAGTGGAGGGCTCTCGATTCTTCCACAATTTGCCATACCTCTTGTTTAATCAGCTCCCAAAAGGTATGAAAGAACGTGGAGGTAAATCCGTCTGGTCCGGGTGCTTTTCCTTCCTTGAGCTGGAACATTGCTTCATCCACCTCCTGAGGCAGAATTGGGCGGAGGAGAAGTTCATTGTGTTCTTCCTTGATGATCCTAGGCACATTGTTAGTAATTTTTTCAATTGCTTGCCTTCTGTCTCCCTCCAGCTCTTGAAGGATCTGGTTGAAGTGATTGCGAAATTCTTCCTCGATTTCCTCATGCGTTTCTATTTTCTCTCCTCCTTGCTTTTGGATAAACGGGATGCTATTGTGCATTCTTCTTTGAATGGTGGTTCTGTGGAAGAATTTGGTGTTGCGTTCTCCTTCCTTCAACCATCTTATTCTGGACTTTTGTTTCCAGTAAACTTCCTCCTGCTTCTGCCTTTCCTCAATCTGTCTGTGGATGCGTCGTTCCTGTTCCAGGGTCCCTTCAGTGTGTCCCTCTGTGGTTATTTTCTGATGGAGGTCTGCCAATTCCCGATTGAGATCTTGCTGTGCTTTGAAAATATCTCCAAAGGTTTCTCTGTTCCATCGCTTTAAGTGGCCCTTTAAGGTTCCGGAGCTTCTGTTGGAATTTATACATCTTAGACCCTTCTGGAGGAGTGAAGGAAGTCCATGTGGTTTTGACGAAGTCTTTGAACTCAGGGTGCGTGAGCCAGAATCCTTCGAAGTGGAAGGGTCTTCGCTTTTGATCACCGGGTCGTTGCCATTGAAGAGCGATCGGCCAGTGGTCCGAGCCAGTATGCTGAAGAATTGCGGCTGTAAAGTCTCCTCCCAGGTGAATCGCATTGTCTGAGATAAGGATGCGATCTAGTTTGGATGCGATTTGGTGTTTTCCGGCTCTGCGGTTGCTCCATGTGAACGTTCCATTGCAGAAAGGCACATCTATGAGGGAGGCATTTTGAATGAAATCCTTGAAGTGGGTGTTTTCTTGTTCCAATCTGTTTCTCCGCCCTATCTTCTCTTCTAGCTTGGTGATCATGTTAAAGTCCCCTCCAATTATCCAGAGTGGGTGCCTTCTGTTGTTGTTCAGTGCCTCGATGGTGTCGAGTAGTGCTATTTCGCTTCCTGTATCCTGTGGGAAGTATACATTTGAGAGATTGCCATGAACATTCGTGCCCAATATATGGAAGGCTGCCTGTATCAGGTGATGAGAGGCATGGAAATTTGAGAGGTCTATTGCTTGAGTATTCCATGCAATGGCTAACCCCCCTGACGCTCCAGATGCATCTACCGCTACTGAGCGGCATCCTGGCCAAGCCTTTGTGAGAATACTGCCTAAAGTAGTACCATTACATTTGGTTTCCTGGAGTAAGCATATTTGCGGCTTCTCCATTTTAATCATGTTTTTCAACATTCTAAGTTTCCCTGGGCTGTTGAGCCCCCTTAAATTCCACGAGACCAGCTTCATAGTTCAACTATTTGCAGAGGGTTTGTAGTACTTTTTCAATTTCGTGTACCTGCCTGAGTCTAACAGGAGTTTCCCAATCTCGATAGTTCTCTGTAGATCTGTTTTCCTTCCTCTCTCTTTGGTTTCCTTTGGGAGTTGGCTTCCATCCCACTGGCTTCCTGGTTGAATCCCTAGTTGTTGCTGCTGATAAGCTCTTGAAATAACTACCTCCAGCTTATTAAGTTGGGATTCGGATATGCTGTCATATGCCTTCGTTTTGCATGCTAGCTCCAGTTCTAGAATGTCCAGGCCATGCAGGTCTATGCTTTCAGGTTCTTCTTCTATCTGTTGCACCTGACTGCCCTCTTCCTCGTTTAACTTTGAGCTAGAGGGAGGGTCTAGCTTTCCATCCACATCCATTTCCTTGTCTTTCTCTGCCTGTTCCTTCCTATCTCCGGAGGGGAAGTCATGGGTGATCTCGGGGGAGTGGCGCTTGGGGGAGGAGGTTGGGGGAGGAGGGGGGGCAGAGGAAGATGGCTGGGAGGGGTGGGAATCAGAGATCGGGGGAAGATCTTCGGAGGACTGAGCCAGGACTTCGAAACTATTCTTAGAAGCTTGGCCGCTAGTGCCATTTTGCTGGGGCTTTTGCCCATTAGAGGGTTTCTTGTGCGCTCGCTTTCGGCTAGGGGCTTTAGTGAAGCCATCTTGGGTAGTTGAGATAGAAGGGTCCTGAGACGTGGCTTTGGCATTCAAGGGACAATCACGGAATAGGTGCCCAAGAGCATGGCATCTCCTGCAGCGGAAGGGCACATGCTCATAGTCCAAGGGTTGGATCCATTCTTCATCCCAGTGGGAGAGATTTACTGATTCTGGTAATGCTTCATTCAACCTCATGAAGACGCATATGCAAGCATATGAAATGAATCTGCGCATTTTGGTCTCTTCTGCTGTCCTGATGTATTCCCCTAGTCCATTTCCAATATTCCTGAGTACATCCTCGTCCCAATATTCGTCTGGAAGTCCATACATTCTGATCCAGACTGGTGCCCAGGTGAGGTCTTCCTTATCCGGGTTGAATCTTGGTATCCAGTCTCTCATGTACAAACCCGCTGCGTTGAAGAAATGAGGCCCTATTCCCAACACCCTGAGTTTGTCCTCAATACAGTAAAATATTACTGTGAAGAAGCCCTTCGGCCCTAGCTGCAGGGTAACGTCTCCTTTCAGCTTCCATTTGGCTGCAATCCACCCATATAGGGCTCTTTCCGTTGGCCAGAACCCTATGAACTTCCCTATGATGGCATGATCTCTCATGAACTCGATTCGAGTATCTATCTTGTGTCCCGGTAGATCTATTCTTGGCCTTTCTGTGGCTACTGGTTTGCAGGTAGTAGAGGTTACTTTTGGTGCTTCCTCCGGGTTTTTCCCCTTGTCCTGAGTGACGCTAGCATGGTTTTGTCGTCCTCCTGTTTTCTTGTTTTCTTGCTGTTGCCTATTTCCTTTGTTCAGGATCTCCCTATTAATCGAACCAAACAGGAAAGCCTGTTCCGGGCCTTGCTGCATTGGGGAGGGCTCTAACGCCCCCCCCTGAGGATGTTCCATTGAGTCGGTCTAATGCTGTGCTGTTGCACTATGCGCCAAGGGATACGATCTGGTTTGAGGGCAGAACCAGCGTTGCACAGTCTGCGCCGTCACAACGTTCGGCAAAACCCTAATCGCCTCAGTCGTCCGCTCAGATATATATAACAATGTTAACTTGATTATATGAAATCTATTATTTGTCAATCTATTATTTGTCAAGTTTTATTATATTAAAAAATATATAATAACATTGCTATTAAATTTGTATTGTTAAAAAAAATTAATGTAAATGATTTAGTAAAAAAATCATTTTTTTTAATTATTTGGATTCATATTTCTAATTCATTTCCCTGATTATATGAATTAGATATAACTACACTAATAATATATAAATAAAATTTCGCTCAATTAAAATTTAATATTTTATTAACTCTCAATAAAACACATCATATAATAATATATAAATAAAATTTCACTCGGTTAAAATTTAATATTTTATTACCTCTAAGTAAAACACATCATATAAAAACACATCTTTAAAAATTAATGATTTTCCAAAAATTCTCAAATACATTATTTATTTAAATTTACCATCTATTCAAATTAGATTACATAACTAGGTTAGTAATATATTTATATAAATAAAATTTTAATTAATAAAATTTTAGATTTTATTAATTTAAAAGTAATAAATTAGTTATAAAAGAAAATACCCATAAGCTAGACATTTAGTATAATTATAGTAACAAATTAAAAATTCTAAATTGAAATTAGTAAAATAAATATATACAAATTTTAAAAGAAGTTGTCTTCTGTGTGATTTTTTGTATTTTTTCGGTGTCAGCAAATAAATTTGAAGTGAAATTTTGATTTGTATTATTTAAACCGGTTTTTTAACTGTATATATAAATTTAGCACCATGAAAAACTCTTAAAGCACTTTTATTGTGCAGAGATTACCCCTGATTTCAATATATATGCAAGATTTTACAAAATATAACTAAAAAAACTTACCAAAAAAACTTCCTAAAAATCACACTAAAACCTTTATTCTTAAATAATAATAAAATAATAAAATAATCTTAAATATTTTAAACTTTTCCCCGACTAAAATATGATCCGAACCAAAAATGCGAGCCCAATTCAGTGTCCCACGGCTCTTTCTTCCCCGGTTAAGGTCGTGGAAATTTTATTAACTAAAAATGGCATCTAAAACCCTGTATCCATTAAAAACCAAGGTAGTTGTTCTTCGACCAAATATTCCACATCATGTTTCTCTGAGTTGAATGCAACTGACAGCGAGATATTCCATCATCTCTTTATGTAAGCGCGTTCTCATTTTCTTTTGTCGAGCAGGAAGCATGATTCAACAGCATTTCTCAATTACATGGAATATTATGCACGCTCTTTCCTATAAATTTAGACATGCATAGCATGAATTCTCAGCAAGGAATGAGCTCCAGGGATTGAGTCCCTCTTTGTGCGTAATTTCATTACTGTCATTTTGTATCGTATCGCTGCTGGTGATATGGAGATTATTAAGGCTTGTAACTGCGCAATTGTTTTCGTGATCATTAGTTTAGTGTTGCCTTCACTGGCGTTGGCCACGTCTAGTGATGATGATGAGGAGATCAAATCTTATATTGTTTACATGGATAAATCCATGAAACCCCATCATTTCAGCCTCCACCAACACTGGTACGCTTCAATGATAGACCGGGTTTCAGGATCCAAATCGGATCCCACTGCTATGCTATACATGTACGATACGGTGATGCATGGCTTTTCTGCCAAGCTGACCAGCACAGCCGCTCAAGCTATGCTGAATATGGATGGATGCTTGGCTGTATTGCCGGACTCTGTCGGTAGGCTTCATACTACTCGGACCCCGGATTTTCTGGGGTTGAGCTCTACTGATGGTCTATGGCCATTGTCGCATTACGGTGATGACGTCATCGTGGGCGTGGTGGATACAGGAATATGGCCCGAGAGCAAGAGCTTGAGCGATCATGGCCTAAGTACTCCCGCGCCCTCGAAATGTGAAGTGGGTTCCGACTTCAATGCGTCCAACTGTAATAATAAACTCATTGGAGCCCGTTACTTTCTCAAAGGATATGAAGCCAAGTACAGTCGTGTCCACGGAAAGGAAGATTACAGATCTCCTCGAGATGCCCATGGACATGGTACGCACACTTCCTCTACTGCGGCCGGATCGGAAGTGCCTGCTTCCAGTTTTCTTGGTTGCGCCGGAGGGACGGCTAGAGGTATGGCTACCAAAGCTCGTTTGGCCGTCTATAAAGTCTGTTGGGCTCTTGGCTGTGTAACTTCAGATGTGCTTGCGGGAATGGAGGCGGCTGTTTCGGACGGAGTCGACATTCTATCCATATCGCTCGGTTTCTTTAGTGATGCCACTTATTATGATGATATTATAGCAATTGGAGCTCTGGGAGCGATCGAGAAGGGTGTTTTTGTCTCGTGTTCGGCCGGTAATTCAGGGCCTGATGAGATTTTCAACACGGCGCCATGGATAACTACCGTAGGCGCCAGCACCATCGACAGAGAGTTCCCGGCTCCCGTCGTGCTTGGCAACGGCAAAAGCTACATGGGCTTCGCCCTCAACAAAGACTTGTGTCTGGCCAACGAGCAGTTGCCTTTGGTATACGGGAAAACAGCATCGAGAAGGTGGATGCAAATTTCTGCATTGACGGAAGCCTCGATCCCGATATGGTCCGTGGAAAGCTTGTGCTCTGTGATGATCAATTAGACGGAGATACAGAAATCGGAGTGCTCGTGCGAGGAGCCGGCGGTGCGGGGTTCGATTCTGGCTGACGATGAAGATGGAGAATATTCGCCGACCACTCATAATCTGTTCCCCGCGAGTCGCGACAAAAATGGGTCCCAAGGCCGGGGAATACTTAAAAGCTTATATCAACACGAGTACAAATCCTATGGCAATTATTAAATTGGAGGGGCTGACCGTAATTGGTAAAGCACGAGCTCCGGTCGTAACAGCATTTTCGTCGAGAGGGCCGAATACCGTCGTTCCGGAGATCCTTAAACCGGACCTGATTGCTCCAGGAGTCAACATATTGGCGGCGTGGACAGGGCAAGTAGATTTCAATATAATCTCCGGGACTTCGATGTCTTGCCCTCATGTGACCGCCATCGCGGCGCTTATACGCGCTGCTCATCCGGCATGGACACCCGGAGCAATAAAATCGGCTCTCATGACATCTTGGGTGCTATTCGACAACCGCAAAAGCCCTATAAGCTACTCATTCACCACTTTACCGGCTAACGCCTTTGCAATGGGCGCGGGTCATGTGAATCCCAATGCTGCCTTGGATCCCGGTCTCCTCTATGATCTTGGAATGGACGACTACGTTAGATTTCTGTGTACCCTAAATTACACAGCAAAGCAAATTCATATTCTGACAAGGCAAGCAACAACCTGCCCCAAATGCAGTTGTCTATAACGCGACTTTTTGAAAGTCTTTTTGGTGGGTTTTTTCGATCGAAATCCGGCAGAAATTTATTGGAATCGCAAGTTTGATAGCTAGTTTCTGCACAATGAAAGCGTCCCGGGGGTTTTCCAGAGTGCTGAATCCAAATATACAGTTAAAAAACCATTTTAACTGCAACAAATCAAGATTTAACCTCAATTTCTTCCGCCGGATTCCGTCACCGAAATCTCCAAAAAATCACATTATAGACAACTCCGCGCCAAATTACTCTCCGCGCCAAGAGATCTCAGCGACCCATCATTCTCCGTGGTGTTTAAGCCGCGTAGTTTGGTTCGTGTTACGAGGAGCCCCGTGACGAACGTTGGAGGAGCACCGTGTGTATATGAAATGGCAGTCGAGAGCCCTGAAAACGTAAATATAACCGTGGAGCCGAGGACGCTCGCCTTCAAAGAGCAAAACGAGAAAGCGACTTATGCAGTGACATTTGAAGGCAAAATTGCAGCTGACCACGAACCTAAAGAACCCCAAGCCTTCGGTCAAATATTGTGGAAATGCGTTAAGGGTGGAACGCAAGTTGTTCGCAGTCCAGTGGCCATAGCCTGGATAGTGGAGTGATGAAGAATGAGGCAGCTCATATTATTGTGTAGGACTGGCCCAGTTGTTCGTATGTGGGCCTCTAGTTTGAATAAAAGTAGAAGCCATCCATGAAGATGTAATGCATTTTGTTTTGTTTTTACGTCGGTACAACGACACGACACCACGGGGTCTTCCAACTTCCAATCACTGTATACGATTCCATTATCTTCTGCATGCTTATTTGTCAATTCCTATTACATGTAAAATGAAAATATCCTGTTGCCAGTAAAATAAAAATGTGATACAGGAAATGTTTTCAAAGTTGTTAGACTATCCATCTCACTTCATGCGAACGTGACCACTTAATTCACTTATCCAAATATTACAAACGCAAATGTGACCAAGCAATTCACATATGCAAATATTACAAATGTGAAGATGCGAGTTTGAAAACTCTATATATGGGGTTTTTATCTTCAATCTCTCTCATAAAACTCAAACTACCTCGAATGAACCTTTTCTAGGTGATTTTCAGTTTTAATTCTTCTTTGAACATAGATTCTAATGATAATTAAATTTCATACCCATCATTATTTATATTTTTTAAATAATATGAAAATATAATCTATTATTATTTATATATAATTTGAAAACCATTTATATATTATATAAGTAATATATATGTTTTGGTTATCAAAGGAAAACAAGGTTTGAAGTAATAAAATACTCATTATAAGCTCCATGTCACATCCTAAAATTAAATTAGGCTCGGAAAGATAACACCATTTAACATTCTGACTTCACTCAAGGAGACTTTACAAAACCACATGATATCATCAAAGAACTATTAATGTGTGATAGGAAAGTCCTTCCCACAAGGGTGGAGCCCTTTGAGGGTCCCTCCCATGGAGGAAAATTTCAGATATTGCCCAAGATCTTCGACTGCTAGAATGAACAGAAAGGGAGATATGGGTTCTCCTTGACGCGACCCATGAGTGGGGTTAAAAGTCGCAGAAGCTGAACCATTTAACATGATGGAATAAAAGGGGGTAGATATCAAAGCATGAATCTAAGAGATCCAATGAGGAGGAAAAAAAAAGCATTAAGGACAATGAGGAGATAATGCTAGTTAATTATGTCATAGGCTTTAGACAAGTCCAACTTGATAAACATTCTTGGATATTTGAATTTTCTCAAGGAGTGGATGATTTCATGGGTTGCAATAATGCCATCAAGAATTTATCTGCCTTCCACAGGCCTCGACTGCTCAGGAGAGATTATATTATGGATAAATGGTTTAAGGCATCTCACGGTAACAAATGATATAATCTTGTATACCAGGTTACATAGAGTATAGGTCGAAAACCACTCAGAGCTTAAGATTTTCCAGATTTGGGAATCAAAATAATTAACATTGAATTTAAACTGCACCATAACTTTTGAGTTCCTCTGGATTTTTCCACTAAGGCGTGAATTTTTGGTTCGATAAACTTCCAAAAAGCATGAGAGTAATCTATTGTAAATCCTTCTAACCTAGAAGCTTTATTTCTTGGTATTTCCATAACTACCTCTTCTACCTCGGAGTAGGAAATCTCCCACATAAGAGCTTCATTCTGGTCTTGATTGATCAATCATGGGATATGATTAGTGATGCGAATTATTGCTTCACTTTTGTCCCAAATCGGCTTAGTGAAGAGGCTTTGATAATATGCAACATGTTCTCATTCCATATCCTCATGATGCAGCAAGTGATGACCATCCTTGGACTTAAGAGAAATATTTGATTGTGTTGACGATGTTTAACCATAGCTTGGTGGAGGAACTTTGTATTCTACTCTCCCTCTCTCAACCATTGAACTATATATTTCTACCGCCATAGGGTTTCATATTTCTTTCTATGCTCTTCAATTCTATTAATTAGTTGTCCTTCCTCCTAGACTAGGCCTTTCAATTGACCTTATATAATGATTTGTTGTTGAATCTGTCAAATTCTCCCCTCTAACTCTTGTTTTCTTTCGATTATATTGTTAAACTCCTTTTTATTCTAGTCCTTAACCTTTTTCTTGACTTCATTTATTTTTAGTTGGAAGGTATGCATATTGTTTCGTCGCTAGACCTCAATCTCCTCCCACTAGGTTTTGGCTTTATTCTGGAACTTTGGGTCTCTCAACCAAAAAATTTCAAAGCAAAAAGGGTGATTTCCTAGGGAAATATTCAGATTTAGTTCTAAACTTACTGGCCAATAATATGATCCTAAGCATGGGCGGATTGATGCTTTTATAAAAATATATTTCCCATAAAATCCTCTCTCACGAAGAAACTATCTAGGCAACTTGCAATATGATGTTTTCCCCCTCTATTATTGTACCATTTATTCACCCCATTAATCGTGGGTATATCCACTAGTCATAGGTATTGAATCATACCATTTAAGATCTCAACTTCTGGGTATAAGAGTTCCCCTTTTTAATCGTCTAAATATTTTATGAAGTTGAAGTCTCCTCCGATGATCTAGAGTTTTTCTTGGTGAATTTTTCTTATTACTCGAATATTGTTTAGAAATGATTCCTTATCTACTGGTATATATGGTCCTTAAACTGTTATTAGGGCAATGACTTCTCGTGTCCCTATATATCTTAAACTTTTGCAGATAATTCTTGGGCAAGCAATCCAATATCCAAAAGATATGTCTATGGGATTCCATATTATTACTAAACCCTTTGTGTTACCCTTCACATTTATTTCCATGGTTTCGTATTTATTCCCACAATGATTGACTATTTCTCTTACTCGTTCCCCAAATATTTTTGTCTCCTGCAATATTAAGATTTCATGTATATCCTTATTCAATATTTCTTTCAAATATCCTTGTTTTCCTCAACTTTTGAGGCCCCTTATGTTCCAAGTTATGATCTTCATTTGGAAAACTTTCTTAAAGTGGAGAAAACCTCTAGGAGTAGGATAACTTGACCTGTATTCAGTAGATTTTACCCTATTATGTGGATCGATTCTTGAATGGGTCTTTGGACATGTTTATGATTAGTTTTCAATGTTGGTCATTTCTTTGGATTGTTCTGTGTTGGCTATCCTAAGTCCTTCCTTGGCTCCCCCTGATCTTCTCCTCTAATTCGACCTTGAGATTTTAATTTTTTGAAAATCTCTTGATATTGTTGCTTTTGAGTGTCCAAAATAAACCTAGAGTCCAAATGGTGTCATTCTGTTAGCAATTTCATAAATATTTGTTCTTTATCACTGATTTCTTCTAGTGGGTCCCTCGTATCCATATTTTCAATCTCCTCTAGTTGTGATTCCTCTGTTATTTCCTGTGCATCTGTTTTTTCCTTGCACTTCGACATGGGTCTTGGGTTCAAGATGCCACTCCTTGGGTCTACTTGCATTGGGGTTTCTTGGGTGTCTTGTGACCCATCCTTCGTGTAAAGAACGACAAATCTATTATCAGACGATTGTGTTTTCTCACTAGGTTGACTAGGTTGATTATGGAACACTTCTTTTAATGTTTTTATAACATGGAAATAAAATCTTAAAGAATTCTTAGTAATCTCTTATCTTCTTAAGGTATAATAGACTATATTGGTTGTTAGCAGATGTTAAGGTAGACACCAAATTGATATATGAGACCCCTTGTTTGTGAGACAATGAACCAATCTCCATACAATTATTTGACTATTAATATTTATAAAAATGTACATATTCTACTCTCTTTAAAATTTATGATTAAAATATTTTACTAATATGTTATTTAATTTTAAAATATTTTATTAATATATTGTTTAATATGAATGATATGGAATTTACAACTTCACATTTATTATAAATAAAAAGAGATTAAATTTTTAAAAATTATTATTATTATTTTAATGAAAATTTTGAAAAAAAAATATCTAACAACAAAAACTCACTCTACAACTCTTCAAAATTCGAATTAAAATATATATATATAAATATATATATATATATATATATATATATATATATATATATATATATATATATTTTAATATGATAAGTTTTTAATATAATAATAAAACAACTTTTGCTAATAAGGTGCAAAATTCGAATTATATATATATATATATATATATATATATATATATATATATATAAAGTTTTTAATATAATAATAAAACTCCTTTTGTTAATAGGGTCCTATTTCTTTTTGTTATTTTTTATTTGAAATTTGACTTTGAAAATTTGTTTTCTCTTTATATATATTTAATCTTTCTTAATAATTAATGTTAAAAATAAAAAAATATTATTTATAAATTAGTTATTTATTACAGAAAGTATAACCATATATTATTTATAAACTAACCATTTCTTATAACCGTTAATTGAAACAAAAATCTTTACATTACTCTCTCTATTTATGCTGGTAACTCTCCATTTATACTTGTGACAAATCTACCTCTCCTCTATAATTTCTACCCAAAAAAAATTCTTGCTTAATAATAAAACTTGTAATATACTAATAAAACTTACTTCTTGCTTAATAATTAAACTTGTAATATAATAAAAAAAACCTATAAATATTGCTATAGGTAATAGGTGGTGGAATTTTACCTGCTAGAACTGTCATCTAGAACCCTGTCCCCTCAAACAGACAAGATCACAATCATTCAACTCAATTTGATTTTTTTGCCGGCCACTATGGAGCTACATCTTCTACAAAGTCTCTTTCTTGAATGCTGGAGCGAAATATCCACATGGTTTTCATCCTCCTGGGATTTCAGTCCAACGCTGGGAGCATAAGCCCATGCAAGTGATATAAAGTAATTAGTTTGTATGGGTTTAGTTCATAAAAGTAATTTGAAGCTAGAAAACATATGGGAAAAAGTGGAAATCCTATCTAAAAAATAAATAATATCTTATATATTTTATAGAATATTTAAATGAGGAAAGTATTCCATTATATTGTTGGTTGAAATGTCATCAGCATAATATAGAATATAAAAGATACATGGGAAAAGGTGGAAATTTTATCTAAAAAATAAAAACTATCTTATATATCTTATAGAATATTTACATGAGGAAAGTATTCCATTATGTTTTTGGTTGAAATTTCCTAAACATAGTTTAGAATATAAAAGATATATTTAAATGAGGAAAATATTCCATTATGTTTTGGTTAAATTTTCATAAACATAATCCAAAATATAAAAAATATCTTATAAAATATCCAAATAATGTGAGTATTTCAATAAGTTCATGATTGAAATGTTATAGAAAGTTTGATAGCGGAAACCAAGTATGGAAAATGAAATCTTTCCTACATGAAAAATAAAAACCATCCTATAAAATATAGTGACAGTGTTCCAATAAAAACTATCCTATAAAATATAGGAATGATGACAGTGTTCCACTATGTTATGGTTTGAAATCTCATAAAAATAGATTGAATATAAAAACTACATATCGGAAATAAAATCCATCCTATAGAATATCTAGATGACAATGTACCATGGGTAAATGAATAATTTTTCCAGTCATATTGAAACTTGCTTTAACTTTTCATTTAAAGAATTTGTTTAGCTTTATCAACTTTAATAAAGATAAGTTTTTATAAAATTATATTTCATATATATGTTAAATTTGATTATATAAATTAATTTATGGGCACTTGTTATTTATCAAATTTTATTGCATTTTAAAAATGATAAAATTTACATAACAATATAATTATAATTATCTAACTTAATTAAATTTTTATTAAATATTTTAATTTATAAAATTATAATTTATTAATATATTTATATAAATAAAATTTTAATTAATTAAAATTTAATATTTTATAATTTAAAAATACTAAATTATTTAATAAAGGAAAATAACATCAAATTAAAAATTCCATAATTGCATTAATAAAAGAAATATATAATTTTTAATAAAATAAATATATAATTTTTTTATAATTATATTAATAAAAATATATTATAGCAAAAAAAATAATCTAAAAGGTTGGGTAAATTTTACTAGGATGTTGACAAAATTAGGAATTTTTTTTTGGAATTTTGCCAAGCTGAACAACACAGGGGCTCAAGCTTTGGAGAATATGGATGGATGCTTGGTTGTATTGTCGGATTTTGTCAAACTTTTGAGAATATGGATGGATGCTTGGCTTTATTGTCGGATTTTGTCAGTAGATTTCATACTACACGAACCCCGGTTTTCTGGGGTTGAGCTTTAGTGATGGTCTATGGCCACAGTCGCATTATTGTGAGGATGTTATCGTGGGTGTGCTGGATACGGGAATATGGCCCGGGAGCAAGAGATTTAGCAATCAAGGCCTCATTACTACTGTGCCCTCGAAATGGAAGGGAGAGTGTGAAGTGGGACTTGACTTCAATGCTTCACATTGTAATAATAAACTCATTGGAGCCCATCACTTTGTCAAATTATATGAAACCATGTACAATATCCACGACAAGAAAGAGTACAAATCTCCTTGAGATGTCGATGGACATGGTACGCATACATCTTATATAGTTGAAATCTATTTAAATTTATAATTGGATTAAAATTTTAATTAGATGAATCTTTAAAAATAATAAATTTAAAAACAAAAATGTATCCCATAAACATTTATTTTTATTCTTTTTTATTTTTCTAAAAAATGATCTTATGTAAAAAATATATATGTTTTGGTCCTAAGGAATATATGTGATTTTTCATAAATATTTTTATATTTTATATGAAGAGTATATATAGAGACTTATTGTTAGAACATTTTAATGGTCTATTGGTGAAGATGAATGATCTGTAAAGTATTATGGATATTCCACTTGTTGGCATTATGATACAAGTATTGTCCTTGTTGGCAACTCACTCACAGGTCAATTCAATTTTGGTAAAAGGAAACTCACAGTACAACAGATATATTCAAAGGTAATAGGGCAGTGGTATAGAAGAGCATGAAGATGGAACTAAGGTCTATTGATCAGAATAAAGAAGGTAAAGGAAAAGGCTGATGAAAAGCAATTTAAGAAGTATACGCAGGTCCACTTAGTCAAAATAGCGTATACACGCTGGTCCACAGAACAAAAAGAGCATATATGTATACATGCACTCCCACAGGAAGAAAAGTGCGTACATGTTGGAAAACCAAGTTTTTGGTCCGATGTATTTTGTTCATGGTATTGACCCTAGGTATTTGTCCAATGATGCTAGAAAACTGACATCCTTTAAAAATCCCATGTGGACCTATGAGTTATGGGTCCACATATACCATAGAAGCCTTTGCATTGGTGGATTTTAACAAAACCCGACCAATCACCAAACAACGGAATAACATAGAACTCGCCAACGAACGACGGACCCACTCCAAACACATATAGCTGGAACCCAAATAAAATAAATCCTAGTACAATTCTTATCAGATCTAGCTTTCCCACAAATATTATCATATTAATTCTCTGTCGTTGATCTTACGCTTTCAATCCGACGATTGATGGTTCACCCAATCAACTAACCTAATCAGTGATCCCCCACCATTTGATCAAAACACACTTGATCCAACGGTCAGCAGGGATATTGGGTGGGGATCATACGCGATGTTTAACCACCCTTATGGAGCCGATAAGGAATATAAATCCTTGATCTATAAATTTTCGGGTCCGGTTTTGAAATTAAAGATCGATCACTTTATGACCCGATATCCATTGGATATAAGAGGCCATCAAATCTACGGTTTGCGGGACTTCAACTAGCAGACAGTTTAAAAACAGCTTAACTCCTACAGTTGACTATGACCTAAGAGTTGAATATGAGATCAACGGCTAGGAGTGAGTTCGGGGCTTCAGCCACGATCAAGAAATATGTACACTCTTACCCTTGCAATTGCTTATCACTATCAGATATGCTAGCCAACGAACGGTCCTGATTTATTCTGGGGTTTCTTCACAAATTTAACAAGTTCTGCCAAGACTTAGCGCTTCTGCCAAGTTAGTCAGTCTCTAAACTATATACTCTGGTTTCTTAAAACATATCCAGGCTCTTAACTGTTCACTGTAATTACAGAGGATTTAGCCTACGATCTATGAAACCAATCACATAACAAAAGATCATGCAAAACAAGCTTTGTACACAAACTCATTTTGTTCATAACAGTCTTTACATAATGTACAGAACATCTCATGCTCTGATTTGTTCTCTCTACACTATCTAACCTCTGTGTAACACACTCTGCCTACTCTAACACACTCAATACTGAATTACACAAAGAAATACACAATCCACACTGTATTCATATTGATAACTATTTACAGAAGAAACAGTCACACTCGACTGTTTTCAGTTCTCCCCTCGCTCATCCATCCCATCTTTCCATCTAAGTCTAACCCCTCATTCATTCCAAAAGAATACAATTTATACAAAATGCGGATTCATGAACCCATTTGGTTTAGATCCAGAAATCTCTCATTCTTCCCTAAATAATCTCTTCACTCCACTCTTTTCTCAAACAAATGTTAATTTAAGCTTTCGCATCCCTCATATCCTATTCAAACCAAATAATCTAACTTCTTGGTCTGATCTCCACGCTGGGAGGATCAATCAGCCACTTATACCCTTTTCTGCTCAGATTTTGACAACAAATAAAACACTCTCATACATTTAAATTAATAAAATTAATTAATCTCGTCTTCCAACCCTTTGTTAGCCGCCTCATGTGATCATACCATCACATTTCTGACTAGGTCTAAATGCTCCTGCATCATCCATGGTATTTGTCCTAAGTGGTTTTGGTCCAAGGTATTGACAAAGGATCTAAGTATATAAGGAGGAGAAGATCAAGGGCTAAGCACTGAAGTTATGAATACCTTATGAAGTGTTATTTGCAAGTGTATGGGTTTCTAAGGAATACTTCTATGTATATTTTATGTTGTAAGGGCTATGATTGTGATTTGATCTGAAATACTTTGTGCACCTTGAATTCAATATTGGATCAGGATCATGAGACCTGACATGAATTATTATTGAATGATCTAATATTGGGCTAGATCTAATTATGTACACCTGTTTTATTCTTTAAATATCATGATCTGTGTTTGTCTGAAGTCCGAAAGTGTAGTGAAGCTATGAAGGAAGTCTTTGCAGATTTGTACGCTGGTTCGCTTGGTGAAGGTGTGTATACACGCTGGTTCGACTCTTCCAAGTAGCATATGCAAAAGAAAAGCTTGATGTTCAAGGATGACTAATCTATCATATCAGTGCTGCTGTTTTATTGCTGCCTGTCAATGAAGTCTTCTTAGACATGAATTTAAAACTGAATGAATAAGGAGTTTGATATTTGATTGATTGATTGTAGAAGTGATCTCTGTTGCTGCCTGTGTAGAGACTTGATACAAAAGTTTATGTTTGCAGTAGTTTTGGAGGGATACACAGGTTTGATTAGCGAAAGTAGTGTATAAACACAGTTTGGGTTCAACCAAGTAGTGTATACAGTCTGATGCATGGTTTTTGAGGTTACAGCTAGTTTTGAATGATGATGCAAATTTCTAGGATCAACACAATGTTTTGGTGTCAGTGATCTGATTTTTCAGATTAACCGAATGTTGGTTGATGCAGTTTAAGTTTAAAAGTTGTTGATGGCTCCAGTATGAAAATTGGATGAAACCTGGCCTTCAGATTGTGGTGTTGTGTTCTAGGAGTATCCAGTTTGAAAATTCATGAAACGTGGTCCTTGGAGGAAGAAAGAAGGTCGTAGCCTTCTGTAAGTCAGCGCCTACGTACTAGTAAAAAAATGGCTATTACAAGAGCTATGGGGTTCCAACTCCCTTCTAGTAGAAGCTGGAAATCGAGAGAAGGTTGTAGCCTTCTGCAGGTGGGTGCCTGCATATTGGTATGAGTCTGCACCAGTACAAGATTGTAAACATATTTTATTATTATTAAAAGAAGACAGAGACGACAACAGCAGATGGTTTTCACCCACATTGGGTTCCCACCTTAAATATTAGTTTTCATGTGTGTTGCTTATGTGTGATGCTTTATTCTATTTTTATTGCACTGTCTAATATGTTACTGATGCACTAGTTTAAGATCAACACATGATAAATTGTCTAAATCAAAAGTTCTTTGGATATATGTTGGTTTCTCTAATCACAGTTGCGTGTACACGCTAGCTCACTTCTCTGAAGTAGCGTATATAAATCTATTTGGGAAATAAAATTATTGGTCTGATAATACTGATTCACCCCCCTCTCTGTATTATTTCCAACACCACTTGTTAGTTTGTCACCACATATTTGACAAAGATTTTTTGAAATCCAAAAATATATACTATGAGGGTTACACTTTCTAGATTTATTAGATTATTTTTAATGCATGTGACATATAAAAGTGAAAAAATTATAGAACAAATAAAACAATCACTCACATAACCACAATAACACAAGATATGACATGGGAAGCCCTTTCAGGAGAAAGTCCAATAGGAAGGTGAAAATGCTCTGCTCTATCTTTCATTAGATAAAAATCGTGCACAAAGGAGTGACACCTGTGGCCCATTGGATATTATAGAAGACCACCCCTCTCTATTTTGTCCTGCTTATATCCACTCTCATCGACTCTATTCAACTATGGAACAAAATGCACTAGACTAGGATATCACTTTTCCTCCTAGTGGCTCGTTTATAAGACAACTGATTAGCCAACTAGGGATTAAATTTGACTGATTCAACCTTCATATGAGTTACAACTCGACCATTCTAGATCCTTCTTCATGGTTTCCAGATGGCTAACCCATTTTCCACTAGTAATGATGGTTGACATGGAATCGTCTCAGATATGATGATCAATCATGATAGTTCATTGAGGTGATTCTTGCACCATTGTAAAGGTGTTGGTGTGTAGATTATGGAATTTGGCTCAATACTAAGGTCGAGAGCATGAAAAGTGATCATTTAAGGCCTCAATAATAGTAAAAATTTTCACCCAAAATTTCTCAAACTAAAATCACCAATAAAAATGACCTTGCAAGTTGATTTCACTGATTTTCCTAGTCTGAAAGAATCAAGATGAATGAAAAATAATTTAATGATCCAATTTGAATCAACAAATGAGATGTACAATTCATTCCATGCTCAATATGGAGTTGATACATGGTGTGTGTGTGTGTGTATAAAGAACTAGCATAGGTCCATCTTAACCCTGAACATATCAAGCATCTAGAGGTATTAGATATATGGTGTGTAAACTTTTTTTTAAGTTTTTGCACTCTAAAAGATGTTTGCATCTCAAAATATTTCATCCATCTCAACACTTATCCTGGGTTTAAATGGATATATGTTGGTATTATTACAATAATATTTTTTTCTTTTCTATATTAATGATACCCCTTTTTTAAATATCTCTTAAATCATATCCCTCTACTAAATTCCTTAGATTTATCTATTTATTTTAATCATACAAAGGGAAATGGTATAATTACCAATATAGATGCATAACTCCTGATATACCAAGCACAAAGAGGGATTAAATCTCTCAAGATGAAAACATCTTATGAGTGCAAAATTTGAGAAAAAAGTTTGCACATGGAGAGATTTAATCCCTCTTGAAACTTGGTAGATCTTGAATTAAGATGGATCTATGTTGATTCTTTATAATAGTATTTATATTATATATAAATTACACACACATGTTCTTATTTTTTATTTTATTAAAACTCTATTCACACATATAACTACATGCATATGCAGATGCTCATGACATTTTTATTTGACAATTTTTATAATTTATAACTACTATCTATATATTTTTTCCGATAGAAAAGTTGTAATTTTATTCATATTGAGCAAAATTACATGTTGTAGATGTTGTAATAGCATATGCTTTGTAAAAACTTGTCCTGATACAACAAGATCTAAAAAATAAAAAATATTTTTTTTAAATGTCTATCTATGCTTTCCTACCTTTCTTTTTTTCCACTTTTCGCCAACCTCCATTGTTGGGAGTGGATGTTACAATAGACATTTGTGCTTCATTGGTAGCAATTGGGGTTTCTTTATCAGAATCTGAACTTTCTATAGAGTGTGCTCGCTTGCTGCCACCAATTTCTTGCCTTGGTATGAGTTTCTCACTTTGCTGTTGTGGAATGGTTGTCTTTGGAACTAATGTGGAGCAATTCTGATTTTCATCATTTTGTGAGCTGTGTAGGGTGCTTTGTTCGTTGGGTTCTGGGTTATTTCCTGGGTATTCTGCTTCTTGGAATATGTTGTTTGTGGTAGTTTCTGTGTTTTCTTCCTCTTCTATGTCATTTGCCAGTGTGGCTGAAAACTGCCATCCTTTCGGCTTTGGTGGTTGTCTTCTTTTCCTATCTTTTTTGTTTTGTGGGCACGTGCTTTGTAGGTGACCGATTTGACAATAAATGTGGCATCTGAAGGTAGTGTTTTCATAATCAAATGGCTGGGACCATTTATTTTCGTTGTGGACTAAGATGATGTGATTTGGTAAACCTTGACTGAGATCAACCTTCACATAGATCCTGGAAAAAGTGTAGATATCCTTGCAAAGGCGCTCACTGTCTACTTTTAAGAATTTCCCCAAAGCGTTGCCAATGCCTGCTAATACTTTGATGTGCCAAAAGTGCAGAGGTAGGTTGTATAGTTTTACCCACACAGGCATTTTGGAAACCACCATGGTGTTTGGGTCAAATTCCGGAAACCAAGATGTCATAAAAAGGCTAGCATTACCCCAGAACCATGGTCCCTCATTCAATGCATATTCCTTGTCATTGACTGAGTAGAATTTGACAATAAAAAATCCTTTTGAGCAGAGGTGGATATCACAGTTTTCTGTCCATATGGAGTAAATCCATTGATTAAGGGCTTCTGGTTTGGGCCAAAACCCATTAAACCTGCATATCATTGCTTTAGATAAATAATCATCATGTATTTCATTTACCTCAAGTATAACAATTGTTAATGCAGGGTTCTGAGTTGTCTGCTCGACGATGTAGTCACCAGGGGTCGTAGCTTGATGTTTTGTTTGCGCTTGAAGTCCCATCTTCCCTTTTATTACGTCTTTGAAGGAAACAGGTCCTTTTGAGCTTGTGCTGGAGCAGCCTCCACGGAGTCTTGTGTTGAGGTAGATAGTTGAGTCATTACCTATGTCGTATTCTTTTAGCTTGTGCTCCTCCTGCAATACTTTTCCTGCGTAGATCAGAAGTTGTTTGTAAGGTGGGATACCTATCCTTTCTTGTATCCTCTGTTTGAGTGTTTTTATCTCCTCCCAACTCCCTATCTTGATGCATACTATGTTCCCTTCCATAGATCTGATAAAGAGGGTACTTTGTTTACCTTCGAGCATTTCAAATACAGAGGCTTCAAGATCCAATGTTGGGGTGTTTTCCTCTTTGTGGTGTTCATGCTCAATCATTGTAGCTTTTTGTTGATCTAGGTTGTTTAGTTTGTGGACTCGCACTACCCACCGGTGATTGTCATATACCAGCCCAAGGTGATCCTTAGCATGAGGCCTTGTATGCTGCTATGCCCTCCTCTAATGGATCACGGCTACCGTTGCTCTGTGAATCTTCTTCATGGTGGTCCATTTTTCCTGTTGTGGGAAACCCCTGCCTTTAGACAGAGGAAACCCCCAAAAGCGTGGGCCATCTATCGGTAATGACCTCCTTGAGTCCAGATCTACAGCGAGGATCTCTAGTTTGGGAATATTAGTCCAACCAAAGGAAGTAGCTATGGTTTTTCACTCTGGATCTGGGGTTTTGTAAGTTATCCCTATGCATAGAGGCAGTTGTGGTCCTTTGGAGGTCCACTCAGCCTTCATAATATAGAGATCAATCTTAATGATACAAGGATCCATGTCTATGCATCCCCAACTATGTAGGTTGGGATCCAAAGTAACCATTTCCTTCGCCTCCTCAAGCTCCTCTCCGCCGTGGGGATCTGTCTTCTGGGCTCAGACCTTCATTGCGTATTTTCTCTGCCCTAACTTCATCCATCCGTCCAGCTTTTCAGATAACCTAGATTTAGATTTTTCCTCAGGATCCACGACTCTAAAGAGAGGCATCCTAGATCTAGCATATGCTTCCAGATCTGACCATTGTGGCAATAGATCGGTGTGCTGGATGATCCATTCAAATGATCTCTAGCCTTTTTTTTAGCCATAATGCAGATCTAGGGAAGACACGATCTTCTGGCATTTTCGACAGTGGTACCATTTCCCTTCAGTTTCTGCTCCCTCCTCCAGCCTGTTATGGAGATTACGAGCTTCCCTCCTGTATCCATGCTTGTGTCCCAGATCGCTGGGAAGAGTAAATGTTTCGTTGGCCTGAACATAAACCCTTGCCATTTTTCTGCAGCCCTTCCTTTCTACTCTCTACTCACCTAATTTCCAACTTGGTAAGTCACATTGTTCACCCACTACTATTTATATTATATATATTTCACATCTCTATATAAAAAATAGTTTTTATAATTACATGCATATATGACCACATTAGTTAAATTTCTTTTAATGTAATTTACATATTACGAATTATATTATATAAATGTATATATATGCGAATTAATTATAAAATAATCTAATTTTATGACATAAGTCATAAAAATATATTAAATAATATATAACATTAAATTACATTATTATTATTTTAAATTATAGAAAAAATAAGTTGAAATTTGTGAATTTAGAGGAATAGAATTTCTTAATGTATAATTATTTAATTATTTAATATAATATTACGAATGATTAGTTTATATATATATATAATTATTTAAATAATTATACATAAAGAAATTTGATTATTACAATATTTGATAGATATGAGTTTAAGATGAATCTAGGTTGGTCTAATTTTTTTAAATGTTGTCATATACATGTGTATGCATGTAGTTATTATTTTTTATTTACTTAAAAATAGAAATTATAACTTAATGTTATGCAATTTTACATTTTCCCCATACTAAAGTGTAAAACACCTCCATACTCTACTATATAAAATAATTAGGAGATTCTACATTTATTTATGATGTTACATTTAAGAATAGGACAAGTAAATATAATTTTATGTGATATATTAACACATAGGTGATTATATATCACAATAAAAGCATTTTTTAATAAAGGATTTTGCAAATGCTTTAGTTTTACACAATTATGCCAACAAACAAACAAACAAACAAAAACAAAACTCTTTTAGAACTTTCAATATTAGTAATAGACTATGTCACAAGGTTTATCTAACTTCAACAAAATTAAGGTTTGGTGAATCGCATGACTATTGATCAAGTCCATAATTCAAGTTCATAACTTCATGTTGTTACAACTCATAACTTCATGTTACAATTCAAACTTTATGTTACAATGCATAAATTCATGTTACAATTCAAACTTACATAAGTTCATGCTATAATATCCTTATAGTTTTATGATAGCCTTATAGTCTCAAAGTCCATGTTATGATACTTCATGTTACAATTCAGACTTACATAAATTCATGTTATAATATCCTTATAGTTTTATGATATCCTTACATAAGTTCATGTTATAAAGATATAATATCCTTATAGTTTATGATATCTTTATAGTTTCCAAATCCATGTTATAATATCCTTATAGTTTTATGATATCCTTATGATATCTTTATAGTTTCCAAGTCCATGTTATGATATCACTTTTTATGATAATTTCCAATTCCATGTTATGATATCACTTTTTATAGTTCTATGATATCCTTATAGTTTCCAAGTCCATGTTATGATATCACTTTTTATAGTTCTATATCACGTTATAATGTCCTTATAATTTTATGATATCCTTATAGTTTCCAAGTCCATATTATGATATTACTTATTAATTTTATAGTTTCCAAGTCTATGTTATGATATCACTTTTTATGATATTAATAATATTAATTTCATAGTTTCCAAGTCCATGTTATGATATTAATGATATTAATTTCATACTATTTCATGGTTTATTTCCAATCAAACCTATTAATTTCATAAAACCCAATTTTTATTATTATTAATTTCATACTATTTCGTGGTTTATTTCCAATCTTACTCTTTATGATTATTAATTTCATACTATTTCGTGCTTTATTTCCAATCTTACTTTTTATGATTATTAATTTCATACTATTTTGTGGTTTATTACTAATCCTACCTTTGTTATGATATTAATGATATTAATTTCATACTATTTCATGGTTTATTTCCAATCAAACCTATTAATTTCATAAAACCCACTTTTTATGATTATTAATTTCATACTATTTCATGGTTTATTTCCAATCACACCTACTTTTTATGATTATTAATTTCATACTATTTCGTGGTTTATTTCCAATCTCACCTACTTTTTATGATTATTAATTTCATACTATTTTGTGGTTTATTTCCAATCCTACCTTTGTTATGATATTAATGATATTAATTTCATAAAAGCTATTAATTTCATGGTTTATTTCCAATAAAACCTATTAATTTCATAAAACCCACTTTTTATGATTATTAATTTCATACTATTTCGTGGTTTATTTCCAATCTCACCTACTCTTTATGATAATTAATTTCATACTATTTCGTGGTTTATTTCCAATCTTACATTTTATGATTATTAATTTCATATTATTTTGTGGTTTATTTCCAATCCTACCTTATACCTCACTGTTAAAATTGGAAGATGACCACACATCAGTGCACCAATCCTACTTTTTATGATTATTAATTTTTATTTCCAATCCTACTTTTTATGATTATTAATTTCATACACTATTTCATGGTTTATCTCCAATCACACCTTACACCCAATCCTACACACCTCACACCTTAGTTTATGCATGCCTCCCTGTTGAAATTGGAAGTTGACCACACATCAGTGCACCAACGGATGTTTGTTGGAGACCACACATCAGTGCACCAACGGATGTTTGTTGGAATGAATGGGCACAAGAATTTATTTAATTCCAATGTTCAGAGACGGCTAGCTAGTTGGCGGGGATTGATCCCGCAATCTCCATTGGTACAACCAAATGACTTAAGCAATATGTCAACAGCTTCTTGTAAGTTAAACAGTCGAAATCTATTTAAAGTTTGGTATTTCCAAAATGGACGATCCATGAATTTGACCCCGCAACAGTTCAACAACTTAAACAACATTCCAACAAAGTCTCTTATTATAACATGCAGGTAACATTATATTTACATAGGCCCGAAAATTCACAGCGGTCTACGCTTTTAAAGCCATGACCTACGAAATACCAACTTCGTGTTTCAACCATTATGCCTATGAGTGCATCGTCTAAAGCCATATGGATGTGGTTTTGTTGTATAGTTTTGGAGAGGTTGAGACTTGACCTTACCTAGTGCACATAAGCAAATGTTGTCACACTATACAGCTAACTGAAGTACGAAGGAGAAAAACATTGTTAAAATTTAATTGTATTTCTTTGGCCACAAGATGATCTGAATACAGTTAAAACCAGAACAAATGGGTTTACAATTTCAGCAACATATACTAGTAATTTTGCCAATAAAGTTTAGGAAATAAAATATAAAAATTTCAGTGATGTGTGCTGATAAATAAGAGAGACTTTCAAACGCTGATTTTTTATCAAGCAATTGTGGAAAATTTACGTGAAAATCTTGATCGGAATCTATTATAAATGCCTAAAATGTTATAGAATTATACATAGGCCACTCAATGCAAAAAGCAAGGTAGCGAGACACACTTGGACATCTCTAATAAGATTGAATCAACAAATATTTCTAAATAGATAAATCTATGAATGACGTGTTTATTTCTTTCTTGCCACTCTAGAAAAGATTCTCTCCTTACTCTTATTAGCCATCCTATTCTTTAGCGCCCCTCGGATGATTTTAAATCTTCCTTGGACAATTGGAGAAGGTAATTTTTCTGGAACTAATCCTTTTTTATTAAATTAAACCTTTTTTTTTTAAATTAGGGACATATAGAAGGAGTATTTTATTTAGTAGGTGGGGTCCTTAAAAATGTTATTATTTTATCAAACAAACTTGTGAAACTTTGTGACTCCCATGAAAATAAACAATGTATAAATAAAACATGATAAAATAATATCATCATCAATTATCCCATAAAAACATGCATGTGGAATATCATACATTATCACATAAATAACCATGTAAAGTAACCCTTTTGTCTCCCACAAGTAGTAGTGTTGTTGTAAAAAATATAGCATTGTAAAAAATAATATGATGTCCCAAAAGTATAATATCTACCATAACCTGAAATATGTCCCAATAAAGTCAAACATAACCATAATAATAAAATATAATCAAATAGCTTATGTCAACTTAGGATATATGTTAGGACTAGCCAACTGCCTTTTTTATTCACTCTTTCGTTCTCCTTGTAACTTCAGGTGCATGTGTTGGAAAGATATTTCTCTCCTCCCCCCTTCATTTGCTCTTAATGTGCTAGTATGGGTGTGTGTTGAAGTGGTCTCGAAAAGAGATTGTGTAGGCACAAAGAACATACAAAGCTTTCCTACTGCGATGTGAGTATGGGAGTTGAGGGAGAATTTTGTGAGGCATGATGGGTAGAAGGAGGTGGAAGACCATGAAGGTATAGGTGCCCCATATATTGTCAATTGATTAAATTATTTGTAATTTGTATCAAAATGTATAAAAAATATTATTCATTTGTTTTTATTCCCTCTCCATGACATATTTTTCCTTCTATCTCGAACCCTTAAGTTTCCTCAAGATCCTCTACTAAAAAAATCTCATTAGATGTTGTAATAAAGGATAATCCATTATGAAATAGTTTACATCCAAGCACAATATAATAAATAGGCAAAGTAATGAACTATATGACATCATGTTGAACATAAATGTTTGGGTGTCTTGAAAACATGCACAAAGGACAAAGAATTACATGAGGAAAGAAGTTTTGTACAAGCAATCACGAGAAATGTTGTAAATAATATGAACTTGGATACAAAGTAAAACTAGTAGTAAGAGGGCACACGTCTTTATGTCCAAGAAAATTGTTTGAAGTGGCATTATAACATCAATAAACTATATAGAGATAATATAACATATGGTATTGTGACAATATTTCACAACATTAATCCCATTTTATATATAGATGTAATAATTGATAAGCCAAGTAGAGTTAAATATGTGTGAAGTATGACTAGGAATTTAACTGAATTGTCTATCATTAGCTTGCATTGTAACCTGATGTATAACTAGGAAAATATGAAAATATGGTGAATAAATACTCATTTTCGTCTGTCTATCATTAGCTTGCATTGCAACTTGATGTATACCTATGAAAATATGAAAATATGATGGAGAAATACTCATTTTCGACTATAATGAATCATCTATCAAATGTATATGATCATGTGAGAAAAATATGACACGAAGCTAGGTTAAACAATTTGAATAATTTATGTTGAACACATGGTTGTGCCAAAGATATAATGGTTCCTATAATTCATGAAAATAGGAACAAGCAATGAGGTAGATATCACATAAGCATATACAGAGAAAAGCATGCCTGAAAAAGTATTAAAAAGAACAAAGAGAGACTTCGTCTTGAGCTTCTGAATATGTAGTGGCTATGTCAAAGAGATTTTTTATTTTTCTTCTTTCTTGATGGGATTTACAAGGACATATATATATATATATATATATATATATATATATATATATTTATACTATGCCAATTTTTTTGCATGGAACACATTTAGAGACAACCTTCTAGCCTTTCATTTTACCTTTCAATGTGAAGCTTGGCTCAATTACAATAATGTTTTTGGGAAAACGTCTTTAGAATGAGCTAACGGGGACACCACATTGGCGTAGGGAGAAAAAAAAGTTAATAATGGTGAAAATTATGAATATGGCCATTACAATGGAGAATAATAGCCACAACCTTTTAAAAGCCCCAAATGAGAGACTTCCACATCGCTTTAATACTTTCAGGGTCACAACAAAATTCATTTTCAAAGACAAGGCAATTACATAATGTATTCTCTAAGGCAGGGCATGGTGACAGGTGCTATGAAATATATGGACGAAGGTGAATATGGAGGTGTTGCAACTATGAAATCATGACTAAGGTCAACATACATAAATGGATAATAAACCCTTTTTTAGATAAACAACTTCCAAAACCATCTAATCATAACCATGTGGAATATATAGTCAAATGTAACTAGAACATGAACTAGAATAGTAAGAAAAAAGTTACCATGAAAGCAGCTAGTAGTGTGACTTTGGATGGTTGTATTAACATTATTGCCATGGAAAAATAGAGTAGGGTGAGAAAGATCCAACAATGTACTTAATTCTAGTATGAAGATAAAATCAAGACCATATTTTACCATTCAAATCATGTGCCTTAATAGGGTGTGAATTATTTTCTTTGGTGTTGCAAAAAGTACCTCATTCTGCCCTTAGAGGTAGTTAAGAATAGAGGATGCCACATTCCATAATTTTTCTTGCAACCCATAGTTGTTTATTCAAAAATGAGGTGAGCTCGAGAAATATATTGAAGGTTAGGAGAGCATGTGATATGGTAAAGAGGAAAGGGTTTCAAAAAGAGTAAGTACTAACTTTAATAACCAGATACAAGCAATGGAAGACTTGCATGACATTCTACGAAGGCATGATTATTCCTTCTTTAAATTAAATAAACACACATTGACCAAATTTTTCCATTTACCATCTATTTTAGCTTAAACAAGGTGTATGCAAATGAGAAGAAGCCTGATTTATTTGCATGCACAAAAAGACAAGAATGACACAAGGGGTACTAACAAGGGGAAGAATAATGAAAGTGGGATTAACTGTGTAAACAAAGTCACTCACACTAGAACTTACTGTGTACTCATGTAAATGAAATCCACTTAGTCAAGTTGGGTTTGCTTCATACCTATGGTTGAAAGAATTTTTGTGTTTCCTGATACCATTATCAATGGTTCCCTCGAGATCTTTACAACATTTAGCTTATGTTACCAGGGTTCAAGCAAAATCGTTGTGTTTAATCCTTGGAGAGAGAGCTCAGAATGGTAATAAGGGTAGTGGTGAGTTGGTTGCCTACTTGCCAACTATCGTAACATGGTTAGAGTCCCAAGTGTGCCTTGGGATTCGACACATTAATCATGTTAGGGCCTAAATCTACCTCAAGCTGAAAGAAGGCAGGTCTAGGGTAACATCAAACCACGCTTAACCTGGTAGCTAGCCCTACCAGGTCGGGAGAGGGCTCTCTCCTTGTCAATCTCAATTAGGATATGGCAACTAGGGCTTGAGATGACTGAAATAAATGCTGATTTTAGGCTAGGTATATTAGGTCAGAGGATTTTGTTTGATTTTGATGGTTGGTTGCTGGATCAATTGGAGAAGGCAGACTGGGTTCGAGAAATCAACTTAGGGATACAGTCATGTCCTATGGGGCAGGGTAGACAAGAGCTTATGTACTAGCAAAGGATTGAGATGGTAGAGTAAGACTGCTGAGGAGTTGAGGAGGGCACAAGAAACTATGAATCCTCTTCAAACAGTGAAAACTTTGAAAACTAAATGCAATCCCAAGACAAAGTACTGTAAATCTAGTGTATTTTATCTATTCACCTTGATTCATTTAGTTTAGAAGAAAGAAAGATGCGTGGACACATATAAAACATCAGAAAAACTCATTACAAAGAAGAAACAATACATAAAACTCACTATCACAAGAATCCCACAAAAATAGCTGTGAAACCTGGTTTTATTCCTTGCCAACTGCTAATACAAAATGTTCATTGAGTCCAACACTTCTTCCAAAGTCCAACCTTTGCAAATTAATCAAAAGGTACATGATATAAGCAAAAAAACTACTCAAGCTAGCTATCAGGGTCGAATCCATGAGAAAAGGGGTGGTTTCAACCATATCTAAACTATGAACAGGAATATAGACAGTGGAACAACTTGCCTCTAAAACCAAGGAAACCAATTCATTATAGCTCAAAACCACCTTTGACTTGATGTATCTACCCTATTAAGTGTTTTACATCCATAATTACATCAAGTTACATCATTTACCATGTTAATTTCACCAAGAGAGCAAGAAAAAGTCATTTGTAGAGAAAACTAGGCGAAATCGGGAAAATTAGGCAAAACTGGCAAAATTCATCCTATGCGCAGCGCCACTGATCCTATGCGCAGCGCTTTTTCAGTGCCAATTTTGGAAGGCTTCCCGGAGTCCAAATCAGGTGCAGGATAGCTTGTTGGAAATCTTGGTGAGAATACTTTCTGGAACAACTTGAATTTCTGAGTTTGGAGTCCATTTGCCCCTCCAAAAATTGATTCTCCCAAGACTGCTTATTTTGTGGCAAAAAAGTGGCAAAGAGGGCACTTTTTGGGTGTTTTTTGCCCTTTTGGAGACCTAGAATTTGTCCAAAATTCTTAGCCATTTCTAAGCTTCCATATTTTTCCATGCTAATTCCAAAAATATAAACATTTTTGCAAATGGATGCCCCCAACAAAAGCACAGTGCCGGTGGCGCTGTGCACCTGTTGAAAAAACCTGTTTTTCAAAAATGACAAAAATTTCAAAAATGACAAAAATTGCTCCAAATTTCTTGAAATTTGGCATGATTGACCCTTGTTAAGTGCTTTTTTGGGCCGATGATGCTTTAGCCAAGATCTTGAGTTTATCTTGCTCTTTTTTTGCTCCTCAAAGCTCTTTTTAGCTTAGCCTTTAACCTCTTCAGCCTTGTTTTGCAAATTTTGTTCAAGGTTAGGTAGTAATAGGCCATATGGTGCAACATTTTCTTCTCTTTGTTGGCTTTCTCAAGCATCTTTTCTAGGTGAATGTTTGCCCTCTCCAACCATGATTCTCGATCATCCTCAATTTCTTGCTCAAGGGAGGTCATCTTGATCTTTCTCTTCTTTGCCATTTGCCTATTTTCCCTAATCATTTGCAGCTCCATAATAGCTTGCTTCTCTGTCAGTTGCTTGTTTTCCTGCTCAAGATAACTGATGATCCATTTGGCCCTCTCAAAATCAAGTGATAAGGCTTGTATTTCAGCCTCCTCCTTGATGATCAATCTTGAGCTTTGAAAACCCAAATCAATGACATCCTCCTCAATCAAAACAAAATCTCTATCTTGCCCTTTAGGAAGGACCTCCTTATGGATCTTTTGTTTCTCTTTGTCTTTTTTCTTTGATTGCTGGCCAACTTGTATAGCTGGAGAAGAAGGAAAATCCCCTTTCACCCCCGGTGAAGATAACATTTGCCTGTGGTCTAGTGAAGAAAACAAGACCCCTTCCACCCCTGGTGGAGATAGTACTCACCTGGCAGTAGCAAAAAGCCTCTTGGTGCCTCTCTCATAGGTGACAAACACTGGCACACCTGTAGTTTCAGTCTCATGAACACCTGGCTGTCCTGATGGCCCTCCTTCTTCTTGAGGCACTGATGGAATCACCTGAGGGCCTTTGAAAATCTCATGGGCAATAAAGGTATCCCATGGTATGTTCAGCAAGCTTAGCTAATGCAAAACAACAATTTTAATCAGTGAGAAGTGGTAAATGTTGTTGAATTGCTGAGGAAAAGGTTTCCTTTGCACATAGAGAGCCATCTTCTTAATATTCCTGCATATAAAGTATGGGAGATTCATCATCCTCACTCTTGTGAAATGCATCAACAATCTGACATGATATGTATATAGGCGGGAAAACCTTCCTTCACAGGTGAAATACTTGATGATGAGTTTCATGAGAGGAGCATAAATATTCTGCAAGTATTTGAAAGGAAAAACCCTGCTGATTTGCCTATGATAGCCAGCCTTAATGTAAGGCTCATAATGTTCTCTTCCCACATGCTACCCCTTATTCCACTATTCACCTACATTAGGGATGCCTGTTGTTGCTGCAATGGTGTCAGGTGTCAAGGTGAAAGAGATACCAGCAAGGTTCACTTGGCCATTGTGAAGATGAAGAACAAACAACCTAGCAAGTTCATGTTGAAATTTCACCGTCTCTACCATTTCACAAAATTGATAACAAGACTAGTGTTTAAAGCAAGTTACAGCAAGAGGGCAAGCAAGTAATTCTGTAAAAGTGGTGGGTGATCTTTCCCCATTTGTGTGGTTTTCTTGGTACATGAGCTTCTCTGGAAGAATCACTGAGAGTTTTCTCTTCCCTCTCATAGTCTGAATCTGTCTCCATGCTTATGAATTTGAAGTGAAAACAGATGAGTATGAAGAGATTTTGAAATATGAGGTAAGTGGTGTGTATAAGGAAGTGAATGCTAGGAGGAAGGGTTTCTTTTGGGAAATGAGGGGAGTGAATGGTATTATGAATGTGGAATGAGGGGTTTGATAATGAAGTGGATGCAGTGAAGGAATAGAATGTGGGAGTTAGGGTTTTGGAATAGGGTATAGGGCTAGGGTTTGGTAAATGGGAGTGGGGTTTGGGGAGTGAATGTTGATGATGTAGGGAGAGGGAATGGGATTTGACAAGCTCAATATGGATGGAATGAGAAAAACAATGTAAACTTTGAAACGGGAACTGATACTGTCACCTGTTTCGTAGAGATAGCAAAAAATTGACCTGATTTTGAAAAAAGGGCTATGCAGAACACACATTTTTTTTTAGAGCATAGTTTTTGGCACTTTAAATAACCGATACGATTACCCGTTTCGTAGGGGTAGTAAAAATGTGACCCAATTTTCAAAAATGGTTAAGCAGAATACATTTCTTTTTGTTGAGAGCATATTTTCGACATTTTAAATTTTGTTATGTATCAAATATAAATATTTGTTTTTAAATATTAGTGATTTTCATGCTGATTTTGAAACGTGTAGATGCAACGTGTTGATGCAGCATACCTTTTTTTTAGAGGACTTATTTTTCACACTTTAAAATTTATTATGTCCAATTTTTTTTTTTAAATTATGATTACTTAATGAATTTTCAAGTTGTTTTATTTTTCTTTTTTTAAATGTTGATTAGTTAAAAAAAAAAATATAAAAATATATATAAAAAAAGACAAACAAAAAAAATAAAAAATGTTAAAAAAAAAAATTATCTCATAAACCATAAAAGAATTTGGAAAAAAAAACAAAATTATATATATATATATATATATATATATATATATATATAAAGATAAAGTTAAGTAACTAAAAATAGAAAAATTTAAAAAAAAAAATAGTAAAATTAATATTAAAAACATTTTACCTAGATGCGGATGTTTAATTTGGTAATTAATATGATTAGATGGTCGGCTAGTGGATAGGATGGCCATATGGCTACCAGCGTCGTCCCCAATGCCAACCTCAAGCGAATTCATACCACCTTGCAGAGGACATTAAATGACTCCGAAGGCCGAGACACCTCCACCACCCTCATAGACATGGCTCCTGCAGAGCAGTATGCAATTCCTCCCTTGCTCCATTGCGTCTGCCCTCTGCAGGCTGCAGAACCTTGCACTCGCACTGTGACAGGCAGCCGATGCTGGTTGCTTCCTTGCCTTGATCTCGGCAACAGATTTCATTTCTCTCACTCCAGCCTTTGTATCTTAGACCAGGCCCAGACCTCCCCTGCTCACTCTCTGCATCGAAACTCAATCAATCCCTTTGCTATCAACCTAACTCTTAATCCTGCTATGGCACGCATCAGGCATCGTATGCGCAGCAGGCGTGGCGGAACTCGCGGAGGCATCATCCGCACACTGGCTTCGACTAGCTCTGCCACCGTTTCCCCTGACTCCTCCACTGATATGCTTAATCCTCTCAGCTCTCCCTCTCGCCGCTACCCAAATACCAGAAGTGGAAGGGGTCGTGCCAGCTTCCAAGCCACTGAAGGGAGGGATGTAGCTGTTCGCTTAGCGTAATTCCCTCTTCCACCGTATCATGCTCCCCACAGCACTTAGTTCTGATTCTGCAGCACCTTAAAGCGGCCCATAATCATTACTACTGTGACAATTTCCTTCTCAAAAAAGATTGAGCCGCAAGTTCCTCCGTCCGAGCACAAGGAAAAGCAGCGCAGACAAGCTTCAGGCAGCCGAGACATAGGCAATAGGCAACATAACGAAGGCAGAGCAGCTTTGCATGGCAAGGCTATAGCTGGCTGTCCACCAGCTGAGGACAACAGACATAATGACACTAAGGCATCAGGAAGCAGACAGAATGCCATTTTTGAAATGCAGATGGGCACAGGTGGCATTGAGGAGGCTCCTCCAACTCAAGGTTGTGGCGTGTCTGACGCAGATGATGACTGGTACCAATTCGCGTGTCGGATCGAAGAGGAACCAGCCCCGGAGAATTTATAGTCTTGACACGTGGCAACCAGTTTTTTCCTCACTTGTCAGGTGGATGTGTCTAAGTTTACGCAGTCTTTTTAGGTTATTGTTTTGGGTTCTAGACATGCAATATCTCTCTCTGTCTTTTTGGAAAAACAATGCTTACCCATGTGTGGGTTCTTTCTAGATCAGTGGACTGGCTTCCCCTATGTTGGGACAATCCAAAACAGACAAATTCATTTTTTGATGATGATTGATGCTCAACAATTTTGAGGTCAAGCCTTTCTGTAAATTCTTTTTGTATCATATTAATAGAACAATATTACTTAGAAAAAAATATAATAAAAACATTTAAAAAAACTAAAAAAACAAAAATAAACTCAAATTATAAAAAAAAAAAAAAAAAAACCTAAAAAAATATGAAAATTTTAAAAATATTTGTTTTTTCAAATTAAAAACAAAAAAAAATAATTAAAAAACATTTTAAATGTATAAAAAAATGTGTTTTTTTTTGAATAAAATAATATATATATATATATATATATATATATATATATATATATATATATATAAAATTAAATTTTCATTGTTAATTTAAAAACAAACCAATAAAAACATTTAATTTTATTTTTTTTTAAATTAACGCCGCCCGGTGGGGGCGCCGCGTCTCCACGCAGCCCCTCCGCCCATGGCGGCGCCCCACCGGGCGGCTGGCGAGTGGCATTAAATTTTTTTATTTTTTATTTTTTTAAATAAAAAAAATTTATTTTATTTATTTATTTATAAATTGAATTTTTTTTAATAATTTTTTTAAATAAAAAACACAAAATTTTGTTTAAAAAAAATAAAAAAAAATTTAAATGTTTTTATTGGTTTGTTTTTAAATTAACAATGAAAATTTAATTAAAAAAATTATTATTATTTTGTTAATCAAAAACACATTTTTTTATACGTTTAAAATGTTTTTTTTTTTTTTTTTTTTTTTTTTAATAGTTTGAGTTTATTTTTGTTTTTTTAGTTTTTTTTAAATGTTTTTAATATTAATTTTATTAGTTTTTAATTTTTTTTTTGGGTTAATTCTCTATTTTTTTTTTCCTAATTTTTGTTAATGTTTTTTTAATTTTTCTATTTTTTTTTTCTCGATAAAGACTAATTCTATTAAAGGTAAATAAAAATAAAATTACAAGGAGGTCGAAACCTCAGAGGAGAGCAGTTACTAGCCTTCAGCTCATCAAAACTATCCCAAGGTTGGGAGAACCAGTTACAGAATGCCCAAAAACCATACATAGAGAGCTGAATATATCGATAAACCCGAAAAAGGACATGTGGTAGCCCTTAGCAAAGCTGTCGATACTAACCAGAGACAGAGAAGCAATCGACATCTGCTAAACCATAGACCCATAGCAAAAAGACACTACCAGAACCATAGAAACAAAACGAAGTAACCTGGTGAGCCAAAATAAAATGCTGGGGGAGCATGCAGGGTCCAGGAGGCATCAAACGACCGCGTCTTGGTCCGGACATTCCTCCATAACCGAGCATGCATTGCCAACCCATAACTCGCCCACCTTTGCCTCGTCATCCATACCGCTGCCACCTGGGTGAACCGACGAACGACGGTTGCCACAAGAACTATCAACAAGGTCAACTGAGCCAGAGGCTCCGTGAAAGTTGCCAACTGGTGGTTGGGTGTCAGCAGGAACATTCCCCTCGACATGCAATTCGCCATGATTGATCACATTGCCTTCGTCTTCCATCTGCTGCTCGCTACCGAGGCCGCCCTGAGAATGTTCCGCCGAGGTGTGCACTGAAATGTTAGGCTGAGCCTCTTCCTCCGCGAAGATGATGGTAATGCTGGCCGAGATAATAGGCTTGTTGAGGCTGCTTTGAAACTTGAAATGGGTGGTCTGGAAGGTATTATGCGGGAAAGGCTTGCAGACAGAACTGGGCTGAGGCAGAATTTCTGGAGATGATGGAGGGGACGCAGGAGCCAGAGGGATATCAGTCGAAGGAGCAGGCTGAGAACGCCCACGACCACCGCGACTACCACCATAACGACTTTGCATGCGGTGGCGCACCATGGTCAGGCTGCGAAGGGAGAACGAAGCAGAGCAGGTAACGGAGGAAGGGATACAAGACAGCTTGAAGGGAAACCGCCCAGAATTCAGATAGCAGAGCTGGGTCTTTGAAAGGGGAAGCTTAACTTCAGCAGCAAAAGCCCCCCCAAACCAAACACTGATGGTTGCAGTCGTTCTACTGCAAAAATTCTTAATCTGACGCGGGCGATAGCAGGAGGGCAAGGAGCAGATAATGGATGGGATAGCCGATAACACCATGAATAAAACCTGAGGAGTATTGTCTCGACCCGAGTGAACATTTAATTCGAAATGCAGGCTGATCAGCTGATGCCTTGTGTGAGCCTGCATTAACCATGAATAAGCGTGGAGGAATGTGCAAACCTGCCGCTTGCAGGTCCGAATGCCGACACTGATGAACCTCTCCATTAATAATCCATTAATTCATCCACATCCGAGTTTAAATTTTCTATTTTTATTTACTTAACTTTATACATATATTTTTTCCCAAATTCTTTTATGAGATAAATTATTTTTTTAACATTTTTGTCTTTTTTATATATATTTTTATATACTTTTTTTCAAGTAATCAACATTTTAATTTTAATTTCACTAGTTTTTAATTTTTTTTTGTTAATTTTCCATTTGTTTTAAAAATCTAGTTTGTTTTTAATTTTCAATTTTTTTTTAGCTTTTTGTCAATTTTTTTTTTTAATTTTTCTATTTTTACCTACTTAATTTTATAGTTTTTTTTTTTTTTTTTCAAAATTTTTAATGGTTTACATATTTGTTTTGTTTTGTTTTTTGTTTTTGTTTTTGTTTTTTTCCATTTTTTAAAATATATTTTTTTTACTATTTATTTGGTTATAATTTGTAATTTTTTTATTTTTATTTTTTTTAATTCTTATCTTTTATAGGTTAATTTTTTTTATTTTTTTTTTATTTTTTACATTTTTATGATTGATTTTTTTTTTTTTTTTTTATGTTTGATTTTTTTTTGTTTTTATTTTTATTTTATGCTTTGTTTTTAGTATATATTTTAATTTATGTTTTGTTATTAATTTTTTTTACTCTTTTTTTTTGTTTTGTGTTGTTTCATTGTTTTAATTTTAATTTTATTTTTCATTTTTATTTTATGTTTTCATTATTTTTTTGAAATTTTAATGTTTTTCAAGGTCATGATAAAATATTTTACGCCATTATTTCAAAATGTTGAAATTTTACCCTTGAATTTTTTTTTGTTATCCCAACGTCAACACTTTTCGTTTTGAGGGTGTTTTTTGGACAATTTTTGCACAAAAAAATGGTTTTCACCGCCATTTTTAAAACATGTTGAAAATTTACCCTAGAAAAAAGAAGAAGATGTTATTCCAGCACCAAGACTTTTCATTTTTAGCACTATTTTTGATGTTTTTACGGGGTTTTTTGGCCAGAGTTCCCATTTTGAGTTTATAGTTCCCGTTTCAAAGTTTACATTGTTGAAAGAAGAGGAAATGACTTTCAATAACTTGCAAGAGATAATTTAGCAACTAGCTAGGGTCTGTTTTAATCATTGTGCTAGGGTTTTGCTTAAAGGAAACCAAACACATCCAAGGCACCAAACACAACTTTCTTGAGCAAGAAGCAATGTTTTACTTACTTGGAACAGGCATAAATTTGATTTTTAGGAAGTTTGGAGCTATTTGGAAGCGGTTTTGGCTCTTGTAACATGTGTGCAGCGCCAAATGTGCAATGCCAGACCAATTTTGTATGGGAAAACTACAACAGGTGTACAGTGCCAAGGCCCAGGTGCACAGCGCCAACAAAATGTCGGGATTTTTTCCCTTGTTTGCCTTCTTTCTTCAAAAACACGGTTTTTCTCCCTTTGGCTCATTCAATTTCAACAATGAAGACTTAAACAAATGAATTGGCTTTTATATCCCTCTCTTTCAATTTTTCATTAACCAAGACTCACTTTTCTAATGTTTTGCCAGCTTTCTCAAAAATGTTATTTTCACTTACATTCTGAATACTTATTACATATAGAAACATTTAAATTACATGAAATTTGTACAAAAATGGAAAAACTCTGTTTTCACCTCAAAACAGAGTTTTGAGGTAAAAAAGATTTATTGATCATGATAGAAGTAAATTTATGATCTTATGAACTTATTTATCCTCCTCTTGTGCCTATTGACCTTTTTATTCAATTAGGATGACCATGATGACAAACCCTAAGACCTAGTGAGACTAAACCCTAAAACTGATTTTAATGAGTAAAATGAAACAGGATGACAGTAAATGACTAAAAAAATGTGTGAATAGGTCAGCAAGTGAATGTCATCAGGGAAATTGACATTAAACCACTACCATCAGTTGATCCATGACCTAATGGAATGCAGCTGATCCGATGAGACACCTAATATGCGTGCAAAAGAGCAATTTGATCACTGATGGAAGTGTGAAGACACTGACACTAACAAATCGCATGCCCCATAACTTGCAAATAGCCACCCATATCCTCTGATGTATGAGTTGACAACATAATACTATGCCATACAGCACATCAAATATGAAATCAAGACATTGCAACCACCCACATCGTATAGGATATATCAAACTATAATATGTTCATTTGAAAGATGTTATATCACACACTAAATTTATACCTTAAATCCCATCAATGCATAGCAAGTATTGTGTGGAAACTTTACATAGCATGGATATTAAACATTTTAGATTATAATTCCAGCACCCTTATTCTATGGTATCATTTTAGTATATCAAGGTAAAAAAAACATGACATAATATTTGTAGAACCTTTGCAATAAAAAGAGCTTATCAATCTTGTAGATAGTGCATTATTATCACTGACTTTTCATGTTGAGAATAAGTATATTCATATGGTATCTTTGTACATAAATACATATAAGAGAGGTGCTAGTAAGTTTTCAAACTTTTCACCACATCCAAACACACATACATAATTTTTTACACATATCATTGCTTGTATCACCATGCACTTGTATAAAGACATTAAACCATGAAGAAAGTAATAAGAAGAGGTCAAATCCTTATTCATCTGGAGGGACCCCACTTACTAAAGTTCATAAGTTTTGATTTTTAATATATTGTTATTATATTTGTAGAGGAGGAATCGAGTGCAATGGTTTACACATCTTTATGGGGTGACCTATGAACAATAATGAGTCAAAAATTTGTTGAGTGAAGTAGATAACTAGATGTTAGATAATGGGCATTCTAAAGGTTAATACAATCTGTATATGTATACAATTGACATCTACTAGTATTTGAAAATTCTATTGCATATGTATATGTATACAATTGACATCTATTAGCATTTGAAAATTCTATTAGGATGTATCTTGTTGAAATTTAATGAGGGTAAAAATGAAATTTCATTAAAATAACAAGAGTGGAAACTACAAATGAAAAATAAAAGTTATCTTATATAGAAAATAAAAACTATTCTCTAAAATATCTAAATGATGTCAATATTCCATTAAGTTATTAATCAAAATATCATAAAAATAGTTTGAGAGTGGAAACCACATATTGAAAATAAAAACTATCTTATATGGAAAACATAAACTATCTTATAGAATATCGAGGCTCATGAGAATATTCCATATGTTATTTGACTAAATTCCATAAAAATAGATTTAGAGTGCTAATTACATATGGAAAATAAAAGCTATCAGGTAGGATATCCAAATGATGACAATATTCCTTGGATCATTTTTCTATTTATATTGAAATCAACTCCAATTTTGATTTATTTTTACAATACACATTAATTTATGGAATTTATTATTTATAAGCTTTATCACATTTAAGGAAAATCGGTTTATATATATATATATATATATATATATATTAAATTTTATTATGTAAGTTAATTGATGACATTGGTTATTTATCAAATTTTCACACATTCGAAAAACGATAGATTTACATAATAATATAATTATATTTATTAGTTTTAATTGAATATTTATTTTATAAATTATGATTTATTAATATATTTTTAAAATAAATTATTTTTTTAATTAAATTTTATTGCCTCCAAAACTAAGATTGCAACATTGTTGAACCAGTTTTAAAAGGTACCACCCACACTGCCATATAGAAGAGAAGATTTGTTGGTCAATATTAAGCATACAAAATGTGTATATAGCGAGCGAGGACCAATTACAATAGAAAATATGAGATGACATAACAAAACAATAAAGAATATAACTAGAAACATAATAACCAAATCATGTGTCTGATGATGACAATGGTGCATGATTCAACACAATTTCTCTAGGAGGAATTGCATGTTTGAACTCACATGGGATATGTTTCTTAATGAGAGATATACAAGCTTCTAAGAGATCCTCGTAATCCAGCTACTTCCACTAGTTGGATTGAATGTCGTTGGAAAAGGAGATAATGTCATTCTTATCTTCATGCTTTTCCTTTAATACCTACCCCAATAGAGTCTTTATTTGCCAATGTAGAGTAACTGAAAGAATATATTGGCTCCTCCTTCCCTTGATATAACCAAGGTCAAGAAGCCAATGGGAAACCTCCTGAAGGAGTTCTTAATCAGAATAAGCTTTTCAGTCTTGTGCAACTCGAGCCTCAAGTCTCTTAATCTCTTCTCGAGTACAATAAGATGTCATTGAACAATAAGAAACCACTTCCTCTTGTGTCTATGACTGGGCACATGATCGATTAGGTTGGCCACATGATTGATTAGGCTGGCCACGTTCACCAGTGCCATGTCGCCCATGCACATTTTAGTGAGACATTGTAGTCACCATAGGTACAAGCCCAACACTGTGACAAAGAAATAAACCCCACTAACACCAAAATTCTAATGATGACAACCACCCCACAAGATCGAATACAACAAAATGAGGCTCAAGAAGACCTATCCCACTCACTCTATAAACTGACCAAGAACGATCTAGTTTGCCACAAATACCCATAGATTGACCAAAAAATAGATAATAATTAAAAACTTGGGTCCAACCCCTCCTTCCAGATCTATTAATAGGGAAAACTAACACAGTTTGCTATGTGTAGGAACAAAGAAACCAAAGATAAAATCCCTCCCCCTGGACAACAAAGCCTCCCAACTTAGATAAAAGAAAAGAAAAACTAACCCACTCAAAGACATTTCCGAGAAGGTTACTCCATTCCAAAGGCATAGAAAAGAAATGAAAATAACAATATTGGCCAAGGAAAGGAAAATTACGCACTGGAATGCGTCAAAACACACTAGGATAAAAGCAACTCAACACTGATGAACCTGAGTTGCAACCATAGTGAATCCACGCACTCTCCACTGCACCAGAGCATACAATCACCGTGAGGTTTGAATCTACCATTCCAATATCAGATTGAGCACCAACCTGACATACCTCTCCCAAACCAACACAAAAAATCAAGGAATTACAACAAGTGTAAGCCTGTAATTTGACTTTCTCCCTAATATTCCAATTCAGAAAAAGATCTCCCCATATCCAATTCTAGCATCTTGGTTGATAAACACCACCATAAACCCCTTCCATACTCCAAATAGGAACAAAAATTCCCACCTGCACTAAATAAATTACCCTGACTGGGTCCATACTCCCTCCCATCAATACAAACAAAATACAATGAAGATCTAAGACAAAACACTCCACATAATGACACACTTAATCTTCACATGCCCCATTCTAGAGGACGACATGCCAAATCACCCCCATTAATGACATGAGAAGTCAGTGTGGTGGTAGGTGCACCCCAAACCTGTTTACATCTTGGCCCACTACCCCCTTTACAGACAAATAAAATTTAGTTAATTAAAATTTTATATTTTATTGATTTTAAAAAAATTGATAAAAGGAAATACTATAAGTGAAACATCAAATTAAAAACTATAAAATCATATTAATAAAATAAATATATAAAAAAATATAATTATATTAATAAAAAATAATATAATAAAATAAAATATTTTTTCCCTGATTGGGGTGTGAGCCATCGCTAGTGGATTTATACGGGCTTGGGAAATAATGAAGTTCATTAAGAGTTTCCTCTCCACCCTCCGCATGCAGCCAATGCTTAGAGCGGTGGTGGAAAGAATGCGAGAGTTATTGCATGGGGGAAGCAGTGTGTTAAGGGAAGCTGGAGAGGGTAAAACCTTGTTTCGAATGTTGAGGAGAGAAATGTGAGTGATAACAATTCTGTGGAATGGGAATGCAAAGGTAATTCAGGACAACCGGAGGCAATCGACATCCACAAAACCTGGTAGTTTATCATGATATGTTATCAGTCTTCATCCCGCAATTTTAGTTAGAATGGAACTGAGTATTCAGCCTTGTGTAAGGGAATTGACAATGTTTAGGCAATGGGTTGACAAGTTTTGGAAGGGTCGGAGACATGGCCTCGCGGGGCTCCAGGTCGGGTTGGGGTCCACAGTTTTTCTTGTCCCTGTATATGAGGAATTCAGGATCTGTTTCTCTCTCATGGGTGCATGCATGATAGAGGGGGTTCTGAGTAGGGATGGTGAAATTCTCCCACCCATGGGGCTAGAAGAGTGGATAGGGGGTTGGATCTGCAGATATTGGGGGGGGGGGGGGGTGATTCAAACAAATTCGGTGAAGGGAGAGTTAGGGGCTCAAGAAAACCAAGATATACAATTTGGTGGTAGAGAATACTAGTCGGTCAAACTTTGAGTCAGTTTGATCTTGTGGTCTCGAATTTTCTAGGTTGGGAACCCCATATCAAATGGTAATCATCTCAGGTACCAGGGGAGGGTGTGACATGACGTCGAGCAATTGAAGCTGCCTATGGAAAAAGCAGGTCTGAGTTCTATTGTTTGGGAATTTTGTAAGGGGTCTCTAAGTAAATGGTTTGACGGGTGATGGGCTTAGTCCCAAGACTGGCCTGAAACCCACTTCATTCTTGTAATTCTACTTGGTTGATGAAATCAATTAATGCTGGAAATGGTAGTTATATTATTGACAACATGGTGATAATTGGTATGGCTTTGCGCTGTTCATTTAAGCTCTACACTGGACAAAGGAAGAATTGTAATAACGATGGCATTAGAATCCTGTGTTGGCATTCAATTAGTTGCAGACAATTGAGTGGGTTCCTTACTTGGCCAATGTCTTTTGAATTTGAAACAAATCTGCAGTGGGGGCGAGACCATTGGAAGAGTCGGTCACCCAACCTATGGCCCTGGGCAATAGAAAAGCTAAGAGTGCAAGAAAGAGAAGATAATTTGATAGATTGAGGCAACAACATGGCTCGAGTGAAGGAGATAAAGAACAATGGTGGAGGAAAACGAGGTCGGGGGAGGCAAAGAAAGGCATACATGTCTTTGGGAAGCCAACCCATCTCCTCCAGTGGGGTGGCAGGGATGGGACGAGGGCGTAAGCCAAACTTGTGTATCATTGATGAAGCAACCCAAGCTTACCACACCAACAACTCCAACCCGATTAGGCAATTAATAGCAAAGTGGGAAGAAGAAATCTTACAAATAGCAGAAGATTTCGATCTAGACTTGGATGAGTGGAAAGCAGTGGCCCTAGATCTAGACCATACTAGAGGGAGAGTAACTCAGTAAAAGTAGATTGTGCGCTTATTCTGGATGATGAAGAGCATCTTGGAAAAGGCTATAGAATAGTTTCCTCTGGACATGCATGATGCCCCTCGGGGGCATTCGTTGAAGTCAGATTTTACCAAAGAACTACAAAAAATTTAGTTCCAGATGTAGCAACAGAGTGGTAGGTTCAATCAGACCGAGAAACACATGCCATGCATACCTCACTCGAAGCTTCCAGATTCTACAGTGAAGGACCCTGTTGTGGTGGATTCTGCTGATGATGAACAATGACAATGTACCTATGGTCTTATTTTTGAATGCTTTGGTCATATGGTTTTTGACTTATTATCAGTTATGTTTACAGTTATTTAGAGAATAGGAAGTATAAAGACTCTTAGGTTTATATCGCATGGATGGATAGACTTATGTTTTTTTGCTTATAGATGCCATATTTTGCGGTTAGGTGGCCAATAGACCTGGTTTCCCACTAGGAAGCTTGAGGCCACTTAACTCATGGACATATGGATGTAACCTGCTTCATTTCTGAAAATTAATAGAAAGAAACCACCAAGCTTACAAAAAAAATAAAATTAAATATCATAAAAGTTTCCCACTTTATCCTTATACTCAGGAAAAATACCTGAACCAGAAATGCAAGCTCAATTTAATGCATGGATCCTCCCCTGACTTAGAGCTAAAATGAGAATGCACAGAATTGGAAAGGAAAGACCTTCCTTCCTAAATGGGGTGTTTAAGAGGAGAGAGGTTGGAGGGCACATGATCCGAATGGAAAATGGCATCAACCCATGGTACTCATCCACCCATGGAATTGACCCGTGGTATTGTAACTGGAAAAATACTATAAGTAACAAGTCACATTTTGTAAAAGGACAGATTGTCCGCCACAATGTAGCCTTTACAGTTCAGAGGCATGTAGCGACCACATCTCTTCTCAGAGATAAGCTACCATCGCCCTAGCTGGTTTATTTCCATTACTATTTAACAAGTCACATTTTGTAAAAGGACAGATTGTCCGCCACAATGTAGCATTTACAGTTCAGAGGTATGTAGCTACACATCTCTTCTTAGAGATAAGCTACCATTGCCCTAACTGGTTTATTTCCACTTGGGTTTTAATAAAAAGTTTATTTGTGGTTTTGTTTATTGGGCATTCTCCTTATTTTTCTTCTGGAAATTCAACTTTTCAGATCTTGGGGGTCTCTACCCCAAGATCCATTTCAATTTTTCAGATCTTGGGGGTCTCTCCCCCCAAGATCCATTTCAATATTTTAGATCTTGGGGGCCTCCTCTCAAGATCTGGATCAGTGGTATCAGAGCAGGTTATGATTCCATGGGAATGAGGGTTTGATGCATATTTCAGTTTCAAATTTTGCAGCAATATTCAACAAACTTCAGGCATGTGCTAAACATCCACAAAGCACTTTCTTGGGTCAAGCAGGAAGAATTTTTCGTTTTTCATTTTTTTGCAGGAATTTTTTTTTTTTGGGCGGAGACTTTGCAGATCAGATCTGAAACATTGGGTACAAAATTTACAAAAAAAAATACTAGATCTGGATTCCTCTCGAAAAATCACCCAATTTCAAAAAAAAAATTGGTCGAATTGGAGTTCGGATGTGGGAGATATCGTTGATTTAAAATCAGCTATTTTTCATAATTTTTGTGACGGCGGAACTGTTGCAGCGTGAATCTAAGATCTCAGAGTGTCCAGATAGGGATTTCCAGCTCATGGGAAGATGCAAAATGATCCTTCTACTTCTAAAAATAGGTTATAATAAATATTCTGAATTATATTGGCCGAGTTATGTCCATTTTAATTCTGGAGCAGCATTTGGAGTCGGTTCCCATTGGAGACGTGCCCTCCCACCCCACTCTAGTAGGCACTTGCTTCACATTCATCAGTTTCAACATAGCAGCGTTCGGCTTGGGTTATTTGGAGATGTGCCCTCCCACCCCAAGCTATGTAGGCACCTGCTACTTCATCAACAACCAACATCACGGTTATGGGTCATCCACAAACCCACACTTCATCGAAGTCCATTTGCTAGGCCGCACACTGTCAGTATCACAATTGGTCACAAGCATTACAGGGTATCTCTATCCTCGGATCTTCGTTCGTCATGGTTATGGGTCATCCACAAACCCACACTTCATCGAAGTCCATTTGCTAGGCTGCACACTGTCATCATCACAGTTGGTCACAAGCATTACAGGGTATCTCTATCCTCGGATCTTCATTTATCATGGTTTTGGGTTAACCACATAAAACCTTTATCTTCAGTGGCTCTTCATATTCAACAAAGGCTTGGCAGGAGGGAACTTTACGCAATGAGGACCATTGCTTCTTAAGGAGGGAGGAATGATCCGAATGGAAAATGGCATCAACCCATGGTACTCATCCACCCATATTATTCATCGACCCATGGAATTTACCCATGGTATTGTAAATGGCATCCGCCCGTGGTATTGGAAAATCCACCCATGGTATTCATTCACACATGGAATTGACCCATGGTATTGTAAATGGCATCCGCCCGTGGTATTGTAAAATCCACCCATGGAATTGACCCGTGGTATTGTAAATGGCATCCGCCCGTGGTATTGTAAAATCCACCCATGGTATTCATTCACCCATGGAATTGACCCGTGGTATTGTAACTGGAAACATACTATAAGTAACAAGTCACATTTTGTAAAAGGACAGATTGTCCGCCACAATGTAGCCTTTACAGTTCAGAGGCATGTAGCGACCACATCTCTTCTCAGAGATAAGCTACCATCGCCCTAGCTGGTTTATTTCCATTACTATTTAACAAGTCACATTTTGTAAAAGGACAGATTATCCGCCACAATGTAGCATTTACAGTTCAGAGGTATGTAGCTACACATCTCTTCTTAGAGATAAGCTACCATTGCCCTAACTGGTTTATTTCCACTTGGGTTTTAATAAAAAGTTTATTTGTGGTTTTGTTTATTGGGCATTCTCCTTATTTTTCTTCTGGAAATTCAACTTTTCAGATCTTGGGGGTCTCTACCCCAAGATCCATTTCAATTTTTCAGATCTTGGGGGTCTCTCCCCCCAAGATCCATTTCAATATTTTAGATCTTGGGGGCCTCCTCTCAAGATCTGGATCAGCACATGCCAGCCATACCACCAAGCATTGCAGATGGGGGGCATGGCCATGTTCCCTCCCTAATATTATTAACTGATCATAATGAATCCTACACAGTTGATCATGCAACCATGTATGATTTTGATGAAGGTAATCTCTAGATTTCAAGATGGCTTAATGGAGGAGATCATGCAGAGGGTTGTTGTAGTTATGATGTGGGGGCTTGGTCTTCAAGAGAAACCATTAAGTCCTCTCCCATCCTATCTTCCCATGTGAATCACTGATCAGAAGCAGGTGTGAACTTTTGGCATAGGTGGTGAAGGTAATTTGCACAAATTAAAGGTTCAATCAACTACTAATACTCTCAGAGTAATGAATTATCATCATGCATAGGGTCAAGATCCATGATTTTGAAATCATTGTACTGGGTTGCTTCCTAGAATATAGCTTTAAATAACCTCCAAAGAATCCCCTTCTACTCTATTTTCATTTGTCTATTCAACTCTTCCCAAGTGTGTTTGCAGGGATAAGTAAATTTGTTCCCCTTCTCATGCATATGGTACTGGTGTCCAATATAATTCTTGGTTGTTGTAGTTAGTTTAGGGTGGGCTGTTAGAATTATTTCAACGATTCCCATCTTTCTATCCGATAGACATCTCTGAGTGTATCCCCTCCCTGGCCTCCCATTTTATTTTTCCTTTCCTCCAGAGAAAACTTCTTTCTTTGGAAAGGTTTGAGTTGTTTGTAGTGCATGCCCAAGATGCACCATTAGAGGGCATGGATTGAAAGGGGTGTGATACACTTCAAAGAGCAGGGAGGCTCTCCAACCTAAGAGAGGGTGGAAAATTTTGCTAGGCTATAGTAAGATATCATTCCATAAGACATATAGGATGAAATTACATGAGTGGAATAAGAGATTGTACGAAAGCATGCATGTTTAACCAATACTAAAGTGTTGATGGAAGTAGCTGAGTAGATGTTAGATATTGGGCATGTTAGAGGTTAATACAACCAATATATGTATACGATTGATATCTATTGGCATCTGAAAATTCTATTGGGATGTGTCTTGTTGGGATGTAATGAGGATAAGGAGGAAATCCTCATTAAGATAAATGAGCTATAGCTCCCTCTAAAGAAATTGGACATGTGCCTGCATCATATTGAAGACCATCCGGGTCTTCCATCAAATCTTAGTGGCTCACTATGTGACAACAAGGAGCCAATTGTTGTGGATTCATCAAACTTAGCCAAGTATCAATCACAGGTTATAGTTACTTTCATCTCTTTATCTCTTTTTCGTCACTTGCTTGAAGTTATATTAGGATAAAAATAGCTAGGCTACAACTTCCATGTCTTTTTGTAAGAATTTTCTAAATTTTATGTTTGGAATTTCAAAAAACTTTAGCTCTACCACTGGTCTAGTTTCCCAAGTGGGAGATTAAGGCATACCAAAACTTCTTATAACGTTTCATCTTAATAAATGAATAGAACTTAATTTTACCAAAAAAAAAAAGGAAAAAAATCTCGGAACATATTTCTTAATGCTTTTCTAACTTGGAAATAAAATTTTAAAGAATTTTTAATAATATATTATTTTCTTAGGATCTGATAGGCCACATTGGGTATTAATAGATGTTAAATTAAGCACCAAATTGATATATAAGACCCTTGTTTAAAGTTTCTAAAAATGTACATACTCTACTATTTTAAAATTTATGATTAAAATATTTTAATGTTATATTATTTGGTATATAAGAAATATGGAATTTATAACTTCAAATTTAAGTGAAATTTTTAATAATAATATTAAATTTTTTTAAATAAGAAAAATTAAAAATTTTAAAATTATTATTATTTTTAATTGAAAAAATAAAAAATAAAATAATATCTTACAAAAAATTATACTTAAAATTATTGAATCACTCTTCCACCCCAATAAATTTAATAATTTTTAATATAATAATAGAAATCATAATATAATAGGGTGTGATCATATGGCCGTTAATGCACAAAATCTCATGAGCACTATGCACCTAAGGGCGTTTAGGCTAGAGTAGTACTAGGATGGGTGACCTCTCGAGAAGTCCTAGTGTTGCACCCCCTCCCCCTTTAAAAAAACCCTAGGATGGGACTTGTTGGCTAGCGAACACATTGCTAAGGCATTCATGTGATTGTGCAGGTCATAGTTTCAAACTTCCACTTACTTGTGTGTCATGCTTGGGAGCAATGCGGTTACACCTAGAGATTATAGAGATAATCATTGGGTATCAACCCTATGTCATGCGAGGGGCTTGTTGGCTAGCGAACACATTGCTAAGGCGTTCATGCCATTGTGCAGGTCAAGCCTGGAATTTCAAATTTTTTTTGCCTGTCAAATTAAAATTTGATGACGTTTTTGTATTTTTTTTACCCTTCGTTTTACGTTTTAACTAAATATGTGAGTGCCACAGAAAATTCTATTTTAATAATTTTTGTAAATTTATTCCACAACACATAATAAGTCATCAAATGGAGGCTGATAATCACTGTTGTTTATAATGTTTCTTGTTAGATTGAAATTGCAGATTTGCAGTCTATCATATTTATAGCTCAGATTTATGGTGGAGCCATTTAAACAATAAAATCTTTTCAAAAAACTTACAATCCATGGAATATAAATAAATTATCTAGTGAGATTATAAATAAATCTTGAACTATAAATAAATCATCTAGAGAAAATACAGAAAAGTTATGTAATAATAAACAGTTATTATACTTCATTAAAAGTCAAACTTTCTGGAGAAACTACAAATTTTTTTATCAATAGGAATATTTCAATACATAGATCCTCCCTTAAACATAAACTAGAAGAATTTTCAAAGCTCAAGAATCCTTCTTGACTTTGTATCTATCCATATCTCATATACTGCATGCCAATCAACATTAGATGATTCAGGTCCATTCAGAGATACTCTCATTAGAGCATCTAGTGTATCCAACCCAAGCCTCGATTTTCTAATGTCCTTGATGATGTTTTGCTTGGAAAATCCCCTTTCACAATCCACGGTACTTGCAGGAATAGTGAGGACAGCTTGCCATAATTTCATCATATTAGGATAGGTTTTGTGCCACTGTTTTGTGTTACGAAAGACTTTCCATGCTTCTTTCATAGAAAACCCCTCACAAGCCAGATTTAATGAATCAACAAAAGGGTGCAACTCTCTTTTACAAGCTTTAACATCAAATAAAGCTACAAATCCAACATCACTTGATACGGTATGTTGCAAATGTTGAAAAAGCTTTAAAAACCAACGCTCTGAATTTTTCTCACGACTACGACGCTCTTCTGAATAATAACAAGGGTTGAACAATTTCGCTGCATTAAAAAGATGAAGGTTTGGAAATCTTTCATTCAAAGAGTCTATGAGAGTCTCTATATAACCTTCAGTGAGTTGCTGACAACTCTCTTGTGTACCTTCAATACAAGGTTTCATAGATTGTTTCCTTGCTTCATTGGATTCAATATCCATGGCTGAGATAGAGATGTATTGTAACTCATGTCTATCTACAACTTTCCCTTCATCTTTAATATCAATGTATCCATTTTCATAATCATTTAAAAACTTTGAAAGATAAGTTGTGCCTTCTGCAAATGTCTCTTTTCTCAAAAACCATCTAGATAATGTGCTTATAGTTACTTCAAGAGCCAACCCAATAGTTGTAATGTCTACATTTTCTTCTTGAAAAGTCACATTCAACTTGTTCAATTCCCCTAGCACATCAGCAAGCATATGTAAACAAAACTGGATAGAATATATTCTTGTCTTATCATACCAAGATGCAATTTTTTTTCCATTTTTCCTCAAAGTTAAAATTGCTGGCATAAGTTTCACAAGCCTTATAATAACTTCCCCCCTGGATAACCATCTCACTGAATGTATTTGTAGAACATCAAGAACATAAATTTGCATGACTCTAAGCAAATCATTAAGTTCACTATTTCTCTTTGGAGAGTTTTGAACCCATGAATACACTTTGTTTGCAATTTTTTCAACAAATAATAACTCAGGGAATTTCTTAGAAGCATCTGCTGCTGCTAAAGACTCATGATGAGCCACACAATGAACTGTAATAAGGTTTGGATTGTTCTTTTTCAAAAATGAAACAAAGCCATTTTCATGTCCAATCATTGCTGAAGCTCCATCTGTAGAAACAGCTATCAAATCTTTATATTGAAGGCCTCTAACATCTATTAATTGATTGACACTGTCATATATTGTTTTTCCTTTTCCATCTACTACATCTTTGAGCTTCATAAACTGCAAGATAGGTGGCCCGAGACCCTTTGAGTCTAAATATGTTGCATAAATAACAAGGTGTTGCTCTAAGGTTCGATCAGTGCTTTCATCAACCATCAATGAGAAGAAAGGACTTTCCAACATATTTTTTATCTGAATCTGTTCAAGATGTTTTGATATGCAATATATAAAATCATTTGCAGACTTACGATTAGTGTATGAAGAGTACTCTTGAGACTTTGGCATATTTGGAGTTTTTGCATCCATTAGAAATTTGCAAAGCTTCTCATACTTTGATAGAGATAAATCTTCTTGACAAGTGAAATATGATATTTTCATTGTAGAAATCACTCTTTCTTTATTGGCATCTCTCATCTGTCTAACATGATTTGGAATTAGTTTCATATTTCCCTCCAATGCATTAATCCATCTTTCCTTAGCATCTTTATGCGCCCGTGATCTTTCATGAGTAACAAGAGCATCATGTTGTAATGTGGTGCAACCATTCCCTAAACCCCATGGTCCATTCATCCTATACTTCTCACAATAGTTGCACTTCATAGTTATTTTATCATCAAACCTCACATAATTCAACCAAACAAACTTATTTAACCATTCCATGCGAAATTGTCTTTTTGTTTGCACTTTCATTTCTGAATTATCACCAACCTCTTCTTCAACTTCATTTGTTTCTTCATCTACATCATGTTCAGAAGAACTTCCAAAAATTTCATGTAATTGTTGTTCCACATGAGCATTATGGGTTTCTTCAAGTGTTTCTGAATTCTGTTGAGTCTTAGAAGTTTTCCCTTTTGTCCATCCATACATTTCCCCAATTGTAACTTGTATCTTTCTCTTTTGAGACATTTGTAGGTTTGTGACCACCTGTATAAAATATATATATATAAAATAAAATTCATTAAATCAAAAATGAATATAACAATGGACAACATTGTAGAATAAATAAGCAGAACATAAATATATCTGAAAATAAACTTCAGCCTACTAAAATTTGCATCCCAAATATGCAACACACCAAAGAGAGACTCCAACACTATCAATTTATATATTAAACGACATAAAATTTATATATTAAATAGAATAAAATTTATATATTAAATAGAATAAAATTTATATATTAAACCGTATAAAGTTTAAACAGTAATTTAAAAAAATTCAGAAAGATCTTAGGGGGTAATGAATCTCAACTTACTTAAGAAACCTCTTCCCCTATTATAGTTTAAAAAATCAAATCTGAGGGCCCATGCCCTGCAACCACCTAATAAACAAAAGAAATCACGCGGTAGGTGTTTGATCTCCGTGTTCTGTGTGATAGGACAAGATTCTAACATTGATACTTGAATATATCTCTATATCGCATACCGTCTCTCATTCCAAGAACCCTCTAATAGGGTTTAACTGTATGCCTTACTTCAGTGTGGCATAATCATGGTTTTGGAAAATTCTAATTGCTTCTGGTTTTCCATCTCATGGATGAATGCATGCCAACCGAGGTCAGTTGCTTTCTTGCCTGGGATAATGCATTTTAGTTTAATTCCATTATAAATTCTAGAATATTTCAAAAAACACTAATGCATATAAGTTAATTAAATAGTTTCTTTTTTCTAATAACATTCTTATACATCAAAAAAATCTATATAAATTTATATATCAGTTTCAATGCATATTTATGAGTATTAAATCACATCATATTTATTGGAATGGGTGGTTTAATTAATAGATAAAATGGTTTATTTTCTAAATATTTTTTTAATTTTGTTCAAATCTTAAAGATATTTTTTAAAATTATAAGTGGCATTTTTTTAATTTTTTTTTTAATTTTGTCTATAATTTTGGAAGAGATTTTTAAAAATTATAAGTTCAAGTTGTTTAAGCAGCAGAGTTAGAGTGTTTCACTAGTTTTTTAGAACACTGAATCCATTTATGCATAGAAAAATGCATTTTAAACAATAAAAAGCAACAATTCTACTTAAAATTATATTACCCAAAAACACCATTGCAACGATGACTTAAAATTCATCATTTTATTAATATCCTTTATATTTATATTTTCAAAATATTCTAAAATCTATAATAATATTAAAAAAAACCTGGAATGTTTTAAGATTTACCATCCAATTAAAAAAAATAACTGATAAAAAATCACAATTTTTTTTTCTCTCCATTTTAATTAAATTATATTTATAATTCCATAGAGTTAGAGAATTTTTCATGGGAGAACTCTCTTTAAGATGTTTGGTCCTCTACCAAGCACACAAAAATTTAAAAATTGAGTGAATCCGTTGAAACTTACCACAAAGTTCTAACTGAGACTAAAATTTCATGTGCTTAGAAAAAGTTTCACCTCAAAGTCCTAATTGATTAATTCAATTTGGACTAAAGTTTCAGTACGCTGAATTTTTCTTTTCATGGTGGGACTCGTTGGAATGTTCAGCCCTATTTTCAAAAGCAATCAAAATTTTAGAGTTTTAACATTAAAAGTTATTTTTATTTTGAAATATTTTTAAAATGTGATATAAAGCAGCCCAATCAAACAACTAATTTGATTATTATCATTAAAATTCCCAAAATAATTAAAATCAAATGAAATTCAAATTCCAAAAATATTCCGAAATCAAATCAAAACAAAACAAGAGTGAAAACTTTAATTAAGTTCATTGAAACTTCCCGGATGATGTTTAAAACCTAACTTACTAAGAATTAGACGAAACCCATCTGATCCAAAATAAAAAGTTTGAATGATCCTTTCACCAAAAACTTACTAAGAATTAGACGAAACCCATCTGATCCAAAATAAGAAGTTCGAAATTTTGAATGATCCTTTCACCAAAATGCCGTAGGCATGTTTAACCCACCAATATAGTGCACGAAAAATTTATTTCATAGCGCAGTACTCACTGTTGGAGCGCTTTCAGGAAGCACTGAACAAAACAATTTGACAGCGTACTATTCATGGGGTCCGTGGGGAAACTGAACAGTGCTCTCTAGTTAAAAAATGACGATATTACCGATACGCGAGAAAATTGATACACAGTCTATCAGAGAATAAGATGAAATGCGGACTCTCCAACATTAAAGAAGTATTTAGAACTGGTAGAAATAAATCTTAATCTCAAAATCTATTAGGCGTGAAGTGGATATATGAACTTTGTCAAGGGATCTTATGAACTTTTCTAAATACAACTAAAATCACTACAAATACATTAATTCAAATTCTTGTTATTAAAAGAATATGACCCTGGATATATCCTTTTCACTATTTGAAAAACCAAGGAGTCCGGACATTACTTTCAGACCATAATTGTCGTTACAAACTTACATGTGATATTGTGAAAAATGAAAAAATCGCTTTCTGTACTTACCCCTGTTTGCTGGTTCTTTGTTTATACCCTGACATCCATGATCCACGACTGAACTCCAGTGAACCCTCCGACTCCCCAGATTAGAACCTGAGCTTCACCAGACCCTGGAGGAATAGGCACTGCACAGCTTGGAAGAATACGCACTGCAGTCTGCGGCAGCGACACTAGTGACTAGCAGTGGCAGATTGCAATTTGCAAAATTGCAAGTCTCGTTTTAATTTTGAGCGGCAGCGCCGGGCAGATGGTAGCTGGATTATTCAATGGTAAGTACCCTTAGTACGCAGTGGGATGGTGATGCAGTTAAAGCGTTTTATTTTACACTGTGTGCAGCTGCCAGCGTAAAGCATTGTGTACCACGGCTACTGCAGCACTGCTGGTCCGGTGGTGACGTGGTCCAGACCCATACTCCTGGTGGTGACGTAGTCCAGACCCATACTCCCGGTGGTGACATGGTCCAGAGTCCCATACTCTGATTACAGGTATTATAAATATTTACGTTTTCTTTATGAAAGTGGACGTCAAAATGATGGATTGGAAAAGTATATCGCACGTCAAGTTTGATGTGGAAGATTTTTTTGCTGCCGTCAAATACGTCCTAAAATCAAAAATACGTCCCACAGGACGTCAAATTCCAGGCCTGGCGGCAGCGCCGGGCAAATGGTAGCTGGATTATTCAATGGTAAGTACCCTTAGTACGCAGTAGGATGGTGATGCAGTTAAAGCATTTTATTTTACACTGTGTGCAGCTGCCAGCGTAAAGCATTGTGTACCACGGCTACTGCAGCACTGCTGGTCCGGTGGTGACGTGGTCCAGACCCATACTCCTGGTGGTGACGTAGTCCAGACCCATACTCCCGGTGGTGACATGGTCCAGAGTCCCATACTCTGATTACAGGTATTATAAATATTTACGTTTTCTTTATGAAAGTGGACGTCAAAATGACGGATTGGAAAAGTATATCGCACGTCAAGTTTGACGTGGAAGATTTTTTTGCTGCCGTCAAATACGTCCTAAAATCAAAAATACGTCCCACAGGACGTCAAATTCCAGGCCTGGTGCAGGTCATAGTTTCAAACTTCCACTTACCTATGTGTCATGCTTGGGGGGCAGTGCAGTTACACCTAGATATTATAGAGGTAATCATTGGGAATCAACCCTATGTCATGCGAGTACGAAAACCGATGCATTATTGATTCCTCCATTCATTATATATATATATATAAATATAAATATAATAATTTTTTAATAGCGGTTACACCTAAAAATTTTAAAAGTAATCATTAGGAATCAACCCTATGTCATGCGAGTACGAAAATCAATAAATTTTTAATATAATAATAAAACCTATAGATATTGGTTTAGTGTAATACGTGGTGGAATTTTCTCGGACTAAACTGGCATCTAGAACCCTGTCCCTCACACACAAGAGATCGCAATCTTTCCTTCAAGAAATATTCCACACCCTCTCTTTGTGTTGAATGCTGGAGCAAAATATCCACATCCTGTTTCATGCTCTCGTGAACGTTATTGGATATTGGACATGTTATTCCCAATAAAGCTAAATATGCCACAGGGTCTTTCAGTCAAATTCGGGAGAGCATAATTCAACAATATTAAGCAATTAAGTGGAATATGTTATTTTCCACAGTCATATTGATTTCAAATAAGTCAACAATATTCAACAATTAGGTGGAATATGTTAATTTCTAGGATTTTTAGATTTCAATTATTATTATAATATTGAGTTAAAGTAATCAGGAGTTTGAAGATAAAAATTATATATGGAAAATAAAAGCTAGGTTTAAATAGTAATTTAAAACAATTATTTGTATGAGATTTAGTTTTTATTATATTATTGATTAAAATCTAATAAAAATTATTTTAGAATAGAAATTATATATGAAAAATAACTAAATGATAACATTATTTTATAAATGGATGGATGGTAACTTTTGATTTAAAAAAGTGTCAGTACATAATAATATTTTCACCATGCAAAGTGATTCATGGAATTTGTTGTTAAGCCAACTTTATTAAATTTAATAATATTTTATACAAAATTATGTTTTATTAACTTTTTATATATAATACTATTAAATTTGATTATATGAGATTGGTTATTTATTAAATTTTAGTATATTTAAAAAATATAAAAATTATATAATAATATTGTTAATATATTTTTATTGTTAAAAAATATTAGTTTAAGTAATTTGGTAAAGAATTTATTTTCCTAATTATATAGGTTCAAGCTTATAAAAATATGGCATAATAAATATAACTACATTAATAATATATAAATAAAATTTCAATCAATAAAATTTAATATTTTATTATCTATAAACAAAACATCTTATCTTATATGCATCAAATCAAAAACTCTAAAATTAAAAGTATATTAATAAACTTTTTGGTTATTTTGACGAATAATAATTTTCCAAAAATTTTCAATTTTACTACCTATTTAAATTTACCTTTTATTATAACTAAATTAGTAATAAAATTTATATAAATAAAATTTTAATTAATTATAATTTATATTTTATTAATTTAAAAGTAATAAATTTATTATAAAATAAAATACAAGACATTTAGTGTAAATAACTCAACCAATTAAAAAATTTAAATCAAAATTAATAAAATAAATATATAAAAATGTATAAATTAAAATTAATAAAATAAATATAAAAATTTTCTAAATAATCGTAATAAAAAATTATAATAAAAAAATAATTCCAAATATTTTAAATTTTTCTCACATTATTCTCTGTTAAAATATCTAAACCAGAAATGGGAGCATAATTCAATGTTCTATGGCTCCTCCACGTTAAACATGTTAAATGTTACATGTTTATAACCTCAAGATGAAGGGAAATACTCCCTACCCTATCCTCTTGATCAAAGTTGGTCTATCATCCATTGAAAGCGTGGCTATGTTTAGATATCTGATGTATAAGAAGAAGCTTCACAATATGGAAGCCTAGAGGCTCCCAAAAATTGCTTCTAACTTTAGTCAAAACCCCCACCTGCGCCTCAAGCATTGGTGGCATCAGGATGTTCAGTCTTGGCTCAGCCTTTGGGGTATTAAGGAGGAGATCATCATGGGAAGAAAGCATGGTATCAAAGATTCTATCACCTCCGATTTTAAGGACAAGATACGGGATACTAAGGAACTAGAGGCTAAAAGGAAGCTAAGGTACTATAAGGAGGTGATCAACCCCACCTTGATAACCAGAATTATCTCTCTATGTTGACTAGCACTAAAAAGAAAATGAACATTGCTAGGATTAGAACTAACTCTCATGAGCTCGGAGTGAGATTAGGCGGTGGTCTACTCCGAAGACTCCCTCAGACGATAGAATTTGTCAGCTTGGTGATACTAGGAAGGTGGAAGATGAAAATCATTTCATTTTAGACCATTCAACTCTTGCCCACATCCACTCTCAATTCCCTATCATCAGCCACAACTCCACTTGCTCTAGGTCCGGGTGTGAAGAAGTACCCTTCCAAGACCTTTTACTTTTGTCATGTGTTAAAATGCATTTTAAAAGAATATTAATGAATACATCTGCATGCGAAAAAGAATAGGAACATGAAAATCATCAACACATGAAAACATAAGCATTGATAACGGAGTTTGTCCAGGAGGGATTATGTCTCCGGGCCCCGGTGTCAAGATGGTGTAGGCCGCTGCATTAAGTGTTGTTAATAAGGTGATGTACACAGAGATGATGTCTCGATCATACAAGAAAAAAATGCCCTCACGCAGAAGTGGCTCTAAGAGATATTCCACTACTGGAATTCTCAATCAAAAGATTCATATCAGTATGACACAAAAACATGCATGGTGAGCATCCCGCCAGCATGACACAAAAGGGATGTCAAAGCAAAACACATGCATGACGACAACAAGAGTATCCCAGCAACATACAACAAGGGATCTCAAAGCATAACATGATGAGTTATGACAACAAGTACATCACATAGAAGATTCCACATCAAATCAAGTAAGGAATCATGACAACAAGTACTAAAGAAGATCCTGCCTCAATATCAATCAAGGATCTGTACTACATAATGCAGAAAGAAGAAGTACATGAACACATAATATACCTCACAACCAAGGGCCATCTGAAGAAGTGGATCTAACACTGATGAAGCTGCTCGGACCATTGCTTTCAAGGCATCAATCGCATGAAGATGGCTGCTCACACAAGAATGTGGACATCTGCACTGGAACTTAGAAAGGTGACTAGAAGAAGAAATGAGAGAATAAGAAATCTGAAGACACCATCATATTTGTGGTGTTGAGTAGTGCTGAATCGACTGTCCAAAATCCAAATTCTGAGAAGTTGAGAATTCTGGGCTCAAGGAATCTTCTAGATTCCCCCGGGATTCCTCAAAGATTTTGTTCCATGGATGGAATGGAAATCTGCAACTCAGATGGTGAATTTGATCTCGCCATTACGATCCCTGCAGAAAGCCATGAAAGAAATAAGTATAAACTTGACTATATTATGAAATGTCAAAATTTTACCTCCTTGGGAAATTTCATGGTTCATGGTTCCGCTCCCTATTTTCGCTGAAATCATGGTTCCACGTTCATTCTGGAAATGAACGAAAAATGCAGACCTCTGATGAAGAAACGAACAACACCATTGTGTTCATGGCGATGAGAGGTGTAAAATCCATATAAAATTTGTCAAATTTTGACAAAGTGAGAATTTTTCCCTCCTGCAAAATTCATGGTTCCTACATTAAAATATTAATTAATCTACCTTCTGCCTCGAAATCCATGCCTGCAGTCTCTCTCCTCCTTGAACTGTGTGCAGAGGTAAAAATGATTGTTTAAATAGAAAAACCTTGGGTGGATTCACCAAGGTAAGTAGTTGGCGCATTGGTTAAAAGAGGCTTATGGTTAGGGAGAGGTCGGGGGATCAAATCCCGCCTCTTCCATATATAACTTTTATAAAGAACAAAGTATTTGAAATAGGGGGTCGAGTCCCCATTAGGTAGCGCGCCCTCGAAAACCCCGCGTTGTTGTACTAATATCAGTGATCGGCAATTGCAATCGACAATTAAAATGGCACTAGCGCATATATCAGTGCCCGATATAAGGTTTCGTCAATATCTATATCGACGCTCGCATTCATCGACAGTTGGCGCTACATGTTAATCAACGCGATATCCGGGTTGGCGATATATTTAAAATTGGCGATCGGTGCAGCGTATGTATCGGCAATATAAATATGGTTGGACAGTTAGGGTTTGGGTCGGGTCCACCATCGATGGCCCACACCCACCCCTTAATACTATATATATATATATATATATATATATATATATATATATATATTGTTTTCTAATGCGATTTGTATTGCGATAAGGTTGTTTAAAGGGTTCGACGGGGGTTGTGGCTGTCGATCCCGAAACCATGTATTTACTTGTTTTTATATAGTTATTATTTTTTTTTTAAAGAAACAGTTATGGATTATATTAATTGATTGGTCTAAATGCCAGATTTCAGATTACAATGAGAGGGAGCAGAGCCCAAATAGTTTCGACAACCAGAAGTGCTATGGAGCTTGTGGTCAGCTTCCAGCTCTTTTTGGCTACAGCTATGGAATCGATTTCTGTGATTTGCCCAAGCTTAAAAGTACAAACGAACTGTTTCAATAGCAAGCAGTAAAACATATCAGCTGACTGATTATGGAATTGGATCCCATGTTTCATCCCCGTCTCTTATCATTGCCCCAGCAGAGAGAAGGGCAGCTTTATTAGCTTCAAGATCTGCTTCTTTGTTGTTGTCTCTCAATACGTGGAAGTATTTCAGGTTTTGGAACAATTTCCCAAAACTTCTGATTCTAGATATCAGTCTTGCCAATCTTAAGTCCCGAGGGGATGAGTTGGTCACCATAATTTTTATTATCACTTGAGAATCCCCAAAAATGTTTGCCTCCTTGATTTCCAAATTCAAGAGCAACTTAAGACCTTGGAAGAGGGCCAAATCCTCAGCTTGAATGCTGGAGTTGATCCCCAGACCCCAAGAAAAGTTGTGGGTCGATATGCCTTCAGTGGATTTTACAATTCCTCTTGCCCCAACCTTGCCAGGATTTCCCTTTGATGCCCCGTCAAAGGAGAGAGTTCACCTTTTGATAGGAGATCCAGTCTTGAAAATATTCATTATTTTTCCCCCTTATTTGCCAGTCTTTAGAAGGGGAGATATTTCTGGTAGATTGATGAAATTGCAGGTTTAGGGAGGCACCCCAAACAGTATCTAACTAATTTAGATTTGAAGTGCCTTTTTGATCTCCCAAGCATTCTTTTAACTGGAATTTTATCTTAGCTGCTACCACCTTGACATCATGCTGTGTGTTTCTAAAAATTCTCCTATTTTGCTCTAGCCAGATCTGCCAGCAGCAGATTTTAGGAAGGCAAGACCAAGACGCTTTAATCACTTTGTTTTTGGGAGGAGGTCCGGGATAACTGTTCTACTAATTTGAAAAAAGATCAATTATGGAGATGGGAAGAACAAAATTGGGGTTCCAATAATCCATCAGCTCACTCCAAACCTGCACGACGAATTTACAATTTAATATGAGATGTGTGGCACATTCCACATTCTCTTTGCACAGGGGACACCTGGACGGGCCATGAAATCCACATTTCTACAATTTATCATCAGTGAGGATTTTCCTGTGGCATAAAAGCCAACAGAACATGTCAATTTTGGGCAGAGAGGAGAGGCACTAGACGACATTCCAAGGAGTAGGGTCAAGAGGGACATGCGGTCTCAAAGAGATTTTTGCGTAGCCTTGAGCTACGGTATAACCTGTTGACAGCAAACCCCAGCCATGCGAGTCTCTTTTGCGCACATGCGTGGGAGCAATACCGTTCAACATAGCACGAAGGTAGCTGCATTCCTGAAGAAGCTCCGGAGGCAAATCTATAAAATTCCAACCTGCCCAGCGCGTCCCAGCCCACGTGGATATATCCCACAGAGTGGATTTTCCTGAAGCGGTCAACCAGCAACGCAGTGCATTCAAGGAGGAGCATTCACCAATCGGATCTCGGTCCATGATGTGATCAGTCCAAATATTTATATTCCTCCCATTTCCAGGAATCTAGAAAGCATTAGAGCAGATCAGGGGGGTGGCTTTGGAGTAGAGCCCTACAAAGGGAGAGATGCCTTGAGGGAGAGGCCCATCCAGGCATCTAACTCTCTTTCCTTTGAAATATTTCCTCCATAGCGCTAATTGGGCCCAACCAGGCTTGGGCGCAATAATTTTCCAGAGAATTTTGGCTCCCATGGCAATGTTCTGAAGGGAAAGGTTCTTGAAGTTTAAACCCCCCTCCATTAGAGGCTTGGAGACAGTCTCCCAATTAACAAGAGGGATTTTCCTCTCATTTTGTTTGCCTCCCTTCCAAAAGAAATTGCATATGTGCTGGTCCATTTTCTAAAGAATGCTAATTGGAGCAAGGAGTATTGAGAACTGAAATAAGGGGAGACTGCAGAGCACAACTTTGATGAGAACTGACTTGCCCGCAATATTAAGCCAGGTGAATCCCCATGCCTGGAGTTTGTTCTTGAATTTTTCCACTTGGGGGAGCCAATCCCTGCTGTAGGCCCGCTTGAGGAAGATAGGGAGCCCAAGATATTTAAAAGAAGTCCAAGCTGAAGAGGCTGCGAATCCAAAACATCTGGCAATGGAACTAAGCAAGTTGGGCATAGTATTCCAACAGTAAATGTGGCATTTCCCCTTATTGAGACTACTTCCCGATGCCATACAAAACTCATCAAGAGCTTATTTAAATCTGTTGGTCGAGTGGATCGATGAAGCTCCCAGTAGCAAAGTATCGTCTGCAAAAGGGCATGATTGATGCTTTTGACTCCTCTTTCAATGCAAAGCCTTGAGATCTCCTGCTCTTGCATTTTCTTGTTTAGATGGAAACTGAGAATGGAGGCTTGGAGGACAAACAAAAGAGGAGAAAGAGGACAGCCCTGCCTTAGTCCTCTTGAGGCTTTGAAAAATCCAGCATCTCTGCCATTTACAAGGGGAGAAATCCATGGCTCCGAAATGCAGGCCTGGATCTAGTTTATAAAATTCTCCCCAAATCCAAACGTTTGCAGAACATTCAAGAAAAAACTATGCCTAACATAATCAAAAGCATTTTCTAAGTCCAGTTTGATAGCCATACCTTTTTCCTTGCGCTGCTGGCTTGAAAGGATTGCCTCTTGAACTAATATGAAGTTGTCCACTAGCTGTCTATCGTGAATAAAGCCCCCTTGATTCTCTGGAATGATTTTGGGAAGAAGATATTTCAGCCTGTTAGCTATTACTTTGGTGATCAACTTGTAACCAGTGTTGCAAAGAGAGATGGGACGAAATCTATTGAAGGAGTTGGGGCCTTTCTCCTTGGGGATGAGTGTAAGGAATGTAGAGTTTGTACTACCTCCAATTTTTTGACAGGCTTGGGATTTTTGGACCATTTTATAGAGATCTTTTTCCATAATATGCCAGTAGGATTGAAGAAATCTGGCGGAGAATCCATCCGGTCTTGGGGCTTTGTCTGGGTCCATGGCAAAGAGAGCATTCTTGACCTCAGCCTTGGTGACTTTAGCTTCTAGCTGGTGGTTCATCTCAGCAGAGATTGAAGGGGGAACCCAGTCCAGAAGACAAGAATTCTGAACCAGATTCACATCCTCACTATACAAATTTTTGAAATGTAGAAATGTTGCTCGTTTGATGCTTGCAAAGTCCTTGTGATTGGTAGTATCTCCCTTGATTTCAGCAATGGAATTGAAGCATTTTCTGGCTTGAGCTTGCTTGTGAAAGAAAGAAGAATTTCTGTCTCCCGCTTTGAGCCAAAGGCAGCGAGACTTAATCCTCCAAAATTCTTCTTCAGCCAGGCAGGCTTTATGAAAGTGCTGTTGGAGTTGGACCTCCTTTTCGAGGATTTCTCTGGTTACATATGCCTCTTCTGAAAGCAAATGATGTGCATCTAGCTGATTTTGGAGATTTTTCCTTTCAGCTGCTGGATTAGGAAGGGTTTTGGCCCAACACTTTAGAGCAGATTTTGTTCTTCTGAGCTTTTCTTCCCACACATAGAATGGTGATCCATTGACTGGCTGAGACCAACTTTCCTTGACTATCTGCAAAAAATTGGGTTCCTTGACCCAGAGGGGGCTAAATCTGAAGGGGATGGGGCCAAGATCGGGATGGGCCCGGAGTTCAAGCTTGATAGGATTGTGATCAGATATGCTGCAAGAAAGGATTTGCATACTAGCGTCTAATCCAAGCAAAAGAAAGGAACTTTGGACAAAAAATCTATCCAGCCTTGCTGCAATGTGTCCAGGGCCTACTCTTTTATTTGACCAAGTATACTTACCAGAAGAGGGCTTGATGTCTAGCAGGTCCCAATCTTGCAGGAGATCCTCTGCCCATTCCCTTGCCAGATCTCGCACAATGCAACCTCCTCGCTTTTCTGAGGTGTGCAACGTGAGATTTAGATCACCTGCAATAATGATGTTGTCTAGGTTCCCAAGGTCTACTTGGCTTCTTATTGAGTCCCAACAGGCCTTTTTTCCTCCAGCATTGGCTGGCACATAAACATTGAAGAGAAAAAAAGATTCTTTAATAACAAGATGTTGCATTTTTAGCAGTAGCCAGTGAGTATTTGAAGTCTCAGATACTAACAAAAACTTACTATCATTCCAAAGAGTGCCCAGCCCTCCAGAGGCTCCTCGGGCTGAGACAACTTTTGCTTTACTTTTACTCCAGAGTTTTTTGCTTGTTTGGAGGAAGTCTGAGTCCTCCATCTTGGTCTCCTGGATAAGGAATATGTCTGGGGCTTCTATTCTTATTAAGTTTCTTATGGCCTCTTCCTTGATTTTGCTCCCCATACCCCTACAATTCCAGGAGACTATTTTCATTATTTACCTTTGTTCTATTGGGCTCCCTTGGAGCCTTGAGACTGGTTTCTCGCCATCTTCGGCTTTTTTGCTAACAACTTCTCCAGAGTTGGTTGGCTACCCTGTAACTTATCCTTGTATGTTTCCTGCTCTCTTTTCTCCCGATCTGTTTTGCGGCCTCTTGTGGATCTCCTTACAGAGGCTTGGGAGTCACCTATTTCTCCTTCCTCCTCCGAGTCTTCTGACTCTTGGTCCTCTTCCTCGACTTCGACAAGGATTCCTTTTGAGATTTCTGCAACATTTGCATCCTTGGAAGAGATAGATAGGTTACCTTTATCTGGAGACACTGCCTTTTGGTCCACGACCTCCTGGGTGTCCTCTAGCTGCGAGCTTAGAGGATCAAACTTATTTTCTGGAACAGGCTTGGGCAGGATCTGCTGAGCAGAGGCCTGGTGAGGACCTTTGCCATTAGGGCCTCCTAGCTTTTGTGTCTTGTGAGAAGTTTTGGAGCACTTGACTTGATTCCAGTCGTCCTCCTTCCCTTGCACAGCCTCATTGTTGGACAGGCAGCCTCTGGCGAAGTGGCCATAGACATGGCATTTCCGGCATTTGAAGGGTAGCTGCTCATAGTCCAGTTTCTGCACATGCGTCCAGCTTTCGACATTGATTTTGATGGCCTCTGGCAGCCCCACCTCCAGATCTACTTCTACGCAAATTTTGGCGCAGTCATATTGGTCCTTATTGTTTGGTCGATCTATGAATTTCCTAAGGGCATTTCCAATGTGCATCAAAGAGCCCCAATTCCAGCAATGAACTGGGAGATTTGGGAGCCTAACCCACACCGGGACTGCTTTGGGCACGTCCACTGCTGGATCAAAGTCCGGAGTCCATTTATTTAGATACAAACCCTGAGGACCCATGAAGTAGGGGCCGTTTTGGAAGATCAGATCTTTGTCATCCTTTGAAGAGAATTTGAAGAGAAAGAATCCTCTCCCCATAAAATAAGAGGTAACACTTTCTTTGATCAACGATGCCCAGTTTCTGTTGACCCATCTCTCAGTGGTTTTGGGGGATGGCCATAGCCCAGTGAACCGGCCGATGAGAGCTCGCTCGGCCAAAGATAATGCAACCTGGATCAGGCTTTCTGGGGGAAGGGAGATCTCAGGTATATCATCCAATTTTTTGACGAATTTTGCAGCTTCTGAGTTCTTCTTCTCTGGAAGCCCTGGCAAGAGTCGATTAAAGGCCTCAGCAGACGAGGGTGGTGGAGGAGGAGGGGGAGGTGCCTGGGGAGTGCCTAGTACCTCCATGGGTGCGAGACCTAGATTGGACGCGGACCTGTCACAAGCACAGACGCAGTAGCAGGTAGCCCCACTACAACTTGCAAAAAAATGAGGCATAAAAAATGTTTTTATATAGTTATTAATAACTATATTAAAACGAATTTTGTTTCATCGTTATTTAATAACCATATGAAAATGATTTTGTCTCTTATGCAGGTTTAGGAGGCCAATGAAAGAATGACAGGTGTTAACGGCTAATGGGCTGCCATGTGGGTCCCACCTGCTTACTGGGATGCCATGTGGCATACTGTGGGCCCCACTTTCCACTTGTCATTTCAAACTTTGAAGAGCTCTATCTTTCGCATACGATCTCGGTTTGATGAACCGTTCACACCTCCATGATCAGGATGATGAGATCTACGATCTGGTCCTAATGCGAGCATAATCCAAACACTTTGATTTTTGAGCCATCTTTGTCCTGTGTGTCTTTCTGGAGCCACCTGGATCACCACCCTTCTTGCATTATTAAGCGAACCCAAATATAGTGATTTTGGAACGCTTCTTTCTGTGCTCCTTGATCACAAAAACAATATTGCAAAAAATGAGACTTCTCTCTTTTCTTGAGCTCTGATAAACCACATTGGTCTTAGTGGACGTTAATCATCATCATCATAACATATATAGAGTTAATAAAATTTAATTAAATAAGAAAAATGGTTTTCGACCTTTTATTTAGTTAATATTTTATTTAAGGATACTATGTTTATTATTATAAAATATTTAAAATATAAACTTATTTAAAAAAAAAATATTATATTTAAAATAAAAATAAATAAAATTTCTTATTTGATTTAATAGAGTTTTATGAGCAACTATATTCGTTAGGTCAATTTAAAGTTCTTAATTTATTCATTTATTTGAGTTTTATAGTTTAATTGTTATCTGTTTTGAAAACAATTTGGCCATATTTCTGATCAAATTTGTGCGAAATTTAAAATGCATTTTTAATAACAAAAAAGTCAAGTTTTTTTTTTAAATTTATTTCACTAAAATCCTAAAAAAAAAACTTTAAAGGGTAAAACAATTTAAAATAAAATTTACCATAAAAAATAATTATAATAGACATGTTAATATTGCATATAACCTATATAATGAAATTTAAAAAAAATAAAAATTGAAACCTAAATTATAGGTTTTTTTGGTGCTTTTCAAGGGTTTTCTTGGTGGTTTTCTAAGTTGCTTTTGGTCTTCAAGGGCTTTCTTAGTGGTTTTTAAAGTTATTTTTTGTGGTTTTCAAGGGTTTTCATGGTGGTTTTTGTGGTGATTTTCATGATTTCTTTCGTAGTTTTTGTATGCTAGGTTTTTTCTAGATTAATTTATTTTATTTTGTATAAACAACAAATAAATAAAAGGGAAAAAATTGATAGGAAGCCTATGTCGTCTTGAGCCTATGGGTCATTGGTGGGGTTGATGGGTAGCTGGACTGAGTTCTTCCATCTTGGTCGAGCTTATAAATCTTTCATCAAGTTCATTTTCCTCTTGCAGCTCGAGCAAAATGACTGGAGCAGGTCATGACTCGGATATTTGAATTAGAAATAATGTTTGACCGATTGAGCCATAAATCTCGATTGAGTTATTAACTTGGGTTAGAAAATGGCTCGATCGAGAGTTTGTTTAAACACTCGTTTGAGCTATTTTTAAGCGCTTCAACAAATTGATCGAGCAATTAAAAATTGCTCGATTGGGTGCTTAAAATTGCTTAATCGAGCATTCGTTTTTCAACAAAACATGCCCTCATTTCGCCAAAAAGTGCAACCCATCTCCATGCTTTAACCCATTGTGGTCACCATAGGTACAAGCCCAACACTATGACAAAGAAATAAACCCCACCAGTCCCAAAAATCCAATGTTGACAACCACCCCGCAGGGTCGAATACAACAAAATGAGACTCAGAAAGACCTACCCCACTCACTCTAGAAACTAACCAAGAATGATCAGTTTTGCTACAAATACCCATAGATTGACAGAAAAAAAGACAATAATTAAAAACTTGGGTCTAACCCCTCCTTCTAGACCTCTTAACAGTGAAAATATACCATAATCTCCTTTGTGGAGGAACAAAGAAATATCACAATCTCCTTTGTGGAGGAACAAAGAAACCAAAGATAAAATCCCTCTCCCCGGACAACAGAGCCTCCCAAATTAGATAAAACAAAACAAAAATAGGCCCGCTTATAGACATTTGTGAGAAGGTTACTCCATTCCAAATGCATAGAAAAGAAACGAAAATAACAATATTGGACAAGGAAAGGAAAATTACCCACTAGAATGCATGAAAACACACTAGGATAAAAGCAACTTAACAATGATGAACCTAAGTTGCACCCACGACCACTCCACCCACTCTCCACTACACCAGCTCGTACAATCACCATGAGGCTTGAATCTACCATTCCACCATCAAATTGAGCACCAATCTGACATACCTCTCCCAAACCAACTCAGAAAAGAAAGTAATTACAACCATTGTAAGCCCATAATGCCACTTTCTCCATAACATTCCAATTCAGAACAAGGTCTCCCCATCTCCAATTCCAACATCTTGGCTGATAAACACCACTATAGCCCCCTTCCATACTCCAAAGATGAACAAAAATTCCCACCTGCACTAGAGAAATTACCTCGATTGGGTCCATATTCACTCCTATCAATGCAGATGAAATATAATGAAGATCTGGGACACAACACTCCATGTAATGACACACTTAATCTTTACACACCTCATGCTAGGGGACGACAGGCCACACAACCCCCTATTAATGACATGCAAAGTATGTGGGGTGGAAATTGCTCCCCAAATGATCCAAGTGGATGTTGGTGGCCACCCACCTATCCCATTTGGATCCCCACAACTGTCTCTTTCAGCTTTTTCAGTTTCCTAAATTGAGGCATAGTTTACTATTTTTAGCAGTTTTTCAGGACCTGAACTTTCGGAGCCGTTTTGAGGCCCTAAACGACGTTTTTTTGGGAATCTGGGGCAACATTGGTCCATGGAATGATGTTGCCCCCAAAGTGGTAGTACTCGGATAGATCTTTCTAACGAGCTATCGTATGCGTCAAACGAAGATCGTATGCCAAAGTTACGACCCCGGGAAATTGATGTACCAATTTACCCAAACGGGGCCCACAATTTGGCGTTTCATCTTCTAGGGTTAAGTTTCAGAATGTGAAGGGTTTTCCATTGTTTCTCAACAATAAATAGGCCTTCGAGCCTCATTGTAACATAGTTCGGAACAGTTCAGAGGCATGTAGCCACCACATCTCTTCTCAGAGATAAGCTACCATCGCCCTAGCTGGTTTCTTTCCATTTCTATTTGTAAGCATATTTCAGTATTTTCCATTAATGAAATGAAGTATTATTTCCGCTGCATCTCTGTATTTATGGTTATCGCATCTCTGTATTTATGGTTATCTCTGTAATCTATTGCGTTCCTGCTTAATTACGGATCAGTGGTATCAGAGCGGTCTGCTTTTTCTCTGTTTTTCTTTGCATCTCTCCAACGAGGTCGAGATATAAGGAGTTAGGGCTTGAACTGGTCGAACCTTTGCAAGACCAACCTCGCAAATCCCGACGGCCTCCCATGGAGGATGAGAAGAAAGACGAGGGGGCAGGAGATCCTATCAAAATCTTGCTCGAAGAAGCGCTCGAGCGGCAAAGGAACGCGATGATGGATAGCTTTGCGCAGATCCTTCAGCGGCTACCCAGAGGCGACGCATCGGCTTCCAACAGCGACTCTGGAAATGCCACACCGTTTAAGGTACAAGTTAAATTTGAAATCCCCATCTTTGAAGGTCAAATAGACGTAGATGCCGTAGATAAATGGTTAAATCTCCAAGATGGGTATTTTTCTGTTCATGAATTTTCAAGTCGGGAAAAGATTGTTTTCGCTCTTCTCAAAGCAGCCCCCCATGTCAAGGACTGGTGGGAAACTTACTGCGAGTAGAAGGATGAAAGTACAGGCTCACTATTTTCAGCCGCACCCACTTGGAATGACTTCTGGGATGCCATCAAGGAGCAGTACTACCCTGTCGGAAGCTATGAGGACAAATACATCAAATGGACCACACTGCGGCAGGGACGAGACCAAGATGTGCCGGAGTTCACAAACATTTTTCATACCCTTCGCACACAGTTGGTATCAAAGATTCTAAGTTGCATCTAGTACTCAAATACCGCGGCTGCCTACACAGATACATCTAGGAAGAGATGGGGTTCTTGAACATCCCCTCACTCGGCACAGCATACCGATACGCTGTCAAAATCGAGCAAAAGTTCAAACAGAAGAAGCGAGACTTTGGATCTCCAAATCCGAAGCCCAAAGGACAAAGCCAAGGCGGGGTGACCCAAGACAGCCGATCGAAGCCGCAAGAAAAGAACAACACCATGAAGCCGAAGAAGGACATAGGGAAATGGTGTGAGTTCCACAAGAGTCCCACTCATAACACAAGTGAGTGTCGGACCAAACAGTCGCTGGTGGCTGAGTTGAAGGCTTCCGAATCAGATGCATGTTCCGACCCTGAGCTAGAACCCGACAAGGCGAATGGAAAAGGGAAGTAGATCATTGATGTAGATCCCAACGCCACTATTTCCACTGCCAAGATCTAGAAAGATGAGCCTGAAAATCCAGAGGAAGGGGAGCGTCTTTTCCACTCACAGATGTGGGTGAAGGGTTCGCCGCTACAATTCATTGTCGACATTGGCAGCCAAAAGAACCTTGTTTCAGCAGAGGTCGTGAAGCGGTTGGGCCTACCAACTACACCGCACCCGCAGCCGTACAGTATCAGGTGGCTTCACGAAGGACGAGATCTAAAAGTTCGCCAGCAGTGCCGCCTTCCCTACAACATTAAACCCTTCACAGACGAGGTATTGTGTGATGTTACACCTCTGGATGTTTGTGATGTATTATTAGGCCAGCCATACTTGTAGAGGCGACATGCTTTGTATGAGTCAAGGCCTCGTGCTGTCATTATTTCTTTGAATAATTCATTATACAGGATACCGGAGGTAGCCCCACCTACCGCCACATCTTTGATCACCGCTAAGAAAGGCAGCAAGCTCATCTCCCAGACCAGGAAATTCATCTGTCTGGCTCACTCCCAAAGTAAGGGGAAGATTGTTGCTACATCCATGACCCCTGCAAAGGGTTCCTCTACGCAGTAGTAGCAGCAAAGGAATACGGTCATGACAGAACACAGGAACAACTTCTCACGCACAGGGGTACCACACAAGCTTCAAGTGGGCGACAAAGTCTGGTTGCATATGCAGAAAGAACGCCTTACAAGAACCCATCAGAAGCTCAGACCACTCCGACATGGTCCTTACAGCAGTACCAAGGCTGTGGGGAACAATGCTTTGGAGCACATCATTCTTCCATTCCTTTGCCTGCACCAAGTGTTCAATATGGACCATCGTCGACCGTGCTTCCCATCATTACTAGACACATCAGAGATTGCAGGACAAGTTCAGCAGATGGAGGAACTCAACGCAATGGGGACCATTGCTTCCTAAGGGGGGAGGAATGATCCAGGTGGATGTTGGTGGCCACCCACCTATCCCATTTGGACCCCCACAACTGTCTCTTTCAGCTTTTTCAGTTTCCTAAATTGTAGCATAGTTTACTATTTTTAGCAGTTTTTCAGGTCCTGAACTTCCGGAGCCATTTTGAGGCCCTAAACGACGTTTTTTGAGAATCTGGGGCAACATGGGTCCATAAATGGATGTTGCCTCCCAAAGTGGTAGTACTCACATAGATCTTTCTAACAAGCTATCGTACGCGTCAAACGGAGATCGTATGCCAAAGTTACGACCCCGGGAAATTGATGTACCAATTTACCCAAACGGGGCCCACAATTTGGCGTTTCATCTTCTAGGATTAGGTTTCAGGATGTGAAGGGTTTTCCATTGTTTCTCAACAATAAATAGGCCTTCGAGCCTCATTGTAACACAGTTCAGAACAGTTCAGAGGCATGTAGCCACCACATCTCTTCTCAGAGATAAGCTACCATCGCCCTAGCTGGTTTCTTTCCATTTCTGTTTGTAAGCATATTTCAGTATTTTACATTAATGAAATGAAGTATTATTTCCACTGCATCTCTATATTTATGGTTATCGCATCTCTGTATTTATGGTTATCTCTGTAATCTATTGCGTTCCTGCTTAATTCCGGATCAGTGGTATCAGAGCGGTCTGCTTTTTCTCTGTTTTTCTTTGCATGTCCCCAACGAGGTCAGGATATAAGGAGTTAGGGCTTGAACTGGTCGAACCTTTGCAAGACCAGCCTCGCAAATCCCGACGGCCTCCCATGGCGGATGAGAAGAAAGACGAAGGGGCAGGAGATCCTATCAAAATCTTGCTCGAAGAACCGCTCGAGCGGCAAAGGAACGCGATGATGGATAGCTTTGCCCAGATCCCTCAGCGGCTACCCAGAGGCGATGCATCGGCTTCCAACAGCAACTCTGGAAATGCCACACAGTTTAAGGTACAAGTTAAGTTTGAAATCCCCATCTTTGAAGGTCAAATAGACGCAGATGCCGTAGATAAATGGTTAAATCTGCAAGATGGGTATTTTTCTGTTCATGAATTTTCAAGTCGGGAAAAGATTGTTTTCGCTCTTCTCAAAGCAGCCCTCGACGTCAAGGACTGGTGGGAAACCTACTGCGAGCAGAAGGATGAAAGTACAGGCTCACTATTTTCAGCCGCACCCACTTGGAATGACTTCCGGGATGCCATCAAGGAGCAGTACTACCCTGTCGGAAGCTATGAGGACAAATACATCAAATGGACCACACTGCGGCAGGGACGAGACCAAGATGTGCCGGAGTTCACAAACATTTTTCATACCCTTCGCACACAGTTGGGTATCAAAGATTCTGAGTTGCATCTAGTACTCAAATACCGCGGCTGCCTACACAGATACATCCAGGAAGAGATGGGGTTCTTGAACATCCCCTCACTCGGCACAGCATACCAATACGCTGTCAAAATCGAGCAAAAGTTCAAATAGAAGAAGCGAGACTTTGGATCTCCAAATCCGAAGCCCAAAGGACAAAGCCAAGGCGGGGTGACCCAAGACAACCTGTCGAAGCCGCAAGAAAAGAACAACACCATGAAGCCGAAGAAGGACACAGGGAAATGGTGTGAGTTCCACAAGAGTCCCACTCATAACACAAATGAGTGTCGGACCAAGCAGTCGCTGGTGGCTGAGTTGAAGGCTTCCGAATTAGATGCATGTTCCGACCCTGAGCCAGAACCCGACAAGGCGAATGGAAAAGGTAAGAAAATCATTGATGCGGATCCCAGCGCCACTGTTGCCATTGCCAAGATCCAGAAAGATGAGCCCGAAAATCCAGAGGAAGGGGAGCATCTTTTCCACTCACAGATGTGGGTGAAGGGTTCGCCGCTACAATTCATTGTCGACAGTGGCAGCCAAAAGAACCTTGTTTCAGCAGAGGTCGTGAAGCGGTTGGGCCTACCAACTACACCACACCCGCAGCCGTACAGTATCGGGTGGCTTCACGAAGGACGAGATCTAAAAGTTCGCCAGCAGTGCCGCCTTCCCTACAGCATCAAACCCTTCACAGACGAGGTATTGTGTGATGTTACACCTCTGGATGTTTGTGATGTATTATTAGGCCAGCCATACTTGTGGAGGCAACATGCTGTGTATGAGTCAAGGCCTCGTGCTATCATTATTTCTTTGAATAATTCATTATACAGGATACCGGAGGTAGCCCCACCTACCGCCACATCTTTGATCACCGCTAAGAAAGGCAGCAAGGTCATCTCCCAAACCAGGAAATTCATCTGTCTGGCTCACTCCCAAAGTAAGGGGAAGATTGTTGCTACATCCATGACCCTTGCAAAGGGTTCCTCTACGCAGCAGCAGCAGCAAAGGAATACGGTCATGACAGAATGCAGGAACAACTTCTCCCGCACAGGGGTACCACACAAGCTTCAAGTGGGCGACAAAGTCTGGTTGCATATGCAGAAAGAACGCCTTACCAGAACCCATCAAAAGCTCAGACCACTCCGACATGGTCCTTACAGCAGTACCAAGGCTGTGGGGAACAATGCTTTGGAGCACATCATTCCTCCATTCCTTTGCCTGCACCAAGTGTTCAATATGGACCATCGTCGACCGTGCTTCCCACCATTACTAGACACATCAGAGATTGCAGGACAAGTTCAGCAGATGGAGGAACTCAACGCAATGGGGACCATTGCTTCCTAAGGGGGGAGGAATGATCTAGTTGGATGTTGGTGGCCACCCACCTATCCCATTTGGACCCCCACAACTGTCTCTTTCAACTTTTTCAGTTTCCTAAATTGTAGCACAGTTTACTATTTTTAGCAGTTTTTCGGGTCCTGAACTTCCGGAGCCGTTTTGAGGCCCTAAACGACGTTTTTTTGGGAATCTGGGGCAACATGGGTCCATGGACCGATATTGCCTCCCAAAGTGGTAGTACTCGGATAGATGTTTCTAATGAGCTATCATACGCGTCAAACGGAGATCGTATGCCAAAGTTACGACCCCGGGAAATTGATGTACCAATTTACCCAAACAGGGCTCACAATTTGGCGTTTCATCTTCTAGGGTTAGGTTTCAGGATGTGAAGGGTTTTCCATTGTTTCTCAACAATAAATAGGCCTTCGAGCCTCATTGTGACACAGTGCAGAACAGTTTAGAGGCATGTAGCCACCACATCTCTTCTCAGAGATAAGCTACCATCGCCCTAGCTGGTTTCTTTCCATTTCTGTTTGTAAGCATATTTCAGTATTTTCCATTAATGAAATGAAGTATTATTTCCGCTGCATCTCTGTATTTATGGTTATCGCATCTCTGTATTTATGGTTATCTCTGTAATCTATTGCGTTCCTGCTTAAATCCGGATCAGTGGTATCAGAGCGGTTTGCTTTTTCTCTGTTTTTCTTTTCATGTCCCCAACGAGGTCGGGATATAAGGAGTTAGGGCTTGAATTGGTCGAACCTTTGCAAGACCAGCCTCGCAAATCCTGACGGCCTCCCATGGCGGATGAGAAGAAAGACGAGGGGGAGGAGATCCTATCAAAATCTTGCTCGAAGAAGCGCTCGAGCGGCAAAGGAACGCGATGATGGATAGATTTGCGCAGATCCTTCAGCGGCTACCCAGAGGCGACGCATCGGCTTCCAACAGTGACTCTGGAAATGCCACACCGTTTAAGGTACAAGTTACGTTTGAAATCCCCATCTTTGAAGGTCAAATAGATGCAGATGCCGTAGATAAATAGTTAAATATGCAAGATGGGTATTTTTCTATTCATGAATTTTCAAGTCGGGAAAAGATTGTTTTCGCTCTTCTCAAAGCAGCCCCCCACGTCAAGGACTGGTGGGAAACCTACTGCGAGCAGAAGGATGAAAGTACAGGCTCACTATTTTCAGCCGCGCCCACTTGGAATGACTTCCGGGATGTCATCAAGGAGCAGTACTACCCTGTCGGAAGCTATGAGGACAAATACATCAAATGGACCACACTGTGGCAGGGACGAGACCAAGATGTGCCGGAGTTCACAAACATTTTTCATACCCTTCGCACACAGTTGGGTATCAAAGATTATGAGTTGCATCTAGTACTCAAATACCGCGGTTGCCTACACAGATACATCCAGGAAGAGATGGGGTTCTTGAACATCCCCTCACTCGGCACAGCATACCGATACGCTGTCAAAATCGAGCAAAAGTTCAAACAGAAGAAGCGAGACTTTGGATCTCCAAATCCGAAGCCCAAAGGACAAAGCCAAGGCGGGGTGACCCAAGACAACCTGTCGAAGCCGCAAGAAAAGAACAACACCATGAAGCCGAAGAAGGACACAGGGAAATGGTGTGAGTTCCACAAGAGTCCCACTCATAACACAAGTGAGTGTCGGACCAAGCAGTCGCTGGTGGCTGAGTTGAAGGCTTCCGAATCAGATGCATGTTCCGACCCTGAGCCAGAACCCGACAAGGCGAATGGAAAAGGGAAGAAGATCATTGATGCGGATCCCAGCGCCACTGTTGCCACTGCCAAGATCTAAAAAGATGAGCCCGAAAATCCAGAGGAAGGGGAGCGTCTTTTCCACTCACAGATGTGGGTGAAGGGTTCGCCGCTACAATTCATTGTCGACAGTGGCAGCCAAAAGAACCTTGTTTCAGCAGAGGTCGTGAAGCGGTTGCGCCTACCAACTACATCGCACCCGCAACCGTACAGTAACGAGTGGCTTCACGAAGGATGAGATCTAAAAGTTCGCCAGCAGTGCCGCCTTCCCTACAGCATCAAACCCTTCACAGACGAGGTATTGTGTGATGTTACACCTCTGGATGTTTGTGATGTATTATTAGGCCAGCCATACTTGTGGAGGCGACATGCTGTGTATGAGTCAAGACCTCGTGCTGTCATTATTTCTTTGAATAATTCATTATACAAGATACCGGAGGTAGCCCCACCTACCGCCACATCTTTGATCACCGCTAAGAAAGGCAGCAAGCTCATCTCCCAGACCAGGAAATTCATCTGTCTGGCTCACTCCCAAAGTAAGGGGAAGATTGTTGCTACATCCATGACCCCTGCAAAGGGTTCCTCTACGCAGCAGTAGCAGCAAAGGAATACGGTCATGACAGAACATAGGAACAACTTCTCACGCACAGGGGTACCACACAAGCTTCAAGTGGGCGACAAAGTCTAGTTGCATATGCAGAAAGAACGCCTTACCAGAACCCATCAGAAGCTCAGACCACTTCGACATGGTCCTTACAGCAGTACCAAGGCTGTGGGGAACAATGCTTTGGAGCACATCATTCCTCCATTCCTTTGCCTACACCAAGTGTTCAATATGGACCATCGTCAACCGTGCTTCCCACCATTACTAGACACATCAGAGATTGCAGGACAAGTTCAGCAGATGGAGGAACTCAACACAATGGGGACCATTGCTTCCTAAGGGGGGAGGAATGATCCAGGTGGATGTTGGTGGCCACCCACATATCCCATTTGGACCCCCACAACTGTCTCTTTCAGCTTTTTCAGTTTCCTAAATTGTAGCACAGTTTACTATTTTTAGCATTTTTTCTGGTCCTGAACTTCCGGAGCCGTTTTGAGGCCCTAAACGACGTTTTTTTGGGAATCTGGGGCAACATGGGTCCATGGACCGATATTGCCTCCCAAAGTGGTAGTACTCGGATAGATCTTTCTAATGAGCTATCGTACGCGTCAAATGGAGATCGTATGCCAAAGTTACGACCCCGGGATATTGATGTACCAATTTACCCAAACAAGGCCCACAATTTGGCGTTTCATCTTCTAGGGTTAGGTTTCAGGATGTGAAGGGTTTTCCATTGTTTCTCAACAATAAATAGGCCTTCGAGTCTCATTGTAACACAGTTCGGAATAGTTCAGAGGCATGTAGCCACCACATCTCTTCTCAGAGATAAGCTACCATCGCCCTAGCTGGTTTCTTTCCATTTCTGTTTGTAAGCATATTTCAGTATTTTCCATTAATGAAATGAAGTATTATTTCTGTTGCATCTCTGTATTTATGGTTATCGCATCTCTATATTTATGTTTATCTCTGTAATCTATTGCGTTCCTGCTTAAATCCGGATCAGTGGTATTAGAGCGGTCTGCTTTTTCTCTGTTTTTCTTTGCATGTCCCCAATGAGGTCGGGATATAAGGAGTTAGGGCTTGAACTGGTCGAACCTTTGCAAGACCAGCCTCGCAAATCCCGACGGCCTCCCATGGCGGATGAGAAGAAAGACGAGGGGGCAGGAGATCCTATCAAAATCTTGCTCGAAGAAGCGCTCGAGCAGCAAAGGAACGCGATGATGGATAGCTTTGCGCAGATCCTTCAGCGGCTACCCAGAGGCGACGCATCGGCTTCCAACAGCGACTCTGGAAATGCCACAACGTTTAAGGTACAAGTTACGTTTGAAATCCCCATCTTTGAAGGTCAAATAGACGCAGATGCCGTAGATAAATAGTTAAATCTTCTAGATGGGTATTTTTCTGTTCATGAATTTTCAAGTCGGGGAAAGAATTTTTTCGCTCTTCTCAAAGCAGCCCCCCACGTCAAGGACTGGTGGGAAACCTACTGCGAGCAGAAGAATGAAAGTACAGGCTCACTATTTTTAGCCGCACCGACTTGGAATGACTTCTGGGATGCCATCAAGGAGCAGTACTACCCTGTCGGAAGCTATGAGGACAAATACATCAAATGGACCACACTGCGGCAGGGACGAGACCAAGATGTGCCGGAGTTCACAAACATTTTTCATACCCTTCGCACACAGTTGGGTATCAAAGATTCTGAGTTGCATCTAGTACTCAAATACCGTGGTTGCCTACACAGATACATCCAGGAAGAGATGGGGTTCTTGAACATCCCCTCACTCGGCACAGCATACCGATACGCTGTCAAAATCGAGTGTTACACAGTAATTTGTCACCATTGGTCACCGTCCCTATCGCCCCGTTTCCATACATTGGAGGACGCATTCCGGGACCTGTAAGCAGTGACATAACCCAAAAACACTTGCATTATGTTCCCCTGAGTATGTACTTCATGTTCCCTGAAGACACCTTCTGCAAATTATCCCTGGAAAGTACTCTTTTTCCATTGGCGCAGGTCCACAGTATCTTACCCGCGCCAATCACTGAGATCCTCAAAAGAGGGCGCGACCATTGGCGCTCTGTCACAGAACAACACCCGCGCCAGCCCAGTTTGGTAATGATTTTTGACAAACGCACGCCCATCTGCTTTTTCCTTTCAGATCACGAAGTCTTTTGAGGGTAAAATCCATCTGATAGAGGTCGAGAGTCATCATCTATCCTTGACATCTATCCACAGTGGCTTTTCAGAGATAATGCCAATCCACAATGAGTGTCCTGGTTCATCGAATCTTTCTCCCTTGTCCATCTATAAATATCTGTCCTCATGCATTAGACAAGCTAGTTGTTGAGTTCTAAAGTTTTTGGAGGAATGCTAGTTGTGATTACGCTTGTCGTGAGTGATAGTGAAGCATAGAGAGGTTATGCTGCTGGAGAGGAGGTACATTGCAAGACACATATAGTTGCTCACCCAGCCAGAGGAGAGGTTCAACGTCAGAACCTTGGTTGTAACTTTTCCTGTCTATTATTCATTAATGAACGACTGCTATTATAGTTCCAATCTCATTGTCTATTATAGTGATGTTTGATTTATTTCCTTTCTGACTGAAATATAGTTGTGCCTTGGTGGATTTTATGCTTGTATTTGTTTCTTCCTTTGCATGTGCAGGTGTCCGTTTGCAAGGATCGCAAGGATTGTGACCTGCCAGAGCGAGGGAGCGGGAATACCAACTCTACTTCGACTATAGCATTGGATTCCAGGTTGGTCTTCTTAATTCACCTTTAGCGTACAATTAGGAACTTGCGTAGCAGCGTGAATCGATTGTGGCTAGTTCTGTTTTAGGCTAGTGGGATCGCCTCTGTCCGCAGAGGGGATTTACCTATCCAACAATTTGGCGACTCCGCTGGGGAGAAGCTATTTGGAGTTTGTCTTGCATGTCAATTTTCTCTTGCTTGCTTGAGTGAATGAGCTTTCTGGGTCAGTTTCGAGATTGTTATTTACTGTTTGATCCATCTGAACACTGTCGGCCCGACCTGGGGTCGTTTTTTTTTTTTTAGCCGGCAAGCTTAGTTGGCGCGGTTTTTACTCTGACAGTCGCGCCAGTTGGCGCATGTTGCTTAACAGCAACTCGCGCCAATCCTTTGGTAGCGCAAGTTGCAGGCTGACAGTCGCGCCAGCCCTGTGAATTTTGCCTGTGTGTTGGTTGGTAGCTCTTTCAACTCAGATTTTTATCTTTTTTATATCTCTTACAGCCTCTGGAAGTGTGTTGAACCTCTGTTTGACTGGTTTTGCCTTTATCCTTCAGTTGTTTGCTTATTTCTATTGATTTTCGTCTCAGCCCTAGAGCATCTAGTGGCTTCGCATGTCTAGCCTTCTGTGGGAAGTTTCGGTCTTTTGATTTTCCAGTCAACTTGTTGGTTGTGTTCCGCACCTATCTAGTGGTTTGTTAAAGCTTGGTCTTCTATGCTTTGGGTGATTCACTTCTAGCTTCTTTGGATTTTGCTCGACTTCATTTGAACTTAGATTACATGGTTCATAGAAAGTCTTTGTGTTTCTCCTTGCTTGGATAGTTCATCTTGGTGTTTCAGAATTGGTTCCATTTCATTGAGTGAACTTGGTTTGTTTATACTTGTGAATATCTCTTAAAATTTGTTTAAATGCATCATACCATCTTAAAGGAAAGAAAAACAAAAGATCTTTTGCATCATATTAGTTAGCGTTTATTGTTATTTGTTGCTTTTAAAAAGAAAAAGAAAAATTTTCATTTCTTGTTATTAGCTGCATTAGGATCTTTGTTGTTTGCTGAGTGATCATTTCGTTTGTGTAAAGATCTCAACCCTCCTGTAGATAGAATTCATTGAATGAAATGATATAGTTTTGGCATGTAGTTCGCATTTAAGAAGTTTTTGAGATATCACATACGGTAGGACCAAAAAACTGAAACATAATTGAAGATAAACTTTAAAATAAACTCAATGAACATAACAACGCATTGGAACATAACGCAAACATTCTAGAGGTCTAGGTTAGAGACGTGTTCCGGCGTCTTTAAAACTGGTAGATTATCGTCGAGTGGTTGGGTGATTCCTCCACGGTGAAACGATAGGTGCCAATACGGACTGAGCTCCCACGTACCGTCGCGTATATACGGGAGACCCCACTAGGCTATCATCCTTTATCCATAGGAAGCTGAGTCTGCCGCCTTACAAGCCGTAATGCACTGAACACAGCATTCGGGAAGATTGACTGCAGTACGGGAAGTCCTTGGTTTTCATCTGATTGCCAAGGTGTATAAGCAGTTTTACGGATTGTTTGGTAAACCTTTTTGCCTAGAGTCTCCAGAGTAGTCACTTTTGATCCTTTTCGGACTCTCTAAAAGAAAAGGTGCCTGTGAGCATCTTGTCACTTCGTGCTCATTAAACATTCGAAGGAGACTAGAGTCATCTTTTGTCCTTTTCTCGACTCTTAAAACATGAAAAGGTCAAGTTGTGTCTTTGCGTCTTAAAATTTATTTGGCCACGATAACATTTACCCAATTAGATTTTGTTTGCGTTAGCTTGAGTAGGATTCTTTCTCGCTCAATGGCATCCTTCCCTGCGTCCACCGGCCAAGGTGTTCCCCCTGATGGAAACCCTAGTCCATTTCCTTCTGTTGGAAATGTCGGTGTTCAGTATATCGCAACTTTGTCTTTGCCTGGGTTAACCATCGGTTTGCCCGTATGGTTGTTTTCAAACTCGGTGGTCTCGAGTGTGATAACTCCTGTTCCACCACCACCTCCTCCACCCGAACAACATCATGTTGATTCCAAGGTGGATCCTTCCCCTTCTTCGCCTATTGCTGCGTCCTCATCTTCTACTTCGCCTGGTGAAACTCTGGATTTAAGTAACCAGGTGGCTAAGAAGAAGAAGAAGAAGACCAAAAAGAAGAAGTCTCCCAAGGGAAAGGTCGCATCTACCACGAGTATACCTGAAGTAGAGCCACCCTCTGCTCCTCCGCGGAAGGCTAAGTTTCCTTGTCGATTATGCAAGGAGGATCATTTTCTTACTGATTGTCCTGGTATTCCCAGGGTCCTAGATATATGGTCCCGTGACCCGACTCGCCCCTCGTCGTCGCAGATTGACGATACCTTATCAGCTGGTAAGGGAAAAGGGAAGGTTCGTTTCCCTTGTCGACTTTGTGGAGGTAATCATCTCCTTCGCCTTTGTCAATTTATGGATGAAGCCTCCCGTCTGTTGGAAAGTCTGTCAGCTCCCTTACCCCAACTACCCGCTGGATATCAGCGTCTTTTTCCAACTGCAGATCCTCTCTCCGCTAGCCAAGAGATCAAGCATGATTCCTCTTTGGTCCAGCCTTCTCTTCCCGAACCTGGCTGTGCTCAGCCTGTTCCAGACCAGTCCCTGGTCGGAAAGAGTGTTGACTTACGTTCATCGTCTATGCACCACTTTGTTCCAGGAGTATTCATCATCAAGGATGAACCATCTGAATCCAAACCAGACGAAAGCCCAAAGGTCCAGATGACAGTTGACCCGGTCTTTCACAAGGTCCAGATGACAGTTGACCCGGTTTTGCCTTCAGAAGTTCCATCCTCAGATGATATTATCACTGTAAAGAATGAAGACCACACCGTCCAAATTCTATACATAAACACAGACTCTAATGATCAAGTGAGCATCCCTCTCATTCCTTCGCAGCAGGAAGGAGGTTCATCAGAGTCATATCCGGCCGTTTATCCGGTCCCACCTCCAAGCAACCTAGTTGTTTCCTTCAATTGGGATCAACTAGGCAATCCCCGGTTACCAGCTTCCATACCATTTCGAATTATAGTCCAAGTCTACCGAATGGTTATGGCCGGTGCCATTATTGATGAGGGATCTCCTGTGAGCATCCTTTCTTCAACAGCTTGGGAAGCACTTGGTTCGCCACTGCTTCTGCCTGAGGTAAGAAACCTTACAGGTTTTAATCGAGAAACCAGTCGACCTTTAGGAATTCTTCCCAATGTACCTATCACATTAGAAGGGAAGACCGTTCAGATGGGCGTCATGGTAGTCCAAGGTCCGTTAGATTACAATTTACTCCTTGGGCGAGACTATATTTATCGCATACGTGCAATTGTGTCCTCACTCTTCAGAGTGATGTGTTTTCCACACGAAGGAAGGACGATCAAGATCGTAGACCAACTTTCGTTCCCCGGTTCACACTTCACATATAGTCATCTACCATTCCTAAATGGTCTTATTTCCACAGGAAATGCCTCAACATCCAGCCCGTCATTCTGATGACGGCAGCTGACCCGGGCAAGTGACTCAAGCCCGGGGGGCATGCATCCTCCTTTTCAAAATCGAGTCTTTCCAAGTGAACCTTCATTCCATCCACTCCGTGAATGCCATGAAGCTTGGGGGGCATGTACCTCGATTTGCATTATCATGCTGGGGGCATGCAAATTTATAACAAGCATAGTTTTTTCGTTTCAAGCTTGTGTAAACATGAAACCGAATCCAAGCAAAGTTCTCCATGGTTCAAGCTTGTGTAAAAATGAACCCATACCTGATTTACATCCCGTGATTGCCTTTTATCTGCTAAATTCTGCTAGATGAGCCTTGGTTGTTTCATTCCATCGCCACCATCTCTTTGGCCGATCATATGCTTTCACTTGGTTGTTTATCCTTTCCTGAGGAACCGCAGCGATGAGTGGTTTGTATTAGCCAGCCTCTTGACCATTACGTGTTTTGAGCAGTTCCACCATTACCGGAACCAGTTGCTACCCTTTATACCACTCGTTCCTCTAGGACGAGTCACCTTTAAGCTCTTTTCTAACTCGTAAAATATGAAAATATTGCCGAGTATTTTTTCCTTTTTGACTCGTTAAAGAGAATAAAAATGGAGGTCCGCTTTCAGCTCTTTTTCTGACCATTTAAAGAGGAAAAGATTGCCGAGTCGCTCCTCTTGACTCGTTAAACGTTAATAAGGGGCGGTCGTTTTAAGTTCTTTTTGTCGACCGTTAAAACATAAAAAGATTACCGGGTTTTTGTCGTTTCAAACTCGTTAATGGTTACGAAACGACATGATTTTGATCGCTTTTTTACTTTTTCAGGTCGAAATTACTATTTATGAAAAGTACTCCTCAATCGTAATGGTCGGGCGGTTCTTTCGGGCATTATTTTATACTTTTTCAGGCCCGAGAGACACAACTTTACGAAAAAGGACACCCCTGGAGTTTCCTTTTCTGCTGTCTTTTCAAACTCTCTAAACATGAAAAGACGCCGAGTTCTTCCTTTGTCAGACTCGTTAAAACCTGATGACATCGGATTTTGTCGAAATGACGCACCACAAGCATATGCTATCCCCATCAAGCTTGTTAAAAATAACTGGGGTACTCGCCAGAAATGGTGGGGGAAAAGAAAATTTTGGAACCATAATTATTATCGTGTCGGCAGTATGTCGCTCTTGAACATGGCACTTGTTTGCTTTCGTGTCTGGGTGGGGATATCTCATCTCATTTTTCACTGGCCTCCGTGGATTTGGGTAATCCTATTTGACCTCTCATCTACTCATTGCCTCGTCATCATGACCTTTGATACATTGATGTCAAATACTGCCAATTCCATTAATGTGCCGCCGATATGTTCAAGAGAAGTTGACCTCTGAAAAGAAACAACCTCCATCTGATAGTTCACATAATCTTGATTCACAACATTATCTCTCTGTCTCGTGTCGATGATGTGGGAAACATTATGGCCCACCTTCGATCAAGGTCACTTCCTGTCGACTTCAGCTCATTATCCAGGAAGCTGATCTAGAGACTCCCTTCCGGTGCCTTGGAGCCTGCATGCCTTAATGGCAGGTTCTTCGTGTTCAATGTGAGGTTTTCATCATTGGCCTCCGATCGAATGATTCTACGGGTGTTCGACTTCAAATCACTAATTCACACACCGTAGATTGTACCTATAGTACCTTGAGGGCCATTGTCATTATTGGTGGTACCTCTCGCGTCTGTTAACAGTTTCCACTATTGACTGGTAATCAGACGATGTTCATGCATGTTCGACTTCAGCTCATATATTCGCATGCTTGAACTTGTACTCTTGTTCGGGCCGAGATGGAGCGCAAGACCCTGGATTGTGTCTGTTGTAATCCAGGCGTGATTCTTGATACATGACTCATTCACTGGATGGCTGCGACCATGCCTGAGTCTAGTCATTGATCCTAACTAGATGGCTGCGTCCATACTATGGATCTCGATTATTTATGTACTCTCTTATGGATGGCTGCGACCATACCACTTACATCATGTAATTGAACTATCAGTCGTGTCTCTCAATGCAGATCCTCGGCGGCAGCTATATGTGTGTTCTTGTGTGTTCCTATAAAGCATTTCACCCCTCTCTCTCCCTCTCGGACTTCATGCTTTAGGGGGCATCTGTTACACAGTAATTTGTCACCATTGGTCACCGTCCCTATCGCCCCGTTTCCATACATTGGAGGACGCATTCCGGGACCTGTGAGCAGTGACATAACCCAAAAACACTTGCATTATGTTCCCCTGAGTATGTACTTCATGTTCCCTGAAGACACCTTCTGCAAATTATCCCTGGAAAGTACTCTTTTTCCATTGGCGTAGGTCCACAGTATCTTACCCGCGCCAATCACTGAGATCCTCAAAAGAGGGCGCGACCATTGGCGCTCTGTCACAGAACAACACCCGCGCCAGCCCAGTTTGGTAATGATTTTTGACAAACGCATGCCCATCTGCTTTTTCCTTTCAGATCACGAAGTCTTTTGAGGGTAAAATCCATCTGATAGAGGTCGAGAGTCATCATCTATCCTTGACATCTATCCACAGTGGCTTTTCAGAGATAATGCCAATCCACAATGAGTGTCCTGGTTCATTGAATCTTTCTCCCTTGTCCATCTATAAATACCTGTCCTCATGCATTAGACAAGCTGGTTGTTGAGTTCTAAAGTTTTTGGAGGAATGCTAGTTGTGATTATGCTTGTCGTGAGTGATAGTGAAGCATAGAGAGGTTATGCTGCTGGAGAGGAGGTACATTGCAAGACACATATAGTTGCTCACCCAGCCAGAGGAGAGGTTCAACGTCAGAACCTTGGTTGTAACTTTTCCTATCTATTATTCATTAATGAACGACTGCTATTATAGTTCCAATCTCATTGTCTATTATAGTGATGTTTGATTTATTTCCTTTCTGACTGAAATATAGTTGTGCCATGGTGGATTTTATGCTTGTATTTGTTTCTTCCTTTGCATGTGCAGGTGTCCGTTTGCAAGGATCGCAAGGATTGTGACCTTCCAGAGCGAGGGAGCGGGAATACCAACTCTGCTTCGACTATAGCGTTGGATTCCAAGTTGGTCTTCTTAATTCACCTTTAGCATACAATTAGGAACTTGCGTAGCAGCGTGAATCGATTGTGGCTAGTTCTGTTTTAGGCTAGTGGGATCGCCTCTGTCCGCAGAGGGGATTTACCTATCCAACATCGAGCAAAAGTTCAAATAGAAGAAGCGAGACTTTGGATCTCCAAATCCGAAGCCCAAAGGACAAAGCCAAGGCGGGGTGACCCAAGACAACCTGTCGAAGCCGCAAGAAAAGAACAACACCATGAAGCCGAAGAAGGACACAGGGAAATGGTGTGAGTTCCACAAGAGTCCCACTCATAACACAAGTGAGTGTCGGACCAAGCAGTCGCTGGTGGCTGAGTTGAAGGCTTCCGAATCAGATTCATGTTCCGACACTGAGCCAGAACCCGACAAGGCGAATGGAAAAGGGAAGCAGATCATTGATGCGGATCCCAGCGCCACTATTGCCACTGCCAAGATCCAGAAAGATGAGCCCGAAAATCCAGAGGAAGGGGAGCGTCTTTTCCACTCACAGATGTGGGTGAAGGGTTCGCCGCTACAATTCATTGTCGACAGTGGCAGCCAAAAGAACCTTGTTTCAGCAGAGGTCGTGAAGCGGTTGGGCCTACCAACTACACCGCACCCGCAGCCGTATAGTATCGGGTGGCTTCACGAAGGACGAGATCTAAAAGTTCGCCAGCAGTGCCACCTTCCCTACAACATCAAACCCTTCACAAACGAGGTATTGTGTGATGTTACAACTCTAGATGTTTGTGATGTATTATTAGGCCAGCCATACTTGTGGAGGCGACATGCTGTGTATGAGTCAAGGCCTCGTGCTGTCATTATTTCTTTGAATAATTCATTATACAGGATACCGGAGGTAGCCCCACCTACCGCCACATCTTTGTTCACCGCTAAGAAAGGCAGCAAGCTCATCTCCCAGACCAAGAAATTCATCTGTCTGGCTCACTCCCAAAGTAAGGGGAAGATTGTTGCTACATCCATGACCCCTGCAAAGGGTTCCTCTATGCAGCAGCAGCAGCAAAGGAATATGGTCATGACAGAACACAGGAACAACTTCTCACGCACAGGGGTACCACACAAGCTTCAAGTGGGCGACAAAGTCTGGTTGCATATGCAGAAAGAACGCCTTACCAGAACCCATCAAAAGCTCAGACCACTCCGACATGGTCCTTACAGCAGTACCAAGGCTGTGGGGAACAATGCTTTGGAGCACATCATTCCTCCATTCTGTTGCCTGCACCAAGTGTTCAATATGGACCATCGTCGACCGTGCTTCCCACCATTACTAGACACATTAGAGATTGCAGGATAAGTTCAGCAGATGGAGGAACTCAACGCAATGGGGACCATTGCTTCCTAAGGGGGGAGGAATGATCCAGGTGGATGTTGGTAGCCACCCACCTATCCCATTTGGACCCCCACAACTATCTCTTTTAGCTTTTTCATTTTCCTAAATTGTAGCACAGTTTACTATTTTTAGCAGTTTTTCGGGTCCTGAACTTTCGGAGCCATTTTGAGGCCCTAAACGACGTTTTTTTGTGAATCTGGGACAACATGGGTCCATGGACCGATGTTGCCTCCCAAAGTGGTAGTACTCGGATAGATCTTTCTAACGAGCTATCGTACGCATCAAACGGAGATCGTATGCCAAAGTTACGACCCCGGGAAATTGATGTACCAATTTACCCAAACGGCGCCCACAATTTGGCGTTTCATCTTCTAGGGTTAGGTTTCAGGATGTGAAGGGTTTTCCATTGTTTCTCAACAATAAATAGGCCTTTGAGCCTCATTTTAACACAGTTCGGAACAGTTCAGAGGCATGTAGCCACCACATCTCTTCTCAGAGATAAGCTACCATCGCCCTAGCTGGTTTCTTTCCATTTCTGTTTGTAAGCATATTTCAGTATTTTCCATTAATGAAATGAAGTATTATTTCCGCTGCATCTCTGTATTTATGGTTATCACATCTCTGTATTTATGGTTATCTCTGTAATCTATTCCGTTCCTGCTTAAATCCGGATCACCAAACCCATTTACTGTTGAGAATTCAATAGGGCAATGAATATGTTAATTCTCTTCAACTTGATAATTGTTTGTCTTACGTTTTAACTTATTAGCTTTGTTCCTTGTTATTATAATGTGAGAAACATCAAACATCTACGAAAAAATAAGAACACTGACACATTATATAGGTTACAAGCCAGGGCCAAAACTCCTCCTATTAAGGGGAAAACCCCTAAATCTCTTCTCTTCTTATATATCCTTCGCTTGACGAATACCAAGACCTTCTGACTCAAACTAATGCCCTCCAAGATCAACCACTTGAGATGATGTGCAAACCTTGTACTAGCCAAACCAAGTTAAATCTCTTCCAACTGCACCAACTCAACCTCCTGTTGTAAGAACTTCTACGTCCTACTACAGATCCATATTTCGACTTCCTGACAATTGTTATTGCTACACTTGGAAACTTCGATATTCTTCCTAGAACCTTCTTCTTCCATTCACTTGCCTTTCCTTGTGACTAGGGCTTAAGAGATACCCTTAGTGATCTTCACTTTCCTTCTTTTCTCCATTCCTTCCAATATCAAACTAGATGTAACCCTTGCGCAGAAACCCTACCTCCGTCTAGCACGTGAGAGAGAGAACTAGCCCAAGCACTTTGTCTTTCTTCGACCTCTTCTTCGTCCTTCTTCTTCATATAGAATGAGTGATGAGTGAGTTCTTCTTTGGAGGATGAGTTCCTCTCTTTATATAGGCCTCTTCAAGGGGTAGATGTGGCTCTTCAATTAGGTTGACTTGAGAGCTTCTAGGCTAACTTGATCTTGGAGGGTATTTCGACACTTTAAAGACAAAAGCAATGTTTATTTACAAGATACAATGTTCCCATTAGGGTCTTCAACATATGACAATGACTCTTAGTCTTACGAAAAACCCTAGAAGCACTCAATGGGTGCTTGACCTATAAAATAAAAGAACTTGAGCATGAAACCCATGCTCCAATAATAATAATAATTTCTTTTCATTTTATAATTTACAAGAATACATTTCATACCTATGAAGACTGAACCTAGTTACACATTTTTTGACACTCCCTCTTATCTAGGGAGGTATTCATAAGAGGTACATGGTCATTCTCAATTTGAATAGATCTCATAAAAATAGTCGGATTGGTAACCCATCTGTATAGCATCATGTTAAACAACATTGTCACATAGCAATGCATTAACTAACCACTCTATCTCTCCACAATATCAAAGCACAATGCTAGCGAGACCAATGATTTATAGACACCATCATCATTGTCTCTCAAGGTAGATACTCCACCTGGGTGTTCACCGAGTATGACCTTCTTTGGACTATTATTATCTTGAATGCCCTACCACATTGTCAAAGAGTATTGAATGCCAGATGGCTACCCAATCTCCATTCTTTCTTCCCAAGTGAAGACAAGAATGTAGTGTCTATCTCTCCCTCTCAATTAAGGAGGATACATCAACCAAGCCAAACTTTTCTCTCAAGTACACAAGCTTCTTGTTTGGAAGAGATTTTTTCAATATGTCAGCTACCTGCTCATCAGTGGAGATATACTATAGCTGCAATGAACCATTTTGTACTAGCTCTCAAATATACTGATGCTTGTTGTTTATATGATTTGTCTTTCCATGAAATATTGGGTCTTCAAAAAAATGTATACAATTGATGTTATCACAAAGTATCACTGTAGGGTTCATCAGTCCTTCAAATAGGTCGGATAGAAGCTTCCTCAACCAGACCGCTTCTCTGCTTACTTCTCAGGTTGCAACATATTCATCCTCATCACTACTCAACACAACTATCTCATGTTTCCTAATCATCCAGGAGGATCCCAAACTGAAACATTCTCTAGTAGTGCTCCTTCCATTTTGTTCACTACCACCCTAGTTGGAATTTGTATATCCCATCAAGTGGACATTATTTCTATCTTTCATACTTCATATAGTAATGAATGGTTCCTCATAGATATCTCAGAATATGCTTTGCTTCTATCTAATGATCATGCCTTGGATCCACTTGGAATTGACTGAGAATATTTATTGCAAAACATATGTCTGGTCGAGTATTCACCAAGTACATCAGTGAGCCAATTAGTTCTCTATAATTGGAAGGATCCACAGGGCTTGATTCAGAACTCCTTAGTCTCTTCAAGTTTGTGATCATCAGAGTGGTCATAGGTTTGCAATCCATCATGTCAAACCTCTTCAACATCTTGATCATGTAATTTCCTTGACCTAAATAAAATTCATCAGGTCCTTGCCAGACTTCTAGCCCCAAATAGTAATGCATCATCCCTAAATCCTTCATGTCAAATTTTTCTGCTAGTTTCTTCTTACATTCTTCAATTTTACCTTCTACACCTGTCAAGAGAAGATCATCTACATACAGAAGAATGATTACAGATTCTCCATACAACCACGATATACAGGTTCAGATCCGTAGAAATTTTTATGAAGCCTATTCTTTCTAGGCATGCATCCATTCTAGCATACCATACCCTTGGTGCTTGCTTGAGGCCATATAATTCTTTCTTCAATCTGCGAACATATGCCTTCTTGTCTTTAACTTCAAATCCCAAGGGTTTCTCTATATAGACTTCTTCATCTATTGTGTCATTCAGAAATGAAGTATTGACATCCATTTGATGGATGTTCCATCCCATCGATGTTGTCAAAGAGACTAATCAACGAACCGTTGTCTATCTTGTTGTTGGAGCAAATGTCTCTCCATAGTCGATGCCTTTTTGTTGAGAGAAACCTGTAGCCACAAATATTGCCTTATACTTGTCTATACTTCCATCTGTCGCATGTTTGATCTTATAGATGCACTTGGAAGTTACCACAGATTTGTCTTTAGGCCTAGGCACGACCTCCCACACTCTATTCTTCATTATATATTGATACTCTTCATTCATGTCATATTTCTATTCCTTATGATTGATAACCTCTTCAAAAGTGGATGGTTCTACTTCTATTAGTTTTTTCATATATGTAGCATACCTAGAATATCTTTTGGGTTTCTTTCTTTCTCTAAAAGAGCATTTTTTTGCCCGATGACCTTCTACATCAAGTAGTGTATATTTCAACCAATTAGGTCTTTTCCTTGTTTTTGGGATGATCATGGGTTGAATAGTTTCACTAAGACCTTCTTCTACATGGTGATATTCTTCTACTTGCCTATCAACTTCTTTCTCGAATACTGTAAGTTCTTCATCATTAGAGTCTACGTGAAGTTCCTTTGATTTCTTGAATGTTATGCTTTCATCAAATATGACATCTCGGCTAACTTTTATGTGATTTCCTTCTTTGATCTAGATCCTATAAGCCTTAGATGAGTTACTATACCCAATAAATGTTCCCTTCATTCTTTTTCTTGTCCTTTGGTATATGGATACATACAGGACACCCAAAGATTCAGAGATGATCTATAGATGGCTTCTTTCCTGTGAACACTTCCTCCAGAGTTTTGTTGTCTAGGGACCTATGGGGACTTCGATTCAGAATGTGGACAATTTTCTTTGTGGCTTCTCCCCACATAAACTTAGGTAGATCATGATCATGTAATATTTCTTTTACAATTTCTTCAATGGATCTATTCTTCTATTTTGCAACTCCATTTTTATCGGGATTATATGGGACTATGAGCTCCCTCTTAATCCCAAAATCCTTATAGAATGCTCTAATCTCCTTGGATGTATATTCTCCTCCATTATCAGATCTTAGTATCTTGATTCTTCTTTCTTTAAGGTTCTCCACTTTATCTTTGAATTCTTGAAATTTAGGAAATACTTCATCTTGGTTTTCATTAAATAAACCCAAGTCTTTCTTGAATGATCATCTACAAATGTGATATAATATATATGACCTCCAAGTGATTTAGGAGTCATAGGACCACATACATTGGAGTGAATGAGATCCAAGATTTATTTTGACTGTGAAGCACGACTTCCAAATGGCCTCTTGGTATTCTTACCCAATGCACATACTTTACATACTCCTTCATGACCTTCTTTCAGTTCAGGTATTCCATTTACTATGGAGCTTAGAGTTGGAATGATATTGAAATGTAGATGACCAAATCTTCTATGGAAAAGTTCACATGGGCTAATTTCAACGTGAACAAGGGCTTGGGCTAAAGGAGATATCAGTATGTAAAGTGTTCCTTCTCGAATGCCAATGACTTTAGCTTGTTCTATACTTGAGTCTTTACTCCATACAACTACCTTTCCATCAATGAAAGATACTCTATCACACTTATCTTTTAAGCTTGAAATGGAAATTAAGTTCTTATGAAAACCTGGAACAAATATAACATTGTTGAGGTGGATGTTCCTTCCATTCTCCAGCTTTATGGAGGTCAATCCAATACCCCTTACGGGATAGCTCTTGTTATCTCCAAGTTCCACTAAATAAGTGGATTTACCTTTTGATAAGTTATTCAATTATTTGGTATGGCCAGTCATGTGCTTTGATGCACCGCTATCTATTGCCCAACTATTTTCATCTTGGAATGTGCTAGAGAGAGCTCAGAAGAGACCTTCATCCTTTTCCTTGATTGATACCGTCTTTGAAGAAAATAAGAGACTCCGTGATTCCTTTATACCTTTCTTGAGATGGATTTCTACGTTGGAACACTTCTTGATGAACTTCTTCATAGTAGAGGAGATCTTCATGGTTCCCTTAGCTAACCTTAGATCTGATACCATGTTGAGAATTCAATAGGTCAATGAATATGCTAATTCTCTTCAACTTGATAATTGTTTATGTTACCTTTTTAACTATTAAATTTCTTCCTTATTATTATAATGTGAGAAACATCAAACAAATACCAAACCAATAATAATAGTGACATAGTTTATATAGGTTGCAAGCCAGGGCCAAAATCCCTCCTCTTGAGGGGAAAACCCTTAAATATCTTCTCTTCCTATAGATCCTTCTATTAACAAATACGAAGACCTTGTGACTTAGACTAATACCTTCCAAGATCAACCACTTGAGATGATGTGCAAACCTTGTACGAGCCAAACCCATCTAAATCTCTTCCAATTGCACCAACTCGACATCCTGCTGCAAGAACTTCAACCTCCTACTGCAGATCCAAAATTTCGACAGCCTAACAACTGCTGCAACTGCTTTTGCCACACTTGGAAACTTCGATATTCTTCCTAGAGCCATCTGCTTCCCTTCGCTTACTTTTCATTATGAATTAGGGCTTGAGAGATACCCTTAGTGACCTTAACTTTCCTCCTTTCCTCCCTTCCTTCCAAGATAGAACTAGATGTAACCCTTACGCAAAAAGCCTAGCTTTAACTAGCACATGAGAGAGAGAACTAGCCCAAACACTTCATCTTTCTTTGACCTCTTCTTTGTGCTCTTCTTTTCATAGAATGAGTGATGAGTGAGTGCTTCTTTGGAGGACAAGTTTCTCTCTTTATATAGGCCTCTTTAAGGGTAAGACGTGGCTTTTCAATTAGGGCGACTTGACAACTTATAGGCTGACTTGATATTGGAGGGTATTTCGACACTATAAAGGCAAAAATATTTTTTCTTATCAAGATACAATGTGCGCATTGGGGTCTTCAATATATGACAATGGCTCTTAGACCTTGGACAAACTGTAGAAGCACTCAATGGGTGCTTGACCAATAAAATAAAAGAACTTGATCATGAAACCCATGCTCCAATAATAATAATAATTTCTTTTCATTTTATAATTTACAAGAATACATTTCATACCTATGAATATCAAACCTAGTTACACATTTTTCAACATATAAACCCTCACCCACTACCCCCATTATAGACAAATATAATTTTAATTAATTAAAATTTAATATTTTATTGATTTAAAAAAAGAAAATTATATGATAAAATGAAATACTATAAGTGAAACATCCAATTTGAAACTCTAAAATCATATTAATAAAATAAATATATAAAAAAATTATAATTATATTAATAAAAAATATTATAATAAAATAAAATAATTCTAAATATTATAAAAGTTTCACACTTTATCCTTATACTCACAAAAATTGTCTGAACCATAAATGTGATCCGAATTTAATGCATGGATCCTCCTCTGACTCGGAGCTAAAACAAGAATTAACATAATTAGCAAGGAAAGACATTCCTTCCTAAATGGGGTGTTTAAGAGGAGAGAGGTTGGAGGGCACATGGTTTCCATCCCACCAAGCATTATTGATGGGGGACATGGCCATGTTCCCTACCTGATATCATTAACTCATCATAATCAATCCTGCATAGTTAATCTTGCAACCATACATGATTTTTATGAAGGTAATATCTAGATTTCAAGATGGATTAATGGAGGAGATCATGCAAAGGGTTATTGTAGTTATGATGTGGGGGTTTGATCTTCAGGAGCTAGCATGAAGTCCTCTCCCATCCTATCTTCCCATGTGAATCAATAATCACAAGTAGGTGTGGTCTTTTTTCATAGGTGGTGAAGGAAATTTGCACAAAGTAAAGGGTTCAATCAACTGCTACTACTCAACGTAATGAATTTTCAACATGCATAGTGTTAAAATAGGAAAATATGGTAAAATTTAACTTTTTAAATCTCATTTGATGGAGATGATGATCTCATTAAATTACTCTTTTCAAGAGGACCAAAATCAACCTAAAGATCATCTAATTTGGACAAGGGAAACTGTATTTTTGAATTATGCACCCACATGTGCACATTTGATTAGGTCAGCCCTAAAACAAAGTGGAAACCCTTAGAAGGCTATAAATACAAGTGACCTCTACCTCAATTGGACATCATCATGAGACATTCTTCTATTATCTTTCTTGGTTTTGTCTTTCACAGGTCTTAGGCACGTCTGCAGGGGAATGGGTTCGCTCGAAGATGAAATTGTAGGGTCTGAAACTCTCATCTCTATTTTAGGGTTTTGGGCCTCAGTCACAAGCACGACACAGGAATAACTCGACCAAATTCACTCACTAACTAGCTCATCCATGCGACCAAAGCATCTCAGTTGCGCGCACAACTCTTCCTCCATCCAACTAGCATCTAGGGTTTCAGAATCACAGCCGTATGCTCTCCAAATGTTGAATGCGACCATAGTCATTGGCTTACAGGTTCAAGGGAGCGACTGGACCTTTTCAATCACACGCATGAATCATCCTCCATGCGATTAGGACCTAAATGTTGTTTTTTCAGGTGTCCAAAGTTTTCGCTTGTTGACTATAGGGTTTGATAATTGATTGTAGACAGTGACAGTTCATTTCAAGCTTATGAATCACAGTTTTGAGTATATGTATTGATGGGTTCATTTTATGGATATTGTTTAGCTGATTATTGTTGGATAGGTTTATGGTTTTAGATTATTGTACTCTCATTTAATGAATCGTTCAATGACATTCTGATAAGAAGAAGAATTTTAACGGGTTTTCCCGATAGTGGGTTTTTCCATGGTCTCCGATCAATCCTAGTGTCCCTATGTGTCCCTATGTGTGAATGATTTTATTTTATTGTTCCTTTATGTTCTGTTGCATTGACAACAATGATATTGTTCTTTCTACATAGTTGCATGTGTTGTTGAATAATGTAAATCTAAATGATGTTATGATGTTATGTGGTGAATTTAATATGTTAATGAAGAAATGAAATTATCAAAACAAAGAACAATATAGCCCTAAGAAAAAATTAAAATGGTTTCAGATTTGGGTTGAATAAAAGTCATTGAAGGTCACCCCTATGATGAAACCATTGATGGAAGGGAGAGAGGATGGAGGAGACCTAAAATAATTCTAGGGTTTGAAGGAACCCTAGGAAATGTTTGTATTAGGGTTTGGTGGATATTATGAGGTTAGGGTTTGAGATAAACCCTAGTTTATGGTAAATATGTGATATACAAAATCTAGAAACCCTAGCATGGTCAATTTGACAAATTTGATGAAGCCCTAGCTGGGATAGCTTCTATTAGGCTTGGTTGATGACGAAGTTGATGAATATATATTGAATTAAACAAGTGGACCATGAAAAGTGATGGGCGATGATCACCTCTTATTGAAGATGAGTATTTCTTGATTTATGATGCTCCTTTATGACTTTAATTTTGTTTACACTTATAGATCTGATTATTTTTTTTATTATTACCTATACTTCCTGCATGTATATTTGATTATTCAAATGCTTCTCACCTCTTGATGAGTTGTGATAAGTGGATCCTTCTAGAGGATCATGGCTAATGCAAGAGGAGATGAGCTAATAAAGGTAACAAAGTGCTATAAGTTGCCTATGAAAAATAAGAAGGTGTACAAGTATGCATGGTATATTGTTTCAATGTTATGTTTCAATTGTAATACTGGATGGCAAGGTAAGCCCTAAGGTATGATGATTATATAACCTTCATAAATACCTCATGTATGATGAAATGATGCTCTTGGTAGTGAACAATTATCTTACCATTTAGACACAATGAACTTCTTGATTTTATTTAATATTGATCTATGATATATTGGTATACTTGATGGAGGATAGCACCTTGATTCTAATAGATAGTAACTTCATATCATTAATAATGTTTATGATAAGCATGGTAGCCATGATGATATAAGTGTAACAATGAGATTGATATTCAAGATATTTTGTTGACCGTAGTTATGTTTTGATGTATGGAAAAACTGAATGCCCTGACTTGATGGATTGAGTTATGTAATGTTATGATCATGATCATTGAAATATACTCCTATTAGTTATTAGAAACTAACCCTTGATGAAAGATTGATGTAATGATGTAATGGTGAAGTAGTTGATGCTAACATGATATGACCATGATGTGATATAATATGAATTTAATATCTAATAGATCTGTTGCTGCATGACAATATTATATACAAGGTTATGACTTGAATGAAGATGACTGAAGTGGCTGCCAATTCAGAGGTAGAATCTCTCCATAAGATCCATACTCCTATTATCATTTGCGTTATTTGTATATAAGATTATTTACTATTGAAATATGATTTATGGGCATGAATAGAAAAATATCTAATATTGTTGGTTTGCAACAAAATTATGATATGAGAAGAGAGATATTTCCTTTACTTTAAGCCTCAATCACACAAAAACAAGCCTATGGGTGTGACTATAGCCTCAACCACACAAAAGTAATCTCAAGGGTGTGAATGTAGCCTTCCAATCACACAGAGGAAGGTAACCTCAAGGGTGTGACTGTAGCCTCCGAACCGCACGAAGGAAGGCCTACGAGTGCGATTATACCTGTAGGTCAAAAAAGTGAAGCTTTGTGCAAAAAATCAAACGTAAACCTGAAGGATGCCTGTCTTATAGACATGGAGAAGACAATAGAAAGTTCTATGAGCAGGGAAGTTTGAGTGTTTGACCTACTATAATGTGAATATGTTAACTAAACTTATGTTTGCAGGTGATCGAGATATTGATATCAATATGTCATTATGATTTAGCCATTGATGCTTGTGTATGAAAATATTTGATAATAGTTGCAAGGGTTTGACTAGACTGGGTTGATTGATTTAGATAAAACATTGTTTGGAGTTTTGACATGATGCTTGATAATGATTTAGAACTTTGACTTGATGATTGAGATATGTCTAGGGCTATAGATCTCACTGTTTGGGATTTGACCTGATGACTAATGATTTGATTTGAGGACTAATGGTTTTCCTTAATTGCTATATGGGCATAGTGACTTTTAGTGACTTGTATTATGTGTTGACATCAATAGCTTTGACAAAATGGTTGAAATATTGACATTTGCGATTCAGTATGAAGTTATATCACAATAAATCGATGGAAGCTGCATGACTTCTTATTGGTGTATGTGTTTACATCTAGTGACATATAATATGATCATGAGAATGACTTGATGAAGTTTGGATTGATATTGTTGGGTAGATGAAAACTTGTTGGCATGATAAAGTCATAATTTTATATTTGGATATGAGCTCTACCTGTCACTTGGTCCAAAGAATTTGTTACAATGATATTGATGATTTTGATATTAGTTTTGATTTGGAATCTAAAATTTGATAAGATGAATTAGTTGATTTGATTGCACAATATTGAATTATGTAAAGCTGAGCATATTGGTTTAGTAAAGTGTTATGTTTGCAAAAAGCATTGTTTGAAGCAAGCATCTCAATTTGGGTATGTCCGCATTGACAATTACCTAGTGAAGCCAAGAAGATGTGTCGATCCAAAATTCTACTTCAAGAGGGGTCCAAGGGATGTCTTTTATTTTGGTTTTTATATATACTGATGATCTACCCTTGACAGGTAATGAGCATCTAATGATAAAAATAAGAAGGATATGGCCTCTGAAATTTAAAATGAAGAATCATGGCACGATGTATCTCATCCTGAAGTTTGGAAAATAAAATATGCATTGCAATGCTATTGAATAGTTTTTTGAAAATGGAAATGCAAATCCTTTGACACTCCGATTGAATTTCAAGAAGTTGTGAAGAGATATTGTTGAACCTAACTTAGAAATCGACAATTGATTGAAGCATTGATGTTCCAACACCCGTTCATATGTGTGTGTGCGTGTGTGTTTTGTGCATAACCTAAGTGAATACATGATTGAGTTGCTTCATACACAATGAGTTGCCACCAAACACCCTTCGAGATATTTGCATGGGATGATTTATCTTTGACATTGTTCCTATGATATGTCATTGCATGGATGTATTGATGATGTTTAGATTGTTGTTGGTGAGCACATTTGGGTGTTTCCCTAGTATGTGATCTACCATTTTTCTTTGAATGATAAGTTTGTAGCTTTAAGCATGACCAATTTGAGCACGATGGTTACTAGCATGACTAGCTATGAGGCAGGATGAATATTTTTGGAGAGATTTATTGAGTAGGTTCTAGATATGACATGGATACATTATGATGAAAAAGAGTGGGAAAAAATTGGAAAAGATTCCCATATATAGTTGGAAATGAGATACCTTCATTGAGAGTGTTGTTGTACGAAACAAGCTTAGGCTTTTAGTTGAAACCTCCTCGAGAGGGAGGATGACTATGGTATCCTTTTTGTGATATGTATATTTTGTTCTAATATGATATTTTATTTGATGTCTTGTATTAATAGGAGATAGTTTCTATTGAGACATGATGATTACCAAATATGAGTATGATAATGTGTTGTTGATCTACAAAGAGCATCATTCGTCGAGGACATGGAGCAAGCTCTTCCCCCTCTGTTTGAGCTCTCAGGGCATGGAATCGAGATGGAGGAATCCTGGGGTTGAGGGATCTCTTGACAATAGGGTATAACCCATATCTATTACCCATAGGGTTGGAGATGTTTCTCCCCTATCTTGGTATTTGTAGAGTATACCCTAGTTGGCATCATACCCACAAGTCAGGCTTGTTGGGATTTTCCCTCCCCATCTTTCCAACGGGTTGAGGAGGCTTATGGGAGTGTGATCCTTACCTTTTGGTAATTTGGGTATCTCGTCCAAGCTTGAATTATGATGTAGGTGTTCTACCACATGGCTCTTGAGGGTCATTGTTGGGAATATCAGTAGGCAATAGGATGGGTTGAGATGTGCTCCCATATATCACCTCTTGCTCGATATGGGGTCGTAGATGTTTAGTTCCCCCATGAGAATTCGAGTTGAGATGTGCCACTTCATGTGATTTTGAGATTTCCTCTTCAATGTTGATGTGGGTCATAGACTTGACTCCCCACTGATGTTTCCCGGGTGGTAGCATTAGTCTCCCCGTTGGCAGATATTCTAGGTGGTAACAATGGCTCCCTGATGAATAGATGGTGGTAGTTTAGGCTCCCCTCCGATGTCAAAATGTTCGTCTTTTAGATTCACGAATGTTCAACATGTGAGCAGGGACAATCAAGAGATAAGTAGGAACAAGAAAGAGATGAATTGAGATGAACAATTATGATATTGGATATGATATGATCACAGAATGACATGTTGATCGATGGTCAGATATTGACAAGCATAATTCTCCCTAGTTGAGGGAGAGTGATAAAATGGGCAACTACGGTCAAATTCCACTTTGCACAATTCATTTTACGGAAATGATGATTTGATTAAATTCCTCTTTTTGAGAGGACCAAAATCGACCTAAAGACAATCTAATTTAGACAAGGGAAAGTGTATTTTTGAATTATGAGCCCACATGTACCCATTTTCCCAAGTCATCCCTAAAGCAAAGTGGACACCCTTCCATACAAGTGACCTTTACCTCATTTGGAAATCATCATGAGACATTCTTCTATTCACTTTCTTGTTTTTGGCTCGCACAGGTTTGAGGCATGTCCTTGGAGGAATGGGTTCTCTTTAAGATGAAATTGTAGGGTTTGAAGCTCACATCTTTGTTTTAGGGTTTTGGGCCTCAGTCGCAGGCACAAGACAAGAAGAAATCAACCACAATTGTGCACTAATCGGCTCATCTGTGTGACCAAAGAATCTCAGTCGCATGCACAACTTGTCCTCCATGCAGCTGGCATCTAGGGTTTTAGAATCACAATCACAATTCTCCAAAGGCTGAATTTGACCACAACCATTGGCTTACAGATTCAAGGGAGCAACTAGACCTTTCCAACTGCACACATGACTCCTCCTCCATGCGACTGGGACATAAATGTTATTTTTTCAGTTGTGCGAAGTTTTCACTCGTTTACCGTAGGCTTTGACAGTTGACTGAAGATAGTGATAGTTCATTTCAAGCTTGTGAATCGGGATTTTGAGTATAAGCATTGATGGGTTCATTTTATGTATATTGTTTAGTTTATTATTGCGGGATAGGTTTATGGTTATGGATTATTGTAGTCTCATTTATTGAATCATTCAATGACAATATAATAAGAAGAATAATCTGAAAGGGTTTTCCCCATAGTAAGTTTTGCCTTGGTCTCTGACCAATCCTAGTGTCTCTATGTGTGAATGATTTTCTTCTATTGTTCCTTTATGTTCAGCTGCATTGATGATGATGATATTTCTCTTTCTACATAGTTGCATATGTTGTTGAGTAATATAAATCTTAATAATGTTATGATGTTATGGGGTGAATTTAATATGTTAATGAATAAATGAAATTATCAAAGTAAAGAAAAATATATATCCCTAAGAAAATATTAACAAGTCAAGTTCTCAGACTTTGAAATCATTGTAGTGTGTTACTTCCTAGAATCTAGCCTTAAATAACCTCCATGAGAATCTCCTTCTACCCTGTTTTTCATCTGTCTTTCAGTTCTTACCAAGTGTGTCGGTGGGGGGCAAGAAACTTTGTTCCCATTCTCTTACATATGGTACTGGTGTCCAATATCTTTCTTGGTTGTTGTAATTAGTTTAGGTTGGGTTGTTGGAATTATTTCAACGATTCCCATCTTTCTACCTGATAGACATCTTTGTTGGTATTATTTCAACGATTCCCATCTTTATACCTCATAGAAAATGGTAGCCACACTAAATATTTGTAAAATTTAGAAGCCAAGGAGCAGTTGAATGAGGCCATGATGGCAATAAATATAGAGGGAATGAATGCCATTGAAGCAATGACTGCCTCCATTGTCAAACTAGGAGATGTTGCAGTCAAATTTGTTGTTGTTGCTCTTGCTTCCATCATTAGCATCACAACGACAAAGAGAGATGTAGATGTCAATATTCTTGTGCTTTCCATTCTTTCTTAAACTCACAACATTCCTATTACTGTTAATTGATGTGCAAACCCAGAAACCTAAAGGATGAAACCATAATCCTCTAGAGCAAGTCAGAATCTAAAACAGACCAATCCTAATTAGAAGCACCAATCTTTCTTGTTTGAGACTGGATTAGTCGAGCACAAGGGACAGAGTGATCTGACATCACAAAACTTGCACATGTAAAGGAAAGTCGTGTGTATTAATAATCTTCTTCACCATTTTTTCATGCCTAATCTCTTCCTATAATGTAATCAAATATTTTTTTTGTTAGCACATTTACAAAGCTTTTAGCGTGTATTAATAATCCACTACTACAAAAAAATTTTGCAAGATAAAACTATTGGAAAAAGTCTTAAACTGAACACTTACCCATTGGTTTGTTGTCAAGCGCAGTGTCACCACTCTAGAGATTGACCTTAACTTTCCACCCTACCATGCATTAGGTTGCATGCCATCGTTCCTTCCTTTGGCCCATACTTTATTTCTGAAATTCCCCTAATCTATCAAGGAAATGACCAAATTGTGCAAGGATTATTAAGATAAATTCTCCCTGAATGATTGAATTGTACCTGAAAAATCAGATATAGAGCCAAATTATTTAAATCTATAAACACCCTCACAATTTTTTGAGAAACATTTCAAATATGAAGAAAACCGTATAAATTGTGCCTAAATCCATGAAGGACTGAAATGAATTTACGAGATGGTGTCGATGCAAACAACTAGAATGATAATTATTGAATTTAAGACTAAAATGAATTTAACATATGTTATCAATACAAACAATTGGAATGATAACTATTATGGCATCATTCCTTTCTCTTGCCCATATCTTTTTTGTAAAATTGACCTATTGATATAGGAAATGACCAAACCCTGTGAATATTATTACAATAAACTCCCCCAGAACCACAAAATTTGAACAAAAGAACTCTGGTATGGATCTATTTCTATTGACAATTATTAATGATTAATTAATCGGCTTTCAATGATGGTTAGTATATAGAATTTCAGTTGATCTGCTAGATAGTCAACACAAAAGTGCAATCGAATCTATTTCAAATATAAGTTTGCAAAAGGTTCTTACAATGTGTGAAAATACTAAAACATAAATTAAGGTGCATTACGTTGATTTTATTCTTTCCATAAAAAATGTAATTAAAACTTCAAAATGAAAAAATTTAGCTACAGAAGCCAAACCCTAAAAATTCTCTAAAATTTTCTGAGAAAAAGATGAAAGAAGCTACATAAGTATCAATTTCCACCAAGGCATCTTTTTTTGCAAATCAAAGTCGACAAAGCCTTTGTCTTCCGAAAGCAATCGATTTTTATCAATCTACCACGCAAGGAAAAAGAAAATATAGCAAAACCTACATAATTTTATTTCAACCTATGTTAGCAAATCATTGCTAAGTGTATAATATTAGAACCAATAACACAAAATACATAGTTTCTAGGACTAATTATAAAATTTAAGATACAAACCCCAATAATGTACGTCTTCCAATCTCCATTCGAGCTTTCTTGGTCTTCTTGGTGTAGTTAGATAGCATTGTTGTGTTCTATATGAATTTTCAAAATAACCCTATGCTCAGTGGTTTTCTATAAAATATATTTGGTTGTTTGCTGTTCTACATGCAATTCAAGGTTAAGAAACCAGGATCTAACAATGTCAGTAGCTACCAAGCCAAGTTGATTCGTTCAAAAGTGTAGACATGTCTGTAACTTTCGAACCACCAAACTTAAGCAATCTTGTGCCATCCACCATAAATGAATCAAGGTTTCCTGTATAAGAGGAGTAATGAGTGATAGGTGAGTGAAGGAGAGGATCTAGACAGGACTAAAGGATGGTAATAAAAAGAAAGAGCGAATAACTAGAAGTTATATAAAAAAATATTAAATAAAATAATATGACAATTAGAATATATATATATATTTCTTACAACTAGACCTCATGCAACCGCATGAATACCAAGTGTCACCTTACATGTGCTCTAGGATGTAAGCTCACATAAACCATCACATAACCATCTTTTAGGCTCATTTAATCGGCCCATTTACTCGTGTCCTCCAAAGGCTATGCCATGAGGAGAGGAGATTATGTCTTCTTAGGTAGGATTTTGAACAAGACATTACAATTTTGCTCTCCCGACGCCAAGCCCATTAGGATGTTTTTTCCCTCCGGGAACTGAACTTGTACATCTTTATTTTCTCATAAACTTAGACAAATGATTTCCAATATTAGACTATAGATGTAACTTACATAGGGTATAGAATCGTTTCTCTTTGCTACTGTTATTTTTCTTTCTTGAGCAAGCACAAATGTGAGCTCTGGATAGTGAGAAAGCTTTTGATGGAACAACAAACAAACAACTTTGGTTAGACCAACCTTTGAAAGCTGGAAAATCACATTTCACATGCCACTGCTAAACTATAAGGTTGAATATGTGTTGCGGCAGATGACGAATCATCGGTCGATGCTAGAATCAAGTCACCTATACCCACCATGAATTCATCAACAAAACTCAAAGACAAAAAGTTAATGTAGTTAGAGTTTAAAGTTGTAGTTGGATTTTGAGATCCAGCACACCATGAGCATGCTTCCCTGTTTGTTCCATGCAGTTAGTTCTATATATATGAATGTGAGAAGTCAGTGAAGCATATTCAAGAGGATGGCTTTGAATATGAACATGTGCCTCTGGTATGTAGGTGCCAAGAAGGGAACATTCAAGGATTCAATAGTTTGCAGATTGTAAAACCTAGTTATGTTAATGAAAATTTCAATTAGAGTATAAAACTGAAATATTAAAGTTAATTTTGGCCCTTGAATTTATAGTATTTATAGTTAGGTACATTAAGCTCTAGTCTAGTCCTTCACATATCCGTTCATGATATGTTGCAAGAATTTCATTCCATATATAGGGGAATAGGTTTAATAGTCTTATATTGATAGGTTCCTCTCTACAAATGTAGTGAATAGACAAAACTAAACAATTGAAGAAAATATTCACAGGTTCAAAAAGGCATCAATAGAAAATAACATCTGTAAGTCCTCCGTTTTGGGCACCATTAACAGATATATATTTCTAATTGGGTTTACCATAACTCATAGAAAGCGAAAATTCTAGATGGTTACAACATGCAATGGTTGTTTCTTCTTAGTTTGGTTTCTTTAAAATACAAAGCCATTAGAATGTGAATTTAGTACAACTCTGTGTAATCCAGGAAACATGCATGAACATCTGCTGGAATCTATATGTTATGCATCCTGAAAAACTTGAAAGGTAGAATAATTTTGACAAAATATCTTTGTTCCACCCTTTTTATTATCTATCAATGACATTTCCCTGTACAATAATTCGAAATACAGTTGCACAAGTAATCTTAAAACTACATAGCAATTGGTCTCAAATTTTTCTTCAGCCAAGGAAGCTTCCCAGTGGATTTACATTGTCTTTAGTACAATTTAGATGGACAATTGTGCTTATTCATTATGGTACATTAGAATTAGACCTAGGAAGAACAAGAATACAAAGTCTAGCACGATCAATAATGTCTCCCTAGGAAAAATGGAAGCAAAGAATTGAGCGAGCGCAAAATGGTGCACTCTCGAAGGATGAAACCATACAAGGAAATAAACTCTTATCACCGACTATGCTGATAAATAAATATGATCCAACACCAATGCCCAAACTGATAACATCTGCATATGTTATCTAATCATGCAAGAACCAATAATGTATGGTTCCTTACCAATGCACAAGGCCCCCCATAAATTTTTAGAAAGATATTTTTTCTCTATAGAATTCAATCTCTGTTTGACTCAATGATTCAGTTATGATACTGTTGATTTGAGTTCATAAAGTCACTAAAATAGAGCTAATGGTTCCTTCCTCACATTGGCTAACAATTAGTCCTAGAACCTTATTCTTTGTTTCTGCCAATTGGTAACACTGTCTTCTTGGTACCTGATAGTAGATACATCAAAGAAGAATATTTAGAAACATAAATCAGAGTTCTTTCTTTCTTGAATGATCATGCATGTTATAAAGGATAAGAATAACAAATATTTTGACAGAAACTTCTATGAAAAATAAGAGTCCTAATTATAAGAGGACATACTGACTACCAACAGTCATTCATAGGTCTGCTGGCAACTTGTATATTATGCACTTCATATGGAGAGAGAGCCCATGAGAAGCAATATGATGCTCTTTTCAAATTGTCCCTTTGTATGCCTCATTTGTAGGTACTCACGGTCCTATTTCATACTTTTTGTATGTCTTCCAAAAAGAAAAGTAATGAAATTTTACAAAATAATCTCCGAGGAGGTCTGGTATCAAAATCAAATTCAAGACCAGTATCCAATTTATTCCAAGCTGTAAATGTGTATTTAGAACATTCAAGCTCTCGAGGAAGGATTATCTATGGAAAAAATTGTACAACATAACCATTTGAGATTGAAAAGGTTAGCCATCTCTTATGGTAAAAAGTCATCAAATTCTAAATATCATTATTCCTATTATGTATAGAATAAGAGCATGTTCTTAAACAATAATTTAACGTGTCTTGTTCTCTCTCCATTAGCTAGGGTTTGTTTGTTATCTAGCAACAGAGCCATACTTAAGCTAAAGAGCTTACTTCGAGAGCTTAATTCGAGGCATCGATTGATACATGTTCTTTCCATACTTGAGCTAAAGAGCTTAATTCAAGATGAGGCTTCCATTGATGCATGTTCTTTGACTGTGTTCTAGAAGGTGACAAAAACCCTGGTACGAAGCTTTGTTCCGTGCGAGAGCTTTGTTCCGTGTGAGAGCTTTTTTCCGCATGAGAAAAGAGAATCACAAGGAGAGAACTCTGGAGCTATTGCAGAGCATAGAGGACTCCGAGGACAAGTTGATTCATGTATGGTTGAACAAACTGTTCATAGGTAGTAAACATTGTATTTTTATGCAATGGTAGTGACGTAGAGGCAGAGGTAGTGACGGATGTGAAGTGCTACAGAGGACATGTAGATAGCCATGTATGATGTGACATAAGTGACAAGTGAAGATATATATTAGGAAACCAAACAAACCAAATCTACATTTAATGCTAATAAATTAATGGTAACATTACCTCATTAGCATTACTTTCAATAACCCAAAACAATGATTTAGATCTTTTTAAACTAAGAAATCATATAAAAAATATAGAAAAAACCAAATAAGATGAACAAAAATCTGATTGGTTAAGAAAATCATGGCATGTATTTAATTAGTTAGCCAACAATAGGACTTAAAACTCAGAGATAAATTATAATAATCTTAAAATAGATTCGATTAGTAATAGTCAATAGTCCATGCCGTGACGGCAGGGACTAATGATAAAACCTATAGATATTGGTTTAGTGTAATAGGTGGTGGAATTTTCCCGGACAAAACTGGCACCTAAAACCCTGTCCCCTCACAGAAAAGATCGCATTCATTCAAACTAAATTTAATTGTTTTGCGGCCCACTATGGAGCTTAATATTCCACACCCTCTCTGTGTTGACTGCTGCGAAATATCGTGTTTCATGCATTCGAGAACGTTATTGAATATTGTACATGTTACTCCCGGTAAAGCGAATATGCCACACAGTATTTCAGTCAAACTCGGGGAGCATAATTCAACAATATTCAAAAATTTGGTGGAGTATGTTATTTTAATATGTTATTTTCTATACTGGAATATGTTAAGTAGATTTGAATTATTACTATAATATTGACTTGAAGTAATTGATTTGTGAGTGGTTTAATTTACTTGATGTTATGAATTGAAATTTCATAAAAATAGTTTTAAACTAAGAATATATTTTAATTGTTTTTATTATATTATTGATTAAAATAGATTTGATAATAAAAATTATATATAAAAAATAAAAATATTTTTATAAAAAAACTATTTTATAAATGGATGGATTATTTTTCTATTTATTTATATTGAAATTTATTTTAACTTTTGATTTAAAAATGTCTCACTATATAATAAAATTTTCACTATACATATTAATTTAAAAAAAGTTTCATTATATAACAATATTTTCACTATGCATATTAATTTATGAAATTTGTTATTTATCTAACTTTAGTGAATTTAATGGAAAAAACATTTTTTATAAAATTAATTTTCACAATTTTTTTATATATAATCATATTAAATTTGATTATATGAGATTGGTTATTTATGGAATTTTATTATATTTAAAAATATAAAAATTATAAATTCAATATTTTATTACCTCTAAATAAAACACATTATATAAAGACACATATTTATAAATATAAAGGCACATATTTACTATTTATTTAAATTTACTATATATTTAAATTACATTACATAACTACGGCTAGTATTTATGTAAATCTTAGGTTAGTAATTACATAATTTATTGGTTCAAAACTGGTTAGCCAAATTTTTTTTTTTTTTTTTTTATATAATTTTTATCAAAAAATTTTACTTAATTCATTATGGATCATACAAGTTTAAATAAGCTTAAAAAACTATTTTAAATAACACAAATCAAAATTTCACCTCAAAATTTTCCACGGATTCTAACACCAAAAAGTCTAAACATCACACTGAAAACAAATTCATATTCTGACCAGGCCAGCAACATCCTGCACCAAATTACTCTCCGCGCCGGGAGATCTGAACTACCCATCATTCTCCGTGGTGTTTAAGCCGCGTAGTTTGGTTCGTGTTACGAGGAGAACCGTGACGAACGTTGGAGGAGCACCGTGTGTATATGAAATGGCAGTCGAGAGCCCTGAAAACGTAAATATAACCGTGCAGCCGACGACGCTCGCCTTCGAAAAGCAAAACCAGAAGGCGACTTATACAGTGACATTTGAAAGCAAAATTGCAGATGACCACAAACCTAAAGGACGCCAAGTGTTCGGTCAAATATTGTGGAAATGCGTGAAGGGCGGAACGCAAGTTGTTCGCAGTCCTGTGGCCGTAGCCTGGACAGTGGAGTGATGAAGAATGAGTGGACTGGCCCAGTTGTTCGTCTGTGGGCCTCTAGTTTGGAAAAAAGTAGAAGCCATTGAAAACTATTAGAGGCGCACAGCACACCAACACACTCAGACACATTGAACACAAGAACCTCTAAACGCTTGCTTCATTCACAGATTAAACAGATATATATACATGCTACAGAAGTTTCTAGAGATCATTAGAGTCAGTGGCTTGCTAGAGAAGTTTCCCCATTGTCAATGTATCCGCCGACTTCATTAAATATAGCAGCGGCTTTCTAGATTCAGCATTTACTGTTTCTGTTGAATTTTCGTGGCAGGTAGTTGGAATTATTCATGGTTTCTAACACTCCCCCTTAATTTCAACTACATACAATAAACAAGACACTATACTCTTAATTGTCATGCCTGCTGGTCTAAGTCTCAGCTAGGCTTACAAAATTTGGATTTTCTACAATGTACAACATATTTCTACACATTTCAAATTTAGCCTTTCCAAGAGGCTTGGTGAATATGTCAGCCACATTTTCATTTGTATTACAATATGATAAGTCAATTTCTTTTGATTGCAATTTTTCTCTTACAAAATGATGTTGTGTCTCAATGTGTTTTGTCCTTGCATGATATATAGGATTGTTTGCCAATTTGATAGTGGTTTGATTGTCACATCTGGTTACTGTAGGTGCTTGTTGTGTTTCTCCAACATCTTCAAGGATCCTCCTAAGCCATATTGCTTCACAGGTTGCACTGCATAATGCTTTATATTCAGCTTCAGTAGATGACAATGAAACAGTTGGTTGTTTCTTACTTCTCCATGATATTGGTCCTGAACCAATATTGAACATGTATCCAGTAGTAGATTTCCTATCATCTGGATTTCCAGCCCAGTCAGAATCAGAATAACCTGCCAATTCAACATCAAATTCATCAGTATACATAATACCAAAATTAAGTGTTCCTTTCAGATATCGAAGGACTTTCTTTGCTGCTTTCCAATGGCTTTCACAAGGCTTAGCCATGAACTGACTAAGTATGCTGACAGAATATGCTATATCTGGTTTGGTAGTGGTGAGATAGTTCAGACTTCCCACCAGTTGACGATACATAGTTCCATTCACCTCTTTGGTTCCATCATCACTGCACAATTTGACATTCTGTTCTAAAGGAGTAGATGTTGCCTTGCATTCAATCATATTGAATCTTTTAAGTATTTCCCTTGTATATTTGCTTTGTGTGATCAATGTCTTACCAGGCTCCCTCCAAACTTCAAGACCTAAACAATAATGCAATTCACCAAGATCCTTCATCTCAAATACATGTGACAATTGATTTTTAATTTCTTCAATCAACTTGCATGCATTTCCTGTTATGATTAGATCATCAACATATACAGATATCAAAGCAACATTCTTGTCTTCATCTTCCTTGATGTATAAATTAGGATCATTCTTGCTTCTTATAAAACCTTTCTCATAAAAGAAAGAATCAATTTTCACATACCATGATCTTGGTGCTTGTTTCAAGCCATATAAAGCTTTCTTTAACCTGCAAACCAGATGCTCCTGTCCCTGTTTTACAAACCCTTCAGGTTGAACTAAATAAAATTCTTCTTTTAACTCACCATTCAAAAATGCAGATTTGACATCTAACTGATGCATTTTCCAATTATATTTTGTAGCTAATGCAATCATAATTCTAATTGTGTTCATCTTAGCTACAGGTGCAAAAGTATCTTCATAATCAATTCCCTCCTTTTGAGAATATCCTTTGGCAACCAATCTAGCTTTATATTTATCAATACTTCCATCAGCATTAAATTTAGATTTATAAAGCCATTTACATCCTATGGGAACTTTATTTTTAGGCAATTCTGTTAATTCCCATGTGTTATTTTTTATTATAGAGTTATATTCTTCATTCATTGCATTTCTCCATTCTTCATATTCTTTAGCTTCATCATAGCTTGAAGGTTCTACAACATTCATAACATGAGACATTAATGCATAATCTTTATACCTTACAGGTACCTGACTTTGACGTGATGACCTTCTTGGAGTTTTATTGCTTTCATCTTTCTTTTGGCTTTGCAGAGTCTCCTCTCCTCTCTTTGGAGTGTCATGACTGCTTGATGCTACTTGTTCTTGATCTTGTACCTGTTCCTGTGCTTGTTCCTGTTCTTGTTCAACACTTGTGTCTAATTTGACATAATCATCAATATTATGCCATACACTATTATTTATTTTATCACCTTCATTTACATTCTCATGAAACACCACATCCCTACTTGCAAGCAGTCTATGAGTACTGGGATCAAACAACTTATATGCTTTCTGATTATCACAATAGCCAATAAATATGCACTTAATTGCCTTTGCATCAAGTTTTCTTCTTTCATCTTTTGGAATGTGAGCAAATGCCTTGCAACCAAAAACTCTTAAATGGCTTACTTTTGTTTTGTACCCAAAAAATGCTTCAAAAGGTGTTTTAAGCTCTAAACTTTTAGTTGGACTCCTATTTTTCAAATAAACAGCAGTATTAACGGCTTCAGCCCAAAAAACATTAGAGATATTTTTACCTTGAAGCATACTACGTGCACATTCAACTAGTGTTCTGTTTTTCCTCTCAGCAACTCCATTTTGCTAAGGTGTATGTGGCACTGTAAATTGTTGTTGAATCCCATTGCTTTTACAATATTGATTAAATTCTCTTGATTTGAATTCTCCCCCTTGATCAGATCTCAAGATTTTGATATAATTACCAGTTTGTTTTTCTACCATATTCTTAAATTCTTTAAAATACTCAAAAACATCACTCTTCTTTCTTATGAAATAAACCCATGTATATCTAGATCTATCATCCACAAAAATAAGAAAATACCATGCTCCACCAATATATCTAGTTTGCATAGGTCCACATACATCAGTATGAATTAATTCAAGTATTTCCCTTTGCCTTTTTTCTTTATGTATAGGAAATTCCTCCTTATGTTGCTTGCCAAGTACACATGCCTCACATTCAACATGATCATTTTTCAAGACAGGAAGGCCTTCAACCATAGTGTTCTTTTGCAGTAGCATTAAATCTTTGTGATTTAGATGTCCATACCTTTGATGCCATAAATCTTCTGTTGATATTGCTGTAGATGCTAATGCTTGATGACTTTTCCTGGTCACATCCAACTTATACAAACCTCCAACTCTGGTTCCTGTGGCAATAACCTTGTATTTATCTTGAATGTCTTTCACTACACACTGTGATTTAACAAATTCCACCTTCAAATCTTGGTCAGTAATAGTAGAAACAGAAATTAAATTCTTTTTAATATCAGGGACATACATCACATTATGAATCTGTTTCTCTTGCCCATTAGACAAATTCACACCTATTACTCCATAACCTTGAACTTTAAGTGCTCTGTTATCTCCTAGGCAAACATATGTTCCATCAATATTTTCATGATATTCATCAAACCACTCCTTATTACAAGACATATGGAGTGATGCACCCGAATCAATGAACCAAGCATTCTTATCATCATTATCCACAAACAATGCAGCATCAGAAACAAACAATTTAAGATTTTTAAATCCATCATTGATATCTTTGTCCACAAAATTTCCATTATGCCTTCTGTTTCTCTGCCTAGACTCATTATATTTCCTTTTATAGCAATCTTTAGAATGATGCCCAGGTTTGCCACAATAATAACACTCATCATTTTTCTTTGGAAATTTAGACTGTATCATACCTTTTTGCTTTGCTTGAAACTTGCCTCCTTTGTTCTTGTCCCATGGTTTGCCTCTGTATGGATATTTGCCCTTGGCCACTAATGCCAAATCTGAACTGCTAGAGCCCAAAAAATTCTTCATCCTCTCCTCCTCTTGTAGAAGAATTCCTGTCAATTCATCAAATGAAGGGGGTTTTTCTCTAGCTGCAAGACTTGAAACAAAAATTTGATAATCTTGCACTAAGCCATTTAATACGATGGTGACTAAGTCAGTATTAGACACCTTTTCACCAATATCTCCTAACTTATCACTTAAATCTTTGACACGAGATATAAAATTGCTTATATTTTCATTTGCTTCCATTTTTAAGGATAAAAGCTTAGTCTTCAAAAACAAGATCCGGTTTGTATTTGTTGTTTCATACAAACCCTTCAATGTATCCCATGTTTCTTTTGATGTCTTGCAGTCTCTGATATGAGGAATGATGTTGTCCTTTACGGACATACGCAGCAGCACCTTTGCTTTTGTCTCCCTTCTCTCCCAATCTGGGATAGAACCTGCAACAGTGGGTTTGGGCTCATCCCCACTTACAATGGACCACAAATTATTACCTTCTAAAATAGTCATTAGCTTGAATTTCCAGTTTACATAATTTTCACCATCAAGCTTGGTGGATTCATTCATATAATTATCAAGCAACAAATTTGCCATGTTAAGAAGCTTTCTCCAATCACCAATATTCAAATATTAGAGAGGGCAAACTCACAAAAAACCACAACTTACAACTTCAATATTTCCTTAATAATAACAACCCTCCTTCACACTTTTCCTCTCCCTTTTTTTCTGTCACTAAATCATTAAAAGAACACACATTCATTCAATCATAAAGCCGCTACCAAAGAATTCATTCAATAATTCTTCACTTTCGACATAAGGCCATTATCGAGCTCTACTTGAACTTCTAGAGCTTGTAGGACCTATTGATAATGCAAATGATTTGAATAAACTTGGAGGACTCACTGCACTTGTCAAAGAACTTAACAGAGAAGAGAAAGAACTGCGCACAATTGCTGCATGGGTTCTTGGACAAGCAAGTAATAACAATCCTGTTGTCCAAAAGCAGATAATTGAACTAAATGTCTTACCAGAACCTACACAACACACAGTCCTCTATCTTCCTGATCGACCTTCGTTTCAGCAGTCAAGGTGCATCCTCTGCCGCCACCGCCAGTACAGCCAGGACCTCCCAAGCGCACAACGCACAGCTCACCACACTTCTGCTGTGCACACCAGGCTGAAAAAAGAAGAACAGATCACCAAAACGTTGCTGTTGCTCTCCTTGTACACTCCACCTTACGGCTCACACCCTCAGCTCCTATTATGGTTCACACCCTCAGCTCTGATACCATGAAAACTATTAGAGGCGCACAGCACACCAACACACTCAGACACATTGAACACAAGAACCTCTGAACGCTTGCTTCATTCACAGATTAAACAGATATATATACATGCTACAGAAGTTTCTGGAGATCATTAGAGTCGGTGGCTTGCTAGAGAAGTTTCCCCATTGTCAATGTATCCGCCGACTTCATTAAATATAGCAGCGGCTTTCTAGATTCAGCATTTACTGTTTCTGTTGAATTTTCGTGGCAGGTAGTTGGAATTATTCATGGTTTCTAACAGCCATCCATGAAGATGTAACGCATTTTGTTTTTTTTTTACGTCGGTACAACGACACGATACCGCGGGGTGTTCAACTTCCAATTATGATAGGCTTACCTCACTCCATTATCTTCTGCATGCTTATTTGTCAATTCCTATTACCTGTAAAATGAAAATATCCTATTGCCAGTAAAATAAAAATTGATACAGGAAATGTTTTCAAAGTTGTTAGACTATGCATTTCACTTCATGCAAATATTACAAACGCAAATGTGACTGTGCAAATATTACAAATGTAAAGATGCGAGTTTGACAACTTTTTATACAGTTATATATATGTGGGGTTTCTATTTTCAATCTCTCTCATAAAACTGAAATGAACCTTTTGATGTTATTTTCACTTTTAATTTTTGTTTGAACATAAATTTTAATGATAATTATATTTTTGGAGGCTAGGTCTGAGCTAGATGCTTGATGCGTAGCCTTAGTTTAGGATTCTGCCGCCATGTCTGAGGGAGCGGTATCCGGGGATGATGGAGCCCCAGGAAGCATTTCCCGTAGCCTCGCCCAGGATGATGTATTTGAAGGTTGCTGGAACGGTGAGAAGATGGAGGTGATTTGCAGGATGATGAATCCTCCTAAATAATATGAAAATATAATGTATTATTTTTTGGTAGGTAAGCACCCACTGGCACCATCAATCCAAAGTTTCTTTGGCGAAAATATAATCTATTATTATTTATATATAATTTGAGAATTAATTATATATTATATATAAGTAATATATATATGTTTTGGTCATCAAAACATTTTTGGACAACAAGGTTTGAAGTAATGAAATACTTATTATGAGCTCCATGTCATATCTTAAAATTGAATTAGGCTAGAAAAGATAATAACATTTATGTCAATTACTCAAAATATTATACCATAAATAAAATATTTCAAACTAAGAGAAAAATAATATTTCAATAACCACTTTAAATAAAATATCAAAGAGAAAGAAATTAATGTGGACCACAACTAAAATATTTCAATATCTACAACTATGTTATATATAGAGAGAGGGGGGATTATTGACATACTATATATATGTGCATAGAGAGAGATTTTTTTTAGAATATGAGAGATATGTATTTGTTAGAACATTTTATATGAAACAATCACTCACAAAACCACAATAACACAAGATATGACCTGGTAAGCCCTATTGAGAGAAAATCCAAGGGGAAGGTGTTGTTGCTCTCTCTTTCTCTCTCTTTCTTTGAATGGAATTGGTGCAAATACAAGGGAGTCAAACTTGCGGCCAACTACTACATAACACAAACCCTCTCTATTTTTTCTTACTCACCTACTCTACTCAACTATGGAACACAATGCACTGGACTAAGATATCTCTTTAGCCAACTAAGGGTTAAATTTCATTGATTCACCTTCAATATGAGTTACAACTCAACCATTCTAGAGCCTTCATAGTTCTGACATGGCCAACCCATTTTCCATGAGGAACCATGGTTCAAGTGGCATCCTCTCAAATATGGTGGTCAATCATGATAGTTCAACCTCCTACAACCTCATATGTGATCTGATTGAGGTGATTCTTGTACAGTTATAAAGATATCTATTATGGAATGTATTTCAATAAAAGGTGAGTGAAAAAAAGTAGTCATTTAAGGCTTCAAAAAAGCTCCTAAAGTTTTTCACCCCAAATTTTAAAACTGGAACAATAAGTAAAAATTACCCTATAAGTTGATTTCTCTAATTTGTCCACTCTAAAAGAATCAATTCCTTTATAGAGTTAATACATGGTGTGTGTGTTTGTATGTGTGTATATAGAACCAACATAGATGTATAGAGTTAATGCATGGTATGTGTGTATATAGAACCAACATAGATGTATAGAGTTAATGCATGGTATGTGTGTATATAGAACCAACATAGATACATATTAACCTAGGACATATACTGGATGAAGCATAGAGAAAGATTAAATCTCTTAAGATATAAACATTTTTTTTAAATGCAAAATTTCAAAAAAAAATTACATCCTTAAAATTTGATCCCTCTTGATACTCGATTAATCTTGAATTAAAATATATATAAACTCTCTTAACACATATAACTACATAAAAAAATTATATTTTATATTTCACATTTTTATATATAAAATAATTTTATAACTATATATAAATACTTATCACATTAGTTAATTTTTTTTTAATGATTATTAAAAGTTTTGAAATATCATGCTTATTGCATTCATTATTGTTATTTAAATTTCAATCGCTGCTTTTAGGTCTCAATCTGGCGATGATGTTGAATTCGAAGGAGGTAATATACAAAATCTATCTTTTAAGGCACTTGAAAACCAGTATTAACCCAAAATATATCATGAGGAAATATTAGTAATAAATAACTAATAAATATATATCAACTAATTTAATTTAATTTAAATTATTATTATTATTATTAAAATTAAAAAATTATATTTTTAAATAGTAGTTATTATTATTATTAAAAAGTATTTATAAAAAATATAATTTGTGAATTTAAATAAAAAAAATTCTTAATATATAATTTTTTATAGACATATATAAAAAAGCTCCATATTTGATAAGTATCCAAGTTTAAGATAGATTAAGATCTGCTACATTTATTTGTGAGGTTACAGTAAATGTAAGTTTATGTCATATATTAGTATATAAGTGATTATATATAATAATGAAAACATTTTTTAATAAAAGATTTTGTAAATGTTTTAGTAATATAAAATTAGGAAAAAGTTTATGTAATTTCAATTTTGAAGTTAGAAATTAGGTGAATCTAAAAAAAATTGAAGTTTGGTGAATTTTATGGTTATTGGCCACGTCAAGCTCATAACTTCATGTTATAACTCAAACTTGTAATCTATCTTTGTAATTTCCAAATCCATGATAACTTTTTTTACATTTATTGATGTTGATTTCCTGCTATTTTATAATTTACTTCATTTTAAAATTTATATATAACTATAGAAAATGTATATAGACAAACTTAACGAGGAACCTCATAAAAAAAAATGTACTAAAATGGAACTAAATAATTACAAAGAAAAATTTGAATTTGAACCATGTGTCTTAAGTAATAGAGGTTTAAAGTAGAAAGTTGAAGTTTTCTAGAGATTTTTTTTAAGTGAGCTTATATTGCTAATGAACATCAATGTGTTAATATTTGATTCAAAGTATAATTCATATTTTAGATATTGAAAGAACTAGTATGTTTATATTGATAATAAGTATTAAAGTGCCAATATTTACAAGCACTAAAGTTTTACATGCATTTAAAGGGATTACATTTTTTTAAAGTGAAAGTTTTTCAATCATTTAAATACACCTTATGTACTAATTCCTTTATACTAATTAATAAAAGAAAATTGCAACTTATTGATTCCCCTCTGTGCTTCATACATTTAGAGTTAATATATGCTGGTTTAATTTCTTTTTAGATGTTGTCATATACATATACATAATGTGTTTTTAAAAAAATTGAAATATTTTAATTATATTAGTCATTTTAGTATTTTTAATTATCAATATTTCTTTTTTAATATCACACGTATAGCATAGAAAAAATTAAAAATCTCCCTCATATTAAACACCACAAGAAAGTATATTTTAACCTTCTTACTGAAAACTTTTATAACTCTTTCTCGATCTAAAAAAATGTGTTTTTTTAGATATATATAATCCCAATCACAACTAGCTGGTGGTAACTGTAAAACAAAAAGGTAATCCAGTATGTAACATAAATGCTGAAAGTGCCTACCACCGATCTCCTAAGTTCTGGCTGTAGTTCCTACGCAATGGAGAGTGAGCTGTCTATCCAACATAAAGTCCTTAAAGTAGGCGGGTAAATAGTGAGGTTGAAAGTGCCAAAGGCTAAACGAGTACCCAGAACAGGTCCTTGAATTGGAGCAAAAGCACTCGAGCTGACAAAAGCTACACATCTCCTTACGGGTGGGGCTATGACTTTAACGGCAATTGAAATCGAGAAACAATAGTGGGAGAAGGGACAATGAAAGGTGGCTTTCACGTACATGCACCATAATTTGTTTTTCTTTTAGTTTCAATTGTTTTATGGATAGGACGATCATACTTAAATTTCCCTGAGACCTTATCATAAGTCAGTGAATTAAAATTTTATTTCTATGCTTACCATTTTAAAAGAAGTGCTCTTGTTACCATAATTCTTTTTGTGTTTGTTTTTTTAATTATTTTATAAATATAATAATTATCGTTCTCTAAGATTGAATTTGATACCTGGCAAGTCAAGAAAATTAAGGAATTATTTAATTTATTTTAGATTTTTATTTTTATGGTTAAATTTTTTTTGAAAAGTTCTTAAATCACTATAATTTTATGAATTAAATTATTAAGAAAGTTGGTATTATAATAAATATTCTAAAACTATAATTTAATAAAATTAAGGAATTATTTAATTTATTTTAGATTTTTATTTTTATGGTTATATTTTTTTTAAAAAGTTCTTATATCACTATAATTTTTTGACTTTTATTATTAAGAAAGTTGGTATTATAATAAATATTCTAAAACTATAATTTAATATGGATTAACACATTTTTATTATTAATATATTTTTAGATGCAAGAAAAAATTATAAATCTCTTTTAGAAAGGGATTGAAAAAACACTTATCAATAGATTTTTGTCACAACTCCACGGTAAAAATACCAAATAAAAAAAAAAATTGATCACAACTCTAATACTTTATGACCAACCTTATACATATTCGATCATGAACACTACTATACACATGTATATATATTGGCTCTCAAATACCGATGCGCTATCTTGGTTCGCATATACATATGTTCAACCTAATACACAACGTTTTACTTTCTGGTTTATTACCATACGAATCCTGGGTGATCGGATAGGGTCAAAGGTTATCAATTGGCTTGCTGTTCCGATTAAACTCCGATGCCAGGTGTGACGGAAATGTAAATGCCTTCACCTACCTTGGCCAGGTGTCTAGCACCGTGCAAGGGCCATGTGAAGTCTCGGGGAGCACGCTGAGGTTTGCGCGCCATTCCTTCGCTTGGATGGACGGCGAGGATTTCCTGAACAGATCTAAGGGTTCACAAAAGTTCCAGGGTTTAGCGGGTTTTATATACCACAAGCCGCATGATTCGGGTTCATTTGCACCTGTTGGTTTTGCCGGATGCTCGTTCAGCTCAGCGACTCTTTGTCTCCATCGTATGCCAGGTCTTGCCCAGGCATTCCAGGTAATCTGACCGCCGATTTCAGAGTTTCGTTACAGCTGATGAACATTTATATACTCAATGTCTTGATTTCACAGGGTTTATGGTTTTCGGTTATTACATTCATGACTAACTTCCAGCGTTCGTTGTTTGCAGGGTTTTACCTCTCGGTCCTCCTGCTGCTCAAGAATAGATCATGCATCCGAAATACTTCCAGGTATTTATCCTCCACGAGTTGATGCAGAGCTTCGATTTGTTCAGATGTCTGAGGGTTTTTACTTGAGGGTTTACTTGTATCGTTTTTCCTTGGCCTGAGGGTTCCTCATGGCAACTCTTCTTGTTGTCTCAGGGTTCCTCTGTTCGGCCCCAAACCCTGATTGAGATTAGCGGTCGGCCTTGCCATGCTGAAACCCGCATCTAATCTGGTTATACAGTCTTATGATATATGTATTTTTTGGTACCTCGCCCAGTATTTGTATATTTGGCTTCTATAGTTCACAGCCTCCCTTGCCGAAACCAGATGGACTCGATTTAAGTTGGAATATATGTTTATCTCAGTTCTCTTGTTGTTTAGGTATTATTTGTGATCTTTCAAAGTGTATCTGGATTCATGAAGAGGCCAGGGTTTGTTCCTCAGCTCTCTGGACATTTATGGACAGTCTGTTACTGTACCCTCCAGGGTTTCACTTATCACGCGGTTAATATATATATACTTCCTTCCTCCTTTGAGTATGATGGATATGTCTCCGTGTGGGTTAAATTACAATAATAACTTGTTTTGTCTATATGCATATGAACTTGCTTTCCAAATGCACAGTGCCGTTTCATTAAAGTTATTATCTGGTTTATCTATTTGCATATGAACTGGCCTTTCAAATGTACAGAGTTCTTTTCGTTTTAAAGTTATTATCTTTCCTGTGCTTAACAGAGTCGAGGGTTCGTCTATGGCATGCCCATTTCGCTAGTCAATGCATGACTGCATATGGTGGTTAAGCGGCTGTCTACCACGGCGGTTCTGTGACACCATGTCACTGTTACTATGCTGATGATATTATTTGCTTGCACTCTGGGGTAATACAGTAATCGTCTTTTATCTGTTTCGTGTATAATGAGACTAAACCCTAGGTTTATAGCCCGATGGGTTCACTTTGGAACGGCTTTACCATATACTATGGACCGCACTTAATGTCTCAATATGCTTCTTAGCTGTTATAGAGCACGACCAATCTATGTGCCGTTCTATTGTTTCCATAATCATTATACTGTTATGTTTACTAATAACCCCTTCCACTGTTGCATAGTTTAATACATTTTCTACTATGCACTCACGTCTTCTGCATAAAGTTATGGTCTTTCGGGACCATTGTAATGTTTCTATACAGATATGCATCGGCTTCCATACCGTAATGAGCATCAATTTCTATACGATTAACATGCATTGCTTTCATACAGTTAGCATGCATCGTTCCTTACAGTTTATCATGCATCGTCCTCTTTACAGTTATCATGCATCGTTCTTTTTACAGTTATCATGCAACATCTTATTTACAGTTATCATACTTCGATTCTTACAGTTAACATGCAAAGAATGTAGCAGATAATCTCTGTTTATGTCTGAATAGCCAGTTCTAAGCACTCTTAGCAACTGTTTAAATATTATATGATCTAGTTAGCAACAGAACTCAGGTGCAACTATACTCTCCATCCATACACCCAGCATACTAATACAGAAATATAATTCTGGTGAATAGCTCATACCTGGTCTGTTAGGCACAATAGTTAACGCTCCAGAAGTTCACCTGCAATTTACATGCTTGCTCTTATCCTCCCAACCATGAGATCCATCAATACGCTGGATTCTCCCCCCGAGCTATCTTGCAGGCCTGCAGCCCTCAACAAGACTCATGCACTGTTGTGCTAGGGTTATCTGGTCCTTACCAGACTTAACCCTCCTTTTCTTTCTTTTTCTGTCTTGCAATTTCTCTCCCCCTGTCTGTCCCAACAGCCCAGGGGTTTTCCCTCCCAGGACTTTTCCTGGCTGAAGGGTTAGTTTCTTTTTTCAGTTTTATAACTGTTTCTTTTTCTTTAAGAATCCTCCCTCAGGAGGCTGCCAGCATTTTTCCAAAAATATCTTCCATTTCATAAATAAAGTAATATCATTTAACAACAGTAATTAACAGTTCACATTAGTTTCTTACCATGGTAACTTTTCATAATTACATGTTTTACGGGGTCATCACATCTTCCCCCCCTGGGATTGGACATCGTCCCGATGTCTATTCCCATTAAATAAGTCCGGATAAACTTTCCTCATAAGCTCCTCGTCTTCCCAAGTAGCCTCCTCAGGCCCATAGTGCTGCCACAGCACTTTAATTTGGGTAATAACCCGTTTCCGCAGCCGCACGTCTCTCCGGTCGAGAATGCTCTGTGGTTCGACCAGAACCTCGCCTTCCGGTTCGACCTGCGGACAATCAATATCTTCAGTTAGTTTTCTGTTGAACATATCTGCGTATTCAAACAACGGGATTAATTCTTACCCGAACATCTTGCCATTTGATCACATGTTTAGGATCGTATACATATTTCTTTAGAACATAAACGTGGAAAACGTTGTGAATTCTAATATGGCTGGGCAGGGCGAGTTGGTAAGCTACCGGCCCCACTCTAGCCAAGATCTGAAAAGGTCCAAAGTATCGAGGAGCCATCTTAGCACATCCGCTCCATTGCAATGTGCTTCTTCTGGTTTGGATCCTCACAAACACATGGTCCCCAACCTGATATTCTTTAAATCTCCTTTTTCTGTCCGCAAAACTTTTCTGCCTATCCTGCGCAGCCTTCAAATTGGCACGCACCCTTTTCACCATGTCTTCCATTTCTTTAAGCATTTCCGGACCCAAACTCAGCTTGTCCTCAGGTCCACCCCAACTTGAGGGTGTGCGGCATTTTCGCCCATATAGAACCTCAAATGGGCTCAACTGTGTCGAGGTATGATATCCATTGTTATATGTGAATTCAACCAGGTGTAGATATTCTTCCAATTGGTTTGGTTTCAGCATCACATATGCCCTCAACATATCTTCCAGCACTTGATTTACTCGCTCGGTTTGACCATCGGTCTGCGAGTGATAGGCTGTGCTAAAGTTCAGCTTTGTTCCTAACTCAGCGAACAACGTCCTCCAAAAGGTGGATGTGAACTTTACATCCCGGTCTGAAATGATTACCTTCGGCAATCCATGCAGCCTGAACACATTCTGCATAAAAAGGTGAGCAATTTGCACCGCTTTATAAGTGGACTGCACGGGTATGAAATGTGCCGCCTTACTCAACTTATCAACCACCACCATGATGGAATCATTGTTTTTCTTCGTTCGTGGCAAACCAGTTATAAAATCCATGGAAATGGTTTCCCATTTCCATTCAGGAATAGGCAAAGGTTGTAATAGCCCGGCCGGATGCTGATGTTCTGCCTTAATCTGCTGGCACTCTGAACACTTTGCCAAATACTCAATCACTTGCTTCTTCATTTTGGGCCAGAAATACTCCTTCCTAAGTGCAGTGACCATATTCTGGTACCCTGGATGGCCAGTGTAGTGGCTGGTATGAAACTCGTCCAAAATTAGGTTCTTAAGGTCACTCGAATCAGGTACATATAATTTTTTATTAAAATACAGCATGCCAGCACTGTCTAGTGTATATCCTTGCTGTAATTTTTCATTAACTGATTGTTGTACCTGCTGCTTTAATTGTTGGTATTCAGCATCCTGATTTGCTGCTGATTTAATCTGCTCAAACAGAGAGTTTCGCCACTTGCTGACTGAAAGTTCACACAAACACTGCACCTTTCGACTCAATGCATCAGCCACCCGGTTCTCTTTGCCTTTTAAGTGCTTAATCTCGAAATCAAATCCACTTAGGAAATCTTCCCAACGACCTTGTCTTGCATTCAAGGTAGGTTGACTGAAATAATTGGTCAAGCTGTGGTGATCTGTTAACAACAGAAATTTCCTCCCCAAGAGGTAATGTCGCCACATTTTCAGCGCATGAATAACAGCTGTTAATTCTAGATCGTAAGCAGAGTACTTCTGCTCATGATCTTTTAATTTTCTTGATTCATACGCAATTACTTTCCCTTCTTGCATTAATACTCCTCCCACACCCTCTTTACTTGCATCGGTACACACCACGTAATCCTTGTTAGGATCAGCTATACTCAAGATGGGTGCAGTGGTGAGTAAATGCTTCAACTGATCAAAACTCTGCTGACATTCCGCTGTCCACTTAAACACCTTCCCTTTTTTCTGCAAAGAAGTGATAGGGTAGGCTATCCTTGAGAAACCTTCCACAAATCTTCGGTAATAGCCAGCTAGTCCCATAAAGGATCTGATATCAGCTACATCCTTGGGTATGGGCCATTCCATAATAGTCTTTATTTTCTCAGGATCTACTACAATTCCTTCTTTAGTAATCACATGGCCCAAATATTGAATTTCCTCCTTGAAAAAGTCACACTTACTAAACTTAGCATATAGCTGATGTTCCCGAAGAGTTTGCAACACCATCCTTAGGTGCTCTTTGTGTTCCTCATGGGAACGGGAATATATCAGAATATCATCAATGAATATCAGCACGAATTTGTCCAAAAACCGATGAAACACGCTGTTCATCAAACACATAAAGGTGGCGGGTGCATTGGTCAAGCCAAAGGGCAGCACCACAAACTCGTAATGCCCGTAGCGTGTTCTGAAAGCGGTTTTGGCGATGTCCTCTTCTTTAATTCTGATCTGATGATAACCAGATCGCAAATCGATCTTGGAGAAAACCTTTGCTCCCTTCACCTGATCAAAGAGTTCATCAATCCGAGGCAAGGGGTATTTGTTCTTAATCGTGAGCTTGTTCAGTTGACGATAGTCTATACACATACGGAGAGTTCCATCTTTCTTTTTGACAAATAATACTGGAGCTCCCCACGGTGACACGTTGGGGCGGATATAATTCTTATCCAGCAACTCTTGTAGTTGCATTTTTAATTCTGTCAACTCAGGTACGCTCATCCGGTACGGTGCCCGTGACACCGGGGCTGCCCCTGGTGTTAACTCTATAGTAAAATCTATATCTCTTTTTGGAGGCAGTCCTGGTACCTCTTCAGGAAAAACATCCACAAATTCCTGCACTACCGGAATGCTGTCTAATGCAGATATTTTGTCTTTCTGGTTTGCATAACCCACTTGAATAGCGTAAATCTGGCACTTCTTTCTGAGACATTTAGCTAGCTGAGAAGCAGTGATAGGTCGGATCTGTACAGGGTGTTTAATCCCCTGCAACTCTTGCTGTTGCCCCAAGTCATCCTTGTAATAGATGGTTTTGGTCTTACAGTTTACCAACGAATAATGTTTTTCCAGCCAATCCATACCAATCAGGATGTCGTAGGACCCCAATGGAAGTACATTCAGGTCTGCTGTAATTGGCTGCCCTGCTATGCTGAAAGGACAGTTATTAATTTTGGCTAAGACTCGTCTCTTAGCTCCTGTGGCTAGCTGTACCAGCCATGGGTTCCTAAACTTTTCAGCAGATAACTTACACTGTTCTACTATTTTTGGGCTAACATAACTTAAAGTAGCTCCTGGGTCAATAAGAACAGCTATAGAAAGATTTGAAATTTTACCTTCAAACTCCACCATGGTCGGCTGGTATTCCGCTTGACGGTCATCCAAGGCTACGTTAATTCTTGGCATGCTGCGCACCACTTCTCCAACAGTCGAGGCTTCTTGGATCTGAGATATTTGGTCCACTCCTTTACGCTGAGGGCAGTTCTTGATGTAGTGTGGTCCCCCACAACCCCAACATTGGACTGGAGGTCTGGTCATCCCCTCAAGGTCTGACTTGACAGGTGGTTCACTGATTCTGCTCTCACTTGGTTTAGTCCGAAAGGTACTCTTTGCTACATTTCTGCTCATCTGTCCCTTACCAGCACCCTTGCTGCCATTATTGCGACTCCCTTTATTATTATTACCAGCAATTCTGTTGCCCTTTCTTTCATTCCATCTTTTATTTGAAATGTCTCCTTTTTGTTTGTTTTGCTGGTAACAGATTCGTGCCTTACGAATCGCCTCATCCATTGTTCTGGGATTATCAAACTCAATGCGTTCCCTTATATAAGCAGGTAGACTGCTCACAAATCTCTGCACCTTGGCCTTCTCCTCTTTAATATAGGGCACGTAGCGAAGCAAGGAAGTGAAGCGATTAATAAACTCGTCCATAGACTGCTGCCCCAGTCGTAAATCATGGAACTCCCGTGCTTTCTCATCATAGAATCGCTCGGTTAAGTATCTCTCCTTGAAGTATTTTTGAAATTTTTCCCACATGATACTCTGCTCATTCACTCCTTTCACAATCTTGGTTTCTTCCCACCACAGAGTTGCCTTGCCTTGTAGCTGAAAGATGGCCAGCCGTGCCTTCAAATTCTGGTCATACTCGTACAACTGGAAATACTTGTTCATGTTAATTAACCATGCTTCTGCTGCTTCCTCCTGTTCCCCATCGAAATGTGGAGGTTTAATTTTCCGGAATTCCCCCTGCAATTCCATTTTCTGTCGTTTTGAGGTTTGTTGTTCTAGTACATTATCAGAATGATCCTCCTTTTCCTCTGAAATTTCAGGTGCAGTTGGGTAATTCCGCTCCCCAGTTGCTCTTTGCTGATCGGCACTGGGGTTGGCTACTGGTGGATTTTGTCTGTCCGACAAACTCTTCAGTATTCTTTCTTGTTCCACTGTTAATCGCGCGTTGTCTTCTCGCAAACGTGCCATCTCCCTTCTCAGTTCTTGAACATTTTCTAATATCGCCAGATTGGTACTGCGTGTCTCTGCACCAAGCTGTACCCGCAGCTCTGGATTTTCCCGAGGAATGTTGTCAGCTCCCTGCATTTCCTCCATCTTTATTGTTGACTATTAGCGAATTGTTGTTTCTGTATTTATTTCCTAATTAATAAACAGGAAAACAGTTAGCTGAATTAATTCTTCCTCATATATGTACTATATAATAGTCTTCCATGCAGCTGGATCTTACTGCTCCAGAGGCCATAGTTTTGAAACTTGGCTCTGATACCACATTGTCACAACTCCACGGTAAAAATACCAAATAAAAAAAAAAATTGATCACAACTCTAATACTTTATGACCAACCTTATACATATTCGATCATGAACATTACTATACACATGTATATATATTGGCTCTCAAATACCGATGCGCTATCTTGGTTCGCATATACATATGTTCAACCTAATACACAAGGTTTTACTTTCTGGTTTATTACCATACGAATCCTGGGTGATCGGATAGGGTCAAAGGTTATCAATTGGCTTGCTGTTCCGATTAAACTCCGATGCCAGGTGTGACGGAAATGTAAATGCCTTCACCTACCTTGGCCAGGTGTCTAGCACCGTGCAAGGGCCATGTGAAGTCTCGGGGAGCACGCTGAGGTTTGCGCGCCATTCCTCCGCTTGGATGGACGGCGAGGATTTCCTGAACAGATCTAAGGGTTCACAAAAGTTCCAGGGTTTAGCGGGTTTTATATACCACAAGCCGCATGATTCGGGTTCATTTGCACCTGTTGGTTTTGCCGGATGCTCGTTCAGCTCAGCGACTCTTTGTCTCCATCGTATGCCAGGTCTTGCCCAGCCATTCCAGGTAATCTGACCGCCGATTTCAGAGTTTCGTTACAGCTGATGAACATTTATATACTCAATGTCTTGATTTCACAGGGTTTATGGTTTTCGGTTATTACATTCATGACTAACTTCCAGCGTTCGTTGTTTGCAGGGTTTTACCTCTCGGTCCTCCTGCCGCTCAAGGATAGATCATGCATCCGAAATACTTCCAGGTATTTATCCTCCACGAGTTGATGCAGAGCTTCGATTTGTTCAGATGTCTGAGGGTTTTTACTTGAGGGTTTACTTGTATCGTTTTTCCTTGGCCTGAGGGTTCCTCATGGCAACTCTTCTTGTTGTCTCAGGGTTCCTCTGTTCAGCCCCAAACCCTGATTGAGATTAGCGGTCGGCCTTGCCATGCCGAAACCCGCATCTAATCTGGTTATACAGTCTTATGATATATGTATTTTTTGGTACCTCGCCCAGTATTTGTATATTTGGCTTCTATAGTTCACGGCCTCCCTTGCCGGAACCAGATGGACTCGATTTAAGTTGGAATATATGTTTATCTCAGTTCTCTTGTTGTTTAGGTATTATTTGTGATCTTTCAAAGTGTATCTGGATTCATGAAGAGGCCAGGGTTTGTTCCTCGGCTCTCTGGACATTTATGGACAGTCTGTTACTGTACCCTCCGGGGTTTCACTTATCACGCGGTTAATATATATATACTTCCTTCCTCCTTTGAGTATGATGGATATGTCTCCGTGTGGGTTAAATTACAGTAATAACTTGTTTTGTCTATATGCATATGAACTTGCTTTCCAAATGCACAGTGCCGTTTCATTAAAGTTATTATCTGGTTTATCTATTTGCATATGAACTGGCCTTTCAAATGTACAGAGTTCTTTTCGTTTTAAAGTTATTATCTTTCCTCTGCTTAACAGAGTCGAGGGTTCGTCTATGGCATGCCCATTTCGCTAGTCAATGCATGACTGCATATGGCGGTTAAGCGGCTGTCTACCACGGCGGTTCTGTGACACCATGTCACTATTACTATGCTGATGATATTATTTTCTTGCACTCTGGGGTAATACAGTAATCGTCTTTTATCTGTTTCGTGTATAATGAGACTAAACCCTAGGTTTATAGCCCGATGGGTTCACTTTGGAACGGATTTACCATATACTATGGACCGCACTTAATGTCTCAATATGCTTCTTGGCTGTTATAGAGCACGACCAATCTATGTGCCGTTCTATTGTTTCCATAATCATTATACTGTTATGTTTACTAATAACCCCTTCCACTGTTGCATAGTTTAATACATTTTCTACTATGCACTCACGTCTTCTGCATAAAGTTATGGTCTTTCGGGACCATTGTAATGTTTCTATACAGATATGCATCGGCTTCCATACTGTAATGAGCATCAATTTCTATACGATTAACATGCATTGCTTTCATACAGTTAGCATGCATCGTTCCTTACAGTTTATCATGCATCGTCCTCTTTACAGTTATCATGCATCGTTCTTTTTACAGTTATCATGCAACATCTTATTTACAGTTATCATACTTCGATTCTTACAGTTAACATGCAAAGAATGTAGCAGATAATCTTTGTTTATGTCTGAATAGCCAGTTCTAAGCACTCTTAGCAACTGTTTAAATATTATATGATCTAGTTAGCAACAGAACTCAGGTGCAACTATACTCTTCGTCCATACACCCAGCATACTAATACAGAAATATAATTCTGGTGAATAGCTCATACCTGGTCTGTTAGGCACAATAGTTAACGCTCCAGAAGTTCACCTGCAATTTACATGCTTGCTCTTATCCTCCCAACCATGAGATCCATCAATACGCTGGATTCTCCCCCCGAGCTGTCTTGCAGGCCTGCAGCCCTCAATAAGACTCATGCACTATTGTGTTAGGGTTATCTGGTCCTTACCAGACTTAACCCTCCTTTTCTTTCTTTTTCTGTCTTGCAATTTCTCTCCCCCTGTCTGTCCCAACAGCCCAGGGGTTTTCCCTCCCAGGACTTTTCCTGGCTGAAGGGTTAGTTTCTTTTTTCAGTTTTATAACTGTTTCTTTTTCTTTAAGAATCCTCCCTCAGGAGGCTGCCAGCATTTTTCCAAAAATATCTTCCATTTCATAAATAAAGTAATATCATTTAACAATAGTAATTAACAGTTCACATTAGTTTCTTACCATGGTAACTTTTCATAATTACATGTTTTACGGGGTCATCACAATTTTTTTGTTAATTTTTCATATATATAGAAAGAAAGTTGATATAAAATAAATTCAATTAAAATGGGCATTGTTTTATATATATATATATAGTTTATGTTGAGTATAGAATGATTTACATGTCTCTTATGCCTTTCAATGTAATTGTGTGGACATTTTCTTAATTCATAATTGCCAAAGTCTCATCTACAACTCACTCTAATGATGATGTTTAATTCCTTATGTGCTTACTTTGGAGTTAAGAAGTGTCCATTTAAAAATAAAAATAAAATAATTAATAAATAACAAAAACAATGCAGTAAATAATATAAATAAATATACATATATGATTAGCTTTAATTAATTGATTATTGATATCACACTAAATGAGACGTGTAATATATTGAATTTTTAATAGAAATTTGACATGTGATATATATATCAAAAATAATATTTCACATAATTTTATGTTAACATTTTATAGAGAGAGAAAGTAATTAAAAGTAATATATATTGTTGATAGCTGTTGTTAATCATGGGTTCAACTCTCTTGGATTTCCTTGGAGTTAGGGCCAAAAGGTTTACCATCCATGAAATGTGGGGAAGTACTCTGGGGTTTCTTATGCTTTCAATCCATGTAAAAAAAAACTAAAAAAAGCCTTATGATTAAAATATTTTACTAGTGTGTTATTCAAAATGAAATAGATGCATAATGGCTAGTGTTTATGCACACACACACACAACCAATGTAGATCATCCATATTAACCTCGTATCTATATAAGCACACAGAGGGATCAAATCTCTAGAAGTGCAAATGTTTCTTCTAGTTTTGATCCCTCTTCAATATTGATAGATCCAGGGTTAAGAAGCATATACACCGGTCTTAAGATTGGGAACTCATTAATGGCAAAGATTCTTAGATAGAACCATAGTTCCTTTCATTCATTTCTATAAAATGAGAGTGATCATGCCTACCATTAATTACACATACACATCAATTTTTTCTTTTTCTTACAAAGGACTGAACTTTATAGAAGATTACAATCTTCTTGGTCCAGTAGTTGGGTTGTTTCTAATTACAGTATCAATAATTCTCATACCTTTTGCATAGATTTTGGTGGACACTAACATTAAAAAAATCAACATATCTACATTTTACTCCTACCTAAACTTATGAAAAAAATTACATAAATTATGGAGAACATAAATTCTTAATAAATATGTTTATTTAACTCAATATTATTGAATTAAATTCTATTTCACAATTTTAACATTATTCAATATAAAATCGATTATATAATACTCAAAATATTATTTTTTTCTTCTACTTATGATTCATTTTAATTAACTCACACATAGATAATAAATTGTATTTTTATTTTTATAGAAAAAAATATCATTAACACTTGCAAACTATGCTCTTGTTTTAATTAACTAATTTTTCACTTATAACTAAGGTATATTATAATAACCTTAAAAATTAAATAATTCTACCCATACACATGACAAAGTTTGACCTAACCTCCTACCAATCATATAATCTTTATACATTATTCCATAGCAATACACATGACACTTTAATTCAGTGTATATTTAATTTAGAGTATTTAATTATTATGATTATAATGACAAAGTTTGACCTAACCTCCTACCCATCATACAATCTTTATACATTATTCCATAGCAATACACATGACAATTTAATCCATTATATATTTAATCCAAAGTATTTAATTATTATGATTATAATTTTTGTATGTAGTTTCTAATTTATTTAACAATATTTTGTTAAATATAATTTTTGTATATAGTCGTTTGGGTTAGTGTATTAATTTTAGTGAAGATGTTGATTTTTAATTCTATTTGATTTTTTGCACTAGAAGTATTGATTTTGGTGTAGATATTAGTTTCTACTCTTATTTGATTGCTTGCAATAGATGGATTAGAAGTTGTTAATCTTGGGACTGTAAATTATTAAAAATATTTTTCAAGATTAGATGGATGGGCGACAAATAGAAGAAGATTTCTTACACTAGATGCTTTGATTTAAGTGTATATGATGATTTATAACCATATCTGGTTGCTTGCACTAGATGCATTGAGTTTAGTGTAGATGTTGGTTTCTAATTATATTTGATTGCTTGCTTGCACTAGATGCATTGAGTTTAGTGTAGATGTTGGTTTCTAATTATATTTGATTGCTTGCACTAGATGCAATGATTTTAGTGTAGATGTGGATTTCTTCTAATCCTATCTCATTGCTTGCAGTAGATGCATTGATTTTAGTGTAGATGTTGGTTTCTAATATATTTGATTGCTTGCACTAATGCATTCATTTTAGTGTAGATGTGGATTTCGTTTAATCCTATCTGATTGCTTGCACTAGATGCATTGATTTTAGTGTAGATGTTAGTTTCTAATTATATCTGATTGCTTGCACTAGATGCATTGATTTTAGTGTAGATGTGGATTTCTAATCCTATTTCATTGCTTGCACTAGATGCATGGATTTCGGTTTAGATGTGGATTTCCAATCCTATTTGATTGATTGCACTAGATGCAATGATTTCAGTGTAGATGTTGATTTCTAATCCTATTTCATTGCTTGCACTAGATGCATGGATTTCGGTTTAGATGTGGATTTCCAATCCTATTTGATTGATTGCACTAGATGCATTGATTTCAGTGTAGATGTTGATTTCTAATCGCATTTGATTGCTTGCATTAGATGCATTGATTTCATTGTAGATGTTGTTTTTTAATCCTATTTGATTGTTTGCATTAGATGCATTAGATGCTATTAATTTTGAGAATGTAGATTATTAGAAAAATAAAATCAAGATATGTTTAGTAATACATAGACACTATTAACAAATAATTAGCTATCAAAATTGCTATACCTAGAATTAAAATGAAAGAGATGTGCATAATCAATCCTCCTGCAAAGTGTAAATTAATTAATCCTTGACAAGATGGTCTCCCTTCTTCATCACCAACTAATTACTAATTGACAATTACATATATTCAAAATCACATATATTCAAAATTACTAATAGAGTAATTCCATACAACAATATATTCAAAATATTTATAAGAGGAAAATGTATATTTATAAACATCAAAACAAATCAAAATATTCTTGAAGGAGATGTGATAATTGTTTGGAGAAACAAATAATGTAAAGATTTTTTCAAGAGTAAGCTTTACCTAGTAAATTATTAAAACTATATATTTTGTAATATTTGAAGGAACACTATTTAGAATTAATTAGTTGTCAAAAGTTGTGATACCTAAAATTAAATTAAATGAAATATATGTGCAATATCAATCCTCTTACAAACTATTGACAAGATTGTCTCCCTTCTTCATCACCAACTAATTGCTAATAAACAATTACATATACATATAAAAATATAACACAACAATTGTAACATTCATAAACATTACCATCCAAATCCAAACTGATGCAGGAGCATCCAGCTCCGAGGAGACAAAAGGTGGGTGACTGTCTCGAAAAGAAAAAAAAAAAAACAAACCGAAGACTTCATGTATTGCTGGACAGGTTATTAAACTTGTCATTTTTGTTTCTTTTTGTTATTTGTTTCATTTTCCAGAAGTCCGTTAAAGACAGTAGGATTACAGTTATGAACTGTTTTAGTTTAGGAAATAATTAGCAGTTGGTTATTATTTTTTTTTTTTAAAACACATAAAGAAAAAGAACTGGCTAACAGTTGGACAGATTCTGGTTGAACAGTTCAACCGAAAGCAAGAAGCAGTTACACCTTACAAGTATTAAAACAAAGGAAAAATAGTTGGAAGGGAGTTGAATCTCCAGTGAGAAGAAACAGATAGGAAAACAGTCTTCTGTAATAAGAAAAAAAATCATTTTCTTTGCCAACTAAAAATCCACTGCCAATTATTCCATGCATTGAGTTCTATGTTCATTTCATTATTCCTTCTACTGTGAATAAAATGCATCTGAATCAATAGAACAGATTGAGTTCTATGTTCATTTCATAATTCCTTCTACTGTGAATAAAATGCATCTGAATCAATAGAACAACAAGCTGTATTTACTCTAACAGGGTCTACACAAGTCGAAAAGGGAGAAGCATTGCACACAGGGAACCATTTTCAGTGAAAGGGAAAGGGAGATCCATTCAGCATAAACAACAGTCACCGACGAACGACCAGGTAACGCATACGATACCATCAACCCATTTACAAAAATAATACAAGTACTGAAAGCAAATAAGAAACAGTTTAATTCGATTAACCTATTTAACCACCGTCCATTACAAGCAAGAGCGCACAGAAGGGTTTCCGAGCCAGACAGCGCTCAACAAAAACAAATTGATTTTAAAAGAAACCTTTCAAACTAAATACAACATAGCAAGGGCTATTCGAGCCATAAAGTGACAGAGTGGAACACGGACCCAACTACAACTCAGGTGACTGTAACTACAAAGGAACGAGAACCAGGAGTATCAAAACCCATCACAAAGCTAACAATCGAATCGTGGTCGGAATGACCCTACCCGGTTGTGTGAGTCTGGCCGGCTTTGTCCTGCTCCCCGGAAATTGCAGAGAGAGCAAGCCCTCGGCGACCAGCCACTTTAAATAACCTGCATAACAGAGGAGGACGAGGGTTAGTTGTTGGAAGTGCAGAACCCGGAAGGAGGGAACGAGTTAACATAGCAAACAAAACAAAACCACAAGCACATTGGCGTATACCTGTGGTTGATAAGGCGGCATTGCAAGTGAAGGCCGAAACCGACAACCAGAACCTGATGACAAGGAACGAGTCCATAAGAACCTGAAAAAGGTGCAAAGCAAAGTATGGCATAGAACAATTGTATACCTCGGAGGCGGCAAGGTCGAACGAATCAAGCCAGAAGCGTGGAACTGAAGGTTACCTTGTCACAACTAAAAACAACAGTTACCAAACCAGAGAAACGAACCCAAACGACTGAAATAGTCCAGAGTAACAACAAACATACCATAGCACAGAGCAGGGAACTGATGGTGTTATCGCCCTCATAAAATCCCAACGCACAAAACAGAAAAAGCTCGGAAGGCACCAACATACCTCGGCAGAGTAGAGCGAAGAGCCACAGCATAATGAGAAAATGAGAATGACAGCCAAACGAGGTTAGGGTTTGTCAAAAGGTGGAAGCGACCAGACCGAGGAGACCGACAGGTGGCGTATTATGACCGGTGAGAAGGGACAGTAATAAATACATGAAGATTGCAAGTGGATCCAAATCCACGGATCTCTGAGGAGTGTTTAATATCGCCACACCACAACGTGACATGTAACATAACCATAGTTTAAATAACGAAGGGACAAGAGGGACCTGTAACCTAGCACGGTTACCAACTACGTTCGCATTAATTTACACACGGTTGAAACAACACTACGCATCGTTGGAGGGCTGGGCCATCAAAAGTGGTATCAGAGCAGGTTTGCCGAATAGAAACAAATGGAGGTTGGCAGAAGAGGAAGAGGAAGAGCAGTCCGGAGAATAGCAGAAGAGGGACTACGTGAGGAGATTCGCGTTTTGCGTGAAAGATTGGCAGTAGTAGAAGCTGGGGGAAGGAGAGACCCAGCAGATGATAGTGATGAAGATGTGGCAGAACTAGAAGACGAGTTTGAAGGGGTGACACCTGAACTCCGGTTATTAAAGTCAGTTTTGCTGTCCAGTCATAAGCCAAAGCACGAGCTTCCCACTTATGACGGAAGTTTGTCTGCAGATGTGTTACTGGATTGGTTGAGTGAAGTAAACAAGTATTTTGAGTTTGAGGAAACCAGTGAGGACAAGCAGGTGAAGTTCGCCGCCACAAAATTGAAAGGACATGCGTCCTTGTGGTGGGACAACGTTCAGGCGGAAAGGAAAAGGCTACACAAACAGCCTATAAAGAAGTGGACCAGGATGGAAGCAAAACTGAAGGAGAAGTTTCTGCCGAAAGACTATCAGATCATGTTGTATAGGCAGGTACAGAACTTGAAGCAAAGAGGGATGACTGTTAAGGAATATACAGAAGAGTTCTATAAGCTGAATCTGCGGGCAGGGTATATGGAAGATACCCCAGAAAAGACAGCCAGATTCGTGAATGGGTTGAGAGGGGAAATACTGGATGAAATCGGTATCCTCTCACCCAGAACTTTGGATGAAGCATACCAGTTTGCTCTAAAGGCGGAGGAGAAAATCAACAGGAAACAGAATGCCAGGAGAGGAGGCGGAACTGGCAGGGGAAAAGGAAAGGTTTTTGGCAGAGGCAGAGGTGCAGGTTCAAGTGAAGAAGGCAGCAGTTCTAAATCTGCAGGAACAGCAGAGAAGGACAATAGCACTAGAGGAGGACGACCGGCCCAGCGAGGGCGAGGAAATGGTCGGGGCAGAGGAACTGTCCAGTGCTATCGTTGCCACAAGTGGGGGCACAAGTCGTATGACTGTCCTGAAGGTGAACCAGTAGGTGGGAGAGGAGCTTATGTTGCCCAGCCAGAGGATGCTGAGGCATTACCTCAGGAAGTGGAGAACGCACCAGAGACGGGTGAAGCTTTGGTGTTGAATAAGGTGCTGTTGAAACCAGCAAAAGAAATTGCAGAACCTGACCAGCGAAAGGCTTTGTTCCGAACAGTTTGCAAGTCACAGGGTAAGTGCTGCAAGCTGATCATCGACAGTGGAAGTACTGACAATTTAGTGGCTGTAGAGATGGTGGAGAAACTGGGATTGAAAAAGCTGAAGCACCCCACTCCCTACAAAGTGTCATGGCTGCAGAAAGGACATCAACTGTTAGTTGATGAACAGTGTGAGGTGGAGTTTCAGATAGGCAGGTATAAGGATAAAATTATCTGCGATGTTATGCCAATGGATGTCTGTCATATACTGCTAGGACGACCCTGGCAGTTTGACAGAAGCGCAGTTCATGACGGGAAAACTAACTGTTATAAGTTTGTCAAAGATGGGATCAAGCACACGCTTGTACCCATTAAAGAGGAGAGTGCAGCCGAGACCAGTGGGGTAAAAGCACTATTGATGGGCGGAAAAGAATTTATAAAACAGATTGAAGACAGTGATGTAAATTTTGCTGTCATAAGAAGGCCAAAGGCAGTGATACTGCACACACAGATTTCAGACTTGCCCGAGGGAATCCAAAATATGTTGCAGGAATTTGGAGACATCGTGGTGGATGATCTTCCGGATGAACTACCCCCCAGGAGAGGTATCAGTCACTGTATTGACTTTATACCAGGGGCCAGTCTGCCAAATAAAGCAGCCTATCGTATGAGCCCTAAGGACCACGAAGAAATTAGGAAGCAGGTCCAGGAGTTGTTGGATAAGGGATTGATTAGAGAAAGCATGAGCCCCTGTGCAGTACCGACCGTTTTGGCTCCAAAGAAAGGAGGAGAGTGGCGAATGTGCACGGATTCTAGAGCCATTAACAAAATTACTGTTAGGTACAGATTTCCATTGCCGAGAATGGACGATATGATGGACTGTTTGAGTGGGGCGGCTTATTTCTCGAAGATTGATTTGAAGAGTGGATATCACCAGATCCGAATCCGGGAAGGAGATGAGTGGAAGACAGCTTTCAAGACAAATGAAGGGCTGTATGAGTGGCTGGTGATGCCATTTGGGCTGAGCAACGCTCCCAGTACTTTCATGCGCCTGATGAATGAGGTGCTGAAAGAATTCATTGGGAAGTTCGTAATAGTTTACTTGGATGACATTCTGATTTTTAGTAAAACTAAGGAAGAACATTTCAGGCATGTTCGAAGTGTGTTGAGGAAGCTGCAGCAAAACAAGTTGCTGATCAATCTGAAAAAGTGTACTTTTTTTCAGCGGGAGTTAGTGTACCTGGGTTTTGTAATTGCGGAGAATGAACTGAAGATGGACCCAGAAAAGGTGGCAGCTATAGTTAGCTGGCCTTCTCCAAGAAGTTTATTTGAAGTCTGAAGTTTTCACGGACTAGCAAGTTTTTACAGGAAATTCATCAGGAATTTTAGTGAGATCTGCGCACCCATGCTGGATACAATCAAGAAGGCAAATCAGCCTTTTCACTGGACCGAAGCAGCGGAAAATAGTTTTCAGATTTTGAAAAGGAAGATTACCGAAAGGCCGATATTGAGGCTGCCTGACTTCAACAAACTTTTTCAAGTTCGTTGTGATGCCAGTGGTACAGCCATTGGGGCAGTGCTTAGTCAGGAGGATAGACCAGTCGCGTATTTCAGTGAAAAGCTAAACGAGAGTAGACAGAAGTACTCAACCTATGACAAGGAGTTCTACGCAATTATACAAGCGTTAAAGCATTGGAGACATTACCTGTTGGGTAATGAGTTTGTTTTATTTACGGATAATTCTGCATTACAGTACATCATGCAGCAACATAAATTGAACCATAAGCATGCAGCATGGGTTGAGTATCTTCAGAATTTCACGTTTGTATTGAAACATATTAGTGGGCAAGCGAACAAGGTGGCAGATGCACTGAGTAGGAGGACCCTACTCTTACAGGAAAGTACAATGCAAGTTTTAGGCTTTGAGCACCTGAGGGAACTGTATCAAATAGATGCAGATTTTAAGGAGGCCTATGAGGCCTGCCAAAACCCTCTGTTGAGAAATAGTAGCCCATGGTTGGACTACAATTTACAGGAAGGGTTATTATTTAAGGGAGGACAGTTATGTATTCCCAACTGTTCTATGCGAGAGAACATTATTCAGGAAAAACACAGTGGGGGTCTGGCTGGACATTTTGGTATAGACAAGACATTTTCACAGGTAGGGCATTTCTATTTTTGGCCAAAGTTGCAACGGGATGTACAGAGGTACGTAAGTAGGTGCAAGATTTGTCAACTAGCAAAGGGTCACAGTCAGAATACAGGTCTTTATTTACCATTACCCATTCCGAGCAGACCGTGGGACTCCGTCAGCTTGGATTTTGTTCTGGGCTTGCCTAAGACACAGCGGGGTTTCGATTCAGTAATGGTAGTGGTAGATCGATTTTCAAAGATGGCGCACTTTATACCTTGCAAGAAAACCAGTGATGCTACTTATGTAGCACATTTGTTTTTTACCGAGATCGTTAGACTGCATGGTCTCCCAAGGTCCATCATCTCCGACAGGGACGTAAAGTTCACCGGACATTTTTGGCGAACCCTGTGGAAAAAGTTGGACACCCAGTTACAGTTCAGCTCCGCTTACCACCCGCAGACCGATGGACAAACTGAAGTGGTAAACAGGAGTCTGGGGAATTTACTACGGAGCTTGATAGGCGAAAATTCACGGATGTGGGACCGTGTACTTGCTCAGGCGGAATTCGCATATAACGATTCACCTAATCGCAGCACCGGTTATAGTCCCTTCCAGATCTTATACGGCATGCATCCACGTGGAGTGCATGAATTACGAGATTTGGGAAAGCTCGAAAAACGGAGTGCTGATGGGGAAGATTTCACCCAAGCAACGAGAGGTTTAGTTTAACGTTGGAGACGAAGTCCTTGTGTATTTACGTAAGGAACGGTTTCCAAAACGGGAATACAACAAGTTGAAGTATAAAAAGATCGGTCCTTGCAAAATCATTCGCAAGTTTTCTGCAAATGCCTATGAGCTACAGTTGCCACCAGGGATCGGTATTTCTCCCATCTTTAACGTGGCAGATCTGTTCCCCTATGTCGCTGATCCGGAAGACAGTGCAGCAGCAAAGCCACCACGGAACACCAGTTGTGAGGAAAGTTCATGGATGAGACAGATGCCAATGGCACAACCCCTTGAGATCGAGAGGATCCTTGACACACAGGTAGCCAGGCGCACACGCAGGAAGGAATATCTGCGGTACTTGGTCAAGTGGAAGGACCGTCCGATAGAGGACAGTTCGTGGCTCGACGCAACGCAGATACAGAAAGCAGGCTATTCTGTCGACGACCTCATGGAACGGAGCCATGACTTTTTGCCACCCCGGAAGCCTGATGCAGGAGCATCCAGCTCCGAGGAGACAGAAGGTGGTTGACTGTCTCGAAAAGAAAAAAAAAACAAGCCGAAGACTACATGTATTGCTGGACAGGTTATTAAACTTGTCATTTTTGGTTTCTTTTTGTTATTTGTTTCATTTTCCAGAAGTCCGTTAAAGACAATAGGATTACAGTTATGAACTATTTTAGTTTAGGAAATAATTAGCAGTTGGTTATTATTATTTTTTTTTAAAAACACAAAAAGAAAAAGAATTGGCTAACAGTTGGACAGATTCTGGTTGAACAGTTCAACCGAAAGCAAGAAGCAGTTACACCTTACAAGTATTAAAACAAAGGAAAAATAGTTGGAAGGGAGTTGAATCTCCAGTGAGAAGAAACAGATAGGAAAACAGTCTTCTGTAATAAGAAAAAAATCATTTTCTTTGCCAACTAAAAATCCACTGCCAATTATTCCATGCATTGAGTTCTATGTTCATTTCATTATTCCTTCTACTTGGAATAAAATGCATCTGAATCAATAGAATAGATTGAGTTCTATGTCCATTTCATAATTCCTTCTACTGTGAATAAAATGCATCTGAATCAATAGAACAACAAGCTGTATTTACTCTAACAGGGTCTACACAAGTCGAAAAGGGAGAAGCATTGCACACAGGGAACCATTTTCAGCGAAAGGGAAAGGGAGATCCATTCAGCATAAACAACAGTCACCGACGAACGACCAGGTAACGCATACGATACCATCAACCCATTTACAAAAATAATACAAGTACTGAAAGCAAATAAGAAACAGTTTAATTCGATTAACCTGTTTAACCACCGTCCATTACAAGCAAGAGCGCACAGAAGGGTTTCCGAGCCAGACAGCGCTCAACAAAAACAAATTGATTTTAAAAGAAACCTTTCAAACTAAATACAACATAGCAAGGGCTATTCGAGCCATAAAGTGACAGAGTGGAACACGGACCCAACTACAACTCAGGTGACTGTAACTACAAAGGAACGAGAACCAGGAGTATCAAAACCCATCACAAAGCTAACAATCGAATCGTGGTTGGAATGACCTTACCCGGTTGTGTGAGTCTGGCCGGCTTTGTCCTGCTCCCCGGAAATTGCAGAGAGAGCAAGCCCTCGGCGACCAGCCATTTTAAATAACTTGCATAACAGAGGAGGACAAGGGTTAGTTGTTGGAAGTGCAAAACCCGGAAGGAGGAAACGAGTTAACATAGCAAACAAAACAAAACCGCAAGTACATTGGCGTATACCTGTGGTTGATAAGGCGGCATTGCAAGTGAAGGCCGAAACCGACAACCAGAACCTGATGACAAGGAACGAGTCCATAAGAACCTGAAAAAGGTGCAAAGCAAAGTATGGCATAGAACAATTGTATACCTCGGAGGCGGCAAGGTCGAACGAATCAAGCCGGAAGCGTGGAACTGAAGGCTACCCTGTCACAACTAAAAACAACAGTTACCAAACCAGAGAAACGAACCCATACGACTGAAACAGTCCAGAGTAACAGCAATCATACCATAGCACAGAGCAGGGAACTGACGGTGTTGTCGCCCTCATAAAATCCCAACGCACAGAACAGAAAAAGCCCGGAAGGCACCAACATACCTCGGCAGAGCAGAGCGAAGAGCCACAGCACAATGAACAAATGAGAATGACAGCCAAACGAGGGTAGGGTTTGTCAAAAGGCGGGAGCGACCAGACCGAGGAGACCGACAGATGGCGTTCTATGACCGGTGAGAAGGGACAGTAATAAATACATGAAGATTGCAAGTGGATCCAAATCCACGGATCTCTGAGGAGTGTTTAATATCGCCGCACCACAACATGACATGTAATATAACCATAGTTTAAATAACGAAGGGACAAGAGGGACTTGTAACCTAGCATGGTTACCAACTACGTTCGCATTAATTTACACACGGTTGAAACAACACTACGCATCATTGGAGGGCTGGGCCATCACAAACACACAAACCACTCAAAGTATCCAAACATAGACGTACAAACCATTCAAGGAAAGCAAGACATACCAAAATAGAGAAGAAAATAATATGGTCATGCCAAGCAAAGAAAATATAATGTGAATTTTGAATTTTATCTCAAGCATATACATAATAATGATAATCTAAACATGTGACATTGTTACCCTGAAGTGGAATCAGCTTAGATCCATCTAACATCTGAAGTGGAACCAACTTAGATCCATCCAACACCAGATCTATCATGAAAATCCCTCGAAGTGTAAATCTTTCCTCAAGTTCTACACCAAAAAAATTTACACCTCAAAAAATTTGATTTTTTAAAACATGATAAATCCAATGTTAAATAAATCTAAATTAATATAATAATAAAACCTATAAATATTATTATAACGTCAAATTTTCCCGAATTGGAACTGGCATGTAGAACCCTGTCCCCTCGCACGCGAAAAGATCGTAATCATTCATAACGTGAAATTTTACCGAATTGGAACTTGCATGTAGAACCCTGTCCCCTCGCAAGCAAAAATATCGCAATCATTCATTCAACTCAATTTAATCGTTTAGGCAGCCCACTATGGAGCTAAATATTCCACACCCTCTCTTTCTGTAAATGCTGGACTGAAATAACCATATCGCGTTTTATTCTCTTAGGAACATTACTGAATATTGGTCATCTTATTTCTATAAAGCCAAATATGCCACACGTTATTTCAGTCAAACTCTGGGAAGCATTCTCCTCATTTAAAGTAATTGGTTTCTATAGGTATAATTTGACGACGGAAATCATATATAACATGAGTGGGAATCATATATTAAATAAAATCTATCTTATAGAATATCTAAGTGATGATAGTTTTTCATTATGTTATGGGTTGAAATATCATAAAAATGGTTTGAGAGTTGAATCGCATAGGGAAAATAAAAAATTATAAAAATCATATATAATAAAATAATGAGAATTATATATAAAAAATAAAATTTATTTTATAAAATACTTAAATGAAGTATTTTATTAAATGAAGTATTTTATTATGTTATTGTTTGAAATCTTATAAAAAAGTTTGACACGAGAATCACATATAGAAAATAAAAACTATCTTTTAGAATATTTAAATGACGGTAGTATCAGAAGATAATTTTTTATTAGTAAATAGATAATTTTTTCATTTGTATAACTTTTGATTTTAAACTTTTCCAATATATAGTAAAATTTTTACTCTTTAAAGTTATTTTTATTAATTTTTTTATATATATTAATATTAAATTTGATTATATAATTAGTTTATGGTATTTATTATTTATCATTTTTTTTGTTAAGTTTGGCAGGACTACATCTTCAACATGTCTAATATATCACCCCGATAAGGGTGGAGAATTTAACATATGACTTCCCATCAAAGAGTGCTTTAAGACCTTGTGAACATCAAATTTAAAAATAATAAAATTGATCAAATTTAATTAATTTTTTATTACATTGTAATATTAGACACTCACTTTCTCATTCTCGATGGTGATTAAGCCACGTAGTTTGGTTCGTTGACGAGGAGAACCGTGACGAATGTTGGAGGAACACCGTGTGTATATGAAATGGCAGTTGAGAGCCCTAAAAACGTAAATATAACCATGGAGGTGAGCAGTGTTCAAATTTGAACACATCACAGCTCTTCGGAAGCCCTCTAGCACGTCAGAGAAGTGTTCAGCAAAATTTACTAGTTAAAAGAAATTTAAATTTTGATTTTTACAAGTTCAAAAAAAATTAAAATAATATTATAAAATGCCCAATGAAGCCCTGCCTGTCTGTAGGACATTTCAAAAAATTCCAGTTCTCTGACTAATGTAACACTCTAAACTCTGCAAGAGGTTCTGACAACACTCAAGAAAGTGCAATGGGACGTAATGGAGGTTGTTCATCCATTCCCAGGGCATCACTCATAATGGAAGCACTGATAGAGTTAGCAGTGATGATATGAGGCTTATGTTCGCATTCGTTAATAACAGAAGTTTCTTTTCGCATTAATTGATAGCATATGAGAAGTAGCTATGTATTGATATCCGTGAACATGCATATTTTGAAGGTATCGGAGATTTAAAAGAAACAAATGACAAAAGACAGAATTAAGGATGACTGAGGTAGATTATTCTGAGCCTGTGAATCTTGCCTGCATTGATTTTTCCAATCCCAACCTTACGGTGAGTGCAGCACAAGTTCGCAAGGTATTTTAACTCTCAATTATAATTTTCAACTTTCATTTCCCTGGCTTTTCATTCAGTTCATTGATTTAGGAAAAACCGATTAAAATTATTATGTATGGAATGGTTGATTGATATTTATATAGTCATGTGTAGAACAAGTTTGCAAGGTATTTTAACTCTCAGTTTTAATTTTCAACTTTCATTCAGTTCATTGATTTAGGGGGAACCAATTAAAATTATTATGTATGGAATGGTTGATTGATCTTTATATAGTCTGTGTAGACTCTGTATTTTTTTTATATCGTCCATCATGTCATCGATGAAGATTTTTTTGGTCTAAGTCTTTGAGCAAAGTCGAGGGCTTTTTGCCCTTCCTAAGGAGGAAATGATGAAATTGTTGCGGAATGAGAACCATCAAGGTTATACTCCGTATCAAGCAGAGTCTCTTAATCTTTCCGTTCAACTGGAAGGTTTGATGTGGATTTTTGTCTCCTTAATCTTTCCGCTGGAAGGTTTGATGTGGATTTTTGTCTCCTTAATCTTTCCGTTCAACTGGAAGGTTTGATGTGGATTTTTGTCTCCTTATATTTACTTCTGCTTGTAATTACATATTGCTCTACTCAACTCTGAAAAATCAATCCATTGAAGTATTTCAGTTCATATTTTTTCATATATTGAAGGGGAGTTATGAAGCTTTTGAAGCGTCGACGAAGGAAAGCGATTTCACGGTCCCAATCAATGGCCTTCAACAGGTATGCAGTTCAAATTTTGAAACGATATTTTTTATACTTGTCCAGTGCTTAAAAATAGATTAAAGTGACATTATTGACATTTTTACATCATAACCACAAACTATGTGGTATCTCCATTTTCTTTAATTTGTAAAATTTTATTCTTTCTTGTCAACTCATCATTAACACAAGATTGTTCAATTATGAGATTACCTCATTAGACTTACTGATTCACAATTATTTTTTTCATCTTGTAAATAACTACTACCATCTACTACATCTTTGAGGATGTCGAATATATTCGAGTACTACTGATCATCCTACCGCTATGAAAAAAACTTCCATCCTACCTTTATGAGCACATATTCATAACATTACTTTGATGTTCCACGTAGATATCTTGACATAGTATAATAAGGGCGATAGGGTTCCTTACATTTTCCATGAAGACATCATTACTTTGAAATTCTGATGTTCAACATGGAAATCTTGAGATAGCATAATAAGACTGATAGGGTTCTTTATTTAGGGTTTCTTTTTAGCGAAATTCAGTATATAGACAAAGTAATCTATTTATTAATTTGAATTCTTAATTTATAGTAATAAATGAATACATTCTCATTTTATAGTAATAAATGAATAATTTTTCATTTTATAGTAATAAATTAGTTAAAGATGTAATTTTATCGTGTTTAAAAATAGATTAAAGTGATAATATTGACACTTTTACATCATAACCACATTTTCTGTTATATGTTCATTTTCTTTCCTAATTTGCAACAATTTCTTTCTTTCTTGTCAACCAACCATTAAGACAAGATTATTCAATTTTGACAACCATTCAGACAAGATTGTTCAATTATGAAATTACCCCATTAGATGGTGGTAACTACACTTAGTTATTCAAACGTTTTTTTATATTCTTGTAAATAACTACTACCATCTCTTTTCTATTTTTAGATGATTCCGTGACTGACAACCATAATTCTTACAAAAGCCTAGCATTTCTTCCGTTTGAACTTATTGTAATCAAGCTTACTATTAAGCCTAGCATTTGCAAAATCAAACTTCATTTAAAACCGTGTATTTCTTCTCTTATCTTAAAAATCTTTTTTCTTTACTAACTCTCTAGTTTTTGAAAACATAGAAATTAATGCTATAAAAAAAAATTGAGAAATAATAAGTGTGCTTCCCATAAAATTATGTAGAGCTTTGAACTGGGCAAAAGTGTTAGAATGAAACTCCAGGGCTATTTAATAACCACACAACATAAGATTGGTGTGCCTACACCGCGAGAACTTAATTTTCTTTTTCTGGTTGGTCTTCTCCTGCTTCATTTTCTCAATTTGACATCTAGGAAATTAGTTGTGTGTGTGGGTGTCCATGTAGCTACAACTATGAAGGGTTTTTAAGTTGATGTTGAAATCATAGAAAAATTAAACGACATTGTTAATGAAAAGAAACCATATTATTAGAAAAAGACATCAACGAAAAGAAACCGCATTATTAGATAAAGATATCAACAAAACTTGAATTCATTGTAAGGACCAAATTTGAAAACCATTCTTAAACAACAACAAAAACGACCAACCAAGCCATACAACAACACTGCAGATGTGCATTACATATTACAGTATTTCCCTCTTAGTTGTGAAAAAATTTCCTTTTAATTACATAATTTTTTGAATTTATCTATAGTGGGGCACCCAATCTATGCTCTTGGGCTGCAGCTCAAATATGGCTAGCTATTGAACTAGCGGTGCTGAGATGACTAATCCCGGCCGATGCTGCTATTGATTGCTTCAACGGGCATACCTTGCTGGATGGGTGCTTCTCCAATATTAGACGGAGAAATAGTTCTCGCGATGGAACGGGCAATCAATGAATCCTTGTTTGTTGGGGCGTTTCCTAGGGCTAAAATTACTATTATGATAGTGATTTAAAGTAAGTCAACAATTACTTGGAATATGTAAGTAGGATTTTTAGATGTGAGTTATTATTATAATATTGATCTAAAGTAATTGGTTTACAACGGGTTTAATTTACATTAACTTATGAAATTTCAAATAGTTTTAAGATAAGAACTACATTATAGAAAATAAAAATAATTTAAAATAGTTATTTGTATGAGGTTTAGTTTTTATTATATTATTCATTAAAATTTAATAAAAAATATTTGAGAGTAAAAATTACACATGAAAAATAAAAATTATTTTATGAAGTATTTAAATAATGACATTGTTCAGTATTTTATAAACGGATTGATTATTTTCCCATTCATATTGAAATTTATTCTAATTTTTTATTTAAAAAAGTCTTATTATATAATAATATTTTCACCATGCATATTAATTTATGTGGAATATGTTGTTTATCAAATTTAATGAAAAAACATTTTTTATAAAATTATTTTTCATTAAATTTTTTATACATAACCATATTAAAATTATTTTTAGTTAAATTTTTTATACATAACCATATTAAATTTGATTATATGAGATTTGTTATTTATCAAATTTTATATATTTTATTAAAATTATTTTTCGTTAAATTTTTTATACATAGCCATATTAAATTTGATTATATGAGATTTGTTATTTATCAAATTTTATATATTTAAACTAATAAAAATGATATAATAATATTGTTATTAATTTTTTATTGTTAAAAAATATTAGTTTAAATGATTTAGTAAATAATTTATTTTCCTAATTATATGCATTCAAGTCCTTAATTCATTTCCCTTTTATATAAACTCAAATCTCTAAACATATTATAGTAAACATAACTACACTAATAAAAAAAACTTCATTTAAAATTTAATATTTTATTGTCTCTAAATAAAACATCTCACATAAAAAAATCGAATTAAAAACTCTAAAATCATATTAAATTTTTTCCACTTATATAATTTGTATTTGGTGTAATTTTCACCATCAATTTTTAGAAATGATTTTCCAAAAATTCTCCATTTTACTATTTACTTAAATTTACTATCTATTTAAATTACATTACATAATTAGACTAAAAATATATTTATATGAATAAAATTTTATATTTTATTAATTTAAAAATAGATTAGTTACAGAGGAAAATACCTATAAGCGAGACATTTCGTATAAATACCACCACAAATTAAAAGGTCTAAATTGAATTAATAAAATAAATATATAAAAATTCTAAAATAATAATATCAATAAAAAATTAGAATAAAATAAAATAATCCTAAATATTTTGAACTTTTCCCACCTTATCCTCTGCTAAAACATGATCCGAACGCGAGCCCAATTTAATGTCCCACGGCTCTTCCCCTGTTAAGGTCGTGGAAATTTTATTGACTAAAAATGGCATCTAAAACCCAGTATCCTCGAACACGAGATATTGACTAAAAATGGCATCTAAAACCCTGTATCCATTAAAAACCAATGTAGTTGTTCTTCGACCAAATATTCCACATCATGTTTCTCTCAGTTGAATGCAACTGACAGCGAGATATTCCATCATCTCTTTATGTAAACGCGTTCTCATTTTCTTTTGTCAAGCAGGAAGCATGATTCAACAGCATTTCTCAATTACATGGAATTTACATGGAATATTATACACGCTCTTTCCTATAAATTTTGGACATGCATCGCATGAATTCTCGGCAAGGAATGAGCTCCAGGGATTGAGTCCCTCTTTGTGCGTAATTTCATTGCTGTCATTTTGTATCATATCGCTGCTAGTGATATGGAGATTATTAAGGCTTGTAACTGCGCAATTGTTTTGGTGATCATTAGTTTAGTGTTGCCTTCACAGGCGTTGGCTACGTCTAGTGAGGATGAGGAGATCAAATCGTATATTGTTTACATGGATAAATCCATGAAACCCCATCATTTCAGCCTCCACCAACACTGGTACGCTTCAATGATAGACCGGGTTTCAGGATCCAAATCGGATCCCACTGCTATGCTATACATGTACGATACGGTGATGCATGGCTTTTCTGCCAAGCTGACCAGCACAGGCGCTCAAGCTATGCTGAATATGGATGGATGCTTGGCTGTATTGCCGGACTCTGTTGGTAGGCTTCATACTACTCGGACCCCGGATTTTCTGGGGTTGAGCTCTACTGATGGTCTATGGCCATTGTCGCATTACGGTGATGACGTCATCGTGGGCGTGGTGGATACAGGAATATGGCCCGAGAGCAAGAGCTTCAGCGATCATGGCCTAAGTACTCCCGCGCCCGCGAAATGGAAGGGAGAGTGTGAAGTGGGTTCCGACTTCAATGCGTCCCACTGTAATAAAAAACTCATTGGAGCCCGTTACTTTGTCAAAGGATATGAAGCCCAGTACGGTCGTGTCCACGGAAAAGACGATTACAGATCTCCTCGGGATGCCGAAGGACATGGTACGCACACTTCCTCTACTGCGGCCGGATCGGAGGTGCCTGCTTCCAGCTTTCTTGGTTTCGCCCCAGGGACGGCTAGAGGTATGGCTACCAAAGCTCGATTGGCCGTCTATAAAGTCTGTTGGGCGTTTGACTGCGTAACTTCAGATGTGCTTGCGGGAATGGAGGCGGCTGTTTCGGACGGAGTCGACATGCTATCCATATCGCTCGGCATCGTTAGTGATGCCGCTTATTATGATGATATTATAGCAATTGGAGCTCTGGGAGCGACTGAGAAGGGTGTTTTTGTCTCGTGTTCGGCCGGTAATTCAGGGCCTTATGAGATTTTCAACACGGCGCCATGGATAACCACCGTAGGCGCCAGCACCATCGACAGAGAGTTCCCGGCTCCCGTCGTGCTTGGCAACGGCAAAAGCTACATGGGCTTCGCCCTCAACAAAGACTTGTCTCTGGCCAACGAGCAATTGCCTTTGGTATACGGGAAAACAGCGTCGAGTAAGAAGTATGCAAACTTCTGCATTGATGGAAGCCTTCATCCCGATATGATCCGTGGAAAAATTGTACTCTGTGATCTTGGACAAGTCGATATTATAGAAAAGGGACTGGTCGTGCGACGAGCCGGCGGTGCGGGGATGATTCTGGTTAATCAGGATGAAGATGGAGACTATTCGCCGACCAGTCATAATCTGTTCCCGGCGACCATGGTGGGTCCCAAGGCCGGGGAATACATAAAAGCTTATATAAACACGAGCACAAATCCTATGGCAACTATTAAATTGGAGGGGCTGACTGTAATTGGTAAAGCACGAGCTCCGGTCGTAACAGCATTTTCGTCCAGAGGGCCGAATACCGTCGTTCCGGAGATCCTTAAACCGGACCTGATTGCTCCGGGAGTCAACATATTGGCGGCGTGGACAGGGCACGTGGGGCCAACGTACACCGACAAGGAAAGAGTAGATTTCAACATAATCTCTGGGACTTCGATGTCTTGCCCTCATGTGACCGGCATCGCGGCGCTTATACGCGCTGCTCATCCGGCATGGACACCCGCTGCAATAAAATCGGCTCTCATGACATCTTCCGTGCTATTCGACAACCGCAAAAGCCCTATAAGCGACTCATTCACCGCTTTACCTGCAAATGCCTTTGCAATGGGCGCGGGTCATGTGAATCCCAATGCTGCCTTGGATCCCGGTCTCCTCTATGATCTTGGAATGGACGACTACGTTAGCTTTCTGTGTACCCTAAATTACACAGCAAAGCAAATTCATATTCTGACAAGGCAGGCAACATCCTGCCCCAAATTACGCTCCGCGCCGGGAGATCTCAACTATCCATCATTCTCCGTGGTGTTTAAGCCGCGTAGTTTGGTTCGTGTTACGAGGAGAACCGTGACGAACGTTGGAGGAGCACCGTCTGTATATGAAATGGCAGTCGAGAGCCCTGAAAACGTAAATATAACCGTGCAGCCAACGACGCTCGCCTTCGAAAAGCAAAACCAGAAGGCGACTTATACAGTGACATTTGAAAGCAAAATTGCAGCTGACCACAAACCTAAAGGACGCCAAGCCTTCGGTCAAATATTGTGGAAATGCGTGAAGGGCGGAACGCAAGTTGTTCGCAGTCCTGTGGCCATAGCCTGGACAGTGGAGTGATGAAGAATGAGTGGACTGGCCCAGTTGTTCGTCTGTGGGCCTCTAGTTTGAATAAAAGTAGAAGCCATCCATCCATGAAGATGTAACGCATTTTGTTTTGTTTTTACGTCGGTACAACGACACGACACCACGGGGTCTTCCAACTTCCAGTCATTGTAGGCTTACCTTACTCCATGATCTTCTGCATGCTTACTTGTCAATTCCTATTACCTGTAAAATGAAAATATCCTGTTGCCAGTAAAATAAAAATGTGATACAGGAAATGTTTTGAAAGTTGTTAGACTATGCATTTCACTTTATGCGAAACCAATTAATTCGCTTATGCAAATACTTTTTCCAGCTAGGAAAAAAACTTCTGTTTTATATTATGATTAAAACCGTACATATTTATATTTATGATGGACAGATCGCCTTCATAAATCTTCTAAGATCTACAATTTGATTATATAGAGAAGTAAATGCTTATGATATAGACATTTGAAACTGTATACTAATATCAGTAACTATGAATCTATATATTCTCTGCCTCATCCACAATATATCACAGAATTACAGTAAAAGAGTCTATAAAACTAGAATGTATTTCGGATCATTTACATGTTCTGTATATAACTACATTAAAATAAACATTTCTCTTATTTTTTCTATGCCAATATTACAAACACAAATGTGACCAAACAATTCACTTATTACAAATCTAAAGATGCGAGTTTGACAACTTTCTATATAGGTGGTTTTTATCTTCAATCTCTCTCTCATGAAACTGCAAACTAATTATAAATTAATCTAATTTTATGAAAATTATAGGTCAATTTCAACTGCTGCTTTTAGGTCTCAATCTCGTGAGGATGTTGAATTCCAACAAAGAGGTAATATACGAAGTCTATCGTATAAAGCACTTGAAAGCCAGTATTAACCCATAATATATCATGAGCAAATATTAGTAATAAAAAAACATCTGTAACACCATGTTCTTGTTTTAATTAATTAATTTTCCACTTATAACTTGGTTATATTATAATGAATATTATAATAACCTAAAAAATTTAACAATTCTACCCATACACATGGAAAAGTTTTGACCTAATCTCCTACCATCATTCCATAGCAATTTAATCCCGTGTATATTTAATCCAGAGTATTTAATTATTATGATTATAATTCTTTTATATAGTTTCTAATTTATTTAATCATATTTTATTAAATATAACAATTTTTTATTTTTTATTTTTTTAGTTGTTTGGGGTATATGTATTAATTTTAATGAAAATGTTGATTTTTACACATGACAATTTAATCCAGAGTATTTAATTATTATGATTATAATTCTTGTATATAGTTTCTAATTTATTTAATCATATTTTGTTAAATATTATAATTCTTTATGAGAAATTTTTCGGCGTAAATCACATGATATTTCATTTGTCTTGACGATGAACTATACTAGTTGGTTCGGAACGCGTAACAAATGAAATATCATGTGATTTACGCGGAAAAATCTCTCATAAAAACTTAATATGGATCACAGAAGCCTCAATTCAACAATTATAATTCTTGTATATAATTGTTTGGGGTAGACGCATTAATTTTAGTGAAGATGTTGATTTTTAATTATATTTGATTTTTTGCATTAGATATATTGATTTGGGTGTAGATGTTGGCTTCTAATCTTATTTGATTGCTTGCATTATATGCATTGATAGTCTCCCTTCTTTGTCACCAACTAATTACTAATAGACAGTTACATATATTCAAAATTACTAATAGAGTAATTCCATACAACATTATATTCAAAATATTTATAAGAGGAAAATGTATATTTATAAACATCAAAACAAATCAAAATATTCTTGAAGGAGATGTGATAATTGTTTGGAGAAACAAATAATGTAAATATTTTATAAATCTGGCCACTCATTAAAAAAATTCAAAATACATTATTTCTTGACTTTGCAAAATAGAGAATAAATAAAATAAAAAAATCATCAAAATATTTTTGAAGGAAAAAATTTATTTCAAACAAAAACAAAGAAACAAAATTATTTCAAGAGTAATTTTTACGTAGTAAATTACTAAAACTATATATTTTGTAATATTTGGAGGAACACTATTTAGAATAACCAGTTGTCAAAAGTTATGATACCTAAAATTAAATTAAATGAAATAGATGTGCAATATCAATCCTCCTGCAAACTATTGACAAGATTGTCTCCCTTCTTCATCACCAACTAATCACTAATAAAAGATTACATATACATATAAAAATATAACACAACAACTGTAACATTCACAAACATTAACATCCAAATCCAAACACATAAACACACAAATCATTCAAAGTATCCAAACAAGGATTTACAAACCATTCAAGGAAAGCAACATATACCAAAATAAAGAAGAGAATAATATGGCCATGCCAAGCAAAGAAAACATAATATGAATTTTGAATTTTATCTCAAACACATATATAATAATGATAATCTAAACATGTGACGTTGTTACCCTCCACTGGAACCAATTTAGATCCATCTAACACCAAATCTATCATGAGGATCCCTCGAGGTGTAAATCTTTCCTCAAATTTAACACCAAAAAAAATTAATCTCTCGAAACATGATAAATCCGATATTAAATAAAATTAAATTAATATAATAATAAAACCTATAAATATTATTATAACATAATATGCGGTGGAATCTTCCCGAATTGGAACTGGCAGGTAGAACCCTGTCCCCTCGCACGCGGAAAGATCGCAATCATTCATTCAACTCAATTTAGTCGTTTAGGCGGCCCACTATGGAGCTAAATATTCCACAGCCTCTCTTTCTATAAATGCCGGAGTGAAATATCCATATCGTGTTTTATGCTCTTAGTAACATTAGACATGTTATTTCCTATAAAGCGAAATATGCCACACGGTATTTCAGAGTTTTTTCAGTCACTCTTGGGAAGCATTCTCCTGTTATAAAGTCATTGGTTTCTGTAGGTCAAATTGGTTTCTATATGTATAATTTGACGATGGAAATCATGTATAACATGAGTGGGAATCATATATAGTAAATAAAATCTCTTATAGAATATCTAAATAATGATAGTATTCCATTATGTTATGGGTTGAATCACATAGGGAAAATGATAAATTATAGAAATCATATATAATTAAAAAAATGAGAGTTATATATAAAAATAAAATTTATTTTATAAAGTATTTAAATGAAACTATTCTATTATGTTATTGGTTAAAGTATCATAATTAAAAGTTTGAGAGGAAAATCACACATGAAAATAAAAGCTACTTTTTTAAGAATATTTAAATGATGGCACTATCTTATTATGTTATTGGTTGAAATTTCATAAAAATAGTTTATTTTATTTTATAAAATATCAAATGATCACAATATTTTATAAGTAAGTGGATAATTTTTTCATTCATATAACTTTTGACTTTAAAACATTTTAATATATAATAAACCTTTTACTATTTGTCAAGCTTTATTAATAGATTAGTTTTTATAAAGTTATCTTTATTAAAATTTATATATATATATATATATCAATATTAAATTTGATTATATAGTGAATTTATGTTATTTATTATTTATCAATTTTTTGATAAGCTTGGTAGGACTACATTTTCAACATGTCCAATATATCAATCCAATGGGTGTGGGGAATTGAACAAATGACTTCACATCAAGGAGTGCCTTAAGACCTCGTGGACATTATTTATCAAATTTGAAAAAATAGAATTAAATTAAATTAAATTAATTTATCAAATTTAATTAAATTTTTATTAAATATTGTACTTTATAAAATTTAATATATTGATATTAATAAAATTTTAATTATTTAACATTTTTTATCTAGTAAATTTTTTATTATGACTTAGTTGTCAAACTAGCAGTTGACTCATTATTGTTATTCAAAGAAAAACCACACCACTTAGAATGACTAGTTGGTGGTCCGTAAGAGGAAGACTTTCACTCGGTGCCACATACCTCTAGATCTTGGATTGTTAACCTATAAACTCTTAGGAAAATAAAAATAATTTTGAAATATACTCCAAAATCATAATTAACATTTAATGTTTTATTAATTTAAATTAATAAATTATTTGATAAAATACAATAACCTAAATTAAAAATTTTAAAATAATATTAATAAAAAAAATATATAAGTTTTAAAATTATATTAATAAAACACATGTATTTCTAAATATTATAAATTTCCTCACCTTTATCCTTATACTCAGGAAAAATATCGGAACCATAAATGCAAGCCCGATCCGCCCGATCCAACGCATGGCTCCTCCCCACTCCGGGTAGTGGAAATTTTATTGACTAAAAATGGCATCTAAAACGATGTATCCACGAATGCCAAAGATTGTAATCATTCATTAAAGCCAATGCAATTGATGTTCGTTCCACTGAGCAGCAATCATGTTTCTGTGGGTTGAATACAACTAAGAGTGAAATGTTCCATTTCTTATTTTCCTTTCTTAAGCAGACTCCTGGGATCATAATTCAACAACATTTCTCATAAAAGTAGAAGCCATCCATGAAGATGAGACGCACTTTGTTTTGTTTATGTACCAGTCGGTCTTCAAACCTGCAATAATTACCTCACTCCATTTTCTCATGCTTCCTTGGAATTTGTCAATCCCTACTACTTATGACTCTGGCTTTCTAGTTTGAATAAAAGTAGAAGCCATCCATTAAGATGTGGCGCACTTTTTTTGAATAAAAGTGGAATCCATCCATGAAAATGTGAAGACATACATCAGTGGCTTCTTTGGCTCTTCCAACTTCCAATTATTGTGGACTTAACTCACTCCATTATTTCTTCATGCTCGAAATTCGTCAATCCCTATTGCCATTAAAATGAAAATGTCACACCTACATAACCTAAGTATAAGGTAAATAAAAAAAATTATATTTAAACTCCTTTATAGTGCCTAGCTCATCCAAATTACAATAAAGGCTATTCAATATAATTGCAAAATTAACTGAAGCAGTACAATCACACCTTACTCATATGATTAATTTAAATATGTGATTATGATTATGGTACAAACATTAATTGGAACGAACCGGACCGAGAGTACAAATCTATGTTTGGTTTACGTGCTGCATGGTTTCTCGAACCCTCAAGGCACCCTCCAAGTGCATGCCGATCTACCCTCCACTTGGCAACATCTCCATGTGATCTGAAAATGAGATCTTAGACTAATATTAAGGTGTTACAGACTCATGTGCATGGATTTGCCTATATTACTTAGTGCAACAGATTGATAAGATTGTGAATAATATAGACAATGAAGCAGTTAAAGATACATAACAGACACACACACATAACATAACAAGATAATCAAGGAGTTCACCAAAACTCCTGGGATGCGTCTCCTGGTCCAGCCTTCAGTGGTCACCTCTCTATTATGTCTTCAAGAGCAAAGTTTTACAAAAGTAAGCTCAATTTGAGTCTCAACACAACAGATATAAAACAACAGGGGTTTACTTGAATTCCTAAGTCTCTCTGAGTACACAGACTCTCCCTCTCCTTCTCTGCCTCTGTTTCTCTCTATCTCAGCACTGCTTGCCTCTGTCTCTGTCATTCTGTGGCTTTTAAGCCAATCTGCGCTGTTTGTTCGTTTCCTCTTCTGGGCTCTCTGGCTTTCGGCCTCTGCCCGTTCAAACCCCCTCTGAGTGTTAACCAAATCATGGTGTAACATCTTCAGGGATGGTGGCCACCTGTTCTGCAACGGAAGGAACCATCGACGCTTTAGAAATCCCCAAAACAGTTGTTCTCTGTTTACACAGAGAAATGCACAAAAAAACGGGAAAATCCACCCAAACGCGGTCTATCGGACCTGAAATATTATCAATTCCACCCCGTAATCCCTTCGGATCCATCTTTGGGCGCTATCGCAAGTGATTGTTGATCCAAAAGTTATTATTGATTTCGGGTGGCTTATGCACCTGGAGATTACCCACCCGAAAAGGGTGGTTTTATCTCTCTGGTGCCTAGTCATGTGGCGGCCAGTGTATGCGCTTGGGCAGAACTCGGCCAATACCACTTACCGCCTAAGGCCAGCCCGAAATCCCTCTCGTTACGGAACTCAAAACATATATCATTGTGTATATAAACCCTTTCGGGTTCGTTTTATCGCCCCATTCGCATTCCCTTTGATTTTCGTTTATTTAACGAAAACGCGAATTTACACAGAAAAACCCCTTTTCACAGGACTCAAAAGATATATATTTCTACCCATAAGACCCGTCAGGTCCGGCTTTATCGCAAGTCGCGTATGTATCAGCCCTCGCTCCTTTGTATCGCTCCGATGCAATATTGCGATATCGCAATCGCATAGTCCCCAGGCCCTTTGGTAAGCGCTCCCTTGTATTTTGCCGATGCGATATTGTGGGTTAACCTGGGCCGTCGATCTACATGCTTGATCGATGGTCCTTGTTGACTCGCGCTGATTGCGATCACAACTTTCATATGGTAGCCTCCGATAGCCTCCGCTTGCCATTGCCGATTGCGATATGCCGATTGGATTTGGACGATTGATTGGCCAGATCCGACGGCTCCTGTGCATCATTGTTCAAGCCTCTGATAGCTTTGTTTCTCACTGTTTCTTCATGTTTTTCACTCCTGATAGTGTTTTCCACCATTTTTAAAGGATCATCCTTTGCGATAGTTTTTTATTTTTGAAGACTTAGAGGGTTTCTAGGATCCATTTTGGATCATACCTTCCCACTGAAAAAGCTTTTGGACCACCAAAAGTTGGTTTTTAAGCATCGATCAAGTGAGGATACAACTTCCTCACTTGTCCAATCTCTATCCATCTTGCACTTCTTGGTTTTGAACCTTTGAGTCCGATTCTCAAGTACTCATCATCTCCTCTGCACGTAGTTCTCACCTTCATGTACAAAACTGTATCTTCCTGCAAGTCATTGAGATATTCAAGCAACAGATCATTAATAGAAGGAAACTAAATTTTCTCTTCGGGATCTTCAATCAATGAAGGTTCATATAGTCTCAAGTTCTCTGCATTAATGACTAAATAGATATGCATATAGGCTGGAAAATCAAGGCAAAAATCGTTTTCACCAATTTTCTCAAGTATCTTGAAAGGCCCATACCTTATTGGCTTCAGCTTCTTACCTTCACCTTGCATTCTGTCTTTGCTGATGTACAACCAGACTTGATCACCAACTTGGAAGCTATGCTCAATTCAATGCTTGTCATGCCTTACCTTGTACTTGGCCTGGCTTCTTTCCAGCTGTTCCTACACTGCCTGGTGAATTTCTTGGATCTGTTCAATGAACTTGGTTGCTTTGTCCACATCATTGTGTCCATCAACTGCTATGTCTTTACTAAAGACAAAATCCAAGGGAGACTTTGGTGTAAAACCAAAACAAGTCTCAAAAGGAGATCTCTGAGTAGAAGAGTGCTTGGCACGATTGTAAGCATGTTGCACATAACACAAATGTTCATCCCAAAGCTTGGGATGCTTGCTGCAATAGCCCTTGAGCAACTGGATCACTATCCTGTTGACCACCTCTGTTTGGCCATCTGTTTGTGGATGAAATGTTGTGCTCTTCTTCAATCTGGTGTCCATCAATTCCCATAGACTTGACCAAAACTTCCCAACAAATCAGGAATCTCGATCAGATACAATAGAAGTGGGTAATCCAAAATGAACCCATACATGCTGAAAGAACAACTTCGTTGTTTGCTTAGCTATAATTTTCTTGTTACAAGGTATTAAAATACACATTTCGCTGAACTTGTCCACAATAACATATAAATAATCATGACCTTTTCTAGATTTTGGCAATCCCCCAACAAAGTCCATGGAAACACTTCCCAAGGATGAGAAGGAGCTGTAAGTGGAGTGTACAAGCCTAATTTTCTATTATTGGGCTTGCTTGTAGCACACATGGTACACCCTTTAATATATCTAGAAACTATTTCATGCATTCTTGGCTAATAACAGAACCTTTGTAGTTGTGCAATTGTTTTACTTACACCAAAATGACATGATATTAGAGAAGTATGTGCTTCTTGGAGTATGTTAACTCTTTCAGTTTGAGTAACACATAACCTTCCCAAATGATATAAGAGTTGGTCCCTAACATGATAATCCAATTCTTCTACTTGTTTTCCATGACTTAAAGTTGCATATACATCTTTAAAATCTACATTTTGAGCATATTGTTCAATGTAGCTTTCATGCAATACTGAGTTATTCTTAAGTATATTAGATGCATTTATGATTAGTCTTGATAGAATATCTACAACGTTATTGTGTATTCCCTTCTTATATCTGATGACAAGATGAAACTGCTGTAGAAAAACCATCCACCTATAGTCTCTTGATTGCTACAATTTAGTTTGTGAGTGAAAATATTGAAGTGGTTGATGGTCTATATGTATGATTATTTCTTTGCCCATTAGGTAATGTTTCCACTTTTTCACACTCTATACTAATGCATATAATTCTTTATCACATGTGGGATAATTAACTATTGCAGAAGTAAATGTCTCAGAATGATAACATATGGGTTTACCATGTTGCATCAACACTACTCCCATGGCATAGTCACTGGCATCTGTTTCAATCTCAAACGGTCATTGAAGATCTGGCAGTGCTAGTACTGGTGTTGTACTAATTTTTTCTTTAAGGTGTCGAAGGCTTTCTGTTGTTTGCCTCCCCACTGAAACACCTTGTTCAATCCTGTTAAAGCATGTAAGGGAGCTACAATCAAGGAAAAGTTAGCAATAAACTTTCTCCAATATTGTGCTACTCCTAGGAAACTCCTAACTTCTGTAGCAGATTTGGGTTTAGGCCAGTTCACAATGACTTCAACCTTAGAGGGATCTATCTTCAATTCACCATCCCCTACAATATGACCCAAATAACTTAAAGATGTTTTGCCAAATTGACATTTTGATAACTTCACACATAGATTTTCTCTTTTCAAAACATCTAAAGTCTGATTTACATGCTTCAAATGTTCTTCCCATGTTTTACTGAAAATAAGAATGTCATATAATGATCTGAAAATGGGGCACTTAGGCTTCTTTGGCAAACTTACAAGAACCTCTCCCACTTCCAAAGCTTAAATATCCCCAAGTCTTTATGATTAACCAATGCAGAATTAAATATGTGCTTGGAAATAATGGGTGTATGCTTATGTTTGTTTAAACTGTTTATGTGCTGTAAATGATTTTGTTTAAACTAATATAAAGCATATAATAGTGAACAATGCAGCAACAAGCATCACACATAAGACAACAAATTAATGTGGAGTTCACCCAAAACTCTTGGGCTACATCTCCTTGAGCTCTAGTCAACTTGACTAGGCTCTCTAGGATTATGGAAAAGTTCTTTTACAAGCTCTTGGCTCAACTCCACTGTTTTACACAGGAACAATGGGCTCAAAACACCATCTCTCCCTGGCTCTGAAGCTCTCAGCTTTCTGGCCCTTGGCTCTGGCTCTGGCTCTCGGCTCTGGCTCTGGCTCTCTGCAAATGATAGCTCTTGAGCTTTTCACTTGACTTCCAAGTGACTCCACTCGGTTGCTCTGTGCATTAGCTCTGCGTTCTCTTTTCCTTCCCATTCTATGCTACTCTCTTTCGCCTTAGCTTCCTGCTTTAGCTTAGCCTCCTGTTTTTTTTTTCTTAGCTGCACCTTCGCTCTCTCCTCATTTTTTTTTTGTCTCTGTCATTCTGTGGCTTTTAAGCCAATCAGTGCTGTCAGTTCGTTTTCCTCTTCTGGGCTTTTTGGCTCCCAGCCTATGTCCGCTCAAATCCCTCTCTAAGCGTTAGTAATCATTGCCAAACACCTTCAGGGATGGTGGCCACCTATTTTGTAACTGAAGGAACCATCAGTGCTTGAAATCCCAAAAAATAGCCGTTCCCTGTTTACATAGAGAAACACTGTAAAACACGGGAAAATTTGCCAATCTGCCATTTATCGGACCTGAAATATCATTAAATATGCCCTAGACTCCTATCGGGTCCGCCTACAATCGCTATCGCAAGTCGCAAGTCGCAAGTGCCCTTGTGCTGAGGTTTCCTTTGTATTTGAAAAATACATTAAAACACGGGAAATCTCAATGAAATGGCTCATATCGGACTTGAAATAATATACAACTACATTTATAACCCTTTCGGGTCCAGTTTCATCGCATCAGCGCATTCCCTTTGTATTGTCGCGATGCGATTTTGCGATGCGACATGTCGCAATCACATATCGCAAAGTCCTGGGGTCTTTCCATATGGCATGGCCTATGCCGACGCCAATATCGGCGATCACAATATTGCTCGGCCTAGGGTCCCGCCTTAAGTCCCATGCCATCGCCGATGCCAATCCGCCGATTTTGGCGATCACAGTATCACATCGGCCCGGTCCTTATGTTATATCACTTGTCTGCCTCTGACCCGATATGTCGAGGATCGGCGATCGGGGATTTCTCCCCTTTCCGCTTAAGTCCACTCTTTTGCCTTGGTCTAATGAGATTTCCATTTATAAGGGTTTTTTTGCCCATTTTAGAGGATTTTTCCTCTTTTTCTAAAGAACATAGGGCATCTTCTTTCTGTGATAACTTTTGCATCCTAAGTCCATTTTTGCCCATTCAAGTTGCAGTAGATTTAGAATGAAAAGATCTCTGCAATGGGGTTATTTCCAGGAACTTCCTTGGACTTTCATTTTCCTCAGTGAGGAACACTTAGACTTAGGAGTCTATCCAAAATCCATTTTGGATCACGCCTTCCCATTAAAAGAACTTTTGGTCTCCAAAATACTGATATACTGATCTGAACAGTACCTGAGAGTAACAACACCCTCTTCTTCCAGCCTACATACACTTACCTTGCATAGTGCCTCTGAACCAAAGCCTTTGACCACTTTCTTTCCTGGATATGCTAGTCCTCCTGGGAAGAGTTGCCTTCTTCTTTGCCTTCCTACAGAACTCCTGCTTAGATGGTCACAAAAGGTAGTTTGAACTTCTCTGCCTTGATCATTGATCCAAGGTGGCTCAAACAAATATGAAGTACACCTACTCCACAAAACTTTCATTTGTACCTATTTGACAAGTTGTCAACAACAATTGTTAACAACAACAAGAATACAGACAACAACTAGATGGACTAAACTCTTGCTTCAACAAAAGAAACAGATTTCACATCTTGTGAACACCTCCATGTCTTACATCTGCATACAAATGATGGACTAGACAACAAGCCCATAAAACATGCCTTTAAAATAAATGACCCTTCAAGTCAAGCATGTAGAAAAATACCATTAGGACTCTTTTCAAAATATGAAACATTTCATCACTATCTCCATCATGGAGACGAAGGCAATTTTTCCCAAGTCAATATTACATGCATGTTTACAACAAAGCAATCAACCCTTCAAGTTAATTACACATACATGTTCAAATACAAGGAAAACATCAACATCCTTGTGTTCATGCACATCATGCTCATGCATGCATTTCATCCTTCAACTTTCACTTAAGCACACTGTCATTTCAAAGCTGAAATTACATACAATGTTGCAGCAACAAAGCGAGTCTCCTACTCAACCTTTTTCCATTCACCATCTTGGTAGAAACCTAAAACTTGCATCTCATCAACAATAAATTTAAATAGATGCATCAATAGACATGCAATCCTTAATTGGAAAAGAACTCTAACCATTTCTTACCAATCTAGTTCAAAGGATTTTCCTTATCTGCACATCAACATCAACATGTGAATCATTCAGAAGCACATCATCCATGGAAACTTCATTTCCATTTCTTCGATATTCTCTTTCCACTTTCTTCAGCTTTTGTGGAAGCATTGTTGGATTCAGAGTCCAACACCTTTCAGCAAGATGCCCTTGCTTATGGCAGTAAATGCAACACATGTGCATCCTCTTGGCAGCATGATTTGCCTTGTCTAATGGACCTTTGGCTTTTTGCTTATTTTCCTTCAAAAGTTTCCTGTATGTGGTCATTCTCTTCCAACATCTAAAAACATGATGGTTATCCCAACCACAAAAGGAACATGAAATTCTTTTCCCATATCTATGTGGAAATTTATCATGCTTTTCAAAATCGAAAGGAAGATGCTTAGAACCAGATTTATACCTGCCTCTTTCACCTTTATTACCTTCATGAGGAGGTGAAGCAAATGAAGAAGTGACTCACTTTGGAACACCATCAATCTCTTCAAGGTTGTTAGAGTTTCCACAACTCTCTGGCTCAAGTGCGTGCTTCTGAACTCCTGCATCCTGCAAGTGATGTTTCAAGCCATTACATTCCTCATGAATACAATCTTCACACTTCTAAGGTAGAGGACATGAAATGAACCTCCTTCTTGGGACTGTTTCAATTGCCTTCATCGCAGCTTTGGAACTCTCTCCTTAAGACTGTCCATAGCCAAGACCCAAATACTTAGGCCTTTCCTCAACCATTATTGGTTCAACAATACCTTGTGCATGCTTTCCCAAGCCCTTTCCTTCATAGCCCATCTTGGACATTAGCTTGGAACCTATGTGTCTAGTATGTTTTTCAAAAGAACCAATATAAGCATTCTTAGAGGAATTTGAAGACAAACTGGAATGGTTTACCTCTTCTTCAAGCTGATATTTGACCAAGGCTTCTTTGGCAACAAAGATCTGTGACTCAAACTCATGCATCCTTTTCAGGTTCATATTTTCAATATGAAGTTGCCTCTCCATTTCATGCAGTCTGTCGGAAAGCAACTGCTTCTCTTCCTTAATGGAATTCAACTTCTCTCTAAGTATGCTGCTCTTCCTTCCATCCTCATACATTTCTCTTACCTTTTCCATCATGATGAACAAGTCTTGCTTCAAGTCTCCATCATAGAGTCATGTGATGAAGGAGGAATTTGAGGATTCACTTGCAGAGGTTGTCATTATACCAATGAACAAAAGAACTTCAAACAAGATTAATAAAGGGCTTTATTAAGCAACCTTTTGCAACAAACCTCTTGTGCACCAAGGATTGCTTTGAGGTCCTTTGGAATAGAAGAATGCCTTCAACCCTTCTACTTTCTTGTCCTTCCTAGACTGAGCTATCAATAGCTTTCCCTTATCCTTTGCAACTCAGAAAATAGTCAGTCTACAACAAGCATACAATCAGTCAGACAATCAATCCTTGAATTCCCAAACACCTTTCAGACAAACAATCTTTGCCCTGTCAATCAAGCATTCTGATATAACCTTCTTGAAGGTGGGGTTAACCAATCTTAGGCTCCAATACCACCTGATCTGAAAATGGGGCACTTAGGCTTCTTTGGCAAACTTACAAGAACCTCTCCCACTTCCAAAGCTTAAATATCCCCAAGTCTTTATGATTAACCAATGCGGAATTAAATATGTGCTTGGAAATAATGGGTGTATGCTTATGTTTGTTTAAATTGTTTATGTGCTGTAAATGATTTTGTTTAAACTAATATAAAGCATATAACAATGAACAATGCAGCAAAAAGAATCACACATAAGACAACAAATTAATGTGGAGTTCACCCAAAACTCTTGGGCTACATCTCCTTGAGATCTAGTCAACTTGACTAGGCTCTCTGGGATTATGGCAAAGTCCTTTTACAAGCTCTTGGCTCAACTCCATTGTTTTACACAGGAACAATGGGCTCAAGACACCATCTCTCCCTGGCTCTGAAGCTCTCAGCTTTCCGGTCCTCGGCTCTGGCTCTGGCTCTCTACAAATGACAGCTCTTAGGCTTTTCACTTGACTTCCAAGTGACTCCACTTGGCTACTCTACGCATTAGCTCTGCGCTCTCTTTTCCTTTCCATTCTGTGCCGCTCTCTTTCGCCTTAGCTTCTTGCTTTGGCTTAGCCTCCTGTTTTTTTTTTCTTAATTGCGCCTTCGCTCTCTCCTCATTTTTTTTTTGTCTTTCATTCTGTGGCTTTTAAGCCAATCGGCGTTGTTTGTTCGTTTTCCTCTTCTGGGCTCTCTGGCTCCTAGCCTCTGTTTGCTCAAATCCCCCTCTAAGCATTAGCAATCATTGCCAAATGCCTTCAGGGATGGTGGCCACCTGTTCTATAACGGAAGGAACCATCGGCACTTGAAATCCCTAGAAACAGTCGTTCCTTGTTTACATAGAGAAACACTGTAAAACACGGGAAAATTTTCCAATCTATTGTTTATCAGACCTGAAATATCATTAAATCCACCCTAGACTCCTATCAGATCCGCCTTCAATTACTATCGCAATTCGTAAGTGCCCCTGTGCCGAGGTTTCCTTTGTATTTGAAAAATATATTAAAACACGGGAAATCCTGATGAAATGGCTCATATTGGACTTGAAATAATATACAACTGCATTTATAACCCTTTCGAGTCTGGTTTCATCGCATTGGCACATTCCCTTTGTATTTTTGTGACACGATTTTGCGATGCGACATGTCACAATTGCATATCGCAAAGTCCCAGGGTCTTTCTGTATAGCATGGCCTATGCCGACGTCGATCCGCCCACGTTGATATCAGTGATCGCAATATCGCTCGACTCGGGGTCTCACCTCAATTCCCATGCCATCGTCGATGCCGATCCACCAATTTCGGCGATCGCAGTATCACATCGGCTCGGTCCTTATGTTATATCGCATGTCTGCCTCTGACCCGATATGTCGGGGATCGCCGATCGAGGGTTTCTCCCCTTTCCACTTAAATCCGCTCTTTTTCCCTGGTCCGATGCGATTTCCCTTTATAAGGGTTTTTTTTGCCCATTTTAGAGGATTTTTCCTCTTTTTCTAAAGAACATAGGGCATCTTCTTTTTGCAATAACTTCTGCATCCTAAGTCCATTTTTGCCCATTCAAGTTGCAGTAGGTTCAGAATGAAAATATCTCTGCAATGGGGCTATTTCCAAGAACTTCCTTGGACTTTCATTTTCCTCAGTGAGGAACACTTAGACTTAGGAGTCTATCCAAAATCCATTTTGGACCATCTAAATATACAATTACAAAATCATCAATAAAAGGTCAGAGTACATCATTCATAACTCTGATGAAAGTGGCAGGAGAATTAGTTAAGCCAAAAGGCATAACCAACCATTCATACAACCCTTGCTTTGTCTTGAAAGCAGTCTTCCATGCATCTTGTTCTGCAACTTTGACCTGATGATATCCACTACACAAGTCCAACTTGGAAAAGTAAACTGCTTCTTTCAGCTGATCTAATAGATCATCAATGCGAGGAAGAGGATAATGATTCTTGATCATTATTTTATTCAGTGCTCTGTAATCAATGCACATCCTCCATGAACCATCTTTCTTTCTCACTAGCACAATTGGAGATCCACATGGTGATGTGCTTGGTCTTATGAACCCTTTATTGAGCAGCTCCTGTACCTGCTTCTTGATCTCTGCATTCTCTAAAGCGGATAACCTGTACATTCTGATGTTAGGCAATGGAGCATCTTGCTGCAAATGAATATCATGTACTATTTCCATTTTGGGTAGCAGACCTTTAGGTTCTTGAAATAGGATATCATATTCTGAAACAACTTTATCTAAATCAACTTTCTATTTAGCATCACAGCCTTCAAATACATTGGTTTTATCAGGGTTCTTTTCCTTTACAACCATTAGTAAAAATTGCTTGCATGAATTTACAATTCTTTTCATCTGCCCTGAGTTTATGAGAGAGTAGTTATTTTTGAGTGTATGAGCTCTTACAATATATTCTATTCCATCTTTAGTGAGTTGATACTTATTTCCAGCGCTATAGAAAATGGCTTTTATATCATACAAGTAAGGACTTCCTAAAACAATACCACATATATCCGAAGGAACTATATCTAACTCAACCTCATCTACAAATGTTGACCCAATAGCAAACCTAAGTTTACATTGTCTAGTCACTTGTAGCTTTGATTTATCACATACCCAACCTAATGGATATGGCTTCTCGTGAGGTATTGTTAGTAAGCCCAACTTCTTTACAATTGCTTTAGAAATCAAGTTTACTTGTGAACCACTATCAAATAAAGTATCAATCTTTTGGTGCTTTGAAATAACTCTAATATGAAAAATCTCATGTATTTTCCTCTCATTATCTTCATTATCAATAGATTGAGCAGAATTACTTGTAGATGCTTCAGAATTTTTACCTTTTATACCTGTGGCTATGACTGTTGTTTCATCACCTGAGTCTAACCCCAAATCTTTCTAAATAGCAACAAAAGTCTTCTTCTTCTTACCACCAAACTTCTTGTGTTTCAGATCCGGATGAAAAGACCAGCAGTGTTCATCACCGTGTCCGTCTGTTATGAAACCAGCTCAAGAAAAGATAGAAAAGATAGATCAACGCCTTAGAATTCAGCCTCTTCGAGGGGGAAACCTCCTTTACATTACATAAATGAACAATTCTTTGATGATTCAAATGACAAAACCTCCTTTCTATATATAGGAGTCTAAGGAGTCACAATATAATCCAGCCGACCTAACAATAATAATATAAAGCCACAAAAATAACAATAGAGGGATTCTATGGGGCACAGTAATAACAATATGGGGGCAATAGGGGCACAACAATATTAATAAGGGGTATAACTACAATAGTAATGGGGTAATCACTAGTATTATAGGGACCCAACATGCCCCTCTCCTTCAAAAAAGTGTTGTCCTCAACGCTTGAGTAGTTCTGGATACTTCTGCATAAAATTCTCATCCTCCCATGTGGAATCTTCAGCGGATAAGTTCTTCCACTTGATAAGATACTCTGAAATTGATCGATTTCGTAGCTGTCGAGTTCTTGTTTCTGTGACTGCTTCCGGTTCCAATATAATTTTTCCTTCCTCGTCAAGTTCTGGCAATATTGTTTGAACTGGGAGCTTGTCGCCTATAACCTTCTTTAAACATGAAACATGGAAAACTGGGTGCAATCGAGAAGCTGCAGGAAGCTCCAATTTGTATGCCATAGTACCAATCTTTTGCAACACCTTGTACGGACCATAATACTTTGGTGATAATTTATTATCCTTCTTAGCTTGCTTGAGGGACATTTGCTTATATGGTTGTAGCCGTAGGAATACCCAATCACCTACATCAAAACTTCTTTCACTGCGATGTTGATCTGCCTGTTGTTTCATTCTATTTTGTGCCAACACGAGGTTATCCTTTAAGAGTTGGAGGACTTGTTGTTGATGTTCGATGTGATGTTCCACTGCCTGAACCTTAGAATTTTCTCTTAAATATGATGTGATGGATGGTGGTTGATACCCATAAAGTGCCATAAATGGGGTCATTTTTGTTGCTGTATGGAAGGAAGTGTTATACCACCATTCAGCCAGAGGCAACCATTTGACCCATTGTGTCTGTTTATCAGATACAAAGCAACGAAGATATCCTTCCAAACATTTGTTTACTATCTCAGTTTTCCCATCAGATTGAGGATGATAAGATGAGCTATGAGCTAACTGAGTACCAAGACAAGAAAATAATTCTGTCCAAAAATTTCCAGTGAAAATGGGATCTCTGTCACTTACAATAATCTTTGGGTTTCCATGTAGCTTTTGAATTGTTTCCATAAATGCAGTAGAAACTGTACTGGCTTTAAATGGATGTGATAATGCACAAAAGTGTGCATACTTGGTAAGTCTGTCAACTACCACCATGATGACACTCTTTCCCTCAGACTTGGGTAAACCTGTGATAAAATCCATTGAAACCTCCTCCCAACGTTGGCTTGGAATGGATAAAGGTTGTAATAGACCCGGTGTCTTAATTGTTTCAACTTTATTTTGTTGGCAAACCAAACATTCCGCCACAAACTTTTGAATATCTGATTTAAGGCCATCCCAAAAAAATTCCTTCTTAACCCTGTGGTAAGTTTTTAAAAATCCTGAGTGCCCTCCTAAGGGAGAAGTGTGCAATTCCATAAGAATCTTTTGTTTTAGCTGGGAATTCTTACAGAGGTATAAGCGATCTTTGTACCATAACGAATCATTTTGCCAGCTAAATGTATCAGACGTACTGGAATCTTGTTGTAACTTTCGAATAAGTGCCCACACTTCTTCGTCATTCTTCCATTCCTCCCTTGCTTCGTTTATCCAATCTGGTTGGATAATAGAAATGGCGCACAACAATGCTTCCACATCCTCATCCTTTCTTGAGAGTGCATCTGCCACCACATTTTGCTTCCCTTTTTTGTAGATGATTTCAAAGTCATAACCCAACATCTTTGTGACCCACTTTTGTTGCTCTTCAGAGGATAATCTTTGTTCTAAAAAGTATTTAAGGCTATCATGATCCGTTTTTACCTTGAAGTGTCTTCCCATTAGGTAGGGTCGCCATTTCTTAAGTGCATGGAGTATTGCCAACATTTCCTTCTCATAAATAGCTTTGCTTAAAAACTTTCCCTTGATTGGACGACTTTCAAAAGCAATGGGTCTTTCATCTTGCATTAGAACAGCACCAATTCCATTTCCTGAAGCATCACATTCCACAATAAAGGTTTTTGTGAAGTCCGGTGTAGCTAAGACCGGTGCTTGGCACATTGCCTCTTTAAGATGTTCAAAGGCCTTTGTTGCTTCCGGAGTCCATGAAAATGCATCTTTCTTCAATAATGTTGTTAGAGGTGCTGCTATTCTCCCATAATTCTTAACAAACTTGCGATAATACCCTGTCAACCCAAGAAATCCTCGCAGATGCTTTATGGATGTGGGGATTTTCCATTCCTTAATGGCTTTAATTTTGCTAGGGTCTACCTTAACTCCTTCATGAGATACAATATGACCCAAATATTCCACCTCCTGGACTCCAAAGAAACATTTGGATCTTTTTGCATATAATTGTTTCTCCTCCAATAGTTGTAGCACCCTGTCAACATGTTCAACATGATCCTTCCAAGACTTGTTGTAGATTAGTATATCATCAAAAAATACTAACACAAATTTTCTAAGGAATGGTTTGAAAATTGAATTCATCAAACCTTGAAATGTTGAAGGTGCATTGGTAAGGCCAAAAGGCATGACCAAAAATTCATAATGACCCTCATGAGTTCTAAATGTTGTTTTCGGAATGTCTTCAATCTTCATTCTGATTTGATGATATCCTGAACGAAGATCCAACTTGGTGAAGTAAATTGATCCATGCAATTCATCCAGTAATTCATCAATGACAGGAATGGGGAACTTATCTTTAATAGTGAGCTTGTTGAGCTCCCTATAATCTGGACACATGCGCCATGATCCATCCTTCTTGTGCACCAATACTACTGGAGCAGAGAAAGAACTTTGACTCGGTTGAATTATACCAGCCTCTAGCATTTCTGCAACCATACGTTCAATTTCACTCTTTTGGACATAGGGATATCTGTACGGCCTGATGTTTGGAGGAACACTTCCTGGAATCAGATGAATAGCATGATCATGATCACGCATAGGTGGGAGACCTTTGGGAGTCTCAAATACCTTGGAATGATTGTCCAGGACTTTTTGGAGATCTGGAGAAATAGATGATTCCAATGTGGAAACATCTAGCGAACATAATTGTGCAATTACACCTCTTTGCTCCTTTTTTAGAAGCTTTGTCATACCATTAGAGCTGATTATCTTTCCTGGTTTCCCTGCAATACCCCTTAATTCAACTTCCTTTCCTTCCGTAGAAAATTTGATGAAAAGTTCTTGAAAATTAAAAGCTATTGTACCCAAGGATTGTAGCCATTGGACTCCTAGTACAACATCAGCACCTCCCATTGGAATGGAAAGCATTGGGCTAGTCAATACATATTCTCCCATGGATAGCTTGATATTATGGCACTTTCCAGAGCAATTTATTGTTCCTCCATTTGCAATCATCACTTGACACTCTGGTGCTGGATATAGGAAGCAATTCAATTCTTTTGCTACCTTACAATGAATAAAATTGTGGGTGCTTCCTGAATCAATCAACACTATTACCTTTTTCTTCTTGATTTGTCCTTCTATCTTGATGGTTTGAGGAGTGGTAATTCCCGCCAATGCATTACAAGATATGGTCGGATTTATTTTTTCTTCATCTAGGCTTTGTTCCTGGAGTATATCCTCTTCTTTTGACCTTTCTTGCTCCTTTTCTTCTTCCTCTTCACAATCTATGTAGAATAATTTCTTCTCAGCACACTTATGACCTTTAGTGTATTTGCTATCACAACTGTAACAAAGCCCTTTTGCTCTTTTTTCTTCCAATTGTTGTGGTGTCAACCTTATAGGTTGTGGAAGACTAGGGGCAACAACACTTCCGTCTTTATAGTTGTGAGTGGTATGCTTCCTCCATAATTTTGCTTTCCATTTTTCTTGTTAACCTGAATGCCTTCTCTAATGAATCAGGTTCCCAAAGGCGAACATCATGTTGGATATTATCCTTTAAAGACCCTATGAACACATCAATCCTATGCTCCTCTGGAATATCTTTTACCCTTATGTTCAATTTTTGGAACTCCTCAATGTGCTCCATTATTGAACCCTTTTGTTTGAGACTTATCAATTGGCTAAAAAAAGTGTTGCTTTTTGTATCCTCATAATGTGCTATCAATTCTTCCGTAAAAATTGCCCAAGTGATAAATTTTTTACGAGAGCAAAGCCATTGATACCATACAAACTGATTTGGTTCCAAATATAAAGTTGCCATACGTACCTTTTGTGTGTTTTGCACATTATTGAGATCGAAGAATTGCTCCATCTGTAATATCCATGTGGCGGGATCCTTGCCATCAAACTTCCTCATATCGATTTTTGGAATATGGTGAGTCTTCGATCCAACATTAGAGTCTATGGAATCATGATTAACATTTCTTTTGTTCTCATCATGAGTTTCCTTTAGTACCCTTTCACCATTAGTGACCATTTCTTGTAGCAACTTATTCATATTTATCTTCAACTCTTCCATCTTATCATCCATGCCATCAATTTTAGTGTCCATGCCATTCACCTTAGCTTCCATGCCATCCATCTAGCTTCTACACCTTTCTTTAAACCATCCATATTAGCTTCTACATCTTTCCTTAAACCATCCATCTTAGATTCTGTTGCTTTTTGTGCAAGTGACACTCGTTGCACTTGTTCTTGTAATTTTGATATATCATATAACATTTCTTCTTCTTCTTCATGAGTCATGCTAGAGCTTTCAGTTTGCATTTTCTTTCCTCGGGGCATCAATTACCGATAATAATGCTCTACTATGCCCTTTGAATTCCTTCAAAATAGATTTTCAAACCAAGCTTAAGCAAAAATTTAAGAAAATCTACACACCTTTTTTCACTTTGTAGGAGCTCGATATTGCCTCTGATGTATCTCTGTAATTTTTGATCATCTAGTTCTGAATTTGTGACCTGTAGTAGCCCTCTGTGTCCTCTTTCCAATGCCACAAGTCTGACCCAAATTGGATTCTCCAAGGAAGAGTTATGCGAAATCTCCCACAGTGACTTGATTATAGACTAGTTCAGTAGAGCGAACTTGTACGACGTGCCACGAGTCACTGTTTCGACCTTTGGATCTGAAAAATGCATACAAGAAACTACAGTCCGTCCTTTTTCTGTACCTTCTTATGAAATTTCAATCTGATCCCCAGAGAGAAAGTTATGACGATTTTCCCCAGGTCACCTGTTTGGAATGTAATTCAGGAGTCTGCAAAAAGACCAACTTCCTCAGATCATATCTCTGCAAATATAGTGCGAAAAGATCTGAAATTCGGACCCAAGGTTCAGTGTGATTTCTTCTCAAATGGGTTTTTTTTACAACTTCTGAAACGTCACAGAAAAAAAGTTATAGCGAAAATGCCACGATGACCTGTTTGGAGCAGCGAAACCCTAGAATCCAAAGCTCTGATACCAAATGTTATGAAACCAGCTCAAGAAAAGATAGAAAAGATAGATCAACGCCTTAGAATTCAGCCTCTTCGAGGGGGAAACCTCCTTTACATTACATAAATGAACAATTCTTTGATGATTCAAATGACAAAACCTCCTTTCTATATATAGGAGTCTAAGGAGTCACAATATAATCCAGCCGACCTAACAATAATAATATAAAGCCACAAAAATAACAATAGAGGGATTCTATGGGGCACAGTAATAACAATATGGGGGCAATAGGGGCACAACAATATTAATAAGGGGTATAACTACAATAGTAATGGGGTAATCACTAGTATTATAGGGACCCAACACCATCCTTCTTGTAGTGAGTGCATGAAGGTTTGTCCTTCTGTACAACGTTTTCCTTCCTCTCCTTCCATTTCTGCTTCTTATTTTCCTTCTTCTTGCTTGCAGAGGGTTTTGATGATCCCCCAATCTCTGGGTTCACATACCTGCCTCTAGCCTCTAGATGTGTAGCCTGGACTGATCCATCATCTAGGCTAGTGGGGTTAAACATGAGAATGGTGTGCTTCAAATAGCTATGTAGACCACCTATATACTTCAGCAAAGTTTCAGGTGAGTCTAGAGAAATGCCTAGGGTTAAAGCTCTTTTTCTAAATTACTGGGTATAGCTTTGTACACTTTGCCCCTTTAATTGACGAAGATTTTTCCAACTCATCATTGCTTGCTGCATATAAGCTAGTGGATAGAATTTTTTTTTAATGGTAGAAACAAATTCATTCTAGGTAGAAATAATTTTACCATGCTTCTTCAAATCAGCTTGTGTCTTGCCTTCCCACCACACTAGTGCAGTTCCTCTAAGGCGAAGGCTAGCTAGCTGAATTTTTCTCTTTTCTGAGTCAATGTTTTGAACCCTGCAATACACATCAATCTGTCTAATCCAGTTATCTAGCTTTTCTACATTTAATTCTCCATCATAGATTGGAAAATCAAACTTTACATCTAATTTAATCAAAGATGTTTTCTTCTTTTTCTTTTCAGGGCTAGGATATGAGGATGATGGAGGTGATGGTGGAGGAGATGATGGAGGAAGCTTTTCCCCTTTCCCTTTTCCCTCTAGGGCATCTAGAGAAGGTTCTTTTGCTCCTTTGTCTTGTTTGGGTGTTGAAGTTCTTTCACCTAGACCCTTATTGAATTCTCGATACATATCTTCCACCATGGCTCTCATGGTCATGAAACTGTCCATGAATTGAGATTCTTATTCCAATGGGACTTCTCTGGCCATTCTCCTCTAAGAGTAGACTCTTCCAATCTCTGGATTAGCCTCAACAAGTTCTCCTTCTCCTAGTTTGAGCTTTGACCTAGTTAGCATTCAACAATCCAGCACAAGCTTGTCTAACCTTAGCAACCCTAAAGCTTTGATACCACTTGATCTGAAAATGAGATCTTAGACTAATATTAAGGTATTATAAACTCATGTGCATGGATTTTCCTGTATTAATTAGTGTAATGGATCGATAAGATTGCGAATAATATAGAAAATGAAACAGTTAAAGATACATAACAGTGATACACACACATAACATAGCAAGATAATCAAGGAGTTCACCCAAAAATCCTGGGCTACGTCTCCTGGTCTAGCCTTCAGTGGTGACCTCTCTATTATGTCTTCAAGAGCAGAGTTTTACAAAAGTGAGCTCAATTTGAGTCTCAACACAACAGATATAAAACAACAGGGGTTTACTTGAATCCCTCAAGTCTTTCTGAGTACACAGGCTCTCCCTCTCCTTCTCTACCTCTGTTTCTCTCTGTCTCAGCACTGCTTGCCTCTGTCTCTATCATTCTCTGGCTTTTATGCCAATTTGTGTTGTCTGTTTATTTCCTCTTCTGGGTTCTTTGGCTTTCGACCTCTATTCGTTCAAACCCCCTCTGAGTGTTAACTAATCACGGTGTAACGTCTTCAGGGATGGTGGCCACCTGTTTTGCAATGGAAAGAACCATCGACGCTTTAGAAATCCCCAAAACAGTCGTTCTCTGTTTACACAGAGAAATACACAAAAACACGGGAAAATCCGCCCAAACGCGGTCTATCGGACCTGAAATATTATCAATTCTGCCCCGTAATCCCTTCAGATCCGTCTTTGGGTGCTATCGCAAGTGATCGTCGATCCAATGGTTATTATTGATTTCGGGTGGCTTATGCGCTTGGAGATTACCCACCCGAAAAGGGTGGTTTTCTCTCTCCGGCGCCTAGCCACGTGGCAGCCAGTGTATGGACTTGGGCGGAACCTGACTAATACCACTTACCGCCTAAGGCCTACCCGAAATCCCGCTCGTTACGAAACTAAAAACGTATCGTTGCGTATATAAACCCTTTCAGGTTCGTTTTATCGCCCCATTCGCATTCCCTTTGATTTTCGTTTATTTAATGAAAACGTGAATTTACACAGAAAAACCCCTTTTCACGGAACTCAAAAGATATATATTTCTACCCATAAGACTCGTCAGGTTCGGCTTTATTGCAAGTCGCGTATGTATCGGCTGTCGCTCCTTTGTATTGCTCTGATGTGATATTGCGATATCGCAATCACATGGTCCTCGGGCCCTTTGGTAAGCGCTCCCTTGTATTTTTCTGATGCGATGAATTGCGGGTTAACTTGTGCCATCGATCTACGCGCTTAATCAACGGTCCTCATTGACTCGTGCTGAATGTGATCACAAGTTTCATATGGTACCCTCCGATAGCCTCTACTTGCCATTGCCGACTGCGATATGCCGATCGGATCTGGTCTGTTGATCGGCCAGATCCGACGGCTCCTGTGCAACGTTGTTCAAGCCTCTGATAGCTCTATTTTTCACTATTTCTTCATGTTTTTCACTCCTGATAGTGTTTTCCGACATTTTTAAAGGATCATCCTTTGCGATAGTTTTTGATTTTTGAAGACTTAGAGGGTTTCTAGGATCCATTTTGGATCACCATGTTGTTATCCCGAGGCAGCCCATCAGATGATTGAGAGGCAGTACAAGAGGGTTAGGGTAACTGCCTACCCGAATCGCCATGGACCATCATCATTCTCATTCCTTCCGGCCAGAGAAACGAGCTCAGATCTTCCCTGGTTCTGCTATTCTCCACTGGAAACATCGATATGGCCTTACTATTTCGGGTTCATCATGAGCTTTCCTTGTCGCTCATCACTTGGTACAGGGTATTCACGATGCTCAACGCTCAACCTACCTTCATTGGGCCACCCTGCTTACAACAAACTCTGGTAATCCTTAATCACTTAATAATTATTGGTCTTTTCTGTGGTTCCAAAGGCGAATATCCAACCTAGTGTCTGTATCCTTCTATTTGCAGGCTAGCTAGCAAGGTTTCAGAGCGACGAGTGAGGCTCAGGGTTCCCGAGGCTGGTGCGGAAGGGATGACTCTCCATCTTCAGGTTGGTAATCATAATTTCTCCCCTCCAAATCTTATGAAAGGTTATTCCTGACATGCGAAAAGAGGAATGGACTCTTGATGTGTTTTCCTTTCAGAACAGAACCTCAGAGGTTTTGGGTTTGCACATCAAGCTCGTTAATGGAGCTAAGAACTTAGTCAAGTTCCTTACGACGTTTCATCGAGGTTTAAGATTTGTTTTTAAGAGGATTTCACCCTCGGGTTTATCTCCTGTGCATTAAATGTGATACTTATTTAATTTTGATCAAGCATGATTTATTCTCCTTTCCATTTGAAAGTCGTTGCTTTGGATTGCATATTTAGCTCTTTTCTATTAGGGGCCTGCTGCCGCACTATCGACCAGGTTAACTGTTCAATATTTCCTCGGTGTAACTTTGTTGTCGAGGGTTTCAGTCTCACAGACTATGAGATTTGAACTACCTTTATTGAGTTCAATATAGTTATGAAATATTTCCTAGCAGCTTGTATGTGTTCTGCTCTTTGAATGGCGAGAATGAATGTTGTAAGTTCCTCTATTGCTACTCATTTGGTATTATTGAAGCTACTATCATTTTTGTGTGATATGAATTATTTCATTTATAATGTTAGTAGCTACACCTGATAACATGGTTTCTTTCATTTAAAGTAAAAGTCTCAGGTTTCACTTTCAACCACCAGGAACCGTCTCCTCACTATCCTAATGGGAACAACAAGGAGGTAAATACAGTGGTAGGTTTTTTGTTTTCCCTTACTATGGCCTGAATGTAACTCGAGTTCGTTATCCAGAATGTAGAGTTGTTTGTTTGAGGTTCACAGTGCAATAGGAAAATCTCTCACTGTTAATTATTCTAAATCAACACAAGTACCCACAGTTATGCTTATATTTGTGTACATGTTTTATACTCGTTTTTATTATGATAGAATTACGCTTGGGTTTCCATGCATGACCATTCTTTGTATTTAGAGGGTATTACTAATCAATTGAAGAACAATATTCACAGAGTTCATAACCGTAACAAGAATCCATTCACCAAGCTATTCTTAGGTACAGTCCCCAACCTGTTATCCCAACAATTATTTAAAGAACAATAACACACCTTTTAGTTAAGAAATTCTCAAAACAACAGTAACAGATTATGCATTTATCATTAGCAACATTGTTTATAGCTTTGGCCTCAACAAGGATTGACATACTCACGGACACACACTGTTGGTCTGTGCCAACCATTAAACCTTTACTGCTAGCTAACTTCCATATAAAAACAATCTACAAGAAATCTTTTAAGATTGTTACTTTCCATTCATAAGTGAATTCACAGTGTCATACATTATTATAAACTTATTTTATCATCAGAACCAATTAGTAATGTACTTATCTGAGATTCCTTAGATGATTAAGAATTTAGGTTTAGAATGAAACCAGTCCGCCCTTCCAATGGAACTGGAAATTACGTCTAGATTCCCCCCTAGCAAATGTTTGGCACAACTGGATATAACCAGTCAAGGTTATGCTTCCAAACCTCAGGACCCTAGTCTAGTCTAGAACTTCTCAAAAATCAATCTGACTGGAGAAATTTCCACTTGTCCAACCAACTCTGGAAATACTCTTGCATTTTTCATGTATCCTTTATCTTCAGGTGGTTCCTCCCTCTGGTGGCCAACCCCCAATTCATCCCTCAAGAGCCCTTTTTATCTCCAGGACTTAGAAGAAAGGAAACTGAATAATAACTACCTCCAATTATTTTCCCAAACTTTCTTTAGATTCTCCTGGAATCTTCATTATGTTCTGACTCTTAACCATTTCCAGAATTTCACAAAATAAATTCATTATTTATCTATTGTAACTGTTCTTTTTCTATTTATTTTCGTAATTACAAAAATTAAAATAAAAATACTAACAACAGTAATTTTAGTTTTTACTTCTGTATCTGGGGGTGTTACATCTTCCCCCCCTTAGGTGGAATGCCATTTGCAATGTTTAACCTTCTAGCTACTCCTGAAATAGTCTGGGGTATGCCTCCTGCATAAAATATTTATCCTCCCAAGTGGATTCCTCCAGGATAAAGTGCTTCCATTTCACCTTAACCTGGATGATAGCTCACCTCCACAATGTTACTTCTCTCTTATCGAGTATGTGCAGGGGCTCTACTAGGAATTCTCCTTCCGATTTGACCTGCCATCATCCAATTGTCATAACTTGGCATATCTAAGCATATATAAATAGATGAAAGATACACACACACACACACACACAATCAATATTCCTTTACCTGAATAACTTTCCAATTTATGATGTGTCAAGGATCATATACATACTTATTTAAAAGGGAAACATGAAATACATTATGCACCCGAATGTGGCTGGGTAGTGCGAGTTGGTATGCAACCAGTCCTACCCTATCTAAGATTTGGATGGGACCACAGAACCAGGGAGCCAATTTGGCACACTTTCCCCATATGAGAGTACTTCTCTTGGGTTCGATTCGCACATAGACATGATCTCCTACCTGGAATTCCTGGTAGGTCCTCTTCTTATTTGCATAAGCATTTTTCCTATCCTGTGCAGCCTTCAAACTTTGCCAGACCTTTTTCATTGTTCTTTCCATTTATTCCAACATATTTGGTCATAATATTATTTTATTCTCAGGGTTGTTCCAATTTGCAGGGATGGTACACTTCCTCCCATAGAGCACTTCAAAGGGACTCATCTTTAACGATTCGTGATAACCGTTATTGTAGGAAAACTCTACTAAGTGGAGATATTCCTCCCATTTTCCGAGTTGTTGCATGACGTACATATGCAACATGTCTTCCACCATTTGATTAACTCATTTAGTCTGACCATCAGTTTGGGGGTGATAGGAAGTACTAAAGTGAATTTGAGTGCCCAAACCTGAGAACAATGCTTTCCAAAAAGTAGAGGTGAACTTAACATCACAGTCAGAGATTATCACTCGAGGCATCCCATCAACCTAAAAATCTCCCTAATGAATATATCTACTGTCTGGGTGGTTTGATAGGTGGACTTGACATGGACAAAATGAGTTGCCTTTCTCAATTTGTCTAACACCACCATAATTGAATCATTCTACCTCTTTGATCGGGGAAAACCAAATATGAAATTCAAGGTTATAGTGTCCCACTTCCATTCTAGAATAGGTAAAGGTGTAGGTTTTAACCCCGTACAGAAATTACCTGCATATGAATTCTAAAACATAGAAAATAAACAATGTGAGAGCATAACACATAAAACACATATACACTGAGATTTTCCCCTGGATCCCAAAATCGGGACTTCCAAATTGATTTTTCATTATGTTCCTTTCAATGCTACAATACATATATATACATGCTGAAGCATCCAATACCATGGACAAAAAACCATAGTGTCCAAAACCATGGACCGAAAACCATCGCATCCAAAACCATGTGTGAAAACCATGCACAAAACCATAGGTAGGTTCGCTCAACCTAATATAGGGTCCAAAAAAAATTTCTCGGGGCGCTGCTCTGGACCTCGTAGAGAGGGGCTATCTGCCCCCTTCAAACCCCCTGGAGAGGGGGGGCTACTACCCCCCTCTGACCCCCCCACTACACAATCAGTGCAACAAAGGGGGGGCTTCGCCCCCCTCTAATCCCCCGGTTGACTACGTGGGCTAGCCGTGGAAAGAATATAACACAACCCAACATTCTCCCACTTGTTGTTTTCTTTCCATAGGGGGCCACAAGAGAGCTTAGTCATTTATCCGGCCTTGAAACACCCATTGTTTCTCTCCACCAATAGAACTTTTCAGAGCTCACAGATTTTGTCAATGCATCTGCAGTATTCTTCAAAGTGTCCACCTTTACCAGCAACACGTTTTTGTCTTCTATCATATCCCTCACAAAGTGATACTGGACATGAATGTGCTTTGTCTTTGAATGATAAGCAAGGTTCTTTGCTAATAAAATTACACTTTGAATATCACAGTCTATCCTTATAGCTCCCTATACTAACCCCATACTTGAACACAATCTCTGCAACCAAACTGCTTCCTTGCTTACATGAGTGGCTGCCATGTATTCTACCTCTGTAGTTGATAATTCCACTACAGATTGTTTCTTACTCATCCAGCTGACTGCACCTCGAAATAGGTTAAACAAATACCCACTTGTAGATCTTCTCTGATCCAAATCTCCATCCCAGTCTGCATCAACAAAGCCACAAATATCCAACACTCTGTCCAATCCTGGTCTTCCTTGGTAGCACAAACCATAATCACTAGTGCCACGCAAATACCTGAAAACCTGCTTCACTATTATCCAATGATCCTTCCCTGGTTTTGAAATAAACCTGCTCAATACTCCCACTGCATGTGCAATGGTTGGTCTTGTAGATACCATCGCATACATCAGGCTACTGACTACACTTGCATATGGAACACGGAACATTTCCTCTTCTTCTTCTTGTGTCTTGGTACATTGTTCAGTAGATAAATTTACACCTACAGGAATAGGAACCTTCACCGGTTTACTATCCTGCATATTAAACCTTTGTAATATTGTCTCAGCATACTTCCTTTGGTTTAACCAGGTCTTCCTTTTTTCCTGATCTCTTTTAATTTCCATGCCCAAAATATAGTTTATAGCACCAAGATATTTCATGTCGAATTTGGAGGACAATTGGGTCTTCAAATCCTGGAATTTTTTTTTGTCATTTCCAACCAGCAACATGTCATCCACATACAAGGCCAGATAAATAACATGGTCACCAATTAATTTAAAATACACATAGTGATCTTCTTTGCTTCTGGTGAAGCCAAGTCCTCGTATAAATGTATCAAATTTTTGATACCACATCCTTGGTGACTGTTTTAACCCATACAGAGACTTTTTTAACTTGCATACTAGTTCTTTGTTACCCTTCACCACAAATCCTTCAGGTTGCTTCATGTAGATCTCCTCTTCCAGATCCCCATGAAGAAATGTTGTCTTCACATCCATCTGTTCTACCTCAAAATCAAAAGCAGCAACAACAGATAAAAGTAATATAATAGAAGCTACCTTGGCAACAGGAAAAAAAATATTACCAAAATCAATTCCCAACACCTGGGAACAACCTTTTGCCACCAACCGAGCTTTGTATTTCTCCACCTTTCCTTCTGCATTTGTCTTCTTCTTGAACACCCATTTGCTGCTAATGGGTTTCCTTCCAACCGGCGACTCCACCAGATCCCAAGCCTCATTTTTGTGAAAAGATTCCATTTCATCAACCATGGCCTCTTTCTAGAGTTTTCCATTCTCTAAATCTACTACGTCCTTCACAGTTTTGGGACCGTCGTCAGTAACAGATAAAAAAAGTTTGAACAGAAAATAGATGGACTATACCTTTCTAGCTGCCTTCTTTCTTGAAATGATCTTCTCACACCCAGAGTTTGTGGCTCTTCATCTTCTGATTCCTCCTGAGTCCGATTCTTCCTCCTTAAGCTCAAACTCTATCTTCTGAGGTTCCTTTGGTTGTGTTGAAGCCCTGAAAATCTGGTCGACAAGAAGGGGGATACCCATCCGGTCCAGACCTTGAAAGCAGCTCCTTTTTCATTTGGGATGGTGGGTCCGACTGGGGATAATGGGACCAGTTTCCCAATTTGTGTGTGTGTGTGATGAGAATCAATATTTCCTTTCTAATGATTTCTAAGTAAAATGCTTTTAATCTAAATCTAATTTAATAACATGCAATTGTATTCTAATGAACATAAATATCTATTCTAAAACTAACCCGGGATTTAACTTTTCAGTTATGCGATCTAAAATAATTTCTAACAGCAATTGGTAATAAAGATCATTCAATTGCTACGAGAAGAGAATTTGATAAAAATAAATTGTTTCGTATAAAAAATTATCCGAAACAATTGTGAGAAGCATATCGCATAATAAGTCATTCATACATTAAGCATAAACAGAATAGTCATCACCGTACAAAAGTGCCAAATGATAACTCAAACATTCAAGCCTTCATATATAAATAACTGAACATAAATATCACTTTAACACATAAGCATAAATCATTAAGAGATAAAAGTACCATTGATAACAAGTTCTACTCATGACCTTCAGCAATATAGATTTATCTCTTCCAGATTCAACATCTACTAAGAGTACAAAAGTGCATTTTAGTAGCAGACATTAAACACAAATATCAATAAATCTGGTTCCATTCATTCATCAAAACCTCCTTCGAGGGTGCAGAAGTGCATGTTCTGAGGAAACGTCTTTGACAAATTTCATGACCTCTCTCTAAATGCATGAGAGAGGTTAAAATACTACTAATTAAATACTAAAAATAGTCTATTACAAAAATATTGGAGGATGTTTAAATGACCGTCCTCATCTAAGGAAAAAATAAATCAAAACTAAAACTAAAACTGAATCTGGAATTAACTATCTATGTATCTGTTCTATGAGGTTGCAAGCATTCACCATTGGCTTGAGGAGCATTGGTTGGCCGACCTTTGTTTTTAGTTGCCTTGCAAAAACAGAATCGGCAAGTGCTAGCGCTATTTTCTCGGCGGAGTTCATAAGGCATTTGAGAGTCATGCATTGATTGTGTGGTTTAACCAAGTACAGCCAGTAAGAATCCCAATTCAACTTGATTAACATCATGATAGACTCTGCTCTTTCTTCAGCCTTTTGTCTCCAGTTTGTCTGTAGATGCTGTGCCTTTGGGAGAAATCCTAGAGCAGTCTCTGATATGAGGTTTGCTCTGTGCTAGTTTTCATTGACACAGTCAATGACGTTGTTTGCCGCTGTAGCTGCTTCTTCTGCTGCCAGTTCTGCCTTCCTAATCCGATTCCTGCCAAGCCAAATAATCAGAAATTTGCATACCACCTAAGGATATCCCCGATAAATACCGCTGGTTTTGGAGCGCGGGTCTCGCCTTTAGCCTTTAGTGCTTTTCTCCTATGGTTTAATGGGCTTCTAGGCACCTGAGCGGTCAAAGGCTTTCCTTCGCAAGGGGTTTTGCCCAGTGATGCGCAATTAGCGCTAAGCGCATCAGAAACTGCCTCCATTTCTCGATCCAGGCTTCCCTGGTGCCAGTTTCGCCTCTTGCGTGGTTTTGGTAGATGATACATAAACCGTTAATCTTGTGGAGTGAGTGACCTGATGAGGTCTTGGCTTTGAGTTTTAAATTGCCTGTCTGTTATATCAACATTGTCCAGTACCCATTTAATCATGTCTGTGTATGGAAGAATCTTGGGTCTTGCCGCTATCCGGTGCAAGAACGAACATGAAAGTTTTGTGATTGATTCCTCAGACGACCCGCGTGAATCTGCTATTGCTTTAACCTCCATAATTCTGGGACTTTCTTCTTCGAGCAGACTGTACATGCCTTCCCAAGTAGTTATGTCAGCGTCTCTGTTATAGGTGGTGTCTGTGTATAAGGGCGTCATTTCTTTGTCCTTAGCGACTGGGGCTTTTCCCTTCTTTCCCATTACACTCTGAGTACTGCTGCGTATATTTTTCTGCTTTCCGCTCCTGCAAATTTACAAGTAAGGAAAGAATAATGGTAAGAGATAAGGTGATGGGAAAGCTCTTAATGCCGAAATCATATAAAATGTATCACCCTACATGAAACGACCTTTCGATCAGATCTAAATCTTATCTCATTAATAACCATCAACTAACCCATCAAATTGACATTAATGCGCATAACGTGGTATCGGATAACGAGATAACGTTTATCGAATGATGAGCCCTACAGATATGTGATAAGGCGATTTTGCGAGTTGCTTCACAATTTCGCAGATCACAATATCGCTAATCTGTTATGTTAACAATCATCTATCACCACATGTTTCTGTGAGATGCGATTTGCGAGATGCCCTATCGCATATCGCTGGGTCGGGGTATTTTACCTTAGGTGATACTTGCGGTATGTGAAAGTTGCGATGCGTGATGAGTCTTTAAAGCATGCGATCTCGCATCGCGTTTTCACAATTTCGGTAGTTTTACTTATATGATGTCCTCCATTACCCTTTGTGATGCGATGCTTTATTATTGAGAGAACGATTTTATTCGGGACTTATCATAAAACTTAAGTTCTTTGGATTTTGCGGGTATTTTCCTAAGTTTATGATAGTATGTTTTATTCAAAGGGGAATATAAGTGCTACATTTTTTATTTTTTAGAAGGGTCCCCATTTATTTAGTATTAGTAATAAAACTAAATAAAAGGGGGGTTGTTGCTGGCCACAACAATTGGCGATTCACTTGGAAGAACCAGTTATCTCTGATTATCTTTTGAATTTTCTAAACTTCCAAAATAGAAAAGTTTTCTAGAAAATCAAACTTTATTATAGAAACATAAAGTACATCATGCTTTTAGCCGTTAATGGTAGTTTTTTTCTCCTGTGTTAACTCTGATTATTTACTTCCCAAAGCTAGTTATTGTATTCATATCAGCCACTACTTGGTTTATAAAGATAAAAACAAAAACTTCTCTGTAGATCAGTTTTAAGTATGCTCATTTGTCGTAGGTAGAGCCTCTGCTGCCAGCAGGCATTCATAGCCTCGACAGGGTTACCTGTTACCCAACAATGATCCTGTATCCTACTTGGAGAAATATACAATTTTCAAAGATAAATCCATATCCACACTTATTGCTTTTGTTTTCTTTTAATTCTTAAAGAACAATGTCTTGGTTTGGTAGCCAAATTATGACAGTGCCATTCACTTGATTTATAACTTTGCTGAACAAGCTGGCTCGTGATGAGACCCCTTGTCTTTTGATTGCAACAATCTTGAGTCATTGCCCTGTTTTGGTATGTAGTTTTGGCAATGTCAGCAAGTTATAATATCTATGATCATGATAAGTCGACTCGTGATGAGACCTCTTATTCTTTAAGTTTATAGTATATTGTTAGATTATTCCTTGAAACTCGTAATTCTCTCGGTGGGGAGGAAGTCATTGGTGCCTTAAGAATAGCCATGGACGACAATTATAGAGTTTTTGGAAAGGGCTTTTCTACAGAGAATTTTGTTTTGTTATTGATGCTTTTCATTGACTGATATTAAACAAATTCCCACTAAAGGTTGTTTCTCATAAAAATTCGTAAGGTTGAAACTAGTAACATTTCCAAGCTTATAGCATTTGACTGTATCTTTCAATAATAACGACTAATTTTCCATATCAGTTCTATTTATACAAGTGAAAAACAAAATCTAAAAGAAACACTAGTCTTTTTCGTGAATTCCAAACGTAACCATTTACAACTTGTTTTATTATTAAAATAAAGCTATAAATAATAATTTACAAAAATAGAAGAGGTCATCTTCTATGGAAAGTATTTTTTGAGGATCTGTCCATTAACAGGTAAAGATTCTCTTTTCCCTGCTAAATCTTGCAACATGAAAGTGGATGGGCCTATGATTTCCACAATTTGGAATGGGCCAAGCCACATTCGTTGGAATTTTGAATGTTTGCCTTTTTCTTCGTGAGCCTTATCCCATTTTAAAACTAAATCTCTAATTTGAAAATCCTTTCTAGATACCATGCTTGAATCAAAGGAAGCCTTTACTAATGCTTGATGATGAGCATGCATTATTTTAGCCTATTCTCACTTCTCTTCTAGCTTAAGGATCTGCAGTTGTCTTAGTTGTAAAGATGAAGTTGGTGTTTCGTCAATAAATTGAACTAAGGCCAAAGAAGGAATTTCTAGATGAGTTGGGAGAACTACTTCTTTCCCATAAACTAAATTAAAGGGAGAAGTGCCAATGGAGGCTTTCTGCGTTATTCGGTCTGCCCAAAGAGCATACATCAAAGATTTGTGCCAATTTTTATGATTCTGATCAATGGTTCGCTTAATGATTCTAATTAACTTTTTATTTGTTGATTCGGCCAACCCGTTCCCTTGTGGGTAATAATTGGCAGAATATTTAAGCTTAAAACCTCTTTTAAGTGCAAATTCAGTCATAACATTGCCAGAAAAATATGATGCATTGTCAAACATTAAAGCAGAGGGTAAACCAAACCTGGTGATTATGAACTGATCTATGAAATCAATGATGTGCTCAGCATTAGCTGTCTTGAGAGGAACTGCTTCTACCCATTTAGTAAAATAATTTGTAGCTGTAAGGATATACCTATGCTATTTAGAAGAGTGAGGAACGATCTCACCTATTATATCCAATCCCCATTGATCAAAGGCTTGATCGATACTGACTGGTTGTAGAGGAAATGATGGTTTCTTTTGTCTCCCAGCAACAGTTTGACAGATTTGACATTTCATTACATAGCTATGCGCATCTTTAAATAGTGTAGGCCAATAGTATCCTGCACGCAAAATTTTATGTGCTGTAGCATCCCCTGCATAATGTCCACAAGCAAGTCCATCATGGATTTCCTGCAACACCTTTTCAGCTTCAGATTTCTCAAGACATCGAAGAAGAATAGAATCATAATTCATCCTAAACATTACATCGTTTACGAGTTGATACTGCTTAGCCTTCAATCTTAAAGATCTTTTCTTTGTATAATCCAGATTTGAAGGAGCATATCCGTTCTTTACATAAAATATGATATCAGCATATATTGATTCAATATCGTTTAGGCTTACCCCATACATTTGTACTTCTTGATTTGAAGATGGTATTTCGGAAATAAGCGATGCTCCAGCAAACATTTTGCAAAAGCCTTGACCTTTTACAATATTTGCTGGCTTAATCTCAGCGTCATATTCTTGTAAGGTAGTAACCCAATCTGCTCTCTTTTCACCCACGTCTTTCTGTACTAAGATATTTCTTACTGCTGGAAACGGTACTATGATTTTTGTATGGGTTTTAAGAAGAAAGGGTCTGAAGTGCTTGATCGCCTTGAAAACAACATAAGCTTGTTTCTCAATGTCAGAATAATTTAATTTAGCCCCTTGCAGATTTGAACTAAAAAAGGTAATTGGTGCTTCTGCCTTGTCTTGATTGGCTTGAGTAAGTATTGCAGCATATGATTTATCAGAGGCAAATGTATATAAAATGAAAGGATCAGAAAATTTCAGAGTCGCTAAGGATGGAGCATTTACAATTGCTTGCTTAATCAGATTGAACTCTTCATATTCCTCTTGGCCCCATTTGAAGAGTGAATTATTCTTGATCATTTCTTGTAATGGTGATACAATCCTTGAGAAGTCTAGAACAAATCTTTTAACAAAATTAATCTGGCCAAGGAAGGATTGCATGGCTTTCTTGTTATGAGGCAAGGGTATTTCAGAAATCTCCTTAATTCTATCGGGATCAATATGGATTCCAGATTTTGACACTATAAATCCAAGAAGTTTTCCTTCACTTAATGCAAAAAGGACTTTTTTGGATTAAGTGAAATCCCATACCTTTGGCAACATTGGAAGATCTGTTTTAAGTCTCTAAGGTGATTATCGTGTTTTTTAGAATATACGGTTATGTCGTCCAAGTAAATCACTACTGATTTGTTTACTAATCCTTTAAAGGCGATGTCCATGGCCCTTTGAAATGTGGCACCAGCGTTAATCAGACCAAACGACATCTTTTGATATGCATAAGTACCCCATTTGGTTCTGAATGTGGTTTTCAGTTGATCGTCGGGATGGACCAGAACCTGGTTGTAGCCGGAGAAACCATCTAAAAAGGACATTAATTATGATCCTGCAACTGCTTGCAATATTTGTTCCATGGGAGGCAGGGGAAAGTTATCCTTTTGGCAGGCTTTGTTAAGATTTCGAAAGTCAATACAAATTCTAATGTCTCCGTTTTTCTTTCTGACGGAACCAAGTTGGAAACCCATCTAGAATGTCGAATGGGAAAAATAATCTTGGCTTTCAATAATTTATTGAGCTCAGATTTAATCTGACTTTCCAGATTAGGATGGATCTTCCTCAGCTTTTTCTAGACAGGCTTTTCATCAGCTATCATTGGGATAGTATGCTAAATGATTGAAATGTCATAATTCTTAAGGTCATCGTAGTTCCAGGCAAAGACACTTTTATATTGTTTCAAGACACGAACAAAGGTTAATTTTTCTTTAGGGGCTAGGCCAAGACCTAGGTTGATATTCTGTGGCTTGGTATCCATTCCCAGATTTACTAATTCATAGTTCAGAGTTGAACTCTGAAGTTTTGAACTGGTAGATCTCTTAAATTGGTCTTTCAAATCATATAGGTCTTCCAACTTGACTACGGATTTTGGTATAGCATTATTAGTGCTTTCTTGTTGTAACTGCTTGTCATGTTGGTCCTCATCAATTATTTGATTAGTGTAAGATCCTTCCGATGTCAGGAAACTTACAATATCAGGATCATTGTTGAAAATTCTCCAGTTTGTAACATTATCAAGGATCGAGGGCCTAAAGATCAATTCGATTGAGAATCTATCTGGGCTATAGTCTTATGAGGGAATGAGCTTGGAGGCTACGTTTTCCAAGAGGTCAGCACTAGCATTTTGGAGTCTGGGAATAGGTGAAATATTAAATGCTATAAAATGTTCAGTCAGATCTTGCACTAAAGATTGATAATGTTTTAAATGACCTGATAGACAATGTATAGTATTTTGTACCTATTTAATAACAATCTCAGAGTCTCCGAAGACTTGTAGATACTTGATATCTAATCTGATTGCCTTGTACAGTCCTTGGACTAGGGCTTTGTATTCTGCAGTGTTGTTTGTGCAATCAAACTCGAGTCTACAAGTTAGCATAGTTTTGTTTCCCTCTAGACTAACTAATACGCATCTTGCTCCTACTCCATCGTTAGACTTAGAACCATCAAAAAATAATTTCCAAATAAAGATTTATTTACATGACTATCTATAAAATTAACACATTTAGAACTATCTGTTTGAGAAAAAATTTCTACCTGAGACAAAATAGAATGTTCTAAGTAAGGTGAAGTGTGAGCACTAAAATTTCCTAAGAAAGAGTCAACAGAATAGTTTCCAATTATATTGTTGTTGTATGCTAAAGGTTCATTTTCTCCTTCCAATTCCGTCACTATGTATTTTTGGTGTCTTTCTCGCTCAACCTTTATCTGATTCAGTTTACCATTGTAAGGGAGCCACATATGTGACCAGTCGGTCGCAAAGTATCCATGAAGCTTTTCAGACCAATCCCTACTAAGAATTAAGCCATAAAATTCGGGAATGTCTGCAACTAGAATATCAATGACTTGACATACCTTTGGATTAGATGACAACCTTATGGTAACTTGATTTAGTTCACCGATTACTTCCACCTGCGATCGGTCTAGCTGAACTATGTGTACTGCAGATTTTTGAGGTTGGATGTTTAACTTTGCACATATTGTTTTAGGTAAGATATTAGATGAAGCTCCTGAATCTATCAAACAATTATGCAAGTTTTTATTGAAAATTTCGTAAGTAAGAAGGAATGGAGGAGTATGAGATTTTGACCTACCTCCAATTAAAGCAATATCATTCGGATCAACTTTATTTGCCATATTAGTTGGAGGTCTTCCCATCTCATGAGAAGCTTGCGAGATTACAGCAGCAGGAAGAGGTGCAACAGGAATTGCATGTAACTCTTTCAAAAGTAGCTTCTGCTGATGTTTCAGTTTGCTCAATTCATGAAAAGTAATGTTAGCCCTAGTATTCTTCATATCTTCAATGATATTATACTCCATCTCATCAGAAACAATCAGTGTTTTAGATGGAGTTGGTGAATCGGATTGGATTGGGCTTGTTTGAGTCGCTTTTGGTGATGATTTCTTACCTGCGACTTTATCTTTGGATGTTGAGCTTGCGCTCTTCTGTTTAGGACTAGGTTGTGGAGGATCGAGCTGATTTCTACTTCTGGTACTGATTGGTGATGCCTCTTGATCCTCTTCATCTAGAAGGATGAAGTCCCACATTCCCTGTACTTCTACAACTTCATCTTCATCAATAGGTTCCTCGTTAGAAACTTCCTCTTCTTCTCCTTTTGATTCTGCATTTGTTATAGCATTGGGCGGCTTTGAATCAGTTGAAGGATTTTTTCTATAAGGCTTGTAGGGCTTTTTAGAAGAAGTCTCTGCTACTTGTCTCTTAATGTCAACCATTTCGTTAGACATGGTTTTTAGGACTTTCTGCAATCCTTCTAAATCAAATGGGTCTTTTGATTGCTTTTTCTTAGGATCATCTCTAAAAGTAACCTTCTTAGATTTTCTTTCATCGACAACATTTTTCTTTTCTAAAGCTAAGATACGTTTTTCTACCGCTATTGCTTCTTTCATGTTTTCAGCCAATGTTGTCTTGGCAACCCTATCAACGAAGATCGCTATGTTTGATGGTAAAGCATATATGTACCATTCACTTTGAACTTCTTTGCTAGGCTTGGAAGCAGTGGGAATTTTATTCAAAAGCTTTTTGAAACGCGAGTTAAAATCTTTAATAGGTTCTCTCGACTTAGTCTTTAGATTCGATAGATCATTGATCAACGTTGCTATAGATTTATCATCTCCAAACTTAGTCAAGAATTGCTCTTGGAAAATGTCCCAACTAGTGATGGATCTTGATGGTAATGAAAAATACCAGGATTCGACTGCTCCTTGTAAAGTGTAAGGGAAGAGCCGAACAACAACATCTTCATTAGTAACCCCATTTAGATTTATAGATAACAAAAATTTGTTTATGTGTTCTTCTGCTAGCATGCCTATTTCAGGATTAAACTTAGGCAACCATTTTAAGGATGGGCCGGTATTTGACTTAAGGGCGCAGGCATTAAGACTACCCCTAGGTTATTCCATGGGGTTTGGGCCATCGCTGAACTACTAACAAAGGAAAGCACAGAGGATGTTCCTTGTGGTTGGGAAGATGAGGATATTAAAGTCCCAGATGATTGAGAAGCAAATGTTGAAGTTCCAATACTCTACTGGACAACAATTTGAAGTGGGGGGGTGGATGGTTGACTTCGCAGTGGAGAAGTTGAAATGGATGATGATGATGAAAGAGTCTCACTATTAGACCCTTTAGGTGACTTCCTTGCTCTTTTCCTTTTAGGTAGAGGTAATTCAGTTGGTTCAATACCAAACTTTTCACTCTGCAATCTGGTAAGAGGATGAGAAGGATTGTATTGCAAAGTCACACTACCTTGAGATATTTCAGACTTTTGCGGTGATATGGAAAATCCTTGAAGTTTATGAATCAAAGACTCAACTTCAGGAGGTTCAATAGTAGATTTCTCTGAAATGCTTTGGTTTGTGGCAGTGGTTGTTGCTTTATCGACTTCTCGCTCAAGATTCAAAGATTCGAAGTGCGATGTTGAAGTCGGGGGAGATGTTGAGGGCGATTTACTCTCAGAATGGTATTTAGATTTAGATTTACTAGCCATTCATAGTTCAGAGGTTCAAGCCCTCCTTCTAGCACCAAATATGTTGAAGCCCCAAAAATTGGTTCGACAACAAGGGGGATACCCACCCGGTCCGACCTTGAAAGTAGCTCCTTTTCCGTTTGGGATGGTGGGTCCGACTGGGGATAATGGGACTAGTTTCCAAATTTGTGTGTGTGATGAGAATTGATATTTCCTTTCTAATGATTTCTAAGTAAAATGCTTTTAATCTAAATCTAATTTAATAACATGCAATTGTATTCTAATGAACAGAAATATCTATTCTAAAACTAACCTGGGATTTAACTTTTCAGTTATGCGATCTAAAATAATTTCTAACAGCAATTGGTAATAAAGATCATTCAATTGCTACGAGAAGATAATTCGATAAAAATAAATTGTTTCGTATAAAAAGTTATCCGAAACAATTGTGAGAAGCATATCGCATAATAAGTCATTCATACATTAAGCATAAACAGAATAGTCATCACCGTACAAAAGTGCCAAATGATAACTCAAACATTCAAGCCTTCATATATAAATAACTGAACATAAATATCACTTTAACACATAAGCAGAAATCATTAAGAGATAAAAGTACCATTGATAACAAGTTCTACTCATGAGCTTCAGCAATATAGATTTATCTCTTCCTGATTCAACATCTACTAAGAGTACAAAAGTGCATTTCAGTAGCAGACATTAAACACAGATATCAATAAATCTTGTTCCATTCATTCATCAAAACCTCCTCTGAGGGTGCAGAAGTGCATGTTCTGAGGAAACATTTTTGACAAATTTCAGGACCTCTCTCTAAATGCATGAGAGGGGTTAAAATACTACTAATTAAATACTAAAAATAGTCTATTACAAAAATATAGGAGGTTTAAATGACCATCCTCATCTAAGGAAAAAATAAATCAAAACTAAAACTAAAACTGAATCTAGAATTAACTATCTATGTGTCTGTTCTCTGAGGTCACAAGCATTCAGCATCGGCTTGAGGAGCATCGGTTGGCTGACCTCCGATTTTAGTTGCCCTACGAAAACATAATTGGCAAGCGCTAGCACTATTTTCTAGAAGAGTTCATAACGCATTTGAGAGTCATGCATTGACTGTGTCTTTAAACCAAGTACTGCTAGTAAGAATCCCAATTCAACTTGGTTAACTTCTTGATAGACTCTACTCTTTCTTCAACCTTTTGTCTCCTTTTTGTCTGCAGATGCTGCGCCTTTGGGAGAAATCCTAGAGCGGTCTCTGAAATGAGGTTTCCTCTGTGTAGGTTTTCATTGACACAGTCAATGACGTTGTTTGCCACTGTAGCTGCTTCTTCTGCTGCCAGTTTTGCCTTCCTAATCCGATTCTTGCCAAGCCAAATAATCAGAAATCTGCATACCACCTAAGGATATCCCCTATAAATACCACTGGTTTTGGAGCGCGGGTCTCGCCTTTAGCCTTTAGCGCTTTTTTCCTACAGTTTTTTGGGCTTACAGGCGCCTGAGTGGTCAGAGGCTTTCCTTCTCGAGGGGTTTTGCCCAGTGATGCATGATTAGTGCTAAGCGCATCGGAAACTTCCTCCGTTTCTCGATGCGGGCTTCCCTGGTGCCAGTTTTGCCTCTTGTGCGGTTTTGGTAGATGATACATAAACCGTTAATCTTGTGGAGTGAGTGACATGATGAGGTCTTGGATTCGAGTCTTAAATTGTCTGTCTATTATATCAACACTGTCCAGTACCCATTTAATCATGTCTGTATATGGAAGAATCTTGGGCCTTGCAGCTATCCGGTGCAAGAACGAACATGCAAGTTTTGTGATTGATGCCTCAGACGAAACGCATTAATCTGTTGTTGCTTTAACCTCCATAATTCTGGGACTTTCTTCTTCGAGCAGACTGTACATGCGTTCCCAAGTAGTTATGCCAGCGTCTCTGTTACAGGTGGTGTCTGTGTATAAGGGTGTCATTTCTTTGTCCTCAGCAACCGGGGCTTTTCCCTTCTTTCCCATTATACTCTAAGCACTACTGCGTATATTTTTATGCTTTCCACTCCTGCAAATTTACAAGTAAGGAAAGAACAATGGTAAGAGATAAGGTGACAGGAAAGCTCTTAATGCCGAAATCATATAAAATGTATCGCCCTACGTGAAACGACCTTTCGATCAGATATAAATCTTATCTCATTAATGACCATCAACTAACCCATTAATTGACATTAATGCACATAACTTGGTCGGATTACGAGATAAAGTTTATCGAACGATGAGCCCTGTAGATCTGTGATAAGGCGATTTTGTGATTTTCTTCACAATATCGCTAATCCGTTATGTTAACAATCATCTATCACCACATGTTTTTGCGAGATGCAATTTGCGAGATGCCTTATGCGGTACATATCGCTGGGTCGGGGTATTTTACCTTAGGGTGATACTCGTGGTATGTGAAAGTT